>CM062923.1:72942500-74192500 GCA_031878705.1 Tapirus indicus | reverse complement strand
GTTTCCTTTGCTGTGCAGAAGCTTTTTAGTTTGATATAGTCCCATTTGTTTATTTTTTCTTTTGTTTCCCTTGCCCAAAGAGACATGATATTCAAAAAGATACTGCCAAGGCCAATGTCAAAGAGCATACTGTCTATGTTTTTTTTTCCAGGAGTTTTATGGTTTCAGGTCCTACATTCAAGTATTTAATCCATTTTGAATTAATTGTTGTGTATGGTGTAAGATGGTGGTCTATTTTCATTGTTTTACGTGTGGCTGTCCAGTTTTCCCAATACAATTTATTGAAGAGGTTTTCCTTTCTCCATTGTATGCTCTTGGCTCCTTTGTAGAAAATTAGCTGTCTGTGGATTTGTGGGTTTATTCCGGGCTCTCAGTTCTATTCCATTGATCTGTGTGTCTGTTTTTGTGCCAGTACCATGCTGTTTTGATCATTATAGCTTTGTAGTATATTTTGAAATCAGGGAGTGTGATACCTCCAGCTTTGTTCTTTTTTCTCAGGATTGAATTGGCTTTCAGATTCTTTTGACTGTATTTCTATAAAGTGCCTTAATAAGCAAAGCTATATTGTTTAGAGATCCAGAATGCAAAATCCAGGAAATGATTACTATAAATGTCAGAGATAGGGTTTAATTTTGAGGAGAAGGAAAGGTTATTGTTAGTAAAGGATACATGAGATTTCAGAGAAGAGGGAGACCAAAAATATACTAGATATTGATTATATTGAGAGTAGTACTAGATTATTATTCAATAAAAAATGAACATATGTGTGTTGTGCATATTTTGTTGTTATATTTTATAATAAAATTTAAAATATTTATTATAATATAATTTCACAATTTTATTGATAATTACCAAAAATTGTATCCACAAAATACCTGGCACAGTACATGGCAAGGAGTATTTGGTCAATTAATATTTGCTGAATAAATGAAAGAATAAAAAACAAAATGAATAACAGAAAGCACTAATTCTATTTAAGTTCATATGTTTACATAGAAGGAGCACAACTTACACCAACTGATATCTCCAATTCAGATTTGTCTTCCAAATTCCAAACTCTTAAATTTCTTCTTGGATGTCTCAATGGCACCTCAAACACAGTATCATTAAAATATGTCATTATCTTCCCCATTCCCCACATCCCAACCCTGCCAAACCCCATCCTAAGAAAGGGGACACCATACATCTTGTATAAACCAGAAAAATTGGAGACTTCCTTGACACCACCCTTTGCCTCAATCCTCATACCAATTTTACAACCCACATATTCCCAAATTCATCCACTTGTTTCCACCTTCACAGTCACGGCCTTAGACACCAGCATCTCTCTGCTGGATTCCTAAAATAGCTTCCCAACTTCTCTTCTTGCATCTGTTCTTGCCTCTCTCCAAAATGTTCTCCACTGAAACCAGAATACTCTTTTTTAAAGACAAATTTGATCATGTCATCTGTCTGATTAAAAGGCTTCCAAATCATTCTATTTTGTATTGGATAAACAAAAAATACAGTAAGAATGCCCTTCCTGATGGCCTCCAACATACATCTCCTACCTCAAACTCTGCATTTTTGTAGCATTCTTTAATCCATGTGTATATCGTTACCATGGACACTCCTGAGAGCATGGCTCATATCTTTCATTGGTCACCATCATTATTATAACACCAGTACTCAGAAAAGTACCTGGTATATAGTGGATTCTCAGTATTTGTTAAATAAGTGCATAAAAAAGCCACAAATAAAGGAAGGAAAGCATCAATTCTGTAAAGTTTATTTATAAATATAACATAACCATAAGCAATATACTGAGATTTGTTTTGAAATACCATAAATTAGTCTAAATTTTAATAGAAGTAAGAAGAATTTGGTACAACCATAAATACTTTGTAGGAGAAAACTTTGATGAAGATCTAATGCTGTCAAATATGGAAATATATTTTTATCAGCCAGGGCTTTTGGTTGCAAACAACAAAAACCACCTGGGTCTAACCTAAGATGAAAACGAAATAAGTGAACCATGTTATGTGACTTACAGGTTTGATGGGAAGTTTGGGAAACATGGGATAGAAAAGTCATGGGAGTTAGATGGCATAAATGCAGTCCAGAACAAATCACAGAAAGAGACTTTACATGACCCCACTGCCACCAGAGATGGACAGTGGCAGTCCTACTGGTACCATCACTGCTGTACACTGGTCATGGAACATTGGATGTTGGAAGCCTCTACTGCTGCCATCTTGGGAGATAGTTCTATTTGCAAACATTTTAGACTCTGTAAGTTGGGCGTTAGGACAATTTCCACATGTGAGACTTCAACAAATGCTTCATCATGAATATATTTCTGTTTCTAGCAACTGTACTAGGGATGCTAAAATACAACTATATTCATCTAACTTTTGTCAGAGAATCTAAAACAATAGGTACCAACTGCTGCCATATTTAGTAAGTGAGAAAAGCACAGTTTGCAAGATTTTTTAACCACAAGCCTGTACTCTATGAATTTCACCTTCATACTCTCTGATTCTTTTTGTAAGTGTCCTCCAACCACCACCACATCCTGGGTGGGTGAACTGAATCTCATAAATGGAGCCATTTGTGGGGGATGGAGCTTGAGCAACATCAAGCAAAAAGAGAAGCTGTAAGATAATGTCACATTCCAGATCCTCAGGCTCTTGTTCTACTGTGTTTCAGATGAGAGAATATTTGTAAGCATAGAGATGGGATTTTCCCCTCAAAGGAGTCCTCCTCTTCAGGAAGATCTACAATCTTAAAATTGGATATAAAATAAACACTACAAGCAACACAATCATGTCCACCTGTCACAGAAACTGCATTTCTGCTTATTTTTCTTTCTTCTATCCCTGAGTTGCACAGCATCTCTGGATCAGCCCCATGTGCCTCTGATTGCAGGTTCCAGTGGGTAGATTATACTCACCCAGGCGGCAGAGTCCTTCCCAGTCTTCCTGGGAAAGAGAGACTCCATCAGCCATAGGGCCAGGGAGAGCGTCCTCTACATGGACATGAAGCATTATTTAGCGTAGTACCAACACAGACCTGGGCATGCCCCTAAGGCCCTCATTTACCAGGCTTCCACTTGAGTTAACAGCGTGCTCACCCAGTTCAGTGGCAGTGAGTCTGGGAAAGACTTCACTCATCTGCAGCAGCATGGAAGCTAAATATAGTCCAACTAATTACTGTTTTCCAGCATCAAGATGTACTCTCATAAATACATGACCCCAAATATAAACCTTTCTACCAGGGCAGGTGGGATAGTTGACCCAGCTGCTTCTCGCTTACTGGCCACTGCTACATATATGGAATTTTTTTTTATTGTTTTGTTTTGTTGAGGAAAAAAAGAATTGGCATGGTCTAGTTTAAAAATCTGCAGCTGGGCCTCCTCTTACTCTAAAAGAGAGCTAGTCATCTTCTCTATCTTTCCATTTAGATCCTTTAAATCTTATTTCAACCCTAATTCTGTGTTTCAGTGCTAGGTCATTGGAAGCCCCAGTATTACCCTCTCCACTCAGATCCCAACTACCCTTCCCTTTGCCTTTACTTCTGTTCCCCAAATAGAACCTCATCTCTAGGTAAAACTTTGTAGTCAGTACCTTCTGAGCATTCCTATTTCCCTACTTTGCCATTCAAGTGTGATTCTAGAGAAAACATCCCAGGAATGAGAAAACACTAGATCTCTGCCTATACTTGTGATAGAACCAATGTAAGTTATATTTTTCCCAATACATTTTTAACATTAAAAAAAGAGTCCTAGTGCAAAACTAAGGGGTGAAGAACAGGTTACTTTTATCAATATAAAAGTATTTAAATTTGAAAAGAACAGTACAGCAGATTTTAAGAGAGCAACAAACAAATGTATGGAAGCCTTGAAAGACGAAGGACTCAGATTCCTAAAGAGCAGTACTTTGAAAACCTCCCTAACTCACACCTCTTCCCAACCACTGAAATGCCCCATAGCTTCCATCTCTTCTGAATACTCCCTTAGCTTTTGTGCTTTTTAGCCTTCTAGTCTCCTCTGAATACAGTGCTTCCCCTGCAGCCTTCTCAAGTAGTTCCTGTTGTCCATTTCATTTGCCACTTCTAGATCTCTTCCACACTTCTTACCTAAAAAATTTTAAAAAAATCTTTCAATTCAGTGTAGGTAGACTACATCACCCAGTATTGTTCCTTATTGCAGTCATCTACTTGCCTCAAAGTCTCTTCTACTGATTTCTGGGATATTGTAGTTCCTAGCTCACAGACACTCTCTTCAAGCCAATGCCTGTCTCAATTCCTGGTAATCTCAACACACTCATATATGATCCTTCCATTACCCTTGTCTCTCAATTCTTTGATCAATTCTCCTCCACTTGTCTCTTTCTCACCCAATCTTGATCACTCACTTCCAGGGCCATACCTTAGATGTGTCATTAAAAAATAATCACAACTTATTTATGATCAAAATGTTAAGCATTTCACTCTTGACCACTTCCAAGAGCTCCACAGCTCCCTCCACCCAGTATGCAATTGCCAATCATTTCTAGCCTTCATCAGAACATGAAATCTGTAAAAAAAAATGTTGTGTTTCAATGGAAAATGAGGCATGTCTATAGTATACCTTTCTGGATTATTAGAGTCTACCCATGTTTATCACCTTTGAGCTATTTTACAACTCTTTATAAATTATAGATAACTGATAGACACATGAATTCTGTCCTGTCTAATAGAGATTTAGTTGACTTTCTTACATCCCCTTGGAAAAACTACTTAATTTGCCTACATTTGCAGTTCATTCCTTTACTTCCTATATGTCCATGCTGTTTTGACTTTTCCTTTGAGCCAGTTATAATATCTTCCTAGTTCCCTCATATCATGAGAGTACAATAATTTAACAGATGTTCATTATTATTATATATCCACAAGAGTCATAATTTTATTGTTCTTTGAAAATTATCTTTTAACAAATCTGTTGACCTTCCTACATTTTCTCTGTCGCTAAGCTCCTCATATACGCATTTCCCTCCTTACTCAGCTTAAATTCCACAGTCTTTCTTTACAATGACTCCCTTATACACAAGAACTCCCTTGGCCTTCCATTATTTCATTTAATATAGGAAAATCCCAACCCTTCACGTGCCTGTCCCCACATTTCTGATATGGCTGGAGAAAAACACGGAACAGTTCTGAATTATATCACTTTAGATTCATGACCACTAACTTCCTGAGGGCCCCTAATCTTGCCCCACAATCATATTTCATTTCCCTAGATCATTCTGCTACATTCTTTCTCTTTCCTTCTTTCTTCAACTTCTAACACCTCCTCTCCCATCCTAACTTTTAAGCCAATTACCCCATTTCCTTTTTGCTAGGTAAAGAGATGCAATCAGAAGAGAACTTCCACAAGCTCCTCCCATATGTTCTTCTGATCCACTGGTATTTATATCCCCACATTCTGCTTTCCTTTCTGTTACTGTAGATGAGCAGAGAGCCCTCCTACCTGACGCCACTTCCTCTGATCCCACACCTCTTCTCTACTCAACAGCATGCTCCCTCGGCACTTATCCCTCTTTCCTGAATATTCAATGTTCTCCTCTCTTTAGCATCATTCCCATTAGCACACAAACATCTTTTAGGAGAAACTCTTTTGACCTCACATATTCCTCCAGTTATGGCCTGTTTCACTTCTCCTTTATCACAAAGCTCATTGAATGAGCAGTATATTCACCACTCCCAAACCATCTATTCCCATTCTTTCTTGAGCTCCCTCCATTTAAGGTCTTATCCACACCCAAATATTGAAACTGCTCTGCCCAGGGTCACCAGTGACTTCCATATTGCCAAATCCAATGGTCACATCCTAGTCCTCATCTCACTAGACACATTAAGAGCATTTAAGATGATGACAACACCTCCTCCTTCTTCTCTGAGCTCCAGGATATGACACAATTTTTCTGATCTTCCATCCCATTGTTCTCTCTCAGACTCCTTTGCTGATTCTTCCTCATCTCCCCTGCCTCAGAGCTCAGTCCCTGGGACTCTACTTGATTCAACACTTATTCCATCAGTTATAATATTTCAATCTCCAGTCCAGTTCTCTCCCCTGAACTCTAGACTCACATGTCCAATGGTCTACTTGACAATCACGAATGGAGATCTAATGCACATCTCAAACTTAAAAAGCCCAAAACAAATTTTTGATCTTCCTCCCCACTACTTTTCCCACAGTTCTCTCTATCGAATAAAATGGCAATTCCACCCTTCTACTAATCAGAGAAAAACATTGTAGTCATCTTGAGACCTCTTTTTCTCTCACACTCCTTGTCAAAACCATCAGCATATTGTTTTCTGTACATTTCTCACCTCCTCTGCTGCTGCTGCTGCCGTAGACCAAAGCTCCCATCATCTCTAGCCTGGAGGATAGCAATGGCCTCCTGTTATCATTCTTGTCCTCGGCCACAGGGAGATCCTATAAAACTAATGTCAAATCATGTCTTGCTCTACTCAAAACTATCCCACTTACCACATCATTCAAAATAAAATCCAAATCATAGAGAAGTCTGCAAAGTCCTACACAATGTGGCCTCATATTATTTATTTGATATTATTTTCACTACACCCCCCCTTGCACACTCCATTTTAGCAACACTGGCTTCTTCTATTTTCTTCAACATACTGGTCATATTTCAGCCTCAGAAATGTGCTGTTTCCTCTAACTAAAACTATTGCCTGGATATTTTTGTATGGCTCATTTCCTAATCACATTAAGACTTTGATTAAGTCACACCTTCTCAGTGCAGCCTTCCATTACCATCTATATGAGAGTGATTGCAAAAGAGATCATTCATTCTCAAGGGGACCCCCATCCCTCCCTATATCCATGCTTTTTACAATATAACTGTGGTTCCTCTTATCAAAAGGTAAGGGCTATTTATCCCCTCCTTAAAGAGGATCAATTACATTCATCATTAGAATGCATCAAGTGGACATTGTGACAGTACTGAGTCTAGGCTTCAACAAGCTTTATGTGGTTTTGTTTTCTCTCCTGGGACCCTGCCACTTGCCATAGGAAGTTGAGATTAGTCTACTGGATGATGAAAGACCTGAGGCCTAGTCACCCAGACAGCCCCAGCTGATGGCCAACCAACTACAGAAATGTGAAGGAGATGAAAAAAATGTGAGCCATTCTATATCAACAGGCACCCAGTTGACTTGTCAGCTAATGTTAAACACATGAGCAAGCCAGGCAAGATCAGTCAAGTCTGGTCCATAATAACAGAACTAATTAGATGACCCATAAACATAACAACAATAAAAATGCTACAATTTTAAGCCACTGCATTTTGTGGGTGATTTATTAAACAACAATCCCTAACTAACACAGGATCCACCTTTAAATTTCTACTCACTCTTACCACCGCAAGTTTTTACCCCTTCCTTGCTTTATATTTCTTCATAGCACTTACAAAACAACAGTAAATATTTTTTGATGCACTTCCCTATAGTCTGGCTCCCCCATGGAATGAATGCAGATATTTTTGCTCTTGACACATAGTAAGCACTCAAAAAACATATCTTGAATGAATAAGTGACTTGGATTGTGCAATATTAGTACTTCAAACATGTTTCCAATTATTATGAGAAGCTATTACGTAGGTAAGAGGATTCAGAATACTGTGAACAGGTTTATGTGATCTTTTATGAAATTAAATTTCATTAACGCATGTATTTTAGAAGGAGATGAAGAACTAATACTGAAATGATTGATTTTTCCATTTTTACACTGAAATGGGTACATTAATTAAATGTTATCCAAGGGACTCAAGTTATAGCATAATTAGAGCCACAATTTCCTTCAGTCACAAAATTAGACTTGGGTGCCCAAGAGATGGATTTAAAAAGAAAATTGATAAATGATGAAAAAAGGTACTAGGGAACACTGTCATATATTTCTAGAGTGATATGGATAAAGAATTAGAGAATTGCCTTTGTAAGAATGAATGCAACTGTGGAAATGGAGAGAAGATAAATGGTGATACAAAAGCAGAGCGAGTAGGAAAACAACTCAGTGATGTTGACTCAAAAGCCTTGCCTGGAAACAGGTCCATGGAAGGAAAAATCAAGAGAGGGATACTTCATTCTGTGTGGAAAGTTTTGAACAGGAGAGGTCAAGGATTTAATATTGGGATGGTCCAGAGTTGGGGGGTGATTGTAGATAAACAAAGGAGACCAGGAGAATAAGAAACCACAATACAAATGTTCCAGAGTCAAGGAGACACAGGAAAGAGAGAATTGATTGATCAGGGTGTAAATCTCACTGGACCCTTCTCCAGAAGGTGGAGACAAATACTGGCTTCAATGTGCAATCACTCCATGGGAAACATGCAGGTTTGTGATACAAAAACTCCTGATCTCAAAGAGATCTCTAAAGTATTTTTCTTCAATAAGCTCCAACAAAAGGGATCCAGAAAAAACTAACTGCTTTAATTTTCTCCTGGACCCTACAAACCCTCCAAGGAATAAGTCAGGAGATTCAACCTCTCAGGCAGACGGAGGAATGTGCATGTTCAGAGCTGTGTGGGGATGAGGCAGCTGGTGCAGCAGAGACTCACTGACTCATGGTTCTGGGGAGGAGGTTTGTGTATGAGGCTGAAGCACTGTGGGAGGAGAGCTACATTCCTGCTGAGGGTAATAAACTGCCACATCTTCAGCCTGGAGGCTACTGATGGTGAGAGTGAAATCTGTCCCAGATCTGCTGCCAATGAATCAGTTGGGGACCCCAGATGCTCTGCTGGATGCTGTATAGATGAGCAGCTTAGGAGCCCTTCCTGGTTTGCTGGTACCAGGCTAAGTAGTTGTTAACGCTTTGACTGGTCTTGCAGTTAATGGTGACTGATTGTCTTGGAGACACAGCCCAAGGAGCCTGGAGACTGGGTCATCATGATGTCCCCACAGGCACCTGCAATCACAAATGGATAATGATGATACACACACACTTTATCATACACACATTGAAATAAGTAATTTAAAAGATGCCTTCTAATGGTATTGAATGCCAGGACATAATTGGGTCTATTTGGGAAATAGCAAGTATTTCCCACTATATCCTAAAATTACTTTTTAACTCTAAAAGATCTTATTCAAAGAAGACTGAAGCACTTTTAAAATTTTCACCTGAGACCCAGAGCAACAAGGACATAGGATCTGTGTCTGCAACATCATCTTGCTGCCCCTGCCTGCCTGATGCAGCTCAGCTCACACTGCAATGTCCCCTTTTATAAAACTTGAGCAGCTGATCTGGTCCTGGAGGGGCCTATGCAAAGCACTCAGTGAGTAGAGAAGCAAATTGCATGTGCAGTGGGTTGTGAAAGTATCTAATACAAATCATTACCAAAAGTGTGGTTGTATGACTAAAAAACACAGAAGTCAGCTTAGGAGCTCTAAAACTACAAACTGCTAAATGATCTAATAAAGAGCTTCTATTTTAAATTCAAAAATGTTTTTAATGGGTTCAGTTTCTAGAAATGATGGACTAAGTTCCTCATATCAACAATCTTGGTGAAATAATAAAACTTGCTAGAAAAAAACTGCAAAAGGAAAGAAGAAAGGAAGGGATGGAGGGAGGGAGGAAGGGAAGAAGGGACAAAAAAAATGGAGAACCTTTCACCCATTCTTTAAAGAAATCTATGACCAGAGAAACATGTGAACTCTAAAGCCATCTTTATCCTGAAGTATGTAAGGACACTGCAAACACTTGAGCATGGATTTTGGGGCCATGCAAGGGCCAGAGATAGAGAAAACAGGCCCAGAATTTACTCATGTGGAAAGACATGTGGGGCCTAAATTTGAGCTAGGGACCAGAGGGACTTCACTTGAAAAATGATCTGTCAACCAAAGAGAACTGTAACCTATCCTTCCCACAACTGCTAGGAACTTAAAACAGGGCTCTGCATTCATTGCAAAAATAAAAAGAAAACAAACAAACAAATAAGATTTCCTTAGGAAATTATGGCTGCAGACCAACCTTTGCAAGGATTTTTACTCCATGTATGCATCACCTTTATGGGTCTGGAACTCTCCAACCTTGGAATTGGGTTAAGATATTCCTACTGCTATCGCCCCCAAATGAAAGCCTCTCTGGAGAAGGGCACATCTATCCTAAGTCCTCAAGGAACCTCATAAATAATTTTTGAGGGCCAATACCACCAAGAAATGAGAGATTCTTGGCAACCAAGAAAATAAGAAAAAACTCGAATATGAACAAGAAACAACAACAATAACAAAGAACAAAGAGTTCTGCCCAGACTTCAGATTTAGAAATTATGAAACTATGAGAACTTATTTAAAGAAATAAATTATAAATTTGACATCGTGCGCAGGGTCCAGGAAAAATAAAACATAAAATGCCACTGTAGATTTGAAAAGCAACCAAACAAAATTTCTAGAAATCAGAAATAGAATCACCACAATTTTAAAAATCAATTGTCTTAACAAAAATTGGGAGGCTTATAAACAACAGAAATTTATTTCTCAGAGTTTAGAGGCCAGAAAGCCCAAGATCAAGGCAGCAGCAGAGTCAGTGTCTGGTGAGAGCCCACCTCCTGCTTCGTAAGTAGCCATCTTCTTGCTATTTCTTCACATGGTGGAAGGGGTGAAGGAGTTCTCCAGGGTCTATGTTAAAAGAGCACTAATTCCATTCATGAGGGCTTCACCTTCATGACCTAATCACCTTCCAAAGACTCAACCTCCTAACATCATCACGTTGGGGGTTAGGATTTGACATATGAATTTGGGAGCATGCAAACATTCAGTATCTAGAATTAATGGAAGAGGACTTCCACTTCCAGGCAAAATGGGGTAACAAGGATAGATTTACACTCCCACGGGTATGTGTGTGTGTATCTTTGAAAAAAATGCTTTTCAAGACATTCAACATCAGGCTACAAAGGACAGTCTGAGAGAAAGGAAACAAATGAGTTGAGTCCTATGATTATACTAGCTAATTACCTTGAGAGAGTTTTCAGGCTGTAGCACAAGGAGGAGGAACCCAGGTAGAGCCCAGTGGATTCCCTGGTTGAGGAAACAAAGCTGAAATTCCAGAATGAATGAAGTGGCTAAAGTTTGTAGGACAAAGTAAAAGAAGAAAGATCTGCAGAGATAGAGAGAATTCCTTATATCTGTTGATAGTCCATCTACAATATTAAACAGAGAGCTGATTGGTGCATGTCTGTGAGGAAACTGCCTGAGCCTCAACAAAGAACTTTCCAAAGAAATTAGACATAACAGTATCTGACACTCACACAGCGACAGGAATAGTGCCTATTTCCAGAGGTCAAACATGAAAACCTCATAATTCACAGGACATTGAGTGAAGTATTCAGGAGGACTTTCTCTTTGTAATGGGAGATTAAGCCTAGACTAAATACTGCTCTGGTCCCAATAAACAAACATTAAAAACAAGACTCAAAAGAATCAAGTTATTTCCGAGTAATTTAACTATGTCCCAGAACAAAGTTTAAGAAGATGTATATTAGTATGATGATGTCAAGCACCCAACAAAGTAAAATTCACTTAGCCTTGTATCCAATGAAAGGCTAGCAGTCATGCAAAAAAGCAGAAATATGACCCATAATGAGGAGAACAATTAATCAATCTAAACCAACCCAGAACTGACACAAATGTTAGATTGGCAGGCAAGAACATTAAACATTGTTATAACTGTATTATATATATTCAAAAGTTAAGCAGAAGATATTTAAAATGAGAGTTAAATTGAACTGCTAGGGATGAAAACTACAGTGTGTCTTATATTAAAAACTGGCTGGAATGAATCAGAGATGACAACAGATGATATAAAAAACTGGGTGGAATTAATTAGAGATGACAGAAGAATAGAGTAGTAAACATGAAGACATAACAATGGAAACTATCCCACATGAAATGAAGAGAAAAAGAATCCAAAAAAAATGGCAAGTTCATCAGTGAGCTATAGGACAGCTTCAAGTGGCTAATATGTATTTAACTGAAGTCCTGAAAGAGAAGGAGGGTAAGAGACAGAAAAATATTTGAAGAAATAATGGCCAAAAATATTCCAAATTTGATGAAAATTATAAGTCCACAGATCTAGGAAACTCAATAAACTGCAAGCACAAGAAAAGAGAAGAAAAATGCACCAAAGCTTATCATCTTGATCAAATTGTTCAAAGCCACGATAAGAAGAATATCTTGAAAGCACTGAAAGAAAAAACACATTCCATAGTGAGGAACAAAGATAAGGATGTCAACACATTTCTCTTTGGTAACAATGCAAGCCAGGAGACAGTGGAACAACATCTTGGAAGTACTGAAAAACAACTTTCAACCAAAAATTCTATATCGAGAAAATGACATTTCAAAAGCAAGTGCGGAATAAAAACTTTTAAAGCATACCAAATCCGAAAGAATACATCACTAGTAGTTCCAGACTGCAAGAAATACTGAAAGAAGTCCTCTAGGTATTAGGAAAATGATAGCAGATAAAAATATTAATACCACCAGAAAAAAGTAACTGCATGGGTAAACTTGTAGGACTTTTTTATTAATTAAATCTCTTTGAAAGTTAGTTGACTATGTATTCAAAAATTATAACAGTGCATTATGGGATATATGACATATGTACAACTAAAATGCATGATAACAATAGCATAAAGCTCAAGGGAGTAGGAACGGACTATATTATTGAAAAATCCTAACACTAGATAGGAAGTGATGGTAGAGTCTGGTAAATTAAAGATGCATACTTCAAATCTCAAAAACAACCACTAAATAAAAAAGCAAAAAAAGTATACATTATAAGCCAACAAAGGAAATAAAAAGGAATCACAAAAAAAAAAAATACTCAGTTAATCCAAAAGTAAACAGAAAAGGAGAAAAAGAGGAAGAAAGAACAGATGGGACAAATAGAAAGCAAAGAGCAAGATACAAAGAGATTAAAATTTAAAAGGTTAACTATTCTAACACTAGTGCAAAAATGGAATGGTTATTTTAACATCAGATGAAGTAGATTTCAGAGAAAAAAATATTACTGGGGATAATAGAAGGTAATTTTGTAAAGATAAAGGGGTCAGTTATTCAAAAGGACATAATATTAAACATTTATGTGAATATACTCACTATCTTGATTGTAGAGAGTAATTCACAAGTATATACGTATATCATAACTTGTCAAGTTGTGCATTTTAAATATATGCAATCTATTGTATGCTAACTTACCTCAATAAAACTATTTTTTAAATCAGTCACTACCAAGCCAAAAAAATTGGAGAAAAAAGAATCACTCTCTATTTTGCCAGAAAAATTAATCTTATATAAATTAGCACCTTTACACTTTCATGGACAGTTCAAGGTCTCTTCAATGTTTCAACCCCGTTGACTTTCCTCTTGACTTATATGCTTTTATTATCATATGTTTTACTTCCACATATATTTTAACCCTGCAAAACATTATTTTTGTTTTATACAGCTGATAGAAATCATACTTATGCCCATATTTTACTTCATTTCTTATTGCATCTCTACATTAGTTATCCATTGCTGTGTAACAAATTGCTCCAAAACTCAGCAGCTTAAAATATTAAACATTTATACTCTCACACCACTTCTGTGAGTCAGGAATTTGAGGATGGCTTCCCTGCTGGTCCTGGCTCAAGGTTTCTCACCAGGTTGCTGTCACGATGTCAGCCAGAGCTGCAGTCATTAAATCACTTCACTGGTAGCTTTCAAGGTGGCCCACTCGTGTTGGCAAGTTAGTCCTGGCCATTTGCAAGAGACTCCAGTTTCTAACCATGTGAATATACCCTTAGAACTGCTTGAGCATCCTCGCAAAATGGCCTCAACTTTCTCTACAACAAATTATCCAAAAGAGAGTAGTGAGAAGTCACAGTCTCTTTGATGTCCTAGTCTTGCAGGTCACATACTGTTATTTCTTCAATATTGGATTGGTTACACAGGTTATCCTTATTTATTGTGGATAAGAGGATGCTAATATCAGGAGAAAGGAATACCAGGAGGCGGGGAACATTGAGAGAGTAATTGGTGGCTGGGTATAATGATTTCTGAGTTTCCATCTGAATTCCTCTTGCCTAAAATATCCCCTTTAGCATTCGTTTTAGCATGGATCTACTGGGAATAAAGTATTCCAATTTTTTGAATATGTCTTTATTTCATCTTAATTCTTGAAAGACACTCTCCTTTGGTATGTAATTTTAATTTGGAAGTGAATATTTTGTGGCACTTTGAAAAAAACTACTTCATTTTCTTCTTGCTTTTTTGTTTCATATCAGAAGTCAGCTATATTCTTATCGTATTTTTTTTCTCTGGTTGCTTCTAAGGCTTTGTTTTTCTCTTTGGTTTTAACCAATTTTCCTATGATGTGCCTAGGTTGAGTTTTCATTTTATTTATCCTGCTTGTGTTTCTTGGACCTTCTTGAATCTATGACTTGATGTCTTCATCAGCTCTGGAAAGTGATCAAGCATTCTATCTTTAAACATTGCTTTTTCCTCCATTAACTTTCTTTTCTTCTGTCACTTCAATTGCACATTGCCTTCTCAACAATTCCCCTGTGTCTAAAAATCTCTTTTCTGTATTTTCCCTCCTTTTGTCTCTTTTCTTAATGCTAGACATTTTCTTCTATTCTGTCTTTTAGTTAACTAATTTCTCTTCAGCTAAGTTTAATCACCTGTGAAATCTCTCCATGGAATCTTGAATTTTAGTTATTTTATTTTTTCACTTCAATATTTGCATTTTTTGTTAAATTAACCTATTAATTAACTCTAGGTGTTTTCAAGTAAATTCAGTTAGGACTAGTGGTTTGAAAAGCCAGCTCAGGGTTACTATCTCAACCTCCTTCTGGTCACAGGTACCATATAAGATTTCACTCCTCCTCCTGTTCATAATCCTGCTGTTCATTTTCAAACAGAGAAAAGAGCTGGGGAGAATCCCTCAAGAAATAGAGTATGCATTCATGGTGAGGGGGCATATGTTATTGTAGCTTCAGGTGTACTGCAAGTTCAGCTACAGAAACTTTTGTAATCTCTTCTCTGAGTGGGGGAGATACTCAATATTTACTCTATCAGGTGGCACACTGGGTGTTCTATGGGTGTTCATTTGGCTTCTGCACTGCTCCTTGGCATGAGAAACTTCCTAAAACCCAGCTGTACTCTGTATCTAGTAGACCCTAGTTGGAGATCTATATCACCACCCTGGAAAGGGTAAATTGTCTCTTCACTAAGCCCCTCAATATTTCCCTTATGATAGTTGATTTTATGTGCCAATTTAGCTAGGCTATGGCACCAGTTGTTTGATCAAACACTAGTCTAGATGCTTCTCTGAAGGCATTTTTTGATGCAATCGACATGTAAATCAGTAGATTTTGCATAAAGCAGATTACTCCACCTAATGTGGGTGGGCCTCATCCAATCAGTTGAAAGATTTGAGAACAAAGACTGAGGTTTCCCAAAGAAGAAGAAATTCTTCCTCAAGCTTGCAGCACAGAAATCTTGCCTGAGTTTCCAGCCTGAAGATTTCAAACTGAAGACTGCCACATCAATACTAATCTGAATTTCAAACCTGCCAGCCTGCTCTACAGATTTCAGACTTACCAGCCCCACAGTAGCAATTCCTTAAAATATCTCTCACTATGTATGTATTCTACTGGTTCTGTTTCTCTGTAGTACCCTGACAAATACCACTCTTCAAATATCTTAGGTTCTACCACTTAAGTCTATAGGAATGAAACATTTCTGATCTTCATGCCAGACATGGACTTGCCATTTTCTCTCCCACTGCCCTCTCACTGGAACACTCTTATTACTTCTCCTACTTTCTCTAAGCTCCCATGGGGTGGCCTCAACTGCTGGGCTGCATATATTGGAAATCTAGGCAGGATAGACTGTGATACATGTCCATACTCTCCAGTACTCCCTCTAAAAAAACTTAAGGGAAAATCCAATTGCATTTCTTCCTGAATTACTTTGGATAATAGAAATACTGATTATCTTCATCTCAATTTATTTCCACTCCCTGAACCCTCAACCTCCTCAGAAAGGCAGAGTGATGAGGGGATAGATAGGGTGACCAGCCATCCCAGTTTTTGCAGGACTTTCCTTATTTTAGCACTGAAATCACAGGCCTTGAGAAAGCCTCACTCCTAGGAAATCTGGAATGATTGACCATAGTAGACAGGAAATCAGGCCAACCTATCAAATTGTCTCTTTTTAATATTACTTGAATTTTCCCCCATATAGGACCCATATCCTAGGCTTTTAATCTCTGAAGTCAATAATCTAGCATATTTGGGTCCCTGACAACTCTCCCACCAAATGGAGAGTTCATGTCTCCATTCTGAATCATGGGAGGGGTTGTTGCAGAAGAAGCTTACATACTATAGACGTGTCAACATATTAATGTCTCACCAATCAACACTCCTTATATTAAATTGAGTACACTATGATAATCTTCCAAATCATTTATTAATCCTCAGAAATAATGAATCTGGCATGGATTATGAAAGAAGGCATAGACACAACTGATGACTGTGGCACTAGCAGAGTGGCTTTTTTACAATGAATAAATGTATATTAGTGCAGGTTTTCAATAAAATTTTGCATATATTTAATATAAATATTCTACATTGAAGATATATCAATAATGTCTTGGAGTCTAGGAAACTCATTACTACTTTTAATGATTTAGTTAAAACAGGAAACGTGGAAATGGTACCATCAGTCCACAAAATTCCACAGTCACAATCAGGACAGATGAACAAATGGGCCAAGTTTACCAAAAGGAAAGGGATGAGAATCCAGATAAACATGAATGTCCTTTCAGCTATCACTGAGTATGTAAGCAAGCAATGTCATGGAAATTGGCTGAGACAGGCAGTAGCAGTTAGATCCAGCAGATATAGGACGACCACTCAAAGTCAGGTGATGTAAGAACAGCTGGTTTCAAAGGTATTGAGTATATCATGAAACCAGTCCTGGTTCCAAAGGCAAATTCTTCCCCTAAGTTATGCAGGGACAGAAAATATAAACACAGGTAACAAAAGTGAAAGGACATGTGGGCTGACACCTTGTCAGTAGACACCTGCTCTGAATAGATTTTCAAAGATAAAGTGAGAGCAAACTGGTGTGATGGAAAATGAGCCACATAGCCAATATCTTTCTAAAGAACTACCAGCATGATTATATTACATTTGTATTGAAATGTTTATTTTACTCACTGCCAGTAAATCAAATAAACACTATTCTAATGATTCTAGAGAAAAAATTTCTATTTTGTTCTTCATTATTGTATCCAGTTCTCTGACGAAAGTATTAGTCTTGTATTTCATCTTCTGAACATTTAAGAATGGAGTATATTATTGAATATGTAACTCCATTATCTGAATCCTATGATTCTATTATATTTGGTTTATCTTAGTTTTCAATCACGTGGCCTTGTCTTCTCATGCACCTAGTTATTTTTTATTGATTCCTGGACACTTTATGTAAAAAATTATAAACAATTTGAGGCTGTGATGTTACTATCTTTTAGATTTGGGCAGCAATAGGACTGTTAGAAGTCCTATATTATTTTAATTCAATTTTAGGAATTTGGATAACTGGAAGATTGCCTTTGGTCTCTGCAAGGGCTGAGCTACATCTGGTTTACCCTTACTCCTAGCATGCAGCCCTTTGGGGTTGTTTATGAGGTCCCTCTTCCTTGACAAACCCCAAACTCCAATTTTTTGTCCATCCAGCCTCACAACACCATCAGAAGCTATGCTCAGCTTTGCTGCCTCTCCGTTGCTTTTTCTGAACTTGAAAGATATACCAGTGGGAAAGTGGCCTCAAATACTCAGTTCACCTCTGAAAGTTTTCTTCTTTCTGAGATCTTGGAAAGTCTTCACTGCCTAATAATTTTACTCAGGAGCATTAATGTGAGATACCTTCTCCAAAGTAACAAGAAGCAGAAGATCAGGAATTCCAGTTTCTTCACTGGCTCTTACCTGAGTTAATCAATCATATATTGGCCTGAAGAGTAAACATTCTCAATAAATTTCACTGATATTGTTCAACCTGTGCCCAGAAATAACATGTTCTGGCGACAGCTCAGGACATGCAATAATCCTTAAGGGCCAGCTTTCCATTGAAACATAAACAGTTCTCAAAGGCTCTTTTCACATCACTAAAATGTTAGGAATCACAAAAAATGGGTGACTGTACCTGCTAGTGTAACCATGAGACCATGCTCATCCTGCTGACACTTCCACTTAACAATTTCCCACTCTCTTTTCATCCTTCATTGTATGCAGAATGAATCAGGGGAAGTCTTTAACTGGGAGAATCAAAATGTTCTGATTATTACAATAGGAGATTCACAAAGAAATATCTTGCTCTTTCCTGTCAGCCTCAAACTTCCCAAAGCCAAGTTAAATGCTGATCTTAAGTTCACTAGTTGCATAACTATGTATTCAAGCTCTAATTTAAACTATGACGTGCCCCAACAGGACATTTGGGATTTTTGTGAGAGTAAGCATATAAGATTTGGAGTTTATATGCTTTAGATTTTGATACCAAAAGTGCAATGAGAATATCTAAATGTTATGCCCATACAAATAAAATTTATAATGCAGATTTAATTTATGCATGTAAGTAAGGGTTTTTCTTATTTTCCCTCATGGCACTAAAAAATAATCTTAGGAAAATAAGTCAGTAAAGGCATGTCATTTTATTAATTCAATGTGTTATAATAGAAAAAAAATAATAAACTACCTCTTAAATGTCCAGCATTAGAAAGATAAATTTAGGGCCAGACCCAGTGGCCTAGTGGTTGAGTTTGGCATGCTCCACTTCACTGGCCTGGGTTACATTCCTGGGCACGGACCTATACCACTTGTCTGTAAGTGGCCATGCTAAGGCAGTGGCTCATGTACAAAAAAGAGGAAGACTGGCAACAGATATTAGCTTAGGGCAAAACTTCCTTAGCAAAAAAAATTAAAGGATAAATTTATAAACTATGATATGTAAACAAAATAGAATATTGTACAGCCATAAAGTGATAAATACAAAGACCATGTAAATACATTAAATTATTTCATGAAATTTATTCAACACTTATTGCATTGGTTATAATATTTCAATATCCAGAGCAATTCTCTCCCCTGAACTCTAGATTCATATATCCAAAGGACTAGTTGACAATCACACATGGAGGTGTAATACACATCTCAAACTGAAAATGTCTTAAAACAAAATCTTGAACTTCATCGCCACTACTCTTCCCACAGTCTTTTCTATCTAAATAAATGGTAGCTCCCTATTCTAATACGCAGAGAAAAACCTTTGAGTCATCCTGAGACCTCTCTTTCTCTTAGACTCCTTGTCAAAACCATCAGCACTCTATATCTATCTTCTATCTCTATCTTCAAAATATTCCACTTCTCATCTCCTTTACTGCTACTGCCATAGACCAAAGCTCTCATCATCTCTAGCCTGGAGGATAGCAATGGCCTCCTGTTATCATTCTTGTCCTCGGCCGCAGAGAGATCTTGGAAAAATACATGTCAAATCATGTCCTGCTCAGTCAAAACTATCCCATTTACCACATCATTCAAAATACAATCCAAATCATAGCAAAGTCTGCAAAGTCCTACACAATGTGACCTCCTCTTTATTTCTTTGATTTGATTTTATTTTCACTACACTCCCCCTTGCACACTCCATTTTAGCAACATTGGCTTCCTTCTATTTCTTCAACATATGGTCATATTTCAGCCTCAGAAATGTGCTGTTTCTTCTAACTAAAACTACTGCCTGGAGATACTTCTATGGCTCATTTCCTAACCACGTTAAGACTTAGATTAAGTCACACCTTCTCAGTGCAGCCTTCCATTACCATCTATATGAGAGTGATTGCAAAAACAGATCCTTCATTCTCAAGGAGGAGCCCCCAACCCTCCCTATATCCAAGCTTTTTACAATGTAACTTTGTGGTTCCTCTTATCAAGAGGTAGGGGCTATTTATCCCCTCCTTAAATAGGATCAATTGCATTCGTCATTAGAATGCATCAAGTGGACATTGTGACAGTACTGAGTCTAGGCTTCAACGTGCTTTACGTGGTTTTATTTTCTTTCTTGGGACCTGCCAACTGCCATAAGAAGTTGAGATTAATCTGCATGATGATGAGAGACCTGAAGCCTAGTCACCCAGACAGCCCCAGTTGATGGTCAGCCAACCGTAGAAAAGTGAAAAGATGAAAGAAATGTGAGACTTTCTACCTCAACTAGCACCCAGTTGACCTGTCAGCTAATGTTAAACACTTGAGCAAGCCAGTCAAGATCAATCATGTCAGGCCCATAATAACAGAACTACTCAGCTGACCCATAAACATAACAGCAATAAAAATCTAAGCCACTGCATTTTATGGGTGGTTTATTACATGACAATAGATAACTAATACATCATCAAGTTTTAAATTTCCACTCACTCTTACCCCTGCAAGCTTTTACCACCTTCCTTGCTTTATTTTCCTTTGGGCACTTGGAAAACAACAGAATAAATATTTACCAATGCAATTGTTTAATGTCTTGTTCACCCAACTGGAATAAAGGCAGGTATTTTTGCTCTTGACACATAGTAAACACTCAAAAACTTATCTTGAATGGATGAATAACATGGATTCCTAAATATCAATACTTTAAATATATTTCTAATTATCATGAGAAACTATTATACAGTGAAGACTGTTTAGAGTACACTGATCAGATTTGCTGTGACCTTTCCTGAAGCTAAACTTCATTAGCCCATATATTTTAGAAGGAGGTGAAGAAATAATACTAAAATGACTGGAAGTTTTCTGTTTTTACACTGAAATGGGCATGTTAATTAAACATTATCCAAGGGATAATGCTTAATTAATCCAAGGGATAGTGCTCAAGTTGTAGCACACTTAGAGCCACAATTTCCTTCAGTCACAAAACTAGACTTGGGTGCCCAAGGGATGGATCTAAAGAGAAAATTGACAAATGATGAGAAAAGGTAGTAGGGAACACTATCACATATTTCTAGAATGACAGCATTAAAGAATTAGAGAATTGCCTTGTAAGAATGAGTATGACAGGAGGAAATGGAGAGAAGATAAAAGGGCAGTACTCAAAGAGATAGGGTGGGAAAGCAACTCAGTGACATTGAACACAAAGGCTTGACCGGAAAACAGGTCCATGACAGGAAAAGCAAGAGAGGGATACTAAATTCTATATGGAAAGTATTGAATAGGAGAGGTCAACAGTTTAAAATTGAGATAGTCTAGAGTTGGAGGGTGATGCAGATAAGAAAGGAGATCAGGAGAATAGGAATTGAAATAGAATGTTCCAGAATCAAGGAGGCACATGGAAGAGAGAATGTATCCTTCGGGGTGTAAAATTTGCTGGATCCTTCTGTGGAAAGTAGAGACAAACATTGGCTCAACCATGCGATCACTCCATGGGAAACATGCAGGTTCCCACCACACAAAAACTCTTGATAGAATCTCTAAAAGATCTATACAGTATTTTTCCTCAGTAATCTCCCACAAAAAGGGATCCAGAAAAAGCCAACTCACTTAATTTTCTCCTGGGCCCTACAAATCCTCCAAGGAATAAGTCAGGAGATACGATCTCTCACTGGATAGAGGAATGTGCATGTTCAGGGCTGTGTGGTGAGGAAGCAGCTGGTGCAGCAGAGACTCACTGACCCTTGACAGTGGGAAAGAGGTTTGTGTACAGGGCTGAAGCACTGTGGGAGGAGAGCTATCATACTGCTGACAGTAATAAACTGCCACATCTTCAGCCTGGAGGCTGCTGATGGTGAGAGTGAAATCTGTCCCAGATCCACTGCCACTGAATCGGTCAGGAACCCCAGATTCTCTACTAGATGCTGCATAGATGAGCAGCTTAGGAGCCTTTCCTGGTTTTTGCTGGTACCAGGATAGGTACTTGCTAACACTCTGACTGGCCTTGCAGTTAATGGTGACCCTCTGTCCTAGAGACACTGCCAAGGAGCTTGGAGACTGGGTCATCACGATGTCCCCACAGGCACCTGCAATCACAAATGGATAATGATGATACACACACACTTTATCATAGACATATTGAAGTATATAATTTAAAAAGTACTTTCTAATGGTATTGCATTTCACCGTATGATTGAGTCGATTTTAGAAAAAGCCAGTTTTTCTCATTATATAGAATTAATTTTTTAATTCCATATTACTCCAAAAGGACAGAGGCACTGTTAAATTTCTCACCTGAGACCCAGAGCAACAAGGATAAAAGGACCTGTGTCTGCGACATCATCTTGCTGCCTCTGCCTGCCTGATGCAGCTCAGCTCACATTGCAAAGACCCCTTTTATAAAACCTGAGCAGCTGATCTGGACCTGGAGGGGCCTATGCAAAGTACTGAGTGAGTATAGAAGCAAACTGCATGTGCAGTGGGTTGTGAAAGTATCTAATGCAAATCAAGAGCCAAAAATATCATCACCAAAAGTGTGGTTGTATGACCAGAAGACACAGAAGTCAACTTAGAAGCTCTAAAACTACACTGTTGGATGATATAATAAAGACCTTCTATTTTAAATTTAAAAATGTTTCTAATGGTTTCAGTTCCCAGAAATGGTGGGCTAGGTTCCTCATATCACAAATCCTAGTGAAATAATAAAACATGCTGGGAAAAAAACTACAAAAGGAATGAAGAAGGAGGGAAGTGACAGAGAAAGGAAGAGATGGGGGAGGGAAGAAGGGACAAAAAGACAATGGGGAACTTTTGGCACAAGTTTTTAAAAACCTATGACCAGAAAATGTCTGAGCTCTAAAACCAGTTTTATCCTGAAGGTATGTAAGGACACTCCAAACACCTGAGGTTGGTTTTGGGGGCTATGCAAGGGCCAGAGAGATAGAAAACAGGCCCAGAATTTACTCATATGGGAAGACATATGGGGCCCCATTTGAGCTAGGGACCTGAGGGACTCTTATCTCAAAGTGTTATCCAAAGAAAAACTGTAATCTATCCTTTCCACAAGTGCTAGCAACTGAAAAGAGGGCTCTGATTCATTGCAAAAAATGGAGAGAAAAAAAACAAACAAGATTTCCTTGGCATATTATGGCTGCAGACCAAATTTTGTAAGAATTTTTACTCCACGTATGCACGGCCTATGTGGGTCTGGAACTCTCCAGCCTTGGAATTGGGTTAAGATATTGCTGTTGGGACAGCCCCCAAATAATAGCCTCTCTGGAGAAGGGCACATCTACCCTAAGTCCTCAGGAAATGGCATAGATAATTTTTCAAGGACCAATACCACAAGGAAACAAATATTCTTGGCATCCAAGAAAATAAGATAACTTGAACATTAATGAGAAACAACAATAAAACAAAGAAAAAAGAGTTCTGCCCAGATATCAGATTTGGAAATTATGAAATTATGGGAGATTATTTAAAGAAATAAATTACAAGTTTGACAGAAAAATTAAAATAAAATGTCACTGTAGATTTGAAAAAGAACCACACAAAATTTCTAGAAATTAAAAATAGAATAACCACAATTTTAGAAATCAATTGTGTTAACAAAAATACCATAAACTGAGAGGCTTATAATCAACAGAAATTTATTTCTCACAGTTCCAGAGGCTGGTAAGGCCAAGATTAAGTTACTAGCAGATTTGGTGTCTGGTGAGAGCCCACTTCCTGGTCCATAAATGGCCCTCTTCTTGCTGTGTCTTCACTTGGTGGAAGGGGTGAGGGAGTTCTCTGGTGTCTCTTTTATAAGAAAACTAATCCCATACATGAGGGCTGCATCCTCATGACTTAATCACCTTCCAAATGTCCCACCTTGTAATACCATCACATTGGGGATGAAGATTTAACATATGAATTGGGGGGGATGCAAACATTCAGGCACAAGCATCAGTGGAAGAGGATTTCTACTTCCAGGCAAAATGAGGTAAGAAGGATGAGAATTACCCTCCCACATGTGTGTGTATCTTTGAAAAAAATGGTTTTCAAGAGACTGGACATCAGGCAATGAAGGACAGTCTGAGAGACAGGAAACAAATGAGGCGAGTCATGTGATTGTACCAGCTAATTACCTTGAGAGAGTTTTCAGGCAGCAGCACAAGAAGGAGGAACCCAGGTAGAGCCCAGTGGACTCCCTGGTTGAGGAAATAAAGCTGAAAGTCCAGAAAAACTGAAGTAGCTAAAGTTTGCAGGAAAAGGGAAAGAAGAAAGACCTGCACAGATAGAGAGAATCCTTACATCTGTTGACAGTACATCTAGAATATTCATCAGAGAGCTGCTTGGTGCATGTCTGTGAGGAAACTGCCCACAGCTGAGCAAAGAACATTCCAAGAAAATCAGAGGTAACAGTACCTGGTACTCACACAGGGGCAGGAATAATGCCTGTTTCCACAATCAAACTTGAAAACCTTGTGATTCATAGGACATTGAGTAAAGTATTCAGAAGGACTTTGTCTTTATAGTGGGGGATAATTAGCTGTAGACTAAATACTATTCTGGTTCCAACAAACAAACCTTAAAATCAAGACCCAAAAGATTCAAACTATTTTCAAGGAATTTAATTATGTTCCAGAACAAAGCTTAAGAATAGTTTTAGTCATACAATGATGTCCAGCATCCAACAAAGTAAAATTCACTAGACCTTGTATCCAATGAAAGGTTAGCAGTCATGCAAAAAAGCAGGAATATGACCCATAATGGGAAGAATAATTAATCAATCTAAACCAAGCCAAAACTAACCCAAATACTAGAATTAGCAGGCAAGAACATTAAAAGTTATTATAATTGTATTACATATGTTCAAAAGCTAAGTAGAGACATAGAAAATATTTAAAAAGAGAGTTAAAGTGAACTGCTAGAGATGAAAACTATGGTGTGTCTGATATAAAAACATGATAGAACTAATCAGGGATGACAAAAGATGATACAAAAGTAACTGGGTGGAATTAGTCAGAGATGACAGAACAATTGATTAGTAAACATGAAAACATAACAGTAGAAACTATCCAACATGCAACAGAGAGAAAAAGAATGCCAAAATGTGGCAAGTTCATCAGTGAGCTACAGGACAGCCCTTCAAGTGGATAACATACATTTCATTGAATTTCTGAAGGAGGAGAATATGGCACAAAAAATATTTCAAGAAATAATGACCAAAAATATTCCAAACTTGATGAAAATTATACATCCACAAATACAGGAAACTCAGTGAACTGTAACCACAAGAAACATGAAGAAAAACGTACCAAAGCATATCATTATGATCAAATTGTTCAAAGGCAATGATAAGAAGAATTATGTTGAAATCACTGAGAGAAAAATAATCATTACATGCAGAGGAACAACGATAAGGATTCCAGCAGATTTCTCTTTGGTAATAATGCAAGCCAGAAGACATTGGAACAATATGTTGGAAGTGCTGAAAAACAAATGTGAACCAAAAATTCTATACCCAGAAAAATGATATTTCAAAAGCTAATGTAGAATAAAATCAATTTAAAAATACCAAATCTGAAAGAACACATCACTAGTAGTTCCACACTACAAGAAATACTGAAAAAAGTCCTCCGGGGAAAAGGAAAATGATAGCAGATGAAAATATGAATAGCACAAGGAAAGGTAACTGCACAGATAGATTTATAAAATTTTTCCTTGTTTTTTAAATCTCTTTAAAAGGTACTTGATTATGTATTCAAAAATTATAACAATGTATTGTGGGATTTATAACTTATATAAAAGTAAAATGCACAACAATGGCATAAAGGTCAGGGGAGTAGAAATGGAATATATCACTGAAAGATTCCAACACTAGATAGGAAGAGATGGAAGAGTATGGTAAGTTAAAGGTATATACTACAAACCCCCAAATAAACACTAACTAAAAGAACAAAACATTATACATTATAAGCTAAAAAAGGAAATAAAATAGAATGATAAAAAATGCTCAATTAATCTAAAAGTATACAGAAAGAAAAAGGGAAAGAAAGAATAAATGGGATAAATAGAAAACAAATAGCAAGATACAAATAGATTAAAATTTAAAAGGTTAACCATTCTAACATTACTCCAAAAAATGCAGTGGTTATTTTAAAATCAGATGAAGTTAATTTCCGAACAAAGAATATTACCAGGCATCAGAAAGGTCATTCTGTAATGATAAAGGGGTCAATAATGGAAGAGAACATAACAATATTAAACGTTTATGTGGATATAAGTCAGTATCTTGATTGTAGAGATTAATTCACAGGTATATACATATATTGTAACTTGTGAAGTTGTGTCCTTCAAATATGTACAATTTATTGTATGTTAAATTTACCTCAATATAACATCTTTTTTATATCACTCATTATCAAGCCCAAAAAGAAAAAGAAAAAGAGATAACTGAATCGCTTTCTTTATTCTGCCAGGAAAAAATTTTATACAAATTAACACTTTTATACTTTTCACAGACAATTCAAGGACCTTCAATACTTCAACCTCATTGACTTTTCTCTTCACCTATATGCTATTATCATATGTTTTACTCCTGTGTAACCCTGAAAAATATTATTTTTGTTTTATCCAGCTGATAGGCATCATACTTATGCCCATATTTTACTTCACTTCTTACTGCATCTCTACATTAGTTAACCATTGCTGTGTAACAAATTGCCCCAAAACTCAGCAATTAAAATATTAAAAAGTGTATATTCTCACACCATTTCTGTGAGTCAAGAATTTAAGGATGGCTTACCTGGCTGGTTCTCGCTGAAGGTTTCTCATCAGGTTGCTGTCAGCATGTCAGCCAGAGCTGCAGTCATCAAAAGACTTGACTGGAAGCTTTGAAGGTAGACCACTTTTGTGCTGGCAAGTTAATGCTGGCCATTGGCAAGAGACTTCAGTTTCATCCATGTGAAGCTGCCCATAGGACTGCTTGGATATCCTCACAAAAGAGCATCTGGCTTCCTCTACAGCAAATTATCCAAAAGAGAGTAGTAAGAATCACGATCTCCTTAATGTCCTAGCCTCTCAAGTCACACACTGTTATTTCTTCAATGTTGTATTGGTTACACAGGTTATCCTTATTTAATGTGGATACGAGGGTGTTAATATCAGGAGAAAGGAATACTAGGAAGCAGGCAACATTGGGAGGCTAACTGGTGGCTGGGAATAATGATTTCTGAGTTTCCATCTGGATACCTCCTGCCTTAAATATCCCCTTTAGCATTCCTTTTAGCGTAATAAAGTATTCCCATTTTTCTCTGAATATGGCTTTATTTAATCTTAATTCTTGAAAGACACTTTCCTTTGGTATGTAATTCTAATTTGGCAGTGAATTTTTTGAGGCCTTTGAAAAAAACCATTTCATTGTCTACTTGCTTTATTGTTTCATACCACAACCAGCTGTAATTCTTGTGTGTTTTTAAAGGAAATTTATCTTTTGCTCTGGATGCTTTAAAGGCTTTGTTTTTTGCTTTGCTTTTAAGCAATTTTACTATGATATGCCTAGGCAGAGTTTTTATTTTATTTATCGTGCTTGTGTTTCTTGGAGCTTCCCAAATCCATGTCTTGATGATTTTCATCAGCTTTGGAAAGTGATCAGGCATTACATCTTCAAACATTACTTTTTCTTCCATTTAACTTTTTTTCTTCAGTCACTTCCATTGAACATTGCCTTCTCAACAATTCCCCTGTGTCTAAAAATCTCTCTTCTATATTCTCCCTCCTTTTGTTTCTTTTTCCTTAATTCTAGACATTTTCTTCTAATCTATCCTTTAGTTAACTAATTTCTCTTTAGCTGAGTATAACCACCTGTGAAATCGGTCCATAGAAATCTGAATTTTATTTATTTTACTTTTTCAGTATAATATTTTCATTTTCATTGAATTAACCACTTAATTAAATCTAGGTGCTTTCAAGTAAATTCAGTTCAGACCAGTGATTTGAAAACCCAGCTCAGGGTTATTATCTCAACCTCCTTCTATAACAGGTACCATATTGCTTTTGTTCCTTCTCCTATTCCTAATCCTACTTTTCATTCTCAAACAGAGGGAAGGGTGGGGGGAAATTCCCTTAAGAAACTGAGTATGCTTTCATGGTGTGGAGAGCATAGGTTATTGGGCCTTCAGGTATAGTGCAAGTTCACCTACTGAAACTTTGTAATCTGTTCTCCACTTGGGGGAGATACTCAATACTTACTGTATCAGGTGGCACAGTGGGTGTTCTATGGGTGTCCATCTGGCCTCTGCACTGCTTCTTGGCATGAGAAATTTCCTAATACCCATCTGTACTCTACATCTACATCAAGTAGATCCTAGCTGGGAATTAATACCTCAGCTCACACAAAGGGTCAGTTCTTCCTTCACTAAGCCCCTCAATTTTTTCCTTAGAGTAGTTGATTTTTATGTGCAAACTTGCTATGGCATCATTGTTTAATCAAACACTAGTTTACATGTTGCTGTGAAGGCATTTTTTGATGTGGTTAACATTTAAATCAGTAGACTTTGCATAAAGCAGATTAATCCCCATAATGTGAGTGGACCTCATCAAATCAGTTGAAACCTTTAAGAACAAGGACTGCAGTTTCCAAAAGAAGAAATTCTTCCTCAAGACTGCAACATAGAAGCTCTGTCTGAGTTTCCAGCCTGAAGATTTCAAACTCAAGACTGCAACATCAACACTAACCTGAATTTCCAACCTGCCAGCCTGCTCTACAGATTTCAAATTTACCAGCCTCCACATTCACAACTCTTTAAAATATGTCTCTTTATGTAAAGATTCTATTGGTTCTGTTTGTCTGCAGTACTCTAACAAATAACACTCTTCAAATACCTTATGTTCCACCTTCCAACACTTAAGCCTATGGGAATGAAATATATCTCATCTTCATGCCAGGTGTAGTGACTCGTTTTCTTTCTCTCCCAGTGCCCTCTCTCTAGAACCTCTTATTACTTCTCTTGCTTTCTCCAATCCCTTATGGAGTGGGGCTCAACTGCTGGGCTGCACATATTGAAAATCTAGACAGGAAAGAGTGTGGTACATATCCAAACTCCCCAGTTACCCCACAAAAAAATTTAAAGGAAAATCTAACTGCATTTCTACCTGTTCCTCACTGTTTCTGAATAACTTTGGATAATAGAAACACTGATTGTCTTCCCTCAATTTGTTTTCCCTTCCCTGAATCCTCTGCCTCCACAAAAAGGTAGAATAGTGAAGGCATAGATAGTGTGACCAGCCATCCCAGTTTTTGCAGGACTTTCCTGATTTTAGCACTGAAATCTCAAGCCCTGAGAAAACTTCACTCCTAGGAAAACTGGAGTTATTGACCATACTAGACAGGAAATCAGGCCAACCTATCAAATTGTCTCTTTTTAATATTACTTGAAATATTCTCTTTCACCTATATCCTAGGCTTTTAATCTCTGAAGTCAATAATATGGCACGTTTGGGTCCCTGACAACTATCCCACCAAATGGAGACTTGGTGTCACCATTCTGAATCATGGGAGGGGGGGTTGCAGAAGAACCTTACATACTATATAATGGGTCAATGTATTAATCTGTCACCAATCAATACTTTACATATTAATCTAAGAGTATACGTTGATAATCTTCCAAATCATTCATTAATCCTCAGAAATAATGAATCTGGCATGGATCATGGAAGAAGGCATGGACTCAAATGTGGCACTAGCAAAGTGCCTTTTATAAAATGAATGAATGTATAGTGCAGGTTTTAAATAAGTTTTGCATATACTTAATATAAATGTTCTGCATTGAAGATATACCTTAAAAGCAAGAATATCTTGGAGTCTAGGAAACGCATTGTTATTTTTAATGGTTTAGTAAAAACAGGAAACTTGGAAATGGTACCATCAGTCCACAAAATTCCACAGTCACATCCAGGACAGATGAGCAAATGGACCAAGCTTGCCAAGAAGAGAGGAATGTGAATCCAGATAAACAGGAATGGCCTTTCAGCTGTCACTGAGTACATAAGGTAGCAAGGTCAGGGAAATTGGCTGAGAAAGGCAGTAGCAGTTAGATCCTGCAGGTATAGGAAGGCCACTCAAAGTCAGGTGACTTGAGAAGCCCTGGTCTCAAAGGTATTGAGTATACCATGAAAGTAGCCCTGGCTCTAAAGGTAAATTCTACCCCTAATTTAAGCAGGGACTGAAAATCTAAACACAGGTAAAAAGAAAGTGAAAGGACATGTGAGCTGACACCTTATTAACACACACCTGCCCTGAATAGATTTTCAAAGATAAGGTGAGAGCAAATTGGTGTGATGGAAAATGTGCCACACAGCCAATATCTTTCTAAAGAACTACCAGTACGATTATATAATGTATTTTCATTTAAGTATTTATTGTACTCACTTCCAATTAGTTAAATAAATACTATTCTAATTGTTTTAGAGATGGAATTTCTATTTTCTTCTTCATTATTGTTTCCAGTTCTCTGATGAAAGTGTTAGTCTTCTCGTTCATCTCTTGAACATTTAAGTATAGTATATTATTAAAATATAACTCCATTATCTAAATCCTATAGTTCTATTATATGTTGTTTCTCTCTTTTCAATCATGTGTTCTTGTCTCTCATGCACCTAGTTATTTTTTATTGATTTCAGGACACTTTATATTAAAAAAACTTTATAAATAACGAAAGCTGGGATGATATTATCCTTCAGGTTTTGGCAGCAATTAGAACGGCTAGTAGTCCTATATTATTTTAATTCCATTTTAGGAATTTAGACAACAGGAAAATTACCTTCAGTCTCTGCAAGACTCTATTTCTGGTTTATCCTTAATCCTAGCATGCAATCCTTTGGGGTTGTTTATTAGGGCCCTCTTTCTTGACAAACCCCAAAAGCCAATTTTTTTGTCCCTCTAGCCTCACAGTGTTGTCAAAAGCTCTGCTCAGCTTCACTACCTGTCAGATGCTTTTTCTGGACTTGAAAGATATCTCATTGGGAAAGTGGCCTCAAATACTGGGCTCACCTCTAGTTTTCTTCTTTTCAAGGTCTTGGAGATTCTTCACTGATTAGGAATTTTAATGAGGAACATTGATGTGAAATACTTTCTCCATCATAACAAAAAGCAGAAGAGCAGGCAATTCCAATTTCTTCACTGACTTTTACCTAAGTTAATCAATCATATATTGGCCTGAATAGTAAACATTCTCAATAAATTTCATTGATACTGTTCAACTCATGCCTAGCAATAACATTTTCTGAAGACGGCTCAGGACATCCAATAACCCCTAAGGGTCAGCCTTCCATTGAAACATAAACAGTTCTCAAAGGCTCTTTTCACATTACCAGATATTAGAAATCTCAAAGAATGGGTGACTGTACCCGCTACTGTAACTGTGAGACCAGGCTCACCCTATTGATACTTCTCACTTAACAATTCCCCACTCTCTCTGCTCATTCTTTGTAGGCAGAAAATGAATCAGGGGAAGTCTTTAACTGGGAGAATCAAAATCAGAAGATTCACAAAGAAATATCTGACTCTGTTGCCCTCAGCCTCAAACTTCCAAAAGCCAAGTTAAAAACCCATCCTAAACTCACTAATTGCATGACTCTATGTATTCCAGCTCTAATTTAAACTAGGATGCATCCCAATAGGACATTTGGGATTTTGTGAGAGTAAGTATAAAAAATTTAGAGTTTATATGCTTTAGAGTTGTCTTATCAAAAGTGAATGAGAGTTGCCGTAGCTAAACTTTGCAACCAAAGAAATAAAATTCATAACAGAATTAATTTATGCATAGAAGTAGGGATTTTCTCTCTCTCTTTTTTTTTCTTCAGGGAAAGATTCATCCTGAGCCAACATCATTTGCCAATCTTCAACTTTTTTTCCCCTCCCCAAAACCCCAGCACATGGTTGTATATCTTTCTGGTAAGTCATTCTAGTTCTTCTACGTGATCCACCACCACAACATGGCAACTGACAGAGGGGTAGTGTGGTTCCACGACCGGGAAGTGAACCCAGGCCACAGAAGTGGTGAGCACTGAACTTCAACCACTAGGCCCTCAGGGCTGGCTCAGGGATTTTTTCTTATTTTCACTCACAGCACTACAAATCAATCTTAGGAAAATAAGTTGATAAAGGCATGTGACTTTATTAACTCACTGTGTTATAATAGAAAAAAATAATAAATTACCACTTAAATGTCCAGCATTCAGAGCATAAGTCTATAAACTGTGATATGTAAACAAAATAAAATATTGTACAGCCATAAAGTTGTAAATATAAAGACCATATAAATACATTAAAATATTTCATGAAATGTTAGATGAAAATAGTTAAACAAAAGTAATGAATTATGGATGCACCTACAAAAGATATTTTTATACATGTAGACAGTAAGTTATGACAGAAACATTATTCCTCTCTATATGTTTTGTTTGCTCACCTATATTTATTTTAACAAACTTAACCAATTTTGTCCAATAAAATATGAGTGAAAGTAATATTTGTCCCTTACAAGTTGAGGCAGGGAAAAAGACCATGTGCAATTTTCCAGTCTCTCTCTCTGTCTTGTTTATTGATCAGCATAATATCCAAAATTTATATTTTCTTAATGTGTTTTTGGATAGTTTGTTGTTAGTATATAGAAATGCAACTGATTTGGGTATGTTAACTTTCCTTCCTAAAAATTTACTGAATTCATTCACTAGTTTTGATAGTTTTGGGGTAGAGTCTTTAGAGTTTTCTGTGTATGAGATCATATCATCTGTAAACAGAGACAGTTTACTTCTTCCTTTCTGATTTGGATGACTTCTATTTCTTTTTCTTAACTAATTGATCTAGCTAGGACTTCCAGTACTGTGTTGAATATGCGTGGTTAGGGTGGGCACCCACGTCTTGTTCCTGATCCTAGAGGAAAGTATTTAGCTTTTTACCACTGAGTTACAATGTTAGCTGTGAGTTTGTCACATATGGCCTTTATTATGTTGAGGTATGTTTCTTCTATGCCCAATTTGTTGAGAGTTTTTATATGAAAGGGAGTTGAACTCGTCAGATGCATTTTCTCCATCTATTGAGATGATCATATAACTTTATCGTTCATTTATTTAATGTGGTGTATAATGTTTATTGATTTGTATATGTTGAACCGCCTTTATATCCCAGGGAGAAATCTGACTTGATCATGGTGTATAATCTTTTTAATGTACTGTTGAATTCATTTTGCTAGTATTTTCTTGAGGATTTTTGCATCTGTGTTCATCAGGGATATTGGCCTGTAGTTTTCTTCTCTTGTGCCTTTGTCTGACTTCGGTATTAGTGTGATGTTGATCTTGTAAAATGAGTTTGGAAGTGCTCCCTCCTCTTCTATTTTTTGGAAGAGTTTGAGGACGATTGGTGTTAATTCTTCTTTAAAAGTTTGGTAGAATTCAGCAGTGAAGCTATCTGATCTTTGTTTTTATTTTGTTGCAGATTTTTGATTATCAATTCAAACTCCTTACTGGTAATTGGTCTCTTCAGATTTTCTATTTCTTCATGATTCAGTTTGAGTAGGTTCGTTTTCTCTAGGAATTTTTCCATTTCTTCTAGGTTATCCAATTTGTTGGCACAAAATGGTTCAAAGTAGCCTCTTATGATCATGTGTATTTCTGTGGTACTAGTTGTAATGTCTCCTTTTTCATTTCTGATTTTACTCATTTGAGTCTTGTTTCTTTTTTCCTTAGTTAGTCTAACTGAAGGTTTGTTGATTGTGTTTATCTTTTCAAAAAATAACTCTTGGTTTCATTGATCTTTTCTATTGTCTTCCTAGTCTCTAATTCATTTATTTCTGCTCTTATCTTTGTTATTGCCTTCTGTGTGCTAACTAACGCTTAAATTATTCTTGTTTTTCTAGTTCCTTGAGGTGTAAAGTCAGGCTGTTTATTTGAGATTTTTTTAATGTACAAGTTTGTCACTATAAACTATCCTCGTAGAACTGCATTTGCTGCATTCCATAATTTTTGGTGTGATGTATTTTCTTCTGTCTCAAGATATTTTTTCATTTCCCTTTTCATTTCTTCTTTGACCCATTGGTTGTTCAGGAGTTTGTTATTTAATCTCCACATATGTGAATTTTCCAGGTTTTTTTCCTGTTACTGATTTCCAGTTTCATAACATATGGTCAGAAAAGATATTCGGTATGATTTCAATATTCTTGTATTTGCTAATATTTGTTTTGTGACCTAATATATTATCTATCCTGGGAAATGTTCTGTGTGCACTTGAAAGGAATGTGCATTCTGTTGCTATTGGATAGAATGTTCTATACATGTCTGTAGACATTTTCTTATTGATTTTCTATCTGGATGATCTATCCATTGTTGAAAGTAGGGTATTGAAGTCCCCTACTATTATTTCATTGCCATTTATTTCTTCTTCAGATCTGTTAATATTTGCTTTACATATTAGGTGCTCTGATGTTGGGTATATATACTTTTATTATAGTTATTTCCTCTTGATGAATTGAACCATTTATTATGCTTCTTTCTCTTATTAGAGTTTTTGAATTAAAGTCTATTTTTTCTGATATAAGTATAGCCACCCTTCCTCTCTTTTGGTTACCATTTACATGGAATATCTTTTTCTATCCCTTCATTCTACCCCATGTGTGTCTTTGAGGATGGTAATTAGTCTTTGGGTTGAGAATGTGATGTAGTCTACACAGAAATCAAAATATAATGATGTACATCTGAAATTTAGATGATGTTACAAACCAATTTTACCTCAATAAAAAAAAAATAAAAAGCTGAAGTGAATCTCTTGTAGGCAAAGTATCTCGGGTTTGATTTTTTTACCCATTCTGCCAAGCTATGTCTTTTGATTTGAGAATTTAGTCAATACACATTTAAAGTAATTATTAATGGGTAAGGATATACTATAGCCATTTTGTTCATTGTTTTATGGGAGTTTTGCAGACCCCTTGTTTCTTTCTTCCTCTCTTGCTGTCTTCCACTTTGAATTGATGATTTTTCTATAGTGGTATGCTTGCATACTTTTCTCTTTTCTTTGTATATCTACTATTATTTTTTTACTTTGTGGTTTGCATGAGGCTTACATAAAACATCTTATAGGAATCTATTTTAAGCTGATAACAACTTAACTTTGTATAAGAAAGCAAACACCTTTACTGCCCCTGCCACATTTTGGGTTTGATGTCACAACATACAAATCTTTATATTGTGCATCCATTAACAAATTATTGTAGGTGTACTTATTTTTAATTATTTTACATTACAATATTAGCATATTGTGGATTTGACTAGAAATTAGTCAAATATATAGTGTCAGTGAGTTTTATACTTTCATATGATTTCATGGTACTAGTTAGCATCCTTTCTTTTCAGCTTGAAGAACTCTCTTTATCATTTCTTGTAAGGCGGGTCTAGTAGTGATGAATCCCATCAGCTTTTGTTTGTCTGGGAATGTCTTTATCTCTTCTCAAATTCTGAAAAATAGCTTTGCCAGGTAAAGTATTCTTGGTCAGCAATTTTTCTCTTTCATTATTTGAATATATCATCCCACTCTCTCCAGGCCTGCAAGATTTCTGATGAGAAATCCACTGAGAGCATTTGAGGAATTCCCTTGTATGTTAAAGTTTTTCTCTTGTTGCTTTCAAGATTCTCTCTTTGTCTTTGATTTTTGACAATTTTATTATGTGTCTCATGAAGTCTTCTTTGGGTTGAACCTGATTGGGGACCTTTGAGCTTCATGTACCTATATGTCCATATCTTTCCCCAAATTTAGAGAGTTTTCAGGCATTATTTATTTAAGTAATCTTTCTGACCCTTTCTCTTTCTCTTCTCTTTCTAGGATTCAAATAATGAGCATATTGTTTCACTTGATGTCTAATAAGTATCAGAGGCTTTCTTCATTCCTCTTCACTGTTTTTTTTTTTTTCATCCTCTGACTGGATAATTTCAAATGATTTCTCTTTGAGTTTGATGATACTTTCTTCTGCTTGAGAGAGTCTACTATTGAAACTCTCCTGCTCTTTTTTTTTTTCCACTGAGGAAGACTAGACTTGAGCTAACATCTGTTGCCAATCTTCCCCTTTTTAGTTTGAGGAAGATTAGCCCTGGGGTAACGTCTGTGCCAATCTTCCTCCATTTTATCTGTGGGTCATCACCACAGCATGGCTGACAAGTGGTGTAGGTCCATGCCTAGGATCTGAACCCACGAACCTGGGACCAAAAAGCAGAGCATGCCGAACTTAACCACTACACCATGGAGCCAGCCCCTCTACTTCATTTTTTAGCTCAGTCTCTGTATTCTTCCATCAAAAAATTCTATTTGTTTTTCCTTGTGTTTTCTACCTCCTTGTTGAACTTCTCATTTTTCTCTTGTATTGTTTTCCTGATTTCATTAAAATTGTTTACCTGTGTTTTCTTGGAGCACTCTGAGCTTCTTTAGAACAATTATTTTTAATTCTTTGCAGACTATTCATGGATATCCATTTTTGGGGGATCAGTTACTGGAAGTTTATTGTGTTCCTTTGATGGTGTCAAGTTTTCCTGATTCTTCATTATCCCTGTAGCCTTGCATAGGTGTCTGCATGTTTGAAAAACCAGTGAATTCTTCTGAACTTTATGGACTGATTTCATTAAGGGAAGACTTTCACCTGCAGTTGGGGGCATGCTGGAGTGTACTGAGGTCTAGTGGTGCAGGGCATCAAATGTGGGGGCATGTGGCAGCTACAGACCTGAGGAGGGGAAGTGTCTCATTAGCTCGGGCAGCTGAAGTCTGTGACAATGACAACTGCATGATCCTTGATGGTAAGAACAGTGGGAGGTCTGTGGTAGCTTCAAAGGATGTTGAGGTCCTCAGCAGTGCCTCCAGGTGCAGCAACAAAGAACGGGGTGGGTGGCAGTGGTAGCCAGAACTGGTAGTATGCACACATTCAGTGGCAGGGGCTGTCTACAGGTGCCTGCATGGTGGCAGTGCAGGCTGCAGGCACCCATTCATTGGTGAGGGTCAGGACCAGCAGCAGAGGCTGGAGCTGATTGTGGGTGCATGAGCAGCTACCAGGATGTGGGTTGTTGACATACACTCGTGTGGCTGCAGATACTAGCTGCAGGTGAGTGTACAGTGGTGAAGGTGGTGACATAAATCAGGGCTGGGTGGCATGCAGGTGCACAGCTACAGAGGCTAGCTGTGGGCAGACTCATGGAGGTGGAGGCTGGTGATGGTAGTCAGGGTCAGCAATGTGAAATGAGTGGGTACAGGGGCTGGCTTCAGGCACACATGGTGGTGTAGGCCAGTGACAGAAGTTGGGGCTGTCTCCAGGCACTAGAACAGCCTTGGGGTCCTGGGCTGTTGATGCACCCTCATGCAGCTGCAGGTACTAGCCACAGTTGCACACAATGTAGTAGGGGTAGCCCGCAGGGGCCTGGGCTGGCGTCATGCACACATGCAACTACAGAAGCTGTACCTAGCTTCTAGCATGGGTCTCAGGGCCTGGGTCATCCAGGGCAGCACTGACTTGAGTGTCTACAGCAGGGGGTGGGGGATTCCCAGAGGGACTCAGGCAGGTGCAGCCTGTGAACGCAAAACCCTGGGAGCCCCTCAGTGGTAAAAGCTGTAGGAGGTCTGCAGCAGCTGTGCTGGCCACTGTTTTCCTCAATGGTGAAAGCTCCTGAGGTCCTTTGTGGAGCAGTCTGCTGGAGTCCTTGATGGGGTCCTCAATGACGAAAGCTGTGGGGGGTTTCAACATTGACAAGGACTTTTGAAGTCTTCAGCAGCAAAGGCTGCTAGGGTCCTCTGCAGAGCAAGCCACTGGGAACTGTGGTTTCTCTCACTGAGTGGCACATGCTGGAGTCCCTACCCATCTTCCTTGTTCCTATTCCTCTCTAGACCTCTCAGCAGTGCCAGTCTCCAGATGGAGTGAAATTGAAGCAGGCCTTTCATACAGTGCCCCTGAAAGGCTGGGAAAGCCAGACACTCACCCCACTCTCCTTTTCCTAGCAAAGGAACTCTCTTGGTGCTGAGCAGTGCTGACCTGGTGGATGGTTTAATGCAGGCAAAATGACACTGTTTTTCTACCCTTCTTGTGCAGTTATTCTCAGGGTTTTTGCTCCACTGTGTAGCTGAAGCTTCTTAAGTGGTCTTCTGAGCTCTCCCAGAGCTATTTTTATTCATGAATACTGTAGAATTGTTGTTTTTTTGTTGTTGGGGGAAGTAGACTGGGGTCTCCTACTCTGCCAATTTGATGATGTCACTCCCACGTATTTGTAACTACTTTAATTTCTTTCATCAGTGTTTTATAGTTTTAAGTGTGCAGGTCTTTTATCACTTTGGTTTAATTTATTCCACAGTATTTTTTTTTTGGCACTATTGAAAATGAGACATCCACAAATCAATGTGATAAACCACATTAACAAAATGAGGGATAAAAATGATATGGTAATCCCAATAGATGCAGAAAAAGCATTTGACAAAATTCAACATCCTTTCATGTTAGAAACTCCCAACAAATTGGGTATAGAGGGAATGTACCTCAACAACAACAAAAAAAGGCCATAAGTGACAAGCCCACAGCTAGCATCATACTCAATGGTGAAGAGCTAAAAGCTTGTCTTCTAAGATCAGGAACAAGAGAAGGAAACCCATCCTCACCACTTTTATTCAATATAGGATTGTAAAGTCCTAGCCAGAGCAATTAGGCAAGAAAAACGAAGTCATCTAAATCAGAAAGGAAAAAGTAAAACTGTTACTATTTGCAGATGTCATGATATTATAAATACAAAACCCTAAAGACCCTGCAAAAAAACTGTTAGAACCAATAAATAAATTCAGTAAAGTTGCAGGATACAAAATCAATATACAAAAACCTGTTGTATTTCTATAAACTAAGAACAAACTATCAGAGAGAGAAATTAAGAAAACAATCCTGTTTACAATTGCATCAAAGAGAAGAAAACACCTAAGAATAAATTTAACCATGGGATGAAAAGCCTGTATGCTGAAAACTATAAGACATTACTGAAAGATATTGAAGAAGACATAAGTAAATGGAGAGAGATTCTGTGTTCATGGATTGGAACAATCAATACTGTTAAATGTCCATATTACCCAAAACTCAATGAAATCTCTATCAAAATTCCTATGTCATTTTTCATAGAAATAAAACAAATCCTAAAATTTGTATGGAACCACAGAAGACCCCAAATAGCAAAAGCAATCTTGACAAAGAGGAACAAATCTAGAGGCATCAACTCCCTGATTACAAATTATGTTACATACAAAGCTGTAGTAACCAAAACACTATGGTATTGGCATAAAAACAGACATATAGAAAAATGGAACTGAATAGAGAGCCCAGAAATAAACCTGCAAATATATGGTCAATTAATTTATGACAAAGGAGCCAAGAATATAATGGGAAAAGGATAATCTCTTCAATAAATGCTGTTGGGAAAACTGGACAGCCACCTGCAAAAGAATGAAACTGAGACCTATCTTACACCATATACAAAAATGAACTCAAAATGGATTAAAGACTGAACATAAGACTTGGAACCATAAAATTCCTAGAAGAAAACATAAGCAGTAAGCTCCTAGACATTGGTCTTGGTGATGATTTTTTGGATTTGACAACAAAAGCAAAAATAAATAAGTAGGAGTACATCAAATAAAAAAGCTTCTAAACAGCAAAGGAAACCATCAACAAAATGGAAAGGCAATCTACTGAATGGGAGAAAATATTTGCAAATCATATATCTGATAAGAGGTAAATATCTAAAATATATAAAGAACTCATACAACTCAAACAAAAAAAAAATAATCTGATTAAAAAATGGGCAGAGGTTCTGAATAGCAATTTTTCCAAAGAACACATGCAAATGTCCAAGTACATGAAATGGTGCTCAAAATCACTAGTCATCAGGGAAATGCAAATCAAAACCACAACGAGATATCACCTCACACCTATTAGAAGAGCTATTATCAAAAAGACAAGAGATAACAAGTGTTGGCGAGGATGTGGAGAAAAGGGAATCCTTGTTGGTGGGAAAGTAAATTGGTGCAGCCATTATGAAAAATAGTATGAAGCTTCCTCAAAAAAATAAAAAAAGAGCTACCATGTGATCCAGCGATTCCATTTCTGGGTATTCATCCAAAGAAAACAAAAATATTAACTCAAAAAGATATATGCACTTCCATGTTCATTGCAGCATTATTTACAATAGCCAAGATATGGACAAAGAAATTGTGGGGTGTGTGTGTGTGTGTGTGTGTGTGTGTGTGTGTGTAGAATATTATTCATCCATAAACAGGAATGAAACTGTGCCATTTGTGACAACATGGATGGACTTTGAGGACATTATGCTAGTGAAATAAGTTAGAGAAAGACAAATACTGTATGATCTCACTTATATGTGGAATCTAAAAAAAAAAAGAAATGTGCTCATAGACACAGATTGATGGTGGCCAGAGGCAGGGGTTGGGGGTGGGCAAAATGGGTGAAGGAAGTCAAAAGGTACAAACTTTCAGGTGTAAAATAAATAAGTCCTGGGGATGTAATGTACAACATGGTGACTACAGTTAATAATACTGCTTTGTATATTTGAAAGTTGCTAAGAGAGTAAATCTTAAAAGCTCTCATCTCAAGAAAAAAAATTTTGTAACTATATATTGTGACCGAAGTTAACTAGACTTATTGTGGTGATAATTCTACAATATATGCAAATATCAAATCATTATTTTATACTCCTGAAATTAATAAAATGTTACATGTCAATTATACCCCAATTAAAACAAAACAAAATAAATAAAAAGCTTTTCCTACTTAGAAAGAAAATATCTTTTAGGGCTGGATGTTATTAATGGTTCAAACACAGTTTCATTTATAGGATCATAATTCCCCGTGGGCACTGGGGGGTTGGGGAGGTTACTTTTAAAAAGGAGTTGACACTTTGGCCATCTGCTGGTTATTTTCATTCACTATAAATTTCTGACGGCAAAGTAGTGTAATCACTTATTCTCTAAATAGGGACTTGTATGAATGGTCACATAAGAGTTTTACTGTCTCTCACTTTTAACCAGTGAAGATTAAAAGGAAGATTTCTCATCAGTCTTTGTTTTTCAAAATATCTCAGAATATTAAAGCTAGAAAGAGCCTTACACCTCATCTGTTCCAATGTTTTCCTTTTCCATATAGGAAACAGAGAGTCAGGCAGAAATGTTTTGTGTAAGGTTATTTGCAAAGTTCATCAGACCTGAATCCTCATACTTTTCCCATTATTTCAAGTCCCTCTCCCATTTGCAGCCAGTTACAGTGCACAAGATAATCTGCACATTATGCCAGCTCAACCATCTTGTCCTCTGATGTTCTTTAATTACAAGCTCTACGACAGTGCTGCTCACACTCACTGACCACACCGAGTGGCAGAAAAAGAAAATGTTTGTCTTCCAAAACTCTGAGGACTTGTCCTAAAGCTTTCTCGGGGAATATTTCTTCAGTTGTGTGTTTGATTTCTTTTAAAATTTGATAGAAATTTTGTATTCTATTCCAAATAAGTCCATTTGTGTTTTAATATAAAATATTTTTATCACAATGTTTGTACTTCTGGAAATCTCCATCATCCTAGTTTAAAAAACACAACCCAAGAAAGTACACAGAATCAAATTCTCTCAGGTACATTATGGCCACAAAATAAAACAGTCTCTACTGATATTTCTTTATTCACAAGATCGATTCTGTCTTTACTTAAAATTCTGATTTTTTTCTTCATGGACTTTTTCCATTAATTTTGATTTTTTTCAATATTGCATTAAAATATCATCTATCTGAATTACTGAGGTGTTTTTGTACCACCTTAAATTTTGTTCCTGAACCAAGTGCCTCACCCATATTGCCATAATCTCCACACTTCATCAGGGCCTCCAAAGAGCCTGGATAACTTTTGAATACCTGATACTTAAACATCTTCACCGTGAAAATCAGATTAGCCCTGTGAACATTGTAATCAATATATGAAGATGCACGAGTTTCCAACTAAAGCCAGTGATGAAAGGCTGATTGTTAAAGTAACAGCCCCAGATTCCTGACATGAATGAGAACCTCAGGTTCTGAGCAGGGGCCAGAATCATAACAGATGTGGGATTTGAGGTTGACATTGAAGGGTTGGTAGCATCTGGGTTGGTACCTCAGTCATGAGGAAGCACTAGGTCCTCCTGAGGGTAGAAAGAACTCAGCACAAGCAAAGATCAAAAAGGAGGTCCAGTGATTGAGCAGGAAATAGAGGAGGTGTGGTAAGAAACACAGTTGGACAGTAGGGAGGGGTCGGGTCATATCACCCTGGAATCACCTGGTGGGTTCATGAAAATGCTGATGCCCAGTCACCACCCAGACCTGTTTCATCAGAATCTCTCTGGGTGGAATGCATGCATCATCAGTGTTTAAAGTTCCCCAGGAGATTCCAGTCACAGCAGCCAAGGATGAGAAGCAATGATGTAGGCCCAGGAGAACATGACAAGGAGTTTCTGAGTGCAGTGAGAAATCTCTGAAGAGTTTTAAGCAGGGAAATAATTTGATCTAGTTTACTTCTTTTTAAGATCACTCTGGTTTCTATGTGAAGGAGAATAATTCAAAAGACCTATTGTTCATCATTCACTTATCTGTAAATTTGCTTCTTCTGTAACTGGGTCTAACCAATGAAAATTAATACATACTAAGAACTTGCTGCGTGCCCAGGCACTATGCTGAGTAATTCATGTATACTCTTTTATTTACTCCTCACAGCACCTTTGTAAAACACGTGTTACTGTTCCCACATTTCAGATGAGAAATTTGAGGCTTAGGGAAAGCTAAGTCATTTATCTACTATCAAACTCAGCTCATAAAATGCCCAGTGAGGGTTCTAATCCTGTCTCAGTTGATGTTCTAATGACTGCACCATGCCTCCCCCAGCTGGGAAGAGATGTGCTGGCCAGGGGATGCCACCACCCAGTTTGCTAGATGGTTAGATTTTTGGTTGCAAATGAATAAATGGGCATTTGGCTTGGCATTAGGATGAATCCATTCAGCTCTGAAATAGCAGCAAGGGCTTTATAAGCCTGCAAATCTAAGAGATATACCCATGACTCTGGTTAATTCACCAAGGAAAACTCCCTCTGAGGTCACTGGATGGACAGTCTGCTTGATTCCCAGGCCACACACCAAACTTACCATCTGAGGCTCTCCATTCACAGTCAATAATTGTACAAGAAATAATCATATGAATTCTGTTTTTGTAAGTTCTAGGAAATTATTATTTAGAATATCTACACAATGCATAGCTCCTATTCAATGCTGCCAAGATAGAAATTGTCTTCAACTTGATACTAGGAAAACTTTAGTCACACATAGGAACTGGAACTTTTTTCCTATAGACACAAGGTGTGTAAGTTGGCACATTTACTGTCCACTGATCTTTTCCCTGATCCTATGGTTTACCTCTTCCAGAATGTCACAGAAGCAGAGCCACACAGTGTGTAGACTTTTGAGTCTGGCTTCTTTCACTTCACATAATTCAGTGAGGTTCATCCATGTTGTTGTCTGTATCAGCAGTTCATTCTTTTCATGGCTGAGTAGTATTCCAGCAAGCCTGTGCCACAATTTGCTTATCTAGCTACCAGTTTAAAGACATTTAGGTGATTCAAATTTTTGACTACTATGAATAAAGTTGCTGTAAACATCTGAGTATAGGTTTTTGTATGAATACAGGGTTTCCTTTCTCTTGGATAAATACCTAGTAAAGGACTGCAGAGTCATAAGGTGGGTGTAGGCTTGACTTTATAAGACACTGTCCAACTGTTTTCCAAAGTGGCTGTGCCATTTTGCATACCCATCAGCCATGCATGGGTGTTCCAGTTGCTCAGTCAGGCTTTGTCCCTTTACTGTATATGTTCTGTGGTGAAGTATCTGTTCAAATTTTTGGCCAAGTTTTTATAAGAGTGTTTGTTTATTATTATTGACTATGAGAGTTCTTTGTATATTCTACATACAGTTCCTCTCTCATATTTGTTTTATGAATATTTTTTCCAAGTATGTGGTTTGTCTTTTCATTTTCTTAATTGTATCTTTTGAAGTACAGAAGTTTAATTTTGATGAAGTCTAATTTGTCTTTTTCCTTTTCTTTTTTGAACCATGCAACACTTATTTTGATTTTTATGATTAGCATTGTTGTTTTATCTCAATTTGGTTTCTCCCTTTTTATTATAATTTTTTAATTTCCTTACAAAATTTTACTTAGATTCAAATAGTTGGGGGGAAAGAGGCAAAGTATAAGTAGACTAACGTGCAAAAATTCTAGAGTCATCTTGACCTGCTGAGAAAGGAAACTAGTTCTTTTACATTAATTGTCTAATTTCATTACTTCATAAGGATGCTCATATTATAAACCTTTTTTAAATAACAAAATAGGGACTAAAAAGAAAAAGTAATTTTTCCACAATCACACAAGAAAGGATTCTAACATGCATTGGTCCACTAACAGTTTCTGTACTATTTTCTTTAACCCTATTACTTTTTTTTTTAAGGAAGATTGGTCCTGTGCTAACATCTGTTGCCAATCTGTCCCTTTTCTTTTTTCTCTTCAAAGCCCCAGGACATAGTTGTATACCATAGTTATAGAGTTGTAGCTCTCCTATGTGGGATGCTGTCTCAGCATAGCTTGATGAGTGGTGAGTAGGTCCATGCACAGGATCCAAACTGGTGAACCCTGGGCCACTGAAGGGAAATGCACAAGCTTAACCACCATGCCACCAGGCCAGCCCCTTCTGTACTGTTTTTATACATCATATTCCACAGCCACTCCTTGAAGCTATTTCAGATAACCTAAGTTAACTTAAGTTAAAATCAAATAGCATTGGTTGAAGAAATAGTTCATCATCTGTAGAATGTTGCCTATTGTTACAGTCAGAAAATCTCTTAAAATATGCAGCTCTTTCTATAGATTGTACTATGCCAAGTAAAATGGTGGTGTTTATGGTATAATTTTTTTAAATCAAAGTCCAAAATCATCATTAAAGAAGATAGATAGATAGATAATTGATAGATAGATAGACAGATACAAAGATATAGAGATATATATGTTAAATACACAGATAGGTAGATGAGATAGAGAGATAGAGGTGGAAAAAGAGAGACAGACAGAGAGAGACCAAAATGTTTATACAGGTGTAATAGCTTTACAGGTTTATGGGGTTTTTGACTTATTTTATTATTCTACCTAAATTCTCTATAAGACTTTTATAAATTACTTTTAATTTTTAAAATACTTTAAGATCACTAAATAATCATAGCATAAAGGTTAAAGGGGGAAAAAGCATTAAAAACAACCAAAGTTACTACAATATATTAATGAGCTCACAACATAAAAGGGGATAATTTCTGAAAACAAAAACAAATAAAAGGAGAAGAAAAAAATTAAACCTGCATAGGCAAATGAAGATAAGATGCTATAAGCAGAAAAAGGACTATTATATGTATGAGACGTTTTATACAAACCTCATGATAACCACAAAACAAAAATCTAGAGAAGAGACACACACACAAAAAAAAGAGGAAACTGAGAAAAAGATCACAGAAAACCAACAAACCAAAAGTGTAGACAGAAGAAACACAAGGGGAAAGAAACAATGGAAATATAGAGCAACCAGAAAACAAAAGATAAAATGGCAGTAATAAATCCTCATATTTCAATAATCACCCTTAATGTAAATGGATTGAATTAATCAATCAAAAGGCACAGAGTGGCTGGCTGGATTAAAAAACAAGACCCAACTATATGCTGCCTCCAGGAAACATACTTCACCTCTAAAGACAAACATAGGCTCAGAGTGAAGGGATGGAAGATGATACTCCAAGCTAATGGCAGCCAAAAGAAAGTGAGAGTAGTCATACTTATATCAGACAAAATAGACTTCAGGTCAAGAAAAGTAACAAGAGACAAAGATGGACATTTGATCACAATAAAGGGGACAATCCATCAAAAAAAACATAACATTTATTAATATATATGCAACCAACATAGGAGCACCAAACTATATAAAGCATCTATTAACAGATCTAAAGGGAGAAATTGATAACAACACAATACTGGTAGGTGGCCTCAGCAACCCACTTACATCAATGGATAGATCATCCAGATAGAAAGTCAACAAGGAAATAGTGGACTTAAATAAAACATTAGACCAGATGTACTTAATAGATATACATAGAACATTCCATCCAAAAGCATCACAATACTCATTCTTCTCTAGTGAACATGGAACATTCTCAAAGATAGACTACATATTGGGGAAAAAAACAAGTCTTAGTAAATTTAAGATTGAAATCATATCAAGCATCTTTTCTGATCACAACAGTACAAAACTAGAAATTAACAAGAAGGAAAAACCTGGAAAATTCACAAATATGTGGAGATTAAACAACTTGCTGCTGAACAACTATTGGATCAATGAAGAAATCAAAAAATAGCTGGAGACAAATGAGAATGAAAATATGAAATACCAAAATCTATGGGATGCAGCAAAAACAGTATTAAGAGGGAACTTTATACCAATATGGGCCTTCCTCAAGGAACAAGAAAATCTCAAATAAACAATCTAACCTTATACCTAAAAGAACTAGAAAAGAAGAACAAAGCCCAAAGTGAGTAGAAGGAATGAAATAATAAAAATCAGAAAAGAAATAAATGAAATAGAGACTAAAAGACAATAGAAAAGATTAATAGGACTAAGAGCTGGTTCTTTGAAAAGATAAACAAAATTGACAAACCTTCAGGTAGACTCACTAAGGAAAAAAAGAGAGAGGCCTCAAATAAATAAAATCAGAAATGAAAGATCAGAAATTACAACAGATACCAAAGAAATAGAAACAACTGTTAAAGGCTACCACAAACAGCTATTTGCCAAAAAATTAGAAAATCTAGAAAAAAAATGGACAGGTTCTTAGAATCATACAAACTGCCAAGACTGAACCAGGAAGAAATAGAAAATCTGGTAGGCACATAAGGAGATTGAAATGGTCATCAAAAACCTCCCAAAAAACAAAAGTCCAGGAAGAGACTGCTTCTCTGGTGAATTCTATGAAATACTCAACAAAAATTTATTACCTATCCTCTTCAAACTCTTCCAAAAAATCAAAGAGAAGGGAATGCTTCCTAACTCATTCTAAGAGGCCAGCATTACCCTGATACCAAAACCAGACAATGACAACACAGAAAAAGAAAATTACAAGCCAATATTGCTGATGAACATAAATCAAAAAGTTCTCAATAAAATATTAGCAAATTGAATGCAACAATATGTTAAAAGGATCATATAACATGATCAAGTGGGATTTATCCCAGGGATACTGGGATGGTTCAACAGCCACAAATCAATCAACATGATATACCATATTAACAAAATGAAGAATAAAAAATCACATGATCACCTCAATAGATGCAAAAAAAGCCATTTGACAAGATTCAACATCCATTTAAGATAAAAACTTTCAATAAAATGGGTAGAGAAGAAAAGTACCTCAACACAATAAAGGTCATATATGACAGACCCACACCTAACATCATACTCAATGGTGAAAAACTGAAAGCTTTTCCTCTAAGATCAGGAACAAGACAAGGGTGCTCACTCTTGCTGCCTTTATTCCACGTAGTATTGGAAGTCCTGGGCTGGGCAATCAGGCAAGAGAAACAAACAATTGATACAAACTGGAAAAGAAGAAGTAAAACTGTCACTATTTCTGGATGACATGATATTCCATATAGAAAACCCTAAAGATTCCACAAAAAATAACTATTAGAAGAGCCGGCCCAGTAGCATAGTGGTTAGTTTCAGACACTTCGCTTCAGTGGCCTGGGATTTGCAGGTTCAGATCCCAGGTGCAGACCTATGCACTGCTTATCAAGCCATCTGTGGCAGGTGTCCCACATATAAAGTAGAGGAAGGTGGGCATGGATATTACCAGGGGGCCAATCTTCCTCAGCAAAAAGAGGAGGATTGGCAACAGATGTTAGCTCAGGGCTAATCTTCCTCACACACACACAAAAAAACAATTTAGAAATAATAAATGAATACAGTAAAGTTTCAGGGTACAAAATCAATATAGAAAATCTGTAGCATTTCTATATCAAACAACAAACTATCAAAAAAAGAAATTAAGAAAACAATCCCATTTACAATCATAACAAAAAGAATTTAAAAAGTAGGAATAAATTTAACCACAGAGGTGAAAGACCTGTACGCTAAAAACTATAAGACTTTACTGAAAGAAAATGAAGAAGACACAAAGAAATGTAAACACATTTTGCTCATGGATTGGAAGAATTAACATTGTTAAAATGTCCATACTTCCTAAAGCAATCTACGGATTCAATGCAATCCCTATCAAAATTCCAGTGGCATTTCTCACAGAAACAGAACAAAAAATTCTAAAATTTTGTAGAATCACAAAAGACCCAAATAGCCAAAGCAACATGAGGACAAAGAACAAAGCCAGAGGTATCACATTTCTTGATTTCAAATTATACTACAAAGCTATGGTAATGAAAACAGTATGGCCCTGTCAGAAAAACAGACACACAGATCAATGGAACAGAATTTAGGGCCCAGTTATAAACCCACATATATATGAACAAGTAATTTATGACAAAGGAGCCAAGAACACACAATGGAGAAAGAAAAGTTTCTTCAACAAATGATGGTGAGAAAACTGGACAGCCACATGCAGAAGAATGAAACTAGATCACTATCTTTCACCATACATAAGAATAAACTCAAAATGGATTAAAAACTTACATGTAAGACCTGAAACTCTGAAACTCCTAAAAGAAAACATAGGCAGAACACTGTTGACAACAGGCAAGGAAAACAAAAGAAAAAATAAACAAATGGGACTACATCAAACTAAAAAGCTTCTGTATAACAAAGGAAACCATCAACAAAATGAAAAGAAAATCACTGAATGGGAGAAGATACAAGTCATATATCCAATAAGGGGTTAATATCCAAAATATATAAAGAACTCATACAACTCAACAACAAAAAAATGAACAACCCAATCAAAAAATGGGCAGAGGATATAAATAGACATTTTTTCAAAGAAGATATACAGATCAGAACAGACACATCAAATGATTTCAACACCATTATTTATTAGGAAAATGTAAATCAAAACCACAATGAGGAATCACCTCACATCCATCAGAAAGGCAATTATTATACAGACAAGAAGTAACAAGTGTTGGACAGGATGTGGAGAAACGGGAACTCTCATACACTGCTGGTGGGAAGGTAAACTGGTACAGCCACTATGGAAAGTAGTATGCAGATTCCTCAAAAAATTAAGACTAGAACTACCATGTGATCCAGCTATTCCACTTCTGGGTATTTATCCAAAGAACATTAAAACACTAATTCAAAAACATATATGGACCCCTATGTCCACTGTGGCATTGTTTACAATAGCCAAAATGTGGAAACAACCCAAGTGCCCATTGACAGATGAATGGATAAAAAAGATGTGGTATATTTATAATTGAATAGCTCAGCCTTAGGAAAAGGTGAAGTCTTGCCATTTGTGATAACATGGATGGACTTTGAGGGTAATATGCTAAGTGAAATAGGTCAGACAGAGAAAGATAAACACCATATAATTTTCACTTAGATATGGAATGTAAAAAGCAAAATGAAACAAACTGACAAAACAAAACAAAAGCAAACTCACAGAAGCAGACAATAAATTGATGTTTACCAGAGGGGGAGGGGCTGGGGTAAGGAAAAAAATGGGTAAAAGGGGTCAACTGTGTGGTGACAGATGGAAAGTAGACTTTTGGTGGTGCGCATGCAGTAGAATATACAGATGTCAAATTATAATGTTGTACACCTGAAACTTATATAACGTTATAAACCAATGTTACCTCAACAAAGAAATAATAATAAATAAAATAATTTAAGATTGCTCTGTACCTGTTTTTTGCTCTGCAAATCTTACCATGACCTTTTGTTTAAAAACAATAAAATATGACCTGGCTTGTAATATCATTGCTTTTGTTGCCTAGAGACCTCAATGGTCCCTGACAGACTTATTAGGCAGATGTAGGCTTGTTGGCTTATAAAACACTGCCATCTACTGACAGAACTTCATCACTGCATCCTGAATTTAATGTATGGTGAATCACAGTCAGCAATGTGACACTGTTTCTTTTTAATTATTTTCATTTGTAACGTTTATTAAAGTGGTCGATCATGTACAAAAATAGATAAAATACACACACATGGAGTATTTTGCAGCCAGTCTGTTAAGGATTTGAGTACATTGCTAATGGATAAGGATTTTTTTAAAAAATAACCACCATGCTATTATAATACAGAATTAAAAGTAATTCTCTAATATTATCTAAGACTCAATTTCCATTCAAACATCTTTGATTGTCTCTAAACACTATTGTTACAGTAAGTTTGCTTAAATCAAAGTCCAAGTCCAGATAAATGTATGGTTAAGTTTTACCAAAACCTCAAAAAAAGTCTCTACATTTAAAAAAAAAAAATGTCCAGGGAATAGTAAAAAAGGGTAAACTACCATTATTTAGGAACATAAATCATATCATGGGGGTAGGATAATCTCAAAACCAAAACCAAAGACTGACATGAAGAAAAGTAGAGGCCAATCTCACCTCTAATCCTCAAGGCAAAATGCTACAAGAAATGTCAGAAAGATGTATCACTTAGAATCTCATTTGGCTGCAAGTAGTCAGAATCTAACCAGAGAAATCTGGTGACCTGAGGGGGTGTTTTTTATTACAAAACCTGGAGTCTGGAGGCAGGGGGTTCAGGGATGGAGCTGCTGCTCCAGGACTAGGTTCTCCTTCCTGCCCCACCACCCTAGTTGGTGACATTCCTCCTAATTATTGCAGGACAGCTCTTGTACCACGTTCCAGGAAGAACCACTTGAAACAATGTTATCATTTTGCTTCCATCATCAAACATGGTTTAGAAAACTCAAGAGAGGAGGGGAAGCCTATTCACTCATATTTTTGCTTACCATATTCTTTCTTCCTTTCTGATGTTCCAAAATTCCTTTTTTTACAAATTTCCTCTAGGTTTCCAGAGCTTCCCTCATCTGTTATTTTAGAAGGGGCTTACTGGCAAGACATTCTCTTGGTTTTCCCTCATCTGAGAATGTCATGATTCCCGCCGCATTCCTGAAGGGTCTTTTCGTTGAAAGTAGAATTTAAGATTGACAATTCCTTTCTTTCAACACCTGAAAAATGTTGTGCCACTTTCTTCTGGCTTCCATGGTTTCTGATGAGGATTCACTGTCATGGGAATGTTCTGTCCCTGAAGAGAAGGTGTCAGTTCTCTCTCACTGTTTTGAAGATTTTTTCTTTGCCTTTAGTTTTCAGAAGTTTGATAATGATATGTATTGTTTTGGATTTCCTTGCCTTTATCCTATTTGAGTTTCCCTTAGTTTATTAAATCGCTAGGTTTATGTCTTTTGCCAATTTTGGCAAATTTTCAACCATTATTTCTTCAAATGTTTTTTCAGCCTGACCTTCTTCCTCCTCTCCTTCCAGGACTCCAATAACACAAACGTTTAGTCCTTTCTTAGACTCTCACAGTCCCCTGAGGCTCTGCTCACTTTTTTCAGTCTGTTTTCTCTCTGTGGTTCATAGAGGGCAATTTCTATTTTTCTACCTTTAAGTTTACTGATTCTTGGGCCATCTCCTCCATTCTGCTGTTAAGTCCATCTATTCAATTTTTTATTCCAGCTATTATATTTTTAAGTTCTAAAATTTCCAGTTCATTCTTCTCAGTCTTCAACTACTTTACTGAGACTTTTTTTTTCATTGTTTTGTGTGTGTTCATAATTGGTCATTGAAGCTTTTTTCTGATGGCTGCTTTAAAATCCTTGTCAGATAATCCCAACACCTCTGTCATTTCAGGGCTGGAATCTGCTGATTGCCTTTTCTCATTCAAGTTGAGGTATGATGAGTGATCTCAGTTGAAGCCAAGACATTTTGGATGTTATGTTATGAGACTCTGGATCTTCTTTAATCTTCCATTTTAGCTGATTTCTCCTTACATGGGTCCATCAATTGAGAAAGGTGGGAGGGATGGCACCTCACTAGGGCTGGGTAGTGGAGGAGTTCTCTCTCCTCACTTGAATCCAGAGGGAGGACTGTTGTCCTTATTAATGCTGGGCGGCAGGGAAAGTCCTGACTCTCCATTAGGTCTCTTCTGTCACAAAACCAGCAGGAAAGGTGCTGTGAACTGAATGTTTGTGTCCCCCTAAAATTCATATCTTGAAAACAAAATGTCCAAGGTGATGGTGTTGGAGGTGGGGCCTTGGGAGGTAATCAGGTCACAAGGGAGGAGCCCTCAGGAAGAGGACTAATGCCCTCATAAAAGAGGCCCCCAAAATCTCCTTCATCCATTCTGCCATGTGAGGTTACAGAAAAAAGACAGCTGTCTAAGAAGCAAGCCCTCACCAGACTCAGAACCTGCTAGGGACTTGATCTGGAACTTCCCATCCCCTAGAACTGTGAGAACTAAATTTCTGTTGTTTATAAGCCACCTAGTCTATAGTGTTCTGTTATAGCAGCCTGAACAGGCAGAGGGGAAGGAGTGCCTTGTTCCCACTGAGTGGGGTAGACATCAGGTCCCCTGTGATCACTGGCATTGGGGGATGGACATCACTGCCACCTAAGAGGGATGAAAGACTCAACTCCCCACTCAGCCCTCTCCTACACAATCCCATATAGGCTCTCCATGTAGCCTCTACTGCCGTGTGTGGAGAGGGGACAACAGATTTTTTTCTGTGGCATTTGACTATCTCTGTGGTTATTGTTTAAGTGTTCTGTCTTTCTAGGCTGCCCCTTCCTAGTCCTTTGGCTAGAGAGAGCTGACATGTGATAGGGCCATTTTGATCTGTGCACATTTGTGTTTCTGGCTTGTCAAATTCTCCAGAGCCTAATCTGTGATACATGAGGCAAAAAGAAAACCCAGGCAGTCTTCTGTCATTCTTCAGGTTCCAAGATCCCTACATAGTCGGCCTTACTCTATCCACCTATATTTGTTTCCTAGGGCTCCTGTAACAAAGTACCACAAACTGGGTGGTTTAAAACAACAGAAATTTATACTCCCACAGTTCTAAAGGCTAGAGGCTCCAAATCAAGGTGTGAACAGGACCATCCTCCCACTGAAACATGTAGGTGAAAATGAGAATGAAGAGGTTGAAAAATCTTCCCTAGAGCAAAAACTTTGAGACAAGCTTTGCTAACTGCAGCTGTGCATATTCAGCATAATCAACTGTTGTTCAAAAGGAACCAGGTCTTTCTGTTCCTCCTTAGTATATGAGTGAGCTGTCTTTCCCAGAAAGTCAAAATCCAGACACCAAGATTCAGCCTCAGAAGGCCAAATGCAACCTGAAGGTGAAAACTAACCAGAATATTCCAGACAGTCAAGAGAAAAGAAATTCATTCAGAATGCCAAATGCAGGCTGGTGGGAAGGTGCCAACCATGAAGACCACATGCTCTCCCTCCCCTACCTAAAACCAGCACCTGCTCTCCTTCTCCTACCTAAAACCCCAGGAAAAAAAAAAAAAAAAAACCTACCTTTTCCCCTTTGAGGAGGTAGAGCTGAGTTCTAACTCCCATCCCCTTGTCTGGCTGCCTTTTGATAATAAACCTCATTCCTTGCCACAAGCCTGGTGTTTCCAGTGTTTGACCCTCCTGTAAGGTGGGTAAATGAACCTGTGTTTGTGTTTAGTAACATAGAGGAGAATCAATCCTTCCTTGCCTCTTCCTAGCTTCAGGTGGCAGCTGTCAATCCTTGGTATTTCTTGATTTGCAGCTTACTCTCTTCAATTTTGGCCTGTGTCTTCATGTGGCATTCTCCCATCTGGGTTTGTGTCCATTTCCCCCTTGTTATAGGAACACAGGTTATATTGTATTGGGGACCCACCCTACTCCAGTCTGACCTCATCTCTAATTAATTATATCTATAACAAACTTATTTCCAAATTAAGTCACTTTCTGAGGTACTGGGGATTGGGACATATCTTTTTGTGGAAACACAATAAAACCCATAATATAACTTTCAGAGTCTTCTTTTTTTTAATTTCTTTTTTTACACATCATGCTTAGGGTTTTTAATTGTACTTAGTGGGAGGAATAGGGAAAAGTATGTCTCTTCCATTATTTTGGAAAGCAGAAGTCAGCTAGTATATTTTTTAACTTTAAAAAACAAAACAAAACAAATAAACCAAAGACAATAAGATTGCTGGGAAGATGGTGGCATAAGAGGATTCTGAACTCACCTCCTCCCACGGACACAACATATTTACAACTACCATTACAACAATTACCCCTGAGAGAGAATTGGAAACTGGATAAAAAGAACTCCCACAAGGGAGAGTGCTGACTGAGGTGGAAAAGGCAGAAATTCCTTTCTGGAGAGGAAAGAAGCCACATCCTAGGATGGCATTTCACAGCCAGGAGCAATCTCAATGTATGAAGCTTTTCCTGGAGGAGCAGGGGATCTGAGAGGGAGAGCTCTGCCACAGTAAGCAGCTTTTGGACTCAGCACAACAGAGATGAGTATCATAATATCTGGCTTTGCTGGCTATTAACAATGGGGAATACCCCCAGAAAAGCTATCAAAGAAAGAGAAAGAAAATCCTGCTCTTGAAGGGCCCATGCACAACATCATCTGTTTCAGAAAGAATCTGAAATCACCAGAAAGAAAGGTGCACAGTCCTTTGGTGAAAAGAAAGTCACTTAACAGGATTTGGGCACATCTCAGGGAGGCAGGAGGTGGCTGAGACTACCACTCCAGGGACTGAGACATTGGCAGCAGCCATTATTGTGGCGTAGTACAGGCATGCTGACACAGACACTGGAAGACACCATTGGAGTTCTTCCCCTGGCCTGTATGCATGAGCAACTGCCCCACCAACTAGACACCAATTTAATCCAGCTCAGCCAGGGAAGGCAGCCGACCTTAGGGACTGCCCGCCTCCAACAGCAAGCCCTCAGGCAACCTGTGGACATGCATAGGCAGGGTGTGTGGAACCTCTGTAGTGGGGTGAGTGGGTCTGCCTCAGCAGGGCAAGGTGTGCATGAGGGGCAGGGCTTGCACAAGGGGTGGGCCTGCAATGGCAGAGTGTGTGGGACCTCTGCAGTGGGGTGAGTGGCCCCACTTCAGTGCATTGGGGTGTGTGCATGGGGCAGGACTGTGTTGATGAGATGTATGGGCCTGTGGGCAGTGGGGCTTGGTGGCTGCACCAGACTTGTGCTTCTCAAACTGCCACATAGGGGATCAGCCCCACCTTCCAATGCCTGAAAAAATTTTGCGCTGCCATGCCTGGGGCCATCCCCAACCAGCTGCACTCTTGAGAGAGCTGACAACAGCCTTGCAGGCCAGAGGTCTACAGCAATTGTAAACCCCTGAGCCTAGCAACCAGCCACACTAGGGGCCTACGTTCTTAACAGAAAAGCTGCAGCAGGAATGTGCTATTAAACCTTGCAGCTAACTGTGCTGGGGCTCACTGATCTTGGGAGAAGAATGGATGAATTCAGGGAGAAGTTCAACAAAGATTTGGAAAATTAAAGAATAAAAATAAAAAATGAAGAATACAATAATGGAAATGAAAAATTCACTAGAGGGACTCAATAGCAGAGTAGATGATACAGAACAATGGATCAGTGAGCTGCATGAAAGACTAGGGGAAATCACCCAAGCTGAACAGAATAAAAGAATTCAAAAGAAACAAGACAGTCTAAGGGACCTCTGGGACAACATCAAGTGCACTAACATCCATGTTATAGATGTCCCAGAAAGAGAAGAGAAAGACAAAGGGGAAGAGAATCTATTTGAATAAATAATGGCTAAAAACTTTCCTAACCTAAGGAAGGAAACAGACATCCAAGTACAGAAAGCACAGAGAGCACCAAACAAGATAAACTCAAAGAGGTCCACAACGAGATACATTATAATTAAAATGTGAAGAGTTAAAGGTAAAGAGAGAATTCTAAAAGCTACAAGAGAAAGGCAACAAGTTACATACAAAGGAAACCCCATAAGGCTATCAGCTGACTTCTCAGCAGAAACCTTACAAGCTGGAAGGGAATTGCATGATATATTTAAAGTGCTGAAAGGAAAAAACCTACAGCCAAAAATACTCTATGTAGCAACACTATCATTCAGAATGGAAGGAGAGATAAAGAGTTTCCCAGACAAGAAAAAGCTAAAGGCATTTATCACCACTAAACTACCCTTACAAGAAATGCTAAAGGGACTTATTTATGTGGAAAAGGAAAAACCATTAATAGGGAAAGGAAAATTTTCAAAATAAAATGCATAAGTAAAATCACTGTCAAAAGCAAATATACAGTAAATGTAGCAGATCAACCACCTATGAAACTAATAAGAAAGCCAAATGACAAAAGTACTAAAATTATCTATTTCCATGATAACACAGTAGTGGATACACAAGCACAAAAAGGGGTTAAATATGATATCAAAAACATAAATTGTGGGAGGAGGGGAGTAAAAGAGTAAGCTTTATCAAGAAGTCAAACTTAAGAAACCATCAACTTAATATAGATTGCTATATACATAAGTTAGTATATACAAACCTCTTGGTAATCACAAACCAGAAAGCTATAATAAATACACAAAAAATTAAGAGACAGGAACCCAAACACAATACTATAGAAAGCCATTAAACTATGTGGGAAAAGAGCAAGGGAAGAAAGGAACAGAGAAGAAATACTAAAACACCCAGAAAAAAGTAACAAAATGGCAATAAGTACCTACTTTTTAATATCTACTTTAAATGTCAATGGACTAAATACTACAGTCAAAATACATAGGGTGGCTGATTGGAAAAACAAACAAGATCCATATATAGGAAGCATACAAGAGACACATTTCACACCTAAAGACACTCAATTTGAAAGTGAAAGGATAGAAAAAGATGCTCCATGCAAATGGCAATGAAAAGAAAGCAGGGGTAGCAATACTTATATCAGACAAAATAAACTTTAAAACAAAAACTGTAAGAAGAGACAAATACCACCACTACATAATGATCAAGGGAACAATCAAACCTGAGGATATAACACTTGTAAATATCTATGCACCCAACATGGGAGCACCTAAATATATAAAGCAATTATTAGCAGACATAAAAGTAGAAATAAATGATAACAAAATAATAGTAGGGGACTTGAACACTTCACTTACACCAATGGATAGATCATCCAAACAGAAGATCAATAAGGAAAGTTTGGCCTTAAATGACACATTACAACAGATGGGCTTAGTAGATACACACATAACATTCCATCCCAAAACTGCAGAATACACATACTTTTCAAATCCACATGGAACATTCTACAGGATAAATCACAAATTAGGCCACAAAACTAGTCTCAATATATTTAAGAAGCTTGAAATAATAACAAGCATCTTTTCAGACCACAACGGTATGTAACTAGAAATCAACTACAGGAAGAAAAATGGAAAAGCCACAAGTATGTGGAGATTAAACAAAATGCTACTGAAAAATATTGGGTCAATGAAGAAATCAAAGGAGATATCAAAAAATACCTAGAGAAAAAAAATGAAAATATATCATGCCAAAATTTATGGGATAAAGCAAAAGCTGTTCTAAGAGGGAAGTTTCTATCAATACAGGCTATACCTCAACAAACAAGAAAGTCTCAAATAAACAATCTAACATTTCACCTAAAGGAAGTGGAAAAATAAGAACAAACAAACCCAAAAATCAGTACAAGAAGGAAATTATAAAAATCAGAGCAGAAATAAGTGAAAAATAGGAAAAAAAATCAATGAACCAAAGGGTTGGTTCTTTGAAAAGATAAACAAAATTGACAAAACTTTAGCTAGACTCACCGAGAAAAAACAGAGAAAGCTCAAGTAAATAAAATCAAAAATGAAAGAGTAGAAATTCCAATGGACACCTCAGAAATGCAACAGATTATAAGAGAATACTGCAAACAGCCATAGGCCAAAAGATTGGATAATCCAGGAAAAAATGGATAAATTCTTAGAATCACACAACCTTCCAAAACTGAAACATGAAGAAATGGAGAATTTGAATACATAAATCACCAGTAAGGTGATTAAAACAGTAATCAAACCCTCCCCAAAAATAAAAGTCCAGGACCAGACAGCTTCCCCTGGTGAATTCTACCAAACATTCAAAGAACACTTAATACCTATCATTCTCAAACTCTACCAAAAAATTGAAGAGGGAGGAAGCTTCCTAACTTATTTTATGAGGGCAACATTATCCTGACAGCAAAACAAGACAATGACAACAAAAAAATGAAAATTACAGGGCAATATTATTGATGCAAAAATCCTCAACAAAATATTAGTAAATCATATACAAAAATACATTAAAAGGATCATACAGCATAATCAAATGGGGTTTATTCCAGAGAGGCCGGGATGGCTCAACAGCCACAAATCAATTAATGTGATACACCACACTAACAAAATGAGCAATAAAAATCACATGATCATCTCAATAGACTCAGAGAAAGCATTTGACAAGACCCAACAAGCAATTTTTTTAAAACTTTCAGTAAGATGTGTAGAAGGAGAGTAGCTCCACATAGTAAAGCCATATATGACAAACCCACAGCCATCATCATACTGAATGATGAAAAACTGAAAGCTATTCCTCTAAAAACAGGAACAATACAAGGATGCTCACTCTCTGCACTCTTATTCAACATAGTATTGGAAGATTTAGCCAGAGCAATTAGGCAATAAAAAGAAATTAAAGCCATCCAAATTGGAAAGAAAGAAGTAAAACTGTCACTATTTGTGGATTGCATGATTCTGTTTATAGAAAAACGCTCAAGAATCCACCAAAAAAACCTTCAGAAATAATTAATGAATACAGTGACAATGGCTGAGTACTAATCAAAAAAAATCAGTTGCACTTCTACACACTAATAACAACTAGCAGAAAGTGAAATCAAGAATACAATCTGATTTACAATCACAAGAAAAAGAAGAAAAAACCTAGGAAGAAATTTAACCAAGGAGGTGAAAGACCTGTACACTGAAAACTATAAGATGTTATTGAAAAAAATTGAAGAAGACATAAAGAAATGGAAAGATATTCCATGTTCATGGAATGGAGAATAAACATAGTTAAAATGTCCATAGTACATAAAGCAATCTACGGATTCAATGCTATCCCAATCAGAATCCCAATGACTCTCTTCACAGAAAGCAGAACAAAGAATCCTAAAATTTATAGGGCACCAAAAAAAGCCCATGATAGCCAAAGTAATCCTGAGAAAAAAGCACAAAGCTGGAGGTATCAGAATCCCTGACTTCAAACTATACTGCAAAGCTATAGTAATCAAAACAGCATGGTACTGGCACAAAAACAGACACACAGATCAATGGAACAGAACTCAGAGCCCACAAATAAAGACACACATCTATGGACAGCTAATCTTTGACAAAGGAGGCAAGAACATACAATAGAGAGAGGAAAGTCTCTTCAACAAACGGTGTTGGGAAAACTGGCTGCCCATATGCAAAAGAATGAAAGTAGACCATTATCTTACACCATACACAACAATTAACTCAAAATGGAATAGAGACTTGAATGTAATATCTGAAACCATAAAACTCCTGGAAGAAAACATAAGCAGTATGCTCTTTGACATTGGTCTTAGCAGTATGTTTTGAATACCATGTCTCCTCAGGCAAGGGAAACAAAAGCAAAAATGAACAAGTAGGGCTACATCAAACTGAAAAGCTTCAGCACAGCAAAGGAAATCATCAACAAAATGAAAAGACAATCAACCAACTGGGAGAAAATATTTGGAAATCATAAATCCAACAAGAGGTTAATTTCCAAAATATATAAAAAACTCACACAACTCAACAAAAATAAAACAAACAGACCAATCAAAACATGGGTAGATAATATGAACAAATATTTCTCCAAAGAAGATATACAGATGGCCAACAGGTACATGAAAAGGTGTTCAACATCACTCAGTATTAGGGAAACGCAAATCAAAACTACAATGAGATATTACATTATACCCACAGAATGGTTATTATTAAAAAGACAAGAAATCACAAGTGTTGGAGAGGATATGGAGAAAAAGCAACCTTCACACACCACTGGTGAGAATGCAAATTAGTGCAGCCACTATGGAAAACTACAAAGATTTCTCAAAAAATTAAAAATAGCAATACCATGTGATCCAGCTATTCCACTTCTGGATATTTATCCAAAGAACATGAAAACACTAATTCAAAAAGATATATGCACCCCTATATTCATGTCAGTGTTATTCAAAAAAGCCAAGATATGAAAGCAACCCCAGTGCCCATGAATAGATAAATGGACAAAGAAGATGTGATGTATGTACACAATGGAATATTACTCAGCCATGAAAAAAGACATAATTGTGTCATAAGCAACAACATGGATGGACCTTGAAAGTACTATGCTAAGTGAAACACCTGGAGAAACACAAATACCGTATGATTTCACTTATATGTAGAAGACAAATAAATAAACAAACACATAGATACAGAGAACAGACTGGTGGTTACTAGAGACGAAGGGGGCCGGGGGAAGGCAAGGGAGTAAAGGGGAACATATGTATGATGATGAATGAAAACTAAACTATTGGTGGTGAACACAATGAAGTCTATACAGAAGCTGAAATAGAATAATGTACACCTGAAATTTACACAATATTATAAACTAATGTGACCTCAATAAAATAATTTGAAAAGAAGGGATATGACTAAGGGATTTCACTGACATTTTTTTTTAATTTCTTTTACTTTCAAAATAAAGGCAGTACTAAGCAAAGAAACTGAGGTAGGACTACAAAACGCACAAGCAGAAGACACTAAGCAAGAGGCCTGGCTGGATAAAAGGGTCCATAGGGAGGGAGGGCAAGAGGCAGATCTGAGTCAGTGGTGGAGGTTTTGAACCTGAAGCTCCAAGACTTGGAGGATAATAGCAAGGAAAAGAGGAAAGGAAGGAGCCTGAGAAGGAATTAAACAGGAAAGTTTAGAGGGAAGCAGTCACAGGGAAGTGACTCATCAGGGCATAAATCCCATTGGATCTTGTAAACCAGTGAGTAGAGCTAGAGCTTGATTTGGTTCTGTCATGTGCATCTAACTGAATAAAACATGTGGAAAGTTCCTGACAATGTGAGAGAAGAGTCCATGGGAGGCTGTGGTAAGGCAGGATAATGGCCCCCAAGGCTGTCCCGGCCCTAAACCCTGGAACCTGTTAATATGTTACCTCAGATGGCAAAAGGAATTTTGTAGATGTGATTAAGGGTGAGGGTTGTGAGATGAGGAGATTCTCCTGGATGATCCGGGTGGGCCTAATCTAATTCTATAAATCTTTAAAAGCAGAGAATCTCTCCTGGCTGTGCTCAGAGGAAGATGTGACTATAGAAGAAGGGTCAGAAAGATGCAACATCACTGGTTTTGAATATGGAGAAAGGGGGCCACTTGCCAAGGAAATTGAGAAGGTTCTAGGAGCTGGAAAAGGCGAGAAACCAGATTCTGTCCTAGAGCCTTCAGAAGAGAAAGGCCCTGCCAACATCTTAATTTTAGCCCATTGATCCCGATTGGTCTTTTGACCACCAGAACTGTAAAATGATAAATTTCTAATGTTTAAGCCACTAAGTTTGTGGCAATTGGTTACAGCAGCAATAGAAAACTACTTCAGAGGTCTCTGCAGCATTTTTCTGTTGGGACTTTCCACAAAAGGGAATCAAAGAGACACCAAGACCCTTCTGAACCCTGCAAACCATCTCATAAATAAGTCAGGACACCCAGCCTCTCTGGCAGACAGAGAAAGTACACAAGTCCAGGGCTGTGTGGCGTGGAAGCAGCTGGTGCTTTAGACGTTACTGACAAGCGGACCTGAGGAGGTGTGTGTTGAAGGCTGAAGCACCATGAGAGGTGAGTTATAACACTGCTGACAGGAAAAGTCGGCCACATCTTCAGCCTGGAAGCTGCTGATGGTGAGAGTGAAATCTGTCACAGACCCACTGCCACTGAATCAGTCAGGGACCCGAGGTGTGTGGGTGGATGTCCAGGAGATGAGCAGCTTAGGAGCCTGTCCTGGTTTCTGCTGGTACCAGGCTAAGTAGTTGCTAATGCTCTGGCTGGACTTGCAGTTGGTGGTGAACCTCTCTCCTGCAGAAACAGCCGGGAACCCTGAAGACTGGATCATCACAATGTCCCCATAGTCACCTGCAATCAGGAATGAACAGTTACCATATTACACACATTATGTCAAGAAATTAGGAACATTTTTTACAATGTTACATGCCACACAGACCCTATTAGGTATAACAGGGTCTGTTTTGGAAATGATTCTTATTTCACTCTGCATCTAAAATCATTTTCTCTTCAAGAAAAATATTAATCTGGATACATTGAGATATTTTTAAATCTCTCACCTGAGACCTAGAACAGCAAAAATATGAGGAGCTTGGCCTGTGACATCATCGTTCTGCCATTCCTCTGCCTACAGCTGCTCAGTTCACATTATGGAAGGAAAGAGCACATTTGTAAAGCTCTGGGCAGCCAGTCAGGGCCCAGAGGGAATTACACAAAGCAAATAGTGATTATGGAGGTAAAAAATACCAGGGGTTGTGACAGTATGCAATTTAAAGAAAAAGCCAAAAATAACATCAGAATATGTGACTGACTATGAAGGACATGAACATAAATTTAGAAACTGCAATTTCCAGTAAGTATTCAGAAACCAGTTGAAGTATAAAATAGTTCTCAAAATCAATAGCATTCTCTTACACAAGCTACAACCAACACAAAACAATCTAACAAAGAACCTTCCTGTTACATACAAACACACACACAAGTAAGCGTGTGTGTCTGTGTGTCTGTGTCTGTGTGTGTGTGCATGTGGTCCTTAAAATCATTCAAGCTCCGAAAAGATAGATAGTATGAAATTTTGGACTTTCTGTAACAACAAAAAAAATATTTTATTACTAAAGCTGCTTTGCCCTGGAGGCATCTAAGGACACTACAAACCCATGAGCTTGGGTTCCAGGGCCATGCAAAGGCCAGAGAGGCAGAAGTGGTTGCCCAGAGACCATTCAGGTGAGAACTTCTGAGGGAGTCCAATCCTGCATTAACCGGAGCCCCTGAGGACTCCACTCTCAGGATAAGAGCAAACCAAATCTAGACTGACTCTCCCCTCCCCTCAACTGCAGGGAACTGAACTGCAGGGAGAACTGCTTAGATTTGTTGCAGAACTGGAGAGAAAGGAGCAAAGCAAAAAGAAGGAAAAAAACCTTCCCTAGGAAGCTGTGACTGTAGATCAACCCCTGCATGGGTTCACATCCCAAGCACGTGTGGCCTAAGTGAGTCTCGAACTTTCCAAGTTTGAACTTGATCTAGCCCATCCAACTAGTAGAGCACCCAAGCACCAGGAATAAACAAACAGAAAACTTCTCCAGAGGAGGACAATTCCATTCGAAACTCTCAGGAGACCTCATGAATAATTTTTGAAGCGATGAGCAAGGTGTCAGAAATTTCTTGATATCCAAGAAAACAAGATTACCTGAATGTTAACAGCATGAGTAACAGCAGAATCACAGAAAGCAGATAAGGAAGTTGCCCTAGGATTTCAGATATTGAAATTAGCACAAATAGTTTACATTTTAAAAAATGAATAACAAACATGGATATATCTAGAGGGAAAAGGAAACCATAAATTGTGGTATTACAGTCTTTAAAAAGAACCAAACTAAAACCCAGAAGATAAACTCACATCAGCTAACTAAACACACAAGCAAGGCAGCCAAGATCAATCAAGTCTGGCCCATCGTAACAGAACTACTCAGCAGAGCAATAACCATGACAGCAAATAAAAACGCTACCATTTTAAGCCACTGCACTTTGTGGGTGGTTTATTACATGACAAGGGCTAAGTAATACAACATCCAGTTTTAAATGTATACCTACGCTTACCCCAGCAAGGTTTTACTCCCTTCCTTGCTTTATTTTTATTCATAGAAAAATGCCCATGAAGTATTTACTGATACAGTTCTGTATTACCTGACTCCCCCAACTGAAATGAAAGCAGATATTTTTGCTCTTGACACATAGTAAGCACTCAAAAGAACATGCCTTGAATGAATGAGTGACATGGAATGCTCAATATCAATGCTTTAAATATATTTCTAATTATTACAAGAAGCTGTTATGCAGGTAAAAGCTTACAGAGTACACTGATCCGCTGGGATCTTTCCTGAACCTAAATTTCATTAACCCATGTATTTCAGAAAGAGGTGAAGAAATAGTACTAAAATGACTGGAGTTTCTCCATATTTACACTGAAATGGGCATGTTAATTAATTGTTATCCAAGGGACTCAACTTATAGCACACTTACAACCACAATTTCTTTCAGTCACAAAGTTAGACTCGGGTGCCCAAGGGATAGATTTAAAGGGAAAATTGACAAGTGATGAGAAAAGGTAATAGGGAACAGTATCACATATTTCTAGAGTGACAGAATTAAAGAATCAGAGAATTGCCTTTGGGAGAATGAGGACGACTGGAGGGAATGGAGAGAAGACAAAGGGTAGTACAAAAGGATATAGAGTAGGAAAGAAACCAGTGACATTGACCAGAAAGGTTTGGCTGGAAAACAGCATCCATGGAAAGAAAAAGAAAGAGAAGGATACTACCTACTATGTGGAAGGTTATGAACGGGAGAGGTCAAGTGCTTAAAACTAAGATGATCCAGAGTTGGAGGGTGATTGTAGATAAAGAAAGGAGATCAGGAGAATAAGAAATTAAAATAGAAATATTCCAAAGTCAAAGAGGAGCAGGAAAGAGAATTGATACCTCAGGTGTAAAATTCACTGGTCCCTCCTCCAGAAGGTAAAGACAAACGCTGACTCAAACATGCCATCACTCCATGGGAAACATGCAGGTTCCTGTGACACAAAAACTCCTGATCTCTCAGAGATCTTTACAGCAATTTTCATCAATAATCTCCTACAAAATCCAGATCCAGAAATCCAGATCCAGGGATCCAGAAAAATCCATCTCCGTTAATATTCTCCTGAGCCCTACAATCCCTCCAAGGAATAAGTCAGGAGATATGACCTCTCAGGCAGATGGAGGAAGGTACATGTTCAGGGCTGTGTGGGGAGGAAGCAGCTGGTGCAGCAGACTCACTGACCCATGGTTCTGGGGAGGAGGTTTATGTTCGAGGCTGAAGCTGTGGGAGGAGCACTACCACGCTGTCGACAGTAATAAACTGCCACATCTTCAGCCTGGAAGCTGCTAATGGTGCGAGTGAAATCTGTCCCAGATCCACTGCCACTGAATCGATCAGAAACTCCAGATGCCCTGCTGAATGTTGCATAGATGAGCCATTTAGGAGACTTCCCTGGTCTCTGCTGGAACCAAGCTAAGTAGTTGTTAACACTGACTAGCCCTGAAGCTAAAAGCAACCGTTTGACTTGGAGACGCAGCCAAGAAGTCTGGGGACAGGGTCATCACAATGTCCCCTCAGGCACCTGCAATCACAAATAGATAATGATGATACATACACACTTTATCATAGACACATTGAAATACATAAATTAAAATGTGCTTTCTAATGGTGTTATATGTCAGCACATAATTGGGTCTGTTTTGGAAATAACCAGTATTTCCCAGTACATTTTAAAATCACTTTTTGAACTCTAAAAGGATATTACTCCAACAGGACTGAGGCACTTTTAAATTTCTCGCCTGAGACCAGAGCAACAAAAACAAAATGACCTATTTCTGAGACATCATCTTGCTGCCTCTGCCTGACTGATGCAACTCAGCTCACATTGCAAAGGCCCCATTTATAAAACCTGAGCAGCTGATCTGGGCCTGGAGGGGGCTATGCAAAGCACTCAGTGAGTATAGAAGCAAACTGCATGTGCAGAGGGCTGTGAAAGTATCCAATGAAAATCAAGAGCCAAAAATCTCATCACCAGAAGTGTGGTTGTATGACTAGATGACACAGAAGTCAACACAGAAGCTCTAAAACTAAAACTGCTAGATGATCTAATGGATAACTTCTATTTTAAATTCAAAAATGTTTTTAATGGTTTCAGTTTCCAAAAATGATGGGCCAGGTTCCTCATATCACAATCTTGGTGAAATAATAAAACATGCTGGAAAGAAAACTTACAAATGGAAAAATCAAAGGAAGGGAGGGAGGGAAAAAGGGACAAAAAGAAAATGGGGAAAGTTTCACCCAATTTTTAAAAAAATCTTTGACCAGAAAACATCTCAGCTAAAAGCCACTTTTTATGCTGATAGTGTGTATAGACACTGCAAACACTTGAGCTTGGATTGAGGGGCCAAGCAAGGGCCAGAGAGATAGAAAACAGGCCCATAATTTACTTACTTGTTAAGACATACGGGACCCTAATTTGAGCTAGCGGCCAGAGGGATTCTAACCTCAAATGAAGTGTCAATGAAAGAGAAACTGAAACCTATCCTTCCACAACTGCTAGGAACTGAAAAGAGGGCTCTGCATTCATTGCAGAAATGCAGAGAAAAAAAAACAAATGAAATCTTTGGGAAATTATTGCTGCAGACGAACCTTTGCAAGGATTTTTACTCCACGTAATCACGGCCTATATGGGTCTGGAATTCTCCAACATTGGAACTGGGTTAAGATATTCCTACCGATATGGCCCCAAAGTGAAAGTCTCTCCAGAGAAGGGCACATCTATCCTAAGTCCTCAGGAAACCTCTCAAGCAACTTCTCCAGGACCAATACCACCAACAAATCAAAGATTCTTGGTATCTATGAAAATAAGATAATTTGAAATGAAAGAGAAACAACAAAAATAACAAAGAACAAAGAGTTCTGCCCAGACTTCACATTTGGAAATTATGAGAGCTTATTTAAGGAAATAAATTACAAATTCAACATTGTATGAAAGATACAGGAAAATTAAAATAAAATGCCACTGTAGATTTGAAAAGGAACCAAACAAAATTTCTGGAAATTAGAAATAGAATCACCACAATTTTAAAATCAATTGTCTTAACAAAAATACCATAAACTGGGTAACTCATAAACAAGAGAAATTTGTTTCTCACAGTTTTAGAGTCTGGAAAGCCTAAGATCGAGGTACCAGCTGAATCAGTGTCTCGTAAAAGCCCACTTCCTGGTTCACAAATGGCCCTCTTCTTGCGGTGTCTTCACATGGTGGAAGGGGTGAGGGAGCTCTCTAGGGCTCTCTTGTAAGAGCACTAATCCCATCCATGTGGGCTCCACCTCCATGACCAGTCACCTTCCAAATGTTCCACCTCCTAATATCATCACATTGGGGGTTAGGATTTAACACATGAATTTGGAGTGACACAAACATTCAGTCTCTAGCATCAGTGGAAAAGGACTTCCACTTCCAGACAAAAAGGGGTAACAAGCAAGAGATTTACATTCCCGTGTGTGTGTGTGTGTGTGTGTGTGTCTTTGAAAAAAGTGATTTTCAAGACACTGGGCGTTAGGCAATGAAGGACACTCTAAGAGACAGGAAACAAATGAGCTGGGTCCTTTGATTGTACCAGCTTATTGCCTTGAGAGAGTTTTCAGGCTGCAGCACAAGGAGGAGGGACACAGGCAGAGCCCAGTGGACTCCCTGGTTGAGGAAACAAAGCAGAAATCCAGAATGAATGAAGTGGCTAAAGTTTGTAGGACAAAGTAAAAGAAGAAACAGCTGCAGAAATAGAGAGAACTCCCTATATCTGTTGACACTACATGTAGAATATTCAACAGAGAGCCGATTGGTGCACGTGTATGAGGAAACTGCCTGAGGCTGAGCAAAGAACCTTCCAGGGAAATTAGAGATAACAGTATCTGGCACACATAGGGATGGGAATAATGCCTGTTTCCACAAGTCAAATGTGAAAACCTCATAATTCACAGGACACTGAGTAAAGCATTCAGAAGGACTCTGTCTTTATAGTGGGGGAGAATTAGCTCTAGACTAAATACTGCTCTGGTCCCAACAAACAAACCTTAAAAGCAAGACTCAAAAGAATCAAACTATTTCCAAGTAATTTAACTATATCCCAGAAAAAAGCTTAAAAATATTTATATCAATACAATGATATCAAGCACCCAACAAAGTAAAATTCACTTGCCCTTGTATCCAATGAAAGATTACCAGTCATACAAAAAAGCAGGAATAGGTCCCATAATGAGCAGAATATTTAATCAATCTAAACCAAACCAGAAGGGACACAAATGTTAGAATTAGCAGGCAAGAACATTAAAAGTTATTATAACTGTATTACATATATTCAAAAATTAAGTAGAGACAAAGAAGATTAAGCAAGTGAGTTAAAGTGAACTGCTAGAGATGAAAACTACAGTGTGTCTGATATAAAAATTGGATGGAATTAATCAGAGATGACAAAATATGATACAAAAAAACTGAGTGAAATTTCTCAGAGATGACAGAAGAATAGATTAGTAAACATGAAGACATAACAATAGAAACTATCCAACATGAAACAAAGAGAAAAAGAATCCAAAGAAATGGCAAGTTCATCAGTGAGCTATAGACAGCTTCAATATACATTGAATTGAAGTCCTGAAGGAGGAGAATAAAAGACAGAAAAAATATTTGAAGAAGTAATGGCCAAAATCTTCCAAATTTGATAAAAATTATAAATGAACAGATCCAGGAAACTCAATGAACTGCAAGCACAGAAACGTGAAGAAAAATGCATCAAAGTTTTTCTCCATGATCAAATTTCTCAAAGCCAACGATAAGAAGAATATCACAAAGAGAAAGAAAACACATTACATAGTGAGGAGCAAAAATACGGATGTCAGCAGATTTCTCTTCGCTAACAGTTCAAGCCAGAGGACAGTGGAACAACATCTTGAAAGTACTGAGAACAACTATCAACAACATATTTTATAGCCAGAAAAATGATATTTCAAAGCAAATGTGGAATAAAGACTTTTAAAACATACCAAACCTGAAAGAACACATCACTAGTAGTTCTACACTACAAAAATACTGAAAGAAGTTCTCCAGGCAAAAGGAAATGATAGTAGATGAAAATATAAATAGCACCAGAAAAGGTAACTGCACAGGTAAATTTATAAGATTTTTTTCCTATTATTTAAATTTCTTTAAAAATTAGTTGACTGTGGAACAAAAAATGATAACTGTATGATGGGATTTATAACATATATAAGAGTAAAATGCATGACGACAATAGCATAAAGGTCAGGAGGGTAGAAATGGAACATGCTATTGAAAGATTCTAACACCAGATAGGAAGTGATGGTAGAGAATGGTAAGTTCAAGACATAAACTATAAGCCCCAAATAACCACTTAAATAAAAAATCAAAGAATTAAATACTATAAGCTGACAAAGGAAATAAAAAGGAATCACAAGAAATATTCAATGAATCCAAAAGTAAAGAGAAAAGGGGGGAAGAAAGAACAGATGGAAAACAAATAGTAAGATACAAAGAGATTAAAATTTAAAAGATTAACCATTCTAACACTAGTCCAAAAAATGGAAGGGTTACTGTAATATCAGATGGATTTCAGAGAACAAAGAATATCTCCAGGAATAAAGGTCATTTTGTAATGATAAGGGATCAATTATTCAAAAAGAAATACTGCTAAACATTTATGTGGCTACATTCACTATCTTGATTGTAGAGATTAATTCAGAGGTATATACATATATCATAACTTGTCAAGTGGTGCACTTTAAATATGTGAAATTTATTGCATGTTAATTTTACCTCAGTAAAACTTTTTTTTAATGACTCATTATCAACACACAAAAAAATTTTTTCTTCTGCGAAAATAAAAATCTTATATAAATTAGCACTTTTACACTGTCGTGGACAATTCAGGGACTATTCAACTTCAACCCCATTGACCTACCTCTTGACTTATATGCTACTATCATACATTTTACCTCTATGTATATTTTAACCCTGCAAAACATTATTTTTGTTTTATACAGCTGATAGACAAAACACTTGTGTCCATGTTTTACTTCATCTCTACATTAGTTATGCATTGCTGTATAACAAATTGCCCCAAAACTCAGCAGCTTAAAATATTAAACATTTATACTCTCACACCATTTCTGTGAGTCAGGAATTTGTGGATGGTTTACCTGGCTGGTTCTGGATCAAGGTTTCTCATCAGGGTGCTGTCAAGATGTCAGCTAGAGCTGCAGTCAACAAAAGACTCTGTTGGCAAGGGGAAACCAGGAAGAAAAAAATATTCCCTAGGGAGTTGTGACTGTAGATCAATCCCTGCAAGGGTTCACATCCCATCCCATTCCTGGTCTAAGTGAGTCTGGAACTTTCCAACTCTGAACATGATTTAGCCCATCCTACTAATAAAGCCCCCACGGACCTGGAATAAACAAAAATAAAACTTCTCTTGAGAAGGACACGTCCATTCTAAACTCTCAGGAGACCTCAAAAACAATTTTGAAGGGCCGACAAGAGCAAGATGTCAGAGGTTTCTTGATATCTAAGAAAACAAGAGTACCTGAACATGAACAACGTAACACCAGAATCATAGAGCGCAGACAAGGAAGTTCCCTTAGGATTTCAGATTTTGAAATTAGCATATACAGTTTATTTTTTTTAATGATAACAAATATGGATATATCCAGAGGGAAAAGGAAACTATAAATGGTGATATTACCAGCTTTAAGAGGAACAAAACCAAAACCCAGAATAGCCAACACAGTTTTGAAGAACAAAGTCACAGGACTGACACTACCTGACTTCAAATTTTACTGTAAAGTTATAGTAATTGAGACAGCTTGGCACTTGTGAAAGAGTAGATAAATATAGATCAACTGAACATAATAGAGAGCCCAGAAATAGACCTACACAAATACAGTAAACTGATTTTTGACAAAGCAGCAAAGGCAACTCAATGGAGAAAAGACAGTTTTTTCAGCAAATTGTGCTGGAAAAACTAGACATCCACAGGCAAAAAAAAAATGAATCTAAGCACAGACTTTACACTTTTCACAAAAATTAACTCCAAATGGATCATAGATCTAAATTTTAAAAAACTCCTAGAAGAACACTTTGATGAAGATTTAATGTTGTCAAATATGGAAATATATTTTTTCAGTCAGGGCCTTTGGTTTCAAACAACAGAAACCAACTGGGTCTAAACTAAGCACAAAATGAAATGACTGAACCTTATTATGTGACTTTGGGTTTGATGGGAAGTTTGGGTGACATGGTATAGAGAAGACACGGGAGCCAGATGGCATAAACGCAGTCCAGAACAATTCACAGAAAGAGATTTTATATGATCCCATTGCCACCACAGATGGACAGTGGCAGTCCTACTGGTACCATCACTGCTGTACACAGTCATGGAACATTGAATGTTGGAGGCCTCTACTCCTGCCATAGTTCTGTTTGCAAACATTTTAGACTCTGTGAGTTGGGCATTAGGACAATTTCCACATGTACAACTTCATAAATGCTTCATCATGAATATATTTCTGTTTCCAGCAACTGTACTAGGGATGCTAAAAGGTGACTATTTTCATCTTAGTTTTGTCAGAGAATCTACGACAACAGGTACCAACTGCTGCCATATTTAAAAAGTGAGAAAAGCACAGCTTACAGGATTTTTAACCAAAAGTGGTGCTCTATGAATTGCACCATCATACTCTTTGGTTCTTTACATAATTGTCTCCCAGCCACCACCACGTCCTAGGAGGTTGATCTGAGTCACATAAATGGAGCCATTTCTGAGGGATGGTGCTTGAGCAACATCAAGCAAAAAGAGAAGTTGCAAGGTGGTGTCACCATCCCAGATCCTCAGATCCTCTTTCTCTACTGTGTTTCACATGACAGAATGTTTACAAGCACAGAGATGGGGTTTTTCCTCCAAAGTAATCTTCTTCTTCAGAAAGATCCACAATCTTAAAATTGGATATAAAATAAATGCTACAAGCAACACAAACCTGTCCACCTGTCACAGAAACTGCATTTCATCTTGATTTTTTTCTTCTACCCATGAGTAACACAGCATCTCTGGATCAGCCCCATGTGCTTCTGATCACAGGTTCCAGTAGGTAAATTGTGCTCACCCAGCTTGCAGGGTCCTTCTCTGTCTTCCCAGGAGAGAGTCTCCAACAGGTGCAGGGCCAGGGAGAGCCTCCTCTACAAAGACATGAAGCATTACTTAGCATGGTACCTGCACAAACCTGGGCAGGCCCCCAAGGCCTTCATTTACCACGCTTCTACTCAAGATAACAGGATGCTCACCGGGTTCAGTGGGAGTGGGTCTGGGACAGACTTCATTCTTAACATCAGCAGCCTGGAAGATAAAGATAGTACAACTAATTACTGTTTTCCAGCATCAAGATGTACTCTCATAATGACATGACTCCAAATATAAACCTTCCTACTTGGGCAGGTGGGATAGATGTCCCAGCTACTTCTCCCTTACTAGCTATTTGTACAAATACAGGGGGGGTTTTTTGATTGTTTGGCTTGTTTTGTTGGGGAAAAAAGGAATTGGCATGGTATAGTTTAAAGATCTGCAGCTGGGACTCCTTTTACTCCTAAAGAGAACTATTCCCCTTCTCTATCTTTCCATCCACTTCCTTTAAATCTTATTTCAGCCCTGACTCTGGGTCTCAGTGATGGGTCATGCAGCCCAGTCTAGTCCTCTGCACTCAGATCCCAAACACCATTCCCACTGCCTTTACTGCTGTTCCACAAATAGAACCTCCTCTCTAGGCAAGTTTGTAGTCACTATCTGCTGAGCATTCCTATTTCTCTACTTTGCCATTTAAGTTTGATTCCAGAGAAAACATCCCAGGAATGAGAAAACACTAGATCTCTGCCTATCCTTGTGATAGAACCAATGCAAATTATATTTTTCCCAGTACTTTTTTTTTTTTTGGTGAGGAAGATTGGCCTTGAGCTAACATCTGTTGCCAATCTTCCTCTATTTTTTTGTATGTTGGACGCAACCACAGCATGGCTTGATGAGCAGTGTGTGTGTCCGCACCCAGGATTCAAACTTATAAACCCTGGGCCATGTAAGTGGAGCGCACCAACTTAACTATCATGTCACTGGGCCAGCCCCTTCCAATATATTTTTCACTTTAAAAAAGAAAGAGACTCCTAGTGAAAAACTGAGAAGTGAAAAAGTTTCCTTTTATCATTTGAAAAGTGTTGAAATTTGAAAAGAACAGGAAAGCAGATTTTAAAAGAGCAGAAAACAAATGTATGGAAGACTTGAGAGATGAGGGACTCAGATTCCTAAAGAGCAGGACTTGAAAAACCTCCCCAACTCACACCCCTTCCCAACCAATGAAATGCCCTATGGCTTCCATCTCTTCTGAATGCTCCCTTAGCTTTTGTGCTCATTAGCCTTCTGGTCTCCCCTGAATACATGCTTCCCCTGAAGCCTTCTCAAGGAGTTCTGTTGCCCCGTTCATTTGCCACTTCAAAATCACTTCCATACCTCCAACTTAAAAATAAAAAATTTTAAATGATCTTTGAATTCAATGTAAGTAGACTATATCAACCAGTATCTTTCCTTATTGCAGTCATCAACCAGTCCTGAATTATTTTCATTTCTGTGATATTTTAGTTCCTTCCTTACAGATGCTCTCTTCAATCCCATGCCTGTCATTTCCTGGCAATTTCATATATGATCCTCCCACTATCCTGATCTCAGTTCTTTGATCGACACTCCTCCAGTTGTCTCTTCCTCACCCAGTCTTTACGACTCACTTCCAGGGCCATGCCTTAGATGTGACATTAGAAAATAATTGCAACTTCTTTATCATCAAAATGTTAAGCATTTCACTCTTGGCCACTTCTCAGAGCTCCGCAGGTCCCTCCATCTGGTATACCATTGCCAATAAATTCTAGCCTCTGTCAGGACCTGAAATCTATAGAGAAAAAAATAATGCTTCAATGGAAAATGAGGCATGTCTATAGCATACCTTTCTGGGTTATCAGAATCTACCCCTGTTTATTGCCTTTGACCAATTTTGCAACTCGTTATAGATAACTGATAGATACCTGAATTCTGTCCTGTCTAGTAGAGATTTAAATGATTTTCTTACCTCCCCTTGGAAAAACTACTTAATTTGTCTCTATTTACAATTCCTTCTGTTTCTTCATATGTATCTGTGCTGTTTTGACTTTTCCTTTGAGCCAGTTATAACATGTTCCTAGTTCCCTCGTATCATGTGAGTAAAACAAATTATTGAACATATGTTCATTATTATTATTTATCCATGATTTCAAAATTTTACTGCTCTTTGAAAATTATCTTTTAACAAATCTGTTGACGTTTCTACATTTTCTCTGGCCCTAAGCCCCTCATATTCTCATTTCCCTCCTTACTCAGCTTAAATACCATGATCCTTCTTTATAATGACTCCCTTATACACAGGAACTCCCTTGGCCTTCCATTGTTTCATTTCATACAACAAAATCCCAAATCTCCAGATGCCTGCCCCCACATTTTTATGGTTGGAGAAAAACACACAATAATTGTGACTTATCTCATTTAGATTCATGACCATGAACTACCTGAGGCCCGCTAATCCTGCCCTACAATCATATTGCATTTCCCTGATTCATTCATTTTTCACTCTTTCTCTTTCCTTCTTTTCTTCAAGTTCTAACATCTTCTCCTCCATCCTAACTTTAAGCCAATTACCCCATTTCCTGCTTCCTAGGTAAAGAGATGCAATCAGAAGAGAATGTCCACAAGCTCCTCCCATACGTTCTTCTGATCCACTGGTATCTATATCACCACACTCTGCTTTCCTTCCTGTTACTATAGATGAGCAGACAGTCTTCCCATCTGAGGCCACTTCCTCTAATCCCATACCTCTGGCCCACTCAACAGCATTGCTTGGCACTTCTCCCTATTGCCTGAATTATCCATATTCTCTCTTTAGCATCATTCCTATCAGCATGCAAACATCATTTAAAAAAACTCTTTTGCCCTCATGTCTCTCTTCAATTATGGCCTGTTTCATTCTCTCCTTTACTGTAAAGCTCATTGAAAGAGCTGTACATAGTCATCACTTCCAAATCTTCTACTCCCACTCTTTCTTGACCTTCTTCCATTCAAGATCTTACCCACACCATCTCACTGAAACTGCTCTACTCAATGTCACCAGTGACTTCCATATTGCCCAACCCAATGCTCACATCCCAGTCCTCACCCCACTAGACCCATCAGCAACATTTAGCATGTTGATGACACCCTCCTCCTTGATATGCCTTTTTCTCTGAGCTCCAGGGCATCACACAGTCTTGCTAGTCTTCCATCCCACTGTTCCTTCTCAGACTCCTCGGCTGGTTCTTGCTCATCTCCCTGCCTCAGAGCTCAGTCCCTGGGCCTCTAATCAATTCAAACTCATTCCATTGGTTACAATGTTTCAATCTCCAGTCCAGTTCTCTCCCCTGAACTCTAGACTCAAAAATCCAATGGTCTGCTTGACAATCACACATGGAGATCTAATACACATCTCAAACTTAAAATGTCCAAAACCAAATTCTTCAGCTTCCTCCAAAAATCAGTCCTTGCCATGGTTTCCTCTTTCTAAATAGCTGGCAACTCTACCCTCTAGCACTCAGAGAAAAGCCTTACAGTCATCTTGAGACCTCTCTTTCTCTCACATTGCTTGTCAAAACCATCAGCATATTGCTATCTCTATCTTCAAAATATACCACTCCTCACCTCCTCTACTGTTACTGCCATAGACCAAAGCTGTCCTCATCTCTAGCCTGGATGGTAGCAGTGGCCTCCTGTTGTCTTTCGTGTCCTTGCCCCCAGAGAGATCCAGTAAGACTACACATCAAATCATGTCCTGATCTATTCAAAACTATCCCACTGACCACATCATTCAAAATAACACATAAATCATAGAGAAGTCTACAAAGTCCTATACCATGTGGCCTCCTCATTATTTCTTTGATTTATTTCCACTACTCTCCCCCTTTCACAATCCATTTTAGCAACATTGGCTTCCTTCTATTTCTCCAACATGATGCTTACATTTCTGCCTCAGAAATTTGCTGTTTCCTCTAGCTAAAACTCTATTGCCTGGAGATATTTCTATGGCTTATTTCCTAAACACATTAAGAATTTGATTAAGTCATACCTTCTCAGACTCCCCTTCTCTACGACCATCTTTAGTAGATTGATTGCAAAAATGGATCCACTATTCTTTTTTGTGTGTGTGTGAGGAAGACCAGCCCTGAGCTAACATCTGTTGCCAATCCTCCCCTTTTTCCTGAGGAAGACTGGCCCTGGGCTAACATCTGTGCCCATCTTCCTCCACTTTATACGGGATGCCACCACGGCATGGCTAACAGGCAGTGCATCGGCGGGCACCCGGGATCCGAACTCGGGAGCCCTGGGCTGCCAAGCGCGAACTAAACCGCTGCGCCACCGGGCGGCCCCTGGATCCACTATTCTTAAGGGGGATTCCAATGCCTCGTTATATCCATGCTTTTTGCATTATAACTTCGTATTTCCTCCTATCAAGAGGTAGGGGCTTTTGCCTCTCTTTCAATAGGATCAATTACATTCATCATTACAATGCATCAAATGGGACATTGTGACAGTACTGAGTCCAGGCTTCAAGATGCCTTATGTCGTTTTACTTCCTCTATAGGGACCTGTCGACTGCCATAGGGAGTTGAGCTTCATCTGCAGGATGATGAGAGACATGAGGCCTAGTCACCCAGATGGCCCTATCTGATGGTCAGCCAACTACAGAAATGTGAAAGAGATGAAAGAAATATGAGCCTTTCTATATCAACTAGCACCCAGTTGACCTGTCAGCTGACTTTAAACACAGGAACAATCCAGCCAAGATATATCAAGTCTGGCCCATATTAGCATAACTACTCAGCTGACCATAAACACAACAGCCTAAAAAATGCTACCATTTTAAGCCACTGCATTTTGTGAGTGGTTTATTACATGACAATAGCTACTACATCATCCAGTTTTAAATGTCTACTCATTCTTATCCTCACATGCTTTTACCCCTTCCTTGATTTATTTTTCTTCCTAGCACTTACAAAACAACAGTAAACATTTCCTAATGCACTTGTTTATTGTATGGCTCCCAAACTGGAAAGAAAGCAGATGTTTTTGCTTCTGACACATACTAAGCACTCAAAAAACAAAACCTGAATGAATGAATGACAGGGATTCCTCAATATCAATACTTTAAATATATTTCTAGTTATCCTGAGAAGCTGCCATAAAGATGAGAGTGTTCAGACTACATTGATCGGGTTTGCTGTGATCTTTCCTGAAGCTAAATTTCATTTCAGAAGGAGGTAAAGAAATAATACTAAAATGACTATAGTTTTTCCATTTTTACACTGAAATGGGCATGTTAATTAAAGGTTATCCAAGGGAATCAAGTTATAGCACTCTTAAAGCCACAATTTCCTTCAGTCACAAAGTTAGACTTGGGTGCCCAAGACATGGATTTAAAGAGAAAGTTGACAAATGATGAGAAAAGGTAATAGGGAACACTATCACATGTTTCTAGAATGACAGAATTAATGAATCAGAGAATTGCCTTTGTAAGAATGAGTACGACGTTTAGTACAAAAGGATATGGAGTAGGAAATCAGCTTCAGTGACATTGACTAGAAAAGCTTGGCTGGAAAACAGCACCCATGGAAGGAAAAGGCAAGAGAGGGATACCACCTTCTTAGAGGAAGATTTTGAATAGGAGAGGCCAAGTGCTTAATACTGGGATGGTCCAGAGTTAGATGGGTGATTAGAGATAAAGAAAGGAGACCAGGAGAATAAGGAATTAAAAGTAAAAAGGTCCAGAGTCAAGGAGACACAGAGAAGTGAGAATGAATCCCCCAGGGTGTAAAATTCACTGGATCTCTCTCCAGAGAGTAGAGACAAACCTTATTGACTTAGTCATGCAATCTATCCATGGTAAACATGCAGGTTCCTGTGACAGAAAAACTCCTGATCTCTAAGAGATGTTTACAGTATTTTTTTTCAATAATCTCCAACAAAAAGGGATCCAGAAAAAGCCAACTTCCTTAATATTCTCCTGGGCCCTACAAATCATCCAAGGAATAAGTGAGAAGGTATGTCCTCTCAAGCAGATGGAGGAATGTGCATCTTCAGGGCTTTGTGGGGATGAAGCAACTGGTGCAGAAAAGGCTCACTGACAGATGGTTCTAGGAAGGAGGTTTGTGTTCGAGACTGAAGCACTGTGGGAGGAGCATTATAACTGTGCTGACAGTAATAAACTGCCACATCTTCAGCCTGGAGGCTGCTGATGGTGAGAGTGAAATCTGTCCCAGATCCACTGCCACTGAATCGGTCAGGGATCCCAGATGCTCTGCTGGATGCTGCATAGATGAGCAGCTTAGGAACCTGTCCTGGTTTTTGCTGGTACCAAGCTAAGTACTTGCTAACACTCTGACTGGCCTTGCAGTTAATGGTGACCATCTGTCCTAGAGACACTGCCAAGGAGCCTGGAGACTGGGTCATCACGATGTCACCACAGGCACCTGCAACCACAAATGGATAATGATGATACACACACACTTCATCATAGACTCATTGAAATACATAATTTAAAATGTGCTTTCTAATGGTGTTACATGTCAGCACATAATTGGGTCTAGTTTGGAAATAGCCAGTATTTCCCAGTATATCTTAAAATTATTTTTTGAACTCGAGAAAGATATTCCTCCAAAAGACTGAGGCACTTTTAAATTCCTCACCTGAGACCCAGAGCAACAAGGGCAAAAGGATTTGTGTCTGCAACATCATCTTGCTATCCCTGCCTGCCTGATGCACCTCAGCTCACATTGCAAAGGCCCCTTTTATAAACCCTGTGCAGCTGATCTGGGCCTGGAGGGGCCTATGCAAAGCACTCAGTGAGTATAGAAGCAAATTGCATGTGCAGTGGGTTGTGACAGTATGTAATGCAAATCAAGAGCCAAAAATATCATCACCAAAAGTACAGTTGTATGACTATAAAACACAGAAGTCAACTTAAAAGCTCTAAAACTACAAACTGCTAAAGGATCTAATGAAGAGCTTCTATTTTAAATGCAAAAATGTTTTTAAATGGGTTCAGTTTCCAGAAATGATGGGCTAAGATCCTCAAATCAGCAATCCTAGTGAAATAATAAAAAAGGAGGAAAAAAAAAAACATAAAATGAAAATAGGACAAGAGGAAAGGAGGGAGGGGAAGAGGAAGGAAAAAATGGAAGGAAAGAAAGAAAGAAGAAGGGAAGAAGAGGAAGGAAGGAAAGAAAGAAAGAAGGAAGAAAGGAACAGAGAGAGGGAGAGAGGGAGGGAGGGACAAAAAGAAACTGGGGAACTTTGGGCCCAAATTTTTAAAAAAATCTATAACCAGAAAATGTCTGAGCTCTAAAGCGATTTTTATCCTAAAGGTATGTAAGGACACTTCAAACACTTGAGCTTAGGTTTGGGGGCCATGCAAGGGCCATAGAGAGAGAAAACAGATGCAGAAATTACTCATTTGGAAAGACATATAGGGCCCTAATTTGAGCTAGGGGCCAGAGGGTCTCTAAACTCAAATGAAGTCTCAATGAAAGAGAAACTGGAACCTATCATTCCCATAACCACTAGGAACTGAAAAGAGGGCTCTGCGTTCATTGCAGAAATGGAGAGAAAAAACAAGCAAGATTCCTTTGGGAGGTTATGGCTGAAGCTCAACTTTTGCGAGGATTTTTACTCCACATAAGCACGGCCTGTGTGGGTCTGGAAGTCTCCAACCTTGGAACTGGGTTAAGATATTCCTACAGGTACAGGCCTAAAATGAAATCTGCTCTGGAGAAGGGCACATCATTACTAAGTCCTCAGGAAACCTCATAAATAACTTTTTAAGGATCAAGACTACTAAGAAGTCAAAGATTCTTGGCATCCAAGAAAATAAGATAATTTGAATATGAATGAGCAATAACGAAAAACAAAGAGTTCTGCCCAGACTTCAGATTTGAGAATTATGAAATCATGACAGCTTATTTAAAGAAATAAATTACAAATTTGACATTGCGTGCAAGATACAGGAAAGTAAAATGCCACTGTAAATTTGAAAGGAACCAAACAAAATTTCTAGAAATTAGAAATAGAACCACCACAATTTAAAAAATCAATTGTCTGAACAAAAATGGGATAAACTGGGTAGCTTATGAACAACAGAATTTTATTTTTCCACGTTCTAGAGGCTGGAAAGCCCAAGATAAAAGGTATTCAGCATATTCAGGGACTGGTGAAAGCCCACTTCCTGGTTCATAAATGGCCCTCTTGCTGTGTCTTCACGTGATGGAAGGAGTGAGGGAGTTCTCTGGGGTCTCTTTAATAAGAGCATTAATCCCATTCAGAAGAGCTCCACCCTCATGATCTAATCAACTTCCAAATGCTCCACCTCCTAATATCATCACATTGGGGGTTAGGATTTAACATATGAATTTGTGGGGACACAAACATTCAGTCTTCAACATCAATAGAAGAGGACTTCCACTTCAAGGCAAAATGGGGTAACAGGATGAGATTTACACTCCCACGTGTATGTTTGTGTTTGTATGTGTGCATCTTTGAAAAAAATTGTTTTCAAGACACTGGACATCAGGCAATGAAGGACAGTCTGAGAGACAGGAAACAAATGAGCTGAGTCCTATGGTTGTACAAGCTTATTGCCTTGAGAGAGTTGTCAGTCTGCAGCACAAGGAGCAGGAACCCAGACAGAGCCTAGTGGACCCTCTGGTTGAGGAAACAAAGCTAAAATTCCAGAAAGAATGAAATAGCTAAAGTTTGCAGGACAAAAGACCAAAGAAGAAAGAGCTGCAGAGATAGAGAGAACTCCCTATATCTATTGATAGTTCATCTAGAATATTCAACAGAGAGATGATTGGCACATGTCTGTGAGGATACTGCCTGAGGCTGAGCAAAGGAGTTTCCAAGAAAATTGGAGGTAACAGTATCTGCCACACACACAGGACCAGGAATAGTGCCTGTTTCCCCCACCCAGACTTGAAAACCTCATAATTCATAGGACACTGAGTAAACTATTCAGAAGGACCTTGTCTTTGTAGTGGGGAATAATTGTCTCTAGACCAAATACTGCTCTAGTCCCAAAAAACAAAACATAAAAGCAAGACCCAAAAGAATCAAACTATTTCCAACAATTTAGCTATGCCCCAGAACAAACCTTAAGAATATTTATAGCAATACTTTGATGTCCAGCACCAAACAAAGTGAAATTCACTAGGCCTCTCCAATGAAAGGTGAGCAGCCATGCAAAAAAGCAGGAATATGACTCATAATGAGGAGAATAATTAATCAATTTAAACCAACCCAGAGTTGACACAAATGTTAGAATTAGCAAGAAAGAAAATTAAAAGGTATTATAACTGTATTACATGTATTCAGAAGTTAACTGGGGACATAGAAGATATTTTAAAAGACAGTTAAAGTGAACTGCTAGAGATGAAAACTACAGTGTGTCTTATATAAAAACTGGATGGAATTAATCAGAGATGACAAAAGATGATATAAAAAACCTGGTGGCATTAATCAAAGATGACAGAAGAATAGATTAGCAAACATGGAGACATAACAATTGAAACTATTCAACATGAAACAGAAGAAAAAGAATCCAAAAAACTGGCAAGTTCATTAGTGAACCATAGGATAGCTTCAAGCGGATAATATACACTTAATTGGAGGCCTGATGGAGAAGGAGGGTCAGAAACAGAAAAACTATTTGAAGAAATAATAGCTAAAAATTATCCAAATTTGATAAAAATTACAAATGAACAGATCCAGGAAGCTCAATGAACTACAAGCACAAAAAAAAAAATGCACCAAAGCTCATTATCATAATCAAATTGTTCAAAGCCATGATAAGAATAATACCTTGGAAAGTACTAAGAGAAAAAACATATTACATACAAAGATAATGATGTCAGCAGATTTTGGGGACAGTGAAACAACAGCTTGGAAGTAGGGAAAAACAATTGTCAACCAAAAATTCTACACCTAGAAAAATGATATTTCAAAAGCAAATGTAGAATAAAAACTTTTAAAACATAACAATTCTGAAAGAATACATCACTACTGCTTCTACATTAGTCCTACTACTAGTTCTACAAGAAATACTGAAGGAAGTCCTCCGGGTAAAAGGAAAATGATAGCAGATGAAAATATAAATAGCACTGGAAAAGGTAACTGCATGGGTAAATTTATAAAATTTTGTCTTGTGATTTAAATCTCTTTGAAAGTTAGCTGACTATGTAATCAAAAATTATTACAAGGTATTGTGGGATTTATAACATATGTAAAAGTGAAATGCATGATAACAATAGCATAAAGGTCAGAGGGGTAGAAATGGAATATATTATTGAAATTCTAACACTAGATAGAAAGTTATGGTACAGTATGGTAAATTAAAGACACATACTACAAACCCCAAAACAACCACTAAATAAAAGATAAAGAATTAAACATTATAAGCTAACAAAGGAAATACAAAGAGATAATAAGAAATACTCAATTGATCCAAAAGCAAACAGAAGAGAAAGAAAGAACAGATGGGACAAATAGAAAACAAATAGCAAGATACAAATAGATTAAAATTTAAAAGATAAACCATTCTAACACCAGTCAATAAAACACAGTGGTTATTTTAATATCAGATGAAGTTGATTTCGGAGCAAAGAATATTGCCAGGGACAAGGAGGGTCATTCTGTAATAATAAGGGGGTCACTATTTCAAGAACACATAACAATATTAAATATTTATGAGGATACATTCTCTATCTTGACTGTAGAGGTTAATTCACAGGTATAAATATATATCATAACTTATCAAGTTGTGCATTTGAAATATGTACAATTTATTGTATATTAATTTTACCTAAATAATTCAGTTTCTTTCAATCACTCATTATCAAGTCATGAAAAAATAAAACAAAAGAAAGAAAAAATAATTACTTTATTCTGCCAGAAAAGTAAGCAATCTTATATAAATTAGCACTTTTACACTTTCATGGACAATGCAAGGACTGTTCAATCCTTCAATCCCATTGACCTTCCTGTAGACTTATATGCTATTATTAACATGTGTTTTACTTCTATGTGTATTTTAACCCTGAAAAATATTATTTTTATATAGCTGATAGACATCATAATTATGCCCATATTTTATTTTATTTCTTATTGCCTCTCCACATTAGTTATCCATTGCTGTGTAAAAAGGTTGCCCCAAAACTCAGCAATATAAAATATTAAACATTTATTCTCTCACACCATTTCTGTGAGTCAGGAATTTGGGGATGGCTTACCTGGCTGGTTCTGGCTCCAGGTTTCTCATCAGGTTGCTGTCAAGATGTCAGCCAGAGGTGCAGTCAGCAAAAGACTTGACTGGTAGCTTTCAAGGTGGTCCACTCATATGCTGGCAAGTTAGTGCTGGAAGTTGGCAAGAGGCCTCAGTTTCTTACCATGTGAATCTGTCCACAAAGTTACTGGTCTGTTCTCACAAGGTTGCATCTGGCTTCCTCTACAGCTAATTATCCAAAAGAGAGAAGTAAGAAGTCCAAATTCTTTAATGTCCTACCCTCTCAAGTCACACACTGTTATATCTTCAATATTGTATTGGTTACACAGGTTATCCTTATTTAATATGGATACAAGGGTGTTAATATCAGGAGAAAGGAATACCAGGAGGCGGGGAACATTGGGAGACTGCTTAGTGGCTGCGTATAATGGCTTCTGAGTTTCCAGCTGGATTTCTCTTGCCTAAAATGTCCCCATTAGCCTACCTTTCAGAGTGGGTCTACTGGTAATAAAATATTCCAATTTTCTTTCTGAATATGTCTTCATTTTGTCTTAATTCTTGAAAGACACTCTCCTCTGGTATGTAATTCTACTCTGATAGGGAATTTTTTCTGGCACTTTGAATACATACTATTTCATTGTCTTCTTGCTTTATTGTTTCATATAAAAAGTCAGCTGTGATTCTTATTGTGTGTTTTTAAAGGAAATTTACCTTTTTCTCTGGTTGCTTTTAAGGGTTTTTTTCTTTTCTTTTCTTTTCTTTTCTCTTGCTGAGGAAGATTTGCCCAGAGCTAACATCTGCTGCCAATCTTCCTCCATTTTGTATATGGGTCACTGCAACAGCATGGCTGACGAGTGGTGCAGGTCCACACCCAGGATCCAAAACCACAAACCTGGGCCACCATAGTGGACCATGCCAAACCCAACCACTACACCACGGGGCCAGCCACAGAGGCTTTGCTTTTCTCTTTGGTTTTAAGCAACTTTACTATGATGTGCTTGGGCAGAGTTTTCATTCTTTTTATCCTGCTTGTGTTGCTGGGAGCTTCCTGAATCTATGCCTTGATGTCTTTCATCAGCTTTGGAAAGTGATCAAGCATTATATCTTCAAACGTTGATTTTTCTCCATTAACTTTCTTTTCTTCTGTTACTTCAAACGCCCATTGCCTTCTCAACAAATCACCTGTGTTTAAGAATCTATGTTCTATGTTTTCCTTACTCTTGTCTCTCTTTTCTTAATTCTAGACATTTTCTTCTAATCTGTCTTTTAGTTAACTAATTTCTCTCCAGCTGAGTTCAATCACCAGTGAATTCTGTCCATAGAATCCTGAATTTTACTTATTTTATTTTCTCAGTACAGCATTTTGATGATGTGTTAAATTAACCAGTTAATTCAATCTAGGTGCTTTCAAGTGAGTTCAGTTCCATCCACTGGTTTGAAAAGCCAGCTCAGTGTAGCTATCTCAACCTCCTTCTGGTCACAGGTACTACATAGGCTTTTGTTCCTTCTCCAGTTCCTAATCCTGCTGTTCATTCTCAAACAGAGGGAAGAGTGAAGGGAAAATCCCTTAAGAAAGGCATAGGTTATTGTGGCTTCAGGTGTACCACAAGTTCACCTACTGAAACTTTGTAATCTGTTCTCTGAGTGGGGGAGATACTCAATGCTCACTCTATCACTACGGGTGTTCTGTGGGTGGCCATCTGGCCTCTGTACTGCTTCTTGGCATGAGAAATTTCATAAGACCCAGCTGTACTCTGTATCAAGTAGACCCTCGCTAGAGATCAATAACTCAGCCCTCACAAAGAGTCAATGCTCCATTCACTGAGCCCCTCAATTGTACCCATATGATGGTTAATATGTGTGTCAACATGGCTGCCTATGGTGCCTGTTGTTTCATCAAACAGCAGTCTAGATGCTGTGAAGGCATGCTTTGGTGTGATTAACATTTAAATCAGCAGACTTTGAAAAAAGCCCATTTTGCCCCATAAAATGGGTAGGCCTCATCCAATCAGTTGAAGGCTTTAACAACAAAGACTGAGGTTTCCCAAAGAAGAAATTCTTCCTCAATACTGCAACATTGAAACCTTGCATGAGTTTCCAGGCTGCAGATCTCAAACTCAAGACTGCAACAACACTTACCTGAATTTCCAAACTGCCAGCCTCCTCTACAGATTTCAGACGTGCGAGTCCCACACTTGCAACTCCGGCAAATATATCTGACTATGTATATATCCTTTTAGTTCTGTTTCTCTGCAGTACCATGGCTAATAACCCTCTTCAAATACCTTATGTTCCACTACTTAAGCCTATAGGAAGGAAACATTTCTGATCTTCATGCCTGACATAGTGCTTGCTTTCTTTCTCTCCCTCTGCTCTGTCACTGCACCACTCTTACTACTGCTCTTACTTTCTTCAAGCTCTCTTAGCATTGGACTCAACTAATGGGCTGCATATATTGTAAATCTAGGCAGGATAGCATGTGGTACACATGCATACTCTCCATTCGCCACCCCCCCAACAAAAAAAAAAAACAATTTAAGGGAAAAATCCAATTGCATTTCTACCTATTCTTCTCTGTTCCTGAATTATGTTGGGTAACAGAAACACTGATTGTCTCCACCTCAATTTCTTTTCCCTTCCCTGAATCCTCAACCTCCTCAAAAAGATAGAGTAGTGATGGGATAGATAAGGTGACAAGCCATCCCAATTTTTGCATGACTTTCCTGAATTTAGTACTGAAATCTCAGGCCCTGAGAAACCTTCATTCCTAGGAAAACTGGAATAATTGACCAAACTAGATAAGCAATCAGGCCAAACTATCAAATTGTCTCTTTTTAATATTATGTGAAATATTCTCCATCTATCACCTATATCCTAGGTGATAGATCTTTTAATCTCTGAAGTCAATAATCTGGCAGCTTTGGGTCCCTGACAGCTCTCCCAACAAATGGAGACTTCATGTCTCCATTCTGAATCATGGGAGGGGTGATTACAGAAGGAGCTTACATACTATATGATGTCTCAACATATTAATCTGTAACCAATCAATATTTCATATATTAAGCTAAGAGTATACTTGGATAATCTTCCAAATCACTTCTTAATCCTCAGAAATAATGAAACTGGCATGGATAATGAAGGAAGGCATAGACTCAAACTATGACTGTGGCACTAACAAAGTGGCTTTTTTAGAATGAATACAAATATAATACAGGTTTTAAATAAATTTTGCAGATATTTAATATAAATTTTCTACATAGAAGATACATATTAAAATCAATAATATCTTGGAATCCAGGGAACATTATTGTTTTTAATGATTTAGTAAAAACAGAAAATGTGGAAATGGTACCATCAGTCCACAAAATTCCACAGTCACATCCAGGACAGATGAGCAAATTGACCAAGGAGGAGAAGAATGAGAATCCAGATAAACATGAATGTCCTTTCAGCAGTCAGTGAGTGTGTAAGGTAGCCAGGTCAGGGAAATTAGCTGAGAAAGGCAGTTGCAGTTAGATCCTGCAGAAATAGGAAGGCAACTCAAAGTTAGGTGATGTGAGCAGCCCTGGTATCAACGGTATTGAGTATACCATGAAAGTACTCCTTGCTCTAAAGGTAAATCCAACTCCTTTAGTCAGGGACAGAAAATCTAAACACAGGTAATAAAAGTGAAAGGACATGTGAGCTGACACCTTGTTACTACACACCTGCTGTGAATAGACTTTGAAAGATAAAATGAGAGCAAACTGGTGTGATGGAAAATGTGCCACACAGCCAATATGCTTCTAAAGACCTATCAGTTTAGTTATATTTTATATTTTCATTCAAATGTTTATTGTACTCATTTCCCATAAATTAAATAAATGCTATTCTAATTGTTTTAGAGAAGGAATTTCGATTTTATTCTTCATTATTGTTTCCAATTCTCTTGAAAGTATTAGTCTTGTCTTTCATCTCTTGAATATTTAAGTATAATTAGCTATATTATTAAAATATAACTCAATTACCTGATCCCTATGCTTCTACTAAATGTTGTTTCTCTTAGTTTTCAATCATGTGGTCTTTTCTCCTCATGTACCCAGTTAGTTTTTATTGATTTCTGAACAATTTATGTAAAAACTGTATGAATAACAGAGGATGGGATGAAATTATCTTTCAGGTTTTCACAGCAATTAGGACTGCTAGTAGTCCTATATTATTTTAAATCAATTGTCGAAATTTAGTTTTAACTGAAATAGTGCCTTCAGTCTCTGCAAGGACTGATCTGTTTCTGGTTTGCCATTGCTCCTATCATGCAGCCCTTGGGGTTGTTTATTAGGGCCATCTTCTTTGACAAACCCTAAACTCTAATTTTTTTGTCCATGTAGCCTCATGACATTTTCAAAAGCTCTGCTCAGCTTCTCAGTGACTCTCAGTTGCTTTTTATGGACTTGAAATATATGCCAGTGGGAAAGTGGCCTCAAATGCTTGGTTCACCTCTATAAGTTTTCTTCCTTCCCAAGATCTTTGACATTCTTCACTGCCTAGTAATTCTAATCAGGAGCATTGATGTGAAATACTTTCTCCATCAAACAAAAAGCAGAAGAGCAGACAATTCCAATTTCTTCACTGACCCTTACCTAAGTTAATCAATCATATATTGGCCTAAAGAGTAAACATTCTCAATAAATTTCATTGGTACTGTTCAATTCATGCCCAGTAGTAACATTTTCTGAAGACAGCTCAGGACTGCTTAGGGGTTATTACCCCTAAGGGTCAGCCTTCCACTGAAACATCAATAGTCCTCAAAGGCTCTTTTCACATTGCTAAGATATTGGAAATCTCAAAAAATGTGTGGCTGTACCTACCAGTATAACTGTGAGACCAGGCTCCTCCTGTTGATACTTCCACTTAACAATTTCCCAGACTCTCTGGATCCTTCATTGTGTGCAGGGAAAGTCTTTAACTGGCAGAATTAAAATGTTCTGATTATTACAATAGGAGATTGACAAAGAAATATCTGACTCTTTTGCTTTTAAATTTCACAAAGCCAAAGTAAACACCCATCCTAAACTCACTAGTTGCATGACTGTAGGTATTCCAGCTCTAATTTAAACTATGATGTGCTCCAACAGGACATTTTAGATTTTGTAAGAGTAAGTATATAAGATTTAGAGTTTATATGCTTTAGATTTTTCTTACCAAAAGTGGAATGAGAATCACCATATTTAATCTTCATGCCCAAACAAATAAAATATATAACACAGAATTAATTTATGCACATAAGTAAGGATTTTTTCCTTATTTTCCCTCATGGCACTAGATGTTAATCTTAGGAAAATAAGTCAATAAAGGCATATCATATTATTAATTCAATGTGTTATAACATAAAAATATAATAATAAATTACCACTTAAATGTCCAGCATTGAGAGTATAAGTTTATAAAATATGGCATCCAAATGAAATGGAATATTATACAGCCATAAAGTAATAAATATAAAGACCATGAAAATATTTCATGAAATGTTATTCAACACTTATCCCATTGGTTATAATATTTCAGTCTCCAGTCCAATTCTCTCCCCTGAACTCTAGACTTGTATATCCAATGGTCTACTTAACAACCACACATGGAGGTCTAATGCACATCTCAACCTTGAAATGTCCAAAACCAAATTCTTGGTCTTCGTCCCCACTAAAGTTACTACAGTTTTCTCTTTCTAAATGAATGGCAACTCATCCTTCTAGTACTCAGAAAAAAACCTTGCAGGCATCTTGAGACCTGTCTTTCTCTCATATTCCTTGTCAAAACCATCAGCATATTTTTATTTCTATCTAAAAAATATACTACGTCTCACCTCCTCTACTGCTACTGTCATAGACCAAAGCTGTCCTCATCTCTAGCCTGGGTGATAGCAATGGCCCCCTAATAGAGAGATCCTGTAAAACTACACATCAAATCATGTTCTGCTCTATTCAAAACTATCCCACTTACTGCATCATTCAAAACAAAACACAAATCCTTAGAGGAGTCTACAAACTCCTGCACAATGTGTCCTTCTCATAATTTCTTTCATCTTTTTCCGACACTTTCCTCCTTGCACACTCCACTTTGGCAACATTGGCTTCCTTCTACTTCTCCAACATGCTGGTCACATTTCCGCCTCAGAAATGTGCTGCTTCCTCTAACTAAAACTGTATTGCCTGGTGATATTTCTATGGCTCATTTCCTCAACACATTAAGACTTTTTTTAAGTCACACCTTCTCAGTCTCACCTTCTCCATGGCCATCTGTAGTAGATTGATTGCAAAAATGGATCCTCCATTCTTAAGGGGATTCCCCATCCCTCCCTACATCTGACTTTTTGCAACGTAACTTTGAAGTTCCTTCTATCAAGAAGTAGGGGCTATTTACCCTCTCCTTCAATAGGATCAGTTGCATTCATCATTGTAATGCATCAAATGGAACATTGTATCCGTATTGAATCTAGACTTCAAGACACATTACGTGGTTGTGCTTTCTCTCTTGGGACCCTGATAACTGCCATAGGAAGTTGAGATTAGTGTGCTGGTTGATGAGAGACATGAGGCCTAGTCATGCAGACAGCCCCAGTTGATGGTCAGCCAATGACAGAAGTGTGAAACAGATGAAAGAAATGTGAGCTTTTCTATATCAACTACCACCCAGTTCACCTGTCACTTGGCTTTAACTACATGAACAAGCTAGCCAAGATCAATCAAATTGGGCCGTAATAATAGAACTACTCAGCTGACCCATAAATGTAACAGCAGCAAAAACAAGACCATTTTCAGTCACTGAATTTTGTGGTGGTTTATTATATAAAAAGAGCTAACTAATATATCATCCAGTTTTAAATTTCTGCTCACTCTTACCCCCAAAGCTTTGACCCCTTTCCTTGACTTATTTCTCTTCACAGCACTTAAAAAACAAAAGTAAATATTTACTGATGCAATTGTCTATTATCTAGCTCCCCCAGCTGGAATAAAAGCAGATAATTTTTCTCCTGACACATAGTAAACACTCAAAAATATGTATCTTGAATGAATGAATGACATGTATTCCTCAGTATCAATACTTTAAATATATGTATAATTATTCTGAGAAGCTATTATGCCAATGAGAGAGTTAAGAGTACACTGATCAGGTTTTCTATGATCTTTCCAGAGGCTAAGTTTCATTAAACCATGTATTTCAGAAGGAGGTGAAGAAATAATACTAAAACGATGGGAGTTTTTCTGCTTTCACACTGAAAAAGCATGTTAGTTAAATGTTATACAGGGGACTCAAGTTTTAGCACACTTAAAGCCACAATTTCCTTCAGTCACAAACTTAAACTTGGGTGTCCAAGGGATGGATTTAAAGAGAAAGTTGACAAAAGATGAGAAAAGGTGATAGGGAACACTATCACATATTTCTAGAGTGAGAGGGTTAAAGAATTAGAGAATTCCCTTTTAAAGAATGAGTATAACTGTGGAAATGGAGAGAAGATAATAGGGTAGTACAAAAAGGACGTAGAGTAGGAAAGCAACTTCAGTGACATTGATCAGAAAGGCATGACTGGAAAATAGGTCCATGGAAGGAAAAAGCAAGAGAGGGATACTACCATCTTTGTGGAAGGTTTTGAACAGGAGAGTTCAAGTGCTTAATACTGGGATGGTCCAGAGTCAGAAGGGTGATTGCAGATAAAGAAAGGAGACCAGGAGAACAAGGAATTAAAATAGAAATGTTCCAAATTCCAGGAGGTACAGGGAAGAGAGAATTCATCCATCAGGATGTAAAATTCACTGGCTCCTTCTCCAGAGGATGGAGACAAACCTCATTGACTTAATCATGCAATCATTCCTTGGGAAACATCCAGGACCCTGTGACACCAAAACTCCAGACCACTAAGAGATCTTCACAGCATTTTTCTTTAATAAAATCCCACAAAATGAGATCCAGAAAAAGCCAACTCCCTTAATTTTCTCCAGGGCCTGACAATCCCTCCGAGGAATAAGTCAGGAGATACATCCTCTCAAGCAGATAGAGGAATGTGGATATTCACAGCCATGTGGGGAGTAAGCAGCTGCTGCAGAGAAGGCTAACTCACTCATGGCTCTAGGGAGGAGATTTGTGTTCAAGGCTGAAGCACTGTAGGAGGAGACTATGATAATGCTGACAGTAATAAATTGCCACATCTTCAGCCTGGGGGCTGCTGATGGTGAGAGTGAAATCTGTCCCAGATCCACTGCCACTGAATTGGTCAGAAACTCTAGATGGCCTCGTGCATGCCCAGTAGATGAGTCACTTAGGAGTGTTTCCTGGTTTTTGCTGGTACCGGGCTAAGTAGCTGCTAAGACTCTGACTGGGTCTAGAGCTAATGGTGACCCTCTGTCCTGGAGACACACCCAAGGAGCCTGGAGACTAGGTCATCATGATGTCCCTACAGGGATCTGCAACCACAAATGGGTAATGATGATACACACACACTTTATCATAGACACATCAAAATGCACAATTTAAAATGTGCTTCCTAATGGCATTACATGTCACCATATAATTGAGTCTATTTTAGAAATAGCCAGTATTTCTCATTATATCTTAGAATTACTTTTTAAATTCCATAAGCTATTACCTCAAAAGGACTGAGGCACTTTTAAATTTCTCACCTGAGACCCAGAACAACAAGGACATAAGGACCTGCATCTGCATCATCGTCTTGCTGATCCTGCCTACCTGATGCACCTCAGCTCACATTACAAAGGCCCCTTTTATGAAACTTGAGCAGCTGATCTGGGCCTGTGGGGGCCTATCTAAAGCATAGAGATTATAAAAGCAAATTGCATGAACTTTGGGTTGTGAAAGTATCAAATGTATATCGAGTCAAAAATATCATCACCAAAAATGTAGTTGTATGACCAGAAGACACAGAAGTCAACTTATAAGCTCTAAGACCCAATTAGATGCTCTAAAACTACAAACAGCTAGATGGTCTAATGAAGAGCTTCTTTTTAAATCTAAAAATGTTTTTATTGGGCTCACTTTCCAGAAATGATGGGCTGGCTTCCTCATAGCAACAATTCTGATAAAATAATAAATATGCTGGAAAAAAATATAAAAAGACAGAGGAAAGAAAGGGAGGGAGGAATGTGGGGGGAAGGAAGGAGATGGGGTAACAAAGATGAGATTTACACTCTCATGTGTGTGTGTGTCTGTGTGCATATGTGTGTATCTTTGAAAAAAATAGTTTTCAAGACACTGGACATCAGGCAATGAAGGACAGTCTGGGAGACAGGAAAGAAACAAACTGAGTCCTATGATTGTACCTGCTTATTGCCTTGAGAGAGTTTTCAGGCTGCAGCACAAGTAGGAGGAATCCAGACAGAGCCCAGTGGACTCCCTGCTTGAGGAAACAAAGCAGAAAATCTAAAGTAGCTAAATTTTGCAGGACAAAGTAGAAGAAGAAAGAGCTGCAGAGATAGAACTCCCTATATCTGTTCAAAGTTCATCTACAATATTCAACAGAGAGCTGACTGGTACATGGATCTGAGGAAACCACCTGAGGCTGAGCAAAGGACCTTCAAAGGAAATTGGAAGTAAAAGTATATGGCACTCACACAGGGCCAGGAATACTGCCTGTACCAAGCTGAAAAGAAAACCTCATAATTCACAGGACACTGAGTAAATTATTCAGAAGGACTTTGTCTTTGTAGCGGAGAATAATTGCCTCACCCTAAATACTGCTCTGGTCCCAAAAAACAAACCTTAAAAGCAAGAATCAAAGGAATCAAACTATTTCTAAGTAATTTAACTATATCCCAGAACAAAACTTAAGAATATTTATAGCAAAACAATGATGGCCAGCACCCAACAAAGTAAAATTCACTAGGCCTCGTATCCAATGAAATGTTAGCAGTCATGCAAAAAAGCAGGAATATGACCCATAATGAGGAGAATACTTAATCTAAACCAACCCAGAACTGACACAAATGTTAGAATTATCAGGTGAGGTAATTAAAAGTTATTATAACTGTATTACATATATTCAAGTTAAGTAGAGACATGGAAGATATTTAAAAAGAGAGTTAAGGTGAACTGCTAGAGATGAAAACTACAGTGTGTCTGATAAAAACAGGATGAAATCAATCAGACATGATAAAACATGATATAAAAAACCCTGGGAAATTAATCAAAGCTGATAGAAAAGTACATTAGTAAACATGAAGACAGTACAATAGAAACTCTTAACATGAAACAGAAGGAAAGGAATCCAAAACAATGGCAAGTTTATCAGTGAGCTATAGGACAGCTTCAAGTGGCTAATATACATTTAACTGGAGCTCTGAAGGAGAATGAGTGTAGGAAACAGAAAAAATATTTGAAGAAATAATAGCTTAAAATATTCAAAATCTGATGAAAATTATAAATGAAGAGACCCAGGAAACTCAATTAACTGCAAGCACAAGAAAAATGAATAAAAATGCATGAAAGATTATTATAATCAAATTGTTCAAAGCCAATGGTAAGAATATGTTGGAATCATGGAGAGAAAAAAACATATTAAGTACAAAGATAAGCATGTCAGCAGATTTCACTTTGGTGACAATGCAAGCCAGAAGACAGTGGAACATCACCTTGAAAGTACTGAAAAACAACTGTCAACCAAAAATTCTATACTGAGAAGAATGATATTTCAAAAGCAAATGTGGAATAGAAACTTTTAAAACATGCCAAATCTGAAGGAATACATCACCACTAGTTCCACACTATAAGAAATACTGAAGGAAGTCCTCCAGGCAAAAGGAAAATGATAGCAGATGAAAATATGAGTAGCACTGAAAAAGGTAATTGCATTGGTAAATTTATAAGACTTTTTTCTTACTATTTAAATCTCTTTAAAAGTTAGTTGGCTATGTATTCAAAAATTATAACAGTGTATTATGGGATTTATACCATGTATATCAGTAAAATGCATGGCAAAATAGCATAAAGGACAGGGGGGTGGACATAGAATACATTATTGAAAGATCCTAACACTTGGTAGCAAATGATGGTACAGTATGGTAAGTTAAAAATATATACTACAAACCCAAAACCAACCACTAAATAAAGAAGCAAAAACATATATTATAAGCCAACAAAGGAAATATAAAAGAAACATAAAAAATACTCAATCCAAAGTAAACAAAAAAAATAAAAAGAAAAAGGGGAAGAAAGAACAGATGGGGCAAATGGAAAAAAAATAGGATATAAGCAGATTGAAATTTGGAAGATTAACTATTCTACCACTAGTCTAAAAAGATGGAGTGGTTATTTTAATATCAGATGAAGTTGATTTCAGAGCAAAATATATTACCAAGGATAAAGAAGGTCATTTTGTAATGATAAAGGTGTCAGTTATTCAAGAGGACATAATAATATTAAACACTTATGTGGATACAGTCATAATCTTGATTGTAGAGATTAATTCACAGATATATACATATGTCAAAACTTGTCAATAAATACATGCAATTTATTCTATGTTAATTTTACCTCAATGAAACTATTTTTTTAAATCACTCACTGTCAAGCCAAAAAAAATAAAAAAGATTCACTCTCTTTATTCTGCCAGGAAAAAAAGTCATATAAAATATCACTTTTACATTTTCATGGACAATTCAAGGACTATTCAATACTTCAAACCTATTGACCTGCCTATTGACTTATATGCTATTATCATATATTTTACTTCTATGTGTATTTTAACCCTGCAAAATATTAATTTTCTTTTATACAGCTGATATACATCATACTTATGCCCACATTTTACTTCATTTCTTACTGCATCTCTACACTAGTTATCTGTTGCTATGTAACAAATTGCTCCAAAATTCAGTAACTTAAAATATTAACATTTACTCTCTCACACCATTTTTGTAAGTCAGGAATATGGGGATGGTTACCTGGCTGGTTTGGGCTCAAGGTTGCTCAACAGGTTGCTGTCAAGATGTCAGCCACAGCTACAGTAATCAAAAGACATGACTGCTGACTTTCAAGGTGGCCCTTACATGTTGGCAAGGGAAAAGCAAGAAGGAAAAATAATTCCCTAGGAAGTTGTGCCTGTAGATCAATCCCTGCATGGGTTCACATCCCAAGTATACATGGCCTAAGTGAATCTAGAACTTTTTTAAATAAATAAATGCTTTACATTTCCAAATCTACAGATTAATCATTGAACATGAGAAATTGGAGCAGTCATCCCTTTTTCCAGAGTTTGTATGATTAACATGTTATCTTTCAAATATATCAATTGAAAAGCATGCCACACAGGGATAAAAGTACGTGTTCTTTACATATATTTCAAATAAGTTTAAAATATGTATTCCCAGAGGTACATGTTATACAAATGCATAAATGCAACCATCTTTGTGATTTGTAAGTAGTCTTTTTTCTTCTTTTCCCTTTTTATATTGATGTCTTAATAGCTTATCACATTGTGAAGTTTTTGTTGTATATTATTATTTGTCAATCACCATATAAAGGTTTCTCATCACCCCTTGTGCCAACCCTCCTCCCCCTTGTCTCTGGTAACCACCAAACAGTTCTCTCTGACCATGTGTTGGTTTATATTCCACATATGAGTGAAATCATGCAGTGTTTGTCTTTCTCTCTCTGGCTAATTTCACTTAACATAATACTCTCCAGGTCTATCCATGTTGTTGCAAATGGAATTTTGTCTTTTTTATGGCTGAGTAGTATTCCATTGTATATATATACCACATCTTCTTTATCCATTCATCTGTCATGGGACACTTGGGTTGCTTTGACTTCTTGGCTATAGTGAATAATGCTGTCATAAACATAGGGGTGCATAAGCCTCTTTGGATTGTTCACTTCAGATTTGTCGGATAGGTACCCAATAGTGGGATAGCTGGATCATAAGGTATTTCTATTTTTAATTTTTTAAGGATCTCCACACAGTTTTCCATAGAGGTTGCACCAGTTTGCATTCCCACCAGCATTGGATTAGGGATCTCATTTCTCCACAACCTCTCCAACATTTGTTGTTTTTTTCTTGGTGATTATGGCCAATCTAATGGGTATAAGGTGATATCTTAGTGTAGTTTTGATTTGCATTTCCCTGATGATTAGTGATGTTGAACATCTTTTCATGTGCCTGTTGGCCTTCTATATATCTTCCTTGGAGAAATGTCTGTTCATATCCTCTGCCCATTTTTTAACTGGGTTGTTTTCTTGTTGTTCCATTGTGTGAGTTCTTTATGTATTATGGAGATTAGCCCCTTGTCGGATATATGATTTACAAATATCTTTTCCCAGCTAGTGGGTTGTCTATTCATTCTGATCCTGGATTCATTTGCCTTGTAGAAGCTTGTAGAAGCTCTTTAGTCTGATGAAGTCCCACTTGTTTAGTTTTTCTTTTGTTTCCCTTGTCCGAGTAAATGTGGAATCCAAAAAGATCCCTTCATGACTGATGTCAAATGGTATACTGCCTATATTCTCTTCCAGGAGTTTTAGAGTTTCATGTCTCACTTTCAGGTCTTTCATCCATTCTGAGTTAATTTTTGTGTATGGTGATAGAAAATGGTCTACTTTCATTCTTTTGCGTGTGGCTGTCCAATTTTCCCAACACCATTTTTAAGAGAATTTCCTTTCCCCATTGTATGTACTTAGCTCCTTTGTCAAAGATTAGTTTTCTGTAGATGTGTGGTTTTATTTCTGGGCTTTCGATTCTGTTCCATTGATCTGTGTCTCTATTTTTGTACCAGTACCATGCTGTTTTCATTACTATGGCTTTGTAGTATATTTTGAAGCCAGGGATTGTGATCCGTCTGGCTTTGTTCTTTTTTTTCAGGATTGCTTTAGCTATTCAGCATCTATTCTTGCCCCACGTGAATTTTAGTCTTCTTTGCTCTATTTCAATGAAGAATGTCATTGGGATTCTGATTGGAATTGCATTGAATCTGTAGATTGCTTTAAGTAGTATGGACGTTTTAACTATGTTTATTCTTCTAATCCGTGTACATGGGATATTTTTCCATTTCTTATATTTTCATCAATTTCTTTCAATAGCATCTTACAATTTTCATTATATAGGTCTTTCACCTCCTTGGTTAAATTTACTCCAGGATATTTTAATGGTTTTTGTTGCAATTGTAAATGGGATTGTCTTTTTGAGTTCCCTTTCTGTTAGTTCGTTCTTGGCATATAAACATGCAACTGATTTTTCTAAGTTGATTTTATACCCTGAAACTTTGCTATAGTTTTTGATTATTTCTAATGGCTTTCCAGTGGATTCTTTAGGGTTATCTATATATAAGATCATGTCATCTGCAAATAGTGAAACGTTCACTTCTTTATTGCCTATTTGAAGTCCTTTTATTTTTTTTCTTGCCTAATTGCTCTGGTCAAAACCTCCAGTACTATGCTGAGTAAGAGTGGTTGGAGTGGGCACCCTTGTCCTGTTCCTGTTCTCAGAGGAATGGTTTTCAGTTTTTCCCCATTAAGTTGGCTGTGGGTTTGTCATATATGGCCTTTATTATGTTGAGGCACTTTCCTTCTATGCTCATTTTGTTGAGTTTTTATCATAAATGGCTGTTGGATTTTGTCAAATGCCTTCTCTGCATCAATTGAGATGATCATGTAGTTTTTATTCTTCATTGTGTTAATGTGGTGTATCACATTGATTGATTGCAGATGTTGAACCACCCCTGTGTCCCAGGTATAAATCCCACTTGGTCATGGTGTATGATCTTTTTGATGTATTGCTGTATTTGGTTTGCCAATATTTTCTGGAAGATTTTTGCTTCTATGTTCATTAGCAATATTGGCCTGTAGTTTTCCTTTTTTGTATTGTTCTTCTCTGGCTTTGTTATCAGGGTGATGTTGGCCTCATAGAATGTGTTAGGAAGTGTTCCACCTTCCTCTATTTTTTGGAAAGTTTTGAGAAGGATAGATATTGTCTTCTTTGAATGTTTGGGAAAATTCTCTGGAGAAGCCATCTGGTCCTGGACTTTTATTGTTTGGGGGGTTTTTGATTACTGTTTCAATCTCTTTACTTGTGATTGATCTATTCATATTCTCTGTTTCTTCTTGATTCAGTTTTGGTAGGTTGTATGAGTCTAGGAATTTATCCATTTCTTCTAGATTTTCCAATTTGTTGGCATATATTTTTTCATAGTATTCTCTTATAATCCTTTGCATTTCTATGGTATCTGTTGTAATTTCTCCACTTTCATTTCTAATTTTATTTATTTGAGCCTTCTGTCTTTTTTCTTAGTGAGTCTAGCTAAGGGTTTGTCAATTTTGTTTATCGTAAAGAACCAACTCTTTGTTTCATTGATCCTTTCTACTGCCTTTTTGTTGCAATTTAATTTATTTCCGCTCTAATTTTTATTATTTCCCTCCTTCTGATGACTTTGGGCTTTGTTTTTTGTTCTTTTTCTAGTTCTGTTAGTTGTAGTTTAAGGTTGTAGATCAATTGCTGAATTCACATCCCAAGCACTCATGGCCTATGTGAGTCTGGAACTTTGCAACTTTGAACTTGATTAAGCCCATTCTACTGAAAAAGCCTCCAAACACCTGGAATAAACAAACATAAAACTTCTCTTGAGGAGGGCACATCCATTATAAACTCTCAGAAGACCCCATAAAAAATTTTTGAAGGGCCAACATGAGCAACATATCAGAGATTTCTTGATATCGAAGTAAATGAGACTACCTGAGTGAACAACATGAGTAACAGCAGAATCACAGAAAGCAGATAAGCAAGACCCCCTAGGATTTCAGATTTTGAAATTAGCGCAAATAGTTTATTTTTTTTTTAAATGAATAACAAGCATGGACATACCTACAGGGAAAAGGAAACTATAAACAGTGATATTACAGTCTTTAGAAAGAACCAAACTAAAACCCAGAAGAGTCAACACAGTATTGAAGAAGAACAAAGTCAAAAGACTGACACTACCTGACTTCAAGACTTACTATAAAGTTACAGTAATTGAGAAGCTTGGTACTGGTGAAAGAAGACAAATATTGATCAATTGAACATAATAGGGAGCCCAGAAATAGATCTACATGAATTCAGTCAACTGATCTTTGACAAAGCAGCAAAGGCAATTCAGTGGAGAACAGACAGTTTTTCACCAAATGGTGCTGGAACAACTTAACATTCACATGTAAGAAAAAAGGGGGGGAGCCAGCCCCATAGCTGCCTAAAGTTTGGCACATTCTGCTTCAGTGCCATGGATTCACAAGTTTGGATCTGGGCGTGGACCTGCACCAGACATCAGCCATGCTGTGGTGGCCACCCACATACAAAATAAAGGAAGACTAGCACAGATGTTAGCTCAGGATAAATCTTCCTCAGCAAAAAAAAAAAAGAGAGAGAGAGAGAGAATCTAAACACAGATATAATGTTTTTCACAAAAATTAACTCAAAGTGGATCATAGACCCAAATATTAATCAAAACTTTAAAACTCCTAGGAGATAATATGGGAGGAAATTTAAGTGACCTTGAGTTTAGTAATGACTTTTTATATACAACACCAAAAGTACAATCCATGAAAGAAAAATGTATAAGTGGAACTTCATTAAAATTAATAGCTTCTGCTCTGTGAAAGATACTGTTAAGAGAATGAGAAACAAGACACAGATTGAAAAACAATATTTTCAAAGAACATATCTGATAAGAGTTGTATCCAAAATATACAAAGAACTCTAAAATTCAATGATTAGAAAACCAACAACCCAATTAAAAGTGGCAAAATATCTGAATGGACATCTCACCAAAGAAAATACAGATGGCAAACAAGCATATGAAAACATGCTCCCAATCATATGGCATTAGGGAATTGCAAATTAAAGCAATGACATACCACTACACACCTATTAGAATGACCTAAATCCAAAACACTGACAATACCAAATGCAAATGAGGATGTGGAACAAGAAGAACACTTATCACTTATATGTGGAATCTAAAAAAGCTGAAGTCATAGAAACAGAGACTAGACTGGTGGTCACCAAGGACTGGGGGTGGGGGAAATGGGGAGATGCTGGTCAAAGAGTACACACTTCCAGTTATAAGATAAGTCCTGAGGATCTAATGTACAGCTTGATGATTATAATAGTTATTATATATACACTTGAAAGTTGCTAAGAGAGTAGATCTTAAATATCCTCACCACAAAAATGTCATGGCATTTATGTGACATGATGGAGGTGTTAGCTAATGCTTTGGTAGTAAACCTTCTGCAATATATAGGTGTTTCAAGTCAACATGTTGTACACCTTAAACTTACACCATGTTATAAGTCAATTATATCTCAGTAAAGCTGGGGGGGAAATCCTAGTAATAGAATATATACAAATACACAATATGATTTGCATTTCCTTAATAATTAGTGATGCTGAACATCTTTTCATGTGCCTGTTGAAAACCTGTATATCTTCTTTGGGAAAATGTCTGTTCAGATCCTCTCCCCATTTTTCAATCAGGATGTTCACTTTTTGTTGTTGTCCAATTGTATGTTGTTTATGTTTTTTGGATACTAACTCCTTATAGAATATACTATTTGCACATATCTTCTCCCAGTTGGTGGGTTATCTTTTCATTTTGCTGATGGTTTTCTTGACTGCACAGAAGAAGATTTTTAGTCTGATGTAGTGCCATTTGTTTGTTTTTTCTTTGTTTCCCTTGCCTGAGGAGACATGATATTCAAAAAGTTAATGCTAAGACCGATGACAAAGAGCATACTGCCCATGTTTTCTTCTAGGAGTTTTAGGGTTTCAGATCTTACATTCAATTATCTAATCTGTTTTGAATTAACTTTTGTGCATGGTGTAAGATAATGGTCTACTTTCATTCTTTTGGATGTGGCTGCCCAGTTTTCCCAACATCAATTATTGAAGACACTTTCCTTTATCCATTGTATGTTCATGACTCCTTTGTGGAAGCTTAGCTGTCCGTAGAAGTGTAGGTTTATTTCTGGGCTCTCAATTCTGTTCCATTGATCTGTGTGTCTGATTTTCTGCTGGTACCATGCTGCTTTGATTGCTAGCTTCGTAGTATACATTGAAAGCAGTGAGTGGGGTACCTCCAGCCTTGTTCTTTGTACTCAGGATTGCTTTGCCTAGTCAAGGTCTCTTGATTCCATTTATATAAAGTGCCATAACAAGCAAAGCTATATGATTTAGAGATCCAGAACATAAAATCCAGGAAATGATCAGAGATAGGGTTTAATTTTGAGGTGAAGGAAAAGTTATGGTTAGTAAAGTGTACATGTGATTTCAGGGAAGAGGGAGACCAGAAATATACTAGATATTGATGATATCTTGAGGATTACTAGATTATTATACAACAAAAAATATGTGTTTGGCACATTTTGTTGTTATATTTTATAATAAAATTTTAAATGTACATTTATTATATTTTCACAATTTTATTGATAGATACCAAAAATTATATTCACAAAGTATCTGGCACAGTAGCCAGCATGCAATATTGGGTCACTTAATATTTGTTGAATAAATGAATGAATAAAAAAGAAAAAGGAATAATAGAAAGCACTCATTCCAGAGCCAGCCCTAATGGCCTAGTGGTTAAATTTTGGCACGGTCTGCATCAGTGGAACGGGCACAGAACCACACCATTCATCTGTAAGTAGCCATGCTGTGGTGGTGGCTTTCATAGGAGAACTAGAAGGACTCACAACTAGAATACACAACTAGGTACTGGGGCTTCAGGGAGGAAAAAAAAGACAGGAAGATTGGCAACAGACGTTAGCTCCAGGTGAATCTTTCCCAGCAAATAAGTGAATAAATAAAAAGAAAGAACTGATTCTATTAAACTTCATATCACTGGATAAAAAGAATACATCTGGCACCAACCAATCTCTCCAATTCAGACTTGTCTTCCAAATTCCAAACTCTTAAATTTCTTCTCAGATGTCTCAAAGGCACTTCAAACTCAATATTTTAAAATGTAACTCACTATCTTCTCCCCTCCCCTCATCCCACCACTGCCAAAACCCATCCTAAGAAATGGGACACCATACATCTTGCTGTGTAAACCAGAAATATTGGAGACATACTTGACACAGCTCTTTACCTCAAGCCTCACAGTCAGTTTTACACCCTACACATTCCCAAATCCGTCCACTTCTTTCCATCTTCACAGCCATGTCCTTAGACCAAGACACCAGCATGTCTCTTTGGATTCCTAACATAGCTTCCTAACTTCTTTTCTTGCATCTATTCTTGTCTCTCTCCAAAATGTTCTCCACTGCAACAAGAATGATCTTTTTGAAAGGAAAATTTGATCAATTGTCTGATTAAAAGTGTTCCAAATCTTTCATTATATATAGGCTAAACACAAAAGACAGATACAATGCTTTTCCCCATTGGCCACAGGCATACATCTCCTATGTCACATTTTACCATTTTGGAGCATTCTTTAATCAATGTGTATACCCCTACCACTTACACTCCTGAGAGCCTGGCTCATGTCTTTCCTTGCCACCATCATTATTGTAACTTTCATACTCAGAAAAGTACCTAGTATATAGTGGATTCTGAGTTAGTGGTTTCATAAATGCATAAATTGAAACACAAATAAAGGAAGGAAAGCATCAATTCTATTGAGTTTATTTACAATGGTAAAATAACCCTAAGTGATATACTGAGATTTCTTTTGCAACACCACAAAAATATTCTAAATTTTAATAGAAGTGTAAAGAGTTTAATGCAACTATAAATATCTGTGGGGAAAAAACTTTTATGAAGATCTAATTCTGTCAAATATGGAAGCATATTTTTATCAGTCAGGCCTTTGGTTGCAAACAACAGAAACCAACTGGGTCTAACCTAAGTAGAAAATGAAATGACTGAACCTTAATTAGGTGACTTACAGATTTGATGGGAAGCTTGGGTAAAATGGTATACAAAAGGCATGGGAGCCAGATGGCATAAGTGCAGTCCAGGACAAATAACAGAAAGAGATTTTATAAGATCCTACTGCCACCACAGATGGACAGTGGCAGTCCTACTGGTACCACCACTGCTGTACACCAGTCATGGAACATTGGATGTTGGGGGCCTCTACTGCTGCCATCTTGGGAGATGGTTCTGTTTGCAAACATTTTAGACTAGCTGAGTGGAGCATTAGGACAATTTCCACATGTACAATTTCAACAAATGCTTCATCATGAATATATTTGTTTCTAGCAAGTGTACTAGGGATGCTAAAACATAAGTGTTTTCATCTTAGTTTAGTCAGAGAATCTAAGACAATAGGTACCAACTGCTGCCATATATAAAAAGTAAGAAAAGCACAGCAGCATCATTAAGCAAAAGGCGAAGCTGCAAGATGACATCACCATCCCAGATCCTCAGGCTCTTGCACTACTGTGTTGCAGATGACAGAATAACTACAAGCACAGAGATGGAGTTTTCCCTCCAGGTAATCTTCCTTTTCAGAAAGATCCACAATCATAAATTGGATACAAAATAAACCCTACAAGCAACATAAACCTGTCCACCTATCACACAAACTGCATTTCAGCTTGATATTTTCTTGATTGCTGAGTTGCACAGCATCTCTGGATCAGCCCCATGTGCCCCTAATTGCAGGTTCCAGGGGTAGATCATGCTCACTCAGGCTGAAGAGTCCTTGCCTGTCTCCCCAGGACAGAGAGTCCCCATCAGCTGCAGAGCCAGGGAGAACCTCCTCTACATAGATGGAAGCATTCCTTAGTGTGGTACCAGCACAGACCTGGGCATGCCCCGAAGGCCCTCATTTACCATGTTTCCACCCACGCTAACAGGGTGCTCACCCAGTTCCATGCCAGTGGGTCTGGGACAGACTTCACTCTTAGCAGCAGCAGCCTGGAAGCTGTAAAACAAATTACTTTTTTCCAGCATCAGGATATACTCTCATAATGACATGACCCCAAATATAAACCTTCCTACCGGGGCAGGTGGGATAAGTTGGTTTCCCAGCTGCTTCTTGCTTATTAGCCACTACAACAGATGCACTGTTTTTGTTCATTTGTTATTTTGTTTTGTTTTTTGGAGGAAAAAAATGGTTGGCATGGTGCAGTTTAAAAAAATCTTCTGCTGGGACTCCTCTTATTCCAAAATAGAGCTCGTCTCCTTCTCTATCTTTCCATCCACTTCCTTTAAATCTTATTTCAGTCCTAACTCACAGCCTCAGTGCTAGGTCATTTGAAGCCCCAGTCTGGCCCTCTCCACTCAGATCCCAAACACCCTTCCCACTCCCTTTACTGCTGTTTCCCAAATAGAATCTCCTCTCTAGACAAGCTTGTAGTCACTATCTGCTGAGCTTTCCTATTTCCCTGCTTTGCCATTTAAGTTTGATTCTGGAGAAAACATCCCAGGAATGAGAAAACACTACGACTCAGTCTATCATTGTGATGGAACCAATACAAACTATACATTTCCCAATACATTTTTAACATTAAAAAAAAAGACTCCAAGTGCAAAACTGAGGAGGGAAGAACAGGTTCCTTTTATCATTAGGAAATATTTTAAATTGGAAAAGGACAGGAAAGCAGATTTTTAAGAGAGCAGAAAATAAATATGTGGAAGACTTGAGAGATGAAAGACTCAGATTCCTAAAGAACAGGATTTTAAAAACCTCCCCAACTCACACCCCTTCCCAACCACTGAAATGCCCTATAGCTTCCATCTCTTCTGAATGTTCCCTTAGCTTTTGTACTCTTTAGCCTTCTGGTCTCCCCTGAATACATGCTTCCCCTGAACCCTTCTCAAGGAGTTCCCATCACCATGTTCCTTTGCCACTTTGAGATCTCTTCCATAGCTCCTACCCAAAAGAAATAATCTTTGACTTCAATGTAGGTAGACTGTGTCACTCAGTATAATTCCTTATTGCAGTCCTTTACCAGCCGCAAAGTCTCCTCTACTCATATGTGGGATATTTTAGTTCCTGGCTCACAGACACTCTCTTCAAACCCACGTCTGTCATAATTCTTGGTAATCTCAATATACTACTTCCATTATCCTGACTTCTCAGTTCTTTGATCAATTCTCCTCCAGTTGTCTCTTTCTCACCCAATCTTGATCACTCACTTCCAGGGCCATACCTTAGATGTGTCCCTAGAAAATAATTGCAATTTCTCCAACATCAAAATATTAAGCATCTCAGTGTTGGCAACTTCTTGGAGCTCTGCAGCTCCCTCCATCTGGTACCCCATTGCCAAAAATTTTCAGCCTTCATCAGGACCTGAAGTCTGTAAAGAAAAAAATGTAGTGTTTTAATGTAAAATTAGGGAGGTCTACAGCAAATATTTCCAGGTTATCAGAGTCTACCTCTGTTCATTGTCTTTGAGCTATTTTACAACTCTTTATAAATTATGGGTAACAGATAGATACGTGAATTCTGTCCTGTCTAATAGAGATTCAATTGACTTTCTTAGCTCCCTTGGAAAAACTAGTTAGTTTGTCTCCATTTGCAACTCATGCCTTGACTCCATATATATCCATGTTCTCTTTTTTTTTTTTTTTTTTTTGAGGAAGATTAGCCCCTAGCTAACATTGGCTGCCAACCTCCTCTTTTTTGCTGAGGAAGATTGCCCTTAGCTAATCTGTTCCCATCTTCTTCTACTTTATATGGGATGCCTGCCACAGCATGACTCAATAAATAGTGTGTAGGTCCATGCCCAGGATTCAAACCCATGAATCCCAGGCCTGTGCAGCAGAACACGTGAACTTAACTACTATGCCACCAAGTGGACCCCTATCCATGTTCTTTTGACATTTCCTTTGAACCAGTTACAACATCTTCCTAGTTCCTTCATATCATGCAAGTAAAATAAATTATTTAACATGTGTTCATTATTATTATATACCCATGAGTCATAATTTTAGATTTTTGAAAATTATCTTTTAACAAATCTGTTGACCTTTCTACATTATCTCTGTCCCTAAGCCCCTCTTACTCTCATTTCCCTCCTTACTCTGCTTAAACTCCACAGTTCTTCTTTATAATGACTCCTGTATGCACAAGAACTCCCTTGGCCTTCCATTATTTTATTTCATATAGCAATATTCCAACCCTCCACATGCCTGACCCCATCTCTGATATAGCTGGAGAAAAAAAGACAATACTCACTTATCTCACTTTAGGTTCATGACCACTAACTTCTTGAGGGACCTTAATCTCACACCACAATCATATTTCATTTCCCTAGTCCACTCAGTCTTCAATCTTTTGCTTTCCTTCTTTCCTCCAGTTCTAACACCTCCCCTATCCTAACTTTCAGCAAATTACCCCATTTCCTGCTTCCTAGGTGAAGAGATGCAATCAGAAGACAAATTCCACACTTTCTGCCATAAGTTCTTCTGATCCACTGATATCTACATCATGACACTCTTCTTTACTTCTTGTTACTGTAGGTGAGCAGACAGTCCTCCCATCAGAGGCCATTTCCTCTGATACCATAGTTCTTGCCTACAAAATGGGATTGCTTGTCACTTTGCCTTTCTTGATTATCAGTGTTGCTCTTTAACATCATTCCCACCAGCATCCAAACATCTTTTTAAAAAACTCTTTTCACCTCACATCTCCCTCCAGTTATGACCTGTTCATCTTCTCCTTTACTGTAAAGCTCATTAAAAGAGCTGTATATAGTCACCACTCCCAAACCTTCTATTTCCATCCTTTCTTGAGCTTCCTATATTCAAGATCTTACACACACCATCTCATTGAAATTGCTCTGTTCAAGGTGACCAGTGACCTCCATATTGCCAAATCCAACAGTCACATCCCAGTCCTCATCTCACTGGACTCATCAGCAGAATTTAACCCATTGACAACACCTACCTCCTTGATACATCTTTTTCTCTGAGCTGCAGAGCATCACAATATCTTCCTTGTCTTCTATACTACTGTTGCTTCTCAGACTCCTTTGCTGCTTCTTCCTCATCTCCCCTGCCTCACAGCTCAGTCCCTGTGTCTCTAATCAGTTCAAACTCATTCCATTGGTTAAAGATTTCAATCTCAAGCCCAGTTATCTCCACTGAACTCTAGATTCATCATTGGAATCATCTACTTGACAATCACACATGGAGGTCTAATACACATCTCAAACTTAAAATGTCCAAAACCAAATGCTTCAGCTTCCTCCAAAAAATGTACTGTTTCCATAGTTTTCTATATCTAAATAAATGGCAACTTCACCCTTCTAGTACTCAGAGAAAAACCTTGGAGCCATCTTGATACCTCTCTTTCTCTCACATTCCTTGTCAAAACCATCAACATATTGTTATCTCTATCTGCAAAATATACCACTCCTCACCTCCTCTACTGCTACTACCATAGATCAAAGCTGTCCTCATCTCTAGCCTGGATGATAGCAATGGCCTCCTGTTATCTTTCTTGTATTTGCCTGCCAGAGAGATCCTGTAAAACTCCACGTCAAATCATGTCCTGCTCTATTCAAAACTATCCCACTTACCACATCATTCAAACCAAAACCCAAATACTTGGAGAAGTCTACAAAGTCCTACTCAACGTGGCATCCTAACTATTTCTTTGATTTTATTTCCACTACTCTACCCCTTTCACAATCCATTTTAGCAACATAGGCTTCCTTCTATTTCTCCAACATGCTACTCACATTTCCACCTCAGAAATGTGCAGTTTCCTCTAATTAAAACTCTGTTGCCTGGAGATATTTTTATGGCTCATGTCCTCATCACATTAAGACTTTGATTAAGTCACCCCTTCTAAGTGCAGCCTTCCATGATCAGCCATACTAGATCAATTACAAAAACAGATTTGCCATTCTTAAGGGGGTTCCCTATACTTCCCTATATCTATGCTTTTTGCTATATACCTTTGTATTTCCTCCTATCAACAGGTAGGGGCTATTTACCCTGTCCTTCAATAGGATCAATTGCATTCCTCATCAGAATTCATCAAATGGGACATTGTGACAGTACTGAGTTTGGGCTTCAAGATGCCTAATGTGGTTTTACTTTCTCTCTTGGGACCTGCCAACTGCCATAGGAAGTTGAGATTAGTCTGCCAGTGGTGAGAGACATGAGGCCTAGTCATTCAGATAGCCCCTGCAGATGCTCAGGCAACTTCAGAAATGTGAAAGGGATGAAAGAAATGTGAACATTTCTATATCAACTAACACCCAGCTGACCTGTCAGTTTAAACACACAAGAAAGCCAGCCAATATCAGTCATGCCTGGCCTATATTCACAGAAATACTCAACTAACCAATAAACATGACAGCAATTAAAAAGCTACCACTTTGGGGCCAGTCTGGTGGCATAGAGGTAAAGTTCGGTGCACTCTGATTTGGCGGGCCAGGCTCAAAGGCCCAGATCCCAGGCGCAGAACTACACAACTCCTCAAGCCATGCTGTAGTGGTGACCCACATACAAAATAGAGGAAGATTGGCACAGATGTTAGCTAAGGGCTGATATTCCTCAAGCAGAAAGAGGAAGATTGTTAACAGGTATTAGCTCAGGGCCAATCCTCTTCATCAAGAGAAAAAACGCTACCATTTTAAGGCACTACATTTTTTGGTTGGTTTATTACACGAAAAGAGCTAACTAATATATCATCCAGTTTTAAATTTCTACTCACTAATATGCTGGCACACTTTTACCCCCTTCTTGGCTTTATTTTTTTCCAGCACTTTAAAAAATGACATAGCAAATATCTGCTGATGCAATTGTTTATTGTATGGTTCCCACAACCAGAATCAAAGCAGATATTTTTGCTCCTGACACATAGAAAGCACTCAAAAAAACATATCTTGAATGACTGAATGACATGGATTCCTCAGTATCAATACTTTAAATATATTTCTAATTATTATGGGAAACAGTTATGCAGGTAACAGTGTTCAGACTGATCAGGTTTGCTGTGAACTTTCCTGAAGCTAAATTTCATTAAACCCTGCATTTCAGAAGGAGGTGAAGAAATAATACTAAATTGACTCAACTTTCTGCATTTATACACTGAAAAGGGCATGTAGGTTAAATATTAGCCAAGGGACTCAAGCACAATTAGAGTCACCATTTCCTTCAGTCACAAAGTTAGACCTGGATATCCTTGGGATGGTTTAAAGAATATGTTGTCAATTGATAAGAACAGGTAATAGGAAACACTATCACATATATCTGGAGTGACAGGGTTAAAGAATTAGAAAATTGCCTTTGAAAGAATGAGTATGACTGAAGGAAATGGAAAGAAGACAAAGGGTGGTACAAAAGGAGATAGACTAGGAAAGAAATTTCAGTGACACTGACCAGAAAGTCTTTCTTGCAAAACAGTATCCATTGAAGGAAAAAGCAAGAGGGGGATACTACCTTCTATGCAGAAGCTTTTGAATAGGAGAGGCCGAGTGTTTAATATTAGGGCAGTCCAGAGACAGGGGGTGACTGCACATAAAGAAAGGAAACAAGGAGAAAAAGGAATTAAAATAAAAGATTCCAGAGTCAAGGAGACAACAGGGAAGAGAGATTTCATCCATCATGGTGTATAATTCACTGGACCAATCTCCAGAGGGTAGAGACTAATCTTATTGACTTAATCTTGTGATCTATCCATGGAAAACATACAGGTTCCTGTGACACAAAACCTCCTCATCCCAAAGAGATCTTTACAGCATTTTTTTTAATTCAATAATCTCCCACAAAAAGGGATCCCGGAAGAGCCAACTCCCATATTTTCTCTTTGGCCCTAAAAAAACTTCTAAAGAATAAGTCAGGAGATTTGACCTTTCAGGGCAATTGAGGAATTTGCATGTGCAGGGCTGTGAGGGGAAGAAGCAGCTGGTGCAGCAAGGACTCACTGAACCATGCTTCTAGAGAGGAGGTTTGTGTTCCAGGCTGAAGCACTGTGGGAGGATAGCTATTTTCTTGCTGACAGTAATAATCTGCCACATCTTCAGCCTGGAGGTTGCTGATGGTGAGAGTGAAATCTGTCCCAGATCCACTGCCACTGAATCTGTCTGGGACCCCAGATTCTCTGCTGGATGCTGCATAGATGAGCAGCTTAGGAGCCTTTCCTGGCTTTTGCTGGTACCAAGATAAGTACTTGCTAATACTCTGACTGGCCTTGCAGTTAATGGTGACCGTCTGTCCTAGAGACACTGCCAAGGAGCTTGGAGACTGGGTCATCACGATGTCCCCACAGGCACCTGCAATCACAAATGGATAATGATGATACACACATACTTTGTCATAGAAATATTAAAATAAATAATTTAAAATGTACTTTCAAATGGTATTGCATTTCACCATATAATTGAGTCTATTTTAGGAAAAGCCTGTATTTCTCATCATATAGAATTAATTTTTTTAATTCCATATTACTCTAAAAGGACTGAGGCACTTTTAAATTTCTCACCTGAGACCCAGAGCAACAAGGACAACAGGACCTGTGTCTGCAACATCATCTTGCTGTCCCTGCCTGCCTGATGCAGCTCAGCTCATGTTGCCAAAGCCCCTTTTATAAAACCTGAGCAGCTGATCTGCGCCTGGAGGGGGCTATGCAAAGTACTCAGTGAGTAGAGAAGCAAATTGCATGTGTAGTGTGTTGTGAAAGTATGTAATGCTAATCAAGAGCTAAAAATATCATCACCAAAAAGGTGTTTGTCTGGCTATAAGACACAGAAGTCAAATTAACAGCTCTAAAACTACAAACTGCTAGACAAACTAATGAAGAATTTCTTTCTTAAATTCAAAACCATTTTTAATTGTGATCAGTTTCCAGAAATGATGGGCTGGGTTCCTCATATCAACAATTCTGATTAAATATTAGAATATATCAGGCAAAAATGTATTAAAAATGGAGGAAATGAAAGGAGGGATGAACGGAGGGAGGGAAAGAGGAAGGCAGGAAGAAAGGAAATGAGGTAACAAGGATGAGGTTTATAATACCACGTGTGTGTGTGTGTGTGTGTGTATCTTTGAAAAAAATGGTATTTAAGACACTGAACATAAGGGAAGGAAGGACAGTCTGAGAGACAGGGAACAAATGAGCTGAGTCCTGTGATTGTACCAGCTTATTGCCTTCAGAGATTTCAGGCTGTGGCACAGGGAGCAGGAACCCAGGCAGAAACTAGTGGACTCCTTGGTTGAGGAAACAAAGCTCAAAGTATGGAAAGAGTGAAGTAGAGGAAGTTTGCAAGTCAGAGTACCAAAGAAGAAAGAGCTGAGAGAGACAGACAATTTCCTATATCTGTTGATAGTCCATCTACAATATTATACAGAGAACAGATTGGCGCATGTCTAGGAGGAAACTACCTGAGGCTGAGCAAAGAACCTTCCAAGGAAATTGGAGGTAACAGTACCTGGCACTTATACAGGGCCAGGAATAGTGCCTGCTTCTTCCAGACAGACTTGAGAACCTCATAATACACAGGACATTTAGTAAAGTGTTCAGAAAGACTTTGTCTTTTTTGCAGGGGGAGAATTAGCTCTAGACTAAACACTGCTCTGGTCTCAACAAACAAACCTTAAAAGCAAGACCCAAAGAATCAAACTATTTGCAAGTAATTTAACTACATCCCAAAACAAAACATAAAAATATTTATAGCAAAACAATGATATCAAGCACCCAACAAAGTAAAATTTACTAGGCTTTGTATCCAATGAAAGGGTAGCAGTCACGCAAAAAAGCAGGACTATGATCCACAATGAGAAGAATAATTAATGAATTTAAAGCAACCCAGAATAGACAAAAATGTTAGAAATAGCAGGCAAGAACACTAAAAGTTATTACAACTGTATTATATCTATTCAAAAGTGAAGTATCAATATAGAAGATATTTTAAAAGAGAATTAAAATGAACTGCTAGAGATGAAAACTACAGGCTGCCTGATATAGACACTGGATTGAATTAATCAGAGATGATATTAAAAACACTGGAAGGAATCTCCTGAGATGACAGGAGAATGACTAGGACACCCGGAGACATAACAATAGAAATTATTCAACACAAAAGAGAAGAAAAAGAATCCAAGTTCTTCAGTGCGCTATAGGACAGTTTCAAGGGCTTAATGTACATTTAATTGGAGTCCTGAAGGTGAAGGAGTGTAGGAAACAGAAAAAATATTTGAAGAAATAATAGCCAAAAATATTCCAGATCTGATGAAAATTATAAATGAACAGATCCAGGAAATGCAATGAAATGCAAGCACAAGAAACACAAAGAAAAATGCATGAAAGCTTATCATCAAATCAAATTGTTCACAGCTGTGATAAGAAGAAAATCTTGAAAGCACTGAGAGAAAAAACATATTGCATACAAAGATAAGGATGTCAGCAGATTTCACTTTGGAAACAATGCAAGCCAGAAGACAGTGGAACAGCACCTTGAAAGTACTGAAAAACAACCGCCAACCAAAAATTCTATACCAAGAAGAATGATATTTCAAAAGCAAGTATGGATTCAAAACTTTTAAAACATACCAAATCTGAAAGAATGCATCACCACTAGTTCCACACTACCAGAAATACTGAAAGAAGCCTCCAGAGAAAAGGAAAATAATAGCAGATGCAAACATAAATAGCACTGGAAAAGGTAACTGCCTGGTAAATGAGTAAGATTTTTTTCTTATGATTTAAATCTCTTTAAAAGCTAGGTGACTATGTATCCAAAAATTATGAGCATTTTTTGGATTTATAATATGTATAAAAATAAAATCCATGACAATAGCATAAACGTCAGGAGGGTGGAAATGGAATACATTACTGAAAGATCCTAACACTAGATAGGAAGTGATGGTACAGTGTGGTAAGTTAAAGATATATAATACAAACCCCAAAAAAGCCACTAAACAAAAAAGCTAAAAATTGTACAGTATAAGCAAACAAGGGAAATAAAAGGGAATCATAAGAAATACTCAATTAATCCATAAGTAAATAAAAAGAAAAGGGGGAATAAAGAACAGATGGGGAAAATGGAAAATAAATTGCAAGGTACAAACAGATTAAAATTTAAAAGATTAGCATTTCCCTGATATTTTATGATGTTGAACATCTTTTCCTGTGCCTGTTGGTCATCTGTATATCTTCTTTGGAGAAATGTCTGTTCAGGTCTGTTTCCCATTTCTAAATTTGGTTGTTAGTTTTTCTGTTGTTGAGATGTACGACTTCTTCATATATTTGGATATTAACCGCTTATCAGATATATGGTTTGCAAATATCTTTTCTCAGTTGTTAGGTTGTCTTTTCATTTTGTTGATGGTTTCCTTTCCTGTGCAGAAGCTATTTACTTTGATGTAGTCCCATTTGTTTATTTTATTCTATTGTTTCCCTTGCCTGGTCAGACATGGTACTTGAAAATATGTTGCCAAAATCAATGTCAAAGAGCATGCTGCCTATGTTTTCTTCTAGAAGTTTCATGATTTCAGGTCTTACATTCAAGTCTCTAATCCATTTTGAGTTAATTTTTGTGTATGGTGTAAGATAATAGTCTACTTTCATTTTTTTGCATGTGGCTGTCCACTTTTCCCAACACCACATGTTGAAGAGACTTTTCTTTCTCCATCATATGTTCTTGGCTCCCTTGTCAAAATTAGCTATCCATAGATGTGTGGGTTTGTTTCTGGGCTCTCAGTTCTGTTCGATTGATTTTTGTGTCTGTTTTTGTGCTAGTATCATGCTGTTTTGGTTACTATATCTTTGAAGTATATTTTGAAATCATGGAGTGTGATACCTCAGAATGGGTATAATTAACAAGACAGGAAACAAGTGTTGGAGAGGATATGGAGAGAAGAGAATGCTCATACACTGCTGGTGGGAGTGCAAACTGGTGCAGCCACTATGGAAAACAGTATGGAGATTCCTCAAAAAATTGAGAATAGAACTACCATAGGATCCAGCTATTCCACACTGGGTATTTATGCAAGAAACATGAAAACACCAGTACATAAAGATACAAGCACCCCTGTGTTCATAGCAGCATTGTTCACAATAGCCAAGACTTGGAAGCAATCTAAGTGCCCATGAAGGGATGAATAGATAAAGCAGATGTGGGATATATACACAATGGAATACTATTCAGCCATAAGAAACAATGAAATCCAACCATTTGTGACAACATGGATGGACATTGAGGGTATTATGCTAAGTGAAATAAGTCAGAGGGAGAAGGTCAAAAACTGTATTATCTCGCTCATAAGTAGAAGATAAAGATAACAACAAACAAACACATGGAGACAGAGATTGGATTGGTGGTTACCAGACGTGAAGAGGGGAGGGAGGAGGGTGAAAGGGATGATTAGACACATGTGAGTAGTGATGGATTGTAATTACTATTTGGGTGGTGAACATGATGTAATCTATGCAGAAATAGAAGTATAATGATGTACACCTGAAATTTATACAATGTTATAAACCAATGTTACTGCAATAAAAATAAATAAAATAACAACAATAAAAACAGAAAACACCCATACACATTTAGGACTTTATCTGGAAAAAAATTTATGTTTTCTAAATGTGTTTTTGGATAGTTTGTTGTTAGTATATAGAAACACAACTGATTTGGTTACATTGACTTTGTTTCCTTAAAGTTTACTGAATTCATTTATTAGTTTGGCAGTTTTTTGGTAGAGTCCTTAGGGTTTTCTGTACATAAGATCATCTGCAAAGGAGACAGTTTTGCTTCTCTTTCTGATTTCGATGCCTTCTATTTTGTATTATTCCTAATTGATCTGGCTAGGACTTCCAGTACTATCTTGAATAGGAGTGCTTTGGGTGGGCACCCTTGTCTTGTTCCTGATCGTAGAGGACAACCTCTTGGTCTTTCACCTTTGAGTTATGATGTTAGCTGTGAGGTTGTCATGTATGCCCCTTATTATGTTGAGGTTCTTTCCTTTTATACCCAATTTGTTGAGAGTTTTTATAGGAAAGGGAGTTGAATTTGTCAAATGCATTTTCTGCATCTATTGAGATGATCATATGATTTTTATCCTTCATTTCTTTAATGCACTGTAACATGTTTATCGATTTGCATATGTTGAAACACCCTTATATCCCAGGGAGAAATCTGACTTGCTCATGGTGTATAATCCTTTTAATGTTCTGTTGAATTCATTTTGCTAGTATTTTGTTGAGGATTTTTTGCATCTGTGTTCATCAGGGGTATGATGAAGACAGTGGTTGTCTGCCTTTGGTATTAGTATGATGTTGTCCTTGTAAAATCAGTTTGGAAGTGCTCCCTCCTCTTCTATTTTTTTGGAAGACTTTGAGAAGGATTGGTGTTAATTCTTCTTGAAAAGCTTGGTAGAACTCACCAGTGAAACCGTCTGGTCTTGGGCTTTCATCGTTGGAGATTTTTGATGAAGAACTCAATCTCCTTACTAATGATCGGTCTGTTCAGACTTTCTGTTTCCTCATGATTCAGTTTGAGTAGCTTTTATGTTTCTAGGAATTTACCTATTTCTTCTAGATTATCCAATTCGTTGGCATGTGATAGTTCAAAGTAGTCTCTTATGATCCTGTGTATTTCTCTGGTCCTAGTTGTAATGTCTCCACTGTCATTTCCGATTTTATTTATTTGAGTTCTGTATCTTTTTTCCTTAGTTAATCTAACTAAAGGTTTCTTGATTGTGTTTACCTTTTCAAAAAATCAATGCTTAGTTTCATTGATCTTTTCTGTTGTCTTCCTAGTTTCTCTTTTCGATTTCTGCTCTTTTCTTTGTTATTTCCTTCCTTATGCTAACTTTGGGCTTAGATTATCCTTCTTTTCTCGTTCCTTGAGGTATAAAGTTAGGTTGTTTGATTCCCTTTTTTCTTAATATAGAAGTTTATCACTATAAACTTTCCTCTTAGAACTGCATTTGCTGCATTCCATAATTTCTGGTGGGATGTATTTCCATCTTCATTGGTCTTAAGATATTTTTTGATTTCCCTTTTGATTTCTTCTTTGACCCATTAGCTGTTCAGGGGTTTCTTGTTTATCTCCACATATGTGAATTTTCCAGGTTTCTTCCTGTTATTGATTTCTAGTTTCATGTCATTGTGATCAGAAAAGATATTTGGTGTGATTTCAATATTCTTGTATTTGCTAACACTTCTTTTGTGACATAATATATGATGTAACCTTGTAAATGTTCTGTGTGCACTTGAGAGAAATGTGTATTCTGCTTCTATTGGATGGAATGTTCTATACATGTCTGTTAGGTCCATTTGGTCTAAGGTATTGTTCAAGGCAAATATTTCTTATTGATATTCTACCTGGATGATCTATCCATTGTTGAAAGTCAGATATTGAAGTGCTCTACTATTATTTCATTGCTATCTATTTCTTCTTCAGATCTGTTAATATTTCCTTTATATGTTTAGGTGCTCTGATGTTGGATGTATACAAATTTACCATGCTTATTTCCCCTTGGTGAATAGACCACTTTATATTTATATACTTCTTTGTCTCTGATTAGAGTTTTTGAATTAAACTCTACTTTCTCTGACATAAGTATAGGCACCCCTGCTCTGTTTTGGTTACCATTTGCATGGAATATCTTTTTATACCCCTTCTTTCTAGCCTATGTGTGTCTTTAAGCATGGTAATTAATCTTTGGGTGGTGAACGTGATGTAGTCTACACAGGAATCAAAATATAATGATGTACACCTAAATTCATATAATGATATATATCAATGTCACCTCAATAAAAATAAAAGTGCTTTTATAAAAGCTGAAGTGAATCTCTTGTAGGCAGCATACCCTGGGTCTTATTTTTGTAACCACTCTATGCCTTTTGATTTGACAATTTAGTCAACACATATTTAAAGTAATTATTAATAGGTAAGGAAAAACTATTGCCATTTTGTTCATTGTTTTATGGATGCTTTGTAGACCCTTTGTTTCTTTCTTCTTCTCTTTCTGTCTTCCATTTTGAATTGATGATTTTCTAAAGTGGTCTATTTTGATAGCTTTCTCTTTATCTTTTGTATATCTACTATTGTTTTTTGCTCTGTGTGGTTAGCATGAGGCTTACATAAAGCAACTTATAACAGTCCATTTTAAGCTGATAACTGAACTTTGTATACAAAAGCAGAAAATCTTTACTGCGCCTGCCACATTTTGTTTTTAATCTCACAATATACAAATCTTTATATTGGGTATCCATTAACAAATTATTGTAGATACATTTATATTTAATTACTTTACAATATTAGCATATTCTGTATTTGACTATAAATTAACCTGTGTCAGTGAGCTTTATACTTTCATATGATTTCATATTACTAGTTAGCATCCTTTCTTTTCAGCTTGAAGAACTCCCTTTATCATTTCTTGTAAGTCAGGTCTAGTAGTGATGAATCCCTCCAGCTCATTTTTGTCTGGGAATGCCTTTAATCTCTTCTTCAATTCTGAAGAATAGCTTTTTCAGGTAAAGTATTCTTGGTTGGCAGTCTTTTTTCCTTCAGTACTTTGAATATATCATCCCAGTCTGTCCTGGTCTGCAAGCTTTCTGATGAGAAATCCAATGACAGATTCAGGGGAGTTCCTTTGTATGTTACAGGCTTGTCACTTGTATGTTACAAGTCCTTGTCACTTTCAAGATTCTTTGTCTTTGATTTTTGACAGTTTTATTATAACGTGTCTCAGTGAAGTCTTTTTTTGGTTGAACCTGAATGAGGACTTTGAGTTTCAGATACCTGTATGTCCATATGTTTCCCCAGACTTAGGGAGTTTTCACCCATTACTTCTTTAAGCAATCTTTCTGACCCTTTCTCTTCTTCTGAGATTCCCATAATGAGGATATTGTTTCACTGGATGTTGTCTAATAAGTTCTAGAGGCTTTCTTCATTCTTTTCCATTTTTTTCTCTTCTGATTGGATGATTTAAACTGATCTCTCTTTGAATTTGCAGTCAAGTTGCAGGATACAAAATCAACATACAAAAATCTGTTTCCTTTCTATACACTAACAACAGACTATCAGAAAGAATAATTATGAAACAATCCCATTTATTACCCTAAGAAAAAGAATAAAATAACTAGGAATAAAAATAACCAAAGAGGTGAAAGACCTGTACACTGAAAACTATAGGAGATTACTGAAAGAAATTGAAGAAGATACAAAGAAATGGAAAGATATTTTGTGCTCATGGATGGGAAGAATTAACATCGTTAAAATGTCCATACTTCCTAAAACAGTCTACAGATTCAGTGTAATCCCTATCCAAATTCCAATGGCATTTTTCACAGAAATAGAACAAAAAATCCTAAAATTTGAATGGAATCACAAAAGACCCTGAATAGCCAAAGCAACCTTGAGAAAAAAGAACAAACTGGAGGCATCACACTTGCTGATTTCAAAATATACTACAAAGTTATAGTAACCAAAACAGTATAGTGTTGGCAGAAAAACAAAGAGATCAATGAAACAGAATTGAAGGCCCAGAAATAAACTGACTCATATATAAACAACTAATTTATGACATAGTAGCCAAAAAGACACAATGGAGAAAGAAAATTCTCTTCAATAAATGGTGTTGGGAAAACTGGACAGCCACATACAAAAGAATGATACTCGACCACTCTATTTCACCATACACAAAAATTACCTCAAAATAGATTAAAAACTTAAATATAATACCTGAAACTATAAAACTCCTGGAAGAAAACATAGGCAGTACACTCTTTGACATCAGACTTATCTTTTATAATATGTCTCTTCAGGCAAGGGAAATGAAAGAAAAAATAAACAAATGGGCTACATCAAACCAAAATGCTTCTTCACAGCAAAGGAAGCCATCGACAAAATGAAAAGACAACCTACTGAATGGGAGAAAAATATTTGCAAAACATATATCCAATAAGGGGTTAATATCCAAAATATATAAAGAACTCATTCAACTTAACAAGAAAAAAACAAACAACATGTTTAAAAATGGGCAGAGAATCTGAATAGACATTTTTCCAAAGAAGACATACAAATGGCCAACAGGTACATGAAAAGATGTTCAACATGGGGCTGGCCCAGTGGCATAGCAGTTAAGTTCACACATTCCACTTCAGCGGCCAGGGGTTCACCAGTTCAGATCCTGAAGCAATCATCAAGCCATGCTGAGGCAGCGTGCCATATAGAAAAGCTACAACTCTACAACTGTGATACACAACTATGTACTGGGGCTTTGGGGAGACAAAAGAAAGAGAGGAAGATTGGCAATAGATGTTAGCACAGGGCCAATCTTCCCCCCACCCCTGCCAAAGAAAAGATGTTCAACATCACTAATTATTAGGGAAATGCAATGACATATTACCTCATGCCCATTAGAATAGCTGTTATCAAAAAGACAAGAAATAACAAGTGTTGGAATGTGAAGAAGAAGACAAGCTTGTGCACTGCTGGTGGGACTGTAAACTGGTGCAGCCACTGTGGAAACAGTATGGAGATTCCTCAAAAAATTAAGAATTGAGCTACCATGTGATCCAGCTATTCCACTTCTGGTATTCATCCAAAGAACATGAAAAGTTCAAAAAGATATATGCACCCTTATGTTCATTGCAGCATTATTTACTAGCCAAGATTTGGAAACAACATAAGTGCCCATTGAGAGATGAATGGATAAAGAAGATGTAGTATATACACACAATGGAATACTACTCAGCCATAAAAAAAAAGATGAAATCTTGCCATTTGCATAACATGGATGGACCTCGAGGGTATTATGCTAAGTGAAACAAGTTAGAGAAAGACAAACATGGTATGATTTCCCTCACATGTGGAATATAAAAAACAAAACAAAAACAAACTCATAGAAGCAGACAACAGATTGATGGTTCCCTTCCCCCCAGAAAGGAAGGGGGCTGGAGGGAGGAGAAAGTGTGTAAAGGTGATCAATTTTATGGTGACAGAGAGAAATTAGACTTTTGGTGGTGAGCATGCTGTAGTATACCTAGATGTTGAATTATAACGTTTTACACCTGAAATTTATATAATGCCATAAACCAATGTTACCTCAACAAAGAAATAACAATAAATAAAATAATTTAAGATTGCTCTGTACCTGTTCTTTTGCTCTGCAAATCTTACCATAACCTTTTGTCTAAAAACAGTAAACTCTGACCTGGCCTATAATACCACTGCTTTTGTTACCTAGAATTCAATTGTCCCTGACAGACTCGTTAGGCAGATGTAGGCTTGTTGGCTTATACAACACTGCCGTCTACTGACAGAACTTCATAACTGCACCCTGACTGTATGGTGCATCACAGTCAGCAACGTGACACTGTTTCTTTTTAATTATTTTCATTTTGAATGTTTATAGAAATGGTCAATCATGTAAAAAGATAGATAAAGCACACACAAACACCTACTGGCGTATTTTGAACCCAATCTGTTAAGAGTTTCAGTATATTGCTAACTGATGAGGATTTTTTAAAATAACCACCATGCTAGTATGATACAGAATTTAAAGTAATTCTCTAATATTATCTAATACCCAATTTCTATTCAAACTTCTTTGATTGTCTTGAAACACTGCTGTTACAGTAATTTTGTCTAAATCAAGGTCCAGGTGCAGATAAAGGTATGATTAAGTTTTACAAAAACCTCAAAAGAACTCTCCATTAAAAAAAAAATGTCCAGGGAATAGTAAAAGAGGGTAATCTACCATTATTTAGGAACATAAATCATGTCATGGGGCTAGGATAATCTTGAAACCAAAATCAAAGACCGAACATGAAGAAAGGTAGAAACCAAACTCACCTCTAATCCTCAGTGCAAGCCTCTAAGAGAAATATCAGAAGCTGCATCACTCAGAATCTCATTTGGCTCATGTAGTTGGAATCTAACCAGAGAAGCGTGGTGATATGAGGGAGTGTTTTTTTTTCTCACAGAACCTGAAGTCTGGAGCCAGGGGGTTCAGGGTGGAGCTGCTCCTCTAGGACTTGGGTTTTCTTTCCTGCCCCACCACCCTAGTTGGTGACTTTCATCCTAATTCTTGCAGGATGGTTCTTGTACCACGTTCCAGGAAGAACCACTTGAAACAGTGTTATCATTTTGCTTCCATCATCAAGCATGATTTAGAAAACTCAAGAGAAGGGAAGTCTATTGTATTTACCCATATTTTTCCTCCTTCCTGACATTCCCAAATTCCTTCTGTGTTGATTTCCTTTATGTTTCCAGAGATTCCTTCACCCATTCTTTTAGGATAGGCTTACTGGCAACACATTCCCTTAGTTTTCTTTCATCTGAGAACATCATAATTTCTCCTTCGTTCCTGAAGGATCTTTTCACTGGATGTAGAATTTGGGGTTGACAATTCCTTTCTTTCAATATCTGAAAAATGCCCTGCCATTTCCTTCTGGCTTCCACGGTTTCTGATGAGAAATCACTGTCATAGGAATGTCTTACTTCTGTAGATAAGATGTTAATTCTTTCATTGTTTTCAAAATTTTTCTTTGCCTTTAGTTTTCAGAAGTTTGATTATGATCTGTCTTGGTGTGGATTTCTATGGCTTTATCCTATTTGAGGTCCCCTCATTGATTAAATCTCTAGTTTAAATCTCTACTAAATTCAGTTTAAGTCTTTTGCCAATTTTAGCAAATTTTCAACCATTATTTCCTCAAATGTCTTTTCAGCCCCTTCTTCCTCCTCTCCTTCCAGGACTCCAATAACACAAACGTTTAGTCCTTTCTTAGACTCTCACAGTCCCCTGAGGCTCTGCTCATTTTTTTCAGACTATTTTCTCTCTGTTGTTCATAGAGAGCAATTTCTATTTTCTATTTTCAAGTTTACTAATTCTTTCCTCTGTCTCATCCACTCTGCTTTTGAGCCCATCCATTAAGTTCTTTATTCCAGCTACTATATTTTTAAGTTCTAAAATTTCCATTTGGCTCTTCTTTATGTCTTCTATGATTTACTGAGACCTTTTTTCATTTGTTTTGAGTGTGTTCATAATTCATCATTGAAGTATTTTTCTGATGGCTGCTTTAAAATCCTTGTCAGATAATCCCAACACCTCTGTCATTTCAGGGTTTGCATTTGCAGATTGACTTCTCATTCAAGTTGAGGTTTTCCTGCTTCTTGGTATGATGAGTGATCTCAGTTGAAGCCTAGACATTTTGAGCATTATGTTATGAGACTCTGGTTCTTTAATATTCCATTTTAGCTGGTCTCTCCTTACACGGGTTCATCAATCAAGAAAGGTGGGAGGGATGCTGCCTCAATAGTGCTGGGTGGGGAGGAGTTCTGATCCCTCAGTTGACTCCAGAGGGAGAAGGACTGTTGGCCTCATTACTACTGGGCAGCAGGGAAAGCCCTGACCCTGCACTAGGTTTCCTCTGTCACCACATCAGCAGGAACAGTGCTGTGAACTGAATGTTTGTGTCCCCTCAAAATTCATATCTTGAAAACCTAATGTCCAAGGTGATGGTGTTTGGAGGTGGGGCCTTTGGGTGGTGATTTGGTCATAAGGGAGGAGCCCTCAAGAATGGGATTAGTGACCTCATAAAAGAGGCCCTATAAAGCTCCCTTGTCCCTTCATGTAGCCGTGTGAGGTTACAGCAAAAAGACAACTGTCTAAGAAGAAAGCCCTCACCAGACACAGAATCTGCCCAGCACTTGATCTTGGACTTCTGACCCTCTAGAACTGTGAGAACTAAATATCTGTTGTTTATAAGCCACCCAGCCCATGGTGTTCTATTAGAGCAGCCTGGACAGAAAAACAGGGAGGAGTGCCTTGTTACCACTATGTGGGGTGGTAACATCACTGCCACCTAGGAGGGATGAAAGACTCAGCTCCCCACTCAGCCTTCTCCAGCACCATCCTGGCAGGGGGGTTGGGGCACCTCCTTACAGCCTGGTGAGGGAAGCCTGCTAGGCTCCCCAAGTAGCCTTTACTGGCATGAGTGGAGGTGGGACCACAGACTTCTCTGTGGCATTTGGTTGTCTCTGTGGTTAAGGTTTAAAAGTGTTCTGTCATTCTAGGCTGCCCCTTCCTAGTCCGTTGGCCAGAGAGAGCCACATGTGTTAGGGCTCTTTTTTGTCTGTGCCCATTTGTGTTTCCTGGTTTCTAACTTCTCTATCACCTACTCTGTGATATACGAGGCAAAAAGAAAACCCAGGCAGTTTTCTGTCATTCTCCAGGTCCCAAGATCCTACGTGGTCTGCCCTACTATCTCCACCTGTATTCATTTCCTAGGGGTGCCGAAACAAGGTACCACAAACTGGGTGGCCTAAAACAACAGAAATGTATCCTCTCGCAGTTCTGGAGAGTAGATGCTCCAAATCAAGGTGTGGGCAGGGCCATGCTCCCTCTGAAACATGTAGGGGAGAATCAGCGCTTCGTTGCTTCTTCCTACCTTTTGGTGGCAGCTGTGAATCCTCGGCATTCCTTGGTCCCCAATTGCATCTCTTCAATTTCAGCCTGTGTCTTCATGTGGTATTCTTCCATCTGGGTCTATGTCCAAATTTCCCTATTCTTATAGGAACAGCATTTACATTGGATTAGGCATCCACCCTACTCCAGGAAGACCTCCTCTTAATTTAATTAATTATTTCCAAATTAAGTCACATTCTCAGGTACTAGGGATTGGGACTTCACCATATCTTTTGGAAGGAACATAATTCAACCCATGACATCACTTTTCAGAGTCTTCTTTTTTTTCTTTGTTTTACATGTCATGCCTAGGGCTGTTAGTTGTACTTAGTGGGAGGAATAGTGAAAAGTACTTCTCCTCCATATTTTGGGAAGTGGAAGTCACATAGTATATTTTTTTAACTTAAAAAAAACAGCAATAAAACAAGGAACTGAGATTAGCTTTAGCTGAAAAATTCAATGGTGCAAATATACCTTCAAAGTTTGCCTAACCAGTGCGGACATCAGGATATCTGGTGTTTCTAATAATTTATATTTATAGTTGTTCATATAGTAAAAGCTGAAGGCATCTTACACTTACTAAGCACCTATTTTATTCTTGACAAGAAGGCAGAACCCCATTCCATGGGAAAGGCGACTTGGCAGCTGAAGCTGAGCTGCCCCGCCATTGCAGGCAGAGCAGGGAGAGCAGCTTCCTCATCCGTCAACCCTCAAGACATGACTCCTGCTCTCGGAAGTGAATCACCAGCTTCTCAATAGTTAAATATTCTTTCCATTAAGAATGTAAAATTTCTTAATAATTAACTATTGTTGGCTTAAATTTCCCAAGTTTCAAGTTAAGGACTTGAGCCAGTAAAAAAAATAGGGATTCTATAAAACAATCTAGTTCTTCATTCCATATGGTTTCTTTTCTGTCTCTCTCTGTTTTTATGACAATACCACACTGTTTTGATTACTAAAGCTTTGTACTATAGTCTGAAATCAGGAGTGTGAAGTCTCCAGCTTTGCTGTTCTTTCTCAAGATTGCTTTGGCTATTCAGGGGCATTTGTGGTTCCATTCAAAGTTTAGGAATTTTTTTCCATTTCTGTGAAAAATGGCCCCAGAATTTTGATAGAGATTACATTGAATCTGTAGATTGCTTTGTGTAGTATGGACATTTAAACAATATTTAATTTTTCTAATCTATAAGCATGAAGTATCTTTCCATTTAATTGTGTTTTCATCAATATCTTACAGGCTTCAGTGTACAGATCTTTCACCCCTTGGTTACATTTATTCCTAGATATTTTGTTCTTTTTGATGCCATTGTAAATGGGATTATTTTCTTAAACTCTCTTTCTGAATGATTGTTGTTAGTGTATTGAAACACAACTGATTTTTGTACGTTGATTTTGTATCCTGCAACCTTACTGAATTTGTTTATTAGTTCTAATAGTTTTTTGGTGGAGTCTTTAAGGTTTTCTTTATGTATTATTTTGTCATCTGGAAATAGAGACAGTTTTACTTCTTCCTTTCCAACTTGCATGTCTTTTATTTCATTTTCTTTCCCAATTGCTCTGGCTAGGACTTCTAATACTAGGTTGAATAAACATGGCAAGAGTGGGCTTTCTTGCCCTGTTCTTGAGCTTAAAGAAAAAGTTTTCAGTTTTTTACCTTTGAATAATATTAGCTGTGGGCTTGTCATATTTGGCCTATATTATATTGAGTTATGTTCCCTCTACACCCAGTTTGTTGAGAGTTTTTATCATGAAAGAAGGTTGAATTTGTCAAATACTCTTTCTGCATCTATTGAGATGATCATGTGATTCTATTCTCTATTTTGTTAATATGGTATACCACATTGATTGATTTGTAGATGTTGAATCATTCTTGCATCCCTAGAATAAATCACACTTGGTCATGATGTATGATTATTTTAATGGACTGGTGAATTCAGTTTGCTAATATTTTGTCACAGATTTTTGCATCAATGTTCACCAGGGAGGTAGGCCTGTAATTTTCTTTTCTTGTAGTGTCCTTTTCTGGTTTTGGTGTCAGGGTAATGCTGGCCTCATAAAATGGGTTTGGAAGTGTTTCCCCCTCTTCTGTGTTTTGGAAGAGTTTGAGAAGAATGTGTATTAATTATCTTTAAGTGTTTGGTAGAATTCACCAGTGAAACCATTTGGTCCTGGACTTTTCCCTGTTCAGCCCACGTGGTTTCTGACCAGGAGTATATGCTCTTTTATGTTTGCTCTATGCTATCAGGGTCTATTGATATTTGCCTAGAGATTGTCCTTTGTGTTAACTTCCAGCACTTTGCTCCATCTGCTTGAGCAGAGATAACATGACTGGAGCACGTGCCTCACACAGAGCAGCACCTCCAAACCAGCTATCCCACCACCCTTTACTCCAACCTTCTGTCCTGCTGCCAAGACTGAAAAGGAGTCAAGTCCCACAGGAAGACACAATAATCAGTAGCAATTTTGCTAAGGCTAGAACAGAAAAGATCTGTCCAGAAGGAAGGATTTTCTGTACTTGTCATCTCCTTTCTGCATGCTTATCCCATGAAAGTCTCAGTGCTACAATCTCTCTCTCCTCCTCAGTCACCACCCACCTTCCCTGAGAGATATAAACAGGCTGTGGCGCACTTTAGGATAAGGCCCACATGGCACTGGACAGGACAAACCTTGTACCCATCTAGAAAACAATTCATAAGATATCTGCTTCCCCATCTTTTTCAGGGATCTATACGTCTTTTGTCATATCTCATGCACACGTGACATTGTGTCACTGCCATCTGCACAGCACTGAACCTCAGCAATACCAGTCTAGAGTTAAAAAAGTAAAAATGGAAAGAAGAAAAGGAAAGAAAAAGACACTTGTTGATTGATCCATAAAAATTCTAATTTTTTCTAATTAAATTATATATACAGCTAGCTTCAATGTGATATATTCCCAAATACACATATTTATCAAAATCAGTTCAAGGAGCAATCATTGACTGCTCAGTCAAGGCACATGGAGAATAGAGAAGTACCTGGATAAGTCACTGAGCTCAAGCTGTCCAGTCTGTAGTAGGAAGATTATAACCTGATTACAAAATTCCATGATGCAAGGCAGGATGTGGAAGTATGACAAATACCACATTACCAAAGCAATTGAAGATCTATCTGGAGAGTTTGTGTTCACTTCATTTACACTCTCTCCTTAAACAACCAAACTCTCTTTGGCAACAATGGAGAACTTTATTATGTATAAATCTCCTCAGCCCCAAAGCCTCCATCCCATTCTGGAAGTCCAGCCAGATTCAGTGGCAGTGACTCTGAGATCAATTTTTCTCACTTAATCAGTAGTCTTGCAACTCACTGTGGAAGCCTCATGTTGAAGATGGCCTTTGTCTGCCTGTGTCCCTGAGGAACAGCATGGAACAGAAACCCCACCCTCCACAGCCAATTAGAACTTTATACATTGAAAAATAAACTTCTAATGCATTAAATCATTCCAGTTTCAGATCATGTCTGTTAGAGTAGCCATCATTGCCCTTAAATAATACACCCAGCAGGCTACAGATTATTCCTGTACCACTCGGATGCATTCTGCAGGCTGGCTGAGACAGATCTATTTAGTGGAAATCACGGAACTGGGTCTAGAAGGCAAAGGCTTAGACCCTGGCTGTCTGCTTACAACCTCAGCATCATTAAGGGACACTCGATCTCCTCAATTTTAAAAGTCAGACAGAAATATTCTCAGCTACATTTGAAATGTCCCTTGTTACATAAGCACACTTGGGAAGGGGGCAAATAATCTTTAACACATTGATGCCAACACCATTACCTCACACTATTATCAGTTCTGTGATTCCAGAAAGGATATAGAATGATGTATGTGAGAAGGAAAGAAGGAAGGGGAGAGAAATTCAAGTTTTTATTGTGTTCGTCCAATCTTCTATATCTATATAGAAAGTATTCTAATATAATTGTCATTTTCTCAAGTTCTTATTGTGTCTCTAATAAGATTTTATTCTTTATATATATATATATTCTTTATATATATATATATTGATGCAATGTGACTCACTATAAAATTCCATCACTATTAAGTCTTCTTGGTGAATTGTATCTTTGATATGTAATCCTAATATCCTAATTCATGAGTTTTAGATTCAAAATATACATGAGGAACATAGAGCAAAGGACATTCCATTTCCTAACTGCATCCTTGCATTTCCTGAGAATACATCAACCTCCCTTTTGGGAAATTATTTCTTTCCTGTTGGGTGCAGTCAGATGAGAATGTCATGGGGTCCACCATTTTCCAGCCAGGGGTGAGCATCTGACTCAAGTGAGGCTAAACAAACCTCCCTGCTTGCAACCTGAATCTTGAGGAAAAGGACACAGAGACTGAAAGCATTTCATTCCATCTAATAACAGCAACCTGACCAGATTGCTCCTGCTATAAAGAATATTTGAGGGTGAGAATGAACATAAATTAGAGGCTTAAAGGCACAGCCCTTCTAGTGACATTGATGACATCAGGTGAGACTTGACCTTCCCCACCTTCCCCACCACCACTACCACCACCAGAGTCTCTCTCAGCTCCAACTGATCCCTGATTCCCAAGGGACACTCCCCTCCTTGAGTCCCAAGGCCCTCCATCATTTGTCCTTAGGAAAACTGGCAGTCACAATACCCACTGCTTTGCTCCCAAGGTTCCCAAAACATAGTCACAAAAACAAATCAATCTGATATAAACATATTTCCCACACTTGGGGCTCTTCAGTCTTATAGTTGATTATCATGCTATATATCATTTGTCGTATTTGATTTTTGTCCCTGGAAGTGTTCTTTCCTCTAATTCTATTTTTCTAACATTACATATAGGCTCTCCTTCAGTTAGCAGTTGCCTGACTTATCTTTGTCCATCGCATTAGTAGTTCCAATCATTTTATATAATTTTTTTAGATACATCTCATGTAAACAGCATATGGATGGATTTGTGTGTTTTGGTCATACTTCTTTATCTTTCAATTGTGAAATTTTTGCCATTTATATTGTCAAGGTATAAATCTTTCAAAAAATTAAAGTTCTCATGCATATATATTGTGAACATGTGCCAAAGATTCATTTACTTATTAATGACAGGACCAGATGATAAAGCTGGTTTAAAGGAGAATACATATCTACACACACACACACACATACCAATAATGCAATAAGATTGATAAATATGATACAAAACTGGTTAATGTCCTGCAGAGCACTAAAACTATAAGCATTGGTGTAATCTTCTCTGATAAAAGTCATTTATCATTTCCATGATATCAGTTGTCAGTAGGTTAACATCTAACTTTTTGGAATCTAGTTTTTAATCAGCAGTAAGTAGAAATCAAAGAAACTTTATTTCTCTAGCAATCAAATGACTATGTGAAGAAACTTAGTGTTGAAGGAAAAATGATTCATGACACTTGTTAAAGAACAATGAGGCAGGCTTTATTCAGGGCCATCACCATAGGTGTAGGGTCAACTGCAATGGGGTTATGTAGTGGAGGAGAGAGATTGGGCTCAATTCCAAATACAACAAGGAAAAGTGGGAATTTATAGCCAAGGAGGAGGGTCGGGGTCAGTGGAGGAAAAATTACTAAGAGGAAACATCAGGAGTCGGGGGTGATTCTGGCTAAACCAACCTAACAAGATTCTTGCTGAAGGCAGGTCAGGGTGATCAGACATCACCTGGGGGATGGCGGCAGGTGAGGAATCCAATCATCCATTGATGGATGATCCATGTGATGGTGATCAGATATCAAGGAGGGAGCATTCTGGGTAAATTTACTAGGATTCCTGCTAAAATTGGACAATGCTAAGAGATTAAAGCTCAGAAGACAGGGACTAGTTGAGAAAAATGTTTGAAAAGTCATGGAAGAAAATTTCCAAATTTGGTGAATATCATAAATTTACAACTTTAAGAAGCTCAGCACACTCCAACAAGCTATGCTCAAAAAAAACCCCACATCTATTCATGTCAAATTCAAACCTCTGAAAAACAAAGGAAAATATTCTTGAAAGGAGATGCAGGTGGCAAAACAATGTATAGAGGGAAAGACAGCAATTCAAATGTATGCAGGCTTATCATCAGAATCTATGAAAAACAGGAGACAATAGAAAGATAGATTCAAAGTGAAAAACAGAAGAACTACTACTCCAAAATTCTATACATCTAGTGAAAATATGCTCTGAGAATGATGGGAAATGAAGACACACTCTGATGAAGGAAAAGCAAGAGAATTTGTTGCTAGCATACCTGCTTTAAAAGAAATGTGAAAGATAGTTCTTCAGTCTGAAAAGAAACAATACTAGAGGAAAACTGGAATTTCAGGAATGAAGAAAAATACAACATAAGTGATAAATATCTAAGTAAATATAATAGACTCTTTCTCTCCCCTTAAGTACTTTAGAACATGTATGATGGTTGAAAGCAAATAATACAACAGTGTCTGGTGGAGATTAGAATGCATATGGTGGGACAGTGTGTAAAGGAGAAAGCTAAAGACACCTATGTGTTTCCAGAGCTCCGACATTTTTCTTGAGATGTTAAAATATTAGCTCCAAGTAGGCTGTAAAAATATATATTCATCTTGCAGACCACAGAGCAGACCAAGGCACAGTTGGCTTTTCTACAAAGAAACTGGCAAGGACAGAGCATCAAATACAGTCATGCACCACATGACGGTTTGGTCAACATCGGACAGCATATATGATGGTGGCCCCATAAGATTAGTACCACATAAGTAAGTACACTCTATGATGTTTGCACAAGGATGAAATTGCCTAATGACACGTTTCTCAGAATGTATCCCTGTCATTAAGCGACACATGACTGTATTTGACCATCACCATCTGAGAGTAGGAGAAGTTAACTGTCCCAAGAGGAAAAGGAAAAGACCCAGGGCAAGTGAGAGGGGTTGTTTCTGATCCCTCTCAGGTTTAACCACATATTAAATGACCATGGAGAAGCTGTGAATGAAAAAAGAGGTCTTTAAATCTATTTGACTTACTATAATGCAATGTACTGTATTCATAATTACATTTTATTAGAAAATTAAAAGTCCGGGGAAAATGCTAAACAAGATGCTAAGGCAACTGCTATAAACCAGGGTTTTTTCAGGCAAGGTTACTCCACAAATGAATGAACTCAACCACAGGAAGTAACTTTCACAAAGTCACATAATCAACAAGGATGATCAATGTTTCCCACATAAGTTGCATATCAGAATCACCTGGAAAATTTGTTAAAAATATGAATCTTGAGCCACAATCCAGTCAAACTGGTCATGATTCACTGAATTTGGGTACAAGAATCTGTATTTTATCCAGGTCCCCAGACTTTTCTTTGGTAATCTGTCTGTACCAGTCAGTGAATGGGTATTTAGAGAGCACTGCTGCACCATGCAAGCAGCTCCAGTGACATTGTGGATAACAATAAAACCTACTTCACATGGCTTTTATGAGTATTAAGTGATAAGGATAAAGCATATCATAAATGATGTTATCATAATTATCCAAATATGAAAGTAATGACAACCCATCTAATGACTAAAAATTGTTATTTAATGTGGAAATTCAAGATTCATGGCTGACCTTCAAAGCATGGCATGGTGAAAATCAAAACCATGCAGAGTATTCAAGAGAAGAGCAGACAAGGAAATGGAGGCAACTAATGTAAGTTAAATCAGTAGCTGGAGGACTCATGAGGTTTGAGAATATATTTCTTAATGATAAAAATTGAGGATGGTAATAAACTGGGAAGAAAGAGCCACTTGTGAAGGATGATAATAATGGTGATGCCCAAGGGTTTTTTGTGTGCCAGGCACTGTTCAAAGCATTTGACATATATCGATCCATTTTGCCTCAGAACAATCATATAAAATAGGTACAATTATTATATTCATTTTACATGTAAGAAAACCTTGCCATGGAGGAGTTAAGTAACTTACTCAGGAAATGTCAGAACAGTAAGAAAAATGTGAAACCTAAAGGATTAAAGTCATGGGGCAATCTCTATCCAGTGATACATAGGGTATACAGAATTAGGGAATGGCCCTTAAAAGAAGGGTTAAGCAGTGATGGCAGCATCATGGCAGAGTCAGTTTTTCTCTGTCTCTCCTCTCTAAGTTACAACCAATTGGACATCCACTGACCAAAAAAGTATTCCCTACAAAGTACAACAGAATGTCTAGGAGATCCAGGCATCTATATATATAAAGCTGGGTGGATTGGACCTTCGGGAGGCAGAGGAATTAGGGAAACAGCTCCCGCCCCCTCAACCAGCAGAAGCAATCCAAAACATGAATCCTCACAAGGCACCCGTGCCTGTGAACAGAGGCTGCAGGGGCAGACAGGGAACTCGCACCTTAGATCCTGCCCCTCCCCAGCAGTGGTGGGTTTGCACACGTCCTGAGGATTCAAGACACAGAATGGAGCCAGTGACCCAGCCCTCTTGCTCTCTCCCTCCCCAGGGAGTGGCCCAGTCTTTCCAACAGTGGGGACAGTATCCAAACATGCAAATTTTCCCAGCTGTGGTGGGGTGCCCTTGCCTAAGTTTTCAAAACACACTGGCTCAAGCCTCTGACTAGAGGGTGCACAAGTAAGCAACAGTGGCACTCATTCCCTACTTAGCCCTTGCCCCACTGCTGTGGCAGGTGGAATCTGCAACCTGAGGCTGCAGGAACCACAGCAGAACCCCTGACCCAGCCCACAGTGGCAGCTCCTCCAGCACTGGCTCTACTAGCAACAGAGTCTGCATCCATGTCTCTGGGTCCCTGGGCCCTCAGCAGTGACAATGACACCCGTGAACACAGGGCCCCTGGTAGGGGTGCTTCCAGGACCCCTAGTCAACCTGAGAGCAGCAACACAGGTGATATATGAGGCAGCAGCTTAAGCCCCTGGTGAGCCCTCAGAGAGCCAGTGGTGGGATAAGAGGCCCAGGTAACCCTGGAAGCAGCAGAATTGCACACAGCCTGGTGATGACACCTGAGAGTACAGTGACATCATAAGCAGCAGTGCCCTCAGAAGCACTAGCAGCAGAAGGAGGGAACTAGTGATGCCTCTAGCACAGGCAGCAGAGGATGTAAAGTCCAGGCTCTCAAATACAACCAGAAGCAGCTCAGAACCAACATAACCAAAGGCTTACACAAATAAGAAAGGTGGTTACTACCACAAATGCTCTGGCAGAGGATCAACCCATAAAGCACACAGTAATATGGCAGAAGAGAAAGAAAATGACAACTCTCTAGAAACCAAACTTGAAGTCACAGAAGAATACAATCTAATTGACAGAGAATTCAAAATAGCTGTCATGAAGAAACTCAATGAGTTACAAGAAAATTCAGAAAGACAATTCAAAGAATGGAATAAAATAAATAAACCGAAGGAGTACTTCACCAAAGAGATTGAAACTCTAATAAACAGCCAAACAGAAATTCTGAAGATGAAGAACACAATTAACAAGATAAAAAAATTAAGTAGAAAGCATTAAAAATGCAGTAGACCACATGGAAGAGAGAATTAGTGAGCTCAAAGACAGAAATCAGGTACCCCAGAAGGAGAAAAGAGGGAGAGGGGAGCAGAGAGCTTATTCAAAGAAATAGTAGCTGAGAACTTCTGAAACCTGGGGAAGGAACTGGATAAACAAGTATATGAAGCTAATGGAACTCCTAATTATCTCAATGCAAAAAGACCTTCTCCAAGGCATATAATATTAAAACTGTCAAAAATCAATAACAAAGGAAGAATACTAAGGGCAGCCAGAGGGAAGAAAATAACTTGCAAACTGCAAACCCCCATCAAACTTTCAGAGGCTTTCTCAGCAAACTCTACAGGTTAGGAGACAGTGGAATAATATACTCAAAATATTGAAAGACAAACACTATCAGCCAAGAATACTCCATCCACCTAAGTTACCCTTCAGATATGAAGGAGAAATAAAAGTTTTCCCAGACAAACAAAGGCTGAGAGAGTTCAACACTAGACCTGCCTTACAAGAAATGTTGAAAGAAACCCTCCTAGCTAAAACCAAAAGGAAAAGCTTTACAAAACTTTAAGCAGAGTGATAAATAGATAGACAGAATCAGAAAAAGTGCAACTCTATATCACAATAGATTAGTAAACCCTTAATTATAACACAAAAGCTAAGGGGAAAGAAAGCATCAAAAATAACTATAACCATTTCAATTGGTCACAAACTCACAACAAAAAGAAGAAGAATTTGTGACAACAAAAAGAAAGAGAAGAGGAAAAGGATGTAACCTGAAAAGGCTAATGAAGGTAAGATGCTATCAGCAGAAAAAGGACTATCTCCTCTATGATACCTTTTATACAAATCTCATGGTAATCACAAAACAAAAACTCAGAGAAGAGTCATAAACCATAAATAAAGAGAATACTGAGAAAAACATCACATAACACCAACAAACTGAAATGGCAGACAGATATATGAGGAAAAAGAAATAATGGAAATATAGAACTGGAAAACAAAAGATAAAATGGCAGTGTTAAGCCCTCATATAACAATAGTCACCCTAAAGGCAAGTGGATTTAATTCACCAATCAAAAGACACAGAGTGGCTGGATGGATTGAAAACCAAGACCCAACAATATGCTGTCTCCAGGAGACACATCTCCCCTCTAAAGAAAAATACAGGCTCAGAGTGAAGGGATGGAAGACAATACTCCAAGCAAATGGCAACCTAAGAAAGTGGGTGTAGACATACTTATATGAGACAAAGCAGACTTCAAGATGAAAAAAGATAAAAGGGACATTCCATCAAGATGATATAATGCTTATTAACATAAATGCATCTAACATAGAAGCACCAAAGTATATAAAGCAACTATTAACAGACCTAAAGGGAGAAATTGACAGGAACACAATAATCATAGGGAAGCTTAACACCCCACTTACATCAATGGATAGATCATTGAGACAGAAAGTCAACAAAGAAACAGGGGCCTTAAATAAAATGCTAGACCAGATGGACTTAAAAGAAATATATATAGCATCCCATACAAAAGCAGCAGAATACATATTCCTCTCAAGTGCACACAGAACATTCCCAAAGATGATCTTATGTTAAGAGACAAAACAAGCCTAAATAAATTTAAAAGATTGAAATCATATCAAGCATCTTTTCCAACCACAATGGTATGAAACTAGAAATCAACTACAAGAAGAAATTTGAAAGAGTCACAAATATATGGAGACCAAAGAGCACGCTATTGAACAACTATTGGATCAATGGAGAAATCAAAAAATACCCGGAGGCAAATAGAAATGAAAACACAACATACCAAAACTTATGTGATAAAACAAAAGTGGTACTAGGAGGGAAATTTATAGCAATACAGGCCTACCTCAAAAAAGAAAAAAAAAATCTCAGATAAACAGTCTAACACTATACCTAAAAGAACTAGAAAAGAAGAAGAAACAAAGCCCAAAGTCAGTAGAAGGAAGGAAATAATAAAATTGTGAGCATAGGTAAATGAAATAAGACTGAAAAAGAAATAGAAAGGATCAATGAAACTAAGAGCAGATTCTTTAAAATGATAAACAAAATTGACAAAACCTTAGCCAGGCTCACTAAGAAAAAAAAGAGAAGGCTCAAATAAATCAGGTCAGAAATGGAAGGGGAGAAATTACAATGGATACCACAGAAATACAAAGGATCATAAAAGAATACTATGAAAAGGTATACACCAACAAATTAGATAACCTAGAAGAAATGGATAAATTCTTAGAATCATACAACCTCCCAAAACTGAATCAAGAAGAAATAAAGAATGTGACTAGGCCAATGAAAGGTAAAGAGATTGAAACAGTAATCAATAATCTCCCAAAAAACAAAAGTCCAGGACCAGACAGCTTCTCTGGTGAATTCTACCAAACATTCAAAGAAGATTTAATATGTATCCTTCTCAAACTCTTCCAAAAAATTGAAGAGGGTGAAATGCTTCCTAACTTGTTTTATGAGCCAACATCACCCTGACACCAAAATCAGACAAGGACAATGGAAAAAAGGAAAATCACAGGCCAAAAATCCTCAATAAAATATTAGCAAATCGTATACAACAATACATTAAAAGGATCAGACACCATGATCAAGGGGGATTTATTCTAGGGAAGCCAGGATGGTTCAACATCCACAAGTCAATCAATGTGATACACCACATAAACAAAATGAGGAATAAAAACCACATGATTATCTCAATAGATGCAGAGAAAGCAGTGGTAAGATGCAATATCCATTTATGATTTAAAAAAAAAAACTCTCAATAAAATGGGTGTAGAAGGAGAGTAGCTTGACATAATAAAACCATATAAGACAAACCCACAGCCATCATCATACTCAATGGTGAAAAACTGAAAGCTATCCCTCTAAGAAGAGGAACAAGACAGGGTGACCACTCCCTCCACTCTTATTCAACACAGTATTGGAATTATTAGGCAGAGCAGTTAGGCAAGAGAAAGAAATAAAAGCCATCCAAGTTGGAAGGAAAAAAGTAAAACTGTCACAATTTGTGGATGATATGATTTTGTACAGAGAAAACCTTAAAGAGTCCACCAAAAAACTATTAGAAATAAATAATGAACACAGTAGAGTTGCAGAGTACAAAATCAACATACAAAATCCATACACTAATAACAACTAGCAGAAAGAGAAATCAAGAATACAATCTCATTTACAATCACAAAAAAAGAATAAAATACCTAGGAATAAATTTAACCAAAGAGGTGAAAGACCTATACACTGAAAACTACAAGACATTGTTGAAAGAAATTGAAGCTGATATAAAAGATATTCTATGCTCATGGATAGACATAGTTAAAACGTCCATATTACGTAAAGCAATCTACAGTTTCAGTGTAATCCTGATCAGAATCCCAATGACCTTCTTCACAGAAATAGAACAAAGAATTCTAAAATTTACATGGAACAAAAGATTCCAAATAGTCAAAAAAATCCAAAGAAAAAAGAATAAAGCTGGCAGTATCACATTCCCTGATTTCAAACTGTACTACAAAGCTATAGTAAGCAACAGAGCATGATACTTGGCACATGGCAGAAAAACAGACACATAGATCAATGGAACAGAATTCAGAGGCCACAAATAAAACCACACATCTATGGACAGCTAATTTTCAACAAAGGGGCCAAGAAAATACAACAAAGAAAGGAAAGTCTCTTCAATAAATGGTGTTGGGAAAACCGGACAGCCACATGCAAAAGTATGAAAGTAGACCATTATCTTACACCATACACAAAATTAACTCAAAATGGATTAAAGACTTGACTGTAAGGCCTGAAACTGTAAAACCCCTAGAAGAAAACATACCAGTATGCTCTTTGACATTGGTCTTAGCAATATCTTTTTGAATACCATGACTACCCTGGAAAAAAAGAAAAAATAAACAAAAAGAAAAAATAAACAAATGGGACTACATCAAACTAAAAGCTTCTGTACAGCAAAGGAAACCATCAACAAAAAGAAAAGACAACTCACCACCTGGGAGAAAATATTTGCAAATCATATATCCAACAAGGGGTTAATTTCCAAAAGATATAAAGAACTCATACAACTCAACAACAACCAAAACTGAACAACGTGATCAAAAGCTGGGCAGAGGATATGAACAGATATTTTCCAAAGAAGATATACAGATAGCCAAAAGGCACATGAAAAGATATTCAATATCACTAATTATTAGGGAAATGCAAGTCAAAACTACAATGAGATATAGCCTCACAACCATTAATGGCTATTATTAAAAGGACAAGAAACCACATGTGTTGGAGAGGATATGGACTAAAGGGAACCCTCACACACTGCTAGCGGGAATACAAACTGGTGCAACCACTATGGCAAACAGTATGAGGATTTCTCAAAAAATTAAAAATAGAAATACTATATGATCCAGCTTTTCCACTTCTGGATATTTATCCAAAGAACATGGAAACACTCATTCCAAAAGATATATGCACCCCTATGTTCATTGCAGCATTATTCACAATAGCCAAAACATGGAAGCAACCCCAGTGCTCATCAACAGATGAATGGATAAAGAAGATGTGGTGTGTATGTGTGTGCATATGTGTGTGTGTGTGTGTGTGTATATATAGTGTGTGTGTGTGTGCACGCATGTATAAACACATATAATGGAATGCTACTTAGCCATGAAAAAGACAAAATCGTCCCATTTGTAACAGTATGGATAGACCTTGAGAGTACTATGCTAAGTGAAATAATTCAGACAGAGAAAGACAAATACCATATAATTTTACTCATATGCAGAAGGTAAACAAACACATAGCTATAGATACAGAAACAGATTGGTGATTACCAGAGGGGAAGGGGGCTGGAAGTTCCCCATTCCAGGAGTAAAGGGGAACATATGTATGGTGATGGATAAAAACTAGACTATTGGTGGTGAACACGATGCAGTCTATACAGAAGCTGAAATACAATAAACTACACCTGAAATTACACAATGTTATACACCAATGTGACCTCAATAAAAAAGTTTAAAAAGAAGGGACATGACTCAGGGATTTCACTTTCCTATTTTTTTCTTTTCTTTCTTTTGCCTTCAAAATAAAGGCGGTACTAAGCAAAGAAATGGAGCTAGGACTACAAAAAGGACGAAAAGCACAAGCAGAAGACACTAAGCAAAAGGCTTGGTTGGTGAAAAGGGTCCATGGGGAGGGAGGGCTAGAGGCAGGCAGATCTGGGTCTGTGGTGGAGGTTTTGAATCAGAAGCTCCAAGATTTGGAGGATGATAGCAAGGAAAAGAGCAAGGGAAACAGCTTGAGAAGTAATGAAAATAGGAAAGTTTAGAGGCAAGAAGTCACAGGGAAGTGATTCATCAGGGAATAACGATTCATTGGGATATAAATCTCATTGGACCTTGTAACCAAGTGTGTCGAGCTGGAGCCTGATTCAGTTCAGTCGTGCACATCTCACTGAATAAAACACACTGAAAATGTAAGAGAAGAGTCCATGGGAGGCTGTGGTAAGGCAGGATAATGGCCCCCAAGGCTGTCCACACCCTAAACCCTGGAACCTGTTAATATGTTACCTCAGGTGGCAAAAGGAATTTTGAAGATGTGACTAAGGGTGAGGGTTGTGAGATGAGGAGATTCTCCTGGATGATCTGGGTGGGCCCAATCTAATTCTATAAATCTTTAAAAGCAGAGAATCACTTCTGGCTGTGATCAGAGGAAGATGTGACTGTAGAAGATGAGTCAGAAAGATGCAATGTCATTGGCTCTGAATATAGAAGAAGGGAGCCACTCGCCAAGGAATTTGAGAAGCCCCCTAGGAGCTGGAAAAGGCAAGAAACCAGATTTTCTCCTAGAGCCTCCAGGAGAGAAAGCAGCCTTGCCAACATTTTTATTTTAGCCCAGTGATTTTCCCTTTGCAGCAATAAGCCAATTTTGGTATTTTGACCACAAGAACTGTAAAATGATAAATTTCTAATGTTTAAGCCACTACATTTGTGGTAATTTGTTACAGCAGCAATGTAAAACTAATATAGACATCTTCACAGCATTTTCCTGTTGGGACCTTCCTCAACAGTGGATCAAAGAGACACCAAGACTGTTAATTAACTCCTGAACCCTGCAAAGCATCCCATAAGTAAGTCAGGACACCCAGCCTCTCTGGCAGACAGAGAAAGCACACAAGTCCAGGGCTGTGTGGGGAGGAAGCAGCTGGTGCTTTAGACACTTGCTGACAAGCAGACCTGAGGAGGTGTGTGTTCACAGCTGAAGCACCATGAGAGGTGAGTTATAACACTACTGACAGGAAAAGTCAGCCACATCTTCAGCCTGGAGGCTGCTGATGGTGAGAGTGAAACCTGTCGCAGATTCACTGCCACCAAATTGGTCAAGGACCCCAGATGTCTGGGTGGATGCCCAGGAGATGAGCAACTTAGGAGCCTGTCCTGGTTTCTGCTGGTACCAGGCTAAGTAGTTGCTAATGCTCTGGCTGGACTTGCAGTTGGTGGTGAACCTCTCTCCTGCAGAAACAGCCAGGAACCCTGAAGACTGGATCCTCACAATGTGTGCACGGGCACCTGCAATCAGGAATGAACAGTCACCATACATACATACATTATGTCAAGAAATTAGGAACATTTTTTACAATGTTGCATGCCACACAGACTCTATTAGGTATAATAGGGTCTGTTTTGAAAATAATTTATTTCACCCTGCATCTAAAATCATTTTCTAATCAACAAAAATATTAATCTGAATAGACCGAGACTAAATCTGAATAAATCTCTCACCTGAGACCCAGAGCAGCAAAAACATGAGGAGCTTGGCCTGTGACATCACTGTTCTGCCATTGCCCTGCCTGATGCAGCTCAGTTCATGTTGCAGAGGGAATGAGCACATTTGAAAAGCTCTGGGCAGCCAGCCAGAGCCGACAGGGAACTGTGCAAAGCAAACAGTGATCATGGAAGTAAATCATAGGCAGTGTTGATGGAAGTATGTAATTTAAAGAAAGAGCCAAAAATAACATCAGAAAATGTGACTGTTTGACTGAAGACACAGACATAAACCTAGAAACTGCAATTTCCAGTAAGCATTCAGAAACCAGTTGAAATATAAAATATTTTTCAAAATCAATAACATTCTCTTACACAAGCTACAGCCAACACAGGACAATCTAATAAAAAGCCTCTGTGTTAAATACACACACACACACATAACTGACTGTGTGTGTGTGTGTGTGTGTGTGTGTGTGTGTCCATAAAAACATTCAAACTCTGAAAAGATAGATAGTGGGAAATTTTCGATTTCCTGTGACCAGAAAATATTTTACTACTAAGGCTGTTTCTCCTGAAGGTATCTAAGGACACTACAAACCCATGAGGTTGGGTGCCAAGTCCATGCAAAGGCCAGAGAGGCAGAAGTCGTGGCCCAGAGACCATTCAGGTGAGAACTTCTGAGGGAGACCAATCCTACATTAGGCTGGAGCCCCTGAGGACTCCACACTCAGGATAAGAGCAAACCAAATCTAGACTGACTCTCCCCTCCTCTCCACTGCTGGGAACTGAACTGCAGGGAGAACTGCTTAGATTTGTTACAGAACTGGAGAGAAAAGGGCAAAGCAAGAAGAAAAAAAGAAAAACCTTCCCTAGGAAGTTGTGACTATAGATCAATCCCTGCATGGGTTCGCATCCCAAGCACGCATGGCCTAAGTGAGTCTGGAACTTTCCAATGTTGAACTTGATTTAGCCCATTCAATGAGTACAGCCCCCAAGCACCAGGAATAAAAACAAACAAAAAACTTCTCTTCAGGAGGGCACATCCATTATAAACTCTTGGGAGACCTTATAAATAATTTTTGAAAGCCCAACATGAGCAAGATGTCAGAGATTTCTTGATATCCACGAAAACAAGACTACCTGAATGTGAACAACATGGGTAACAGCAGAATCACAGAGAGCAGATAAGGAAGCCCCCTAGGATTTCAGATATTGAAATAAGCACAAACAGTTTATTTTTATAAAGTGAATAACCAACAAGGAAATATCTACAGAGAAAAGGATACTACAAATGGTGATATTACAGTCTTTAGAAAGAACCAAACTAAAATCCAGAAGAGTCAACAATACTGAAGAAGAACAAAGTCAAAGGACTGACACTACCAGAGTTCAAGACTTACTGTAAAGTTTCAGTAATTGAGAAGCTTGGCACTGGTGAAAGAGTAGACAAATATAGATCAATTGAACATAATAGAGAGCCCAGAAATAGACCTACACAAACACAGTCAACTGATCTTTGACAAAGCAGCAAAGGCAATGCAGTGGAGAACATACAGTTTTTTCAGCAAATGATGCTGGAACAACAGGACATGCACATGCAAAAAAAGAAAAAAATGAATCTAAACACAGACATTACACTATTCACAAAAATTAGCTCAAAATGGATCATAGACCTAAATATAAATCAAAACTTTAGAACTCCTGGGGCCGCCCGGTGGTGCAGCGGTTTAGTCCGTGCTTGGCAGCCTGGGGTTCACAAGTTTGGATCCCGGGCACCCGCCGATGCACTGCTCATCAGCCACGCCATGGCAGCATCCCATATAAAGTAGAGGAAGATGGGCACAGATATTAGCCCAGGGCCAGTCTTCCTCAGCAAAAAGAGGAGGGTTGGTGATGGATGTTAGCTCAGGGCTGGTCTTCCTCACAAAAAAAAAAAAAAAAAAAAAAAAAAACTAAAATTCCTAGAAGATCATATAGAAGGAAATTTAAGTGACCTTGTGTTTGGTGATAACTTCTTAGACACAACACCAAAAGACAATCCATGAAAGAAAAAATGTTTAAGTGAGACTTCATTAATATTAATAACTTATGCTCTGTGAAAGATATTAAGAGAATGAGAAGCAAGTGACAGATTGAAAGAAAACATTTTCAAAACACTTATCTAATAAAAGAGTTGTATCCAAAATATACAAAAAGCTCTAAAATTCAGCAATAAGAAACCAACAATCCGATTGTTGGCAATCGGAAAGTGGCAAAATATCTGAACAGACATTTCACCAAGGAATATAGAGAGATGGCAAATAAGCATATGAAAACATGCTCCACATCATATGCCATTAGGGAATTGCAAATTAAAACAACATACCACTTGGGGCCGCCTGGTGGCGCAGCGGTTTAGTCCGCGCTTGGCAGCCCGTGGTTCGCGGGTTCGGATCCCGGGCGTCCGCCGACGCACTGCCTGTCAGCCATGCCGTGGCGGTGTCCCATATAAAGTGGAGGAAGATGGGCACGGATGTTAGCCCAGGGCCAGTCTTCCTCAGCAAAAAGAAGAGGATTGGCGACGGATGTTAGCTCAGGGTCGGTCTTCCTCACAAAAAAAAAAAAAAAATACCACTACACACCTATTAGAATGACCAAAATCCAAAACACTGACAATAACAAATGCTAGTGAGGGTGTGGAACAACAGGAACACTTATCACTTATATGTGGATCTAAAAAAGCTGAATTCATAGAAATAGAGACTAGAATGTTGGTCACCAGGGACTGGGGATGAGGGAAATGGGGAGATGCTGGTCAAAGAGTACACACTTCCAGTTATAAGAGGAACAAGTCCTAGGAATCTGATGGGCAGTTTGATGATTATAGTGTATAATATTGTATTACATACTTGAAAGTTGCTACGAGAGTAGATCTTAAATATTTGCACCACAAACAAGTCATGGTAATTATGTGACGTGATGGAGGTGTTAGCTAACACTATGGTAGTAATCCTATTGTAAAATATAACCTGTTGTATACCTCAGACATATGCAATGCTATGTTAATTATACCTCAATAGAGCTAGGGGTAAAATCCTAGTCACAAAAGAATATATACAAATATACAGTATGATTTGTATTTCCCTAATAATTAGTGATGCTGAACAACTTTTCATTTGCCTGTTGGTCATCTGTATATCTTCTTTGGAAAAAATGTCTGTTCAGAGCCTCTGCCCATTTTTTGATCAGGTTGTTGATTTTTTGTTGTTGAGTTGTATGTTGTTTATATGTTTTGGATATTAACTGCTTATCCAATATGCGATTTGCAAATATTTTTCCCGGTTACTGGGTTGTCTTTTCTTTTTGTTGATGGTTTCCTTACCATGCAGAAGCTTTTTAGTTTCATATAGTCCCATTTGTTTATTTTTTCTTTTGTTAATCTTGTCTGAGGAGACATGATATTCAAAAAGATATTGCTAAGACCAAGGACAAAGAGTGTACTACCCACGCTTTCTTCCAGGAGTTTTATGGTTTCTGGTCTTAAATTCAAGGCTGTAATCCATTTTGAGTTAATTTTTGTGCATGGTATAAGGTAATGGTCTACTTTCATTCTTTTGCGCATGGCTGTCCAGTTTTCCATTACCATTTATTGAAGAAACTTTTCTTTCTCCATTGTATGTTCTTGGCTCCTTTATTGAAGATTAGCTGTCCATAAATCTGTGGGCTTATTCTGGGCTCTTAATTCTGTTCCATTGATCTATGCATCTGTTTTTCTACCAGTATCATGATGTTTTGATTACTATAGCTTTGTAGTATATTTTGAAATCAGGTTTATGGTACATCCGGCTTTGCTCTTTTTTCTCAGGATTGCTTTGGCCATTCAGGGTCTTCTGATTGCATTTACATGAAGTGCCATAACAAGCAAAGCCATGTGGTTTAGAGATCCAGAGTGTAAAATCCAGTAAATGAACACTATAAATATTGGAGATGGGGTTAATTTTGAGTGGAAGGAAACATTATGGTTAGTAAAGAATACATGGGATTTCACAGAAGTGGAAGACCAGAAATATACTAGATATTGATGATACCTTGGGGAGCACTAGGTTACTATTCACTAAAAGATGTACATATGTGTGTTGTGCACATATTGTTGTTATATTTTATAATAAAATTTAAATATATGTTTATTATAATATAATTTCACAATTTTACTGAAAAATACTAAAAATTATATCCACAAAGTACCAGACACAGTACTTGGCATAGAGTATTTGTTTAATAATATTTTTGAATAAATGAGTAAATAAAAAAGAAAATGAATAATAGAAAATGTTAATTCTATTAAACTTCATATCATTGGATAGAAGAGTACATCTTGAACCAATGGACGTCTCCAGTTCAGACTTCTCTTCCAATTTCCAAAATCTTACATTTCTTCTTGGATATCTCAAAGGCACCTCAAACACAGTACCTTTAAAATATAACTCAGTATCTTCTGCCCTCCCCACATCTCAACCCTGCCAAACCTCAGCCTAAGAAAGGGGACACCATACATCTTGTTGTGTGAAACATTGGAGATATCCTTGACACAGCTCTTTACCTCAAACCTCATAGCCAATTTTACAACCTATGTATTCCCAAATCCATCCAATTCTTTCCATCTTCACAGTCATGGCCTTAGACCAAGACACCAGCATCTCTCTTCTAGATTTCTAAAATAGCTTCCTAACTTCTATTCTTATCTCTCTCCAAAACATTCCCCACTGAAACCAAAATGATTCTTTTTAAAGGCAAATTTGACCATGTCATCTGTCTGCTTAAAAACCTTCCAATCTTTCTGTTATATATAGGAGAAACACAGGAAACACTTAGAATGCCTTCCCCAATTGCTCTCATACATACATCTCTTACCTCAAATTCTGCATTTTTGGAGCATTCTTTAATCAAGTGTATATCCTGACCACTTACACTCCTGAGAGTATGGCTCTTGTCTTTCATTGGTCACCATCATTATTATAACACCAGTACTCAGAAAAGTACCTTGTATATAGTATATTCTCAGTTAGCATTTGTTTAATAAATGCATAAATGAATAAACAAAGGAAAGAAAACATAAATTTGATCAAGTTTATTTACAACTGTAACATAACCTTAAGCAGTATAGTAATGAGATTTTTTTTGCAACCCTTTAAATTATTCTAAATTTTAATAGAAGTGTAAAGAATTTAGCAACTATAAATATCTTGTGGGGAAAAAACTTTGATGAAGATCTAATGTTGTCAAACAAAGAAACATATTTTTATCAGTCAGGGCCTTTGGTTGTATAGAAATCAAACTGGGTCTCATAGACACCCAACAGTGTCTAACCTAAGCAGAAAATAAAATGACTGACCCTCATTATGTGACTTACAGATTTCATGGGAAGTTTGGATAACATGGTATAGAAAAGGCATGTGAGCTAGATGGCATAAACACAGTCTAGGACAATTCACAGAAAGAGATTTTATGTGACGCCACTGCCATCATAGACAGTGGCAGTCCTACTGATACCACCACTGCCGTACACCAGTCATGGAACGCTGGATACCAGAGGCCTCTACTGGGAGGCCATCTTGGGAGACTGTTCTATCTGTAAACATTTTAGACTAGCTGAGTGGAGCGTTAGAACAATTTCCACATGTACAACTTCAACAAATGCTTCATCATGAATGTATTTCTGTTTCCAGCAACTGTACTAGGGATGCTAAAACATAACTATTTTCATCTTAGTTTTGTCAGAGAATCTAAGACAATAGGTACCAACTGCTGCCATATATAAAAGTAAGAAAAGCACAGCTTACAAGATTTTTAACCACAAGTGTGTGATCTCTGATTTTCACCATGATACTCTTTGGTTCTTTACATAAGTGTCCCCCAGCCAACACCACATCCTGGGAGGGTGACCTGAGTCTCATAAATGGAGCCATTTCAGGGGGATGGAGCTTCAGCAACATCAAGCAAAAAGAGAAGCTGTAAGATGATGTCACATCCCAGATCCTCAGGCTCTTGCTCTATTGTATTTTTTGATGAGAGAATATTTACAAGCATAGAGATGGGGTTTTCCCTACAAAGTAATCTTCCTCTTCGGAAAGATCCACAGTCTTAAAATTGGATATAAAATAAGCGCTACAAGCAACAAACCTGTCCACCTGTCACAGAAACTGAATTTCCGCTTGATTTTTTTCTTCTACCCCTGAGTTGTACACCACTTCTGGATCAGCCCCGCATGCCTCTGATTGCAGGTTCCAGTGGGTTAATCACGCTCATTCAGGCAGCAGAGTCCTTGCCTGTCTCCCCAGGAAAGAGAGTCTCCATCAGGGAAGGGCCAGAGAGAACCTCCTCTACATGGATGTGAAGCATTACTTAGTGTGGTACCAGCACAGACCTGGGCATGCCCCTAAGGCCATCATTTACCATGTTTCCACTCAAGTAAACAGCTTGCTGACCAGGTTAAGTGGTAGTGGGTCTGGGACAGACTTCACTCTTAATCATCAGCAGCCTGGAAACTAAAGATAGTACAGCTAATTACTTTTTTCCAACATCAAGATGTACTCTCATAATGACATGACCCCAAATATAAACCTTCCTACCAGGGCATGTGGGATAGGTGTCCCAGCTGCTTCTCGCTTACTAACTACTTGTACAAATATCAGGTGTTTTGAAAATTGTCAGTTTGGTTTGATTTGTTAGAGAAATAAAAGAGTTGGCATGGTATAGTTTAAAAATCTGCAGCTGGGACTCCTTTACTCCAAAAAGAACTAGTCCCCTTCTCTGTCTTTCCACTACTTCCTTTAAATCTTATTGCACCCCTAACTCTGGGTCTCAGTGCTGGGTCATGCAGCCCAGGCCAGTCCTCTTCACTCAGATCCCAAACACCCTTCCCACTGGCTGTACTGCTGTTCCCCAAATACAACCTCCTCTCTGGGCAAGTTTGTAGTCACTATCTGCTGAGCATTCCTATTTCTCTACTTTGACATTAAGTTTGATTCCAGAGAGAACATCCCAGGGATGAGAAAACACTAGATCTCTGCCAGTCCTTGTGATGGAATCCATGAAAATTCTACTTTTCCCAATATATTATTTTCTTTGTGTGTGTGAGGAAGATTGGCCCTGAGCTAACTTCTGTTGCCAATCTTCCTCTTTTGCTTGAGGAAGATTGTCCCTGAGCTAATATCTGTGCCAGCCTTCTTCTATCTTTTTGTATGTGGCATGCTGCCACAGAATCACTTGATGAGCATTGTGTAGGTCCATGCCCAGGATCAGAACTCGTGAACCCGGGATCACCAAAGCAGAGCACACAAACTTAACTACCATGCCACTGGGCCAGCCCCTTCCAATTTCCTTTTATAATTAGAAAAGTTTTTAATTTGAAAAGAGCAGTAAAGCCAATTTTAAGAGAGCAGCAAACAAATATATGGAAGATGTGAGAGATGAAGGACTCAGATTTCTAAAGAGCAGAATGTTAAAAACCTCTCTAACTCACACCTCTTCCCAACCACTGAAATGCCCTATAGTTTCCATCTCTTCTGAATGCTCCCTTAGCTTTTGTGCTCTTTAGGCTTCTGCTCTTTCCTGAATACAGTGCTTCCCCCACAGCCTTCTCAAGAAGTTCCTGTTGCTCCCATCATTTGCCACTTCAAGATCTCTTCCACACCTCCTACTCAAAAAATAAAAAAATAATTTTAAATCTTTGAATTCAATGTAAGTAGACTACGTCACTCAGTATCACCCCTTATTGCAGTCATCCTTGAAGCCTCAAAGTCTCTTCATTTCTGGGATATTTTAGAGCCTGGCTCACAGACACTGTCTCAGACCCACAACTGTCACAATTCCTGGTAATTTCAATACACTTGTGTAAGATCCTCCCAGTATCTTGATCTCTCAGTTCTTTGATTAATTCTCCTCCAATTTTCTCTTCCTCACCCAATCTTGATCACTCACTTCCAGGGTCATACCTTAGATGTGTCATTAAAAAATAATTGCAACTACTTTATCATCAAAATGTTAAGCATTTCACTGTTGGCCACTTCTAAGAGCTCTGCAGCTCTCTCCACCTGGTATGCTATTGTCAGTAATTTTTACTCTTCATCAGGACCTGAAATCTGTAGGGAAAAAAATACTGGATTTCAATGGAAAATTAGGCATGTCTGTAGCATATCTTTATGGGTTATCCTAGTCTACTCCTGTTCATTGTCTGAGCTATTTTGCAACTCTTATTAAATTGTAAGTAACTGATCAATACATGAATTCTGTCCTGTCTAGTAGAGATCTAATTGACTTTCTTACCTCCCCTTGGAAAAATTAGTTTGTCTCCATTTGCAATTCATTCCTCTACTTCATATATATCTGTGCTGTTTTGACTTTTCCTTTGAGACAGATATCTCATCTTCCTAGTTCCCTCATATCATGTGAGTACAATAAATTAACACATGTTTATTATTATTCTTTCTCCATGAGAGTCAAAATTTTACTCTTTTTTGAAAATTGTCTTTTAACAAATCTGTTGACATTTCTACATTTTCTCTGTCCCTAAGCCCCACGTACTCTCATTTCCTTCCTTTGTCAGCTTAAATTCCATGATCCTTCTTTATAATGACTCCCTATACAAAAGAACTCCCTTGGCCTTCCATTGTTTCACTTCATACAGCAAAATCCCACATCCCATCCCAGATACCTGTCCCCACATTTCTGATATGGCTGGAGAAAAACACACAATAATCCTGACTTATCTCATTTAGATTCATGACCATGAACTACCTAAGGGCCCCTAATCCTGCCCTAGATTCATATTTCTTTTCCCTGGTTCATTCAGTTTTCACTCTTTCTCTTTGCTTCTATTCTTTAAGTTCTCACATCTCCTCCTCCATCCTAACTTTAAGCCAATTACCCAATTTCCTACTTCCTAGATAAAAAGATGCAATCAGAAGAGAACTTCCACAAGCACCTCCCATACATTCTTCTGATCCACTGGTATCTATATCACCACACTCTGCTTTCCTTCCTGTTACTATAGATGAGCAGACAGTCTTACCATCTGAGGCCACTTTCTCTGATCCCAAACCTCTTGCCTACTCAATTGCATTGCTTGGCACTTCTCCCTCTTTCCTGAATTATCCATATTCTCTTTAGCATCATTCCCGTCAGCATGCAAACATCTTTTTAAAAAATGCTTTTGACACTTCTCTCCAGTTATGGCCTGTTTCATCCTCTCCTTTACTGTAAAGCTCATTGAAAGAGCTGTATATAGTCTTCACTCCCAAACCTTCTACACCCCTTCTTTCTTGAGCTTTTTTCATTCAAGCTCTTACCCACACCATCTCACTGAAACTGCTCTGCAAAAGGTCACCAGTGACTTCCATATTGCCGAATCTAATAGTTACATCCCAGACCTCACCTCACTAGACCCATCAGCAGCACAACACCCTCGCCCTTGATATGCCTTTTTCTCTGACCTCCAGGGCATCACACTACCTTGCTAGTCTTCCATCCCACTGTTGCTTCTCAGGCTCCTGGCTGGTTCTTGCTAATCTCCCCTGACTCAGAGCTCAGTCCCTGAGCATCTAATCAATTCAACACTTATTCCATTGGTTAAATTATTTCAATCTCCAGTCCAGTTCTTTCCTCTGAACGCTAGACTCATATATCCAATGATCTACTTGACAATCACACATGGAGGTCTAGTACACGTCTCAAACTTAAAATATCCAAAACTAAATTCCTGATCTTCCTCCCCAACCTACTCTTGCCACAGTTTCCTCTATCTAAATAAATGGCAACTCTGCCCTTCAAGTACTCAGAGAAAAATCTTGCAGTCCCCAGACTTCTCTTTCTCTCATACAGCTCGTCAAAACCAGTCCCCAGACTTCTCTTTCTCTCATACAGCTCGTCAAAACCATCAGCATATTATCTCTAAATTCAAAATATATCACTTCTCACCTTCTCTACTGCTACAGCCATAGACCAAAGCTGTCCTTATCTCTAGCCTGGATGATAGCAATAGCCCCCTAACAGAGAGATCCTGTAAAACTACATATCAAATCATGTCATGCTCTAGTCAAAACTATTCTGCTTACCACATTATTCAAAATACACCCTAAATCATAGAGAAGTCTACAAAGTCCTACACAATGTGGCCTCCTCATTATTTCTTTGATCTGATTTCCACTATTCTCCCCCCAGGCACACTCCATTTTAGCAACACTGGCTTCCTTCTATTCCTCCAACATGCTGCTCACATTTCTGCCTCATAAATCAGTTGTTTCCTCTAACAAAAACTCTATTGCCAGGAGATATTTCTATGGCTTTTTACCTCACACCATTAAGAATTTGTTTAAGTTGTACCTTCTCAGTCTCACCTTCTCCATGACCCTCTATAGTAGATTGATTGCAAAAATGGATCCCCTATTCTTAAAGGAGATCCTCCATGCCTCCCTATATCGATGCTTTTTGCATTATAACTTAGTATTTCCTCCTATCAAGAGTTAGGGGCATTTACCCTCTCCTTCAATAGGATCAATTGCAAACATCATTAGAATGCATCAAATTGGACATTGTGACATTACTGAGTGTAGACTTCAAGATGCCTTATGTGGATTTACTTTCTCTCTTGGGACCTGTCAACTTCCTTAGGAAGCTGAGATTAGTCTTCCTGTGGGTGAGAGACATAAGGCATAGTCACTCAGACAGCCCTAGCTGATAGTCAGCCAACAAGAATGTGAAAGACATGAAAGAAATCTGAGCCTTTCTATATCAACTAGCACCGAGTTGACCTGTCAACTGACTTTAGACACACAAGCAGCCTGTACCAAGATCAACCATGTCTGCCCATATTAAAAGAACTACTCAGCTGACCCATAAACATGAGAGCAATAAAATGCTAACATTTTAAATCACAGCATCTGTGAGTGGTTTACTACACAACAATAGCTAACTAACAATTCATTAAGTTTTAAATTTCTACTCAATCTTACCCTTGCATGTTTTTACCATTCTTTGCTTTATTTTTCTTTGTACAACTTACAAAACAACAGTAAATATTTCCTGATGCACTTGTTTATTGTGTGGATCCCCAAAAGGAATGGAGAAGATATTTTGCTCCTGACACATATCAAGCATTCAAAAATCATAACTTGAATGAATGAATGACATGGATTCCTCAATATCAATATTTGACATTTTTTTCCTAATTATTATAAGAAACTGTTACGCAGGTAACAGTGTTCAGACTACACTGATCAGGTTTGCTGTGATCTCTCTTGAATCTAAATTTCATTAACACATGTATTTCAGAAAAAGGTGAAGAAATAATACTAAAATGACTGGAGTTTTTCCATTTTTACACTGAAATCGGCATGTTAATTAAATGTTACCCAAGGGACTCAAGTTATAGCACACTTAAAGCCACAATTTCCTTCAGTCACAAAATTAGAGTTGGGTGCCCCTTGGGATGGATTTAAAGAGAAAGTTGACAAATGATGAGAAAAGGTAATAGGAAACACTATCACATATTTCTAGAGTGACAGGGTTAAAGAATTAGAGAATTGCCTTTGAAAGAATCACTATGACTGGATGAAATGGAGACAAGACAAAGGGGGGTACAAAAAGGAGGTAGAGTAGGAAAGCAACTTCAGTGACACTGACCAGAAGAGTTTAGCTGGAAAACAGCATCCATGGAAAGAAAAAACAAAAGAAAGACACCACCTTCTTTGTGGGAGATTTTGAACAGGAGAGGGCAAGTGCTTATACTGGGATGGTCCAGAGTTAGAAAGGTGGGGGGCCGCCCGGTGGCGTAGCGGTTTCGTCCATGCTTGGCAGCCCGGGGTTCGCCGGTTCGGATCCCAGGCGCCCGCCAACGCACTGCCTGTCAGCCATGCTGTGGCGGCATCCCATATAAAAAAGTGGAGGAAGATGGGTACGGATGTTAGCCCAGGGCCAGTCTTCCTCAGCAAAAAGAGGAGGATTAGCAAAGGATGTTAGCTCAGGGCTGGTCTTCCTCACAAAAAAAAAAAAAAAAAAAGGTGATTGTAGGTAAAAAAAGGAGACCAGCAGAAGGAGGAATTAAAATACAAAAGTTCCAGAGTCAAGGAGACACACAGAGGGATAGTGGATCCTTCAGAGTGTAAAATCACGGGACCAACCTCCAGAGAGTAAGGACAAACCTTATTGACTTAATCATGTGATCAGTCCATGGGAAACAAGCAGGGTCCTGTGACACAAAATGCTCTCATGTCTAAGAGATCTTTACAGCTTATTTTTTCAATAATCTCCAACAAAAAGGGATCCAGAAAAAGCCAACTTCCTTAATTTTCTCCTGGGACCTGCAATCCCTCCAAGGAATAATTCAGGAGATATGACCTATCAGATAGAAGAACATGCATGTTCGGGGCTGTGTGGAGATGAAACAGCTGGTGCAGAAAAGACTCACTGAACCACACTTCTAGAGAGGAGGTTTGTGTTCGAGGCTGAAGCACTGTGGAAGGAGAGCTATTTCCCTGCTGACAGTAATAAACTGCCACATCTTCAGCCTGGAGGCTGCTGATGGTGAGAGTGAAATCTGTCCCAGATCCACTGCCACTAAATCTGCCAGGGACCCCAGATGCTCTGCTGGATGCTGCATAGATGAGCAGCTTAGGAACCTGTCCTGGTTTTTGCTGGTACCAAGCTAAGTAGCTGCTAACACTCTGACTGGCCTTGCAGTTAATGATGAGCGTCTGTCCTAGAGACACTGCCAAGGAGCCTGGAGACTGGGTCATCATGATGTCCCCACAGGCACCTGCAATCACAAATGGATAACGATGATACACAGACACTTCATCATAGACTCATTGAAATATGTAAATTAAAAGGTACTTTCTAATGGTATTACATGTCAGCACAGAATTGGGTCTATTTTGGAAATAGCCAGTACTTCCCAGTATATCTTAAAATAATTTTTGAACTCTAGAAAGATATTACTCCAAAAGGACTGAGGCACTTTTAAATTTCTCACCTGAGACCCAGAGCAACAAGGACAGAAGGAACTGTGTCTGCGACATCATCTTGCTGCCCCTGCCTGCCTGATGCACCTCAGCTCACATTGCAAAGGCCCCTTTAATGAAACCTGAGCAGCTGGTCTGGGCCTGGAGGGGCCTATGCAAAGCACTTAGTATAGAAGCAAACTGTATGGTGGGCTGTATAAGTATCTAATGCAAATCAAGAGCCAAAAATATCATCACCAAAAGTGTGGTTGTATGACTTGATGACATAGAAGTCAACTTAGAAGCTCTAAAACTACAAACTGCTAGATGATCTATGGAGGAGCTTCTGTTTTAAATCCAAAAATGTTTTTAATGGGTTCAGTTTCCACAAATGATGGGCTTGGTTCCTCAAATCACAATCCTGGTGAAATAATAAAACATCCCCCCAAAAAACCTACAAAACACAAGTGAAAACGAAGGGAGGGAAGGAGGGAGAGGACAGGGAAAAAAAGAAAGAAAGAAGGAAAGAGGAAGAAAGAAAGGAAAGGAGGGAGGGACAAGGGAAGGAGGGACAAAAAGAAAATGGGATGATTTGGGCCCAATGTTTTTTAAAAACCTATGACCAGAAAATGTTTGAGCTCTAAAGCTGTTTTTATCCTAAAGGCATGTAAGGACACTGCAAACACTTGAGCTTGGGATTGGGGGCCATACTAGGGCCAGAGAGAGAAAACAGGCCTAGAAATGACTCATTTGGAAAGACATATGGGGTCCTAATTTGAGCCACATGCCAGAGGGACTCTAATCTCAAATGAAGTGTCAACCAAAGAGAAACTGGAACTTATCCTTCTCACAACTGCTAGGAGCTGAAAAGAGGGCTCTGCATTCATTGCAGAAATGGAGAGAAAAAACAAACAAGATTCCGTTGGGAAGTTATGGCTGCAGATCAACCTTTTATGGATTGTTACTCCACGTTTGTATGGTATATATAGGTCTGGAACTCTCCAATTTGGAATAGGGTTAAGATATTCCTACAGGTACAGCCCCCATTGAAAGCTGCTCTGGAGAAGGGCACATCATTCCTAATTCCTCAAGAAACGTCATAAATAATATTTTAAAAATCACTACTACCAAGAAATCAAAGATACCTGGCATCCAAGAAAATAAGATAATTTGAATATGAATGAGAAACAGCAAAAATAACAAAAACCAAAGAGTTCTGCCCAGACTTCAGATTTGAGAATTATGAAATCATGAGAGCTTATTTAAAGAAATAAATTACAAATTCAACATTGTGTGCACACTAGAGGAAAATTAAAATAAAATGCCTCTGTACATTTGAAAAGGAACCAAACAAAATTTCTAGAAATTAGATATAGAATCACCACAATTTTAAAAATCAATTGTCTTCACAAAACTATTATAAACTGGGTAGCTAATAAACAACAGAAATTTATTTCTCCCAGTTCTAGAGGCTGGGAAGCCCAAGATAAAAGGTATTCAGCAGGTTCAGTCACTGGTGAAAGCCCACTTCCTGGTTCATAAATGGCCCTGTTCTTGCTGTGCCTTCACATGGTGGAAGGGGTGAGGGAGTTCTCTGGGGTCTCTTTAATAAGAGCACTAATCCCATCCAGGAGGACTCCACTCTCATGATCTAATCACCCTCCAAAGGATCCACCTCCTAATATCATCACATTGGGGATTAGGATTTTACATATGAATTTGTGGGGACACAAACATTTGGTTTTCAGCATCAATAGAAGAGGACTTCCACTTCCAGGCAAAATGGTGTAACAAGGATGGGATTTACATTTCTGCGTGTATGTGTGTGTTGTGTGTGTATAAGGTTGAAAAAAAGGGTTTTAAAGGTATTGGACATCAGGCACTGAAGGACAGTTTGAGAGACAGGAAACAAACGAGCTGAGTCGTATGATTTTACCAGCTTATTGCCTTGGGAGAGTTTTCAGGCTGCAGCACAAGGAGCAGGAACCCAGGCAGAGCCCAGTGGATTGTCTGGTTGAGGAAAGAAAGCTGAAAGTCCAGAAAGACTGAAGAAGCTAAAATTTGCAGGACAACGTACCAAAGAAGAAAGAGCCTCAGAGACAGAGAGAACTCCCTATATTTATTGATAGTTCATCTAGAATATACAACAGAGAGCTGATTGGTGCGTATGTATGAGGAAATTGCCTGAGGCTGAGCAAAGAACCTTCCAAGGAAATTGGAGGTAGCAGTATCTGAAACTCACACGGGGCCAGAAATAATGCCTGTTTCCACCAGGGAGACTTGAGAACCTCATTTTCCAATGTTCTAGCTATATCCCAGAACAAAGCTTGAGAATATTTATAGCAATACCTTGATGTCCAGCACCAAACAAAGTAAAATTCACTAGGCCTTGTATCCAATGTCAGGTTAGCACTCATGCAAAAAAGCAGGAATATGACCCATAACGAGGAGAATAATTAATCAATCTAAACCAATCCAGAACTGAAATGAAACAAATGTTAGAATTAGAAGGAAAGAACATTAAAAGTTATTATAACTGTATACATATATAAAGCAAGTAGAGACAGAAGATATTTTACAAGAGGGTTAAAGTGAACAGCTAGAAATGAAAACTAGAATGTGTCTGATATAAAAACTGGATGGAATTAATCAGACATGACAAAAGATGATATAAATAACTGGGTGGAATTAATCAAAGATGATAGTGGAATAGATTAGCAAAAATGGAGACATAACAATAGAAACTATTCAACATGAAACAGAGGAAAAAGAATCCAAAAACATGGCAAGTTCACCAATGAGCTATAGAATAGCTTCAAGTGGATAATATACACTTAATTGGAGTCTTGAAGGAGAAGGAGGGTCAGAAACAGAAGAAATATTTGAAGAAATAATAGCCAAAATTATTCCAAATTTGATGAAAATTATAAATGAACAGATCCAGGAAACTCAATGAAATGCAAGCACAAGAAAAATGAAGAAAAACTCACCAAAGCTTATCATCATAATCAAATTGTTCAAAGCCATGATAAGAAGAATACCTTGAAAGCACTGAGAGAAAAAACACTTTACATACAAAGATAAGGATGTCAGCAGATTTCAGACACAGTGGAACAGCATCTTGGAAGTACCGAAAACGTCAACCAAAAATCCTATACCCATAAAACCGATGTTTCAAAAGCAAATGTGGAATAAATGCTTTTAAAACACACCAAATCTGAGAGGATACATCACTACTAGTTCCACACTACAAGAAATACTGAAAGAAGTCCTCCAGGCAAAAGGAAAATGATAGCAGATGAAAATATAAAATAGCACTGGAAAAGGTTAACTGCATAGGTAAATTTATAAAATTTTCTCTCGTGATTTAAATCTCTTTGAAGGTTAGTTGACAATGTAATCAAAATTTATTACAATGTATTGTGGGATTTATAACATAGATAAAAGTGAAATCATGATAACAATAGAACAAAGTTCAGGCGGGTAGAAAAGGAATATATTACTGAAATTCTAACACTACATAGGAAACAATGGTACAGTATGGTATGTTAAAGACATACTACAAATCCCAGAACAACCACTAACTAAAAGATAAAGAATTAAACATTATAAGCTAACAAAGGATATAAAGAGAAACATAAAAAATACTCAATTAATCCAAAAGTAAAGGAAAAGAGGAAGAAAGAACAGATGGGACAAATGGAAAACAAATAGCAAGATGCAAACACACTGGAATTTAAAAGATTAACCAGTCCAAAAACATGGAGTGGTTATTTTAACATCAGATGAAGTTGATTTCAGTGCAAAAAAATGTTACCAGGGATAAAGAAGGTCATTTTGTAATGATAAAGGGGTTATTCAAGAGGACATAACAATATTAAACATTTATGTGGATACAGTCACTATCTTTATTGTAGAGATTAATTCACAGGTGTATACATACATCATAACTTGTCAAGTTGTGCACTTTAAACATGTGGAATTTATTGCATGTTAATTTTACCTCGGTGAAATTATTTCTCTAAATGACTCACTGTCAAGCCAAAATAACAAAAACGAATCATTCTCTTTCTTCTGCCAGAAAAAAAATTCATATATAAATAACCACTTTGACATTTTTATGGACAATTCAAGGGCTATTCAATACTTCAACCCCATTGACCTGCTGTTGACATATAAGCTATTATTATCATATGTTTTACTTCTATGTATATTTTAACCCTGCAAACTATTATTTAGACAGCTGATAGACATCATACTTAGGTCCATATTTTGCTTCATTTCCTACTGCATCTCTACATTTGTTTTCCATTGCTGTGTAACAAATTGCCCCAAAATGCAGCAGCTTAAAATATTAAACATTTATTCTGTCACACCATTTCTGTGAGTCAGGAATTTGGGGATGGCTTACCTGGCTGGTTCAGGTTCAAGGTTTCTCAGTAGGTTGCTGTCAACATGTCAGCCAGAGCTACAGTCACCAAAAGACTTGACTGCTGGCTTTCAAGGTGCCCTTTATATGTGGGCAAGGGGAAAGCAAGAAGGAAAAACAATTCCCTAGGAAGTTGTGACTGTAGATCAATCCCTGCATGGGTGCACATCCCAAGTATGCATGGCCTAAGTGAGTCTGGAACTTTCCAACTTTGAACTTGATTTAGCCCATTCTACTAATAGAGCCCACAAGCACCTGCAATAAACAAACATAAAACTTCTCTTGAGGAGGACACATACATTCTAAACTCTCAGACGACCTCATAAATAATTTTTGAAGAGCCAACATGAGCAAGATGTCAGAGATTTCTTGATATCCAAGTAAATGAGACGACCTGAGTGAACACCATGAGTAATGGTAGAATCACAAAAAGCAGATAAGCAAGCCCCCCTAGGATTTCAGATTTTGAAATTCACGCAAATTGTTTATTTTTTTTTAAATGAATAACAGAGCCAGCCTGGTGGCATAGTGGTTAACTTCACACGCTCTGCTTTGACAGCCCATGTTCACGAGTTCAGATTGCAAGCGTGGACCTACACCATTCATCAGCCATGCTGTGGCAGTGACCCACATACAAAGTAGAGGAAGATTGGCAACAGATGTTAGCTCAGGGCAAATCTTCCTCAGCAAAATTTAAAAAGAATCTAAACACAGACCTAACGGTTTTCACAAAAATTAACTCAATATGAATCATGCATATAAAAGTAAATCAAAACTTTAAAACTCCAAAAAGATAATATAGGAGGAATATGACCTTGATTTTAGTGAGGACTTCTTAGACACAACACCCAAAGCACAATCCATGAAAGAAAAAATGTACAGTTGGGACTTCATCAAAATTAATAACTTCTGCTCTGTGAAAGATACTGTTAAGAGAATGAGAATCAAGCTGCAGACTGACAGAAAATATTAAAAACTTATCTAATAAAAGAGTTGTATCCAAAATATACCAAGAACTCTAAAATCCAACAATAAGAAAACCAACAACCTGATTGAGTGGCAAAATATCTGAATGGACATCTCACAAAAGAACACATATAGATGGCAAATAAGCATATGAAAACATGCTCCACATCATATTGCATTAGGGAATTGCAAAGTAAAACAATGATATACTACAACACACCTATTAAAATGACCAAAATCCAAAACACTGACAATACAAGATGCTACTGAGGATGTGGAAAAACAGAAACACATCGCTTATATGTGGAATCTTAAAAAGCTGAAGTCATAGAAACAGAGACTAGAGTGTTGGTTACCAGGGGCTAGGCGTGGGGGAAAAGGGGAGATGTTGGTCAAAGAGTATATACTTTCAGTTATAGGGTGAATAAATCCTGGGGATCTAATGTGCAGTTTGATGATTATACTTTACAATACGGGATTAGATACTTGAAAGTTGCTAAGAGATTAGATCTTCAACATTCTCACCACAAAAGTCGTGGCATTTATGTGACGTGATGGAGGTGTTAGCTAATGCTGTGGTAGTAATCCTTCTGCAAAATATAGTGTATCAAGTCAACGTATTGTACACCTTAAACTTACACAAAGATGTATGTCAATTATATCTCAATAAAGCTGGGAGGAAAATCCTAGTCACAAAAGAATGTTTACAAATACACAATATGATTTGCATTTCCCTAGTAAATAGTGATGTTGAACATCTTTACATGTGCCTGTTGGCCATTTGTGTATCTTCTTTGGAAAAATATCTGCTCAGACCCTCTGCCCATTTTTTGATCAGGTTGTTCATTTTTGTTGTTGTTGACTTGTATGTTGTTTATATTTTTTGGATATTAACCCTACATAAAATATACAATTTGCATAATTTCTCCTAGCTGTTGGGTTGTCATTTCATTTTGCTGATGGTTTTCTTTGCTGTGAAAAAGCTTTTTAGTCTGATGTAGTCCCACTTGTTTATTTTTTCTTTGTTTTCATTGCCTGAGGAGACATGATATTCAAAAAGATACTGCTAAGATGATGACAAAGAGGATACTGCCTATGTATTCTTCTAGAAGTTTTATGGTTTCAGGTCTTACATTCAAGTCTCTAATCCATTTTAAGTTAATTTTTGTGCATGGTATAAGACAATGGTCTACTTTCATTCTTTTGCATATGGCTGTCCAGTTTTCCCAACACCATTTATTGAAGAGAGTTTCCTTTCTCCATTGTATGTTTTTGGCCCCTTTCTCAAAAATTAGCTGTCCATTAATGTGTAGGTTTATTTTTGGGCTCTCAATTCTGTTGCATTAATCTTGTGAGTCTCTTTTTCCACAAGTACCATGCTGTTTTGATTGCTATAGTTTTCTAGTATATTTTCAAGTCAGGGAGTGGGATACCTCTAGCTTTGTTCTTTTTTCTCAGGATTGCTTTGGCTATTCAGGGTCTATTGATTCCATTTATATAAAGTGCCATAATGAGCAAAGCAATATGGTTTAGGGATCCAGAATGTAAAATCCAGGAAAGTATTACTATAAAAGTCAGAGATAGGGTTTAATTTTTGAGAGGAAGAAAAGTTATGGTCAATAAAGGGTACGTGGGATTTCAGGGAAGAGGGAGACCAGAAATATACTAGATAGTGATGATATCTTGAGGAGAACTAGATTGTTATTTAACAAAAAATGTACATATGTGTGTGCTGTGCACATTTTGTTGTTATACTTTATAATAAAATTTTAAATATATATTTATTATAATTTCACAATTTTATTGATACATACCAAAAATTATATCCACAAAATATCTGGTACAGTACCAGACATGCTGTACTTGGTTAATTAATATTTGTTAAATAAAAGAATAAAAAATAAAATGAATAACAGAAAGCCAGTCCTGAGGCCTAGTGGTTAAACTTTGGCACCTTCTGATTCGGTGGACCAGGTTTAGTTCCTGGGCATGGAACCACATCATTCATCTGTGAGTAGCCATGCTGTGGCAGTGGCTCACATAGAAGAACTAGAAGGACTTACAACAAGAATATACAACTGTGTACTGCAGCTTTGGGGAGGGAAAAAAAAAAAGAAGATTGGCAACAGATGTTAGCTCACAGTGAATCTTTCCCAGCAAAAAAATTAATAGTAAAAAGAAAGCACTAGGGGCCAGCCCAGTGGCACAGTGGTTAAGTTTGTGCACTCTGCTTTGGCAGCCAAGGGTTCACTGGTTTGGATCCTAGGCACAGACGTACACACCACTCATCAAGCCATGCTGAGTGGCGTCCCACATAGAGCAACTACAAGGATGTACAACCATGACATATAACTATCTACTGGAGCTTTGGGGAGAAAAAAAGGAAAAAAGGAGGAGATTGGCAACAGATATTAGCTCAGGGCCAATCTTCCTCAAAAAATAAATAAATAAACTGCCTTTATTTAAAGAAAAAGGAAAGTAGGCACTAATTCTATTAAAGTTCATATCATTGGATAGAAGGAGTACATCTGTCACCAACTGATACCTCCAATTCAGACTTGTCTTCCAAATTCCACTCTTAAATTTCCTCTTGGATGTCTCAAAGGCACTTCAAACTCAATATTTTAAAATGTAACTCACTATCTTCTCCCCTCCCCACATCCCACCACTGCCAAAACCCATCCTAAGAAAGGGGACACCATACATCTTGCTGTGTAAACCAGAAACATTGGAGACATACTTGACACTGCTCTTTATCTTAAGCCTCACAGTCAATTTTACACCTTACATATTCCCAAATCCATCCACTTCTCTCCATCTTCACAGTCACAGCCTTAGACCAAGTCACCAGCATGTGTCTATGGATTCCTAAAAGAGCTTCCTAACTTCTTTTCTTGCATCTATTCTTGTCTCTCTCCAAAATGTTCTCCACTGCAACCAGAATGATCTTTTTAAAAGGCATATTTGATCATGTCATCTGTCTAATTAAAAACCTTCCGAATCTTTCTGTTATGTATATGATAAACACAAAAAACCCATAGAATTCTCTTCCTGATTGGCCTCAGACACACATCTCCTACCTCAAATTTTACAATTTTAGAGCATTCTTTAATCAATGTGTATATCCCTACCACTACACTCCTGAGAGCCTGGCTCATCTCTTTCCTTGGTCACCATCATTATTATAACATTAGTACTCAGAAAAGTACCTGGTATATAGTGTTCTGAGAGGTTTAATAAATGCATAAATGAAAACACAAATAGAAGGAAAGCATCAATTCTATCAAGTTTATTTACAACTATAACATAAACCTAAGCAATATACTGACATTTGTTCAGCAACCCCATAAAATATTCTCAATTTTAATAGAAGTGTAAAGAGTTTAGTACAACCATAAATATTTTGTGGGAAAAAAACATTGATGAAGATCTAATGCTGTCAAATATGGACACATATTTTTATCTGTCAGAGCCTTTGATTGCAAACAACAGAAACCAACTGGGTCTAACCTAAGCAGCAAATGAAGTGACTGAACCTTATTATGTGACTTACAGATGTGATGGGAAGCATGGGTAACATGATACAGAAAAGGCATGGGAGCCAGATGGCATAAATGCAGTCCAGGACAAACCACAGAAAGAGATTTTATATGACGCCACTGCCACCACAGATGGGCAGTGGCAGTCCCACTGATATCAACAGTGCTGTACACCAGTCATGGAACATTGGATGTTGGGGGCCTCTACTGCTGTCATCTTGGGAGATAGTTCTGTTTGCAAACATTTTAGATGCTATGAGTTGAGCATTAGGACAATTTCCACATATACAACTTCAACAAATGTTTCATCATGAATATATTTCTGTTTCTAGCAACTGCAGATCCATAGATGCTAAAGTATGACTATTTTCATCTTATTTTTGTCAGTAAATCTAAGATAACAGGTACCAACTGCTGCTGTATTTAAAAAGTAAGAAAAGCACAGCTTACAAGATTTTTTTACCACAAGCCTGTGCTCTATGAATTTCACCACCATACTCTTTAGTTCATTGCATATGTGTTCCCCACCCACCCACATATCCTGAGTGGGTGATCTGAGTCTCATAAATGGGCCCATTTCTGAGGGATGGAGCTTGAACAACATCAAGCAAAAAGAGATGTTGCAAGGTGATGTCACCATCCCAGATCCTCAGGCTCCTGCTCTACTGTGTTTCAGATGAGAGAATATTTACAAGCACAAAGATGCAGTTTTCCCTACGAAGTAATCTTCCTCTTCGGAAAGACCCACCATCTTAACACTGGATATAAAATAAACCCTACAAGCAACATAAACCTGTCCACTGTCACACAAGCTGAATTTTAGCTTGATTTTTTCTTCTATCCCTGAGTTGCACAGCATCTCTGGATCAGCCCTCTGATTGCAGGTTCCAGGGGTAGATCATGCTCACTCAGGCTGCGGAGTCCTTGCCTGTCTCACCAGGAGAGACAGTCTCCATCAGCAGCAGGGCCAGGGAGAACCTCCTCTACATGGATGTGAAGCATTACTTAGTGTGGTACCAGTACAGACCTGGGCATGCCCCTAAGGCCTTCATTTGCCATGTTTCCACCCATACTAACAGGGTGCTCACCCAGTTCAGTGCCAGTGGGTCTGGTTCAGACTTCACTCTTATCATCAGCAGCCTGGAAACTCTACAACTAATTACTGTTTTCCAGCATCAAGATATACTCTCATAATGACATGACCCGAAACATAAGCCTTCTTACCGGGGCAGGTGGGATAGGTCTCCCAGCTGCTTCTCTGTTACTAGCCACTATAACAGATGTAGTATTTTTGTTCATTTGTTTGTTCTATTTTGTAGGGGTGAAAAACAGTTGGCATGGTGTAGTTTAAAAATCTGCAGCTATGACTCCACTTACTCTAAAAGATGGCTAGTCTCCTTCTCTATCTTCACATCCACTTCCTTTAAATCTTATTGCAACCTTAACTCTGGGTCTCAGTGCTAGGTCATTTGAAGCCCCAGTCTGGCCCTCTCCACTCAGATCCCAAACACCCTTCCCACTGGCTTTACTGCTGTTCCCCAAATACAACCTCCTCCCTAGGCAAGTTTTTAGTCACTATCTGCTGAGCTTTCCTATTTCCCCACCTTGCCATTTAAGTTTGATTCCAGAAAAAAACATCCCAGGAATGACAAAACAATAGATCTCTGTCTATCATTGTGATGAAACCAATGCAAACTATACTTTTCCAATACATTTTTAACATAAAAAAATAGACTCCAAGTGCAAAACAAGGAGGGAAGAACAGGTTCCTTTTACCATTAGAAAACATTTTAAATTGGAAAAGAACAGGAAAGCAGATTTTAAGAGAGCAGAAAAAAGATACATAGAAGACTTGAGAGATGAAAGATTCAGATTCCTAAAGAACAGGATTTTAAAAACCTCCCCAACTCACACCCCTTCCCAACCACTGAAATGCCCTATAGTTTCCATCCCTTCTGAATGTTCCCTTAGATTTGTGCCCTTTAGCCTTCTGGTCTCCCCTGAATACCATGCTTCCCCTGCAGCCTTCTCAAGGAGTTCCTTTTGCCTGCCCCCCCCCCCCACCTTTTTTGCCACTTCGAGATATCTTCCATACCTCCTACCTAAAATGTAAAAAATAAACAATCTTTGAATTCAATGTAGGTAGACTACATCACTCAGTATCATTCCTTTTTGCAGTCATCTACCAGCCCCAAAGTCTCTTCTACTCATTTCTGGAATATTTTAGTTCTTGGCTCACAGAAACTCTCTTCAAACCCAGATCTGTCATAGTTCTTGGTACTTTCAATATACTCTTATATGATCCTACCATTATCCTGACCTCTCAGTTCTTTGATCAATTCTCCTCCAGTTGTCTCTTCCTCACCCAATCTTGATCCCTTACTTCCAGAGCCAAACCTTAGATGTGTCATGAGAAAATACTTGCAACTTCTCCATCATCAAAATGTTAAGCATTTCACTGTTGGCCAATTCTAAGAGCTCTGTAGCTCCCTCCATCTGGTATGCCATTGCCAATAATTTCTATCCTTCATCAAGACTTGAAATTTGTAAGGAAACAAATGTACTGTTTAAATGGAAAATTAGGCAGGTCTACAGCATGTCTTGCTAGGTTGTCAGAGTCTACCTCTGTTCATTGTCTTTAAGTTATTTTGCAACTCTTTACAAATTGTGCATAACTGATAGATATGTGAGTTCTGTCCTGTCTAGTGGAGATTTAATTGGCTTTCTTACCTCTTCTTGGAAAACTAGTTAAGTTGTCTCCATTTGCAGTTCCTTGCTTTACTCCCTATATATTCATGATCTTTTGACTTTTCAGTTACAATATCTTCTAGTTACCTCATATCATGTTAGTATAATAAGTTATTTAACACATGTTCATTATTATTATTTATCCATGAGTCATAATTTTAGTTTTTTGAAAATTATCTTTTAACAAATCTGTTGACCTTTCAACATTTTCTCTGTCCCTAACCTCCTCATAATCTCATTTCGCTTCTTACTCAGCTTAAATTCCACAGTGCCTCTTTATAATGACCACTTTATGCACGAGAACTCACTTGACCTTCTGTTATTTCATTTCATATAGCAATATTCCAACCCTCCACATACCTGACCCATATCTCTGATATGGCTGCAGAAAAACACACAACAATTCTCACTTATCTCACTTTAGATTCATGGCTATTAACTTCTTGAAGGCCCTTAATCCTGCACCACAATCATATTTTATTTCCCTAGTTCATTCAGTCTTCACTCTTTTCCTTTCCTTCTTTCTTCAAGTTCTAACATCTTCTCCCCTATCCTAACTTTAAGCCAATTATCCCATTTCCTGCTTCCTAGGTAAAGAGATGCAATCGGAAGACAACTTCCACAGTTTCTCCCATAAGTTCCTCTGATCAACTGATATCTACATCACCACACTCTGCCTTACTTCTTGTTACTGTAGATAAGCAGACAGCCCTCCCATCTGAGGTCACTTCCTCTGGTACTGTAGCTCTTGCCTACACAGTTGAATTACTTGCACTTTCCCTCTTTCCTGATTATCAGTGTTGCTCTTTAGCATCATTCCCATCAGCATGCAAACATCTTTTCAAAAAAGACTTTGGACCTCATATCTCCCTCCAGTTGTGCCCTGTTTCATCTTCTCCTTTACTGTAAAGCTCATGAAAAGAGTTGTATATAGTCACCAGTCCCAAACCTTTTATTTCCATTCTGTCTTGAGCTTCCTATATTCAAGGTCTTACCCAGACCATCTCATTGAAACTGCTCTGCTAAGGTGACCAATGACCTCCATATTGACAAATCAAATGGTGACATACAGTCCTTATCTCAGCAGCATTTAACATGTTTACAACACCTTCCTCCTTGATACATCATTTTCTCTGAACTACAGGGCATCACAATATCTTCCTTGTCTTCTATCCTACTGTTCCTTCTCAGACTCCTTTGCTGCTTCTTCCTCATCTTCCCTGCCTCAGAGCTCAATCCCTGGGCCTCTAATCCACTCAAACTCATTACATTGGTTATAAGATTTCAATCTCAAGCCCAATTCTCTCCACTGAAAACTGGACTCATCGTTTGAATGGTCTACTTGGCAATAACACATGGAGATCTAATACACATCTCAAACTTAAATGTCCAAAACCAAATGCTTCATCTTCCTCCAAAAATGTACTCATTCCACAGTTTCCTCTATCTAAATAAATGGCAACTCCATACTTCTAGTTCTCAGAGAAAAACCTTGGAGTCATCTTGAGACCTCTCTTTCTCTCACATTGCTTGTCAAAACCATCAGCATATTGCTATCTCTATCTGCAAAATATACCACTCCCCACCTCCTCTACTGCTACTGCCATAGACCAAAGCTGTCCTCATCTCTAGCCTGGATGGTAGCAATGGCCTCCTGCTATCTTTCAGGTCCTTACCCCCAGAGAGATCAGGTAAGACTACACATCAAATCATGTCCTGATCTATTCAAAACTATCCCGCTTACCACATCATTCAAACCAAAACCCAAATCCTTGGAGCATTCTACAACCTCTATACATTGTGGCCTCCTAATTATCTCTTATCCTATTTCCACTACTCTGCCTATGGCACACTCCACCTTAGCAATATTGGCTTCCGTCTATTTCTCCAACACGCTGATTAAGTACCTGCCTCAGAAATGTGCAGTTTCCTGTAATTATAACTCTGTTGCCTGGAGATATTTTTATGGCTCATGTCCTCATCACATTAAGACTTTGATTAAGTCACCCCTTCTCAGTGCAGCCTTCCATGATCAGCTATACTAGATCAATTGCAAAAACAGATTCTCCATTCTTAAGAGGGTTCCCTATACTTCCCTATATCTATGCTTTTTGCTATATACCTTTGTATTTCCTCCTATCAACAGGTAGGGGCTATTTACCCTGTCCTTCAATAGGATCAATTGCATTCCTCATCAGAATGCATCAAATGGGACATTGTGACAGTACTGAGTTTGGGCTTCAAGATACCTAATGTGATTTTACTTTCTCTCTTGGGACCTGCCAACTGCCATAGGAAGTTGAGATTACTCTGCCGGTTGATGAGAGACATGAGGCCTAGTCATGCAGACAGCCCCTGCAGATGCTCAGGCCATTTCAGAAATGTGAAAGGGATGAAAGAAATGTGAACATTTCTATATCAACTGATACCCAGTTGACCTGTCAGTTTAAAGACACAAGCAAGCCAGCCAATATCAGTCATGCCTGGCCCATATTCACAGAACTACTCAACCAACCAATAAACATGACAGCAATTAAAAAGCTACGACTTTGGGGCCAGTCTGGTGGCATACAGGTAAAGTTCGGTGCACTCTGCTTCAGCAAACCAGGCTCAAGGGCCCAGATCCCAGGTGCAGAACTACACCACTCCTCAAGCCATGCTGTAGCGGTGACCCACACACAAAACTGAGGAAGATGGGCACAGATGTTAGCTCAGGGCCAGTCTTCCTCAAGCAAAAAGAGGAAGATTGTCAACAGGTACTAACTCAGGGTAAATCTTCCTCACTAAGAAAAAAAAAGCTACCGTTTTAAGCCACTACATTTTTTGGTTGGTTTATTACACAAAAAGAGCTAATATATCATCCAGTTTTAAATTTCTACTCACTAATACCCCAGCATGCTTTTACCCCCTTCCTGGCTTTATTTTTTTCCAGCACTTATAAAAATGACATAGCAAATATCTGCTGATGCAATTATTTATTTTATGGTTCCCACAACTGGAATCAAAGCAGATATTTTTGCTCCTGACACATAGAAAGCACTCAAAAAAACATATCTTGAATGAATGAATGACATGGATTCCTCAATATCAACACTTTAAATATATTTCTAATTATTATGAGAAGCTGTTATGCAGGTAACAGTGTTCAGACTGATCAGGTTTGCTGTGAACTTTCCTGAAGCTAAATTTCATTAAACCATGTATGTCAGAAGGAGGTGAAGAAATAATACTAAAATGACTCAACTTTATCCATTTATACGCTGAAATGGGCATGTTAATTGGATATTAGCCAAGGGACTCAAGCACAATTAGAGTCACCATTTCCTTCAGTCACATAGTTAGACTTGGGTCGCATTGGGATGGTTTAAAGAAAATGTTGTCAAATGATGAGAAAAGGTAATAGGTAACACTATCACATATATCTGGAGTGACAGGGTTAAAGAATTAGAGAATTGCCTTTGTAAGAATGAGTATGACTGAAGGAAATAGAGAGAAGACAAAGAGTGGTACAAAAGGAGATAGACTAGGAAAGAAACTTCAGTGACACTGACCAGAAAGTCTTGGCTGGAAAACAGCACCCGTGGAAGGAAAAAGCAAGAGAGGGATACTGCCTTCTATGTGGAAGCTTTTGAACAGGAGAGGCCAAGTGTTTAATATTAGGGTAGTCCAGAGACAGGGGGTGATTGCAGATAAATAAAGGAGATGAGGAGAAAAAGGAATTAAAATAAAATTCCAGAGTCAAGGAGACACAGGGAAGAGAGATTTAATCCATCACAGTGTATAATTCACAGGACCCATCTCCAGAGGGTGAAGATTAACCTTATTGACTTAATCTTATGATCTATCCATGGAAAACACAGGTTCCTCTGACACAAAACCTTCTCATCTCTAAGAGATCTTTACAGCACTTTTTAAATTCAATAATCTCCTACAAAAAGGGATCCTGGAAAACCCAACTCCCGTATTTTCTCTTTGGCCCTAAAAAACTTCCAAGGAATAAGTCAGGAGTATTGACCCTTCAGGCCAATTAAGGAATGTGCATGTGCAGGGCTGTGTGGGGAGGAAGCAGCTGATGCAGCAAAGACTCACTGAACCGTGCTTCTAGAGAGGAGGTTTGTGTTCAAGGCTGAAGCACTGTGGGAGGAGTATTATAATCCTGCTGACAGTAATAAACTGCCACATCTTCAGCCTGGAGGTTGCTGATGGTGAGAGTGAAATCTGTCCCAGATCCACTGCCACTGAATCTGCCAGGGACTCCAGATTCTCTGCTGGTCGCTCTGTAGATGAGCAGCTTAGGAGCCTTTCCTGGTTTTTGCTGGTACCAAGATAAGTAGCTGCTAACACTCTGACTGGCCTTGCAGTTAATGGTGACCCTCTGTCCTAGAGACACTGCCAAGGAGCTTGGAGACTGGGTCATCACGATGTCCCCACAGGCACCTGCAATCACAAATGGATAATGATGATACACACACAATTTATCATAGACATATTGAAATATATAATTTAAAATGTATTTTCTAATGGTATTGCATTTCACCATATAATTGAGTCTATTTTAGAAAAAGCCAGTATTTCTCAACATATAGAATTAATGTTTTAATTCCATATTCCTCCAAAAAGACTGAGGCACTTTTAACTTTCTCACCTGAGACCCAGAGCAACAAAGACAAAAGGACCTGTGTCTGTGACATCATCTTGCTGTCCCTGCCTGCCTGATGCAGCTCAGGTCACATTCAAAGGCCCCTTTTATAAAACCTGAGCAGCTTATTTGGGCCTGGAGGGGCCCATGCAAAGTACTCAGTGAGTAGAGAAGCAAATTGCATGTGCAGTGGGTTGTGAAAGCATGTAATGCTAATCAAGAGCTAAAAATATCATCACCAGAAAGGTGTTTGTCTGGCTATAAGACACAGAAGTCAAGTTAACAGCTCTAAAACTACAAACTGCTAGAAGATCTAATGAAGAATTTCTGTTTTAAATTCAAAAACATTTTTAAATCGGATCCGTTTCCAGAAATGATGGGCTGGGTTCCTCATATCAACAATTTTAATTAAATACTAAAATATGCTGGGAAAAATCCATTAAAAAATGGAGGAAATGAAGGGAGGGATGAACAGAGAGAGGGAAAGAGAAAGGCAGAAAGCAAGGAAATGAAGTAACAAGGATGAGGTTTACAATACCACATGTGTGTGTATCTTTGAAAAAAAATGGTATTCAAGACACTGAACATAAGGGAATGAAGGACAGGCTGAGAGACAGGGAACAAATGAGCTGAGTCCTGTGATTGTACCAGCTTATTGCCTTCAGAGAGATTTCAGGCTGCAGCACAAGGAGCAGGAACCCAGGCAGAGCCCAGTGGACTCCCTGGTTGAGGAAACAAAGCTGAATGTATGCAAAGATTGAAGCAGCAGAAGTTTGCAGGACAGAGTACCAAAGAAGAAAGAGCTGAGAGAGAGAGACAATTTCCTATATCTGCTGATACTCCATCTACAATATTAAACAGAGAAAAAGTTGGCACATGTCTATGAGGAAACTACCTGAGACTGAGAAAGAACTTTTCAAGGAAATCGAAGTAACAGTACTTGGGACTTGTACAGGGCCAGGAATAGTGCCTGCTTCTGCCAGCCAGACTTGAGAATTTCATAGTACACAGGACACTGAGTAAGGTATTCAGAAGAACTTTGTCTTTTTTTGAGCGGGGAGTGGAATTAGCTATAGACTAAACACTGCTCTGGTCTCAACAAACAAACCTTAAAAGCAAGACCCAAAGAATCAAACTATTTGCAAGTAATTTAACTACATCCAAAAACAAAACTTAAAAATATTTATAGCAATACAATGATATCAAGCACCCAACAAAGTAAAATTTACTAGGCTTTTATCCAATGAAAGGTTAGCGGTCACACAAGAAAGCAGGACTATGACCCATAATGAGGAGAATAATTGATCACCCTAAACCAACCCAGAATAGACAAAAATGTTAGAATTAGCAGGCAAGAACACTAAAAGTTATTACAACTGTATTATATATATTCAAAAGTGAAGTATCAATATAGAAGATATTTTAAAAGGGAGTTAAAATGAACTGCTAGAGATGAAAACTACAGACTGCCTGATATAGACACCAGATTTAATTAACCAGAGATGATATTTTAAAAAAACTGGAAGTAATTAATCTGAGATGTCAGGAGAATAGACTAGGAAACATGGAGACATAACAATAGAAATTATTCAACATGAAACAGAAGAAAAAGAATCCAAGTTCCTCAGTGCACTATAGGACAGCTTCAAGGGCTTAATATACATTTAATTGGAGTCCTGAAGGAGAAGGAGGGTAGGAAACAAAAATTATTTGAAGAACTAATAGCCTAAAATATTCCAAATCTGATGAAAATTATAAATGAACAGATCCAGGAAACTCAATGAAATGCAAGCACAAGAAAAATGAAGAAAATCACACCAAAGCTTATCATCAAAATCAAATTGTTCAAAGCCATGATAAGAAGAATATGTTGAAAACACTGAGAGAAAAAACATATTACATACAAAGATAAGGATGTCAGCAGATTTCACTTTGGTAACAATGCAAGCCAGGAGACAGTGGAATGGCATCTTGAAATACTGAAAAACAACTGCCAACCAAAAATTCTATACCCAGAAGAATGATATTTCAAAAGCAAATGTAAATTCAAAACTTTTAAAACATGCCAAATCTGAAAGAATACATCACCACTAGTTCCACACTACCAGAATACTGAAAGCAGTCCTCCAGAGAAAAGAAAAATAATAGCAGATGAAAACATAAATAGCACTGGAAAAGGTAACTGGGTGGGTAACTAAGACTTTTTTTCTTGTTATTTAAATCTCTTTAAAAGCTAGTTGACTGTGTATTCAAAAATTATAACAATGTATTTTGGATTTATAACATGTATATTTTAAAATAGGTGACAACAATATCATAAAGGTCAGGGGGGTGGAAATGGAGTACATTACTGAAAGATCCTAACTCTAGATAGGACGAGATGCCAGAGTATCATAAGTTAAAGATATATACTAGAAACCCAAAACAGCCACTAAATAAAAAAGCAAAATATAGTACATTATAAGCCACAAAGAGAAATAAAAAGGAATCATCAGAAGTACTCAGTTAATCCAAAAGTAAGCAAAAAAAGAGAAAAGGGGGAACAAAGAACACATGGGAAAAATGGAAACAAATAGCAAGGCATAAACAGATTAAACTTTAAAAGATTAACCATTCTCACATTAATCTAAGAAATAGAGTGGTTATTTTAATTTCAGATGAATTTGATTTCAGATCAAAAAATGTTACAAAGGGTAAAGGAAGGTCATTTTGTAATGATAAAGGAGTCAGTGATTCAAGAGAATGTAATAATATTAAGCATAAATGTTTCACTATATTGATAGTAGAGATTAACTCAAGTATATACATATACCATAACTTGTCAAGTTGTGCACTTAATATGTGCAATTTATTGTCTGTTAATTTTACCTCACTGAAACAATTGTTTTAAATCACTCACTATCAAGCAAAAGAAAGAGAGAGAAAAGAATCAGTCTATTCTGCCAGAAAAAAAAAAATCTTAAATTAGCAATTTTATAGTTGCATGGAATATTCAAGGACTATTCAATACTTCAACCCCATTGATCTTCCTCGTGACTTATATGATATTATTATCATGTGTTTTACTTCTAGGTATATTTTAATCCTGCAAAATATTATTTTTATTTTATACAAATATTGACATCATACTTATGCCCATATTTTACTTCATTTCTTACTGAATCTCTAAATTAGTTATCCGTTGCTGTGTAACAAATTGCCCCCAAAGTCAGCAGCTTAAAATATTAAACATTTAAGCTCTCACACTATTTCAGTGAGTCAGGAATTTGGGGATGGCTTACCTGGTTCTGACTCCAGGTTTCTCATCAGGTTGCTGTCAAGATGTCAGCCAGAACTGCAGTCAGCAAAAGACTTGACTGGTAGCTTTTGAGGTGGCCCATCAATATGCTCAAAAGTTAGTGCTGGCCATTCACAAGAGGCCTCAGCTTCTTATCATATGAATCTGTCCATAAAGCTACCTGTCTGTTCTCACAAGGTGGTGTCAGGCTTCTTCTACAGCAAATTATCCCAAACAGAGTAATAAGAAGTCACAATCTCTTTCACGTCTTAGCCTCTCACATCACACACCGTTAATTCTTCAGTATTGTATTGGTTACAGAGGTCATCACTATTTAATGTGGATAGGAGGATGTTAATATCAGGAGAAAGGAATATCAGGGGGCAGGGAACATTGGGAGACTTCTTGGTGGCTGCATATGACGATTTCTGAGTTTCCAACCAGATTCCTCTTGCCTAAAATACCCCCATTAGCCTTCCTTTCACCATGGATCTACTGGTAATAAAGTATTCTAATTTTTTTCTGAATATGTTTTATTTCATTATAATTCTTGAAAAACATTTTCCTTTAGTATGTAATTTTAATTTTGTAGTGAATTTTGGGGGGCACTTTGGAAAAACACAATTCATTGCCTTCTTTTTTATTTATTGTGGTAACATTGGTTTATAACACTGTATAAATTTCAGGTGTACATCATTATACTTCTATTTCTGCATAGATTACATCATGTCCACCACCCAAATACTAATTACAATCCATCACTACTCACATGTACCTAATCATCCCTTTTGCCCTTCTCCCTCCCCTCTTCACCTCTGGTAACCACCAATCCAATCTCTGTCTCTATGTGTGTTTGTTGTTGTTTTTATCTTCTACTTACGAGTGAGATCACACAGTTTCTGACCTACTCCCTCTGACTTATTTTGCTTATCATAATTCACTCAGTGTCCATCCATGTTGTCACAAATGACTGGATTTCCTTGTTTCTTATGACTGAGTAGCACTCCATTGTGTATATATACAACATCCTTTTTATCCATTTGTCTTTTGATGGGCACTTAGGTTGCTTCCAAGTCATGACTATTATCAACAATGCTGCAATGAACACGGGGGTGCATGTGTCTTTACATAATTGTGTTTTCATGCTCTTTGGATGAATACTCAGCAGTGGAGTAGCTGTTCATATGGCAGTTCTATTCTCAATTTTTTGAGGAATCTCCATACTGTTTTCCATAGTGGCTGCAACAGTTTGCACTCCCACCAGCAGTGTATGAGAGCTCCCTTCTCTCCACACCCTCTCCAACACTTGTTGTTTCCTGTGTTGTTAATTATAGCCATTCTGACAGGCATGAGGAGATATCTCATTGTAGTTCTGACTTGCATTTCCCTGACAGTTAATGATGAACATCTTTTCATGTGCTTCTTGGCCATCTGTATATCTTCTTTGGAAAAAGGTCTGTTCAGGTCTTTTGCCCATTTGTTAATTGAGTTGTTAGTTTTTTTGTTGTTGAGATGTATGAGTTCTTTATATATTTTTCAGATTAACCCCTTATCAGATATACGGTTTGCAAATATCTTCTCCCAATTGCTAGGTTGTCTTTTCATTTTGTTGATGGTTTCCTTTGCTGTGCAGGAGGTTTTTAGTTTGATGTAGTCCCATTTGGTTATTTTTTTATTGTTTCCCTTGCCCGGTCAGACAAGGTACTTGAAAATATGTTGCTGAGACCAGTGTTGAAGAGTGTACTCCCTAGTTTTTCTTCTAGAAGTTTCATGGTTTCAGGTCTTACATTGAAGCCTTTAATCTATTTTGAGTTAATTTTTGTGTACAGTGTAAGATAATGGTCTACTTTCACTTTTTTGCATGCAGCTGTCCAGTTTTCCCAACACGATTGTTGAAGAGACTTTCCTTTCTCCATTGTATGTTCTTGGCTTCCTTGTCAAAAATTAGCTGTTCATAGGTGTGTGGGTTTATTTCTGGGCTCTTGGTTCTATACCATTGATCTGTGTGTCTGTTTTTGCACCAGTACCATGCTGTTTTGGTTACTGTAACTTTGTAGTATTTTAAAATCAGGGAGTGAGATGTCTCCAGCTTTGTTCTTTTTTCTCAGGTTTCCTTTAGCTATTTGGGGTCTTTTGTTCTACCATATAAATTTTAGGATTCTTTGTTCTATTTCTGTGAAAAATCTTGTTGGAACTTTGATAGGGATTGTATTGAATCTATACATTGCCTTAGGAAGTATGGCTATTTTGACTATGCTAATTCTTCCAATCTAAGAGCACAGAATATCTTTTCATTTCTTTGTGTCTTCTTCAATTTCTTTCAACAATGTCTTATAGTTTTCAGTGGACAGATCTTTCACCTCTTTGGCTAAGTTTATTCCTAGGTATTTTACTCTTTTAGTTGCAATTGTAAATGGGATTGTATTCTTAATTTCTCTTTCTGCTACTTCATTGTTAGTGTAGAGAAACACAACTGATTTTTGTACATTGATTTTGTATCCTGCAACTTTACCATATTCATTTATTATTTCTAGAAGTTTTTGGTAGATTCTTTAGGGCTTTCTATATGTAAAATCATGTCATCTACAAATAGTGACAGTTTCACTTCTTCCTTTCCAATTTGGATCCCTTTTATTTCTTTTTCTTGCCTGATTGCTCTAGTCAGGACTTCCAATACTATGTTAAATTGTCTTCTTGCTTTACTGTTTCAGATCAGAAGTCAGCTGTAATTCTCATTGTGTGTTTTTAAAGGAAATTTATCTTTTTTTTCTCTTATTGCTTTAAAGGTTTTGTTTTTCTCTTGGTTTTAACCAATTTTACTATGATATGCCTAGGTTGAGTTTTGATTTTATTTATCCTGCTTGTGTTTCTTGGAGCTTCCTGAATCTGTGACATGATGTCTTTCATCAGCTTTGGTAAGTGGTTCAGCATTATATCTTCAAAAATTTCCTTTTCCTCCATTAACTTTCTTTTAATCTGTCACATCAATTGCATGTTGCCTTCTCAAGAGATCTCCTGCCTAAGAATCTCCTTTCTATATTGTTCTACCTTTCATTTATCTTTTCTTAATTCCAGACATTTTTTTTCTGATCTATGTTTTAGTTAACTAATTTCTCTTTAGCTGAGTTTAATCATCTGTGAAATCTGTCCGTGGAATCCTGAATTTTAGTTTTTTTATTTTTTCAGATCAATAATTTCATTTTTTGCTAAACTAACCAATCAATTAAATCTAGGTGCTTTCAAGTAAATTCAGTTCCAAACAGTGGTTTGAAAAGCCAGTGTAGATTAACAATCTCAACCTCCTAGTCACAAGTACCATATAAGATTTCGCTCCTTCTCCTGTTTCTAGTCCTGCTCTTCATTCACAAAAAGAATGAAGAATGAGAGGAAAGCCTCTCAAGAAATTGAGTATGCATTCATGGTGAGGAGGGCATCGGTTATTGTGGCTTCAGGAGTACTGCAAGTTCACCTTCTGAAACTTTTGTAATCTGTTCTCTGAGTGGGGGAGATACTCAGTGCTCACTCTATCAGGTGGCACATTGGTGTTCTATGGGTGTCCATGTGGCCTCTGCACTGCTTCTTGGCATAAGAACTTTCCTAAGGCCCAGATGTACTCAGTATCAAGTAGACCCTAGCTGGGGATCAATACCTCAGCCATCACAAAGGGTCAGATCTCCAGGGTCAATTCTCCCCTCTCAAACCCCTCAATTTTCCCATTATGCTGGTTAATTTTATGCATCCACTTGGCTGGCTATGATGCCAGTTGTTTGGTCAAAGAGTAGACCAGATGTTGCTCTGAAGGCATTTTTGGTGTATTAACATTTAAATCAGTAGGCTTTGCATAAAGCAGATTACACCCAAAAATGTGGGTGCGCCTCATACAATCAGTTTAAAGTTTTAACAACAAAGACTGAGGTTTCCCAAAGAAGAAATTCTTCCTGAATACTGCAAATAGAAATGCTGCCTGAGTTTCCAACCTGCATATTCCAAACTCGAGACTGCAACATCAACACCAACCTGGATTTCCATCCTGCCAGCCTGCTCTACAGATTGCAGACTTACCAGCCCCCACACTAGCAATTCCTTAAAATACTTCTCTCCAAGTATATATCCTAATGCTTCTGTTTCTCTGCAGTACCCTGACAAATAACACTCTTCAAATATCTTATATTCCACTACTTAAGCGATAGGAAGGAAACATTTCTTATCTTCATGCCTGGCATTGCTTTCTTTCTCTCCCACTGCCCTCTCACTGCACCAATCTTATTACTTCTCTTACTTTCTTCAAGTCCTCCTGGGGTGGGACTCAACTGCTGGGCTGCATATCCTGGAAATCTAGGCAGGACAGAGTGTGTTACACATTCCAACTCTCAAATTCTCACCCCCCAAAAAAGCAATTTAAGAGAAAATCCAATTGCTCTTCTACCTGTTCTCTGTTCCTGAATTACTTTGGGTAACAGAAACACTGATTGTCTTCACCTCAGTTTCTTTTCCTTCCCTGAACCGACAACCTCCTCAAAAAGGCAGAGTGGTAGGGGGATAGATAGGGTGACAAGCCATCCCAAGTTTCCCATGACTTTCCTGATTTTAATGCTGAAATCTCAGGCCTTGAAAAACCCTCACTCCTAGGAAAACTGGAATGATTTACCATACTAGACAGGGAATCAGGCCAACTTATCAAATTTTCTCTTTTAAATATTACTTGAAATATTCTCCATCTATCACCTCTACCCTAGGCTTTTAATCTCTGAAGTCAATAATCTGGCAGATTTTAGTCCCTGACAGCTCTCCCACCAAATGGAGACTTCGTGTCTCGATTCTGAATTGTGGGAGATGTGGTTGCAGAAGAAGCTCAGATACTATATCATGTCTCAACATATTAATCTGTAATGAATCAATACTTCATATATTAAACTGAGTATACTTTGATAATCTAAGTCATTTATTAATCCTCAGAAATAACAAATCTGGCATGGATTATTAAAGAAGGCATAGATTCAAATGATGACTGTGGCTCTAACAAAGTGGCCCTTTTAGAACAAATACAAATATAGTACAGATTTTACATAAAATTTTGCATATATTTAGTATAAACTTTCTACTTTGAAGACATCTTAAAAGCTTGGAGTCTAGGAAACTAATATTTTTAACAATTTAGTAAAAACAGAAAATGTGGAAATGGTACCATCAGTCCACAAAATTCCATAGTCACATCCAGGACAGATGAGCCAATGCACCAAGCTTGCCAAGAGGAGAGGAGTGACAATCCAGATAAACATGAGTGGCCTTTCAGCTGTCACTGAGTACATAAGGTAGCAAGGTCAGGGAAATTGACTGAGAAAGGCAGTAGCAGTTAGATCCTGCAGAAATAGGAAGGAAAATCAAAGTCAGGTGATGTGAGAAGTCCTGGTATCCAAGTTATTGAGTATACCATGAAAGTAGTCCTGGCTCTACAGGTAAATTCTACCCCTAATTAGGCAGGGACAGAAAATCTAAACACAGATAATAAGAGTGAAAGAACATGTGAGTTGACACCTTGTTAATACACACCTACTCTTAATAGAATTTCAAACATCAAGTGAGAGCAAACTGGTGTTATGGAAAATGTGCCACATAACCAATATCTTTCCAAAGACCTACCCATATAATTATATTAAATGTTTTCATTCAAATGTTTATTGTATTCACTTTCAGTAAATTAAATAAATACTTAGGGAAGGAATTTCCATTTTGTACTTCCTTACTATTTCCAATTCTCTGATGAAAGTATTAGTCTTGTTCATCACCTCTTGAACATTTAAGTTTAGTATATATTAAATATATAACTCCGTTATCAGAATCCTATGATTCTATGTTATTTCTGTTAGTTTTCAATCACGTGCTCTTTTGTCCGCATGCACCTAGTTAATTTTTATTGATTCCTGGACACTTTCTGTGATAAATTGTATAAATAATTTAAGGCTAGGATGATGTCCTCTTTCAGATTTTAGCAGCAATTCGGATTACTAGCAGTCCTATATTACTTTACTTCAATTATAGGAATTTAGATAACTGGAAGATTGCCTTCAATCTCTGCAAGGGCTGATCTATTTTTGGTTTATACTTACTCCTAGCATGCAGCCCTTTGGGTTGTTTATTAGGTGCCTCTTCATTGACAAACTCCAAACTCCAACTTTTGGTCCATTGACTCTCATAACATTGTCAAAGGCTCTGCTCAGCTTCTCTGCCTCTGGTTGTTTTTTCTGGACATGAAAGGTATTCCAGTGGGAAAGTGGCCTCAAATACCAGGTTCACCTCTATGAGTTTTCTTCTTTCTGAGATTCTGGAAAGTCTTCACTGCATAGTAATTTTAAACAGGAGCATTGACATGAAATACCTTCTCTAACATAACAAAAAGCAGAAGATCAGGCAATTCCAATTTCTTCACTGACTCTTACCTGAGTTAATCAATCATATTTTGGCCTGAAGAGTAAACATTCTCAATAAATTTCATTGCTACTGTTCAATCTGTGCCCAGAAATAACATTTTCTGAAGATAGCGCAGGACATCCAATAACCCCTAAAGGCCAGCCTTCCATAGAAACATAAACAGTTCCCAAAGGCTCCTTTCACGTCACTAAGGTGTTATAAATCTCAAAAAAATGGGAAACTGTACCCACTAGTATAACTGTGAGACCAGATTCATCTTGTTGAGTCTTCCACTTAACAACATCCCACTCTCTCTTGATCATTCATTTATGCAGAACGAATCAGGGAAAGTCCTTAACTGGGAGAATCAAAATGTCCTGATTATGATAACAGGAGATTCACAAAGAAATATCTGACTCTGTTGCTCTCAGCCTCAAACTTCCCAAGGCCAAATTGAATGCCGATCTTCAGCTCACTAGCTGCATCACTCTATGTATTCCAGCTCTAATTTAAACCATGATGCACCCCAACAGGACATTTGGGATTTTGTGAGAGTAAGCATATAAGATTTAGAGTTTATATGCTTTAGATATTTCCTACAAAAGTGGAATGAGAATTGCCATAACTAAACTTTATAACACAGGTAAAATTTATAGCACAGAATTAATTTATGTGTACAAGTAGGGATTTTTTTTCTTATTTTCCCTCGTGGCACTGGAAATTAATCTTAGGAAAATAAATCAATAAAGGCATGCCATTTTGTTAATTCAATGGGTTATAATAGAAAAAATAATAATAAATTACCACTTAAATGTCCAGAATTAAGAGCATAAATTTATCACCCATGATATGTAAGCAAAATAGAATATTGTGCAGCCATAAATTGATACATATAAAGACCATGTAAATGCTTTAAAATATTTTGTGAAATGTTAGGTGAAAACAGTGATATAAAAATAAATGTGAATTGTAGTTGCATATAAATGACTTCTATACATGTGGACCATAAGTTATTATGGCATAGACATTATTACTCTCTCTATATTCTATTTGCACACCTATATTTCTTCTTACAAACTTAGTATTGTCCAATAAAATACGAGTGAAAGTAATATTTGTCTCTTACAGGTTGAGACAGGGAATGAGACCATGTGTAATTTTCCAGTCTCTCTCTCTCTTTCCTTTTGTCTGTATCTTGTGTATTGTGTATCATAGTATCCAAAATTTATGTTTTCTGAATGTGTTTTTGGATAGTTTGTTGTTAGTGTATAGAAATGTAACTGATTTGGGCATGTTGACTTTGTATCCTGAAAGTTTACTGAATTCATTTATTAGTTTTGACAGTTTTGGGGTAGAGTCATTAGGGTTTTCTGTATGTAAGATCATATCATCTGCAAAGGAGACAATTTTACTTTTTTCTTTCTGATTTCCATGCCTTCTATTTTTTATTGTTACTAATTGATCTGGCTAGGAATTCTGGTACTGTGTTGAATAGAAGTGTTTAGAGTGGGCACCCTTGTCTTGTTCCTGATCTTAAAGGAAAAACTTTTGGTTTTTCACCATTGAGTTATGATGTTAGCTGTGAGGTTGTCATATATATCCCTTATTATGTTGAGTTCTTTCCTTTTATACCCAATTTGTTGAGAGTTTTTATAGGAAAGGGAGTTGAATTTGTCAAATGCCTTTTCTGCATCTATCAAGGTGATCATATGACTTTTTATCTTTCATTTTTTTAATGTGGGGTACCACATTTGCTGATTTGCATATGTTGAACCACCCTTATGTCCCAGGGAGAAATCTGACTTGATCATGGAGTATAGTCCTTTTAACATACTGTTGAATTCATTTTGCTAGTATTTTGTTGAGGATTTTTGCATCTATGTTCATCAGGGATATGATGAGGACAGTGTTTGTCTGCCTTTGCTATTAGTGTGATGTTGGCCTTGAAAAATCAGTTTCGAGGGGCCGCCCAGTGGCGCAGCAGTTTAGTCCGCGCTTGGCAGGCTGGGGTTCGCAAGTTCGGATCCCAGGCACCCGCCAATGCGCTGCCTGTCAGCCACGCCGTGGCAGCGTCCCATATAAAGTAGAGGAAAGACGGGCACAGATGTTAGCCCAGGGCCAGTCTTCCTCAGCAAAAAGAGGAGGATTGGCGACGGATGTTAGCTCAGGGCTGGTCTTCCTCACACACAACAAAAAAAACAATCAGTTTCAAAGTATTCCCTCCTCTTCCATTATTTTGGAAGACTTTGAGAAGGATTGGTGTTAATTCTTCTTGAAAAGTTTGGTAGAATTCACCAGTGAAACCATCTGGTCTTGGACTGTTTTTTGGTAGAGATTTTTGATGATCAATTCAATCTCCTTACTAGTGATTGGTCTGTTCAAATTTTCGGTTTCCTCATGATTCAGCTTGAGTAGCTTTTATGTTTCTAGGAATTTACCCATTTCTTCTAGATTATCCAATTCATTGGCATGTGATAGTTCAAAGTAGTCTCTTATGACCCTGTGTATTTCTCTGGTCCTAGTTGTAATGTCTCCACTGTCATTTCTGATTTTAGTTATCTGAGTTCTGTTCCTTTTTTTCTTAGTTAATCTAACTGAAGGCTTCTTGATTGTGTTTACCTTTTCAAAAAATCAATGCCTAGTTTCATTGATCTTTTCTCTTGTCTTCCTAGACTCTCTTTTTGATTTCTGCTCTTTTCTTTGTTATTTCCTTCCTTATGCTAACTTTGGGCTTAGATTACCCTTCTTTTTCTTGTTCCTTGAGATGTAAAGTTAGGTTGCTTGAGATCTTTTTTTCTTAATATAGAAGTTTATTGCTATAAACTTTCCTCTTAGAACTGCATTTGCTGCATTCCATAATTTCTGGTAGGATGTATTTCCATTTTCATTTGTCTCAAGATATTTTCTGGTTTCCCATTTTGTTTCTTCTTTGACCCATTAGTTGTTCAGGTATTTGTTGTTTCTCTCCACATATGTGAATTTTCCAGGTTTCTTCCAGTTATTGATTTCTAGTTTCATATCATTGTGATCAGAAAAGATGTTTGGTATGATTTCAACATTCTTGTATTTGCTAATACTTGTTTTGTGACATAATATATTATCTAACCTTGCAAATGTTCTGTATGAGAGGAATATGTACTCTGCTTCTATTGGATGGAATGTTCTATATGTGTCTGTTAGGTCTATTTGGTCTAAGGTATAGTTCAAGGCCAATATTTTCTTATTGATTTCTGTCTGGATGATCTATCCATCATTGAAAGTTGGGTAATGAAGTGCCCTACTATTCTTGCATGCTACCTATTTCTTCTTCAGATCTGTTAACATTTCCTTTATATACTTAGGTGTTGCATGCATATACATTTATTATTGTTATTTCCCCTTGATGAATTGACTTCTTTATATTTATATAATATACTTCTTTGTCTCTGATTAGAGTTTTTCAATTAAAGTCTACTTTGTCTGATATAAGTATAGGCACTCCTGCTCTGTTTTGGTTACCATTTGCATGGAATATCTTTTTCCATCCCTTCCTTCTAGCCTATGTGTGCCCTCAAGCATGGTACTTAGTCTTTGGGTGGTGAACACGATGCCGTCTCCACAGAAATCAAAATATAATGATGTACGCCTGAAATTTATATAATGTTGTATACCAATGTTACCTCAATAAAAATAAAAATAATTTAAAAAAAACTGAAGTGAATCTCTTGTAGGCAGACTACCTTGGGTCTTAATTTTTTTATCCATTCAGCCATTCTATGTCTTTTGATTTAACAATTTAGACAATACATATTTAAAGTAATTATTACTAGGTAAGGATATACTATTGTCATTTTCTTCATTGTTTTATAGGTGTTTTGTAGACCCTTTGTTTCTTTCTTCTTCTCTTGTTGTCTTCCATTTTGAATTGATGATTTTCAATAGTAATATTCTTTGATACCTTTCTCCTTATTTTTTGTATATCTACTATCATTTTTTGCTTAGTGGTTAGCATGAGGCTTACATAAAGCATCTTAGTCCATTTTAACCTGATAATAACTGAACTTTGTATACAAAAGCAGAAAACCTTTACTGCCCCTGCCACATTTTGTTTTTGATGTCACAATATACAAATCTTTATATTGGGTATCCATTAACAAATATTGTAGATACATTTATATTTAATTACTTTACATTACAATATTAACATATTCTGTATTTGATTATAAATTAACCTGTGTCAGTGAGTTTTATACTTTCATATGTTTTCAAATTACTAGTTAGCATCCTTTCTTTTCAGCTTAAAGAACTCCCTTTATCATTTCTTGTAAGTCAGGTCTAGTAGTGGTGAATCCCTCCATCTTATGTTTGTCTGGGAATATCTTTATCTCTTCTTCAGTTCTGAAGAATAGCTTTTCCAGGTAAAGTATTCTTGGTTGGCCGTTTTTTTCTTTTAGTACTTTGAATATATCATCCCACTATCTCCTGGTCTGCGAGATTTCTGATGAGAAACCCACTAACAGAATCAGGGAAGTTCCCTTTTATGTTACAAGCTTTCCCCTTCTTACTTTCAAGATTCTTTGTCTTTGATTTTTGACAGTTTTATTATAATGTGTCTCAGTGAAGTCTTTTTTTGGTTGAACCTGAATGGGGACCTTTGAGCTTCGGGTAACTGTAGGTCCATTATTTAGCCAGACTTAGGGAGCTTTCATCCATTATTTCTTTAAGTAATCTTTCTGACCCTTTCACTTCTTCTGAGATTCCCATAATGAGGATATTGTTTCACTTGATGTTGTCTAATGAGTCCCATAGGCTTTCTTCATTCCTTTCCATTGTTTTTTTCTTTCTGTCTCTTCTGATTGTGTAATTTCAAATGATCTCTCTTTGAATTTGCTTGATCAAGCCCACCATTGAAACTCTACTGTATTTTTAGCTCAGTCTTTCTATTCTTCAGTTCCAAAACTTCTATTTGATTTTTTTAATGTTATCTATCTGTTTGTTGAACTTCTCATTTTGTTTTTGTATTGAGTTCCTAATTCCATTAAAATTTTTGTCTGTCTTCTTGGAGCTCTCTGAGCTTCTGTAGTACAATGATTTTGAATTCTTTGCAGACTCTTCATGGATCTCCATTTCTTTGGCATCAGTTACTGGAAGTTTATTGTGTTCCTTTGGTTGTATCATGTTTTCCTGATTCTTCCTGACCACAGTAGCCTTGTATAGGTGTCTGCACATTTGAAAAGCCAATTAACTCTTCCAGAATTTATGGACCAACTTCATTAAGGGAAGACTTTCACCTGCACTTGGGAGCATGCTGGAATGTGCTGTGGCTCCAGGCCTAGTGGTGTGGGGCATAAAATGTGGGGGCATGTGGCAGCTCCAGATTTGAGGGTAGAAGGTGTCCAGTTAGCTCAGGCAGCAGCAGTCCATGACAGTGACAACTGTACGATCATTAATGTTAAGAATGGTGAGAGGTCTGTGGTAGCTTCAAGAGCTGTTGAGGTCCTCAGGAGTGCCTCCAGGTGCAGCACTGCAGAACAGGACAGGTGGCAGTGGTAGACAGAACTGGTAGTGTCCATACAGTCAGGGGCAGGAGCTGTCTACAGGTACCTGCACGGTAGCAGTGTTGGCTGCAGGCAATCATGCAGTGGTGAGGGTCCAGGCCAGGAGCAGAAGTTGGAGCTCATTGTGGGTACATGAGCAGCTACCAGGTTGTGGGTTGATGGCATACACCCATATGACTGCAGATACTAGATGCGGGTGGCTGTACAGTGGTGAAGGTGGTGACATGAGTCAGGGTTGGGTGACGTGCCAGCACACAGCTGTAGGGGCTAGCTGTGGGCATGTTCAAAGAGGTGGAGCCTGGTAGTGGGAGTCAGGGTCAGCAATGGGCAAATGAGTGGCTACAGGGGTTGGCTGCAGGCACACATGGTGGTGCAGGTCAGTGACAGGAGTTGGTACTGTCTCCAGACACCAGAGCAGCCATGGGGGCCTGGGCTGTTGATGTGCCATTGTGCACCTGCAGGGGCTACCTACAGTTGCACACAGGGCAATGGTGTCATCCCACAGGAGCCTGGGCTGGCATCATGCATACATGCAGCCACAGAAGCTGGAGGGAGCAGCTGGTGTGAATCCTAGGGACGAGGACACCCATGATAGCACAGAATGGAGTGTCTCCACCAGGGCATGGGGGATGCAGAGAGAAACTCAGGCAGGTGGAGCCTGTGAATGCAAAACCCTGGGAGACCTCAGTGGCAAGAGCTGCAGGGGGTCTGCAGCAGATGTGTTGGCCATTGTTGCCTCAATGGTGAAAGCTCCTCAGGTCCTTTGTGGAGCAGTCTGCTGGCATCCCTGATGGGGTCCTCAGTGATGAATGCTGTGAGGGTCTGCAGCATCCACAATGACTGTTGAGGTCCTCAGCAGCAAAGTCTGCTTAGGTCCTCTGCAGAACAGGCCTCTGGGAACTGTGGTCACTCCCACCAAGCAGCTAGTATTGGTGTTACTACCCATCTTCCTTGCTTCTGGTCATCTCCAGCCATCTCAGTTGTGCCAGTCTAGGTGGAATGAAATCAAACTAGGTCTTCTTTGCAGTGCCCTGAAAGGCTGGGAAAGCTTGCCACCCACCTATTTCTCCTTTTCCCAGCAAGAAGAACTCTCTTGGGTGGGGGGGTTCCTCTTAGAGCTGAACAGTGCCAACCTGGGGGATGGGTTGATGCAGGCAGAATGAAACAGTTGTTTCTACTCTTTTTGTGCAGTTATTCTCAGGCTTTTTGCTCCACTGTGTTACTGAAGCTTTGGAAGTGGTCTGCTGAACTCTCCCACAGCTATTTTCATTCATGAATACTGTCTAATTGTTGTTCTTTGCTGGGGAAGGAGTCTGGGGTTTCCTACTCTGCCAATTAGATGATGTCACTCCCATATACTTGTAGATGCTTTAATTTCTTTCATCAGTGTTTGATAGTATTCAGTGTACACGTCTTTCATCTCTTTGGTTAAATTCATTCCACAGGTTTTTTTTTTTTTTTTGGTGCTATTAAAAAAGAGACATCCATAAATCAGCCAATGTGATACAACCCAATAACAAAATGAAAGATAAAAATAATATGATCACCTCAATTGATGCAGAAAAAGCATTTGACAAAATTCAACATCCTTTCATGATAAAAACTCTCAACAAACAGGGTATAGAGGCAACACACCTCAGCATAATGAAGGCCATATATGACAAACCCATAGTTAACATCATACTCAATGGTGAAGAGCTGAAACCTTTCCTCTGAAATTAGGAACAAGGGAAGAATATCCATTCTTATCATTTTCATTCACCATAGGATTGGAAAGTCCTAGACAGAGCAGTTAGACAGGAACAATAAATAAAAGTCATCTAAATCAGAAAGGATGAAGTAAAACTGTCACTATTTGCAGACATCATATTATATATACAAAACCCTAAAGATTCCACAAAAAAAACTGTTAAAACCAATGAACAAATTCAGTAAAGTTGCAGGATGCAAATCAATACACAAAAAACCAAAGCACTTCTATACACTAATAACAAAGTATCAGAAAGAAATTATGAAAAACCCCATTCACAATTGCATCAAAGAGAATAAAACACCTAGCAATAAATTAAACCAGGGAGTAAAAGCTTGTGTGGTGAAAACTATACAACATTAATGAAAGAAATTGAAGAAGACACAAATAAATGGAAATATATTCTGTGTTCATGGATTGGAAGAATCCATATTGTTAAAATGTCCATACTACCCAAAAACTCAATGAAATCCCTATGAAAATTCCTATGGCATTTTTCACAGAAATAGAATAAATCCTAAAATTTGTATGGAACCACAAAATACCACAAATAGCTAAAGTAATCTTGAGGAAGAACAAAGCTAGGGTCATCAACTTCCTGACTACAAACTATATTACATACCAAGCTATAGTAACCCAAACAGTATGGTATTGGCACAAAAACAGACATATAGAATAATGGAACAGAATAGACAGCCCAGAAATAAACCCACACAAATATGGTCAATTAATTTATGAGAAAGGAGCCAAGAATATAATGGGGAAAGGATAGATCCTTCAATAAATGCAGTTGGGAAAACTGGACAGCCACATGCAAAAGAATGAAACTGAACCCTATCTTATACCATATACAAAAATTAACACAAAATGGATTAAAGATTAATGTAAGACCTGAAAGCATAGAATTCCAGAAGAAAACAGGCAGTAAGCTCCTTGACATTGGTCTTGGTGATGATTTTGTGGATCTGACAACAAAGGCAAAGGCAACAAAAGCAAAAATAACTAGGTAGGACTACATCAAATCAAAGAGCTTCTGTGCAGCAAAAGAAACCATCAACAAAATGGAAGGGCAATCTACAGAATGGGAGAAAGTATTTGCAAATCATATATCTGATAAGCAGTTAATATCTAAAATATATAAAGAACTTATACAACTCAAATAAAAAAATAAACAATATGGTTTAAACATGGGCAGAGGATCTAAAGAGCGATCTTTCCAAAGAACATATACAGACACCCAACAAGTATATCAAAAGGTGCTCAACATCTCAAATCATCAGGGAAATGCAAATCAAAACCACAATGACATGTCACCCCACATTTGTTAGAATGGCTACTATCAAAAAGACAAGAGATAGCAAGTGTTGGTGAGGATGTGGAGAAAAGGGAACCCTTGTTGGTGGGAATGTAAATTGATGCAACCACTATGAAAAATACTATAAAATAATAATAATAATAGAACTACCAAAAATATATATATAAAAAATAATAGAACTACCAAAATATAATAATATAATAATTATATTATTATATAAATAATATAAAACTACCAAATGATTCAGCAATTCAACTTCTTAGTATTTATCCAAAGAAAACAAAAACACAAACTTGAAAAGATATATGCACCTCCAGATTTATTGCATCATTATTTACAATAGACAAGATATGGGAAAAGAAATTGCGGTACATATATATGTAATAGAATATTCTCATCCAAAGAAAAGATTGAAATTGAATCATTTGTGACAACATAGATGGACCTTGAGGGCATTATGCTAAGTGAAAAAGGTTAGAGAAAGACAAATGAGATATGATCTTACTTATATGTGGAATTTTAAAAAAGTAAAACCAAACTCATAGATACAGAGAATGGATTGGTGGTGGCCAGAGGCAGGGGATGGGGGTGGGCAAAATGGGTGAAGGGAATCAAAAGATACAAACTTCCAGTTATGAAATAAATAACTTATGGAGATATAAGATGCACGGTGATTAAAGTTAATAATGCTGTTTTGTATATTTGAAAGCTGTAAGAGAGTAAATCTTAAAAGTTCTCATTACAAGAAAAAAATTTTGTAACTACGTATGGGGATGGATGTCAATGAGGCTTATTGTGGTGATCATTTCACAAGATATGCAAATATCAAATCATTATTTTTGTACACCTGAAAGTAACAGAATATTATATGTCAATTATACCTCAATTAAAATAAAATCATAAAACGCTTTCCTTACTTAGAAAGAAAATCTCTTAGGGTTGGATATTACTAATGGTTCAAACACAATTTCATTCATAGGATCACAATTCAGCCTGGGCAAATGGGAGGTGTGGAAGGTTACTTTTAAAAAGGAGTGGACACTTGCTGCCCTCTGCTGGTCATATTCATGCACTATAAACTTCTGACCCTGCAGGGATAGCATAATCACTTGTTCTCTAAATAAGGACCTGTATGAGTGGCCACACCAGGGTTTTACTGTCTCCTACTTTGGTTTTTTTTAAGCTTCAGTGCATTGTTGTGTATCCTCATTGATAGTTTATTTCTCTGTGTGAGCTGCCACCACAGTATGACAACTGACAGACAGGTGGTGTGGTTCCACCACCAGGAAACAAACCCAGGCCACAGAAGTGAGAGAGAACCTTAATCACTAGACCACTAGGGCTGGCTCTACTGTCTCTTACTTTTAATAAGCAAAATTGATTTAAAGTAAGATTGCTCATCAGTCTTTGTTTTTCAAAACATCTCAGAATATTAAAGCTAGAAAGAGCCTTACACCTCATCTGTTCCTGTTTTCCTTTTCCAAATAGGAAACAGGCTCAGCCAGAAAAGTTTTGTGTAAGGTTATTTGCAGTGTTCATCAGATCTGAATCCCAGTGCTTTTCCTGTTATTTCAAGTCCCCCTCCCATTTGCAGCCAGGTACAGTGCACAAGATAATCTGCACATTGTGCCAACTCTACTGTCTTGGATTCTGATGTTCTTTAATTACAGGCTCTATGATACTGCTGCTCACACTCACTGACCACACTGAGTGGCAGAAAAAGAAAATGTGCATCCTCCAAAATTCTGAGGACTTATCCTAAAGCTTTCTCTAGAAATATTTCTTCAGTATTGTGTTTGATTTCTTTTAAAATTTCATAGAAATTTTACATTTTATTCCACAATAGCCCATTTATATTTTCACATAAAATATTTTATTGCAAATTTTATTCTTCTTGAAATCCCCATGGCTCTAGTTTACAAACCACAACCCAAGAAACAACACAGAATTGAATTCCCTCAAGTACACTATAGCCAAAAAATAAAACAGTCCGTATTGACATTTCTTTATTTACAAGATAGATTCTATCTTTACTTAAAATTCTGATTGTTTTCATCACAGATTTTTGCATTAATTTTGATTTTTTTCAACTTTGTTTTTTTTTTTTAGTCATGAAGATTGGCCCTGAGCTAATATGCATGGCCAATCTCCCTCCTTTTTCTTGAGAAAGATTGTCCTTGAGCTAACATCTGTGCCAATCTTCCTCTATTTTTTGTATATGGGATGCTGCCATTGCATGGGTTGATGAGTGGTGTATAGGTCCATGTCTAGGATATGAACCTGCGAACCCCAGGCCACCAAAGTGGAGTGTATGCAGTTAACCACTATGCCACCATGCTGGCCCCTAATTTTTTTCCTTCAGTCACATAGTTAGACTTAGGTCACATTGGGATGGTTTAAAGAAAAAGTTGTCAAATGATGAGAAAAAGTAATAGGAAACACTATCACATATATCTGGAGTGACAGGTTTAAAGAATTAGAGAATTGCCTTTGTAAGAATGAGTATGACTGAAGGAAGTGGAGAGAAGATAAAGGGTGGTACAAAAGGAGATAGACTAGGAAAGAAACTTCAGTGACACTGACCAGAAAGTCTTGGCTGGAAAACAGCATCTTTGAAGGAAAAATCAAGAGAGGGATACTGCCTTCTATGTGGAAGCTTTTGAATAGGAGAGGCCAAGTGTGTAACATTGGGGTAGTTCCGGGATGGAGGGTGATTGCAGATAAAGAAAGGAGATGAGGAGAGTTAGGAATTAAAATAAAAATATTCCAGAGTCAAGGAGACACAGGGAAGAGAGATTTCATCCATCAGTGTATATAATTCACTGGACCCTTCTTGAGAAGGTAGAGACTAACTGTATTGACTTAATTTGGTGATCTGTCTGGGGAAAACACACGGGTTCCTATGACAAAAAACCTCCTCATCTCTAAGAGATCTTTACAGCATTTTTTTCCAATAATCTCCCACAAAAAGGGATCCAGGAAAAGCCAACTCCCGTGTTTTCTCTTTGGCCCTAAAAAACTTCCAAGGAATAAGTCAGGAGATTTGACCTCTCAAGCAGATGGAGGAATGTGTATGCTCAGGGCTGTGTGAGGAGGAAGCAGCTGGTGCAGCAAAGACTCACTGAACCATGGTTCTCAGGAGGAGGTTTGTGTTCAAGGCTGAAGCACTGTGGGAGGAGTACTATAATGCTGCTGACAGTAATAAACTGCCACATCTTCAGCCTGGAGGCTGCTGATGGTGAGAGTGAAATCTGTCCCAGATCCACTGCCACTGAATCGGTCAGGGACCCCAGATGCTCTGCTGGATGCTGCATAGATGAGCAGCTTAGGAGCCTTTCCTTGTTTTTGCTGGTACCAAGCTAAGTAGCTGCTAACACTCTGACTGGCCTTGCAGTTAATGGTGACCGTCTGTCCTAGAGAAACTGCCAAGGAGGCTGGAGACTGGGTCATCACGATGTCCCCACAGGCACCTGCAATCACAAATGGACAATGGTGATACACACACACTTCATCATAGACACACTGAAATATGTAATTTAAAATGTGCTTTCTAATGGTATTTCATGTCACCATATAATTAAACCTATTTTAGAAATACCCAGTATTTCTCATTATACCTTAGAATTGCATTTTTAATTCCATATTCTTCCAAAAGGAATGAGGCACTTTTAAATTTCTCACCTGAGACCCAGAGCAACAAGGACAAAAGAGCCTGTGTCTGCGATATCATCTTGCTGCCCCTGCCTGCCTGATGCAGCTCAGCTCACATTGCAAAGGCCCCTTTTATAAAACCTGAGCAGCTGATCTGGTCCTTGAGGGGCCTATACAAACCACTCAGTGAGGATAGAAGCAAACTGCATGTGCAGTGGGCTGTGAAAGTATCTAATGCAAATTAAGAGCCAAAAATATCATTACCAAAAGTGTGGTTGTATGACCAGAAGAAATAAAAGTCAACTTAGAAGCTCTAAGATCAAATTAGAATCTCTAAAACTACAATTGCTAGATGATCTAATGAAGAATGTCTATTTTAAATTCAAAAACATTTTTGAATGGGATCAGTTTCCAGAAATGATGGGCTGCGTTTCTCATAAAAGCAATTCTGATTAAATAATAATATACGCTGGGAAAAAAATGTGTTAAAATGGAGGAAATGAAGGGAGGGATGAATGGAAGGAGGGAGAGAGGAAGGCAGGAAGAAAAGAAATGGGGTAACAAGGATAAGATTTACAACACCGTGTGTGTGTGTGTGTGTGTGTGTGTGTGTGTGTCTTTGAAAAAAATGGTTTTCAAGACACTGGACATCAGGCAATGAAGGACAGTCTGAGAGACAGGGAACAAATGAGCTGAGTCCTATGATTATACAAGCTTATTGCCTTCAGACAGATTTCAAGCTGCAGCACAAGGAGCAGGAACCCAGGCAGAGCCCAGGGGACCACCTGGTTGAGGAAACAAAGCTAAAAGTATGGAAAGACTGAAGTAGAGGAAGTTTCCCAGACAGAGTAGAGTACCAAAGAAGAAAGAGCTGAGAGAGAGAGAGAGAATCTCCTATATCTGTTGATAGTCCACCTACAATATTAAACAGAGAGCAGATTGGTGCATGTCTATGAGGAAACTACCCAAGGCTGAGCAAAGAACCTTCCAAGGAAATTGGAGGTAACAGTCCCTGGCACTCATACAGGGCCAGGAATAGTGCCTGCTTCCACCAGCCACACTTGAAAACTTCATAATACACAGGACATTGAGTAAAGTATTCAAAAGGACTTTGTCTTTTTAGTGAGGGAGAATTAGCTCTAGATTAAATACTGCTCTGGTCCCAACAAACAAACCTTAAAAGCAAGACCCAATGAAATAAACCATTTGTACCTAATTTAACTATGTCCCAAAACAAAACTTAAAAATATTTATAGCAATACAATGATGTCAAGCACCCAACAAAGTAAAATTCACTTGGCCTTTTATCCAATGAAAGGTTAGCAGTCATGCAAAAGAGCAGGAATATGACCCATAATGAGGAGAATAATCAATCTAAACCAACCCAGAACAGATACAAATATTAGAATTAGCAGGCAAGAACATTAAAAGTCATTATAACTGTATTACATTTATTCAAAAGTTAAGTGGAAACATAGAAGATATTTAAAAAGAGAGTTAAAATGAACTGCTAGAGATGAAAACTACAGCATGTCTGATATAAAAACTGGATTGAATTAATAAGAGATGATATAAAAAACTGGGTGGAATTACTCAGAGATGACAGGAGAATAGACTAGTGAAAGTGGAGGCATAACAATAGAAACTATTCAACATGAAACAAAAGAAAAAGAATCCAAAGAAAAAAGCCAAGTTCATCAGTGAGCTATAGGACAGCTTCCAGGGCTTTATATACATTTAATTGGAGTCCTGAAGGAGAAGGAGGGTAGGAAAAAAAATATTTGAAGAACTAATAGCCAAAAATATTCAAAATCTGATGAAAATTATAAATGAACAGATCCAGGAAACTCAATGAAATGCAAGCACAAGAAACACGAAGAAAAACACATGAAAGCTTACCATCATAATCAAATTATTGAAAGCTGTATTAAGAAGAACATGTTGAAAGCTCTAAGAGAAAAAACATATTACATACAAAGATAAGGATGTCAGCAGATTTCACTTTGGCAACAATGCAAGCCAGAAGACAGTGGAAGGCATCTTGAAATACTGAAAAACAACTGCCAACCAAAAATTCTGTACCCAGAAGAATGATATTTCAAAAGCAAGTGTGGATTCAAAACTTTTAAAACATACCAAATCTGAAAGACTACATAACCACTAGTTCCACAATACAGGAAATACTGAAAACAGTCCTCCAGAGAAAAGGAAAATAATAGCAAATGAAAACATAAATAGCACTGGAAAATGTAACTGCATGGGTAAATAAGACTTTTTTTCTTTTATTCAAATCTCTTTAAAACCTAGTTGACTATGTATTTAAAAATTATGAATGTATTTTGGGATTTATACATGTATAAAAGTAAAATGCATTATAACAATAGCATAAATGTCAGGGGGGTGGAAATGGAATACATTACTGAAAGATCCTAACTCTAGATAGGAAGTGATGCTAGAGTATCATTTACAAATATATACTGCAAACCCCCAAAAAGCCACTAAATAAGAGAGCAAAAAATAATACATTATAAGCCAACAAGGGGGAAAAAAGTGTCATAAGAAATACTTAATCCAAACGTAAACAAAAAAAGAAAAAGTGGAAGAAGTTAACAGATGGAAAACAAATTGCAAGGTACAAACAGATTAAAATTTAAAAGATTAGCATTTCCCTTGTATTTAATGATGTTGAACACCTTTTCACCTGCCTGTTGGCCATCTGTATATCTTCTCTGGTGAAATGTCTGTTCAGATCTGTTGCCCATTTTTAAATTGGGTTGTTAGTTTTTCTGTTGTTGAGATGTGTGAGTTCTTTTTATATTTGGATATTAACCCCTTATCAGATATATGGTTTGCAAATATCTTCTCCCAATTGCTAGGTTGTCTTTTCATTTTGTTGATGGTTTCCTTTCCTGTGCAGAAGCTTTTTACTTTGATGTAGTCCCATTTGTTTATTTTTTCTATTGTTTCCCTTGCCAGGTCAGACATGGTACTTGTTGCTAAGACCAATGTCGAAGATCGTACTGCCTATGTTTTATTCTAGAATTTTCATGGTTTCAGGTCTTACATTCAAGCCTCTAATCCATTTTGAGTTAATTTTTGTGTATGGGTAAGATAATGGTCCACTTTCATTTTTTGGATGTGGCTGTCCACTTTTCCCAACACCATTTGTTGAAGCGACTTTCCTTTCTCCATCATATATTCTTGGCTCCCTTGTCGAAATTTAGCTGTACACAGATGTGTGGGTTTATTTCTGGGCTTTCAATTCTGTTGCATTGATCTTTGTGTCTGTTTTTGTGCCAGTTCCATGCTGTTTTGGTTACCATATCTTTGTAGTATATTTTGAAATCAAGGAGTGTGATACCTCAGAATGGCTATCATTAACAAGATAGGAAACAACAAGTGTTGGAGAGGATGTGGAGAGAAGGGAACTCTCATACACTGGTGGTGGGAGTCCAAACTGGTGCAGCAACTATGTAAAACAGTATGGAGATTCCTCAAAAAGTTGAGAATAGAACTACCATATGATCCAGCTATTCCACTGCTGTGTATTTATCCAAGAAACATGAAAACAGCAATACATAAAGATACAAGCACCCCTGTGTTCATTGCAGCATTGTTCACAATAACAAAGACTTGGACACAACCTAAGTGCTCATGAAGGGAAGAATGGATAAAGATGTCGTATATATACACAATGGAATACTACTCAGCCATAAGAAATGATGAAATCCAACCATGAATGGACACTGAGGGTATTATGCTAAGTGAAATAAGTCAGAGGGGAAAGGTCAAAAACTCATAAGTAGAAGATAAAAACAACAACAAACAAACAGAGATAGAGATTGGATTGGTGGTTACCAGAGGTGAAGAGGGGAGGGAGGAGAGGGAAAGGGATGATTAGACACATGTGTGTGGTGATGGGTTGTAATTAGTATTTGGGTGGTGAACATGTTGTAATCTATGCAGAAATAGAGGTATAATGATGTACACCTGAAATTTATACAATGTTATAAACAAATGTTACTGCAATAAAAATAAATATATAAATGAACAACAACAATAAAAAAAGAAAACACCCATACACATTTAGGGCTTTATCTGGAAAAAAAAATTATGTTTTCTTAATGTGTTTTGGATAGTTTGTTGTTAGTATATAGAAACGCAACTGATTTGAGTATGTTGACCCTGTATCGTGAAAGGTTACTGAATTCATTTATTAGTTTTGACATCTTTTTGATAGAGTCCTTAGGGTTTTCTGTATATGAGATCATATCATCTGCAAAGGAGACAATTTTACTTCTTTCTTTCTGATTTCAATGCCTTCTATTTCTTATTATTCCTAATTGAGCTGGCTAGGGCTTCCAGTACTATGCTGAATAAGAGTGGTTAGGGTAGGCACCCTTGTCTTGTTCCTGATCTTAGAGGAAAACCTTTTGGTTTTTCACCATTGAGTTATGATGTTAGCTGTGAGGTTGTCATGTATGCCCCTATTATGTTGAGGTTCTTTCCTTTTATACCCAATTTGTTGAGAGTTTTTATATGAAAGGGAGTTGAACTTAAATGCATTTTTTGCATCTATGGAGATGATCATATGATTTTTATCCTTCATTTTTTAAATACAGTATACCACGTTTACTGATTTGCATGTGTTGAAACACCCTTATATCCCAAGGGGAAATCTGACTTGATCCTGGTGTATAATCCTTTTAATGTACTGTTGAATTCATTTTGCTAGTATTTTTTTTGATGATTTTTGCACCTATGTTCATCAGGGTTATGATGAAGACAATCTTTGTCTGTCTTTGGAATTAGTGTGATGTTGGCCTTGTAAAATGATTTTGAAGGTGATCCCTCCTCTTCTATTTTTTGGAAGACTGTGAGCAGGATTGGTGTTAATTCTTCTTGAAAAGTTTGGTAGAATTCACCGTGAAACCATCCAGTCTTGGACTTTTTTATAGAGATTTTTGATGATCAATTCAATCTCCTTACTAGTGATTGGTCTGTTCAGATTTTCTGTTTCCTCTTGATTCAGCTTGAGTAGGTTTCATGTTTCTAGGAATTTATCCTTTTTTTCCAGATTATCCAGTTTGTTGGCATGTAACAGTTCAAAGAAGTCTCTTGTGATCCTATTTCTGTGGTACTAGTTTAACGTCTCCACTTTCATTTCTGATTTTATTTGAGTCCTGTTCCTTTTTTCCTTAGTTAAGCAACTCTTAGTTTCATTGATCCTTTCTCTTGTCTTCCTAGTCTCTATTTTTTATTTCTGCTCTTTTCTTTGTTATTTCCTTCCTCATGCTAACTTTGGGCTTGGACTTTCCTTCTTTTTCTACTTCCTTGAGGTGTAAAGTTAGGTTGTTTGAGATCTTTTTTTTTTAATATAGAAGTTTATCACTATATAATTTCCTTTTAGAACTGCATTTGCTGCATTCCATAATTTCTGGTGTGATGTATTTCCATTTATATTTGTCTCAAGATATTTTTTGATTTCCCTTTTTATTTCTTCTTTGACCTGTTTGTTGTTTATCTCCACATATGTGAATTCTCCAGGTTTCTTCCTGTTATTGATTTCTACTTTCACATCATTGTAGTCAGAAAAGATATTTGGTATGATTTCAATATTCTTGTATTTGCTAATACTTGTTTTGTGACATAATATATTATCTAACCTTGTAAATGTTCTGTGTGCACTTGAGAGGAATGTGTATTCTGCTTCTATTGGATGGAATGTTCTATATACGTCTGTTAGGTCTATTTGGTCTAAGGTATAGTTTAAGGCCAATATTTTCTTATTGATTTTCTGACTGGATGATCTATCTGTTGTTGAAAGTGGGGTATTGAAGTCCCCTACTATTATTGCATAGCTGTCTATTTTTCTTCAGATCTGTTAATATTTCCCTTATATATTTAAGTGCTCTTATGGTGGTTGCATATACATTTGCTGTTGTTTATCCCCTCGATGAATTGATCCTTTTATATTTATATAATATACTTCCTTGTCTCTGATTAGAGTTTTTGAATTAAATTCTATTTTGTCTCATATAAGTATAGCCACCCCTGCTCTCTTTTGGTTTACCATTGCATGAAACATCTTTTTCTATCCCTTCATTCTAGCTTATGTGTGTCCTTAAGCATGGTTATTAGTCTTTGGGTGGTGAACATGATGTAGTCTACAAAGAAATCAAAATATAATGATGTACAACTGAAATTAATATAATGTTATAAACTAATGTTACCTCAATGAAAATAAAAATTATTTTTTTTAAAAAAGCTGAAGTGAATCTCTTGTAGGCAGCATAACTTGGGTCTTATTTTTTTAACCATTCAACCACTCTGTGACTTTTGAGTTGGGAATTTAGTCAATACATATTTAAAGTAATTATTAACAGGTAAGGACATAGTATTGCCATTTTGTTCCTTGTATTATGGGTGTTTTGTAGACCCTTTGCTTCTTTCTTCCTCTCTTGCTGTCTTCCTTTTTGAATTGATGATTTTCAATAGTGGTATGCTTTGATGCCTTTCTCTGTGTCTTTTGTATATCTACTTTGTTTTTTGCTTTGTGATTAGCATGAGGATTACATAAAGCAGCTCATAACAGTCTATTTTAACCTGATAACAACTGAATTTTGTATACAAAAGCAGAAAACTTTTACTGCCCCTGCCACATTTTGTTTTTGGTGTCACAACATACAGGTCTTTATATTGGGTATCCATTAACAAATTATTGTAGCTATACTTACTTTTAATTACTTTACATTACAATATTAGCATATTCTGTATTTGACTATATTTTAACCTGTGTCAGTGAGTTTTATACTTTCATGTGATTTCATGTTATTAGTTAGCATCCCCTCCTTTCAACATGAAGAACTCCCTTTATCATTTCTTGTAAGTCCGTTCTAGTAGTGATGAATCCCTCAGCTTATTTTTGTCTGGAAATGTCTTCATCTCTTCTTCAATTCTGAAGACTAGCTTTTCCAGGTAAAGTATTCTTGGTTGGTAGTATTTTTCTTTTAGTGTTTTGAATATATTGTCCCATTCTCTCCTGGCCTGCAAGATTTCTGATGAGAAACCACTGATGGCACTCAGGGAGTTCCTTTGTATGTTACAAGCTTTTCTCTTGTTACTTTCAAGATTCTCTCTTTGTCTTAATTTTTGACAGTTTTATTATAATGTGCCTCAGTGAAGTCTTCTTTGGGTTGAACCTTATTGGGGACCTTTGAGCTTCAGGTACCTGTATACCCATATCTTTCCACAGAGGTAGGGAGTTTTCATCTTTCTTTAAATAATCTTTCTGACCGTTTCTTTTCTTCTGAGATTCCCATAATGAGAATATTGTTTCACTTGATGTTGTCTAATAAGTCCTAGAGGCTTTCTTCATTCCCCTCCATTGTTTTTTTTTTTTTTCTCTTCTGATTGGATAATTTGCAATGATGTCTCTTCGAGTTTGCTGATATTTTCTTCTGCTTGATCAAGTCCACCATTGAAACTCTACTGTGTTTTTAGCTCAGTCTTTGTATTCTTCAGATCCAAAACTTCTATTTGCTCTTTTTTATGTTTTCTATCTCTTTGCTGAACTTCTCATTTTGTTCTTGTATTGTATTCCTAATTTCATTAAAAATTTTACCTGTCTTTTCATGGAGCTCTCTGAGCTTCAGTAGAACAATTATTTTGAATTTTTTGCAGATTAGGCTCTCCACTTCTTTGGGATCATTTACTGCAAGTTTATTGTGTTCTTTTCGTGGGGTCATGTTTTCCTGATTCTTCCTGACACCTGTAGCCTTGTGTATGTGTCTGCACATTTGAAAAATCTATTAACTCTTCCAGACTTTATGGACTAACTTCATTGAGGAAAGACTTTCACCTGCATTTGGGGGCATGCTGGAGTGTACTATGGCTCCAGGTCTAGTGGTGCAGGGAATCAAATGTGGGGGCATGTGGCAGCTACAGATCTGAAGGTGCAAGTTGTCTCATTAGCTCAGGCAGCTGGAGTTCATGACAGTGACTACTGTATGATCCTTGATGGTAAGAACAGTGGGAGGTCTGTGGTATCTTCAAGGGCTGTTGAGGTCCTCAGCAGTGCCTCCAGCTCCAGCAGTGAAAACTAGGCAGGTAGCAGTGGTAGCCAGAACTGGTAGTGTGCACACACTCAGTGGCAGAGGCTGTCTGCAGGTGCCTGCATGGTGCACTGGTGAGGCCAGCAGCAGAGGCTGGGGCTGATTGTGGGTGCATGAGCAGCTACCAGGATGTGGGTTGTTGGCATACACTCATGTGGCTGCAGACACTATGTGCAGGTGTCTATACAGTGGTGAAGTAGGTGACATGAGTCAGGCTTGGGTGGCATGCCAGCACATAGCTGTAGGGGCTAGCTGTGGGCATGTTCAATGAGGTGGAGCCTTATGATAGGCATCAGTGCCAGCAATGGGCAAATGAGTGGCTACAGGGGCTGGCTGCAGGCACACATGGTGGTGCAGGCCAATGAGAGAAGTTGGGGCTGTCTCCAGGCCCCACAGCAGCTATGGGGGCCTGGGCTGTTGATGTGCCCTTGTGAAGCTGCAGGGACTAGCCACAGTTGCACACAGGGCATTGGGGGGCCCCACAGGGGCCTGGGCTGACATCATGCACACATGCAACCACAGAAGATGGAGCTAGCTCCTGGTGTGAATTCCAGGGCCCATGACACCCATGGCAGCACAGATTGGAGTGTGTCCCCCAGGGCATGGGGAATGCCCAGTGGGAGTCAAGCAGGTGGATCCTGTGTATTCAAAAACCTGGGAGTCCTCAGTGGCAAGAGCTGCAGGGGCTCTGCAGCAGATGTGTTGGCCATTGTTTTCCTCAATGGTGAACTCTTCTGAGGTCTTTTGTGGAGCAGTCTGCTGGCATCCCTGATGGGGTCCTCAGTGATGAACACTGTGGGAGTCTGCAGCATTCACAATGACTGTTGAGGTCCCCAGCAGCAAAGTCTACTAGGATCCTCTGCAGAACAGGCCTCTGGGAACTGTGGTCACTCCCACCAAGCAGCTAGTATTGGTGTCACTACCCATCTTCCTTGCTTCTGGTCATCTCTAGCCATCTCAGTTGTGCCAGTCTAGGTGGAATGAAATCAAACGAGGTCTTCTGTGCATTACCTTGAAAGGCTGGGAAAGCTGTCCACCCACCTAGTTCTCCTTTTCCCAGCAAGGGGAACTCTCTTGGGCCAGAGAGTTCCCTCTTAGAGCTGAACAGTGCCAACCTGGGGGATGGGTTGACACAGGCAAAATGAAACAGTTGTTTCTACTCTTTTTGTGCAGTTATTCTCAGGTTTTTTGCTCCACTGTGTTGCTGAAGCTTTGGAAGTGGTCTGCTGAGCTCTCCCACAGCTATTTTCATTCATGAATACTGTCTAATTGTTGTTCTTTGTTGGGGAAGGAGTCTGGGGTTTCCTACTCTGCCAATTTGATGATATCACTCCCATATATTTGTAACTACTTTAATTTCTTTCATCAGTGTTTTATAGTTTTCAGTGTACAAGTCTTTCATCTCTTTGGTTAAATTTATTCCACAGTATTGTTTTTTTGGTGCTATTGAAAATGAGACATCCACAAATCAGTCAATGTGATACAACCCAATAACAAAACGAAGGATAAAAATAATATGATCACCTCAATAGATGCAGAAAAAGCATTTGACAAAATTCAACATTCTTTCATGATAAGAACTCTTAACAAATTGGGTATAGAAGGAACATACCTCAATATAATGAAGGCCATATATGAGTAACCTATAGTTAACATCGTTCTCGATATGGAAGAGCTGAAAGATTTTCCTCTAAACTCAGGAAAAAGAGAATATCCACTCTTACCATTTTTATTCACCATAGGATTGGAAAGTCCTAGACAGAGCAGTTAGACAAGAAAAATAAACAAAAGTCATCTAAATCAGAAAGGAAGTAGTAAAACTGTCACTATTTGCAGATGCCATATTATATATACAAAACCCTAAAGAGTCCACAAAAAATCTGTTACAACCAATGAACAAATTCAGTAAACTTGCAGGATTCTAAATCAATACACAAAAATCTGTAGCACTCCTATACACTAATAACAAACTATCAGAAAGTGATATTAAGAAAACAATCCCAGAACAATTGCTTCAAAGAGAATAAAACACCTAGGAATAAATTTAACCAGGGGGTAAGAAATGCGTATGCTGAAAACTATAAGACATTAATGACAGAAATTGAAGAAGACAAAAGTAAATGGAAAGATATTCTGTGTTCTTGGATCAGAAAAATCAATATTGTTAAAAAGTCCATACTACCCAAAAACTCAATGAAATCCCTATCAAAATTCCTATGGCATTTTTCACAGAAATAGAACAAATCCTAAAATTTGTATGGAACCACAGAAGACCCCAAATAGCTAAAATAATCTTGAGAAAGAAGAACAAAGTTAGGGGTATCAACTCCCTGATTACAAACTATATTACATACAAAGTTATAGTAACCCAAACAGTATGGTATTGGCACAAAAACAGACATATAGAATAATGGAAAAGAACAGACAGCCCAGAAATAAACCCACACAAATGTGGTCAATTTATGAGAAAGGAGCGAAGAATATAATGGGGAAAGGATAGATTCTTCAATAAATGCAGTTGGGAAAACTGGACAGCCACATGCAAAAGAATGAAACTGAACCCTATCTTACACCATGTGCAAAAATTAACACAAAATGGATTGAAGATGAATGTAATACCCGAAAGCTTAGAATTCCAGAAGATAATAGGTGGTAAGCTCCTTGACATTGGTCTTGGTGATGATTTTGTGGATCTGACAACAAAGGCAAAGGCAACAAAAGCAAAAATAACTAGGTAGGACTACATCAAATCAAAGAGGTTCTGCACCACAAAAGAAACCATCAACAAAATGGAAAGGCAGTCGACAGAATGGAAGAAATTATTTGCAAATCATATATCTGATAAGGGGTTAATATCTAAAATATATAAAGAACTCATACAACTCAAGTAAAAAAATAAAGAACGATTAAAAAATGGGCAGAGGATCTGAAGAGCCATTTTTCCAAAGAACACATACTGATATCCAACAAGTACATGGAAAGGTGCTCAACATCACTAATCATTAGGGAAATGAAAATCAAAACCACAATGACATGTCACCCCACATCTGTTAGAATGGCTACTATCAAACAGACAAGAGATAGCAAGTGTTGGCGAGGATGTGGAGAAAAGTGAACCCTTGTTGGTGGGAATGTAAATTGGTGCAGCCACTATGAAAACTACTATGAAGATTCCTCAAAAAATAAAAATAAAAATAGGACTAGCAAATGATCTAGCAATTCCACTTCTGGTATTTATCCAAACAAAAGAAAAACATTAGCTCAAAAAGATATATGCACCTCCATGTTTGTTGCAGCACTATTAACAATAGCCAAGATACGGGAAAATAAATTGTGAGATATATACAGATAGCTAGATAGAGATATATACATATATATATGTACTAAAATATAATTCATCCAAAGAACAGATTGAAATTGAGTCATTTGTGACAACACAGATGGACCTTGAGGGCACTATGCTACGTGAAATAAGTTAGAGAAAGACAAATGCGATATGACCTTACTTATATGTGGAATTTTAAAAAAAAGAAAAACCAAGCTCACAGATACAGAGAACAGATTGGTGGTGGCCAGAGGCAGAGGATGGAGGTGGGCAAAATAGGTGAAGTGAGTCAAAAGGTACAAACTTCCAGTTATGAAATAAATAAGTCATGAGGATGTAAGGTGCAGCATGGTGACTATAGTTAATAATACTGTTTTGTATATTTGAAAGTTGTGTGAGAGTAAATCTTAAAAGTTGTCATCACAAGAAAAGTTTTTGTAACTACATATGGTGATGGATGTTAATTTGACTTATTGTAGAGATCATTCCACATTATATGCAAATATCAAATCACTATTTTTGTACACCTGAAACTAACAGAATATTATATGTCAATTATACCTCAATTAAAATAAAATCATAAAACGCTTTCCTTACTTAGAAAGGAAATCTCTTAGGGCTGGATGTTACTAATGGTTCAAACACAGTTTCATTCATAGGATCACAATCCAGCCTGGGCAAATGGGAGGTGTGGAAGGTTACTTTTAAAAAGGAGTGGACACTTGCTGCCCTCTGCTGGTCATATTCATGCACTATAAATTTCTGACCCTGCAGGGATAGCACAATCACTTGTTCTCTAAATAAGGACCTGTATGAGTGGCCACACCAGGGTTTTACTGTCTCCTACTTTGGTTTTTTTTAAGCTTCAGTGCATTGTTGTGTATCTTCATTGATAGTTTATTTCTCTGTGTGAGCCACCACCACAGTATGACAACTGACAGACAGGTGGTGTGGTTCCACCACCAGGAAACAAACCCAGGCCACGGAAGTGAGAGAGAACCTTAATCACTAGACCACTAGGGCTGGCTCTACTGTCTCTTACTTTTAATAAGCAAAATTGATTTAAAGTAAGACTGCTCATCAGTCTTTGTTTTTCAAAACATCTCAGAATATTAAAGCTAGAAATTGCCTTACACCTCATCTGTTCCTATGTTTTCCTTTTCCATATAGGAAACAGAGGCTAAACCAGAAAAGTCTTTTGTAAGGTTATTTGCAAAGTTCATCAGACCTGAATCCCAGTGCTTTTCCCATTATTTCAAGTCCCCCTCCCATTTGCAGCCAGGTACAGTGCACAAGATAATCTGCACATTGTGCCAACTCTACTGTCTTGTATTCTGATGTTCTTTAATTACAAGCTCTACGACAGTGCTGCTCACACTCACTGAACACACTAAGTGGCAGAAAATGTGTATCTTCCAAAATTCTGAGGACTTTTCCTAAAGCTTTCTCTAGAAATATTTCTTCAGTCTTGTGTTTGATTTCTCTTAAAATTTCATAGAAACTTTGCATTCTATTCCACAATAGGTCCATTTGTATCTTAATATAAAATATTTTTACCACAAATTTCATCCTCCTTGAAATCCCTATCAGGATGTAAAAACCACAACCCAAGGAAGTAAACAGAATCAAATTCTCTCAAGTACACTATAGCCACAAAATAAAACAGTGTCTATTGATATTTCTTTATTCACAAAATAGATTCTGTCTTTACTTAAAATTTGGATTTTTTTCATCATGGATTTTTGCATTGACTTTGATTTTCTTTCAACTTTTTTTTGTGGGTTTTTTTTTTTTTTTTTTTTTTTAGTGAGGAAGTTGGCCCTGAGCTAACATCCATTGCCAATCTCTCTCTTTTTGCTTGAGGAAGATTGTGCCTGAGCTTATATCTTTGCCAATCTTCTTCTATTTTTTGTATGTGGGATGACTGCCACAGCATGGCTTGATGAGCAGTGTGTAGATGTGTACCTGGGATCTGAACCTGTGAACCCTGGGCTGCCAAAGTGGAGTGTGTGAACTTCACTACACCACCATGCCAGCCTTTGATTTTTTTTTTAATATTGCATTAAAATATCACTTATCTGAATTACTGAGTTTTTTTGGTAATTCCTTAAATTTTGTGCCTGAGGCAAGTTCCTCACCCACATTACCATAATCTCCACCCTTCATCAGGGCCTCCAAAGAGCCTGGATAACTTTTGAATACCTGAGGCTTAAACGTCTTCACCGTGAAAATCAGATTAGCCCTGTGAACATTGTAATCAATATATGAAGATGCACGAGTTTCCAACTACAACCAGTGATGAAAGACTATTAAAGTCCCTGCCCTCCAAAGCCCCAGATTCCTGATGTAAAGAGAACTGCAGGTTCTGAGCAGGGTTCAGAGTCATAACAAAGGTGGAATTTGAGGTTGACATTGAAGGGTTGGTAGCATCTAAGTTGGTGTCTCAGTAGTGAGGAAGCACTAGGTCCTCCTGAGGGAAGGAATAACTCAGCACAAGCAAAGAACAGAAAGGAGGCCCAGTGGTTGTGCAGAAAGGAGATGAGGTGTGATAAGAAACATGGTTGGACAGTGGGGAGGGGTCGGGTCATATCACCCTGGAATCACCTGGTGGGTTCATGAAAATCCTGATACCCAGTCACCACCCAGACCTGTTTCATCAGAATCTCAAGGGGTGGAATCCAGCCATCATTAACTTTGAAAGTTCCCCAGGAGATTCGAACCACAGCAACCAAGGATAACAACAAATGATGTAGGCCCAGGAGAACATGACAAGGAGTTTCTGAGTGCAATGAGAAGTGTCTGAAAAGTTTTAAGGAGGGAAATAACTTGATCTAGTTTACCTTTTTTTTTTAAGGATTACTCTGGTTACTGTGTGAAATAGAATATTCCATAAGACCTGTCACTCAACAACCACCTAACTGTGAAGTTACTTCCTCTGTAACTAGGTCTAACCAATGAAAATTAGCACATAACCTAAGAACTTATTGCATGCCCAGGCACCATGCTAAGTCATTCATATATACTATTTTATTTCCTCCTCACAGCACCTTTATAAGAGAGGTGTTACTACTCCCACATTGCCAATTAGAAATTTGCGGCTTAGGGAAAGTTAAGTCATTTACCTACTATCACACTAGCTCATAAAATGCAGTCAGGATTCTGATCCTGTCTCAGGTGTTGTTCCAATGACTACACCATGCCTCCCCCAGCTGGGAAGAGATGTGCTGGGCAGAGGATGCCACCACCCAATTTACTACGTGGTTAGATTTTTGGTTGCACATGAATAAATGGGCTTTTGGCTTGACATTAGGATAAATCCATTCAGCTCTGAAATAGCAGCAAGTGGCTTATGAGCCTGCAAGTCTAAGAGGGATACCCTTGACTCTGGTGAATTCACCAAGGAAAACTCCCTCTGAGGTCACTGCATGGATAGTCTGCCTGATTCCCAGGCCACATACCAACCTTCCCATATGAGGCTCTCTATTCACAGTTGACATTTGCACAAGAAATAATCATATGAATTCTGTTTTTATATTTTCTAGGAAGTTATTATTTAGAATATTACCCAATACACAGCTCTTATTCAATGCTGCCATGGTGGAAATTGTCCTCAACTCGATACTAAGAAAACCTTAGTCACACACAGGAACTGGATCTTTTTTCCCATAGATATGAGGTACATAGGTTGGCACATTTACTTTTTATTGGCTTCCAAGAAGATCAAAGTCAAGTTTTATGTTCAATCACAGCAATTTTTTCTGTGAGGAAAAAAGCCACATTCTAGGCATGGCACTTCACAGCCAGGAGCAATCTCAATGTACGAAGTTTTTCCTGGAGGAGCGGGGGCTCTGAGAGGGAGAGTTCTGCTGGGGTAAGCAGCTTTTGGACTCAGCACAACAGAGAGGGGTATCATAATATCTGGCTTTGCTGGGTATTAACAATGGGAAAAAAACCACAGAAAAGCTATGGAATATGAGGGGAAAAAAGCCTATTCTTAAAGGGTGCATGCATAACTTCATTTCAGAAAGCATCCCAAATTCACCAGAAAGAAAGATGTACAGTCCTTTGGCAAAAAAAAAGACTCACTGAACAGAATTTGGGCACATCTCAGGGAGGCAGGAGGTGGCTGAAACTACCACTCCAGGCACTGAGACATTGGCAGCAGCCATTATTGTGATCTAATACAGGAGTTCTGACACAGACACCATTGGAGTTCTTCCCCTGGCCAGTGAGCACAGGGGTCTGCCCCACCCACTAGAGCACCAATTTAATCCAGCTCATCAGGGCAGGCAGACCTCCTTAGGGACTGGACCCCCCCAACCCAACAGCAAGCCCTCAAGCAACTGTGAACCCACAAAGGTCTGGTGTGTGGGACCTTTGTAGTGGGGTGAGTGGGTCTGCCTCAGCAGGGCAGGGCAGATGCAAGGGGCAGTACTTGCACAGGGGTGGGCCTGCACTGGTGGAGTGTGTGACCTCTGCAGTGGGGTGAGTGGCTCCACTTCAGTGGGTTAGGGTGTGTGCACGGGGCAGGACTGTGTTGATGGGACGTGTGGGCCTGTGGGCAGTGGGGCATGTCACCTGCAACAGACTTGTGTTTCTAAGATAGCCACAGAGAAGATCAGGCCCACCTTCAAATGCCTGAAAAAATTGTGTGCTGCCATGCCTGGGGCCATCCCCAACCAGCTGCACTCTTGAGAGAGCTGATCACAGACTTGGAGGCTAGAGGCCTACAGCAATTGTAAGCCCCTGAGCCTAGCAACCAGCCACACTGGGGCCTACTCGCTTAACAGAAAAACTGCAACAGGAATGTGTTATTAGACCTTGCAGCCAATTGTGATGGGGCTCCCCACACCCAGTAAAGTGACCAAAGGGACCATAGCAGCTACACACAGCCAACCCAGGGACACTTTAGCCTCCCTGGACACCTGCAGCAAGAGCTACCCTGAAACAACAGAAGGACACATGTAGCCCACACAGGGGTCACTCCTGGAACATTTGGAACTGGTGATGAGAGGGAAGCAAACTGCTGGACCTCATAAGGCATCTCTCACATAAAGCCACCTCTCCAAGATTGAAAGATGTAGCTTATCAACCTAATACATAGATATAAGTACAGGGAAAGAGGCAAAATGAAGAGACAAAGGAATATGTTCCAAATGAGGGAACAGGACAAATCCTCAGAGAAAGAACTATACAAAACAGAGATAAGCAATCCACCTGATAAACAGTACAGACTAAGTATCATAAGGATGCTCACTGATCTTGGGAGAAGAATGGATGAATTTAGTGAGAACTTCAACAAAGATTTGGAAAATTAAAAATACAATAATGGAAATGAAAAATTCACTAGAGGGACTCAATAGCAGAGTAGATGATACAGAACAATGGATCAGTGAGCTGCATGAAAGGCTAGGGGAAATCATCCAAGCTGAACAGAAAAAAGAATTCAAAAGAACCAGGACAGTCTAAGGACCTCTGAGACAACATCAAGTGCACTAACATCCATGTTATAGGTGTCCCAGAAAGAGAAGAGAGAGACAAAGGGGAAGAGAATCTATATGAATAAATAATAGCTAAACACTTTCCTAACCTAAGGAAGGAAACAGACATCCAAGTACAGAAAGCACAGAGAGCGCCAAACAAGATAAACTCAAAGAGGTCCACAACAAGACACATTATAATTAAAATGTGAAGAGTTAAAGATAAAGAGAGAACTCTAAAAGCTACAAGAGAAAGACAACAAGTTACATATAAAGGAAACCCCATAAGGCTACCAGCTGACTTCTCAGCAGAAACCTTACAGGCTAGAAGGGAACTGCACTACATATTTAAAGTGCTGAAAGGAAAAAACCTACAGCCAAAAATACTCTATCTGGCAAGATTATCATTCAGATTGGAAGGAGAGATAAAGAGTTTCCCAGACAAGAAAAAACTAAACACATTTATCACCAATAAACCAGCCTTACAAGAAACGTTAAAGGGACTTATTTACATGGAAAAGAAGAGCACAAATAGGGATAAGAAAATTATCAAAATTAAATACATAAATAAAATCCCTGTAAAATGCAAATATACAGTAAATGTAGCAGATCAACCACCTATGAAACCAATAAGAAAGTCAAATGAAAAAAGTACTAAAATTATCTATTTCCATGATAACACAGTAGTGGATACACATGCACAAAAAAGAGGTTAAATATGATATCAAAAACATAAAATGTGGGAGGAGGGAAGTAAAAGAGTAGAGCTTTTAGCAAGAAGTCAAACTTAAGAAATCATCAACCTAGGGGCCGGCCCAGTGGTGCAGCGGTGTAATTCGCGCTTGACAGCCCAGGGTTCACAGATTCGGATCCTGGGCGCCCGCTGACGCACTGTTTGTCAGCCATGCCATGGCGGCGTCCCATATAAAGTAGAGGAAGGTGGTCACGGATGTTAGCCCAGGGCCAGTCTTCCTCAGCAAAAAGAGGAGGATTAGCAATGGATGTTAGCTCAGGGCTGGTCTTCCTCACAAAAAAAAAAAAAAAACCATCAACCTAATATAGATTGCTATATACGTAGTTAATATATATGAACCTCTTGGTGATCACAAACCAGAAACCTATAATAAATGCACAAAAAATTAAGAGAAAGGAACGCAAACATAATACTAAAGAAACCCATTAAACCATGAGGGAAAAGAGCAAGGGAAGATAGGAACAGAGAAGAAATACTAAAACACCCAGAAAAAAGTAACAAAATGGCAATAAATACACACTTTTTAATATCTACTTTAAATGTCAATGGACTAAATGCTCCAATCAAAATACATATGGTGGCTGCTTGGAAATAAAAAAACAAGATCCATATATATGAAGTATACAAGAGACACATTTCACACCTAAAGACAATCAATTTGAAAGTGAAAGGATAGAAAAAGATGCCCCATGCAAATGGCAATGAAAAGAAAGCAGGGGTAGCATACTTAGACAAAATAAACTATAAAACAAAAACTGTAAGAAGAGACAAATACCACCACTATATAATGATCAAGGGAACAATCAAACAAGAGGATATAACACTTGTAAATATCTACACATCCAACATGGGAGCACCTAAATATATAAAGCAATTATTAGCAGACATAAAAGTAGAAATAAACAGTAACAAAATAATAGTAGGGGACTTGAACACTTCACTTACACCAATGGATAGATCATCCTAACAGAAGATCAGTAAGGAAACTTTGGCCTTAAATGACACATTACACCAGATGGACTTAGTAAATATACACATAACATTCCATACAAAAACTGCAGAATACACATACTTTTCTAACCCACATGGAACATTCTACAGGATAAATCACATATTAGGCCACAAAATAAGTCTCAATATATTTAAGAAGATTGAAATAATACCAAGCATCTTCTCAGACCACACCGGTATGTAACTACAAATCAACTACAGGAAGAAAAATGGAAAATCCACAAGAATGCGGAGATTACACAAAATGCTACTGAAAAATATTCAGTCAATGAAGAAATCAAAGGAGATATCAAAAAATACCTAGAGAAAAAAATGAAACTATATCACGCCAAAATTAATGGGATAAAGCAAAAGCTGTTCTAAGAGAGAAGTTTATACCAATACAGGCTATATTCAACAAACAAGAAAAATCTCAAATAAACAATCTAACATTTCACTTAAAGGAAGTGGAAATATAAGGGCAAACAAACCCAAAAATCAGTAGAAGGAAGGAAATAATAAAAATCAGAGGAGAAATAAATGAAACAGAGACAAAAAAATTTTAAAAATCAATTAAACAAAGAGTTGGGTCTTTGAAAAGATGAACAAAATTGACAAAACTTTAGCTACACTCACTGAGAAAAAAAGAGAGAAGGCTCAAGCAAATAAAATCAGAAATGAAAGAGAAGAAATTCCAATGGACAACTCAGAAATACAAAAGATTATAAGAGAATACTACAAACATCTATAGGCCAAAAAATTGGATAATCTAGGAGCAATGGGTAAATTCTTAGAATCATACAACCTTCCAATACTGACTCAAGAAGAAATAGAGAATTTGAATAGACAAATCACCATTAAGGTGATCAAAACAGTAATCAAACTCTCCCCAAAAATAAAAGCCCAGGACCAGACAGCTTCCCCTGGTGAATTCTACCAAACATTCAAAAAACACTTAATACCTATCCTTCTCAAACTCTACCAAAAAATTGAAGAGGGAGGAAGCTTCCTAACTTATTTTATGAGGCCAAAATTATCCTGACAGCAAAACCAGACAATGACAACACAAAAAATGAAAATTACAGGCTAATATCACTCATGAACCTTGATGCAAAAATCCTCAACAAAATATTAGCAAATCATATACAACAATACATTAAAAGGATCATACAGAATAATCAAATGGGATTTATTCCAGGGACGCAGGGATGGCTCAACATCCAAAAATCAATCAATGTGATACACCACACTAACAAAATGAACAATAAAAATCACATGATCATCTCAATAGACTCAGAGAAAGCATTTAACAAGACCCAACAACCATTTAAAAAAAAAAAAACTCTCAGTAAGATGTGTAGAAGGAGAGTAGCTCCACATAGTAAAACCATATATGACAAACGCACCCCCATCATCATACTCAATGGTGAAAAACTGAAAGCTATTCCTCTAAGAACAGGAACAAGACAAGGATGCCCACTGTCTCCACTGTTATTCAACATAGTACTGGAAGATTTAGCCAGAGCAATTAGGCAAGAAAAAGAATTAAATTTCCAGGGGCCGGCCCGGTGGCGCAGCGGTTTAGTCCGCGCTTGGCAGCCCAGGGTTCGCTGGTTCGGATCCCGGGCGCCCGCGGACGCACTGCCTGTCGGCCATGCCGTGGCGGCGTCCCATATAAAGTGGAGGAAGATGGGCACGGATGTTAGCCCAGGGCCAGTCTTCCTCAGCAAAAAGAGGAGGATTAGCAACAGATGTTAGCTCAGGGCTGGTCTTCCTCACCAAAAAAAAAAAAAAGAAAAAAAAAAAAAAGAATTAAATTTCCAAATTGGAAAGAAAGAAGTAAAACTGTCACTATTTGTGGACTGAATGATTCTATCTATAGAAAAACCCTAAAGAATCCACCAAAAAATCCTTCAGAAATAATTAATGAATACAGTGACAATGGCTGAGTACTAATCAACAAAAATCAGTTGCACTTCTATACACTAATAACAACTAGCAGAAAGAGAAATCAAGAATACAATCTGATTTACAATCACAAGAAAAAGAAGAAAAAACCTAGGAAGAAATTTAACCAAGGAGGTGAAAGACCTGTACACTGAAAACTATAAGACATTATTGAAAAAAATTGAAGAAGACATAAAGAAATGGAAAGATATTCCATGTTCATGGAATGGAGAATAAACATAGTTAAAATGTCCATAGTACATAAAGCAATCTACGGATTCAATGCAATCCCAATCAGAATCCCAATGACTCTCTTCACAGAAAACAGAACAAAGAACCCTAAAATTTATATGGCACAAAAAAAAGCCCATGATAGCCAAAGCAATCCTGAGAAAAAAGCACAAAGCTGGAGGTATCAGAATCCCTGACTTCAAACTATACTGCAAAGCTATAGTAATCAAAACAGCATGGTACTGGCACAAAAACAGACACACAGATCAATGGAACAGAACTCAGAGCCCACAAATAAAGACACACATCTATGGACAGCTAATCTTTGACAAAGGAGGCAAGAACATACAAGGGAGAGAGGAAAGTCTCTTCAATAAACGGTGTTGGGAAAACTGGCTGGCCATATGCAAAAGAATGAAAGTAGACCATTATCTTACACCATACACAACAATTAACTCAAAATGGAATAGAGACTTGAATGTAATACCTGAAACCATAAAACTCCCAGAAGAAAACATAAGCAGTATGCTCTTTGACATTGGTCTTAGCAGTATGTTTTGAATACCATGTCTCCTGAGGCAAGGGAAACAAATGCAAAAATAAACAACTGGGACTACATCAAACTGAAAAGCTTCAGCACAGCAAAGGAAATCATCAACAAAATGAAAAGGCAATCAACCAACTGGGAGAAAATATTTGGAAATCATATATCCAACAAAAGGTTAATTTCCAAAATATGTAAAGAACTCACACAACTCAACAAAAATAAAGCAAACAGACCTATCAAAACATGGACAAAGAATATGAACAGACATTTCTCCAAAGAAGATATACAGATGGCCAGCAGGCACATGAAAAGGTGCTCAACATCACTAAGTATTAGGGAAACACAAATCAAAACAACAATGAGATATCACCGTACATCCATCAGAATGGTTATTATTAAAAAGACAAGAAATCACAAGCGTTGGAGAGGATATGGAGAAAAGGCAATCTTCATACGCTACTGGTGGGAATGAAAATTGGTGCAGCCACCATGGAACACAGTTTGAAGATTTCTCAAAAAATTAAAAATAGCAATACCATATGATCCAGCTATTCCACTTCTGGATATTTATCCAAAGAACATGAGAATACTAATTCAAAAAGATATATGCACCCCTACGTTCATGGCAGCATTATTCAAATAGCCTAGACATGAAAGCAACCCCAGTGCCCACGAATAGATGAATGGACAAAGAAGATGTGATGTATATACACAATGGAATACTACTCAGCCGTGAAAAAATACATAATCTTGCCATTTGCAATAAGATGGATGGACCTTGAGGGTACTATGCTAAATGAAACACACAGAGAAAGACAAATACCATATGATTTCACTCATATGTAGAAGATAAATAAACAAACGAACACACACAGAGAACAGATTGGTGGTTACTAGAGACGAAGGGGGCAGGGGGAGGGCAAAGGGGTAAAGGGGAACATATGTATGATGATGAATGAAAACTAAACTATTGGCGGTAAACACAATGCAGTCTATACAGAAGCTGAAATAGAATAATGTACACCTAAAATTTACACAATGTTATAAACCAATGTGACCTCAATAAAATAATTTGAAAAGAAGGGATATGACTAAGGGATTTCACTGACTTTTTTTTTTTAATTTCTTTTACTTTCAAAATAAAGGCAGTACTAAGCAAAGAAACTGAGGTAGGAGTACAAAATGCACAATCAGAAGACACTAAGCAAGAGGCCTGGCTGGATAAAAGGGCCCATGGGGAGGGAGGGCAAGAGGCAGATCCAAGCCAGTGGTGGAGGTTTTGAACCTGAAGCTCCAAGACTTGGAGGATAATAGCAAGGAAAAGAGGAAAGGAAGGAACCTGAGAAGGAATTAAATAGGAAAGTTTAGAGGGAAGCAGTCACAGGGAAGTGACTCATCAGGGCATAAATCCCGTTGGATCTTGTAAACCAGTGAGTAGAGCTGGAGCTTGATTCGGTTCTGTCGTGTGCATCTAACTGAATAAAACATGCGGAAAGTTCCTGACAATGTGAGAGAAGAGTCCATGCGAGGCTGTGGTAAGGCAGGATAATGGCCCCCAAGGCTGTCCCGGCCCTAAACCCTGGAACCTGTTAATATGTTACCTCAGATGGCAAAAGGAATTTTGTAGATGTGATTAAGGGTGAGGGTCATGAGATGAGGAGATTCTCCTGGATGATCCGGGTGGGCCTAATCTAATTCTACAAATCTTTAAAAGCAGAGAATCTCTCCTGGCTGTGCTCAGAGGAAGAAGTGACTATAGAATAAGGGTCAGAAAGATGCAATGTCACTGGATTTGAATATGGAGAAAGGGGACCACTCACCAAGGAATTTGAGAAGGTTCTAGGAGCTGGAAAAGGCAAGAAAACAGATTCTCTCCTAGAGCCTTCCAGAAGAGAAAGGCCAGCCAACATCTTAATTTTAGCCCATTGACACCCATTTTGGTCTTTTGACCACCAGAACTGTAAAATGATAAATTTCTAATGTTTAAGTCACTAAGTTTATGGCAATTGGTTACATCAACAATAGAAAACTACTTCAGAGGTCTTTGCAGCATTTTTCTATTGGGACCTTTCACAACAGGGGATCAAAGAGACACCGAGACCCTTAATTAGCTCCTGAACCCCACAAACCATCCCATAAATAAGTCAGGACACAGCCTCTCTGGCAGAGATAGTGCACAAGTCCAGGTCTGTGTGGGGTGGAAGCAACTGGTGCTTTAGACACTCGCTGAGAAGCAGACCTGAGGAGGTGTGTGTTCAAGGCTGAAGCACCATGAGAGGTGAGTTATAACACTGCTGACAGGAAAAGTCAGCTGCAACTTCAGCCTGGAGGCTGCTGATGCTGAGAGTGAAATCTGTTGCAGATTCACTGCCACCAAATTGGTCAGGGACCCCAGGTGCCTGGAGGCATGTCTAGGAGATGAGCAGCTCGGGAGACTGTCCTAGTTTCTGCTGGTACTAGGCTAAGTAGTTGCTAATGTTCTGGCTGGACTTGCAGTTGGTGGTGAACCTCTCTCCTGCAGAAACAGCCGGGAACCCTGAAGACTGGATCATCACAATGTCCACACAAGCACCTGCAATCAGGAATGAAAAGCCACCATTCATACATACAGAAATTAGGAACACTTTTTACAATGTTACATGCCACACAGACCCTCTTAGGTATAACAGAGGCAGCTTTGGAAATGATTCTTATTTCACACTGCATCTGGTATGCCATTGCCAATAAATTCTAGCCTCTGTCAGGACCTAAAATCTATAGAAAAAATAATGTTTCAATGGAACATTAGGCATGTCTATAGCATACCTTTCTGGGTTATCAGGATCTACCCCTGTTTATTGTCTTTGAGCTATTTTGTAACTGTTTATAAATTGTAGATAACTGATAGATACCTGAATTTTCTCCTGTCTAGTAGAGATTTAATTGACTTCCTTACCTCCCCTTGGAAAAACTAGTCAATTTGTCTCCATTTGCAATTCCTTCCTTTACTTCATATGTATCTGTGCTGTTTTGACTCTTCCTTTGAGCCAGTTATAACATCTGTTTTTTGAAATTATCTTTTAACCAATCTGTTGACCTTTCTACATTTTCTCTGTCTCTAAGCCCCTCATATTCCCATTTCCCTCCTTACTTAGCTTAAACTCCATTATCCTTCTTTATAATGACTCCCTAATACACAGGAAGTCCCTTGGCCTTCCATTGTTTCATTTCACACAGCAAAATCCCAAAAGTCTAGATGCCTGCCCCCACATTTCTGATATGGTTGGAGAAAAACACACAATAATTCTGACATCTCATTTAGATTCATAACCGTGAACTACCTAAGGGCCCCTAATCCTGCCCTACAATCATATTTCATTTCCCTGGTTCATTCATTTTTTCACTCTTTCTCTTTCCTTCTTTTCTTCAAGTTCTAACATCTCCTCCATCCTAACTTTAAGCCAGTTACACCATTTCCTGCTTCCTAGGTAAAGAGACGCAATCAAGAGAATGTCCACAAGCTCCTCCCATATGTTCTTCTGATCCACTGGTATCTATATCACCACACTCTGCTTTCCTTCCTGTTACTGGAGATGACCACAGAGTCCTCCCATCTGAGGCCACTTCCTCTGATCCCATGCCTCTGGCCTAGTCAACAGCATTGCTTGGCACTTCTCCCTATTGCCTGAGTTATCCTATTCTCTCTTTATAATCATTCCTATCGCCATGTAAACATCGTTTTAAAAAACTCTTTTGACCTCATGTCTCTCTTCAGTTATGGCCTGTTTCATCCTCTCCTTTACTGTACAGTTCATTGAGAGAGCTGTATATAGTCATCACTTCCAAATCTTCTACACCCATTCTTTCTTGAGCTTCTCCCATTTAAGATCTCATCCACACCATCTCATTGAAACTGCTCTACTCAAGGTCACCAGTGACTTCCATATTGCCAAATCCAATGCTCACATCCCAGTCCTCACCCCACTAGACCCATCAGCAGCATTTAGCATGTTGACAACACCCTCCTCCTTGATATGCCTTTTTCTCTGAGCTCCAGGGCATCACGGTCTTGCTAGTCTTCCATCCCACTGTTCCTTCTCAGACTCCTTGGCTGGTTCTTGCTCATCTGCCTGCCTCAGAGCTCAGTCCCTGGGCCTCTAATCAATTCAAACTCACTCCATTAATTATAATATTTTAATCTGCAGTCCAATTCTCTCCACTGAACTCTAGACTCATAGCTCGAATGGTCTACTTGACAATCACACATGGAGGTCTAATACACATCTCAAACTTAAAACGTCCAAAACCAAATGCTTCATCTTTCTCCAAAAATGTACTGTCTCCACAGTTTCCTCTAGCTAAATAAATGGCATCTCCACCCTTTTACTACTCAGAGAAAAACCTTGGAGTCATCTTGAGACCTCTCTTTCTCTCACATTCCTTGTCAAAACCATCAGCATATTGCTATCTCTATCTTCAAAATATACCACTCCTCACCTCCTCTACTGCTACTGCCATAGACCAAAGCTGTCCTCATCTCTAGCCTGGATGATAGCAATGGCCTCCTGTTATCTTTCTTGTCCCACCAGAGAGAGACTGTAAAACTACATATGAAATCATGTCCTGCTCTATTCAAAACTATCCCACTTACCACATCATTCAAAACAAAACCCAAATCCTTGGAGAAGTCTACAACCTCTACACAATGTTGCCTCCTCATTATTTCTTTTATCTTATTTCCACTACTCTCCCCCTTGCACACTCCACTTTAGCAACGCTGGCTTCTTTCTATTTTTCCAACATGCTGGTCACATACCTGCCTCAGAAATGTGCAGTTTCCTCTTATTAAAGCTCTATTGCCTGGGGATATTTTTGTGGCTTATTTCCTCACCACATTAAGACTTTAAGTCACCCCTTCTCAGTGCAGCCTTCCATGACCATCTATACTAGATCAATTGCAAAAACAGATCCCCATTCTTAAGGTGGACCCCCCATCCCTCCCTATATTCATGCTTTTTGCAATATACCTTCGTGGCTCCTCCTATCAACAGATAGGGGCTATTTACCCTGTCCTTTAGTAGGATCAGTTACATTCCTCATTAGAATACATCAAATGGGACATTGTGACAGTACTGAGTCTAAGCTTCAAGGCACCTTATGTGATTTTACTTTCTCTCTGGGGACCTGACAACTGCCATAGGAAACAGGTTAATCTGCCAGTTGGTGAGAGACATGAGGCCTAGTCACCCAAATAGCCCCAGCTGATGATCGGTCAGCTAACTACAGAAATGTGAAAGAGATAAAAGAAATGTGAGCCTTTCTATATCAACGAGCACCCAGTTGACTTGTCAGCCAAATTTAAACACACAAGCAGCCTGCCAACATCAATCATGTCTGGCCCATATTAACAGAACTATTCAACCGACCAATAAACATGACAGCAATAAAAAGCTACCACTTTGGGGCCAGCCTGGTGGCATAGTGGTTGTTTGGCACACTCCACTTCAGTGGACCAGGCTCGAAATCCCAGATCCCAGGCAAGGACCTACACCACACCTCAAGCCATGCTGTGGTGACAGCTGACATACACAATAGAGGAAGATTGGTACAGATGTTAGCTCAGGGCCAATCTTCCCCAAAAACGAAAAAAAAAGGCTACCATGTTAAGCCACTGCATTTTGGGGTAGTTTATTACACAAGAAGAGCTAACTAATACATCATCCAGTTTTAAATTCGTACTCACTATTACCCATGCAGGCTTTTACCTGCGTCCTGGCTTTATTTTTCTTCTAGCACTTTCAAAACAACATAGGAAATATTTACTGATGCAATTATTTATTGTATGGTTCCCACAACCAGAATCGAAGCAGATATTTTTGCTCCTGACCCATAGAAAATACTCAAAAGAACATATCTTGAATGAATAAATGACATGGATTCCTCTATATAAATACTTATAAATTAATTTATATTATTATGAGAAGCTGTTATGGAGGTTAGAGTGTTCAGAGTACACTCTTCAGGTTTGCTGTGATCTTTCCTGAAGCTAAATTTCATTAACCCATGTACTACAGAAGGAAGTGAAGAAATAATACTAAAACGACTGGAGTTTTTCCATTTTTACACTGAAATGGGCTTGTTAATTAAATGTTATCCAATGGACTCAAGCACACATAGAGCCATGATAACCTTCAGTCACAAATTTAGACTTGGGTGTCCATTGGGATGGTTTTAAAAAGAAAGTTGACAAAACTGAGAAAAGGTAACAGGAAACACTATCACATATATCTGGAGTGACAGAGTTAAAGAATTATAGAATTGCCTTTGTAAGAATGAGTATGACTGAAGTAAATGGAGAGAAGACAAAGGGTGGTACAAAAGAAGATAGAGCAGGAAAGAAACCTCAGTGACACTGACCAGAAAGGCTTGGCTGGAAAACAGCGTCCACGGAAGGAAAAAGCAAGAGAGGGAAATGACCTATATGGAAGGTTTTGAACAGGAAAGGTCAAGTGTTTTATATGGGGGTAGTCCAGAGTTGGAGGGTGATCTCAGTTAAGAAAGGAGACGAGGGGAATAAGGAATTAAAATAGAAATATTCCAGAGTCAAGGAGACACAGGGAAGAGAGAATTCCTCCATCAGGGTATATAATTCACTGGACCCTTCTCCAGAGGGGGGAGACAAACCTCATTGGCTTAATCATGCCATCAGTCCATGGTAAACATGCAGGTTCCTGTGACACAATAACTCTTATCTCTAAGAGATCTTTACAGCACTTTTCTTCAATAATCTCCTACAAAAAAATGGATCCAGAAAAAACCAACTCCCTTAATTTCCTCTAGGCGTTTAAAACCTCCAAGGAATAAGTCAGGAGATTCAACCTCTCAGGCAGATGGAGGAATGTGCATGTTCTGGGCTGTGTGGGGGAGGAAGCAGCTGGTGCAGCAAAGACTTGATGACACTTGACTTGGGGAGGAGGTTTGTGTTCGAGGCTAAAGCACTGTGGGAGGAGTACCATAATCCTGCTGACAGTAATAAACTGCCACATCTTCAGCCTGGAGGCTGCTGATGGTGAGAGTGAAATCTGTCCCAGATCCACTGCCACTGAATCGGTCAGGGACCCCAGATGCTCTGCGGGATGCTGCATAGATGAGCAGCTTAGGAGCCTTTCCTGGGTTTTGCTGGTACCAGGCTACCTCATTGCTAACACTCTGACTGGCCTTGCAGTTAATGGTGACCGTCTCTCCTAGGGACACTGCCAAGGAGCTTGGAGACTGGGTCATCACGATGTCCCCACAGGCACCTGCAATCACCAATGGATAATGATGAAACACACACAATTCATCATAGATATATTGAAATATATAATTTAAAATGTGCTTTCTAATGGTATTGCATGTCACCATATAATTGATCCTATTTTAGAAATAGCCAATATTTCTCATTATATCTTAGAATTACATTTTTAATTCCATATTACTCCAAAAGGACTGAGGCACTTTTAAATTTCTCACCTGAGACCCAGAGCAACAAGGACAAAAGGACCTGTGTCTGCGACATCATCTTGCTGCCCCTGCCTGCCTGCTGCAGCTCAGTTCATATTGCAAAGGCCCCTTTTATAAAACCTGAGCAGCTGATCTGGGTCTGGAGGGGCCTATGCAAAGCACTCAGTGAGTATAGAAGCAAATTGCATGTGCAGTGGGTTGTGAAAGTATCTAATGCAAATCAAGAGCCAAAAATATCATCACCAGAAGTGTGGTTGTATGACATGAAGACACAAAAGTCAATTTAGAAGCTCTAAGTTCAAATGAGAAGCTCTAAAACTACAAACTGCTAGAAGATCTAATGAAGAGCTTCTATTTTAAATTCAAAAATGTTTGTAATGGGTTCGGTTTCCAGAATTTGGGGCTGCTTTCCTCATATCAACAATTTTGATTAAATAATCTTATATAAATTAGCACTTTTACATTTTCATGGACAATGCAAGGACTGTTCAATCCTTCAACCCCATTGACCTTCCTGTTGACTTATATGCTATTATTATCATGTTTTACTTCTATATATATTTTAACCCAATGTATATATTAGGGTTTATATACATATTATATTTAATAATAGCAAAATATTATTTTTGTTTTATACAGCTAATAGACATGATACATCGTACTTAGGCCTTTATTTTACTTCATTTCTTACTGCATCTCTACGTTAGTTACCCATTGCTGTGTAACAAATTGCACCAAAGCTCAGCAGCGGAAAATATTAAGCATTTATTCTCTCACATACCTGTGAGTCAGGAATTTGGGGATGGCTTACCTGGCTGGTTCTGGCTCCAGGTTTCTCATCAGGTTGCTGTCAAGATGTCAGCCAGAGCTGCAGTCATCAAAAGACTTGACTGGTAGCTTTCGAGGTGGCCCACCCATTTGTTGGCAAGTTAGTGCTGGCCATTAGCAAGAGACTTCAATTTCTTATCATGTGAATCTGTCCGTAAAGCTACTTGCCCTTTCTCACAAGGTGGTATCTGGCTTCCTCTACAGCAAATTATCCAAAAGAGAGTAGTAAGAAGTCACAGTCTCTTTAATGTCCTAGCCTCTCACATCATACACTATTTCTTTAATACTGTATTGGTTACACAGGTCATCACTATTTAATGTGGATAGGAGAATGTTAATATCAGGAGAAAGGAATACCAGGAGGCAGGGAACATTGGGAGACTTCTTGGTGGCTGGATATAACGATCTCTGAGTTTCCATCCAGATTCCTCTTGCATAAAATATCTCTTTTAGCCTTCCCTTCAGCGTGAATCTACTGGTAATAAAAGTATTAAAATTTTTTTCTGGATATGCATTTATCTCATTTTAATTTTTGAAAGACATTTTCCTTTGGTATGTAATTTTAATTTTGTAGTGAATTTTTTCAGGCACTTTGGGAAAAAAAAGGTCTCATTGTCTTCTTGCTTTATTGTTTCAGGTCAGAAGTCAGTTATAATTCTTATTGTATGTTTTTAAAGGAAATTTATCTTTTTTTTCTCCGGTAGCTTTTGAGCCTTTTTTTTTTTTTCTTTTGTTTTAACGAGTTTTACTATGATGTGCCTAGGTTGAGTTTTCATTTTATTTATCCTGCTTGTGTTTCTTGGAGCTTCCTGAATCTAGGACGTGATGTCTTTCATCAGCTTTGGAAAGTGATCAAGCATATATCTTCAAAAATTGCTTTTTCTTCCATTAACTTTCTTTTCTTCTGTTGCTTCAATTGCACATTGCCTTCTCAACAAATCCCCTAAGTATCTCCTTTGCATGTTTTCCTACCTTTTCTTTCTCTTTTCTTAATTCCAGACATTTTTTCCTAATCTACGTTTTAGTTAACTAATTTCTCTTCAGCTGAGTATGATCACCTGTGAAATCTATCCATGGATTCCTGAATTTTAGTTATTTTATTTTTTCAGTTCAATATTTTCATTTCTTGTTAAATTAACCAATTAATTAAATCTGGGTGCTTTCAAGTAAATTCAATTCCAACCAGTGGTTTGAAAAGCCAGTGTACGGTTACTTTCTCAACCTTCTTCTGGTCACAGGTACCATAAAAGATTTTGCTCCTTCTCCTGTTTCTAGTCCTGCTCTTCATTTACAAACAGAGGGAAGAGTGAGAGGAAAGTCTCTTAGGAAATTGAGTATGCATTCATGGTGAGGAGGCATAGGTTATTGTGGCTTCAGGTGTACTGCGGGTTCACCTAATGAAACTTTGTAATCTCTTCTCCAAGTAGGGGAGATAATGCTCACTCTATCCGGTGGCACACTGGGTGTTCTATGGGTGTCCATCTGACCTCTGCCTTGCTTCTTGGCATGAGAAACTTCCTAAGACCCAGCTGTACTCTGTATCAAATAGACCCTAGATGGAGATCAATACCTCACCCCTCACAAAGGATCAAGTCTCCCCTCACAAAGCCCCTCAATATTCCCCTTTTGATGGTTAATTTTATGTGTTAACTTCGCTGGCTGTGGTGCCAGTCGTTTGGTCAAAGAGTAGTCCAGATGTTGCTGGGAAGGCATCTTTTGGTGTGATTAACATTTAAATCAGTAGACTTTGCATAAAGTAGATTACACCCCAAAATGTGGGTGGGCCTCATCCAATCAGTTGAAAGCTTTAAGAACAAAGACTGAGGTTTCCCAAAGAAGAGGAAATTCTTTCTGAAGACTGCGATATAGAAGCCCTGCCTGAGTTTCCAGCCTGCAGATTTCAAACTCAAGACTGCAACATCAGCACTAACCAGAATTTCCAACCTGCCAGCCTGCTCTACAGATTTCAGACTTACCAGCCCCCACACTAGCAATTCCTTCAAGTATCTCTCTGTGTATGTGTCCTATTGGTGCTGTTTCTCTGCAGTATGCTGACAAATAACACTCTTCAAATACGTTATGCTCTACTACTTAAGCCTATAGGAAGGAAACATTTCTGATCTTCATGCCTGGCATAGTGCTTGCTTTCTTTCTCTCCCACTGCCCTCTCACTGGACCACTCATTACTTCTCTCACTTTGTCCAAGCCCTCATGGGGTGGGACTCAACTGCTGGGCTGCATATATTGGAAATCTAGGCAGGAGAGTGTGGTACATGTTCAAACTCTCAAATTCTCACCCCCCCCCCAGAAAAAATTTAAGGGAGAATCCAATTGCATTTCTTCCTGTTCCTTTCTATTTCTGAATTGCTATGAGTAACAGAAACACTAATTGTCTTCACCTCAATTTCTCTCCTCATCTCTGAACCCTCAACTTCCTCAGAAAGGCAGAGTAGTGAGGGGATAGATAGGGTGACAATCATCCCAGTTTTTGCAAGACTTTCCTGACTTTAGCCCTAAAATCTCAGGCCCTGAAAAACCCCCACTCCTAGGAAACTGGAATGATTGACCAAACTAGACAGGGAATCAGGCCTGTCAAACTGTCTATTTTTAATATTACTCAACATATTCTCCATCTATCACCTTTATCCTAGGCTTTTAATCTCTGAAGTCAATAATCTGGCAGATTTGGTTCCCTGACAGCTCTCCCACCAAATGGAGAGTTCATGTCTCCATTCTGAATTGTGGGAGAGGTGGTTGCAGAAGCTTACACACTATATGATGTCTTAACATATTAATCTGTCAACAATCAATACTTCATAATTAAGCAGAGTATACTTTAATAATCTCTCAAATCATTTATTAATCCTCAGAAATAATGAATCGGTATGGATTATGAAAGAAGGCATAGACTAAAACTATGACTGTGGTACTAGCAAAGAGACTTTTTTAATGAATAAATGTATACTAGTTCAGGTTTTAAATAAATTTTTGCATATATTTAATATAGATTTTCTACATTGAAGACATATCAAAATCAATAATACCTTGGAGTCTAGGAAACTTATTATTATTTTTAATGATTTAGTAAAAACAAAAAATGTGGAAATGTTACCATCAGTCCACAAAATTCCACAGTCACATCCAGGACAGATGAGCAAATGGACCAAGCTTGCCAAGACGAGATGAATGAGAATTCCAATAAACATGAATGGCCTTTCAGCTGTCACTGAGTACGTAAGGTAGTGAGGTCAGCGAAATTGGCTAAGAGAGGCAGTCGCAGTTAGATTCTGTGGATATAGGAAGAAAACTCAAAGTCAGGTCATGTGAGAAGCCCTGGTCTCAATGGTATTGAGTATACCATGAAAGTACTTCAGGTTCTAAAGGTAAATTCTGCCCCTAATCAGGCAGGAATGGAAAATCTAAAACAGGTAATAAGAGTGAAAGGACATGTGAGCTGACACCTTGTTAATACACACCTGCTCTGAATAGACTTTCAAAGATAAAATGAGAGCAAACTGGCGTGATGGAAAATGTGCCACATATAGCCTTTCTAAAGAAATACCAGTATAATTATATTATATATTTTCATTCAAATGTTTATTGTGCTCACTTTCAGTAAAATAAATAAATACCATTCTAATTATTTTAGAAAAGGAATTTCCATTTTATTCTTCATTATTGTTTCCAATTCTCTTATGAAAGTTTTAGTCTTGTCTTTCATCTCTTGAACATTTAAAGATAATATATTATTAAATATATAACTTCGTTATCTGAATCCTATGCTTCTAATATATGTTGTTTCTCTTAGTTTCCAATGATGTGGTCTTGTCGCCTCATGAACCTAGTTAATTTTTATTGATTCCTGGACACTTTTTATGAAAAACTGCATAAATTATTTGAGGCTGGGATAATATTATCTTTCAGATTTGGGCAGCAATTTGGATTGCTAGCAGTCCTCTATTAGTTTAATTCAATTTGGGAGCTTTAGATAACTGGAAGATTGCCTTTGGTCTTTACACGGGCTGATCTATTTCTGGTTTACCCTTACTCCTAGCATGCAGTCCTTTGGGGCTGTTTATTATGCTCGTCTTCCTTGACACACCCCAAACTCCAATTTTTTGTCCATCTACTCTCACAAGATTGTCAAAAGCTCTGATCAGCTTCTCTGACTCTGGTTGCTTTTTCTGGACTTGAAAGATATTCCAGCGGGAAAGTGGCTCAAATACTGGATTCACCTCTATAAGTTTTCTTCTTTCCAAGATCTTGGAAAGTCTTCACTGCCTAGTATTTTAACCAGGAGCATTGACATGAGATACCTTCTCCAATGTAACAAAAAGCAGAAGAGCAGGCAATTCCAATTTCTTTACTGACTTCTTACCTGAGTTAATCAATCATGTATATGCCTGAATAGTAAACATTCTCAACAAATTTCACTGATACTGTTCAACCCATGCCCAACAGTAACATTTTCTGAAGACAGTTCAGGACATCCAATAACTCCTAAGGGCCAGCCTTCCATAGAAACATAAACAGTTCCCAAAGACTCTTTTCACATTACTAAGATGTTAGAAATCTCAAAGAATGGGTAACTGTACCAGCTAGTGTAACTGTGAGACCAGGTTCATCCTGTTGACTCTTCCACTTAACAATTTCCCACTCGCTTGATCCTTCATTGTATGCAGAAAATGAATCAGGAGAAAGCTTCAACTGGGAGAATCAAAATGTTCTGATTATTATAACACAAGATTCACAAAGAAATATCTAACTCTCTTGCTCTCAGCCTCGAACTTCCCAAAGCCAAGTTGAATGCTGATCTTCAGCTCACTAGTTGCATGACTCTAGGTATTCCGGCTCTAATTTAAACCATAATGCACCCCAACAGGACATCTGGGATTTTATGAGAGTGAGCATATAAGATTTAGAGTTTAAATGCTTTAGATTTCTCCTACAAAAGTGGAATGAGACTTGCCATATCTAAATTTTATGTCTAAGCAAATAAAATTTATAACAGAATTAATTCATACATACAAGTAGGGATTTTTTTCTCATTTTTCCTCGTGGCACTAGAAATTAATCTTAAGAAAATAAGTCAAAAACGGCAGGCCATTTTATTAATTCAATGTGTTATAGTAGAAAAAACTAATAATAAATTACCACTTAAATGTCCAGCACTAAGAGCAGAAATTTTTAAATCATGATATGTAAACAAAATAGAATATTGTGCAGCCATAAAGTGATAAATAGAAAGACCATGTAAATACGTTAAAATATTTTCTGAAATATTAGGTAAAAACAGTGATATGAGAATAAATGTGAGGGCTGGCCTGATGTGTAGTGATTAAGTTTGTGTGCTCTGCTTCAGTGGCCCCAGGTTCACAGATTCGGATCCTGGGTGTGGACTGACACACTGCCTGTCAAGCCATGCTGTGGCTGTGTCATATAAAGTAGAGGAAGATGGGCACGGATGTTAGCCCAGGGCCAATCTTCCTCAGCAAAAAGAGGAGGATTGGCAATGGATGTTAGCTCAGGGCTGGTCTTCCTCACAAAAAAATAAATAAATAAATGTGAATTGTGTTTGCACCTATACATATGACTTGTATACATGTGGACAGTAAGTTATTACGGCATAGACATTATTACTCTCTATATAATCTATGTGCTCATCTATGTTTCTTATTACAAATTTAAGTAATTTTGTCTAATAAAATATGAGTGAAAGTAATATTTGTCTCTCACAGGTTGAGACAGGGAAAAAGACCATGTCACTCTCTCTCTTTCTCCTTTTGTCTGTTTATTGATTATCACAGCATCTAAAATTTATGTTTCCTTAATGTGTTTTTGGATAGTTTGTTGTTACTGTGTAGAAACACAACTGATTTGGGTATGTTGACTTTCTATCTTGAAAGTTTACTGAATTCATTTATTAGTTTTGACAGTTTTTTGGTAGAGTCCTTAGGGTTTTCTGTATATAAGATCATATCATCTGCAAAGGAGACAATTTTACTTCTTTCTTTCTGATTTGGATGCCTTCTATTTCTTGTTGTTGCTAACTGATCTGGCTAGCACCTCCAGTACTGCGTTGGATAGGAGTGGTTAGGCTGGGCACCCTTGTCTTTTTCCTGATCTTAGAGGATTAGAGGAAAATCTTTTAGTTTTTCACCATTGAATTATGATGTTAGTTTCTCATATATGTTAGTTAGTTATAGTTATAGTTAGTTTCTCTATATAGTTAGTTTCTCATATATGTCCTTTATTATGTTGTGATACCTTCCTTCTATACCCAATTTGTTGAGAGTTTTTATAGGAAAGGGAGTTGAATTTGTCAAATGCATTCTCTGTGCCTATCGAGATGCAGAATGGAATCTGCAAATGGAAAACAAATCACAAGATACAAAGAGATTAAAATTTAAAAGATTAACGATTCTAACACTAGTCCAAAAAATGGAGTGGTTACCATAATATCAGATGGATTTCAGTGAGCTAAGGATATTGCCAGGAATAAAGAAGGTCTCTTTGTAATGATAAAGGGGTCAATTATTCAAAAAGACATAATACTACTAAACATTTATGTGGATACATTCACTATCTTGATTGTATAGATTAATTCACAGGTATACACAGATATAACTTATCAAGCTGTGCACTTTAAAAATGTGCAATTTATTGCACATTTACCTCAGTAAAACTGTTTTTTTTAAATCACTCATTATCAAGACAAATAAAAAGAGAGAGGAAAGAAACTCTCTCTTTCTTCTGCAGAAAAAAAAAATCTGATATAAATTAGCACTTTTACACCTTCATGGACAATTCAAGGACTGTTCAACATCAACCCCATTGACCTTTACCTTAACTTATATACTATTATTATCATATGTTTTACCTCTATGTATATTCTAACCTTGCAAAATATTATTTTTTTATACATCTGATAGACATCATACTTATGCCCATATTTTACTTCATTTCTTACTACATCTCTACGCTAGTTATCCATTGTTGTGCAAAAAATTCCCCCAAAACTCAGCAGCTTAAAATATTAAACATTTATTCTCTCACACCACTTCTGTGAGTCAGAAATTTGTGGATGGCTTACCTGGCTGTTGTGGGCTCAAGATTGTTCAATAGTTTGCTGTCAAGATGTCAGCCATAGCTACAGTAATCAAAAGACTTGACTGCTGGCTTTCAAGGTGGCCCTTATATGTTGGCAAGGGGAAAGCAGGAAGAAAAAAAAAAATCCCTAGGAAGCTGTGACTGTAGATCAATCCCTGCAAGGGTTCACATCCTAATCATGCGTGGCTTAAGTGAGTCTGGAACTTTCCAAGTTTGAACTTGATTTAGCCTATTTTACTAACAGAGCCCCCAAGCACCTGCAATAAACAAACATAAGATTTCTCTTGAGGAGGACACATCCATTCTAAACTCTCAGGAGATCTCATGAATAATTTGTGAAGGGCTCATATGAGCAAGATGTCAGAGATTTCTGGATATCCAAGAAAACGAGACCACCTGAACATGAACAACATGAGTAATGGCAGAATCACAGAAAGCAGACAAGGAAGTGCCCCTAGAATTTCCGATTTTTAAATTAGCACAAATAGTTTATTTTTTTAAATGAATAACAAACACAGATATATCTAGAGGGAAAAGGAAACTATAAATGGTGATATTAGAGTCTTTGAGAAGAACCAAACTAAAACCCAGGAGAGCCAACACAGTGTTGAAGAAGAACAAAGTCAAAGGACTGACCATACCTAACTTCAAGACTTACTATAAAGTTACACAGGCCCTGGTGAAAGAGTAGACAAATATAGATCAATTGAACATAATAGAGAGCCCAGAAATAGATCTACACAAATAAGGTCAACTGATCTTTGACAAAGCAGCAAAGGCAATGCAGTGGAGAACAGACAATTTTTTCAGCAAATGGTTCTGGAACAACTGGACATCCACAGGCAAAAAAAAAAAAAAAGAATCTAAGCACAGACTTTACACTTTGCACAAAACTTAACTCAAAATGAATCGTAGATCTAAATGTAAATCAAAACTTTAAAACTCCTAGAAGATAATATAGGGGGAATTTTAATTGACCTTGAGTTTAGTGATGACTTCCTAGATACAAGACCAAAAGCAGAATCTGTGAAAGAAAAAATGTATAAGTGGGATTTCATTAATATTAATAACTTCTACTCTGTGAAAGATGCTGTTAGGAGAATGAGAAGCAAGCCACTGACTGAAAGAAAATACTTTCAAAACACATATCTAATTAAAGAGTTGTATCCAAAATGTACAAAGTACTCTAAAATTCAACAAAAAGAAAACCAACAATCCAATTAAAAGCTCAAAATATCTGAACAGACATCTGACCAACGAATATATAGAGATGGCAAATAAGCATACGAAAACATGCTCTACATGATATGTCATTTGGGAATTGCAAATTAAAACAACAAAATGCCACCACACACCTATTAGAATGACCAAAATCCAAAACCCTGACAATACCAAATGCTAGTGAGGGTGTGGAACAACAAGAACACTTATCACTTGAATATGGAATCTAAAAAAGCTGAAGTCAAAGAAACGGAGACTAGAATGTTGGTCACCAGGGCCTGGAGATGTGGGAAATGGGGAGATGCTGGTCAAAGAGTACACACTTCTAGTTATAAGATGAATAAGTCTTGGGGATGTGATGGGCAGTTTGATGATTATAGTTTATAATACTGTATTATATTCTTGAAAGTTACTACAAGAGTACACCTTAAATATTTTCATCACAAACAAATTATGGTAATTATGTGATGTGATAGAGGTATTAGCTACACTATGGTAGTAATACTTTTGCAATAAATAGTGTATCAAATCAACACGCTGTACACCTTAGACTTATACAATGTTATATGTCAATTATACGTCAATAAAGCTGGGGGGAAAATCCTAGTCAGAAAAGAATATATACAAATATACAATGTGTTTTGCATTTCCCTAATAATTAGTGATGTTGAACATCTTCTCATTTGCCTGTGGGCCATCTGTATATTTTCTTTGGAAAAATGCCTGGTCAGATTCTCTGCCCATTTTTTGATTAAGCTGTTCATTTTTTGTTGTTGAGCTGTATGTTGTTTATATATTTTGGATATTAACCCCTTATTGGATATATGATTTGCAAATATTTTCTCCCAGTTAGTGGGTTGTCTTTTCATTTTTTTGATGGTTTCCTTTACCATGCAGAACCTTTTTGGTTTCATGTAGTCCCATTTGTTCATTTTTTCTTTTGTTAACCTTGCCTGAGGAGATATGATATTCAAAAAGATACTGCTAAGACCAATGTTAAAGAGCATACTACCTGTGCTTTCTTCCAGGAGTTTTATGGTTTCAGGTCTTACATTCAAGGCTTTAATCCATTTTGAGTTAACTTTTATGCATGGTACAAGACAATGGTCTACTTTCATTCTTTTGCACATGGCTGTCCAGTTATCCCAACACCATCTACTGAAGAGACTTTCTTTCTCCACTGTATGTTCTTGGCTCCTCTGTCAAAAATTAGCTGTCCATAGATGTGTGGGTTTGTTCTGGGCTCTCAGTTCTGTTCCATTGATCTGTGTGTCTGTTTTTCTGCCAGTACCATGCTGTTTTGATTACTATAGCTTTGTAGTATATTTTGAAATCAGGGAGTGTGGTACAGGCAGCTTTGCTCTTTTTTCTCAGGATTGCATTGGCTATTTAGGGTCTTTTGATTTCATTTATATAAAGTGCCATAACAAGCAAAGTTATATGGCTTAGAGATCCAGAATATAAAATCTAGAAAATGATCACTATAAATATCGGCAATAGGGTTTAATTTTGAGTGGAAGGAAAGGTTATGGTTAGTAAAGGATACATGGGATTTCAGGGAAGAGGGAGACCAGAAATGTACCAGAAGTTGATGATATCTTGAGGAATACTAGATTATTATTTAACAAAAAATGTACATATGTGTGTGTTGCACACATATTGTTCTTATGTTTTATAATGAAATTTTAAATATATATTTATTGTAATATAATTTCACAATCTTATTGATACATACAAAAATTATATCCACAAAGTAGCTGACACAGTACTTGGCATAGAGTATTAGGTCAATTCATATTTGTTGAATAAATGAATGAATAAAAAGGAAAATGAATAACAGAAAGCATTAATTCTATTAAAGTTCATATCATTGGAGAGAAGAGTACACCTTTCACCAACTGATACCTCCAATTCAGACTTCTCTTCCAAATTCCAAAATCTTAAATTTCTTCTTGGATGTCTCAAAGGCACCTCAAACTCAGTACCTCTAAAATATAACCCACTATCTTCCCCCCTTCCCACATTCCAACCTTACCAAACCCCATCCTAAGAAAGGGGACACCATACATCCTTGTGTAAACCAGAAACATTGGAGACATCCTTGACACTGCTCTTTACCTCAAGCCTCATAGCTAATTTTACACCCTATGTACTCCCAAATCCATCCACTTCTTTCCACCTTCACAGTCATAGCCTTAGGCCAAACCACCAGCATCTCTCTTCTGGATTCCTAAAATAGCTTTCTAACTTCTGTTCTTGCATCTATTCTTGTCTCTCTTCAAAATGTTCTCCACTGAAACCAGAATGATCTTTTTTAAAGGCAAATTTGCCTCAAGCAAAGATTGGCAATGGATATTAGCTCAGAGCCAATCTTCCTCACCAAAAAGAAATGATAATAAGTAAAGGCAAATTTGATCATGTCATCTGTCTAATTAAAAAGCTTCCAAATCTTTCTATTTTGTATAGGATAAACAAAAAAGACACTTGGAATGCCCTTCCCAGTTGGCCTCATACATACATCTCCCACCTCAAATTCTGTATCTTTGTAGCATTCTTTAATCAGTGTAGCATCCTTTAATCAATATCCCTAACACCTACACTCCTGAGAGTATGGCTCATCTCTTTCATTGGTCGCCATCATTATTATAACACTAGTACACATAAAAGTACCTGGAATATAGTAGATTTCCAGTTAGCATTTGTTTAATAAATGAATAAATGAAAAAACAAATAAGGAAAGAAAACATCAATTCTAGAAAGTTTATTTACAACTGTAACACAACCTTAAGCAATATACTAATGAGATTTTTTTTTTGCTGAAACTTTAAATTATTATAAATTTCAATAGAAGTATAAAGAGTTTAGTACAACTATAAATATTTTGTGGGGAAAAAAACATTGATGAAGATCTAATGTTATCAAATATGGAAACATATTTTTATCAGTCAGGGCCTTTGGTTGCAAACAACAGAAACCAACTGGGTCTAACCTAAGCAGAAAATGAAATGACTGAACCTTATTACATGACTTAAAGATTTAACAGGAAGTTTGGGTAACATGGTATAGAAAAGGGAAGGGAACTAGATGGCATAAACGCAGTCCAGGACAAATCACAGAAAGAGATTTTAGATGAATCCACTGCCACCACAGATGGACAGTGGCAGTCCTACTGGCATCATCACAGCTGTACACCAGTCATGGAACATTGGATGTTGGAGTCCTCTACTGTGGCCATCTTGGGAGATAGTTCTGTTTACAAACATATTAGACTCTGTGAGTTGAGCATTAGAACAATTTCCGCATGTACAACTTCAACAAATGCTTCATCATGAGTATATTTCTGTTTCTGGCAAATGTACTAGGGATGCTAACACATAACTATTTTCATCTTAGTTTTGTTCAGAGAATCTAAGACAATAGGTACCAACTGCTGCCATATATAAAAAGTAAGAAAAGCACAGCTTACAAGATTTTTAACCACAAGCCTGTGCTCTCTGAATTTCATCATCATATTCTTTGGTTCTTTATATGTGTCCCCAAGCCAACACCAAATCCTGGGAGGGTGATCTGTGTCACATATGTGGAGCCGATTCTGGGGGATGGAGCTTGAGCAACATCAAGCAAAAAGAGAAGTTGCAAAGTGATGTCACCATCCCAGATCTTCAGGCTCTTGCTCTACTGTGTTTCAGGTGAGAGAATATTTGCAAGGACAGAGATGAGGTTTTTCCTCCAAAGCAATCTTCCTCTTTAGAAAGATTCACAATCTTAAACTTGGATATAAAGTAAATGCTACAAGCAACATAAATCTGTCCACTTGTCGCAGAAATTGCATTTCAGCTTGATTTTTCCTTCTGTCATTGAATTGCACAGCATCTCTGGATCACCCCATGTGCCTCTGATTGCAGGTTCTAGTGGTCAGATCATGCTCACTCAGGCTGCAGAGTCATTGCCTGTCTCTCCAGGAGAGACAGTCTCCATCAGCTGCAGGGCCAGGGAGAACCTCTACATGGATGTGAAGCATTACTTAGCATGGTACCAGCACAGACCGGGGCATGCCCCCAAGGTCCTCATTTACCATGCTTCCACCTGAGTAAACAGCGTGCTGACCAGTGGGTCTGGGAGAGACTTCACTCTTAGCAGCAGCAGCCTGGAAACTAACGCTGTACAACTAATTACTGTTTTCCAGCATCAAGATGTACTCTCATAATGACGTGATGCCAAATTGAGCCTTCCTACCAGGGAAGGTGGGATAGGTCTCCCAGCTGCTTCTCGCTTATTAGGTACTTGTACAAATACGGAGGGGGGGGGGGATGATTGTTTTGTTTTGTTGGGGGAAAAAAAGAGTTGGCATTGTGTAGTTTAAAAATCTGCAGCTGGGACCCCCTTACTCCAAAAGAGAGCTAGTCATCTTCTCTATCTTTCCATCCACTTCCTTTAAATCTAATTTCAGCTTTAACTCTGAGTCTCAGTGCTGCGTCATGCAGCCCAGTCTAGTCCTCTCCATTCAGATGCCAACTACCCTTCCCACGGCCTTTACTGCTGTTCCCCGATAGAACCTCCTCTCTAGGCAGTTTGTGGTCACTGTCCACTGAGCATTCCTATTTCCCTACTTTGCCATTAAGTTTGATTCCAGAGAAAACATCCCGGGAATGAGAAAACACTGTATCACTGCCTATCCTTGTGACAGAACCAATGCAAATTATACTTTTCCCAATACGTTTTTAACGTTAAAAAAAAAGAGACTTCTGAGGCCTGCCCGGTGGCGGCGCAGTGGATTAGTTCGTGCTTTGATAGCAGGGGGTTCGCCGGTTCGGATCCCGGGCGCCCGCCGACGCACTGCCTGTCAGCCATGCCGTGGCGGCGTCCCATATAAAGTAGAGGAAGATGGGCACGGATGTTAGCCCAGGGCCAGTCTTCCTCAGCAAAAAGAAGAGGATTGGCAATGGATGTTAGCTCAGGGCTGGTCTTCCTCACAGAAAAAGGAGACTTCTAGTGCAAAATTGAGAAGTGAAGAAGAGTTTCCTTTTATCATTGGAAAAGTTTTCAATTTGAAAAGAACAGGAAAGCAGATTTTAAGAGAGCAGCAAACAAATATATGGAAGACTTGAGAGATGAGGGACTCAGATTCCTAAAGAGCAGGACTTGAAAAGCCTCCCCAACTCACACCCCTTCCCAATGGCTTCCATCTCTTCTGAATGCTCCCTTAGCTTTTGTGCTCTTTAGCCTTCTGGTCTCCCCTGAATACATGCTTCCCCTGAAGCCTTCTCAAGGAGTTCTGTTGCGCCGTTCATTTGCCACTTTGAGATCACTTACGTACCTACCACCTAAAAAATAACAACCTTTGAATTCATTGTAGATAGACTACATCACCAACTACCATTCCTTGTTGCAGTCATCAACCACCCCTGAATTCTCTTCTTGTTTCTGGAATATTTCAGTTTCTGGCTCACAGACACTCTCTTCACACCCTTGCCTGTCACAATTTCTGGTAATTTCAATACACTTATATATGATCCTCCCACTATCCTGATCTCTCAGTTCTTTGATCGACTCTCCTCCAGTTGTCCCTTCCTCACCCAGTCTTGATCACTCACTTCCAGGGCCATGCCTTAGATGTGACATTAGAAAATAACTGCAGCTTCTTTATCATCAAAAGGTTAACCATTTCACTCTTGGCCGCTTCTCAGAGCTCTGCAGCTCCCTCCATCTGGTATGCCATTGCCAATAATTTCTAGCCTCCATCAGGATCTGAAATCTGTGGGGAAAGAATACTGTGATTCAAAGGAAAATTAGGCATGTCTATAGCCACCTTTCTGGGTTATCAGAGTCTAGCCCCGTTTATTGTCTTGGAGCTATTTTGCAACTCTTTATAAATTGTAGGTAACTGACAGATACATGAATTCTATCCTGTCTAGTAGGAATTTAATTGACTTTCTTACCTCCCCTTGAAAAAACTAGTTAGTCTCCATTTGCTAGTCTCCTTTACTTCATATATATCTGTGCTGTTTTGACTTTTTCCTTTGAGCCACTTATAACATCTTCCTAGTTCCCTCATATTATGTGAGAAAAATAAATTATTTACCAAGTGTTCATAATTATTACATATCCATGAGTCATAATTTTAGTATTCTGAAAATTATCTTTTAACAAATCTGTTGACCTTTCTACAGTTTCTCTGTCCCTAAGCCCCTCATATTCTTATTTCCTTCCTTACTCAGCTTAAATTCCATGATCCTTTTTGTAATGACTCCCTTATGCACAAGAACTCCCTCGGCCTTCCATTGTTCCATTTCATACAGCAAAATTCCAAATATCCACATGCCTGACCCCACATTTCTGATATGGCTGGAGAAAAACACACAATAATCCTGACTTGTTTCACTTTAGATTCATGACACCTAACTTCCTGAGGGCCCCTAATCCTGCTCTACAATCATATTTCATTTCACCGGTTCATTCAGTTTTCACTCTTTTCCTTTCCTTCTTTCTTCAAGTTCTAACATCTCCTCCCCCATCCTAACTTTAAGCCAATTATCCCATTTCCTATTGCCGAGGTAAAGAGATGCAATCAGAAGAGAACTTCCACAAGCTCCTCCCATACGTTCTTCTGACCCACTGGTATCTTTATCACCACACTCTGCTTTCCTTTCTGTTACTGGAGATGAGCAGACAGCCCATCCATCTGAGGCCACTTCCTCTGATCCCATACCTCTGGCCTAGTCAACAGCATTCCTTGGCATTTCCCCCTCTTTCCTGAATTATCAATAATCTTTCCTTAGCATCATTCCCATCAGCATGCAAGCATTGTTTTAAAAAACTCTTTTGACCTCACATCTCTCTCCAGTTATGGCCTGTTTCATCTCCTTTACTGTAAAGCTCATTGAAAGAGCTGTACATAGTCATCACTTCCAAATCTTCTACTCCCATTCTTTCTTGACCTTCTTCCACTCAAGATCTTACCCACACCATCTCATTGAAACTGCTCTGCTCAAGGTCACCAGTGACTTCCATATTGCAAAATCCAATGCTCGCATTCCTGTCCTCACCTCACTAGACCCATCAGCAGCATTTAGCACGTTGACAACACCTTCCTCCTTGATACACCTTTCTCTCTGAGCTCCAGGGCATCACACAGTCTTGCTAATCTTCCATCCCACTCTTTCTTCTCAAACTCCTTGGCTGGTTCTTGCTCATCTTCCCTGTCTCAGAGCTCAGTCCCTGGGCCTCTAGTTGATTCAACATTTATTCCATTGGTATAATATTTCAATCTCCAGTCTAGTTCTCTCCCCTGAATGCTAGACTCATATATCCAATGGTCTACTTGACAACCACACATGGAGGTCTAGTACACATCTCAAACTTAAAATGTCGGAAACTAAATTCCTGATCTTCCTCCCCAAATCTACTCTTGCCACAGTTTTCTCTACCTAAATAAATGGCAACTCCACCCTTCTAGTACTCAGAGAAAAACCTTACAGTCCCCAGACTTCTCTTTCTCTCACACTCCTTGTCTAAACCATCAGCATATTCTTGTCTCTATCTTCAAAATATACCACTTCTCACCTCCTCTACTGCTACTGCCATAGACCAAAGCTGTCATCACCTCTAGCCTGGATGATAGCAATGGCTCCTAACAGAGAGATCCTGTAAAACTACATATCAAATCTTGTCCTGCTCTATTCAAAACTATCCCACTTACCACATCACTCAAAATAAAACCTAAATCATAGAGAAGTCTACAATGTCCTACCAGTGTGCTTCCTCATTATTTCTTTGATCTTGTTTCCACTGCTCTTCCCCTTTCACACTCCATTTTAGCAACACTGGCTTCCTTCTATTTCTCCAACATACTGCTGACATTTCTGCCTCATATATCTGCTATTTCCTCTAACTAGAACTCTATTGCCTGGAGATATTTCTATGGCTTATTACCTCACCACATTAAGAATTTGATTAAGCAATACTTTCTCAGACTAACCTTCTCCATGAGCATCTATAGTAGATTAACTGCAAAAAGGGGTCCCCTATTCTTCAGGGGGATCCCCATGCCTCCCTATATTCATGCAGTTGCATTATAATTTTATATTTCCTCCTGTCAAGAGGTAGGGGCTGTTTACCCTCTCTTTCAGTAGGATCAATTGCATTGATCATAAGAATGCAACAAATGAGACATTGTGACAGCACTGAGTCTAGGCTTCAAGATGCCTAATGTGGTTTTACTTTCTCCCTTGGGACCTGCCAACTGACACAGGAAATTGAGATTAGTCTGCTGGTTGATGAGAGACATGAGATCTATTCACTCAGACAGCCCAAGCTGATGCTCAGCCAACTACAGAAATGTGAAAGAGATGAAATAAATGTGAGTTTTTCTATATAAACTAGCACCCAGTTAGCCTATCTGCTGACTTTAAACATATGAGCAAGGCTGCCAAGATCAACCATGTCTGCCCATATTAACAGAGCTACTCAGCTGACCCATAATGTAACGGCAACAAAAACGCTACCATATTAAGCCACTGCATTTTGTGAGTGGTTTATTACACGACAATAACTAACTAATACATCATCCAGTTTTAAATTTCTAGTCACTCTTACCCCCACATGCTTTTACCCCCTTGCTTTGTTTTTCTTCATAGCACTTACAAAACAACAGTAAATATTTCCTAATGCACTTGTCTATTGTCTGGCTCGCCCAACTGGAATGAAAGCAGATATTTTTGCTCCTGACACATAGTAAGCACTCAAAAAACATTTTGATTGAATGAATGATATGGATTCCTCAATATCAATACTTTAAATATATTTCTACTTATTATGAGAAGCTGTTATTCAGGTAAGTGTTCAGAGTACACTGATCAAGTTTGCTATGATCTTTCCTGAAGCTAAATTTCATTAACACATGTATTTCAGAAGGAGGTGAAGAAATAATACGAAAATGACTGAGTGATCCATTTTTACACTGAAATGGAAATGTTAATTAAGTGTTATCCAAGGGACTCAAGTTATAGCACACTTAGAATCATGATTACCTTCAGTCACAAAGTTAATCTTGGGTTCCCATTGGAATGGATTTAAAGAGAAAGTTGACAAATGATGAAAAAAGGTAATAGAGAACACTAGAGTGTTCTAGAGTGACAAGATTGAAGATTTAGAGAATTGCCTTTGTAAGGGGAGTACGACTGAAGAAAATGGAGACAAGATAAAGGATGGTACAAAAGGAGACAGAGTAGGAAAGCAACTTCACTAACATTGACCAGAAAAGCTTGCCTGGAAAGCAGCGTCCATGGAAAGAAAAAGCAAGAGAGGGATACCACCTTCTTTGTGGAGGTGTCGAATAAGAGAGGTTAGGTGTTTATTACTGGGATGGTACAGAGTTAGAAGGGTGATTGCAGATAAAGAAAGGAGACCAGGAGGGTAAGAAATTAAAATAGAAATGTTCCAGAGTTGAGGAGACACAGAGAAGTGAGAATTGATCCATCAGGGTGTAAAATTCACTGGATTGCTCTCCAGGGGGTGGAGACAAACCTTATTGGCTTAATCAGGTGATCAATCCATGGGAAACATGCAGCATCCTGGGACACAAAAGTTCCTCATCTCTAAGAGATCTTTACAGCATTTTTTTCAATAATCTCCCATGAAAAGGGATCCAGAAAAGGCCAACTCACTTAATTTTCTCCTGGGCCCTATAAATCCTCCAAGGAATAAGTCGGGAGATATGACCTCTCAGGTAGATAGAAGAATGTGCGTGTTCAGGGCTGTGTGGGGAGGAAGCAGCTGGTACAGAAAATACCCACTGACCCATGGTTCTGGGGAGGAGGTTTGTGTTTGAGGCTGAAGCACTGTGGGAGGAGAGCTATAAAACTGCTGACAGTAATAAACTGCCACATCTTCAGCCTGGAGGCTGCTGATGGTGAGAGTGAAATCTGTCCCAGACCCACTGCCACTGAATCGATCAGGGACCCCAGATGCTCTGCTGGATGCTGCATAGATGAGCAGCTTAGGAGCCTTTCCTGGTTTTTGCTGGTACCAGGCTAAATTGCTGCTAACACTCTGACTGGCCTTGCAGTTAATGGTGACCGTCTGTCCTAGAGACACTGCCAAGGAGCCTGGAGACTGCGTCATCACGATGTCCCCACAGGCACCTGCAATCACAAATGGATAATGATGATACACACATACTATATCATAGACATATTGAAATATATAATTTAAAATGTGCTTTCTAATGGGATTACATGTCAGCACACAATTAGGTCTATTTTGGAAATAGCCAGTATTTCCCAGTATATCTTAAAATTATTTTTTAACTCTAAAAAGATATTATCCAAAAGTACTGATACACTTTTCAATTTCTCACCTGAGACCCAGAGCAACAAGGACAAAAGGACCTGTGTCTGCGACATCATCTTGCTGCCCCTGCCTGCCTGATGCAGCTCAGCTCACATTGCAAAGGCCCCTTTTATAAAACCTGAGCAGCTGATCTGGGTCTGGAGGGGCCTATGCAAAGCATTCAGTGAGTACAGAAGCAAATTGCATGTGCAGTGGTTTGTGAAAGTATGTAATGCTAATCAAGAGCTAAAAATATCACCAAAATGTAGTTGTATGACTATAAGACACAGAAGTCAACTTAACGGCTCTAAAGCTAAAAACTGCTAGATGATCTAATGAAGAACTCCTTTTTAAATTCAAAATGTTTTTAAATGGGTTCAGTTTCCAGAAATGATGGGCTGGGTTCCTCATATCAACAAACCTGGTGAAATAATAGAACATGCTGAAAAAAATGCTACAAAATGAAAAAAGAAGAGAGAGGAGGGAAGGAGGGAGGGGAAAGGGAGGAAGGAAGGAAGGGAGGGAGGAGGGGCAAAAAGAAAATCGGGCTTTTGGCCCAATTTTTTAAAAACATCTATGACCAGAAAATGTCTGAGCTCTAAAACCATTTTTATCCCAAAGGTATGTAACAACACCGCAAACACTTGAGCTTGGGTTTGGGGAGCCATGCAAGGACCAGAGAGACAGAAAACAGGCCCAGAAATTACTCATTTGGGAACACAAGTGGGGCCCTAAATTAGAGCTACAGGGCAGAGGGACTCTAATCTCAAATTAAGTGTCAACCAAAGAGAAACTGGAACCTATTCTTCCCACAACTGCTAGGAACTGAAAAGAGGGCTCTGCATTCATTGAAGAAATGGAGAGAAAAAGACAAACAAGATTTCTTTGGGAAGTTGTAGCTGCAGATCACACTTTGCAAGGATTCTTACTCCACGTATGCATGGCCTTTCTGGGTCTGGAACTCTCCAACCTCGGAACTGGGTTAAGATATTCCTACAGGTACAGCCCCCAAATTAAAGCTGCTCTGGAGAAGGGGATATCATTCCTAAGTCCTCAGCAAACCACATGAATAACTTTTTAAGGATCAATAATACCAAGAAATCAAAGATTCTTGGCATCCAAGAAAATAAGATAATTTGAATATGAATGAGAAACAACAAAAATAACAAAGAACAAAGAGTTCTGCCCAGACTTCAGATTTGGAAATTATGAGAACTTATTTAAAGAAATAAATTACAAATTTGACATTGTGTGCAAGGTACAGGAAATGTGAAATAAAATGCCACAGCAGATTTGAAAAGGAACCAAACAAATTTCTAAAAATTAAAAATAGAATCACCACAATTTAAAAAATCAATTGTCTGGACAAAAATACCATAAACTGGGTGACTTATAAACAACAGAAATTTACTTCTTCCAGTTCTAGAGGCTGGGAAGCCCAAGATCAAGGTACCAGTAGATTCTGTGTCAGGTGAAAGCCCATTTCTGGGTTCATATGGCCCTCTTCTTGCTGTGTCTTCACAAGGTGGAAGGGGTGAAGGAGTTCTCTAGGGTCTCTGTGGTAAGGGCACTAATCTCATTCATGAGGGCTCCACCCACATGACCTAATCACCTTGCAAAGGCCACACCTCCTAATACCATCACATTGGGGATTAGGATTTAACATATTAATTTGTAGGGATGCAAACATTCAGTCTTTAGCATCAATAGAAGAGGACTTCTACTTCCAGGCAAAATGGGGTAACAAGAATGAGATTTACATTTTTCTGTGTGTGTGTGTGTGTGTGCGTGCGTGTGTGTGTGTATGTGTGTGTGTGTGTGTGTATCTTTGAAAAAAATGGTTTTCAAGACACTGGACATCAGGCAATGAAGACAGCCGGAGAGACAGGCAAACAAGCTGAGTCCTATGATTGTACCAGCTTATTGCCTTGAGAGAGGTTTCAGGCTGTGGCACAAGGAGCAGGAACCCAGGTAGAGCACAGTGAACTCTCTGGTTGAGGAAACAAGCTGGAAACAAAATCCAGAAAGACTGAATTAGCTAAAGTTTGCAGGACAGAGTACCAAGGAAGAAAGAGCAGTAGAGATGGAGAGAATCCCCTATAACTATTGACAATTCATCTTCAATATTCAACAGAGAGCTGATTGGCACATGTCTATGAGGAAATTACCTGAGGCTGAGCAAAGAACCTTCCAAGGAAATTGGAGGTAACAGTATCTGGCACTCATACAGGGACAGGAATAGTGCCTGTTTCCACTAGACAGGCTTGAAAACCTCATAATTCACAGGACATTGAGTAAAGTATTCAGAAGGACTTTGTCTTTGTAGTGGGGAATAATTAGCTCTAGACCAAATACTGCCCTAGTCCCAACAAACAAAACTTAAAAGCAAGACCCAAAAGAACCAAACTATTTCCAATAATTTACCTATGTCCCAGAACAAAGCTTAAGAATATGTATAGCAACAAAATGATGTCCAGCACCAAAGTAAAATTCACTAGGCCTTGTATCCAATGAAAGGTTAGCAGTCATTCAAAAAAGCAAGAATATGACCCATAGTGAGGAGAATAATTTATCAGTTTAACCAACCCAGAACTGACATAAATGTTAGAATTAGCAGGAAAAAATTTTAAAGTTACTATAATTATATTACATATGTTCAAAAGCTAAATAGAGACATAGAAGATATTTTAGAAGAGAGTCAAAGTGAACTGCTAGAGATGAAAACTACAGTGTGTCTGATATAACAACTGGATGGAATTAATCAGACATGAAAACAAATGATACAAAAAAACTGGGTGGAATTAATCAGAGATGTCAGAAGAATAGACTAGTAAACAGGGAGCCATAACAATAGAAACTATGCAACATGAAACAGAAGAAAAAGAATCCAAAAAAAAAAAAAATAGCAAGTTCATCAGTGACCTATAGGACAATTCAACTGGATAACATATACTTAATTGGAGTTTTGAATGAGAAGGAGGATTGGAAACAGAAAAAATATTTGAAGAAATAATAGCCAAAAATATTCCAAATTTGAAGAAAATTATAAATGAACAGATCCAGGAAACTCAATGAACAGCAAGCACAAGAAAAATGCACCAAAGCTTATCACCTTAATCAAATTGTTCAAAGCCATGATAAGAATATCTTGAAAGCACTGAGAGAAAAAACATATTACATACAAAGATAAAGATGTCAGCAGATTTCATAGATGATGGAACAACATCTTGGAAGTACTGAAAACAACTGCAAACCAAAAATTCTATACCCATAAAAATGCTATTTCAAAAGCCAATGTGGAATAAAAACTTTCAAAACATATCAAATCTGAAAATAATACACCACTAGTTCCACACTACAAGAAATAAGGAAGTCCTCCAGGCAAAAGGAAAATGACAACAGATGAAAATATAAATAGCACTGGAAGAGGTAACTGCACAGGTAAATTTATAAAATTTTTTCTTGTGATTTAAATTTCTTTGAAAGTTAGTTGACTATGTAATCAAAAATTATGACCACATATTATGGGACTTACAACGTATATAAAAATGAAATGCATGACAACAATAGCATAAAGGTCAGAGGGGTAGAAATGGAATATATTATTGAAATTCTAACACTAGATAGGAAGTGATGGTAGAGTATGGTAAGTTAAAGACACATACTACAAATCCCAAAACAACCACTAAATAAAAGATGAAGAATTAGACCTTATAAGCTAACAAAGGAAATTAAAAGGAATCATAAGAAATACTCAATTAATCCAAAAGTGAACAGAAAAAAGGGAAAAAGAAGGTGAAAGAACAGATCAGACAAATAGAAAACAAATAGCAAGATACAGATAGATTAAAATTTAAAACATTAATCATTCTAACACCAGTCAAAAAAACAGAGTGGTTATTTTAATATCAGATGAAGTTGATTTCAGAGCAAAGAATATTACCAGGGACAAGGATGATCATTCTGTACTGATAAAGCAGTCAATTTTTCAAGAACACATAATATTAATCATTTATGTGGATACACTGTCTTGATTGTAGAGATTAATTCACAGGTATAAACATATATCATAAAGTTATCAAGTTGCGAATTTTAAATATGTACAATTTACTGTATACTAATTTTACCTCAATAAATCAGTTTTTTTAAATCACTCATTATCAAGTAAAAAAAGATAAAAAATAGTAACTCTCTTAATCTACCAGAAAAATAATCTTATATAAATTAGCACTTTTACATTTTCAGGGACAATTCAAGGACTGTTCAATCCTTCAACCCCATTGACCTTCCTATTGACTTATATGCTATTATTATCATGTTTTACTTCTATATATATTTTAACCCAATGTATATATTTGGGTTTATATACATATTATATTTAATAATAGCAAAATATTATTTTTGTTTTATACAGCTGATAGACATGATACATCGTACTTAGGCCTTTATTTTACTTCATTTCTTACTGCATCTCTACATTAGTTATCCATTGCTGTGTAACAAATTGCACCAAAGCTCAGCAGCAGAAAATATTAAACATTTATTCTCTCACATCATACCTGTGAGTCAGGAATTGGGGATGGCTTACCTGGCTGGTTCTGGCTCCAGGTTTCTCATCAGGTTGCTGTCAAGATGTCAGCCAGAGCTGCAGTCATCAAAAGACTTGACTGGTAGCTTTCAAGGTGGCCCACCCATTTGTTGGCAAGTTGGTTCCGGCCATTAGCAAGAAGCCTGAGTTTGATATCATGTCAATCTGTCCATAAATCTACTTGCCTGTTCTTACAAGTTGGCATCTGGCTTCCTCTATGGAAAATTATCCAAAAGAGAGTACTAAGAAGTCACAATCTCTTTGATGCCCTAGCCTCTCAAGTCACACACAGTTATTTCTTCGATATAGTATTGGTTACACAGGTTATCCTTATTTAATGTGTATGGGATGTTAATATCAGGAGAAAGGAATACCAGGAGGCAGGGAACATTGGGAGACTTCTTGGTGGCTGGGTATAATGATTTCTGAGTTCCAACTGGATTCCTCTTGCCTAAAATATCCCCTTTAGCCTACCTTTCAGAGTGGCTCTACTGGTAATGAAGTATTCCACTTTTTTTTCTGAATATGTTTTTATTTCATCTTAATTCTTGAAAGACACTTTCCTTTGGCATGTAAATCTAATTTGCTAGTGATTTTTTTTCAGGCACTTTGAAAAAAAAACATTTCATTGTCTTCTTGCTTTATGGCTTCATATCAAAAGTCAGCTGTAATTCTTATTGTGTGTTTTTAAAGGAAATTTTTCTCTTTTCTCTGGTTGCTTTTAAGGCTTTGTTTTTCTCTTTGGTTTGAACCAATTTGACTACGAAGTGCTTAGTTTGAGTTTTCGTTTTGTTTATCTGCTCATGGTTCTTGGAGCTTCCTGAATCTGTGACATGATGTCTTCCATCAGCTTTGGAAAGTGATATCCTCAAACATTGCTTTTTCCTCCGTTAACTTTCTTTTCTTCTGTTGCTTCAATTGCACGTTGCCTTCTCAACAAATCCCCTAAGAATCTCTTTTCTATATTTTCCTTCCTTTTCTCTCTCTTTTTAAAATTCTAGACAATTTCTTCTAATCCATCTTTTAGTTAACCAATTTCTCTTCAGCTCAGTTTAATCACCTGTGAAATCTGTCCATGGATTCCTGAATTTTAGTTATTTTATTTTTTCAGTTCAATATTTTCATTTCTTGTTAAAATAACCAATTAATTAAGTCTAGATGCTTCCATGTAAATTCAGTTCCATCCAGTGATGTGAAAAGCCAGCTCGGGGTTACTATCTCAGTCTCCTTTTGGACACAGATACCATAAAAGATTTTGCTCCTTCTCCTGTTCATAACCCTGCTGTTTGTTCTCAAACAGAGGGAAGACTGGGGGGGAAATGCCCTAAGAAACTGTGTGTGCGATCATGGTGAGGAGGCATAGCTTACTGTGGCTTCAGGTGTACTGCAAGTTCAGCTAATGAAACTTTTGTAATCTGTTCTCTGAGTGGGGTAGATACTCAATGCTCACTCTATCTTGTGGCACACTGGGTGTTCTATGGGTGGCCATCTGACCTCTGCACTGCTTCTTGGCATGAGAAATTTCCTAAGACCCAGCCATACTCAGTATCAAGTAGACCCTAGCTGGGGGTCACTACCTCAGCCCTCACAAAGGGTCAAATCTCCAGGGTCAATTCTCCCCTCTCTAAGCCCCTCAATTTTCCCCTTATGATGGTTAATTTTATGTGTTAACTTCACTGGCTCTGGTGCCAGTCATTTGGTCAAAGAGTAGTCCAGATGTTGCTAGGAAGGCATTTTTTGGTGTGATTAACATTTAAATCAGTAGACTTTGCATAAAGTAGATTACACCCCAAAATGTGGGTGGGCCTCATCCAATCAGTTGAAAGCTTTAAGAACAAAGACTAACGTTTCCCAAAGAGGAAATTCTTCCCGAAGACTGTGACATAGAAACCCTGCCTGAGTTTTCAGCCTGCAGATTTCAAACTCGAGACTGCACCAACAACACTAACCAGAATTTCCAACCTGCCAGCCTGCTCTACAGGTTTCAGACTTACCCACCCCCACATTAGCAATTTCTTAAAATCTCTCTGTCTATGTGTATATCCTATTGGTTCTGTTTCTCTGCAGTATGCTGACAAATAACACTCTTCACATACCTTATGTTCAACCACTTAAGCCTATAGGAAGGAAACAATTCTGATCTTCATGCCAGGCATAGTGCTTGCTTTCTCTCTCTCCCACTGCCCTCTCACTGGACCACTCCTTACTTCTCTTACATTCTCCAAACCCTCATGGGGTGGGACTCAACTGCTGGGCTGCATACACTGGAAATCTAGGCAGCATAGAGTGTGGTACATGTTCAAACTCTCCAATTCTCCCCCCGAAAGAAAACAATTTAAGGAAAAATCCAATTGCAATTCTACACGTTCTTCTCTGTTCCTGAATTATTTTGGGAACAGAAACATTGATTGTCTTCACCTCGATTTCTTTCCCCTTCCCTGAACTGTCAACCTCCTCAAAAAGACAGAGTAGCAAGGGATCGATAGGGTGACAAGCCATCCCAGTTTTTGCAAGACTTTCCTGACTTTAGCCCTAAAATCTCAGGCCCTGAAAAACCCTCATACTAAGAAAACTGTAATGATTTATCATACTAGACAGGGAATCAGGCCAAGCAATCAAATTGTCTCTCTTTAATATTACTTGAAATATTCTCCTTCTATCACCTGTATACTAGGCTTTTAATCTCTGAAGTCAATAATCTGGCAGATTTGTGTTCCTGACAACTCTCCCAACCCATGGAAAGTTCATGTCTCCATTCTGAATCATAGGAGGGGTTGTTGCAGAAGCTTACATACTATATGATGTTCCAACATATTAATCTGTCACCAATCAATACTTGATATATTAAGCTAAGAATATACTTTGATAATCTTGCAAATCTTTCTGGAGATTAATTAATCTTCAGAAATAATGAATCTGGCATGGATTATGAGAGAAAGCATAGACTCAAACCATGACAATGGCACTAGCAAAGTGGTTTTTTAATTTTATTCATTTATTTTGTGAGGAAGACTGGTCCTGGGCTAACTACTTTATATGGGACACCGCCACAGCATGGCTTGACAAGCAGTGCATCTGTCGGTGCCCGGGATCCGAACCCATGAAACCCAGGCCACAGAAGCAGAGCAAGAGAACTTAAGCACTACACCACCAGGCAGGCCCCACAAAGTGGCTTTTTTAATGAATAAATATATAGTGCAACTTTTAAATAAAATTTTACATGTATCTAATATAAATGTTCTACATTGAAGATATATATTCAAATCGACAATATCTTGGAGTGCAAGAAACTTGTTATTATTTTTAATGATTTAATAAAAACAGAAAATGTGGAAATGGTACCATCAGTCTACAAAATTCCACAGTCACATTCAGGACAGATGAGCAAATGGACCAAGCGTGCCAAGACGAGAAGAATGAGAATCCAGATAAACATGAATGGCCTTTCAGCTGTCACTGAGTACATAAGGTAGCAAGATCAAGGAAATTGGCTGAGAAAGGCAGTAGCCGTTAGATTCTGCAGATATAAGAAGTCAACTCAAAGTCAGGTGATATGAGAAGCCCTGGTCTCAAAGGTATTGAGTGTACCACAAAACTAGTCCTTGCTCTAAAGGTAAATTCTGCCCCTAATTTATGAAGAAACAGAAAATCTAAAACAGGTAACAAGAGTGAAAGGACATGTGAGGTGACACCTTGTTAATACAGACCTGCCCCGAATAGACTTTCAAAGATAAAGTGAGAGCAAACTGGTGTGAAATGTGAAATGTGAAAATGTGCCACATAGCCAATATCTTTCTAAAGAACTAGCAGTATAGTTATATTATTTATTTTCCTTCAAATGTTTATTGTACTCACTTTCAGTAAAAAAAAAAATACTCTTCTAATTGTTTTAGAGATGGAATTTCCATTTTATTCTTCATTACTGTTTCCAACTCTCTGATGAAAGTTTTAGTCTTGTCTTTCATCTCTTGAACATTTAAGGATAGTATATTATTAAATATGTTAACTCCATTATGTGAATCCTATTATTCTGTTATATGTTGTTTCTCTTAGTTTTCAATCATGTGGTCTTGTTTCCTCATGCACCTTATTAATTTTTATTGATTCCTGGACACTTTATATAAAAAACTGTATAAATAATTTGAGGCTGGGATGATATTGTCTTTCAGATTTGGACAGCAATTAGGACTGCTAGCTGTTCTATATTACTTTATTTCATTTTAGGAATTTAGATAGCTGGAAGATTGCCTTTAGTCTCTGCAAGGGCTGATCTATTTCTGGTTTACTCTTACTCCTAGAATGCAGCCCTTTGGGGTTGTTTATTAGGCTCCTCTTTGACAAATTCCCAACTCCAATTTTTTGTCCACCTTGCTTCACAACACTGTCAAAAGTTCTGCTCAGCTTCTCTGAATCTCAGTTGCTTTTTCTGGACTTGGAAGATGGCCTCACCTACTGGGTTCACCTCTATAAGTTTTCTTCTTTCCAAGGTCTTGGAAATTCTTCACTGCATGGTAATTTTAATCAGGAGCATTGATGTGAGATATCTTCTCCATCATAACAAAAAGCAGAAGAGCAGGCAATTCCAGTTTCTTCACTGACTCTTACTTGAGTTAACCAATCATGTATTGGCCTGTATACATTCTCAGTAAATTGTATTGATTCTGTTCAACCCGTGCCCAGCAGTAACATTTTCTGAAGACAGCTCAGGACACTCAATAACCCCTAAGGGCCAGCTTGCCACTGAAACTGAGATTAACCAGTTTACCAAGGGCTCTTTTCACATTGCTAAGATGTTAGAAGTCTCAAAAACTCTGTGACTGTACCCATTAGCATAACTGTGAGACCAGGCTCATCCTGTGGACACTTTCCTTAACAATTTCCCACTCTCCCTTGATCCTTCATTGTAGGCAGAAGATGAATCAGCAGAAGTCTTTAACTGGGAGAATCAAAATGTTCAAAATCAGGAGATTCACAAAGAAATATCTGACTCTGCTGCTCTCAGCCTCCAACTTCCCAAAGCCAAGTTAAAAACCCATCCTAAGCTCACTAGTTGCATGACTCTATGTATTCCAGCTCTAATTTAAAATATGATGCACTCCAACAGGACATTTGGGATTTTTTGAGACTAAGTATATAAGAGTTAGACTTTACATGCTTTAGAGTTTTCTTATAAAAAGTGAATGAGAGCTGCCATAACTAAACTTTGCGCTCAAATAAAATTCATAACATAGAATTAATTTATGCATATAACTAGGGATTTTTTCTTATTTTCCCTCATGGCACTAGAAGTTAATCTTAGTAAAATAAGTTAATAAAGGCATGTCATTTTATTAATTCAATGTTTTATAATAGAGAATAATAATAATAAATTACCACTTAAATATTCATCATTAAGAGCATAAATTTGTAAACCATAATTGATATGTAAACAAAATAGAATATTATTCAGGCATAAAATAATAAATATAAAGACCATGTAAATATATTAAAATATTTCATGAAATGTTAGGTGAAAATACTGTTATAAAGTTAAATGAATTATGATGCACCTATAAAAATTAATTCTATACATGTAGACAGTAAGTTATTATGGCAGAGACATTATTACTCTCTATATGTTCTATTTGTTCACCTATATTTCTCAGTCTCCTTATAAATTTAACTAGTTTCAGCCAATAGAATATGAAGGAAAGTAATATTTGTCCCTTACAGGTAGAGGCAGGGAAAAAGATTATGTGCCATTTTCCAGTCTCTCTGTCTCTTTCTCTGTCTTGTTTATTAATCAGCACAATATCTAAAATTTATATTTCTTTGATGTGTTTTTAGATATTTTGTTGTTAGTGTATAGAAACACAACTGATTTGGGTATGTTGACTTTGTATCCTAAAAGTTGACTGAATTCATTTACTAGTTTTAATAGTTTTTGGGTAGAGTCTTTAGAGTTTTCTGTATATGAGATCATGTCATCTGTAAACAGAGATAATTTTACTTCTTCCTTTCTGATTTAGATGCCTTCTATTTCTTTTTCTTGAGTAATTGATCTGGCTAGGACTTCCAGTACAGTGTTGAATACGAGTGGTGAGGGTGGGCACCGTTGTCTTGTTCCTGATCTTAGAGGAAAACCTTTTGGTTTTTCACCATTGTGTTATGATGTTAGATGTGAGGTTGTCATGTATGGCCTTTATTATGTTGAGGAACATTCCTTCTATACCCAATTTGTTGAGAGTTTTTATATGAAAGGAGTTGAATTTGTCAGATGGATTTTCTTCATCTATTGAGATGACCATACAATTTTTATCCTTCATTTTTTTAATGTGGTATATCACGTGTATTGATTTGCATATGTTGAAACACTCTTATATCCCAGGGATAAATCTGACTTGATCATGGTGTATAATCTTTTTAATGTACTGTTGAATTCATTTTGCCAGTATTTTGCTGAGGATTTTTACATCTATGTTCATCAGGGATATTGGCCTGTAGTTTTCTTCTCTTGTGTCTGTCTGACTTTGGTATTAGAGTGATGTTGGCCTTGTAAAATGAGTTTGGAAGTGTTCCCTCCTCTTCTATTTTTTGGAAGACTTTGAGAAGGACTGATGTTAATTCTTCTTTAAAAGTGTGGTAGAATTCACCAGTGAAGCCGTCTGGTCCTGGACCTTTTTTTGTTGGAAATTTTTATCAATTCAATCTCCTTACTGGTAATTGGTCTATTCAGATATTCTATTTCCTCATGATTCAGTTTGAGTAGGTTGGATGTTTCTAGGAATTTATCCATTTCTTCTAGGTTATCCAATTTGTTGGCATATAATGGTTCAAAGTAGTCTCTTATGATCCTTTATATTTCTCTAGTACTAATTGTAATGTCTCCACTTTCATTTCTGATTTTATTTGAGTCCTGTTTCTTTTTTCCTTAGTTAACCTAACTGAAGGTTTATTGATTGTCTTTATCTTTTCAAAAAATCAACTCTTGGTTTCATTGATCTTTTCTATTTTCCTCCTAGTCTCTATTTCACTTATTTCTGCTCTTATCTTTTTTATTTCCTTCCTTATGCTAACGTTGGGCTTAGACTGTTCTTATTCTTCTAGTTCCTGGGGGTGTAGAGTTAGGTTGTTTATTTGAGATCTTTTTTTTTTTCTTAATGTAGCGGTTTATCACTATACACTTTCCTCTTAGAACTACATTTGCTGCATTCCATAATTTTTGATGTAATGTATTTTCATTTGCCTCAAGATATTTTTTGATTTCCCTTTTTATTTCTTCTTTAACCCACTGGTTGTTCAGGAGTTTGTTGTTAATCTCTACATATGTGAATTTTCCAGGTTTTTCCTGTTATTGATTTCTAGATTCATGTCATTGTGGTCAGATTTAAATATTCTTGTATTTAAAGTCTTGTTTTGGGACCTAATATATTATCTATCCTGGGAAATGTTCTGTGTGCACTTGAGAGGAATGAATATTCTGCTGCTACTGGATAGAATGTTCTATATATGTCTGTTAGGTCTATTTGGTCTAAGGTGTAGTTCAAGTCCAATTTTTTTTTATTGATTTTCTGTCTGGATGATCTATCCATTGTTGAAAGTGGGGTATTGAAACCCCTACTATTATTTCATTGCTATGTATTTCTTCTTCAGATCTATTAATATTTACTTTATATATTTAGGTGCTCTGGTGTTGGGTGCATATACATTTACTATTATTATTTCTCCTTGATGAATTGACCCCTTTATGTTTATATACTTCTCTGTCTCTTATTAGAGTGTTTTTTTTTGAAGAAGAAGATTGGCCCTGCACTAACATCTGTTGCCAATCTTCCTCTTTATCTTTTTTCTCCCCAAAGCCCCAGTACATAGTTGTGTATCACAGTTGTAGAGTTGTAGCTCTTCTATGTGGGATGCCACCTCAGCATGACTTGATGAGCAGTGAGTAGGTCCATGCCCAGGATCCAAACCGGTGAACCCCGGGCCACTGAAGCAGAATGTGCAAGCTTAATTGCTACACCACTGGGCTGGCTCCTCTTATTAGAGTTTTTGAATTAAAGTCTATTTTGTCTGATATAAGTATAGCCAGCCTTGCTCTCTTTTGGTTACCATTTGCATGGAATATTTTTTTCTATCCCTTCATTCTAGCATATGTGTGTCTTTAAAGCTGAAGCAAATCTCTTGTAGGCAGCATACCTTGGGTTTTATTTTTTTATCCATTCAACCACTGTATGTCTTTTGATTTGAGAATTTAGTCAATACACATGGAAAGCAGCTGTTAATAGGTAGGGACATACTATTGCCATTTTGTTCATTGTTTTACGGGTGTTTTGTACATCCTTTGTTTCTTTCTTGCTCTCTTGCTGTCTTCCATTTTGAATTGATGATTTTCTATAGTGGTATGCTTTGATATCTTTCTCTTTATCTTTTATATATCTATTATTGTTTTTTGCTTTGTGGCTAGCATGAGGCTTACATAAAGCATCTTACAACAGTCTGTTTTAAGCTGATAACAACTCAACTTTGTAGACAAAAGCAGAAAATGTTTACTGCCCCTACCACATTTTGTTTTCTGATGTCACGATATACAAATCTTTATATTGTGTATCCATTAACAAATTTTTGTAGCTATATTTATTTTTTTAATTACATAACATTACAATATTAGTGCATTCTGGATTTGATTATATATTAACTTGTGTCAGTGAGTTTTATACTTTCACATGATTTCATGTTATTAGTTAGCATCCTTTCCTTTCAGCTTGAATAACTCCCCTTGTCATTTCTAGTAAGGCAGCTCTAGTAGTGTTGAATCTCTCCAGCTTTTGTTTGTCTGGGACTGTCTTTATCTATTCTTCAATTCTGAAGAATACCTTTGCCAGATAAAGTATTCTTGGTGCAGTTTTTCTTTCTGTACTTTGAATATATCATCCCACTCTCTCCTGGCCTGCAAGAGTTCTTATGATAAAGCCACTGATTGCATTAGGGGAGTCCCTTTGTATGTTACAAGCTTTTCTCTTGTTACTTTCAAGATTCTCTCTTTGTCTTTGATTTTTGACAGTTTTATTATGAAGTGTCTCAATGAAGTCTTCATGAGTTGAACCTGATTGGGGACCTGTGACCTTCATCTACCTGTATGTCCATATCTTTCCCCATTTTAGGGGGTTTTCAGCCATTACTTTTTAAAATAATCTCTCTGACCCTTTCTCTTTCTCTTCTCCTTATGGGGTTCCCATAGTGAGAATATTTTTTGCTTCATGTTGTCTCATAAGTCCCCTAGGATTTCTTCATTCCTTTCCACTGGTTTTTTCTCCTCTGACTGAATAATTTCAAATGATCTCTCTTCGAGTTTGCGGATACTTTCTTCTGCTTGATAGAGTCTACTATTGAAACTCTCGACTTCATATTTTAGCTCAGTCTTTGTATTCTTCAGCTCCAAAATTTCTATTTGGCTTTTTTTTTATGTTTTCTAACTCTTTGTTGAACTTCTCATTTTGTTCTTGGATTTTTTCCTGATTACATTAAAACTGTTTACCTGTATTTTCTTGGAGCTCTCTGAGCTTCTTTAGAACAATTATTTTGAATTCTTTGAAAACTATTCATGGATCTCCACTTCTTTGGGATCAGTTACTGGAAGTTTATTGTGTTCCTTTGGTGGTGTCATGTTTTCCTGATTCTTCATGATCCCTGTAGCCTTGCATAAGTGTCTGCACATTTGAAAAACCAGTCAACTCTTCCAGACTTTATGGACTAACTTCATTAAAAGAAGATCTTCACCTGCAGTTGGGGGGATGCTGGAGTGTGCTGTGGCTCAAGGTCTAGTGGTGTAGGGCATCAAATGGGGAGGGGGGGAGCATGTGGCAGCTCCAGATCTGAAGGTGGAAGGTGTCTCATTAGCTCAGGCAGCTGGAGTCCATGACAGTGACTACTGTATGATCCTTGATGGTAAGAACAGTGGGAGGTCTGTGGTAGCTTCAAGGGCTGTTGAGGTCCTCAGCAGTGCCTCCAGATCCAGCAGGGCAGGCAGCAGTTGCAGCCAGTTAGTACTGTGCACACACTCACCTGCAGGGACTGTCTACAGGTGCCCACATGGTGGTAGTGCTGGCTGCATGCACTCAGCAGTGGTGCTGGAGCTGATTGTGGGTGTATGAGCAGCTACCAGGTTGTGGGGCATTGGCATACACTCATGTGGCTGCAGATACTAGCTGCAGGTGGGTGTACAGTGGTAAAGGTGGTGACACAGTCAGGGCTGGTTGGCGTGCAGGTGGATGGCTTCAGAGGCTAGCTGTGGGCATGCACAAGGAGGTGGAAGCTGCTTGTGACTCTGATGGGAGTCAGAGTCAGCAATGTGCAAATGAGTGGCTACAAGGGCTGGCTGCAGGCACACATAGTGGTGCTGGCCAGTGAGAGGAGTTGGGGCTGTCTCCAGGAGCTAGAGCAGCTATGGGGGGCTGGGATGTTGATGTGCCCTTGCAGAGCTGCAGGAAATAGCCACAGTGTCACACAGGGCAATAGGGATAGCTGACATTATGCACACATGCAGCCACAGAAGCTGGAGGTAGCTACTGGTGTGAATCCCAGGGCCCAGGACACCCATGGCAGTATAGACTGGAGTGTCTCCAGCAGGGGGTCGGGGGTGCCAGGAGGAACTCAGGCAGGTGCAGCCTGCAAACACAAAAACCTGGGAGCCCTCAGTGGCAAAAGCTACAGGGAGACTGCAGCAGCTCTGCTGGCCATTGTTTTCATCATTGGTTAAATCTCCTGAAGTCTTTTGTGGAGCAGTCTGCTGGAGTCAATGATGGGGTCTTCAGTGATGAAAGCTGTGGGGGTCTGCAGCATCCACAAGGACTGTGAGGTCATCAGTGGCAAAGGCTGCTAGGGTCCTCTGCAGAGCAGGCCACTGGGAACTGTGGCTGCTCCCACCAAGCTGTTGATACTGGTGTCACTACCCATCTTCCTTGTTCCTAGTCATCTCTAGACCTCTCAGCTGTGCCAGTCTCTAGGTGGAGTGAAATTGAAGCAGACCTTTCGTGCAGTGCCCTGAAAGGCTGGGAAAGCTGGTCACTCTCCCCACTCTCCTTTTCCCAGCACGGGGAACTCTCTTGGGCTAGGGAGTTCCCTCCTGGTGCTGAGCAGTGCTGGCCTGGGGGATGGGTTGTTGCAGGCAAAATGAAACTGTTCCTTCTACCCTTTTTGTGCAGTTATTCTCAGGGGATTTTTTGCTCCACTGTGTTGCTGAAGCTTCTTAAGTGGTCTCCTGAGCTCCTCCAGAGTGATTTTTACTCATGAATACTAATTGTTGTTTGTTGGCAGAAGGAGTCTGGGGTCGCATACTCTACCAATCTGATGATATCATTTCCATGTATTTATAACTACTTTAATTTCTTTCATTGGTGTTTTATAGTTTTCAGTGTACACGTCTTTCATCTCTTTGGTTTGATTTATTGCACAGTATTTTTTTTCCTGCTATTGAAAATAGGACTTCCACAAATCAATCAATGTGATAGACCATATTAACAAAATGAAGGATAAAAATCATATTATCATCTCAATATATACAGAGAAAGCACTTGACACAATTCAACATCCTTTCATGATAAAAACTCTCAACAAAGTGGATATGGAGGGAATGTACCTCAACATAATGAAGGCCATATATGACAAATCCACAGCTAACATCATACTCAATGGTGAAACACTGAAAGTTTTTCCTTTAAAAACAGGAACAAGAAAAGGATACCCACTCTCACCACTTTTATTAAACATAATATTTGAAGTCCCAGCCAGAGCAATTAGGCAATATAAAGAAACAAAACTCATCTAAACCAGAAATCAAGAAGTAAAACTGTAACTATCTGCAGATGACATGATATTATATAGAGAAAACCCTGAAGACCCCACAAAAAAACAGTTAGAACCAATAAACAAATTCAATAAAGTTGCAGGATACAAAATCAATATACAAAAATCTGTTGCATTTCTATACACTAATAGCAAAATATCAGAAAGAGAAATTATGAAACTATCCCATTTACAATTGCATCAAAAAGAATAAAACACCTAGGAATAAATTTAACCAAAGAGGTGAAAAACCTATGCACTGAAAAGTATAAGACATTAATGAAAGAAATTTAAGACACAAGTAAATGGAAAGATAATCTGTGTTCATGGATTGGAAGAATTAATATTGTTAAAATGTCCATACTACCCAAAGCAATCTACACACTCAATGCAATCCCTATCAAAATCCCTATGGTATTTTTCACAGAAATAGAACAAGTCCTAAAGCTTGTATGGAAGCACAAAAGACCCCAAATAGCCAAAGCAATCTTGAGAAAAAAGAACAAAGCTAGAGGCATCATGCTCCCTGATTACAAACTACATTACATACAAAGCTATAGTAATCAAAACAGTATGGTTGGTATACAAATAGATGCATAGAACAATGGAATAAAGAGCCCAGAAATAAACTCACACATATATGGCTAATTAATTTATGACAAAGGAGCCAAGAATACAATGGGGAAAAGATAGTCTCTTCAATAAATTGTGTTCAGAAAATTGGACAGCCACATACAAAAGAATGAAACTGGATCATCATCTCACACGATACACAAAAATTAACTCAAAATGGATTACAGACTAGATGTAAGACCTGAAACCATAACCCTAATGGTTCTTCTAATCCTTTCTTCTAATCCTAGAAGAAAACATAGGTGGTAAGCTCCTTAACATTGGTCTTGGCAATGATTTTTCAGATCTGACAATGAAAGCGAAGACAACAAAAGCAAAAATAAATAAGTGGGACTACATCAAACCAAACAGCTTCTGCACAGCAAAGGAAACCATCAACAAATGGGGAAAATGTTTGTAAATCACATATCTGATAAGGGGATAATATCCAACATACATAAAGAACTCATACAACTCAAGTAAAAAAAAATAAACAATCTGATTAAAAAATGGGCAGAGCATCTGAATATCCTTGTTTCCAAAGAACACATACCAATGGCCAAACAGCACATGAAAAGGTGCTCAACATCCCTAATCATCAGGGAAATGAAAATCAAAACCACAATGAGGCATCACCTCACACCTGTTAGAATGGCTGTTATCAAAAAGATAAGAAATAACAAGTGTTGGAGAGGATGTGGAGAAAAGGGAACCCCTGTGTACTGTTGGTGGGAATGTAAATCAGTGCAACCACTATGAAAAATAGTATGAAGTTTCCTCAAAAAATGAAAATAGAACTACCATATGATCTAGTAATTCCACTTGTGGGTATTTATCCAAAGAAAACAAAAACATTAGCTAAAAAAAAACCTGCACCTCCATGTTGATTGCAGCGTTATTTAAAATAGACAAGATATGGAAACAACATAAGTGTCCATTGATGGATGAATGGACAAAGAAATTGTGAGATACACACACAAACACAATGGAATATTATTCATCTATAAAAAAGAATGAAATTGCACCATTTGTGACAACATGGATAAACCTTGAGGTCATTATCTAAGTGAAATAAGTCAGACAGAGAAAGATAAATACTGTATGGTATCACTTACATGCAGAATCTAAAAATAAAAACAAGCTCATAGATATAGAGAACAGACTGGTAGTTGCCAGAGCAGGGGATGGTGATGCACAAAATGGGTGAAGGAGGTCAAAATTTACAAGCTTCAAGTTATAAAGTGAAGTCAGTCACAGAGATGTAATGTACAGCATGGTGACTAAAGTTAATAATACTGTTCTGTATATTTGAAAGTCGCTAAGAGAGTAAATACTAAAACTTATCACAAGAAAAAAAAGATTTGTAAGAGTATGGTGACATATGTTAGTTAGACTTATTGTGGTGATCATTCCACAATACATACAAATATCAACTCATTATGTTGTACACCTGAAACTAATAGACTGTCACATGTCAATTATACCTCAATTATAATAAAATAATAAAAAGCTTTCCCCACTTACAAAGAAAACCTCTCTTAGGGCTGGATGTTATTAATGGTTTAAACACAGTTTCATTTATGGGATCACAATTCCTCCTGGGGGCTGGAAGATTTGGAAGATTACTTTTACAAAGGAATGGATGCTTGCTGCCCTCTGCTGGTCATATTCATGCACTACAAATTTCTGACCCTGCAAAGGTAGCATAATCACTTGTTCTCTAAATAAGGACTTGTATGAGTGGCCACACTAAGGTTTTACTGTCTCCTGCTTTTAATCAGTGAAATTGATTAAAAGGAACGTTGCTCATTAGTCTTTATTTTTCAAAATATCTCAGAATATTAAAGCTAGAAAGATCTTACACTTCATCTGCCCCCAAATTTTCATTTTATATTTGGAAGCAGAGGCTCAGCCAGAAGTCTTTTGTAAGGTTATTTACCAAGTTCATCAGACTTGAATCCTAGTGCTTTTCCCATTATTTCAAGTCCCCCCTCTCACTTTTAGCCAGGTACGGCGCACAAGATAATCTGCACATTATACCAACTCAACCTTCTTGTCCTCTGATGTTCTTTATTTATTTATTTATTTATTTATTTATTTTGGTGAGGAAGACCAGCCCTGAGCTAACATCCGTTGCTAATCCTCCTCTTTTTGCTGAGGAAAACTGGCCCTGGACTAACATTCGTGCCCATCTTCCTCTACTTTATATGGGACGCCGCCTCGGCATGGCTGACAGGCAGTGCGTCGGCAGGCGCCCAGGATCCGAACCCGCGAACGCCGGGCTGCCAAGCGCGGACTAAACCGCTGCGCCACCGGGAGGCCCCAAATGATGTTCTTTAATTACAAGCTCTATGACAGTGCTGCTGACACTCACTGACCACACTAAGTGGCAGAAAAAGAAACTGCATATCTTCCAAAACTCGGGACTTATCCTAAAGCTTTCTTGGGAAATATTTCTTCAGTCTTATGCTTGATTTCTTTTAAAATTTTATAGAATTTTGCATTTTTTTCCACAATAGGTCCATTTGTGTTTTAATATAAAATATTTATATCACAAATTTTATGCTTCTAGAAATTCCCAGCACTCTAGTTTACAAACCACAACCCAAGAGAATACACAGAATCAAATTCTCTCAAGTACACTATAGCCACAAAATAAAACAGTCCCTACTGATATTTCCTTATTCACAAAATAGATTCTGTCTTCACTTAAAAATTCTGAGTTTTTCATCATGGGTTTTTTGCTTTAATTTTGATTTTTTGAATATTGCATTAAAATATTATTTCTCTGGATTACTGACTTTTTTGGTAACTCCTCAAATGTTGTGCCTGAGGCAACTGCCTCACCCACATCATCCTAATCTCCACTCTGCATCAGGAACTCCAAAGAGCCTGGATAACTTTTGAATATCTGAGGCTTAAACATCTTCACTGTGAAAATCAGATTAACCCTGTGAAACTTATAATCGATATATGAAGATGCATGAGTTTCCAACTACAACCAGTGATGAAAGACTGATTGTTAAAGTCCCAGCCCTCCAAAGCCACAGATTCCTGATGTAAAGAGAACCACAGGTTCTGATCAGGGGCCAGAGACATAACAGAGGTGGAATTTGAGGTTGACATTGAAGGGTTGGTAGCATAGCATCTGGGTTGGTACCTCAGCAGTGAGGAAGCACAAGGTCATCCTGAGGGGAGAAAGAACTCAGCACAAGCAAAGATCAGAAAAGAGGCCCAGTGGTTGAGCAGGAGGAGAAGAGGTGTGGTAAGAAACATGCTTAGATGGTAGGGAGGGATCAGGTCATATCACCCTGGAATCACCTGGAAGAGTTCATGAAAATCCCAACACCCAGGCAAGTTTCCTCAGAATCTCGAAGGGTGGAATCCAAGTATCATTAGTTTTTGAAGTTCCCCAGGAGATTCCAATCACAGCAGCCAAGGATGAGAACCAATGATGTAGGCCCAGGAGAACATGACAAGCAGATTCTGAGGGCAGTGAGAAATCCCTGAAAAGTTTTAAGCAGGGGAATAAATTGATCTGGTTTACTTTTTTTTCAAAGATCACTCTGGTTACTGTGTGAAGGAGAATAATCTGAAATATCTGTTGCTCATCAACCACCTATCTGTGAATTTACTTCCTCTGTAACTGGCTCTAATCGATGAAAATTAGTGCATATACTAAGAACTTATTGCATGCCCAGGCACTATGCTGTCATTCATATATACTATTTTATTTCCTCCTCAGAGCACCTTTGTAAGAGAGGTGTTACTACCCCCACATTGCTGATGAGAAATCTGAAGCTTAGGGAAAGTTAAGACATTTGCCTACTATCAGTCTAGCTCATAAAATGCAGAGTCAGGGTTCTAATCCTGTCTCAGGTGATGTTCTGATGACTACACCATGCCTCCCCCAGCTGGGAAGAGATGTGCTGGCCAGGGGATGCCACCACCCAGTTTACTAGATGGTTAGACTTTTGGTTGCAAGTGAATAAATGGGCTTTTGGCTTGACATTAGGATGAATCCATTCAGCTCTGAAATAGCAGCAAGGAGTTTCTGAGCCTGCAAGTCTAACAGGTGTACCCATGACTGGTGAATTCACTAAGGAAAACTCCCTCTGAGGTCACTGGATGGACAGTCCACCTGATTCCCAGGCCACACACCAACCTTACCATCTGAGATTCTCTATTCACAGTCAACATTTGTACAAGAAATAATCATATGAATTCCATTTTTGTATTTCCTAGGAAATTGTTATTTAGAATATTACCCAATACACAGCTCCCATTCAATGCTGCCAAGATAGAAATTGAACTTTGATACTAGGAAAACCTTTAGTCACACATAGGAACTGGAACTTTTTCCTTACTTACGCGATATGTAAGTTGGCACATTTACTTTTTATCAGCTTCCAAGAAGCTCAGAGCCAGATTTTATATTTGATCACAGTTTTTTTTTTAAGTGAGGTTTACTGAGGTATAATTTACATACAGTAAAATCCACCTTTTTTTAATGTAAACTTCTATGAATTTTGGCAAATGCATAGCTATGTAGCCACAACCACATCCAAGACAAAGAACACCCCCATCACCCTTAAAAGTTCCTTTGATTCCCTTTGTGGTCAACCTCTCATCACCCCCAGCCCCTGGCAACCACTGATTTGTTCTCTGATCCTATCATTTACCTCTTCCAGAATGTCATAGAAGCAGAACCACACAATGTGTAGACTTTTGAGTCTGGCTTCTTTCACTTCACATAATTCAGTGAGGTTCATCCACATTGCTGTGTGTATCAGTGGTTCATTCTTTTCATTGCTGGGTAGTATTCCAGCAAGGCTGTATCACAATTTGCTTATCTAGTTACCAGTTTAAAGACATTTAGCTGTTTCCAATTTTTGACTATTATAAAGGAAGTTGCTATAAACATTTGAGTACATGTTTTTGTGTTAGTATAAGTTTCATTTCCTTTGGGTAAATAGCTAGTAATGGATTGCTGAGTCATAAAGTAGATGTAGGCTTAAGTTTATAAAAAACAGCCCAACTGTTTTCCAAAGTGGCTGTGCCATTTTGCATCCCCATCAGAAATGTGTGGGCATTCCAGTTGCTCAGTCAGGCTTTGTCACTTTACTGTATATCTTCTCTGGTGAAGTATCTGTTCAAATTTTTGGCCAAGTCTTTATAAGAGTGTTTTTTTTCTAATTATTGACTGTGAGAGTTCTTTGAATATTCTGCATCCAATTCATCTCTCACATTTGTGTTTTATGAATATTTTTCCCAAGTGTGTGGTTTGTCTTTTCATTTTCTTAACTGTGGCTTTTAAAAAGCAGAAGTTTAATTTTGATGAAGTCTAGTTTGTCTTTTGTTCTTTTCTTTTTTGGATCATGCAACACTTATTTTGATTTTTATGATTAGCATTGTTGTTTTATCTCAATTTGGTTTCTCCCTCTTTATTCTTATTTTTCTAATTTCCTTAGAAATTTTTAATTAAATTCAAATATTTTGGGGTAAAGAGACAAAGTATAAATAGACTAACTCATGCACAAATTCTAGCCATTTTGACCTGCTGAGAAAGGAAATAAGTTCTTTTACATTAATTGTCTAATTTTAGATTTCATTACTTCATAAGGATGCTCATTTTTTAAATAACAGAATTGGGGTTCAGACAGATAAGTAATTTGTCCACAATCACACAAGAAAGGATTCTAATATGTGTTGGTCCACTGACAGGGTCTGTACTATTTCTACACATCATATTCCACAGCCACTCCTTAAAGCTATTTCAGATAACCTAAGTTAATTTAAGTTAAAATACAATGGTATTTGTTGAAAGAATAGTTTATCATCTGTGAAATGTTGCCTACTGTTGTAGTCAGAAAATTAACTAAAATATGCAGCTTTTTCTATAGATTGAGCTACACTAACAAAAAGTGGTGCTCTTCATGAAATTGAAGTCCAAAATCATTGGTAAAAGTAGATAGATAGACAGATAGATAGAGATAGAGATATATATGTTAAAAATACAGATAGATAGATGAGATAGAGAGATAGAGGTGGAGATAGAGAGATACTAAAATGTTTATACAAGTGTAATAAGTTTACAGGTTTACAGGGATTTTGTTTTATTTTACCATTCTACCTAAATTCTCTACAGAACTTTTATGAATCACATAATTTTTAACATAATTTAAGATTGTTAAACAATTATAGCATAAAGGTTAAAGGGGAAAATAGCATTAAAAATAAGTAGAGCTACTTCAGTATGGTAATGAGCCCACAACATAGAAAGGATAATTTCTGACAACAAAAATATAGAGGAGGAGGAGGAAAAAAATGGAACCTGTATAGGCAAATGGAGATAAGAGGCTATCAGCAGAAAAGGGACTATTATACCTACAAGATGTTTTACACAAACTTCATGGTAACCACAAAACAAAAATCTAGAGCAGAGACACAAAAAAAGAGGAAATTGAGAAACACTTCATAGAAAATCACCAAACTGAAATGGCAGATAGAAACACAAGGGAAAAGAAACAATGGAAATATAGAGCAACCAGAAAACAAAGATAAAATGGCAGCATTAAGCACTCATACATCAATAATCACTCTAAATTTAAATGATTGAATTCACCAATCAGAAGATACAGAGTGGTTGAATGGATTAAAAAACAAGACCCAACAATATGCTGCCTCCTAGAGACCCATCTCAGCTCTAAAGACAAACACAGGCTCAAAGTGAAGGGATGGAAGATGATACTCCAAGCAAATGGAACCAGAAGAAAGTGAGTGTAGCTATACTTAGACAAAACAGATTTCAAGTCAGAAAAGGTAACAAGAGACAAAGATGGACATTATATAATGATAAAGGGGACAATCCTTCAAGGACTCATAACATTTATTAATATATATGCACCTAACATAGCAGCACCAAAGTATATAAAGCAACTACTAACAGACCTAAAAGGAGAAATTAACAGCAATACAATAATAGTATAGGGAACTTTAACACCCCACTTACATCAATGGATAGATCATCCAGACAGAAAGTCAACAAGGAAACACTGGCCTTAAATGACACATTAGACCAAATGGACTTAATATATGTAGAGAGAACATTCCATCCAAAAGTAGCAGAATACACAGTCTTCTCAAGTGCACATGGAACATTCTTAAAGATAGACCATATATCATATCAAATATCATATGTTGGGAGACAAAACAAGTCTCAAGAAATTTAAGAAGATTGAAATCATATCAAGCACCTTTTCTGATCACAACAGTATGAAACTAGAACTACTACAAGAAGAAACCTGGAAAAGTAACAAATATGTGGAAACTAAACTGCATGCTACTGAGTAACTATTGGATCAATGAAGAAATAAAAGGAGAAATAAAAAAAACCTGGGTACAAGTGAAAATGAAAATACAACCTACTAAAATCTATGGGATGTGTCAAAAGTGGCACCAAGAAGGAAGGAAGTAGATAGCAATACAGGGCTCTGTTAGAAGCAAGAAAAACCTCAAATAAACTAACATTACACCTAAAGAAACTAGAAAAGAAGAACAAAGGCCAAAGTCAGTAGAAGGAAGGAAATAATAAAAATCAGAGCAGAAATAAATGGAGACTAAAAGACAATAGAAAAGATCAATGAAACCAAGAGCTGTTTCTTTGAAAAGATAAACAAAATTGACAAACCTTTAACTAGACTCACTGAGAAAAAAAGAGAGAAGGCTCAAATAAATAAAATCAGAAAGAAAAGGAGAAATTCCAATGGATACCACAGAAACACAGAGAATTATGAGAATACTGCAAACAGCTATAGGGCAACAGATAGAAAATCTAGAAGAAATGGATAAATTCTTAGAATCATACAACCTTCCAAGACTGAATCAAGAAGAAATATAAAATTTGATAGATGAACCACTTGTAAGGAGATCAAAACAGTAATCAAAAACCTCCAAAAACACAGAAGTCCAGGACAAGATGGCTTCTCTGGTGAATTCTACCAAACATTCAAAGAAGACTTGATAACGAAACTTCTCAAACTCTGGCAAAAAAATTGAAGAGGAGGGAATGCTTCCTAACTCATTTTAAGGAGCCAACTTTATCCTGAGAACAAAACCAGACAAGGACAACACAAAAAAAGAAAATTACAGGCCAATATCACTGATGAACAGAGATGCAAAATCCTCAACAAAATACTAGCAAATCAACTACAATACATTAAAAGGATCTTACAACATGGTCAAGGGGGATTTATTCCAGGGATGCAGGGCTGGTTCAACATCCACAAATCGATCAACATGATACACCACATTAACAAAATGAAGGATAAGAATCATATGATCATCTCAAAAGATGCAAAAAACATACAAGAGTCATCTATTTATGATAAAAACTCTCAGTAAAATGTGTATAGATGTACCTCAATATAACAAAGGCCATATGTGACAAACCCACAGCCATCATCATACTCAATGGTGAAAAACTGAAAGTTTTTCCTCCCAGATCAGGAGCAAGACAAGGGTGCTCACTCTTGCCACCTTTATTCAACATAGTATTGGAAGTCCTGGGCAGGGCAATCAAGCAAGAAAAAGAAAGAGCATCCAAATTGGAAAAAAAGAAGTAAAACTGTCACTCTTTGTGGATGACATGATATTATATATAGAAAACCCTAAAGACTCGACAAAAATAAACTATTAGAAATAATGTATAGTACAAGCAAACAGTAAAGTTGCAGGGTACAAAATCAATATACAAAAATCTATTGCATTTCTATACACTAACAACAAACTATCAGAAAGAGAAATTAAGAAAACAATCCCATTTACAATAGCAACAAAAAGAATAAAGTAACTAGGAATAAATTTAACAAAGGAGGTGAAAGACCTGTACACTGAAAACGGTACAGTGTTACTGAAAGAAACTGAAGAAGACACAAAGAAATGGAAAGATAGTTCATGCTCATGGATTGGAAGAATTAACATTGTTAAAATGTCCATACTTCCTAAAGCAATCTACAGATTCAATGCAATCTCTGTCCAAATTCCAATGACATTTTTCAGAGAAATGAAACAAAAAATGCTAAAATTTGAGTGAAACCACAAATAGCCAAAGCAAACCTGAGAGAAAAGAACAAAACCAGAGTTATCACAATACCTGATTTCAGACTATACTACAAAGCTATAGTAACCAAAACAGTAAGGTATTAGCAGGAACCTGGACACACAGATCAATGGAACAGAATTGAGGGCCCATAAATAAACCCACACATATATGAACAACTAATTTATGACAAAATACCCAAGAACACACAATGGAAAAAGAAGGGTCTCTTCAATAAATGGTGTTGGGAAAACTGGACAGCCACATGCAAAAAAATGAAACTAGACTGCTATCTTTCACCATACACAAAAATTAGCTCAAAGTGAGTAAAGACTTGAATGTAAGACCTGAAACCATAAAACTCCTAGTAGAAAACATAGGCGGTACACTCTGACATCAGACTTAGCAGTATCTTTTTAAATATGTATCCTCAGGCAAGGAAAACAAAAGAAAAAATAAACAAATGAGACTACATCACAGTAAAAAGCTTCTGCACAGCAAAGGAAACCATCAACAAAATGAAAAGACAACCTACAGAATGGGGAGAGGATATTTGCAAATCATATGTCTGATAAGGGGTTAATATCCAACATATATAAAGAACTCATACATCTCAACAACAAAAAAACAAACAACATGATTAAAAAATGGGCAGGGGATATGAACAGACATTTTTCCAAAGAAGACATACAAATGGCCAACAGGCACATGAAAAGATACTCAACATCACTAATCATTAGGGAAAGGAAAATCAAAACCACAATGAGATATCACCTCATGATGATTAGAATGACTATTATCAAAAAGACAAGAAATAACAAGTGGAGAGGATATGGAGAAAAAGGAACACTTGTGCACTGTTGGTGGGAATGTAAATTGGGGCAGCTGCTATGGAAAACAGTATGGAGATTCCTCAAAAAATTAAGACTAGAACTACCATGTGATCCAGCCATTCCACTTCAGGCATTTATCCAAAGACTGTGAAGACACTAATTCAAAAAGATTTGTGTACCCCTATGTTCATTGCAGAATTATTTACAAAAGCCAAAATGTGGAAACAACCCAAGTGCCCATCGACAGGTGAATGGATAAAGAATATGTGGTGCATATATATATATATATATATATATATATATATATATATATATATACACACACACACACAATGGAATGCTACTCAGCTATTAAAAAGGCAAAATCTTGCCATTTGTGATAACATGAATGGACCTTGAGGGTACTATGTTAAGTGAAATAAGGCAGATGGAGAAAGACAAAAACCATATGATTTTCACTTATACATGGAATATGAAAAACAGAATAAAACAAACAAAACAAAACAAAAACAAACTCATTGAAGCAGACAACAGATTGGTGGTAAAGCAGGCTGGAGGAAGGAAAAAATGGGTAAAGGGGGTCAATCGTATGGTGACAGATGGAAACTAGAGCATGCCGTAGTAGATACACATGTCAAATTATAATGTTGAACACCTGAAACTTACATAGGGTTATAAACCAATGTTACCTCAAGAAACAAAAATAAATAAAATAATTTGATTGCTCTGTACTTGTTTTTTCGCTTTGCAAATCTTACCATGACTTTTTGTCTTAAAAAAATAATGTCTGGGGGCCGCCCAGTGGCGCAGCGGTTTAGTCCACGCTTGGCAGCCTGGGGTTCGCAGGTTCGGATCCTGGGCGCCCACCGAGGCACTGCTCGTCAGCCACACCGTGGCAGCATCCCATATAAAGTAGAGGAAGATGGGCACAGATGTTAGCCCAGGGCCAGTCTTCCTCAGCAAAAAGAGGAGGATTGGCGACGGATGTTAGCTCAGGGCTGGTCTTCCTCACAAAAAAAATAAATAAATAATGTCTGACCTGGCTTGTAATATCATTGCTTTTCTTACCTAGAGACCTCAATGGTCCCTGACAGACTCCTTAGGCAGATGTAGCCTTGTTGGCTTATACAACACTGCCGTCTACTGACAGAACTTCATAACTGCACCCTGACTTTATGGTGAATCACAGTCAGCAATGTGACACCGTTTCTTTTTAATTATTTTCATTTTTAACGTTTATAGAAATGGTCAACCGTGTACAAAGATAGATAAAACGCACGCGTGCACACACACACACACACACACACACACGAGTATTTTTGAAACCAGTCTGTTAAGGATTACAGTACATTGCTAACTGATGAGGATTTTTATTTAAATAACCACCATGCTACTATGATACAGAATTAAAAGTAATTCTCTAATATTATCTAACACCCAATTTTCTATTCAAATTTCTTTGATTGTCTCCAAACACTGTTGTTACAGTAAGTTTGCATAAAGCAAAGTCCAGGTCCAGATAAATGCATGATTAAATTTTACCAAAACCTCAAAAAAAATCCCTATATTTAAAAAAAAATTGTCCAGGGAATAGTAAAAGAGGGTAAACTACCAATATTTAGGAACATAAATCATGTCACAGTGCAAGGATAATCTCAAAACCAAAATCAAAGACTGACATGAAGAAATGTAGAGACCAACTCGCCTCTAATCCTTAGTGCAGACCTCTAAGAGAAACATCAGAAGTTGCATCACTCAGAATCTCATTTGGCTCATGTAGTTGGAATCTAACCAGAGGAGCTGGTGACATGAGAGAGAGTTTTTTTCTCACAGAACCTGGAGTCTGGAGGCAGGGGGTTCAGGCTTGGAGCTGCTGCTCCAGGACTAGGTTCTCCTTCCTGCTCCACCACCCTAGTTGGTGACCTTCATCCTAATTATGCAGGATGGCTCTTGTACCACGTTCCAGGAAGAACCACTTGAAACAGTGTTAACATTTGGCTTCCATCATCAAACATGGTTTAGAAAACTCAAGGGAAGAAGGGAAGCCTATTGTATTTACCCATATTTTTGCTTACCATGTTCTTTCCTCCTTCCTGATGTTCCAAAATTCCTTCTTTTTTAATTTCCTTTATGATTCCAGGGAGTCCTTCATCTATCCGTTTAGGATAGGCTTACTGGCAACACATTCTCTTTGCTTACCTTGATCTGAGAATGTCATGATTTCTCCTTCGTTCCTGAAGGACCTTTTCACTGGATGTAGAATTTGGGATTGACATTCCTTTCTTTGAACACCTAAAAAAATGCTGTGCCATTTCCTTCTGACTTCCATGGTTTCTGATGAGAAATCACTGTCATGGGAATGTTCTGTCCCTGAAGATAAGGTGTCAGTTCTCTCTCACTGTTTTCAAAATTTTTCTTTGCCTTTAGATTTCAGAAGTTTCATGATGATGTGTCTTGATTTGAGTGTTTTTGCCTTTATCCTATTTTATGTTCCCTCAGTTTATTAAATCTCTAGATTTATGTCTTTTGCCAATTTTGGCAAATTTCAATCCATTATTTCTTCAAATATTTTTTTCAGCCCCTTCTTTCTCCTCTCCTTCCAGGACTCCAATAACACAAACGTTTAGTCCTTTCTTAGACTCTCACAGTCCCCTGAGGCTCTGCTCATTTTTTTCAGTCTATTTTCTCTCTGTTGTTCATAGAGGGCAATTTCTATTTTTCTATCTTCAAGTTTACTAATTCTCTCCTCTGTCCCCTCCACTCTGCTGTTGAGCCCATCCATTGAGTTCTTTATTCCAGCTATTGTATTTTTAAGTTCTAAAATTTCCATTTGGCTCTTCTTTATGTCTTCTATGATTTTACTGAGGCATTTCTTTCATTTGTCTTGAGTGTGTTCATAATTGATCATTGAAGTGTTTTTCTGATGGCTGCTTTAAAATCTTTGTCAGATAATCCCAACACATCTGTCATTTCAGGGCTGCTCTGCTGATTGACTTTTCTCATTCAAGTTGAGGTTTTCCTGCTTCTTGATATGAGTGATCTCTGTTGAAGCCTAGATGTTTGGGGGGTTGTGTTATGAGACTCTGGATCTTCTTTAATCTTCTGTTTTAGCTGGTCTCTCCTTACACGGGTCCATCAACCAAAAAAGGTGGGATGGATACTGCCTCACTAGTGGTGGGTGGGGGAGGAGTTCTGGTTCCTCACTTGACTCCAGAGGGAGAAGGACTGTTGGCCTCATTACTGCTGGGCAGCAGGGAAAGCCCTGACCCTGCACTAGGTCTCCTCTGTCACTACATCAGCAGGAAGGGTACTGTGACCTGAATGTTTGTGTCCCCTCAAAATTCATATCTTGAAAACCCACTGCCCAAGGTGATGGTGTTTGGAGGTGGGGCCTTTGGGAGGTGATTAGGTCATAAGGGTGGAGCCCTCAAGAATGGAATTGGTGACCTCATAAAAGAAGCCCCAGAAGGCTCCCTCATCCCTTCTGCCATGTGAGGTTACAGCAAAAAGAAGCAAGACCTCACCAGACACAGAATCTGCCAGAGTCTTGATCTTGGACTTCCCATCCTCTAGAACTGTGAGAACAAATTTCTGTTGTTTATAAGCCACCCAGTCCATGGTGTACTGTTAGAGCAGCCTGAACAGAAAAACGGGGAGGAGTGCCTTGTTATCACCAGGTGGGATGGACATCAGGTCCCCTGTGATCACTGGCATTGGGGGATGGGCATCACTGCCACCCAGGAGGGATGAAAGACTCAGCTCCCCACTCAGCCCTCTCCAGCACCATCCTGGCAGAGGGGTTGGGCCACCTCCTTACAGCCTGGTGAGGGAAGCCTGCTAGGCTCCCCAAATAGCCTTTGCTGGTGTGGGTGGAGGTGGGACCACAGACTTCCCTGTGGCATTTGACTGTCTCTGTGGTTAAGGTTTAAAAGTGTTCTGTCATTCTAGGCTGCCCCTTCCTAGTCCGTTGGCCAGAGAGAGCCACATGTGTTAGGGATCTTTTTTGTCTGTGCCCATTTGTGTTTCCTGGTTTCCGACTTCTCTAGCACCTAGTCTGTGATCTATGGGGCAAAAAGAAACCCAGGCAGTTTTCTGTCATTCTCCAGGTCCCAAGATCCTACGTGGTCTGCCCTACTATCTCCACCTGTATTCATTTCCTAGGGGTGCCGAAACAAGGTACCACAAACTGGGTGGCCTAAAACAACAGAAATGTATCCTCTCGCAGTTCGGGAGAGTAGAAGCTCCAAATCAAGGTGTGGGCAGGGCCATGCTCCCTCTGAAACATGTAGGGGAGAATCAATGCTTCGTTGCTTCTTCCTACCTTTTGGTGGCAGCTGTGAATCCTCGGCATTCCTTGGTCCCCAATTGCATCTCTTCAATTTCAGCCTGTGTCTTCACGCAATATTCTTTCATCTGGGTCTGTGTCCAAATTTCCCTTACCTTGGATAGGGACACAGTTACATTGGATTCGGGATCCACCCTACTCCAGGATGACCTCCTAATTTAATTAATTATGTCTGTAATACCTTATTTCCAAATTAAGTCACATTCTCAGGTACTAGGGGTTGGGACTTCACCATATCTTTTGGAGGGAACATAATTCAACCCATGACATCACTTTTCAGAGTCTTCTTTTTTTTTCTTTTTTTTACATGTCATGCCTAGGGTTGTTAGTTGTACTTAGTGGGAGGAATAGTGAAAAGTACTTCTCTTCCATATTCTGGGAAGTGGAAGTCACAGAGTATATTTTTTTAACTTAAAAAAAATAGCAATAAAACAAGGAACTGACATTACCTTTAGGTGAAAAATTCAATGGTGCAAATATACATTCAAAGTTTGCCTAACCAGTGCGGACATCAGGATATCTTGTGTTTCTAATAATTTATATTTATAGTTGTTCATATAGTAAAATCTGAAGGCATCTTACACTTACTAAGCACCTATTTTATTCTTGACAAGAAGGCAGAACCCCATTCCATGGGAAAGGCGACTTGGCAGCTGAAGCTGAGCTGCCCCGCCATTGCAGGCAGAGCAGGGAGAGCAGCTTCCTCATCCGTCCACCCTCAAGACACGACTCCTGCTCTCGGAAGTGAATCACCAGCTTCTCAATAGTTAAATATCCTTTTCATTAAGAATGTAAAATTTCTTAATAATTAACTATTGTTGGCTTAAATTTCCCAAGTTTCAAGTTAAGGACTTGAGCCAGTTAAAAAATAGGGATTCTATAAAACAATCTAGTTCTTCATTCCATATGGTTTCTTTTCTGTCTGTCTCTGTTTTTATGACAATACCACACTGTTTTGATTACTAAAGCTTTGTACTATAGTCTGAAATCAGGAGTGTGAAGTCTCCAGCTTTGCTGTTCTTTCTCAAGATTGATTTGGCTATTCAGGGGCTTTTGTGGTTCCATTCAAAGTTTAGGAATTTTTTTCCATTTCTGTGAAAAATGGCCCCAGAATTTTGATAGAGATTTCATTGACTCTGTAGATCGCTTTGCGTAGTATGGACATTTTTAAACAATATTTAATTCTTCTAATCCATAAGCATGAAGTATCTTTCCATTTATTTGTGTTTTCATCAATATCTTACAGGTTTCAGTGTACAGATCTTTCACCTCCTTGGTTACATTTATTCCTAAATATTTTATTCTTTTTGATGCCATTGTAAATGGGATTATTTTCTTAAGCTCTCTTTCTGAGTGATTGTTGTTAGTGTATTGAAACACAACTGATTTTTGTATGTTGATTTTGTATCCTGCAACTTTACTGAATTTGTTTATTAGTTCTAATAGTTTTTTGGAGTCTTTAAGGTTTTCTTTATGTATTATTTTGTCATCTGGAAATACAGACAGTTTTACTTCTTCCTTTCCAACTTGCATGTCTTTTATTTCATTTTCTTTCCTAATTGCTCTGTCTAGGACTTCTAATACTAGCTTGAATAAACGTGGCAAGAGTGGGCTTTCTTGTCCTGTTCTTGAGCTTAAAGAAAAAGCTTTCAGTTTTTTACCTTTGAATAATATTAGCTGTGGGCTTGTCATATTTGGCCTATGTTATATTGAGTTATGTTCCCTCTCTACCCAGTTTGTTGAGAGTTTTTATCATGAAAGAAGGTTGAATTTTGTCAAATGCTCTCTCTGCGTCTATTGAGATGATCATGTTATTCTATTCTCTATTTTGTTAATATGGTATACCACATTGATTGATTTGTAGATGTTGAATCATTCTTGCATCCCTAGAATAAATCACACTTGGTCATGGTGTATGATTGTTTTAATGGACTGGTGAATTCAGTTTGCTAGTATTTTGTCACAGATTTTTGCATCAATGTTCATCAGGGAGGTAGGCCTGTAATTTTCTTTTCTTGTAGTGTCCTTTTCTGGTTCTGGTTTCAGGGTAATGCAGGCCTCATAAAATGAGTTTGGAAGTGTTTCCTCCTCTTCTATGTTTTGGAAGAGTTTGAGAAGAATGTGTATTAATTATCTTTAAATGTTTGGTAGAATTCACCAGTGAAGCCATTTGGTCCTGGACTTTCTTTGTTCAGTCTACATGGTTTCTGACCAGGAGTATATGCTCTTTTATTTTTTCTCTATGCTATCAGGGCCTATTGATATTTGCCTAGAGATTGTCCTTTGTATTAACCTCCAGCACTTTGCTCCATCTGCTTGAGCAGAGATAACATGACTGGAGCACGTGCCTCACACAGAGCAGCACCTCCAAACCAGCTGGCCCACCACCTTTACTCCAATCTTCTGTCCTGTTGCCAAGACTATGAGAAGGAGTAAAGTCCCACAGGAAGATGCAATAATCAACAGTAATTTTTCTAAGGTTAGAATAGAAAAGGTCTGTCCAGAAGGAAGGATTTCCTGTACTTGTATCTCCTTTCTGTTTGATCATCCCATGAAATTCTCAATGCTACAATCTCTCTTTCCTCCTTAGTCACTGCCCACCTTCTCTAAGAGATATAAACAAGCTGTGGTGCCCTTTAGGATAAGGCCCACATGGCAGTGGGCATGAGAAGCCTTGTACCTGTCTAGAAAGTAATTCACAAGATATCTGCTTCCACATCTTTTTCAGGGTTCTATACATCTTTTGCCATATCTCATACTCACAAGACATCATGTCACTGCTGTCTGCACAACACTGAATCTCAGCAATACTAGTCTAGAGTTTAAAAAGGGGGGGGGGGAGAAAGAAAAGAAAAAGATACTCATTGATTGATCCATGAAAATTCTAATTTTTTCTAATTAATTATGTATACAGGTAGCTTCAATGTGATATATTCCCAAATACACATATTTATCAAATTCAGTTTGGGGAGCAATCATTGAGTACTCAGTCAAGGCACATGGAGAATAGAGAAGTACCTGGATGAGTCACTGAGCTCAAGCTGTCCAGTCTGTAGTAGGAAGATTATAACCTGATTACAAAATTCCATGATGCAAGGCAGGATGTGGAAATATGATAAATATCACATTACCAAAGTGATTGCAGATCTATCTGGAGAGTTTGCAGTCACTCCATTTCCACCCTCTCTCTAAACAACCAAAATCTCTTTGGCAGCAATAGAGAACTTTATTATGTATAAATCTCCTCAGCCCCAAAGCCTCCATCCTTGTCTGGAAGTCCAGCCAGATTCAGTGGCAGTGACTCTGAGATCAATTTTTCTCTCTTAATCAGTAGCCTTGCAACTCACTCTGGAAGCCTCATGTTGAAGATGGCCTTTGTCAGCCTGTGTCCCTGAGGAACAGCATGGAAGAGAAACCCACCCTCCACAGCCAATTAGAACTTTATGCAAGTGAAAAATAGATTTCTAATGCATTAAATCTTTCCAATTTCAGATCATGTCTGTTAGAGTAGCCATCATTGCCCTTGATTAATACACCCAGCAGGCTACAGATTATTCCTGTACCACTCAGATGCATTCTGCAGGCTTGCTGAGATGGTCCCATTTAGTGGAAATCACTGAACTGGGTCTAGAAGGCAAAGGCTTAGACCCTGGCTGTGCGCCTACAACCTCAGTGTCACTATGGGGCCCTTGGTCTCCTCAATTGTAAAAGTCAAATGGTGAAGGTTCTTTCTAGATTTAAAAATGATACTTGGGATCCTGACTGAATCCTAGAGCAGCTGTCATGCTGAAGAAAGAAGCATATTTTCATGCTGCACAGGGTCAATTTTCATTCTTTCACTAGATTTCAGAAAATGCATTAAATTGTCCGCCCCGGAAAACGGGACAGCAGCATGCAAAAGAATGAACGGGACCACTATCTTACACCATACACAAAAATTAACTCAAAATGGATTAATGACCTGAACATAAGACCTGAAACCATAAAACTCCTAGAAGAAAACATAGTCAGTAAGCTCCTTGACATCAGTCTGGGCAATGATTTTTTGGATTTGACATGAAAAGCAAAAATAAACAGGGACTACATCAAACTAAAAAGCTCTGCACAGCAAAGGAAACCATCAACAAAATGAAAAGGCAACCTACTGAGTGGGAGAGAATATTTGCAAATCATATATCTGATAGGGGTTAATATCTGAAATATAAATAACTCATACATCTCAATAGCAAAAACACAAGCAAATCAATTAAAAAAATGGGCAGAGGATCTGAATAGACATTTTTCCAAAGAAGACATGCAGATGGCCAACAGGTACATGAAAAGATGCTCATCACTAATCATCAGGGAAACACAAATCAAAACCACAATGAGATATCACCTCACACCTATTAGAATGGCTATCATCAAAAAGCCAAGAAGGACCTGGCCCAGTGGTGTAGTGGTTAAGTTCATGTGCTCCCCTGTGGCAGCCTGGGGTTCACAGGTTCAAATCCTGGGCACAGACCTATGAACCACTTATCAAGCCATACTGTAGCAGGCGTCCCACATAAAATAGAGGAAAATGGGCATAGATGTTAGCCCAGGGCCAATCTTCCTCAGCAAAAAGAGGTTGATTGGCAACAGATGTTAGCTCAGGGCTAATCTTCCTCACACACACACAAAAAGACAAGAAATAACAAGTGTTGGCGAGGATATGGAGAAAAGGGAACCCTTGTGCGCTGTTGGTGGGAATGTAAATTGGTGCAGCCACTATGGAAAACATTATGGAGGTTCCTCAAAAAATTAAAAATAGAACTATCATATGATCCAGCAATTCCCCTTCTGGGTAACTCAAAAAGATATCTGTACCCCCATGTTCATAGCGGCATTATTTAAAATAGCCAAGATGCAGAAACAACATAAGTGTCCATCAATGGATGGAAGGATAAAGAATATGTGGCATATATATACAATTGAATATTATTCAGCCATAAAAAAGAATGAAATCTTGCCGTTTACAACAACATGGATGGACTTTGAGAGCATTATGCTGAGTGAAATAAATCAGACAGAGAAAGACAAATGTTATATGATCTCACTTACATGTAGAATCTAAAAAACAAAAACAAGCTCATAGATACAGAGAACAGATTGGTTGTTGCCAGAGGTAGGGGGTAGAGAACAGGGAAAATAGGTGAAGGGAGGGGCCAGCCCAGTGGCGTACAGGTTAAGTTCATGCGTTCTGCTTCAGAGCCCGGGGTTCACCGATTCAGACCCTGGGAGTGGACCTACTCACTGCTCGTCAAGACAAGCTGATGCAGCGTCCCACATAGAAGAACTTCAACTTTACAACTATAATACACAACTATGTACTGGGGCTTTGGGGAGAAAAAAGAAAAAGAGGAAGATTTGCAACAGATGTTAGTGTAGGGCCAATCTTCCTCAAAAAGAAAAAAGGTGAAGGGAGACAAAGGTGCAAACTTTCAGTTGTAAAAGAAATAAGTTATGGGGATATAATGTACAGCTTGGTGACTATAGTTAATAACACTGTATTGCATATTTGAAAGTTGCCATGAGTAGATCTTAAAAGTTCTCACCACAAGAAAAAAAATTTGTAATTCTGTATGGTGATGTATGTTAACTAGACTTATTGTGGTGATCCTTTCACAATCTATATAAATATCGAATCATTATGCTGTACATCTGAAAGTAATGGAAGGTTGTATGTCAATTATACCTCAATTTAAAAAATTAAAAAATTCTTTTAAATGTCCCTCTGACTTGGAGGAACGAGATGGCCACTATGCAAAGAATTTTCCTGGTTTGCAAAGGTTTTGCCCATTGTCTCAGGAAATGTAATAGAAGTACATTCACTGGGAAGCAAGACACCTGGTTCTACCTCCAGCCCAGTCCTTTCCCAGGTACGTGGCCTTGATTGAATCACTTCCTCTCTTAGAGACCCAGTTTTCTCCCACTGTAATGAATGGAGCGAGACATGGGTTTTCTCTTCCAGTTCAAACAGTCCTCAAGCCTACAAAACCCCTCCAAGGATGCACTAAGTCTATTTTCTATTCAGCCTAATGTGGTTCCAGAGTCAGCTGCAGCCAAAACAATCCTGGATTAAGGCACCACCATCAGACACAGCTTTCAGGGCTTCAGAAACTACAGAAGATGGTCCCCTGAGGGTACCAGAGCAAGCATGGAGGAAACAGCAAGTACCATGTGACTGCTGAACAATCCTTGTTCATTTCATTCATTTATTCAATAAATATCTACTGAACACCAACTGTATGCCAGACACTTGTTAGTCACTGAAAGCACAATGGTGAGTGTGAGCCCTCATGAGATGCCCCATGAAATGCAAGAAATAATGAGGGAGGTGAAGAATAATACTGTTCATGGGATTGGAAGATATGGTATCCTGGGTAGAAACAAGAGTCAGTGACATGTTTTGTGTGGTTATTCTGGTGATCCTAGTTTTACTTCTAGGTTGTTATGTCCTGGTATTTATGCCTTTAATATGCCTTGGGTGGACTCCTTTTGGTTTCCGTTATTGGTGTTGGCACCTGCCCCTTGTGTGTAGTATCACAAGTTCCCAACCAGGCCATTACAAGAGTTGACTAAATATCGACCCTTTCTCTTCACTTCACTTAAAAAGGACATGAAATTACTGGATTTAGGGTTCAAAGAGTGAACACCAAGAGATGAGCCCTTCTAATCTGTAGTGGTCCTAGGTGTCTTTTGAGGGCCACTCCAGTCCAGTTGCTGTATCACAGTCATGCCAACTCAGAGAATACATTTAAAAGTATCCCATATCTGTATATCTTCTTGACATAGAAATTACCATTGTCAAAAAAAAAAAGCTTATAAAGAAACTGTTTAAAAAACATCTTATATTACGTTCTTTTGGAGGAGTCAAGTCTTTGACAAACTCCTCGATTTCTTCTATAATTATGGGTTTATTCTACTTTATATCTCTTTTTTGAGCCAATCTTTTTGGAGATGAGGAATTGTCCACTTAATTTAGATGTTCAAAGAGCAGTGGCTTATGGGGGTTTTACTCTGAATATGGGTAGAAAATGGGGTAAATAAAAAGTTCTATCAACCCAACCCTGCCTAACCCAGAAATCCTGCATAAATGGGTTTCTGGGAAAATGAAGGAAGAGGAAGAATCAAGCATGAGGCAAGGAGGGGCAGAGAAAAGGCAGTAGCCACAGAAACCCTGACAGCAGTCAGGGAGATCCATAACCACTTTGGAATAAGAATCTGAAACACGAAGGGACCTTACATTTGAGAAACTTCTGAGAACCCTTGGAAAGGTGCAGCCTTCACCAACATATCACAAAGAGGCCCAGGTAATTTTGTTTGGATAACAAAAGGAGTGAATCAATTGATGAATAGATAAACAAAATGCAGTATAACCATACAGTGGAATATTATTCAGTCATAAAAAGGAAAGAAGTACTGACACATGCTACAACAGGAATGAACTTTGAAAACCTTATGTGCAGTGAAGAAAACCACACACAAAAGACCATATATTATGGTTTCATTTACATGAAATGTCCATAATGAGCAAATATGGAGAAACAGAAAGTAAATTAGTAGTTGCCAGGGGCTGGAAAGGATGGGAGAGCTAAGAGGTGATAGACAAGGGGCACAAGGTTTCTTTTTAAGGTGATGAAAATGTTCCAAAATTGATGAAGGTGATGGTTACATTTGCAGAGTTGTATGGTGAATATCATAAAAACCATTGAATTGTACACTTTAAATGGGAGAATTGTGTGCATGTGCGTTATATCTCAATAGAGCTGTTACCTCCCCCCAACCACTACCAAAAGAAGAAAAAGAAAAAAATAATCATGAGGGTGGCCCCAGAAGGCTGGAAGAATGGGGGGAATCCAGGCAGCATGTGCTTTAATTGTTAAAAGCTTTTTTATGTGTTATTACAATCTCTTTCTCATTCCCAATGTCTATTTGTGTTTCTCTCTTTGTCCTTTGTCAGACTTTCCAGAAATTTGCCTATTTTATTGATCCTTTTCAAAGAAATATTTCTTGATTTTATTCACCAAAATCATTTTTTAGTTTTTCACGTGCTTCTGTTTTTATTTCTACTAATTATTTCCTCTATCTTCTTTTGGTTTATCCTGTGCTGTGGCTAGCTTCTTGAGTTCAATGCTTAGTTTATTTATGTTTGATCTCTTGGTTCTTTAATCAGTAAAGAAAACGCATTTTCATTTGAGAGCCACTTTGATTCCATCCCATAGATTTTGATATGTAGTATTCTTGCTGATGTTCACTTTTAAATAATCTGATGCTCTGTAATTTGATATATTTCCTTTTTAGGAAAATTGTAAGATGACGTGTAATTTTTTAATTTCCAAGTCAATAACTAGTTTGTTAACTATTTTATGGCTAAGTTCTAGTTTTATTGCATTGTGGTTAAGAGAATCTTACCAAAATGATTTCTACTTTGGGACAATGTATTGTTTCTTTTTTTTTTTTTTTTTCTTGGCCCAGTACATAGCCAAATGTTATAAACATTCAGTAGGCATATGAGAAGATTATACTTTCTATGTTATAAACACAAATATATTCTGTGGGTATATATACATATATGTCAGAATGAATTGAGACAAATGTCTCTTTCTATTTTTCCATTGGGAGTCAGCACTGGGATTAGAAAGAATTTATTGAAGCTTGTGCTTCTCAACCAGGGAACCCAGACAGAAATATTCTCAGCTACCTTTTGAAATGTCCCTTGTTACACAGCACACTTGGGAAGGCAGCAAATAATCTTTAACACATTGATGCCAACACCATTATCTCACACTATCATCAGTTCTGTGACTCCACACAGAATAGATAGAATGATGGGTATGAGAAGGAAAGAGGGAAGGGGAGAGAAATGCAAGTTTTTATTGTGTTGGTCCAATCTTCTATATCTGTATAGAAAGTCTTCCAGTATAACTGTCATTTTCTCAAGTTCTTATTGTGACTCCAACAAGATTTTATTTCTTTATATATTTTGATGCAATGTGACAGTATAGAAGTCCATCACTATTAAGTCTTCTTAGTGAATTGTGTCTTTTACTTACAGTCAAAATATCCTAATTCATGAACTTTAGGCTCAAAATATACAGAAGGACATAGGGCAATGGAAATTCCATTTCCTAACTGCATCCTTGCATTTACTAAAAGCACACTGACCTACCTTTTGAGGAATTTCTTCTTTCTGATTGGATGCAGTCAGGTGAGGATGTCATGGGGCCCACCCTTTCCTAGCCACGGGTGAGCATCTAACCCAAGTGAGGCTAAACAAACCTCCCTGCTTGCAACCTGAATCTTGAGGAAAAGGACACAGAGACTGAAAGCATTTCATTCCACCTAATAACAGCAACCTGACCAGACTGTTCCTGCCATAAAGAATATTTGAGGGTGAGAATAAACATTCATCAGAGGCTTAGAGGCACTGCCCTTCCAGCGACATTGATGACACCAGGTAAGATTTGACACTCCCCATCTTCCCCACCACCACCAGAGGCTCTCTCAGCTGCTATTGATCCCTGAGTCCCAAGGGACACGCCCCTCCTTGAGTCCCAAGGCCCTCCATCTCCTGTCCTTAGGAAAACTGGCAGTCGCAACACCCACTGCCTTGCTCCCATAGTTCCCAAAACATATTCACAAAAACAAATCAATCTGATATAAACATATTTCCCACACTCAGGGCTCTTCGGTCTTATAATTGATCATCTTGTTATATAACATTTATCATATTTGATTTCATCCCTGGAAATGCTCTTTCCTCTAATTCTCTTTTTCTGATATTAAATATTGTCTCTCCTTCAGTTAGCAGTTGCCTGACATCTTCATCCATTGCATTAATTGTTCCAATCATTTTATGTATTTGTTTTAGATGCATCTCATGTAAACAGCATATGGCTGGATTTGTGTGTTTTATTCACTCTTCTTTGTCTTCCAACTGTGAAATTTTGCCATTTATATTGTCAAGGTATAAATTTTTCAAAAACTTTAAATAAAATTCTCATGCATATATACCGTGAACATGTGTCAAAGATTCACTTAACTTATTAATGACAAGATCAAATGATAAAGCTGATTCAAAGGAGGACATATCTAAACACACGCACACAAGATTGCAAAATAAGATGCAAAACTGGTTAATGTCCTACAGAGCAATAAAACCACAAGCATTGAGATTATCTTCTCAGACAAAAATCATTTATCATTTCCATGATATCAATATTCTCTAGGTTAACATCTAACTTTTTGGAGTCTAGTTTATAATCAATAGTAAATAGAAATCTAACCTTATTTCTCTAGCAAATCAAATGACCTTGAAAAGACACATAGTGTTGAAGAAAAAATGATTCAGGACACTTGTTAAAGAACAGTAAGGCAGACTTTATTAAGGGCCATCACCATAGGTGTAGGGTCTACTGCAATAGGGTTATGCAGTGGAGGATAGAGGTTGGGCTCAACTCCAAATACAACAAGAAAACGTGGGAATTTATAGCCAAGGGGCAGGAGAGGGGGGTCAGTAAATTACTAAAATTACTAAGAGAAAAATTACTAAGTGGAAACATCAGGGGTCAGAGGGTTTCTGGCTAAACTAACCTAACAGGATTCCTGCTGAAGGCAGGCCAGGGTAATCAGAGATCACCTGGGGGATAGTGAAGGATGAGGAACTCAATTAGATATTAATGGTGATCAAATATCAAGGAGCAGGGATTCTGGTTAAACTGACAGCAGGATTTTTGCTAAAATTGGACAATGCAAAGATACAGAAACTCAAAAGTCAGGGCCTAGTTAAGAAGTGAGTTCAGAGGACTCTGAGTAGAGCTTGGTCAAAGAGAGAAAGTTTGTCAATAGTCATCTTTTTGCCTTACTTTCAAGTTTTGGGTAATTTAACAACATTTATTATAGTTTGTGACTTTTCTATTTGGATATAGTCCTTCCACCTTGTTTCATATTTATATTTATCATACTTTTCTCTTAAATTTTATTTCCTTTCCTTGAATTTTGCTAGACTGGTTTAGTTTTCTTTGTCCATTTTTTTTCTTCTAGTGGCTTGGGAGATTTTTATCCCACTGCTCTCGAATGCCTGTTAAATTTATCCCTTTTTATTTCCATCACTATTCACCTGGCCTAAAGGGTGAGTGCCAAGCTCAGTCAAGGCAGCTCACCTTCCACTCTTCACCCACCCCATTTCCTGTCCTGTCTCTGATAACTCTGAGGTCTGGGTTTTCCAGGGTTTTGTGGGGAAAACTAGTATTGGCTGCTTCAAGGGCCCCTCTTATTTTTGCAATGGAATAGAAGATTCTAGATTCCAGTTTCTCCATCAATTCAAGCACATAATTTAAATCTTTGAGGTTTTCCACAAAAAAATTTTTTTCTGCTGATAGGGCTCTTCATGATCCTCCAACCATGAAATAAATTTTTTCCCATTTTTATATTTCTCTTTGTGTGTGTGTGTGTGTGTGTGTGTGTGTGTGGAGAAGACCAGCCCTGAGCTAACATCTGTTGCCAATCCTCCCCTTTTCGCTGAGGAAGACTGGCCCTGGGCTAACATCTGTGCCCATCTTCCTCTACTTTATATGGGACGCCACCACAGCATGGCTGACAAGCAGTGCTTCGGCGGGCGCCCGGGATCTGAACTCGTGAACCCTGGGCTGCCAAGCACGAAATAAACCGCTGCACCACTGGGTGGCCCCCCCATTTTTATATTTCTCTTCCATCATTGCAAACAGGATTTTCAGAGAGTGATAGACAGGTCCACTACATCCAACTTAAAAGTCCAAATTATTTCTTGGTTCGATCTGTTGGGTTTTTGTTTTGCTTTGTTTCTTTCTTTCTTTGTTTTCCTGTCTGCCTGCCCTCTTCCTGTCCTCCCCTCTTAGGTTTGGAACTCTAGATCTCAGCCAGGATTATCAGGACTCTTAGGGGATGAAGGGTTGACAGGGAAGAGGATGATCAGTGCTTCTTCTCTCCCCAGCAACAGACTAATGGCCCTTAAATATGTATGCAGATGAGGATGGGAGGGACAGCCAGGAGCCAGCCTAGTTTAATCCCATTTAGAACACAAAGGAGCCAATTAAAGGAGGATCCAGGTTAAGATTATGGGTTAAACACATATATTCAGTCACGATACCCCCATGTTTAAAAACAAAATCAAAAAAATCTAAAATACAAAAAAAACTTTAAGAATGTCATTTTAGAGCCAGCCATGATGGCCTAGTGGTTAAAGTTCCACAAGCTCCACTTCAGACGCCTGGGTTTGGTTCCTGGGTGCAGAGCCACACCACTTGTCTGTCAGTTGCCATGTTGTGGTGGTGGCTCACACAGAAGAACCAGAAGGACTTACAACTAGAATACACAACTAAGTACTGGGGCTTTGAGAAGGGGAAAAAAATAATATTTTAAAGAAATAAACCTAGAAGGACAGGAGGAACAGGGCAGGAAGCAACAACAACAAAATATTCAGTCAAGTGGTAACCAACTTAACTGACCCACGAAGCTGAACAGAAGTGCTGGTGGAACTAGAAAGCAGAAAGAGATGGAAATCCTTCTCAGATGGGATCAAAATATTCATATTGAAGACATGAGGCAGTGTCCAGCAGTGGGCAGGAAGGGTCCAGAGCCCAGGCCTTTAGCCAAGATGAGCAAGACTCTGTTGGGGGCTGGGGGAGACAAGATTGGAGGGGGAGGTGCAAGGTACTCAGTTCTGGGCCTCGAGACAGCAGAGAGCAGAGTAGAGTGTCCATGTGTGACCTGAGGACTTTGACACCAGAGAGGGCAAAAAGTGTGAAGAACCAATCCTGAATTCAATCCTAACCACAGTAGTTGTCCATGATGGGTTTCTCTGCAGTAGAATGAGGGAGGACACAGGGTTGAATGCCAAATACTGTAGACAAATGGAGGTAGGCAGGGAAATCTGGGGGGGGGGGGGGGGGCGGGGGGCTCATCACTGTGTAAAACCAGTCGGAAACCACAACACTCAATATGTAAATCTCGGTGGCTGAGCCTCTCTAAGGGTAATAAGCCCTGACACAGTTGCCACTGTTTTCTCTTTCACTCTAGGAAGCCAAAACATAATGTTCTCTTGGAAACAAGATGAGCGTCTCCATTTTCCAGAACAGGACCAGAATCTGGGGTCTTGTTTATAGCACAGACATTTGCACATGGTTGAACAAAGGACTTTGCATCTCCCAGCATGTCTTTCTTTAGAGATGAGTGGAAACAGACACAGCTCGAAAGCAGCAAAGAAGCAACAATTTCTCAAGTGACCTCCTCTGTCTCCCTTTTGCCCAGGTAAAGGGGCCAGCCTTGCCCTTGGGGATTCAGGACAGACATCTACTTGTGGCATTCTAGCCGGAAGACCAGCAATTGATCAGATTCTAAGCACCGCTGAATGTGGACTCCAGAACTTCTTCCTCACCTTGGGAGATATCAGCTTAAGTCAAGTACAAATGACAGACATTATGATCCTAAGGAGTCAAGCTGAAAAGAATCATCGACCTTGGACTCTACCATTATTGATGAGATGGAAAAAATATTGAACCGCGGTTTCAAGATGGATTATCAGACACAAATATTCCAGAACCAGGTAGGGAAACCACCACTCCTCAAACCTTGCAAAGAGCAAAATTGTGCCATTATGTCTCGGACACACTAGTTGATTTACTGTACGTTACTGGTGTGAGGCAGACCTCTCCAAATAGGCTGGTTAATTATGATAAATAAGCAAAAATGGTGTTTCTTGAAATCTTAGACCTGAGGAACATTGATAAGATAGCTTATCAACAGTTTTCAGGATGATTTATAGATACGAATTTAGTCTCTCTCTCTTTCCCTCTCTCTCTCCTCCACAAGCAGTTTAGAATTTATTCTAAGAATCTAATTTTGCTGAGGGCCAAATGGGAAGCAGTTTCAGTGATGAGTTTGTTGGAATGCTCCCCCCAAATTTCTATTTCCATCACTCTTTATAGTAAATCCAAGAACATCTCAGACTAGTTTATGGACACTTTGCTTTTCCTCAGTAAATCAATCCTATCCAGGTCCATCATGGAGACTTTGTAGAATGGTAGATCCTGGTAGAGCCTCACAGATGCTTCTGAGACACGTTTTGCCTTCAAATAATGAACCACACACATATTAAGGATCTCAACTACTTCTCAGTGATCCATTTTATGTTACAACAAACGTCACACCAACCATCCCTGTCAATCACCACTGTGTGATCAATAAAATAGTTTTTCTCACAATGGTTCTTATGATAATTATCTTTTATTAGTAGTAAATACTGCTTTTTAATAGTCACTCAGTTGCACTCTTCACATTAGATCTCCAATTTACTCACTTAGGAACATATATCTCTGTACAGCTTTGTCATCTTTTTCATTCCCATTTTCCAACCCCCATATCTCTTACATTTGTAAAAGAGTATCTCTTTTATAGATGCAGGAAAACTTTTTTGCATTCTCAATTTAAAGATTATAGAAAAGTATTTAATTGACAAAGAAAACTCATGCATATGTATATATCATTTCAAAATTATATTTATACATCACATATGAATATTAAGAATTCTACTAGGCAACATCAGAGTTCACTTTTTATCAAAATTGGTAACAGTGTGGGGCCGCCCGGTGGTGCAGCGGTTTAGTCCGTGCTTGGCAGCCCGGGGTTCGTGGGTTCGGATCCCGGGTGCCCACCAACGCACTGCTTGTCATCCACGCTGTGGTGGCATCCCATATAAAGTGGAGGAAGATGGGCATGGATGTTAGCCCAGGGCCAGTCTTCCTCAGCAAAAAGAGGAGGATTGGCAACAGATGTTAGCTCAGGGCTGGTCTTCCTCACAAAAAAAAAAAAAAAAAAGTGCTCTAAAAAAAAAAAAAATTGGTAACAGTGTTATTATTTCTGAAAACCACGAAATGAATGTATTCACATAATTTTAAAAAATCAAACACTGTACAATATACAGAAGGGTAGAAAGAGAAAGTGTTATTCCTCCTACTCCTTCCACAACAACACACTTCTGTAATCCCAGGAGATAATGACTGAGCACAGTTTGTTGTATTTCCTTCAGGAATTAGCCTGTATTGATATCCATATATATTCAGTTAAAATGGGATCATAATATCATACAATGCATACTGTTCAGTGGCCTGTATTTTCACTATCACCTTCCATGTGACTATATGGAAACCTACCTCATCCTCCTATTGGCTGCTTTGTGCTCCATTGCAAAGTTCTATCATAATTAGTTTAACCAAACTCCTATTGATGAAGATTTCAGTTGTTTTCCATTTTTTCACCTTTTAAACAACATTTCAATGAGCAGACTTGTATATACAATTGAGCACACTCATCCACTCATTTCCAACCCTAGAACAGTCTGAGACGTTTCCTTTTCCTTCCCCCACCCCAGCATTTTCTGCCATGCATGCTGCTTCCAATGGGTGACTTTACTCCCAGTGTCAATTAAGTGTGTAAGCTTCAAGTTCAAATCCCTGCTCTGCCACTCACTCTTATGAGCAAGTTACTTAACCTCTCTGCACTCAATTTTCCTCATCTACAAAATAAGGGATAATATTAGTTTCTAGTTCCTAGATTTTGGAGGATAATTAAATGTGGTAATCCGTGTACAACGTCCAGCACTTTGTAAGTGCTCAAGAAATGTCAACTGTTTCGATTGGTATTGTTTGTATCTCTGCAGAGAAAATCACTTTCTATCCTCTTTAGGATCCATGTTGACTATGTCCTCAGTCAACTATTTTGCACACAATTTCCACTTGCCACTTTTTCTCTTCTCTCTACCTTCAACTCAATTCCTCTCTTTCCTCATCTTCTGGTGAGAACCACTGCTGATTTTGCTATTCAAGGTAACTAGCAAAGCTCCCAGGAACAGAATCAAGAAAACCTACCCCTAATCTTCAGAATTACAATTAGAATTTCTCTTGTAAAACTTACTATTGCAATGGTCAATAATATATTGGTCTATTATAATTTATCAGCTCTGATCTGTTATTGATTTTCAACTATTTGCTGTTGGGTTTGTTTTTTTTTTTCATTGATTCTGCAAATGTTTGTTGAGCATTTGCCAAGTGAAGACACTGGACTGGGCCTTCCAAATACAAGACAATGAAACATCAAACAATTTACAATCCAGTAGGGTAGAAAGACTCTCACAGCAGATAAGAGAAATTAGGTGTTCTAGGCCCAACGATCTGTCTTTGTACTCTGCAAAGTCAGGTCACTTGCTGGGGGATAATCCAAGAGAAAGTCTCTCCTGACTTGAGTCTTAAAAGACAATTTTGTTCACAAGCTAACACAGGTTAGCAAAGGTGTTTCCAAGCAAAGGGAGAGTTTTGTAAAAGCTGGAGGCCATAGGAGAACTGCAAGGAGTCTAGGATGGTGGGAGTAACATATGCTAAGGTGGGGATGGAACGTTAAGAGGGAAACAAGACTGCAATAAGTGAAGCTGGACTCAAAACAAAATGAGGCCTTCAGCATCCTTGATGGGGTTACTACGGCCACACTGTGGCCGCCGTGATTCCCTGGCAGCTCCAAAGTCAGCATGCACCTGATTTGGCTCAGTGAGACATAGTAGGTACCCCTCTGAGCTCTAACCTGTTCTGTTACAACAGACAATCAACCAAGTAAGGTCTACTTCTCTACTCCATCGGTCTTTGGTTTTGTTTCATATGTCATCTCTAGCTTAATTCCAAAATACATTTCAAAGTAAGACATGGGCCTTGATTTGATGTACATTTAGTCTATCTTTTATGAAACAACATCAAGGCAAAGGAGAGATTCAAACATGAAGACATTCTTTAATTATTGCTAACTCAGAGAAGCCAAGAAGTTCCATAATTACACTGAAGGAGATTTACCATTGCAAAACCCTCACCTCAGGAGAAGGTATAAAGTGCAATTTTTTCAATTTGCGTGTCTTTCTTTGTAATTTACATTCAGCCTACTTTTCAAAAAAATGAATAAATAAATAAGAAGCAGCCCAGATCTGGTAGATTGCTAAAGAAAGGGACCATCAAGCCATAGACGTAAATATATTGTCTTCTAGGATTTTAGATCTCACCGAAGAAAACATTCTGTGTCAGGGAAGCCCCAGGGCTTCCACCTCTGCTCAAAAAGGGAGTGAAGCTTCACCAGCTGACCCAGGGCTCTGCTCCCCTTTGGTGAGAAGGTTTTTGTACAGTGACACAATGGGGAGCTCTCACTGTGGTGGACGTTCGGCGGAGGAACCAAGCTGGAAATCAAACGTGAGTAGAATCCAAACTTTTCTTCCTGGGTTGTCTGTGTCTTGTGGTCTCTGTGTCGATGAAGTGACCTATAAGCTGACTCTTTGAAACCGGGATCTGAAATCCTCTAGGGAAAAGATAAAGTCTGTAAACAAACTTGAGAATTGATTGCATATTTTCTGTGGAGAACAAGATTCAGTCATTGGGTGAGAATAACCTGTTTAAGTGATAACCTCAGAAATTTACTGGGGACCATAATCAGATGTTCTGAACAGAGCCTTGCTCAATTGTCAGAAAGGAAAACTCAGTTTTTGTAAGGGAGGGAGGTTAAGAGGAACTACTGTGTGTACACGTTCGGCCAGGGGACCAAGCTGGAGGTCAAACGTAAGTACTTTTTTCAACTGATTCTTTGCTGTTTCTTTCTAATTGGTTTGCTTCTTGTTCCTTTTTGTGTGTTTTCATTAGTTAGGTGTCAGGGATAAAACAAATTTCATTCCCAGATTAGGGAAAAGGGAGGGAAAATTGTTCCACAGGAGGCTACCGACAGACAATTTTTAAGATTTTCTAATCAAAATAACTTAAATTGGGGCAGGGGGCTTGCTGACCTTTCAGGGCAGGTTTTTGTAGAGGTGGAAGGGAAGGGGGAGTCACTGTGGTTCACTTTCGGCCAAGGGACCAAACTGGAGATCAAACGTAAGTACAATTTGCTCAATTATTTATGAGGTTTTTGTCCCATTGTATCATTTGTGGAAATTTGTGACATTTTGGTTAAATGAGCCATTCCTGGTGACCCAAAAGTAAATAGCAGAAAACCGGAAAATAGCTAACTTTTAAGCTGAGCAAAGAGACAAACTGTTGAGTTTGTGAGGAGAGTAGGATTTGTGGGGAGAAAAGGAAAGAAATAGCTGGATTTTTCTCTGAATTAGCCTTTCTCACATGATTGGCTTCAGAAGGAGGTTTTTGTTGAGGGGGGAGAGTTAGAGCACTCACTGTGGCTTACTTTCGGCCAGGGGACCAAGCTGGAGATCAAACGTAAGTGCACTTTTCTAATCTTTTTTCTTATCGAGTTGTGAAATTTGGGGATTTTTCATGTTTGAGACATGAGTTGAGGTCAATTCTGAAGAAAATGGGATTCTTCCGAAAATCAGATAGGTAAGGGACTGAAAATCAGTTCGTCTCAAGGAAGAGCAAAGAGCTAGTTAGTTGACGTGGCATCTAAACTGCCAGATTTTCTCTGTATCCATCAATCTAATGAGGTTAGCAGCAAAAAGGGGTTTTTGTTGAGGGGAAAGTAATTCGGCTAATATTGTATCACCTTTGGCCAAGGGACACGTCCGGAGATTAAATGTAAGTCATTTTCCTCTATTGCCTTCTGAAATTGGGTCTAAATGCCAGTATTGACTTTTAGAGGCTTAAGTGCGAGTTTTGTGGAGATGGGTAAATGAGAGCATTTCAGATTTATCATTGGTTTCAAAAGTTAAACTCAGCTCCAAAAATGGATTTGTAGACAAAAAGATTAATTTAATCTAAATTGAATGATTCAAAGGAAAAAAAATTAGTATAAATGAAAAAGGAAACCTGCAGCTCTAAAGAGCAAAAGTGAATTAATTTTCATTCAGTTTTGCCAAATATTGTATTGATTTTTGCTCATTGTGCATGATACAGAAAAGTAGAGAAGTGTATTCCTTAATCTGGTTTCTCTCTTCTGTCTGATAAATTATTTTACAACAATAAAAATCAATAGGATGCATTGAAAAGTCAGTAAGAAGTTAGAAAAGTATACCTGTTTGCCATGTAAAAGATGCAGCTTAATTGAGAATTAGTAGCAATGTCATTTTTAGAGTCTGAAATGAGTGATAAACTATCAATATTCCGAAATTCTACAGAGATTTTATATCTTGACAGATATCTCCTTTTTTAATCCAAATTCTACATTAGACTAAGCTTGAAATGATCTTTCATAAAGATGGTTGTTCTCAAAAGCTCAGTTTTGAAGAAATTTGTTTAAATGAAGGAAAATAAAATAATTGCGGTTTTTTTAATGCAAACAGACTTGTAGAAAAATAGGAAATATTTTAATATGTCCTTTTATTTCTCTCAGTTATTACTTGGCCACGTTTTTATACCGCCAAGGAGGCCGTGGCACAGCTAGCGTGGTCTGTAGTCCTCATGGCGATCTTTTTTCATGACTGAATGACTTTCATGGCCAAGCCACAGTGCTCGTGTGGCAGTGCGCCTGGCCGCTAAAGGCCATAGCAACTGCCCGTTAGCCTGTGGAACTCCGCGGTGGCCTGCTTTCCTGACACAGTGATACAAATAATGCCACTAACGGAAGAGAATAAAAATATGGTGGGCACTGAGCTAACATGGGAAAAACAGAGAGAAGTCTGATTTATTAGGGATTTCAGAAATTAAATTCGCATTCATTATTATATCTTCTTAATGGAAATTCCATTAGGGGACTACAAAGAATTTAAAGCTATTTTTTTCAGTGATATGTAATTATTTCAATATCCTCCCATCAAATGTGTTTAAATAATAAAAGCTCAATCCAAAAGAAAGAAATATACATTACTCTTTCAGAGTAAAATCCCCACCAGCCAAATTCAATTTAAGGCCATCTGGCCACTCAGGTTTTGATCAATTAACTCTTACTGAGTTCACATTAAATACCATTAAGGTATATTAACTGATAAAAAAATTAGATAAATTTGTGATATCCTTTTAATTTTGAAAAATTTAATGGCTGGAGTAGGATTATATTTCAGTTGTACAAAATATCTAATCATATATAAATACCATTAAGAAAAACTTAATATAACCCTATTTTCCAATACCTTCATTCTGTGATAGAAAACTTAATCTGGGTATTTTAATCCCATACCCTCTAAAATCATTTGGTAATTTGTTGCTGTTGTTGATTTTGAAAGTGATGCTTAAGAAAGATTATTTTTGGTCTGTAGCAATTTGACAGGACTGTTTTAGGGCTATCTTAAAACTCTTTTAGAACTATTTAAACTATTTAAGTAGGATAAACTACTTTAGGGCCTTTTAAAAACTCTTTTTTAATGCATTTTAAACTCCATTAAAAGCTAATAAGATGTCTTGCAAGAACTTCCATATCAAATATACTAATTATTTAATATTTTAATGAAGGATAGAAAATTTAAAGCTATCCAGGATTCACCCAGATAGGAGTATCTTCATAGAATATTTCTCCTCCTTTTTTTTCTAGAATTTACATTATTTTGCTGCCAAGGCTATTTTATAAAATTATTTGAAAAAAATTGGTAATGGAGGTTATAAGAGAAGAAAATATCAAAACATAAACAGTTCAGTCTCTTATGTTGAACTGCTTGGTTAACATGGAGGTTAGCTTTATAAAAATTTGTTCACTTATCTGCTGACTTCTCCCAGCAAAAGATTCTTGATTTGTTATTTTAACTCTTATTCTCTGACCCGAGGGCCTGAATGCCCACAGAGGGGGATTTCCAGGAGGCCACCTGGCAGCTGCTCAAAGTCAGAAGTGAAGCCAGCCAGTTCCTCCGAGGCAGGTGGCCAAAATTACAGTTGACCCCTCCCGGTCTGGCTGAACATCACCCCAGATGCTGGCAGCATCAGGCCAGTGCCCAGGTCTCCCTTCGAGGCTCTTGTGATGGGTGGGAGAGTTGCTGGCCTGATCACAAAGGGTGAAGGGGTTGACCCCCACCTGGTCACAGGCTCAGGACTTGGGGCCCACTCTACAGGGTGGGTCTGGCCCCAACATGCCCAAAGGAAACTCAGGAAGGGAAAGGCAGCCTGATATCACTGCACAGTTCTAGGAAAGCCACAGGGGAAATTATCTTCTATGTTACAAGGGGCCAAGATGTGTTCTCACTTCTAAACTCTAAGGGGTCAGATGAAATGGCCTTTGTTTCTTTGCCTGAAGCACTGCATTTACTGCAGGAGACAGGGAACACAGTTAAAGGAAAAAAAGGTGAAGTCAGAGAAGCATGAAGAATGGCCTTAGAATGGCTGCAAAGAGTTCAAACAAAACATTTTAGAACTTTCTTTAGGGGTAGGGGCTAGAGAAAAACTCAAAATCAGGGAGATTATAAATACCCTTCCTGGCCTTCCTCATTGCTACAATTACACAGACTAAGCATGCTGCTCTCTGGATGTCTGTCTCCTCTGGGCTCCGGGATTGCCTTCGTACAATGCACCCAAGTGAAGAACTTCCCTGTAACTTAAACACCATTCTCTGTGCTTCCTTCCTCAGGGGATGATGCTAAACCATCTGTCTTCATCTTCCCACCATCTTCGGAGCAGTTAAAGACTGGAAGTGCCTCTGTAGTGTGTTTGCTGAATAACTTCTACCCCAAGGATGCCAGTGTCAAGTGGAAAGTGGATGGTGCTGACAAAACCAGCAGCAGCCAGAACAGTGTTACAGAGCAGGACAGCAAGGACAACACCTACAGCCTCAGCAGCACCCTGACGCTGTCTAGTACAGAGTATGAAAGTCATGATACTTACACCTGCGAGGTCACCCACAAGACCCTGTCCACCGCCCTGGTCAAGAGCTTCAATAGGAAAGAGTGTTAGAGAGAGAGGCCCACCAGGCCCATCGCCTGAACCTCAGTCCCAGCTTCCCTCCTCCCACTTCAGACCTCAGCCCTTTTCCCACAAAAGACCTACCCTTACTGCAGTCCAACAACCCCTCTCCCCACATCCCCCTCTCCCTCTTTGGCTTTAATCATGCTAATATTTGGGGAAAAATGAAAAAATAAAGTGAATCTTTGCACCTATGATTTCTCTCTCCTTCCTGATTTAATGATTGTTTTACATCGTTTTTCTATTACCCAGTTTACCTTCTAAGGAACTAAATACTGAGTTGCTGAAAAATACACCATCAATGGGGCTGGCCCAGTGGCAGTAGTAGTTAAGTTTGCATGCTCCACTTCAGCGGCCCAGGGTTCACAGGCTCAGATCCCAGGCGTGGACCTACACAACACTCATCAAGCCATGCTAAGGCGGCATCCCACATACAAAATAGAGGAAGATGGGCACAGATGTTAGCTCAGGGCTAATCTTCCTCAGCAAAAAGAGGAAGATTGGTAACATAGGCTAGCTTAGGGCCAATCTTCCTCACCAAAAAAAAAATATATATACACAATCATTTATAAAAATCATCATCCTCCATTCTACCCTACCTTACTGTCCTCTACAAGACACTCCTCCACGAAACCCCTAAGCCACCTATCTTCACACCCCACTCCCCTGGGCTGTGGTAGGAGAAGCTTGCTTCTTTGTTTTCCCCTCTTCAGCAGGCCCTCAGAGTCATTTTAAGGGTGACAGTTCTTACAATCACACACATTCTTTGATCCAGTTGAATCTAATTTACTGAAAGCAAATTTTTCAAAAGAAGGAAACAGCTACAAAGAGAGTCATTCATTGCAACATTATATAGAATAAAACAATGAAAACAATCTAAATGAACAAGCAATAGGGAAATGTTTAAGCCCATTATGACACTTCAACTTAATGGAATATGATGCCTTCATTATATTTTTAAACATCTATTGAGGCTCTTCTCTCCGCCAAAGACCATAGTGAGTGCTTACCACAACCTAATTTACTTCTCACTACACTGCGAAGTTGAAAACATTCATTAAGATGTTGAGGAGGTTCCATAAAGCTGAGAGATGTACACAAGCTATAACCCAACAATCCCACTCCTAGATGACCGTGTCCCTGTCCACCAAAAAACTTATGCAAGAATTTTCAGAGCAGCTTCATTTATAAAAGCCAAAAACTGGAAATAATCCACATGTCCACCAAGAGTTGAATGGGTCATTAAATTGTAGTATGTTTACACGTGGGGACGCTTTTCAATAAGGAGAATAGCAAACTACAACTGTACCCACGAACATAGATAAATCTTGTAAACATGACAATCAGCAAAAGAAACTAAACACAAAAAATATGTTCTATATATTTTCATCTACATAAAGTTCAAAACTGGGTAAAAATAAAATCAGAAATTGGGATGGGATTACTTTTGGCTGGGGATGGGGTGAGGTAGTGCCTAGGAGGAGATAAGAGAGGGCTTCTGGGGTTTTGGTAAGATAATGTGTGCCACTTTGTGAAAATTTATTGATCTGTACAATTATGATCTGTGCACTTGTCCATATATATTCTACTTCAAAATAAGCTCACATAAAGAAATGTCTTACACCCAATTTACAGATAAGAGAGGCTAAGAGGAATAAGTAATAGGTCAAGGCCACACAGCTGGTGAGTGGTGGGCCCAGGATCAAATCCCTATCTAACTCTCTCTCTTGAAACCTATACAATTCTGCCTTCCAGCACTCAAGGTGCTGCACAGAGCAGAGGGTCAAATATGTTACCTTCCTGGGGTCTCCCCCTCCATCTGGCTAACTAGGAGCATAAATATATAGAAATGGAACGGAACAGACCTTCAGCAAGGGGACAAAGGATAGAATTAACCTGGCCCAGATATTGGGAACCCATGTACGAAAAGTTATATGTTTGGGAAGTGGGGAGTAGGGGCACATATAAAACCAACGTTGGCTTTTGCCCTTCCCTTCTCCTCTCCTCATCCATCCAATAAACACCTACTGAACACCTTTCTCAGCCTACATTCTGAAGGAGGTACAGAAGTAACTAAGACTATGTCCTTTTCTTCAATAAATTTATAATCCAGTTTTCCTACTTTTCTCCTTTCCCTTGTCAGTACTGGAGCAGTGGGAAAGGGCAGTCAAAAAAAAAATGGATAGGGCAACACTGACAGTCTACCTCTTGAGAATATTCATTATTATCAAATCTTTGAAACTTTGGAGGTCTGAGTAGAGTTCACAAACACTCAATAACATCCTTTCAAATGACATAAACTTGCTCACCCATCCCTGGGGGTGAAATTCAACAATCGAGGGCTCTCTAATCAGGCTATGAATTCAGTGCAAGGCCTTTTTCATAAAGCAAAGCACTGATGCCAGACCCACCATGTAAAGGCAAGTGTTGTGGACTGAATTTGAATTGTGTCCCTTAAAAAGACACAATGGGGGCCAGCCTGATGGCATAGTGGTTAAGTTCACGTGCTATACTTTGGTAGCCTGAGATTCACAGGTTTGGATCCCGGGCGTGGACATATGCACCACTCATCAAGCCATGCTGTGGCAGGTGTCCCACATATAAAATAGAGGAAGATTGGCAACTGATGTTAGCCCAGGGCCAATCTTCCTCAGAAAAAAAAAAAAAGATATGCTCAAGTCCCAACTCCTAATACCCATAAATACTCATTTGGGAATAGGGTCTTCAGAGATGTAATCAAATTAAGATGAGGTCATACTAAAATGCTAGTGAAGATGCAGTGAAACTGGATCATTCATATGCAGTGAAACTGGATCATATCACTGGTGGGAACATAAAGTGGTACAGCCATCTTGGAAAATACTTTGTCAGTTTCTTGAAATGCTAAACAAAATACACCTACCATATGACCCAGCAATTACACTCCTAGGCATTTATCCCCAAGAAATGAAAAATTACTTCCACACAAAAACCTGTATGTAATTGTTTATAGCAGCTTTATATGTAATAGCCAAAAATTGGAAACAATTGACACGTCCCTCAATAGGTGAATGGCTAAACAAACCGTGATACATCTATTCCATGTATACTATCAATCCTATGTAGCAATAAAAAAAGTATTGATAGATGCAACAACTTGTATGATTCTGAAGTGCATTATACTGAGTGAGGAAAGCCAATCTCAACAGGTCACATACCATATTCTTTTTAGGTAACATTCTTGAAATGACAAAATTATAAGATGGAGAACAGATTACTGGTTGCCAGGGGTTAGGGCTGGTGGAGGAAAAGAGAGTGAAAGTGACTCCAAAGGGAGTAGAGCAGGGACACCTTGGCAGTAATGGAATAATCCTGTTTCTTGATCGTAGTCGTGGTTATATACATCCAGACATGTGACACAATGGTATAATACTATGCACACACATTGTCCCAAGGTCAGGTTGCTGGTTTTGATATTGTACTATAATTTTGTAAGAAATAACCGTCAGGGGAAACTGGGTGAAGGGCACACCAAACCTCTCTGTTCTAGCTTTGCAACTTCCTGTGAATCTATAATTATTTCAAAATAAAATGTTAAAAACAAAGGTGAGGTTATATTGGATTAGGGTGGGCCCTAAATCCAATGACTGGTGTCCTTATTTGGAGAGGGAGATTGGAGATGCAGAGACACACAGGAGAATGCCACGTGGTGACAGAGACAGAGAGTGGAGAGGTGCAAGTTTAGTAATGTCAAGGATTGCCGGGGAGTCACCAGAAGCTAAGAAAGAGGTATGAGATAGCTTCTCCCTCAGAGCCTCAAGAAGGAACCACCGTGATTTCAGACCTCTGGCCTCCAGAACTGAGAGAGAATAAATTTCTGTTGTTTAAGCCACCCAGTTCATGGTACTTGGTTACAGCAGCCAAACAAACTAAAATAATGGGGATGACAGAGAACAGAGTTGGGTTCTTCACAAACTTCCATCTATACTGATGAGTCAGCTCCCAGCAAGTGTTCATGCTCCCCAGAGATGGCTGGCTTCACCCACTCATAAAAATCGGGTGCTACAGGTGTGAGATTTCCTTGAATCCAGAAAGTTCAGGTCAACATGTGTCAAAGGCCAAACAAACAAGAGATTCAGGCTGCTTCTTATGGAACTCACATTATACTTTTTGGCTCTGAAAATGAAATTTGGACTCAGAAAGTCCCTACTCTACCCTTTACCAGCTATGTGACTCTGAGAAGTTTCTTAACTTCTGTGGGCCTCACTTTCTCACCTGGAAGATGCAGAAAATGGTGGTAACCACCTGACAGGGAAAAGATTGTAACGATGAAAAGAGATATACATGTAAGAGCTCAGGGCTCTGTCTGGTACATATCAAAGCTCAGTAAGGGCCGCCTACTGAATGAGCACACCTGCTGTCATTGATCTTCATGGGGAGCTAACTCTTTGGCTCCAAAGCCCCATAGATCCCGGAAGATCTAAGGCAGAAATGAGGAAAGAGATTAAAAAAAAAAGTGAAAGAAAAGGAAAAGAGAAGACATTAAAGAGAGAGGAGGGAAGAGAAAGGAAAGAAAGAATGAGAAAATCAGGTCTGTCAAGGGAAACTTGGAGGGCCCTGCAATGACATTCCCCCACCTGCGGCAGGGTTGGTACCTTTCTCCAGGGCAGAGATAGCATCTCAGCACATTTTGAAGCTTACCAAGTGTGAGACAGCAATCATTCCTGAGAGAGAAGAGGCCCACAGCCAGGGCGAAGAGCTGAGCATCAACTATTTTGGAGTAAAAATGCCTTGACATCTTGGAAGCAGTGTATAGATTATATGTGGACTAAGACACAGTAAGAAAAACTAAAACTTCCTGGTAGTTGGCAGTGGATTTAGAATAATAACAAACGTTTAGTGTCACAAGACCAGGACAATCCAACTTCTAACCCACCACCTCCACCTGCCACTTCTATGGGCCACCCACACCATCCTGAGTACCCTTGGGCACATCATTTCCCCTCTAGGCCTCCTTCACCCTACCTGTAAGACAAAGTGCTGGGTGGGGACGTCCACGTCATTTTCCAGCTCTAATGTCTGTATATCAAAGTGGGAGTCTATGTGGCTTCAAAAATGGGCTGTAGCTCTCTGTTAGCTTTTTTCTATAAAAGTAGAATTTTTCAGAATAAACCATATTTCTTAGAGTTGGTGCTAACACATTCCCACAAGTCCCTAAACAAGTCAACAAGTTGAACATACTATTTTGGAGAAAAGGGAATGAGATAAGAGAGGATGAGTCAAGAAATAAAAAAAGGTCAGGAAATGGAATATGGAGAGAAAGAAATTAGGAAGGGAGGGGAGATGGAGGAGGAGGAAGCAGCAGCAAAGACTGATTGATGGAGAATAAGAAATGAAAGAGGAAGCAGAGATAGATGTTTGTTTGTTTGTCTTTTACACTGTGCCTTGTTCCAAGCATTGACAACTCCAAGACCTAACTCTTCAATTATATCTTCCAACCTAACAACTCTCTTTGTTCTTCCTTGAAACCTGGGACCCCAGTGAGCTCATGTGCATGTACTTTTCATCTCCCCACAGAAGATGCCACTTGGGCTGGGTACCTGTGCTGGGGGAAGAGGAGGAGGGTTATTGTAAAAGTTTACAAGGCTGGACCTAACATTTTATTAAACTAAATTGTTGGCCAGAGTGGCGAGTGGAGGACCTAAGGCTGAGTCTGAAAGACACAGGCCAGGGGCTCCGTGCCCTCTCTCCACTGGGTGACCACAGGTGACTTAACACCAGAGGTCAAGTCAGCCATAACTATGAGCCCGGAGAGATGCAATGGATAAATTATTGGGCTGTTTTCTCCATGTCATTGTCTGTATATAAGTGCCTGGGAAAATATGCTCACAAGTCATAATAGTAAGTTACTTGACTTTTGTGCCTGTTTTCTCTTCTGGAAGGGGGGGGGGTGTCATGCTTGTAAGACTGTTGCGAGGAATAAATGAAATAAATCATGTAAAGTGCTAAGCACCCAGCCTAGCATGTACACATTAAGGAAGGTACAAATACAAGTCATCATTAGTAATGGAAGGAGTAGCTCAATTTGGCTACTGTTTGATTTCCTTCAAGGGGTTCCTTAAACTTATTCTTCAGCCATAACTCTTTTAGTCCAAAAATGTTCGAACCTTGCCTTAACTCTTATATGTTCCAGAGCTGTGCTGTCCAATACAGCAGCCACTAGTCACACATGGCTACTGAGGTCCTGAGATGAGGGTGGTTCATTTTGAGATGTGCTATAAGTGGAAAAACATCAACTTTGGAGATTTAACACAACAAATATATATGAAATATTTCATTGATATTGTTACATTAATTACATGTTAAGATGATAATACTTTGGACATATATTGGGATAAATCAAATATATCATCAAAATTAATTTCACAAGTTCCTTTTTACTTTTATAATATGGCTACTGGAAATTTTTAAATTATGTATGTGGCTCACATATTTTTATCAGGCAGGGCTGTCTGGATTATCCTAAACTACAAAATGTATCCTGGAAAATGGTTCCAAGTTTTGCACAAAAGAGTTTTGGAACTTGACATTAAGCTGCCCCATGGAGAAATAAAATGAAGTTTCTCTGGACTCACACCCAGCACCTTAGCAAAGATTAGAACGAATATTAATGGAAGGACTTTTTCCTAGTCCAACTCCCTCATTGTACAGATGAGAAAACTGGCAGATATTCCAGCTACTAAAAGGTTGAGCTTGTATATCCAGACAGTTTGCTGTTAATTCTTTTCACCACTCTATTTCCTTCTAGTCAATTACCCTCTAGAAAATGTTCTCAATACTTTTTCTTACAAGTGTGGGCACAGAAGTTATGACAATGTAAGCCATAATTACATAACTGCCCAGGAATACAAAAATACTAGGACTCAAATATTTACAAAATATGAAATATTTTGTAGACAGAAGGAGGTAGACCTCACATATTTGTAACACTCATACATTTACATGATACAGCATACATACAATGTAGGGAATTGGAAGGAGATAAGCCAATGCTACATGCCCCTCACTGTGCCAGCGAGAGTGGAGAATATAAAGCTGTATGAGATAAGACCCACGGTTCTTGACATGAATGCTCTCACAATCTAATTGGACCATCAAGTGATACACAAGGAAGTCGAACCAGCTCCATAAAACAACAGCATCAGATCGGAGAACAGTTGGAGGAAATGGGAAACTTCCTAACTAATAGTCTGTGGCCCTGAATCCCAACTTATTCTTTCATTCAATAAGTATTTATTGAATGCCTAAAATATGTCAGGTGCTGTTTTAAATACTAGACATACAGCACAGGTAAGATTCCCTGCCCTCGTGAAGCTTATCTTCTAGATGAGAAGATAAATAATAAACGAGAATAATACAGAAAAACACATTATTTTAGATAGTGATATGTGCTAAAGAGAAAGTTAAACCAGAGAAAGAGGGGCAGGAAATTTTAGAGCAGGGTTATGAGTTCAGACAGGTCCTCAAGAAAGGTATCACTGAGAAGGTAACATTTAGGTAAAGACCTAAATGAAGTGAAGAAGTGAACCATGTGGATAAAAACATTCTAGGCAGCAGGAACAGCAAATGAAAAGTCCCGAGGTGGGTGTGTGCCCAGAGTGTTCACAACACGGGGTTACAGGGAAGAGTGGCAGGTCACACAGGGTCTTGGGGGCCACAGGAAGAAATTTTTTTTACTCCAAGTGAGATGATGTTTGATGGGTCTTGAGCCGAAGAATAATTTCACCTGATTTACATATAAACACAATTCCTTGGGTGCTCTGATGAGAACAAAGTGTTGGGAGTAGAATGGGGGCAGGTGTATCAGTAGGAGCCTGAGTTAGGAGCAAATTAGAAAAATCCAAGCAAGAGGTGATGCTACTTTGAAAGGTGGACTAACAGGACATGCTAACATTGTGGACGTGGAAAAGGAGAGAGAAGACAAGGGTGAATCCAGAGTTTTCGGCCTGAGGAATTAGAAGGAGACAGTTGCTTTAACGAAACGAGAAAGCTTACAGAAGGCACAGGTTTGAGAGAAAAGACTAGAAGCTCAATTTTGATCCATCTGGAACTCATATTTGCATATAGTATGAGGTATAGGGGTCAACATTCATTTTTTTTCCATATGGATATCCAGTTGTTCCAGCATCATTTATTTAAAAAGACTTTTCTTTCCCCAACTGGATTGCTTTGGCACCTTTGTTGAAAATCAAATGACCATAAAGTTCGGTCCATTTCTAAGCTCTCTATTCCATTTCATTGATCAATTTATCCATTCTTATACCAATAGACACTGTATTTATTACTGAAGCTTCTGGAGCTCTATTTTGGACATGTTAAGTCTGAGATGCCTATTAGAAAACCAAGCAGAGATGTCAGGTGGACAGCTGGACATAAGAGCCTGGAATTCGGAAGAGAGAAGTCAATGCTACAGACATAAATGTGCTGTCGTCACCATCCAGGTGACGCTAAAAAGCCATCAGACTGTGACAGAGTACCTAGTGTGTGAGCATGGATTGAAAAATCCAAGCACTGAGCTGCGAGGCACTCCAACATTAAGAAGTTGATGAGATGAGGAGGAACCAGAAAAGAAGATTGAAAAGGATTGGTCAGAGAAGGAAAATCAGGAGAGTGGTGTTGCCTTGGAATCCAAGAGAAGAAATATTACAAGGAGGAGAAATTGATCAGTTGTCAATTGTGTCAACTAAAATGAAAATGGATCATTAGATTTAGTGATGTGGGAGTCACTGGTGAACTAGATAAGAGCAGTTTCTATAGAATGGCAGGGGCAAAAGTCTGAACAGAATGGGTTCAAAAGAAAATGGGAGGAAAGAAATTGGAGACAGCATGCATGGACAATTCTTTGAAGGAAAGAGTTGGAAAAAGGAAGAAGAGAAGTGAGGCAGTATCTGGAAGGAGAAGAGAAATGACAGCATTTCTGAATGCTACTGGAATAATCTAGTAGAGAGGAAAAATCTGGTGCTGCAGGAGAGAGAAGAGAAAACTGCTGGAGCAATGTCCATGAGTAGGTGAGACAAGGTGGGTGGAGCACAGCTGGAGGTGTTACCCTTAGCTAGGAACACAGACGATTCACCTAGTCACAGAAGAGAAGAGAGTGTCCATGGGTACTGATGGAGAGAGGTCCTCAGATGTACTGGTAACTGTTCATGACTTCTCCAATAAATGTGTGTCACTTAGATTGTGTAGGTTTAGAAGTTTGGGGAGATTTTGTAGATTGAAGTAAGCAAGTAAAAGGCTCTGGGCAGGGTGAAGCTAGGAGAAGGATGGAGAAGAGTGAAATTCACAAGGGAGTCCCCTGACCATCTGCCAGTTCTTCTCCCCTTGGCTCCACTTGCCAACTCCTTCCCTGAGTTCTTAGAGACCATTGGCATGGAAAAGACCCACCCATAGACACCCAGCAAACATCCCCTGCTTTTCTGATTTCTCCCCCGCTTGCTACTCTCCCTCTCCTCCTTCCCATTCCTTCCTCTTGCTCCTTTCCCATTCTCGGATACACAATGTCCTCCCATCTTCCTCTCTCCTTCCATCTTCTCTGTGTCTCTCCTTAGTTCCTCTCAGGCTTTCGACCTCTCCATTTACCTGCCAATATCTTCTCAGGATTTGAATAGCCCTTACTACCCCTACCATGTGGTTACTTATCTCTTATGAGAAGGTTCTATCTCCCAACTCTGGCTGGAAACTTTTGTATCCCTGAAGTTAGCAAGATTCTCTGAATAGAATAAGAAAAGAGATGATGGAGAGGACAGGGGCAATGGAGTGAGGGAGACAGAGGAGAGGAGGGTACCGACATTTGCTAATATTGTCAGCTGTATGATCACCTTTGATCCTCACACCACTCACTGAGGTGTTTCTTATTAACCTTGCTTCATGGATGAAGAAACTGAAGCTACAAAAGGTTATGTAACATGGTTAGGATCACAGAGCTCATAAGAGGTAGAACCATGACTTAAACCAGGTTATCAAGCCAAACCACTGTGTCTTTCTCATAGTTTTACACATGGCATGTTCTGTGTATGTTTTCAATAATATCTGTTTATAATAGTAATAGTTAAGCCTCAATCGACTCATCTAAAACTAATAAAATGGTTGGACTGGGTGGTGAATAAAGGTCTTCCCTCTCTATGAGTCTTTCTCAAGAAAATATGCAAGCTTTTACTTTACCATGGGCTCAAAGAGCAAATGAGGAACAGCCTCCGACCTACAACACAATAATAAAATGTTCATGGTCAAGGTTGCAAATAAAAAATACATAGAGAAGACCTTCTGCAATATCGTTGATGGCTCAACACATGCCAACTTGTAACAAGTTTTTACTCTATAATAATAGTAATGGATACAATGGCTCAATACTGACCGAGATCATGTCACCAAATCTTCCAACAACCCGAGGGGGTAGTTTGTATTATAAGGAAACTAAGACTTGGAGAGAACAAATACAGTGTCTAAGCTCACACCCAGTAAATACCAAAATCAGATTTCAAACTCAGGCAGCCTGATCAAGAGCCCTAAATCTAAAACAGTGCTAGTCCTTTAATAACTACTATTCATAGTTGCCATTTTCAGGGGCAAAGAATCAGTGAATCTTAGAATGAGAAAAGAGCTTAGAAATCATATCTCTCATTAACAGATGAGAAGACTGAAGAGCAGAGGTTGAATAGCATGGTCTGGTCACTTAGACACAGAACTGAGATTCAAGGCCAGTGCTCCTTCTACCTGTTGTGTTTTTACTAGATGCAACAATGAGCTAATTACCGGCATCTCAGGGGAGGAATCCATGACCCTTGCAAAAATAGAGTCAGTAAAGGCTAAGACAATTAGGAGTATTGGTCTAGTTTGGAAAAATAACTCATTAACCAAAGGTCCCTCTTGTTACCCCAACATCTTCCACCATCACAGTGCTCAGGCCCCAACCATGCCCCCAACCATCCCCACCCCAGATTAGTTATTACTGAGTTTCATGGTGACTGGCCTGAAAAGATTAAAAAAGTAATACCACCTTGTGAGGGAGAGACCCAGGGACCAAGATAGAAACTGTCATAGCAACGGTCACACTGCTTTGGTCAAGGAGACAACCTTTTGGGGAACTGAAAACAGAACTTTGAGCACATCTGCTGGTTTCATTCCCATCCTCCTCCAACAGACTGGGTGGTACACTCCACGCCCTTTCAGAAGTTCTCATGGCCCCCTGCACCTGGGACTCTCAGAGCACCTGGCCAAGTCTGTCTTCAGCAGTGGGATGGAAGTAACACCAACCCCAAACTTGTTGATACCATTCCACCTAAACCCACTGCCCCATTTCCAGTCCTAGGGTTCTCCTTCTGGAAAACCTCAGCCCAGAGTAGGCAGCATCCTCAAAGATGCTGATATGGCAACAGGACCCACACAAACTACACATGAGAAAGAAGTTGTGAGCAAGCAGGCTCTTCATGAGGCCCGCAGAAGTCCTGGAAATATCTGAGAGCAGCAAGAAACAGTTCATGTCAAATAGTTTGGGCATCTCAGGGATAGGAGGCTGGGAAGGATAGGGATGAGATATAGCAACATTTCAGGATATATTTCAGTAAATTTCCTAGCATCCATGACAGAAGCATTCTCTTCCACTATATCCCCCTTCCATCCACGCATATAGCCATCTACACATCCATTCACCCATCTGTTTGTTCTTGCCCAAGTCACAGGGTTAGTTGTTTGCCCTTCTACACCAAGCAGCCCTAACTACTATAGACAAAAATTGCTTGTATGATTGGATGTATGGATGCCCACCTTCATTCATTCTACAGACATTGATTAGCATCTTCATGTACCTGACTCTGTACTATGTTCTGCAGATAACATAGTGAACAAGATAGAGCTCTCAGTCTCAAGGAGCTCCCAGCCTAGTGTGGAAACAAGTAAGCAGAAATTGCAACGTTGAGCAAGGGGGTAAAGGGTGAGGTGTCTAAAGAGCTCTATGGAACCACATAGGAGGTTGTGTGTGCTCTGAGACTTCATATGTTGGAGATCAGGGAAGATATATACCTTCACCTTCCTGACCAAACATTAGCCAACCTGGGACTTACCTGACACCAAAGGTATCCTCATAAATCACTCCAGTGCTCAAGCCCTCTGACTGGGAAGCCATGAGTTAAGGAGCTCTGATATGGGAACTCATCGCTTATAAACTTACCCCTTCTTGGTCTTAAGTTCTTTGTCTATAATAAAGCAATAGTAATAAAACTTCTGTCTCAATATCACTCTGAACTTTAAATGAAATATTGTAAATAATCCACTCATTACAGGGCATGTCACAGAGTATGTGCTCAATCCATGATCTTTTCTTATTTTTAATTAATAGGTTCTTAGATTCCATGGCTAAACTCAATAGATATTCTCCCTGCAGTGATTCCACATAGAAACCTTTTTAAGTTTGGTCTGAAACCTTTGTTTCTTCCAATTTTCAATAATACATCACAGTCCTTCTGTTCCTCTTTGCCTATTTGACATGTAAAGGCAAGAAAAATCTCTCAGTCTGAAAGATGGAGAAACTGACAAAGTGAAGGAGCTATTTGTTGATACAATATCTTAACCATAGGCCTAACGATAGAGTTTGGTTCAATATATTTCCCCTAGCCCATTCTGCGTGATGCCATAAAGTAACACACAAAATGTTGCAGGATTAAGGTGGAAGGTGCATTTCCCAAGAGACCAATATTTCATACTGAAAAAAAAAAGAAATGTGCTCTCCAGTCATCTGCATGTGATTTCAAGTGGTCCAACCATCCAGCTGTCTTCCCAAGAAAAAGAATAATGAGCTAAGAGTGCATTTCTATCCTTGTGGAAAAGGAGACTCTGGAATCTGAGACATCACAAACTCTTCTTGGACTACATGCCAACTGAGACCTGCCTTCCACCCATTTGGTTCATGAGCAGGCAGGTGATGGCTCATTTACTGAAGTCCTCTAATGACCGCACTATTTTTTTGCCCTTCACCATGAAAAGAGACAAATAACAAGGAGAAAACTAACATCACGGATAGAGGAGAATAAGAAAATAAATAGATAAATAACTTGGGGAATCAGAACGTATTCAACCCAGTCTCTTAAAACTTCTGACCCCACATGTATTCCTGGATGCTTTCATTCTATAGACATTTCTAAGCAACTGGTCTGTGTGCTAGGGGCTGGGAGGAGGATGAGGGAAGGTGGACAGGGAAGGGAGGACACAGCAGGCCCTGTCCTCACAGGGCTGCAGCATGACCTACAAACAGCGCCTTGAGCCCTTTAAGATCCCCAGTCACCAAAAAGAAGCTCAAATCTGTTCCCTGGGCCTGAATAAAATAAGAAGGACCGCCTACCTACTCCCATTCAACTTTCACTGTACTCTCCACTGAGTCAAGCATCCACATATGGTATCCAATATATATTTTCTTTTGTTGCCCACCAAAGACAATAATCTAGACATGATGAAATTCTGGATTGAGGATCACCAATCCAAGCAATTAATCTGCCCTGGATTTCTACATTCCAGAGAGATGTTTTAATTCTCTGCCTTTTTTTTTTAAGAAATAGAAAATATTCCACACATGCATGTGTGCGTGTGTGTGTGTGTGTGTATGCAGCATTTTATTTAGCAAATTAATGTTTATAATTTAATTCCATAGTGTGTTTACTTAAAGTAAATTTAAAAGAAGGTTAGAGGGAAAAGGATAAAGAGAGCCGGAAGAAAGACAAAAGAAAATAGATATGGAAATAATGAGGAAGGAGGGAAAAAGATGGAGAAACAGAGAGAACCTGCGTAGGCTCTGAAGAGTGTTCTAATCAGAGGTCTTTCCCCTGAGGGCCTGGGCTCTGAGCTTCTGAGAATTGCTATGAGTTGAGATGTTGCTCAGCTGGTCTGCCACTCACTACCAGGGTTCCATTGCTAGATGATACAATTCCAAAAAGTCTTCACTGACTATATCAACCAGAGCAGCCCACCCAGAGATGGAATGATTTCCTTGGATTGCAGCAATGGTGAAGAGAGCCACATCAGCCAAAGGGCTGGATAGTCTGAGGCTTCAGGCCCTCATGTTAGTTTGTCTTCTCCTGCCTTCCCCCTCCCCACTCTTCTAAGATTATAAATGCTTGAGGACAGACAGTGTCTCTTATATTGACTGTAAAAAACCAAAGTTCTTGAAACAGAAGACGCTCAACAGATATATATGAAAAATGACACAATCCAACCCTCATCGTCCCCACCTCAACACACACACCTACCCACAGACACACTCTGTCTAGAGTATTTCTCACTCCTGATACTGGCTCTCTCCACCATCAACCTCAACTTGGTTTTTAATATGCATTGTTGCTTGGAAATATAGTAACCCCTAATTATTATGTAAGAAAAAGGAATACACTTCTTTTAATTACTGTATTCTGTAGTAAGAGTTTATAAGTAAAATTAAACAAGTTCCTAAAATTTATGTTTTCACTAAGCCTACCTGATATGACAGTTGCAAATAACCTTTTCACCCATGTTATCATGACACACTCCAAGATAATGAGGCACAAATGCCTTGTTAAATGTCACACTATCAAATTTGCTAACCTCATAACTCTTATTAGCTATTTATCTGCAGGCAGGTCTGAAAAATCAATGAAATTGGTTCTATTTCCAGCTGACCTAAAGAAATTCCACCTCCTCTAAAAGATCATCTGTGAATAACGGGAAACTCTGATTTCACCCAGAGTCCACTCTCTCTTGATTCCCCACATCACTGTGTTCAGTATGAGACATTCAGCACTCATGCATTTGATTTGTGTAAGCCTCAAGTATCTCGGTCTTTATTTCCCATCAAAATATAAGCTCCTAAGAGGCAGGGCCTTTTGTTCATTATAAGGAAATTGGTGCTGTTTCACTTGGAAACTGTGCACTAAAATAAATTTGAGGATCACGATAGGAGCTGGAGGACCTATAGAAAGTCACTCTCTATTTCCACGCTTCAATTTATGATTCATCTACCATTTACTGAGGACCTGAACTAGAATTTTTGCACCTTTATCCTTCTACAATTTTATATTTATTGCAGTGCTTAACACAAAGCACGGTGCCTTGGTTGTACAAGCATTTGTTGAATAAATAAATGAGTGAATGAATAATTAATTGTTGATGGTTACTATATGTTTGTAGAACTATTTAGGGGTTGTTTTTCTGTGTGTGTGGCTGTGTTTGTTTGTTATTTGGATACACCAACTCACAAAGTGTGACATTGTTACCCCAGTTTCCACATGAAGAAACAGGACCAGAAAGATCGAGAGACTTGCCCAAGTGCAAAAGTCATCTCTCAGATACCTGCCCTCTGATTTCAGGCCTGTTGCTCCTTTTGCTCCACACAACCACCTGCCTGGAACAACCCCATTAGATCTGTTGATCCAGGTCTTCCTGAAGAGCCCTGCTGCCTTGTAATCACTCCCCAACGGTCACCTTCAGGGATTGGTCCTCCTACTCCTTTGCTGTCCTTCTACAGCATGCCTGCTCTATGCTGCCTTCAATTCCAAAGAATGTTGTAAACAAGGATAGGAGATGGAACCTTCTGGAGCCAGCCAGCTAGAAATAAAGTGTCATTTCTCATGACCCCAGATAATCTAGTCCAATTCCACCAACACCACTCCTCACCCAGAACTATGGCCATTCTCATTACCTCCATGTACACATGATGGGCACTTCCACTTAGAATGGAGAGGATAAGTCCACTTTGGGGTAGAGTGGTTTGACCAGAGGCAAGACGTCATTGAGCTGACAGGAGAGAACTGCTTATTTACACTGAGTGACTTAGAATTATTGCTCTTTCACAGCTGGGAAGGATTTTTTTGTGTTTTCTCTCCAGACAAATTTGTCAAACAACCTCATTTAGTTATAAGAATAAATCTTTAAAAAAATTTGTGTGTGTGAAGTTATTTCCAACATTTACTCTAAAAAGAAATACTGAATCTATAAAAATTCCAGGATTTATTTCAAATTTTGACAACTTTATATTCTTAAGAATGTTTTTTAGACATGAGAAAGACTCTAAAAGAAAGGATAGAATCACCAAGAAGAATGTTGTTTTGACAATGGTCCTAAGAGCTCAGGTCACTGTGAGGAGATGTAAGGACATGGATGTCACAAGCCCTGCCCTCAAGGTATCTATGTGGGAAAAAAAAACATAATCCTTGCCCCAGAAAAAGGGTACAAACAAGGGAAAATTAGAATAGTACAAATTAGGCACTAATGCTCTGAGAAGAGCCAATTAAAAGTATCAGAGTGATTGTGACTTGATTTGAATTAATCAAAATGTTTGGATAAAAGAGCTGAAAGTTAATTCATGGACTACTAGAACTAGAGAGAAATGACCAAAAAATTCAGACTATCTTTTTTATTTTAATAAGTAAGGAGACTCAGGCCTAGAGAATTTGACTGACTTACTCAACGCTGTTAGTAGCTGAAGTTGAACCAAAACTAGAAGCCAGGTCTTGAGGCTCTTCTCTGTGCAGTTCTTCCTCTAGTCTACACTCTCAAACAAACTTAGGCAAGGAGGCCTTGAGAAGTTGGCACAGATAGTGAGAGAAACAGGGCTCCACACTTCCCTGTGGTAGAAAGAAAGACTAGAAGACAATATGAGCCATGCTGCTTTGTTAACTTCTAATTCAGCAGGGAATGATTGATCCTTAGATTCACTGGCACAAACACCCACTTGTTTTTTGGGCTGGTTAGATTAGACTCGTTTGCATTGGATTGGCTTGCATAGGGTTGAATTGATTTGACTTAAATCCAATTGAAAGCTGGAAGACCACTGAGGGTCACAGTTGTGTTGCAGCTCCTCAGATTCTTCCCCTTAACAAGACCCGAACTACTCAAGTTGTGGAAGAGCCAGTCCTAAGTACACATTACTACCTACAGGGTAAGTCACTGCATGCAATCAATGTATTCCTGAAAAGTCAAGACATTTTTAAGGAGAGTTCACGGGGAATCCTTTTGAAAATTAAGGGTACACCTGCCAAATAAAACATAAATCACCTCCTGAATTATCCATTTGCTTACTTGACTGTTGGTATACTGTTTTTTTCTTGAAAGGATATGTGCCTCAATTGGGGCTGACTAATTCTTGGGAGAACCAGGCATTTTCTAGAGAAGTAGGACAAATCCCTGAGGCTCAAGATCAGAGCTCTCAGGGCCTCTCCCTTCCTTTAGATTTAATATCAGGTTATAGGGAATTTGAGAAGGAAGATCCACAGAAATGTAAATGGAAGAAGACTCCATTTACGTTTGGAGTACTGATGGATTTGTGGTACTTTTTTCTCTTTAAAAAAATTAAGTCATTCAGAGGTCTCTGAATATCAGAAAGGAAGTCCTGCCTCAGAGAAGGATAGAGTCTTCACCCAGGGATGGGTATAATATTCAATTCAAGTCATTATTAAGTGTAACATTATTCAAAATATTTGGTCTATGTCAATTGTTAAAAGTGAAAGCCTACTAAAAGGAATATTTTTGAAATTCATCCATAAATCCATAACCCTAACACATCCATTATTTAAATTTCTCACATCATATTCTTTTCTTTTATCTATATATCTTCATACATAGCCACAGGGGCAGTTCACACCATTACTACAATTTTATATTCAACTTCTTTCACTTGCTATTCCATAGCACTTCTTTCTTCTACTTAGATATCATATTGATCATTTTAAATGATACACATTATTCTCTCTTATTGAAGGTGCATGATTTTACTTAGCCTTTTCCCTATTGTTTCCCCAGAACCTATGGTCTTGACTCTTTCTCAGGTTGGTCACCATGCTGGCACAGCGCTCTCCTTGAAAATTTGACTCCGAGACCATCGCTGTGAGAATCTGCCTGCTCTGCTTGGAGTACCTTGTCCCCAGTGCAGCAATTGGTCATGTCTCGACTTAAGTTCTTCTCTAATTGTTTTATACATATTCATTTTGTCTCATGAAAATATTGCTAGCTTCTTGAGATCAGAGGGCCGATTTTCTCAGTCTCAGGGCTAATCAATAGCTCGAATTCATGGGCATAAAAAATGAAACTTATTAGTTAATTCTAAGTGAACAAACATTTCCTGAGTGCCTATTACGTGTTGGACACTTGCTAAGCAGTGCCTCGTTTAATTCTTTTCCTCATTTAATTCCCCATGAAGGAAGTATTATTATTTGTAATTTACAAAAAGGGAGACAGAGACTTGAGGATCAGTATGACCATCGAAAAAAAAACCAGAAGAGTTTTACAAATATCAATTCTTAACGTTTAGTCTCTTAAGATTTAGAATCTTTGAGAGGAATCTTTAATTCTTAAGCCAAAAAGGAAGAACAAGTTTCATGAAAATATCCCTCCCTGATGTTAAATCAAATCACCTTTGTTTTGTGTGATCCCAAGCACATACATCAGGACCTCTTCAAGCTTTTAAGTGATGCTGACACCTGCTTTAGAGAGGGTTGCTGATATAAGCAATGGGATGTCAAGATGATGGGATGACATAATTTCACCACCAAGAATAATTTGTAGTCCCAGATTTCCTGCTAGAATAATACTGCTGGGAGAATTAAACAAGATAGAGATGGTGAATCCCAAGTTCTGAGCCCTAATCAGAAACACAGACACAGAATATCAAAGCTAGGAGGGATCCTGGAGGTTACCAAGAACAAGTCCTGTATTTTGCAAGCGAAGAAACTAGAAAGGTCAACAGACAAATGAAAGGACCCACAGAAGTCAGGAAAACGCCATGATGAGAGACAGATCTTCATCATTTCATTAATCTGAACAACAGGTGAAGAAGCGAGGGGGTTTCCATAGCGCCACGTCACACGGAACAGAGTCTTCTATTTTAAGAGGCTGACCCTGCACCTGCTGTATCCAGATGGGCTTGGCAAAAGAAGAAATGAAAACAAGCTTTTCTCACTACGGGGCTGGCGTGAGGGTCCAGCTCACAGGTTGCTTAAGCCACAATGGAGAAGCCAAATGTTGCTGATGTGTACCCCACGGGGGTGGGGCCTTTCCTCCTAAGATTCCCAATTCAGTTACTACAGAGCTTGTCCCCACAACACCAAGGGGAAAAGTAAGGCAAAGCCCGAGAAAGACTCTCTGATATCCTGGCTCGTGTGTCATCCCACAGTGGGCTGATTAAGCAGGAGGAATGGGAAACAAGAGAAGGTCCAGCCCAGCCATAGGTTAGAGGCAGGGGAGAAAAGAGCCCACACTCCCTACTCAACACGTCCAGAAAAAGGAAAGTGTTAATCTTGGAATAAATTTCCAAGAAAAGCAGAAAAATATTTTAATCATAGCTTCTTCACTATAACAGTAAAAGTGCAATGGAAAGATTATGGACTTTAGAGCCAGGCAGACCTAACTTTGAATCCAGATCTGCCACTAACTTGGTTGACTGGCCTTGAGCAAGTTACTAACACTTTTGAAACCTCAGTTTCCCTGTCCGCAGTTTTAAGATAATAACAGAGCACCTCTTTGAAGATTATTGTAAGGACAGTGACAAAAAGAAAGCACCTCTGGCAGGGCCTAGGTAAAGGCAACTACTCTTGTTATTTTTATCAACCTACATGCGAACATTGCTTTACAATTTTCAAAGCTTAGACAAGACGCTTCACTACCTGTTTCTTCATTTCAGAACATAGGTGACAAATCCTATCCTCAGGGCTCGACTAATGACACAGAGGCCACTCTCTAGCACCCTCCTCCTCTAAGACTCTGCCATCTAAATTCAAAGGATTCTGTGAATTTTAGTTTAAATCATGTCATTAGACCTCCTGGCTCTATCAACACCTGATGACTTAAAATCTGTTGTGTGCAGTTATCAAAATTCACGAAGTCTATTTCTCCAGCAAAAGAAGAAATAAAAATATCTAATGCAGGGCTAAGGAAATTGCCAAAAGTTTTTAAGTAACCTCAGAAAATTCCCTGTTAGCTGTCTTAAAGAATGGCTTATTCTAGTTAAAATAAATTGAATAGATTTTAGAAGATCATGACTGAAGTGAAATAAAACCTGTAGATCTGGTTTCTTTTCCTTAACAATCTTCTTTCTTTTGCTAATTCAGAAGTCATTTCAGAATCTCACAAAAAATTATTGTGGTACTCTAAAGGGGCAAAAATGTTGGCGAACTGAGAATCTATTTCATAAAATATCAAATAAGTTTCATTTTATGTATTCATACTTTTGCATGTGCAAGAGCTTTATAAATTTTAAAGGACTTCACAGTTGTAAGGGGATCCGGTGATCATGATTATTATCTGCCTCTGATTTCTGAACTACAGCATTTTTCCTTTTGTCTGCTCCCCTTTTGGAGAAGAGCTAACATCAGATGCTCACTATGTAGTCTTTAAAAGCAATGGACTGGAGTCCAAAAATGCACTGGAGTTCCTCTCAGCCATCACCTTGCTGACAATCTTGGACAAGTCACCAGGCTCAGTTTCCCAGTCTGTAACATGAGGGGTTGGATGGGGTGATTGTGAAGGTCCCTTCCACATCTAAAATGCTATGATTCCTACATGGCAATATGAAGAATTTTTAAGGTCCTTCCTTTGAACATGATTTTCTATCTATAATGTGGAAATAATCACTTTAATAGGAAAAGAGGCCTTGCAGTATTCCTTTCAGAGAGGATTTTTAAATTTCACCAAATGAAAGGCATATGAAGAGGCACTGCTCTAAGGAAAATAACTAGCCAAAGAGAAACTAAGATAACGGCTCTACCAGAGACAGACCAGGCCCCGTGCAGATTAACAAAGACTCCCCTGATGTGCCTGGCCTTGTGCTTCCACAGACCTTTAAGAGCTCATCACCCAAAACACGTGCTCACCCGCATGGATGCTGAGAATATGACAACAGAGTCCAAGAGCAAGATTAGGAGATGATCCAGATTATTTAAACAATGCAGTCAGAAGGAAACATAAATTAAATCTAGAAATCCCTGAGTATCTTGGTTTGAGTGTCAACATTGGACAAATTCACCAAGACAACTGATCTCCTTTTCCCTTCATCTGTGTTGTGGATGCTGAGAGATTTCTATCCTCAATAGCATGTTTTTAAATAGTCAAGTGGAAATAAGTGGAAACAAAACCTAGTAAAACAACACTGGGTTTGAAAACAGACTCGTACATGGTTCTGGTTCTGCTCCCATGTGAAGCTGAGTCACTTAGACCATCTGAAATAAACCATGGTATAAAATTGAGGATAAAAATACCTGCTTATCTTCTACAGAACGCTCAGTAATGGTCACACAAACAATGTTCAAGAAAACTCTTGGCAAGCTTATTATACACAACCTTCTGAACGACAGCTCCCAGGATGAGAGCAGAATTCATTTCATGAAAGGCAACATGGTGCGCCCACCTGCCCCCACTAGCAACGTGAAACAAAGCCGTTTTCTCCATGAGTGATGGGCTCACAGGCCTGCTCTCCATACTGACTCCATGTTGAGTATTTACTTAGTCCTGTGTAATTAGACCTGTGGGAGCAATTTCCCTCAACTCCCTCTTTCTGGAGAGACACCTGCAATCACAGTCAGAAACAGAAAGTCAAAGTTTCCACTTTACTGTTCAGGGCTTGTGACAAAAACTTACAGAATTGAGTTATCAAGTAGGAACTAATACCAGACTTGAGGCCTGGAACTAAGTCGATTATTTCTGTTTTTCTCAGTGAGATAATATCTGCAGAATTTAGTATCTGAAGCTCAGATACTCACAGTAAACATACACATATGTGTGTATGTCGATGTCCTACTTCACCCTGAGGCACGTTTTTTTGCTGGCTGGAGAGGAGGGAGATAGATGTATGGAAATAAACTGTAAAATAATCCTCATATGGTTGATAAATAACACTTGTGGAACATTTAATTGGCATTATAAGTCAGTATCCTTTTGAAAAGGAATTTAGTAACACATATCAAAAGCCACTAAAATTCCACTCCCTTTAACTCAATCATTTCAAGAAGTCTAAAAATCAAACATTGGAAAAATCCTAAACGCCCAACGGTAGGAGAAATGCCTGCGGAAAGGCCAACTTAATGGACTAACTTACAGTCATTTGAGAGGAGGCTTTAAAGTCAGTGTGGCAACATGAAAAACTCAATTAATGAAACATTTATAAAGTGTGGGATTTTATACACCTTACAATTAGCTCTATGTAAAAATATACGTGCCTATGAATAAAGATTGGAAAGAAAACACGGGCAAAATGCTAAGACTAATATTAAAGTGCAAAATTGTGTATTTTCTTCCTCTGAAATTTTTGTTGTTAGACTATCATTTTCCCAATAAGTAATATTCAGGAACAGGAAAATATTGCCAACATTGCATAGTAGAAGTCAGAAATAAACCATTGTCTTATTTTCAGATTCACATAGAATCAGTCCCCCCTGAGCACCAGCTCTATGCCAGGCCCTGGGCAGATCATCCCACAGTCATGGAGACCCTGCCCCAACACCCAAAGTCAAGTGCCATTACTTAATGAGACAAACATTAAGAGCTAGTTGCTTCCCGACAGTTTGAACTAAGTGATTTGAAAGGTAAAATTTCACCAGTCACAGCAAATGCTTCTCAGAATCATAAATTATCTTTTATTGTCAAGTGACATGTGAACCATAAAAATAAGTTTAGATTCTGGATTGAGAACTGAAAATACTTTAGATTTAGACAATTGTCTAAAATAAATTAACAAGGGTATGTTTGGGGAGAAAGGCATGCTTTAGTTAATTGTCATTTCTCTCTAATTTCTCACACCCATTTTTCTAGTTCCATTCTTGAAAGTATTCAAAAAGGCAAAAATACATTAAAGAAAACACTAGAATGCATCAAATATTTTACTGACTTGATTACTGAAAATTTTTCCATTTAATTTTTGGAAAGGTAATACATGCCCTTTGTAAAACATTCAAATAGTACAAAAGAATAGTCATGGGAAGTAATTCTCTACCACTCTATATCCCCCGGACTAAGAAATTTTTAATAAAGTATTTCAGCTCTGAAGTAGGTTTTTTAATAAAAGTAGACTGAAACCAAAAACTATGTCATAAAAGACACATTAAGAAGCCAGACTTAGAGGTACATGTTGCACAAGCTCTCCTTGTAGAGTAAAATAATTCTTGAACTATTCCTAAAACCAAAACTTCTGGAATTTGTTTAAAATTACCCTTACTATAAAATTCAGATTGTGAAAGTGTTAATTATTTTAATTACAGAAAATTATTCAGAAAAATAAGTTCTAAAATTTAGTCTTTTATTTGGATAAATATTTTGGACCACCAACTCATTGCCATTATTTATATCTGATATACACTCAGAATGAGAAATGATCTAGTAGTGTTGCCATAGAAAGGGGCATAAAGAAAATATATTTTGCTCCATTAGATGAAACTATAATTAATGAGGACTTGCTGCATATGTGCAATTAAAACAAAATCTACAAGGTTACTTAGAGAAAGAAGGATTCCTCTTTTCTCCTCAAAACTTTTAAACATAAATATAAAACTCCCTATGCACATGTTGTAAAATAGTGATCTATTTTAGGAATAAGAATGCATTGTGGTGAATTTTATTGTATGTGAACTATATCTCAATGAAAAATAAGAACGCATTGCCCCAAGAAAATTGTACTTAAGAGAAAGGAGGCGATCTGAGGCATCAACCCAGAGAACACAACTCTCAGCTCTGCAAAGTACCTTAAAAGTTGCCAAGATCAACATCTGCAAGCATTATCAACCTGGGTTAATACTTATTCAGAGACTCAACTTTTCTTAATTGAAATAGTCTACTTTGATGAAACCATGCTTATTTTTCACAATGAAAATTGAATTCATTGCCCTCTTTAATTGTATTTAATACAATTAATAATTGTATTAATAAAAATTGTATTTTGCTTACACAATCTCTTTATTTACATTTCACCAAAGCAATCTTTTCCTTTAAGAGGTTTTAACTCATTTCCCAAAACAGAAAAGCATAAAGTTGTACAGCATTCTATATCTGTTGAAGGAAAGGAAGCCAGCAAATAAAAACACATTCTGTCAGTTGAGGAGTAAGAGAGCGGGGGAAAGACAAACTATCTGGGATAACATGAAATTATTCTTCCATCTCACCGGACTTCCCTTTGATTTTCCAATAATACACACACACACACACACACACACACACACACACACGTAGCAAACTGCGATGGGCACACAGCCAAGGTAGGACCCCAGGACCCAGCTCTTACCCCAGAGTTTCAGTACAGGCAGCAGGTTGGCAGCACTCACTGTGGGAGCCCTAGTGGCAGCCCAGGGTGGCTCCTCGCTGCAGGTGCCCTCAATATCAGAGCCCCATTACATTTTTGCAATGTCCACTATTCAGAGTTTGACCCATTCTCCCCCAGGAAAGCTTCCCCACTCCCTAGAACAATCTCCTGTGACCTGAGGACCTGTATGTAGATGTCCAGGGAAAACCATCTCCCTGAAGAGATCATGGAGGCGCTTCAGGCAGGCAGGAATTCCAGTCCAGCCAAGCCTACACTTTCAGCAGTGGGAGAGCTTTCTGTACACAGGAGAGCAGACAAAGCTAAGGGTTAGGTGAGCAGAGGTAGCAGTCAAGATTCACATCTTAATTGCAAAGATATGTCCTCTGGCCACTTAATAATGCTGCTGTCACTACTCCTGGCACTTCGCTGGTTAAGTAGCCCAAGCTGATCTACCAGAATCAGGCACTTTGAGTGAGATAGCTTGAAGAAACAGCAGAAACTGCAAATTATGAAGCTTTGCACATAGCAATTTGAGGTACTTATTCAAGGAAAAGCCAAGAGGGTTTTATAGAGCATTTACTGTTATATGACATCTAGGACTGAGAGCTCTGACCAGTAACCACTGGCACCTCCGTGCAAGTCCCTTTAGGCAAAGTATAATCAATACAGTGAGACTCAAGGTTCAACGGACACACATGCCAACCACCTCAATGGGACAAGGAAGGACCTTCGAGTTCCAGTGGCGCTTGGCTTGCCTTTCTCATGAGTTCCGGCAGTAGCTTGCCTAAAACGGAAGGGAGGGGCAGTTCTAAGATGGAGGCTGATAGAGACAAACCTCTGGGGACCGGGGCTAACCAACAGGGCAACATCTCGCCTCGAGTCCTACTCTGCAATGGCCACCGGAAATCCTAGTCTGTCAGTCAACAGGCAAAGCAAGCCTTGGTGTGTTAGGCTGGAGCGCCCCCTGCTGGCCCTCGTGAAGAGAGAACACCCAGCCCTTGAACGGCCACTGACTGAAGCCTGGATCTTAACGGAAAGAGACCCGGTTATCTAAAACTCGGTTGTTTGACTGCATCACCTCCATCCTGACATATATATTATCTTCGTAAAATTGTTATTTGGCATCTCCTCTGCCATTTTTTTATTTTAATAATATTGTTTGAGTCCTTTAGAAAATACAGAAAGACATCTGAAAATAAAAGCCATTTACAATCCCATCAGCTAATAACTACTTTTAACATTATTTAATATGTACAATTTTTATCTAGTTGAGATCATAGTGTGTGGCGGTCATTGTCCATCTACTCTCAGATCCATTTCTTGCCCTTGGCTCCATTGCCAACTGGCTTCCAGCTAGACTTGGCTAATGGAATTCACTGGCAAAAGGCTGGAGAGTGGGAAGATGGGTTAAGCCAAGGAATTTGTCCCTCTCTCTGCTTTGGGGAGGAATTTTCCAGCAGCGGCCACATCTCCTCTGTGGTTCTAGCTTCCATCAAGTGCCCAACGTCTGGGTTCTGGGAACGTGAACTTCTCCAGCCCTGGAAGGAGTGGCTTCCTGCGGTTGCTCATCTCTGTGTTGCTTCAACATAATAAATGGCTTCTCTGCCCTTCCATCACCTGTGAAGCATTTCCCATAATAAATTCCCTTTGTTTGAAATGCCTAGAGTGGTTCACTTTCCTGACTAGATCATGACTAATATATGTCATGTCTACAATTTTTGGTCAATTTATCATTGAATATTATGCTATAAAGGTTTTTCTTGTATCTTTTGTTCTTTACAAACCTTTCTTAATGGCTGCATAATATCTTATCACATCACACTTTAACTGATTTGCATCATTCAATGTTCACTAAAATATAACATTGGTATGAACATCTTTGTGCATAAATTTCTATCTACATTTCTAGGTATTTTCTCAGACTAGATTTCCAGAAGTCACTAAAAAGGATTGATCCATTTTAAGATTCTTGGTAAATATTGCCCAAAAATCCCCAAAAAAAAGATTAGACCAGTTTGCAATCCACCAGAGGTCTGAACAGAGCTTGTCTCACCATGCCTTCTGCAGCTCTGATGACAACATTAATTTGCTAATTTTATAGGTTAAGAAAAGGCATCTGGTTGTTACTGTTTTAACTTAGATGTGTTTTGTTTTTATTGTTAGTGAGATAGAATATTTTTTCAGGTGTTTAGTAGCCATGTGTACTTCCTCTTTGATAAAGTATCTATTTCACTAAATAGTCCTTAGTGATTCTATTGACTGGGTATCAATCAGGGTTCTTAGATCCAAACAACAGAAGTTGGCTCTGGCTAAATTAAGAGGAAATGGGATTTATAGAAAGCATATCATGCAGCTCTAAAACGGATGGGAAGTCTGGAAAACTGGGTTCAGAAAATAGATGGAACCACGGAAACCTGGTAAGCTCAAATTTGGCCAAGATCCTACCCCTAAAGTGGTCTGAATAAGATACCACAATTGATGCTGCTACCCTGAGTGTTGGTCCTGGCATTGCTGTCACCTACCACTGAATTCTGGATGCTACCGGCAGAACGGATATTAAACTCTTTTTGCACCTTTGTCATTCCTTGTGACGACTTGCAAACTCTGCTTTAATTACTTCCCAAATTAAGAAGTAGAGTCTATTTCTCCACCTCTTTGAATCTAGGCTGGCAATTTGACTTTCTTTGAGCAACAGAAGTGAGAGTGACATTGTACAATTTCTGACAAAGCCTTGCCGCTTCCACCGGAATGCTCCTTCTGAGAATCTGGCAGCCATGATGTGAGGAAGCCCAAGATGGCCCATGGAGAATGTGGGGCCCAGGCATCCCCCACACATTCCAGCCAGTCAAGGTGCCCCACCTGAAGCCACATGCAACAGAGACGAGCCGTTCCCACCAAGCTCTGCTCAATTTGCAGAACTGTGACCAAAATGAATGGTGACGGTTGTTTAAAGCCGCTAAGTTTTGGGGTGGTTTGTTATGCTGCAACAAATAACTAAAACACTGCCTTAAGGCTCAAACCCTGGACAGGAACAGCCAAGTGGCCAAGCCTCAGTCCATGCCCTGGCCGCCAGGAAGCAGGGAGAATGGACTTTTCAGCTTCAGAAGAGAAGAGAAGACATGCCCCGCAGCAAGTTCCCACAGTGAGGAATTCCCCAAATAGAAATAGGGGGTTCAGATGCTGGGGAAGAGCAGAAAAAAAAAATCTGTTAAACTTAATACCTGCCTTTTATCTGCCTCTGTTCATCTGTGTTTTCTATACATGATCTATATGTGATCTTTCTCTACAGACTGATAATTGTCTACTTCCCAAGAATTGTATTTCTTACTTCCATTTTATATCTTACAGTGTTTGTGGGATTCCTGAACAATGAATCATTTTAATGGAAACATTTTGATGTTAACTAGATTTAGGAAGTCCTTAGGTTAACTAGTGACATGCCATAATGTCTCAGAAAAAACACCCACATAAGAGAATGTTTCCTGGCAGTGGAAGCATCTCCCACAACCCATACTTGCTGTGCCCTAAACCTGGAAAGAAAACACTTCATCAGCCTTAAAGAAAGTCTTCAAATAAGCTGGGGAGCCCCTCTAAACCATTTCTACCAATTCATAACAATTTCCCTGGCCCAGACTCTGCCTCATTCATCCCACCCTCCTCCCTGCAGCCAGCCATGACTCTGTTCCTACCATTCCACTGCCTAAAAACCCCCACTGTCAGCATTAAGGCCAAAGTCCACAGCTACGGTGAACACGGCCTTTTAGTATGTGACTCCTGCCTTCCCTTCTCTTCTCTCAACACCTCCCCAGAGCCAGCATTACTTGTCAGTCATCCACAGCTCCTTTGAATTATCTGTACCACCAGGTCCTCACTAACCCTTGTCTTTGCACATTCTGTTCCTCCTTTGTGGAATTCTTCTTTCCATCTCACTCTTCCCCACCACCACCACTGGTGATCTTTTACTCTTCCTTTAAGATTCAGCAACTAGAGCAACCACTGAGAAAGTCACTAAGTTAAATATAGTGAAAAATAAATAAAACAAAGAAAAAAAACCAGAAGAATTAGAATGGTATGCTAAAAAATATTTATTTAAAGCAAAAGAAGATAGTAAAGAAGGAAGAGAGGAACAAGAAAAAAAACAGGAGACAATGAAAACGTATATCTACATGTCATATACAAAAGCTTGTACATGAATGGTCATAGCAGCATTATTCATAAAAAGTGGAAACAACCCAAGTGTTCAATCAACTGATGAATAAATAAAATGTGGTATATCCCTACAACGGAATATTCTTTGGCAATAAAAAAGAATGAAGTACTGATACATGCTACAACATGGATGAACACTGAAAACATTACGCTAAATAAGACACAAGAGATCATATATTGTATGATTCCACTTACATGAAATGTCCAGAAGAGGCAAATCTATATAAACAGAAAGTGAATTCATGCTTGCCTAGGGCTGGGGGGGTGGCACTGGGAGGCATTGGGTAGAAATAGGGAATAAACTGCTAATGGACATGGGGTTTCTCTTTGGGTTGATGAAAATGTTCTAGAATCAATTGTGGTGAAGGTTGCACAACTCTGAATAGACTAAAAGCCACTGACCTGTACACTTTAAATGGGTGAACTATAGTATGTGAATTACATCTCAAAAAAACCGATAAAAAAAATTAACAAAATTTTTTTAAAGATTCAGCAAAACTACTGCCTATTCTACAAGGTTTTCCCTGACTTTCCCAAGCAGAATACACACACACACACACACACACACACACACACACACACACACATACACACACACACACTCATCCCAAGTAAACCTATATGACACTTCACAGGGGCATATAAAATTATTGTAACAATTTTTTCTTTCAGCAAATTCCAGAACAAAAGTTGGCAAGCCATTTTAAGAAAAATTTTATTATGGAATATATCACACATGTAAAAGGAGAGAGCAGTGAAGCCCCATGTACCTACATCTCAGCTCATGATTTCCCCATCCACTGCCCCCCACCAAATTATTTTCATCAAGCCATTTTGTGCATCCCAGTGCTCTTAATCCCGAGGCCCAAGACACCTAGAAAATATACGTCCACAGCAGTCTAAAGCAATTTAACATTTATTACGTGCTTTATGAGCCAATAAGCGTTCTAAGCACTTGGCATGAATTAGCTTGTTTAATCTTTGAAACGACCATAAAAGGTAACATTATACCCATTTTACACTGAAGAAATCAAGGCTTAGAGGTGAAATAACTTGTCCAAAAGCTAGTAAGTAGAAGAATGGAATTTCAAACTGAGGTCACTATCTTACTCATACTTACCTCTCTCAGAAAAAGTAGCATAACACAACTAAAATAGTCGTTTAAATTAGAAGCTGAAAGAATGGTGTTCTTCCTGGAGCTAAGGCCACTTAGAAGGACAAGAAGCACAGATGAAGTAGGGGTCTCAGGTCACACTGGAGCTACTGAGTGGACCCCCGGGGAGCCATCCATTTGATTCAACTCTATGGGCTCTAAGACACCTCTAAGGCCACAGGAAGACCCCAGGCTTGCTCCAGGATATTGAAGGAGCCTTAAATAAGCCAGAACAAGGACAGCACCAGAGCTCCCCCTGAGTTCTAGAACTGTGCTTTCCTGTAGTCACTGACCAGTGTGGCTATTGAGCACCTGAAATGTGGCTAGGCCAAAATAAGATGTACTGAAGTAAAATACACACTGTATGTTGAAGACAGTAAAGAAAAAAAGAATGTAAAGTATTGATTACATGTTAAAATATTTAAGGTATGGTGAGTTAAAATATTTTATTAAAATTAATCTCACCTGTTTCTCTACCTTTTTAGTGTGGCTACTAGGACATTTAAAATTATAGATTGGCTCACGTTTCCATTGGGTAGCGCTGTTCCTGACCACACCTGTGCTGCCCTGGGTGCCAGCTTCCTGTGGGCTCTCGCCTTGTGAATACTTCTCACAGCGTTGCAAACAAATAGGAGGCAGCACCGTTGGCACAGAGGAACATGGGCCAAGTGCAGCTAAACTCGGATCAGAGCTCTGGAACCTTCATCACTCACCAGTGACTGGAGACTGGTCCAACCCTCCACTAAGAACAGCTGCTGAAATAAAATGAGGATGAACACAACTCTCCTTTTTGAAACTCAGGGTGGGATACTCCCGAACCTGGGAACTCCCTCAAATGTAGTTCTGTCATCAGGGAGACATTCAGGGGTCTTAGTGCCGGTGGGCTGAGGCCTACAGAGATGCAGCCGGCCAGGGCTTCAGTTCCCGGAGAAGCTGCTGCTTCTCCCACCTTGTTGCTGAGCAGAGATGGTTCCCAGTGATCTAAGGGAATGGGAGTTTCAACACTGAATTTACTTCATTCATTCGTCTGCATAATGCATCGTCCACAGGACACTGCAGTGACCTTTCCAAGGAAGACCTTTCCGCACTCTCTGGATTCCACGCCCCCACACACAGTGCCCCCGTTAACCATCACACTTCCATCCCTCTCAAAGCACCTATACAGATGTTTATTTGCAGAGATGAAATTTGGCACATTTGAATGCTAGGCTATATTGGAGTGTTTTGCTGAACTGCAATACAACCCAGTTACTAAAAAAGCCAAGGCACTGAACCTTTGTCAAAACATCCCCTGATCACTGAGTTAGTGAAGAGCGAAGGCTGATGCAATCCTATTATCTGGCTGCATCAGCTGCTAGTTGTGACAGGAAGTGAGCACACTCAGGCATTTGAGAAGGAAGTCACGAGAAGCGGTTGTCATGGCACCAATGAAGTCCTGAAGGCTGGAGCCACATCATAGAGCATCTGTGGCCTGACTCCTCCATCCCAGTGCCTACTACACAGCAAGTGCTCAATACCTGTTAATTGAAGGGAGGGGAAGAGTTGATTATAGAATGCTCAGGCCCTCTGGATCCTGGGGTCAGCATATCCTGGGAAAGAGAAATGCAGCCCCTGACAGCCGGGAACTGGCCCAGCTCTATAGTCGGCCTTCATGTCGTTATGATCTGGCCTGGCACCCACAGCCAGGCTGTTGTATTCTCCTGTGGAACATAAACAATTTCACAGAACACCATCAGACAAGGCCACTCTGTGACGGTGATGAAGTCAAAAACCAGACGACTCAGTAATCACCTCCCAACACAGACAAAACATGAACACTGTCCAAACCACAAAAAAGACCAGACAACCCCATGTCCTGGCTAATGAGTGGCTGCTGCTTCTTTACTAATCCCAGCTTTAGCCTCCCTCTATTCTTCTTACATTCTCTGTAAAAACTAAGATACCCAATCAGAATCCTCCTGCTTCCTGACAACATCTGACCCAGAGCAAAGCCACGCTTCCTCGAGCCCTCCTCCAAAGCACCAGACGTAAGCCCAACTAACACTCTCTGACTGAGACACCCTGTGGCTTCCCATGGCATTCCCTGCTTTGATGGGTCAATAAAACCAATGTTGTTTTTCTCCTACGCGTTCCTGAAGTCTTTGGCTCAAGGGAACTAACAGTCCTCAGCCATAAACATCCCTCCCCCGGTTAGCAATGCCCATGGTTGCCACTGTGCCTACATCCCCAGGCCTGGGAAGGGGAGAAAGGAAGCAAGCATAGGAGAGGAGACAATTCAGTGGTGGCAGGTAGGGATGTCTTCTAGGTGAAGGGCAATCTGCCATGGTCAACCCCAGGTTGTGCAATGTTCTACTCCTTTCTCCCACTAAGGAGGGCTCATCAGAAAACAGAAATTAGTATTATAGGATTGCCCATGAGCCTATACACATGCATACATAAAATAAACCATTTCACTAACTTCAGTACTTTAACAAATTACTTGTGACTCAAATTACAAATGACAGACACAGCAATTAAGGAACACAACTAAGGAAGCTATTCAGGGTCCTACAACCACCTGGAATTAGGAGCAAGGCCCAGAGCCAGAGAAGAGTCTGGCCTGCTTTCCAGTGTATGACCTGAGCAAGTTATGTAAACTGAGCCTGTTTCTCATTCCGCAAATTAAGAGAACACCATAAACTTGCTGAGATAACAGGTCAAGGGCCCGGAACAGGACCTGACACGCAGTGAGTAATGGCAGGAAGCTATCATCAGAGTTAACTATTTTTCCCACCTCATGGCCCACCTCTTCCCCACTATGCTGACAATTCCTTCACGTTGCTCCTCAACTATGGCATTCCTCTGTCAACTGCCTGTCTTGCCCAACAGGCTGGAAGCTTCCGGAACACAAGAGTAAACTGGAGCACAGGAGGTGTCTTACTCATCTCTGTTCCACCCCTCCCTCCCACTAAGTCCCCACTAGGAATTGGCACATGATGGAGACTCAGAAAAAGTTAGGTGAATGAAGAGTATCAAAACTTTATGAGCTCCAGCTAAAATTTGGATTTCATTCAAATCCAAGTGATTTTTCCCCTTTGATGCCCCCAGAAACGTGGCAGCTTATCTTGGTTATAAACCTTTCCCAAACACCAAACTTGTAGCTTGCCCTGTGCCCCCCTCAGGTTTATCATAAGCCTGGAAATCTTTTCCATCCAACTTATCACCCACAAGATCACATTTAATAACAATTTCATTTAAGAAACTTTAATCAAGATTTACCTCTAGAAATTGACTTCTATGTGTGCCTAAAGCATAGCAGGTGTTTTGTTTCCTTCAAGAAAAACCTCACATTAACACATAAGGAACTGTAGTTCAGTCACAGGTGCGAATGCCTATGAAACCCACTGAAAATTTACATGTGATGTGGAGCATGCAGGTGTTTTTCAGAAACCCAGTTTAACTTTGTTTATCTTTATCCCTGAATTTGATCCATGCCATAAGAGCTTTAAAGGATCATTTCAAATATCAGTTCTATCAAGTTTTCTTAGCAAAGATCTAGTGCCCATTTTTTGCAAAAATTACCTAACATCCAGACCAAAATGGTCTTGAAGAAAACTCAAGTACTCCTAACAACAGGTTTCCTAACAATGTATGAGGCAACTGTTTTTGAAGAGTACCTTGAGAGCAAAGAAAAAAAGGAATTCAGCAAGGAAAAAAGCCTCTTCAATGCTTAGTCCTGATTAACTTTTATTCTCCAACTTGATTCAGCAGGAATTTAGATGCTGACCAGTTTGGTAGCTATAATCCAAGCTTCAAAACAGAGGGCAAGCCGAGTGAAATGCCTGTTCCAATTATTGTGCAAAGTCAGCACAGGGGAATCTAGGGCTCTCAGCACCAACACCTTTACAACAGGATGGATTCGAGTCCCATCTAGAATTATCACTGAGCTGATCATGGCCTTTCCTTTCCCCACCTATGAGGCTTTCTGGATAGCTCGTTGCTCGTTAGGCATATCGTGAAGATTACAGTGGGGAGAATGAAGAGGGAATTCAGGTGACCCATTTAACTGCTTGTCAGCTCCCATGACTAAAGGTTTGACTAATATAAACTTGGGGATAATTAGTGACTTGTTCAGCTGTGCTGAACAAGCCTCTACTAACGAAAACTAATGTCTTATTTGACAAAGGTCTAGAGAATAAAACTGACGTCAAGCTCTCTCAAAAACAAAGGAAATATTTACCTACTCTTTGGCTCAAGATTTCTTGAGTGAATTCCACCCCTTATCAAAGACCCCATATAAACTGGGTGAGCAAAATTGACTCCTATTCTACTGCAGAACTACTGGAAATTCTATAGTAAAGACAAAGAGTCAAAACGGCACCATACTGTTTTATTTCAACTTTCAAACAATAAAAAGAGGTGACAACTTCTGATGCCAAATCATGCAAGTAATAATAAAGGAATGGATAATATATTAACAAAAAGACAATCATTAAAAAGTATTTCACATTTCACAGCAGTGCTTTGGCAGTACTGGCAAGTATTTCTGCTCAACTGCTTCCAACAACAGGGGTCTGAACGAACCCCTGATCTTAGCAGAAGACCAACCACATCTCCTCCCTGGTGGTTTATACTGAGTCACCACACACCACACTGCACCACTCACCAGACCTTTGTAAACCTCATCTTAAAATACGTAACCAGTATTGTGGTAACCAGGTATTGTGCGTGATTACAACAAAAACTAAAAACAAAACAGTGGGGCAGAAAAGTAAACTCTAATGTTTCCAGTAAGGCACCAGGGAATCACTGCCGGCTGGGCCCTTCATGTTACCAGTTTAAAGAAAAGGTTTGATTTACATTTCTCAGCAAACCCAATATTCAGAAGCTTAACCAGCAGGCTCAAGTTAAAAGTTTAAAAGACAGTCCCCCTTTTCTTTTTTTTGGTAAATGTTTCATATAAAACATGAAATCAAGTTCTACATTATAAAAAAAACTGAGTATTTTTAATAGTAAAAATATATATGTTTTATATTTCTCTTTTTAAAAAGACATTTAATAACAATACTTCAAAAGATTGGATTTAATCCAACCCTCTACCCTGCCAGCTGTCCACCTGGCAAAGCTACATTAAGGCAAGGGCTCCTGGAGAGGCATGTCCACCTCGGCTGCGGCCTGGGGACTCAAGGTGGACACACTCTGCTCCTGCAGGGTCAATAGAAAGGCTTCTCCCTCACGTTCACTGAGCCGTCCTGCATCCCGAAGTAAACTCTCTCAGCCATGTTGATGAATAGGCCTGTGTCCACCACACCTGCAGGACAAAGCACGGAAAGAAGCATTAAGTTTCAGCTTCCCAAGGCAGGAAGACAATCAAGGACCACAGGGTCAGTAGAAGCAACAACCATTAGCAGCACTGGACAAAATGACAAACCTAAAGCCTTTCCCTCTCACATAACAATGAAGAGGTTCTGATTATTTTTTTCTTCTCGCAATCCCCTTCTCCTCTGCCATCTTGGCTTTCTTTCTATACTCAATGTGCCAAGCTTTTTCCTGCCTCAAGGCCTTTGCTCATGCTATTCCCTTTGCTGGACTAGGCATCTTTGAGCCCTTCAAGGGGCTGGCTCTTCTCTGTTCTTCAGGTATCAGATAACATGTCATCTTTTCAGAGAGGCCCTCCGTGACTACTCTAAGTAACCCTTACTCCCACTTATTTTCAATCACACTATCAGCCTTAGATGTTTTCCCCACAGAGTGCAAGAAGATATTTGCAATGTATACACCCAACAAAGGACCTACATCAAAATATATAAACAACTCTCCAAATCAGTAAGACAATCTAGTAGAAAAATGGGCAAAAGACTTAAAAGAGATACTTCACAAAAATAGCTATACAAAATGGCCAATAAACAAAAAATGGTGCTCAAACGAATTAGTCAAACGGGAATGCAAATTAAAACTACAAAATACCGGGGCCGCCCGGTGGTGCAGCGGTTTGGTTCGCGCTTGGCAGCCCGGGGTTCGCGAGTTCAGATCCCGGGCGCCCACTGCGTACTGCCTGTCGGCCATGCCGTGGTGGCGTCCCATATAAAGTGGAGGAAGATGGGCACGGATGTTAGCCCAGGGCCAGTCTTCCTCAGCAAAAAGGGGAGGATTGGCAACAGATGTGAGCTCAGGGCTGGTCTTCCCCACAAAAAGAAAAAAAAAACTACAAAATACCACCACACACTCACCAGGATGAGTATAATAAAATCTGACTAGGATACAAAGACACTCCCACACACTGACAGAGTAAATTGGCAAAACCATTTTGGAAAATGTTAGTACATCTTCTAAAGCTAAACACACTCACACCTAATGATCCAGCAACTCTACTCCTAGGTATATATGCAACTGTTAGACATAAACACATTCATCAAAAGACATGTATAAGAATGTTCACAGCAGCACTTTCCTAACAGCTAAAAACTGGAAACACCTAAATGCCCACCAACAGCAGAATGGATATATAAACATTTTTCTTCATACACATAAATACGATGGAGTATTATTCAGCAATGAGAATTAACTACCATTGTAAAGCAATCTTTACCGAAAATATTTACATGTATACACACATACTACAATGAGATAATACATTTCAACTATCAGAAAAAAAGTTTGATGGACCCATTGTGTAGGGAAAGCAGCAACTGCATACATTGCTAGTGGAAGGATGAACTGATGCAATCCATGGAGGGCAATTTAGCACCACCTAGTAAAATCAGATAATCTAATCCTTTGATCTAGTAATTCTCTTCTGGCAAAGGACTGGAAACAAATATACACTAGTGGGGATCTGGTTACGTAAATTATGTGACAGCCATAAAACGGAATACCACGAAGTTATTTTAAAAAGAAGAATGAGGAAGCTCTTCTGTGAACCATTATGTAATAATCTCCAAGATGGAAAAAGGTAGGAAGCAAAACACATATCTAGTGTGCTGCCACTTGTGTAAAAAAGGATGGGGCAGGGAGAGGCTGATTTGCATTTATGAAAGAACAACTCAAGGACACACAATTTTGGTAACATTGGCTGCCTCCAGGCAGGGGAAAGGTAGAGGGGTGGAAAGAAAAGACTTTTCACTGTTTACTCTTGTAATTCGAACAATGTAAATTACAAAGGATAAATAAAATTAAAACTTCCAAAGACAGCCCCCAATACATAAATAAAATCATCTGTCAGCAATGCAAAGCCATCAGATAGAGAAGAGTTGCTGAAACATAAAGGTCCCTGGCACTACACTGTGCTGCCACGACTGGAGCCTCCCAAAGATAAGCAAAGTGGCCACTCAGAGCCCATCCTTTTCAAAAACTCTGTAATACAAGGTGACAGCTTCCGCTGGATCCAAAACAAAGTCAAACCAGGTTCAGAAAAGGCTTCAAAGAGCAGAGATGAAAGGCAGCAGTCTGAGCTCTGATCTTAGAGCAACCTCTCTTCAGGTTACTAAGATACTGCGAGTGACTGAACCACCCTCCCTGCCCTCTGCCCCAAAAATAGTGGAAAGGGCAGAGGTGGCTCAATGTGAGCATGGGGGAAAGAAGCCCACTAGCTTTGGCCCTTCTACAGAGCCTCTCTGCTCTGGGTGTAACCCAATGGAACATCCAAAGGAGTGACCAGCCATGCACCAGTTCAGCTGTCCTCTGTCTTCACACACACTAATGTACATGGGACAAGGGCAGGACAACAGGGATAGATAGGAACACTTGCCCTACTTCTCCTCCCTTGATCTTGGTCCAGCAGCAAGTATTATAATGGACGAAATTGGGAAGAGAAAGAGAACAAGCCACACTGATGATCTTGGTGGCACTGTACTACATGATTTAACATCTAGCCTCTCTTTTTTCATTTTCTTCATTTTAGGTTCCTAATAAAATTCTGAACTCCTCTAGGATGTAGCTTCTACTTACTGAGGTGGAAACCAAAGTATGGGAGAAATTTCCTCATGAAGGACATCTCAATGTCTCAATAAGCCAAGAAAGGTCTGAGCTACCTAGTGGGCACTGCAAGAAATCCACCAGCAGGGGAACACTGCTGACACTGGCGAGCTGTTTCCTCCATGGTCCCCTGGGTTTGCCCGCATTATCACTAGGAGCAAACTCTCCATTTTACTAACAGTGACCTTTATATCTTCTCTTCCTCCTGCCTTCTAGCTCTTTAGTTCTTCCACTAAGAAAATAACACTAAGTGAGAGAATAACCATAATTCAACTCATCTTTTGTACTTAATAAATCTGGTTAAAGACTGTCAATAGAAGACTAAAATAGCAGACTAAGGAGAGGTTGGAAGAATTAGCTCTTCATTACATGGCATACATTCACACCATTTTCATTCCCAAATAGCATGGATAACTTAGAATCTAGCATATTTAATTAATGGGGAAGATAGTATCCTTTCTTCCTAGGAATTTTTTTCATTCAACAAACACTCCCTTGTGTGCCAGGCACTATTTTATCTCATTCAATCCTCCCAACAATCCTGTGAGGCAGGTACTAGAATTAGCCTCTTTTACAGAGGTAGAAACTAAGGCACAGGGATGTTAGCTAACTGCTCAAAGGTCACACTGATAGAGTGCGGCTGGGTTAGGATCCTTACCCAGTCTGCTCCAGAATCCACTCAACCACTACAATCTGCTAAACTGACCTTATCTGCCTCATTAGCCAGTTCTGGCCCATTCCATGTTATGGAATATTCCCAGTTAGAATCTTGGTCTCTCAATATCATAAGACTGGTATCTCGCACATCTGCCTTCTCCTTTTAATCCCTTCGTATGAGCCCTCAACACCTCCTCTGGCCTGGACTCATAATTCACCTCTACAGTGCCAACTCAGCCTTTACCCAAGGCCCTGGATCCCTGGTACAAGCTGCATTAGAGGTTCTCCACTGGTCCAAATGTTCACATCAAACAACCCCTCCTCAACCTGGCACTTGAGGAAGGACTAAAAGTTCAGGGTCTAGAGGCAGACAACCCAGGGCTCCCATCCTGGCTCTGCAGTCCTTTGGCAAATCGTTTAACCTTCCTCAATCCGTGTCTTCCTCTGTAAATATCTCACCAAAATGGAGAATCAAATGAAATATTTTTAAACACTCAGCACAGTGTCTAGATCATGCTATGCTAAGGCACAGGTCAAAAGCCACCTCTTCTCCATGAACTTCGCTACACTGCCCCCAAAATAAGCAACCTATGTGCACTCTAGACTCTCGGTATTCCTCTAGCAGAATTCAGCACATTCCATCTTATTTGCAGGCATGGCTCCTACACAACCACGCACAGGTTTACATCAACTCTCCTTGAGGCAGATTCCATGTTCTCAAGACGGGAACATTCCCTGTAAAGTGTGGCAAAGCATCTTGCCTGTGGTATGTATCTAACAAGTGTGGGTGAGTTGAGTCATTTTTCCCCACTGCTTAAGAAGCAAGCCCATAAAAATCAAAGATGCTGCAGTCAAGCTCCTGGAAGAAAAGGCTCCACGCAGAGAGCGTGGGCTTATTTGAAGGCAAGCCCCCTCTGACACTCCATCAGCTCCAGGCCTATCCCAACTGAAATGAGTTGTGAAATGTACAACCAACAAAGTTGCTAGGTAAGCAATAACTGATCCTGGGGGCAAAAGGCAGAAGTGTGAAGTTAGAAACTCCAAACACGGTATAAAGGAAATTCCTCTTTCCAACCAAGTCTTACAAAGCCCACATCCATTATGCCTCTTGTGGCCAGAGGCTGGGGACAGTTATGAAAGGCATCGGTGTCTATGCTCAGTGAACGCCACTCACACTACCTGGGATCATTTTGATAGCTGTGTTCACTTCACTCCACTTGTGTACCCGGTCAAACTTCCAGTCCAGGATAAAATTCCCATTATCCGTCACCACTGGACCCTAGAAGATAATTTACAGAGGATATGGATACAGGTAGGCAGAAAGGGGCAGGCAAGTGGAGGTGATAACCAAAGATAAGTATTTTAACCCACTCCAACCAGTTTCCTGTCTTCTGCTTTCTAGAAGGCAGTGCTATGAAGCAGTAATGAGCTAGAGCTTTGGAGTCAAAATTTGAGTCTTGAAGCCACACAGGTACAGATCTCAGAGGAGCCATAAACCTCTGTGAGCCTCAGATTCCTCAAATGCAACAAGGAGATAATGATACATACTTCCTAAGGCAGCTTATGTATAAACCACATGGGTAAGCATTTACCACCGTAAGGCGTCATGGTAAGGGCTCAACAATTAGCTATTAGGGTGAAAAACTACAGCAACAGAACAGGCTACCAACATGGTATAAGGTTCTCACAGCTTCCCATTAAGTACCATGAGAAATGCAAAGTAAGACAATGCTATTTCACCCATCACTTCCCGCTGACCAGGCAGTCCCATCAAAAAGACAGGAAGCAGAGATACATTCTGAGGTTAAACAAGCAGGAGGTAGTTTTAGTTAATTAACCCAGAATCCCTCAACAGCTGTGGGCACTAGACAGCATTTAGGACCACAAGTGTTGACAGAACACTACAGTCAAAGGAAAGGAAATCAGGACTCCCTTGCAGACTGGAGAAGGGGTGGGAGGTCAGGTAAGAATGCCACAAAGGCGGATCCTGGAGTAACCCCAGTTGTGAGACAGAACCTCCACCGATCTCCTCCCGGCCTTTCAGCTACAAAGGGAGCCAGAGTCAGAGCTCTGTACAACCACTATGATTAGGACTATGATTTTTAAAAAGTCACAAAAACACCAGGAAGAAAACATATCAAAATAAAAATTCAGATAATTTGTTGTCTTTTCTATATCTTCCAAACTTTCTATATAGTTATGTACAGACATAACTACAGTTAGTTTTTAGATTTTTATTTTTGCTTATTTAAATATAAGAGGGAAAAAAAAGTTCTGTGCAACCCACTTTAGCAGCTGAAGAGAAACATTTGGACTAAGTATCTGGAGTGTATTCCTGGGGAGGGGTTCACATCCCTCAGGAAACTCTACTTCTTGTCATATTTAACCACAGAATGAGAAAAGAGGAGGAAAAAAGAAAATTATATCATGAAATCTGAAAAACTTTCTGCCCCAGGGGGGCTTCCCAAAGCCTGCTTTTAGCAGCTGTCAGTCAGGGTGGTCCCGGCCTTGGGTACAAAGGTCAGATCACCTGAGGAGGGTCAGACCCCAAGGGACAGAGAGACAGAGCCATTCCCGCATTTGTATAGAGGATACGCACTGCATTAAGTACAGCCTTATCTACATAAGTTTGAATATAGAAACCAACAAAGCCAGCAGTCTAAAAATAAACCAATAACTGATTAAAAATAAATAAATAAAAGCTGACTGCTCAGTCTAGGCACAGAGGACCTAACTGAAGCAGAAAGAAGGACAACACACTGAGAACCTGGAATGCCCTCCTGAAACTTCTCTGGCCACTTACTGCCTTGTTGACAGCCATTCGAAGTTCAATCACGCCTCCAAACTTCTGGGTCACAGCTCGGCTCACTGGGACGTAGGCCATTGGGATGACCTCAATGGGGATTCCCTTATGCCACTGATCCCCAAGGTTCTTTGAATCTTTCCTGGAAAGAAAGAGTCAAAAAGTACAATAAATGTAAATAAGCTCAATGGTACAAACAAACACCAAATTCAGACATGGGGTTAATTATATGGTGAGAGGGCAAGGGAAGCGAGCAGGGACAAGTATACAGGGCTTCAAAAGTATTGGCTATGTTTTACTATTAAGAAAAGAGGAATTTGAAAAATATTAAAATAGATATAACTGGCTTGTGGTTATAGAGGTGTTTATTATTTATGTTCTTCCTACAGCTATAATCTTTCCTAAGTAAATACATTTTTCTTTCTATTAACATGCTCAGCACAAGTGCCTTCTGAGAGCCGGGTCAAACACTATCCACAACACAAGTCACGTGTGACCCCAGAGGAAGCAGGGCCTGCTGAGTCACTGTCTGTGGGCAGGGCTTGCCACTTCCTCTGAGGCTCCCTGCAAGGATCAAATGAGTGATATATGAGGATGTGCTCTGTTAACAAGGGTGACAAGCTGTTTCCTCCTCCTTCCAATAGACACATGAAATAGCAATATCTACCTTCAGCATGAAAGCAGAACATAATCCTCCAAGACACTGCCCTAAGTCTTAGCCATCAGTCTCGGAAAGTCAGACAGTTCCTCCACTTCTCTACTTCCTCCCCTATAAAATGGGGATGAGACCTGGGGTCTGATCTACCTCCTCAGTGGACAGTTCAGAACACTGAACATTGTACCTGAAATCAGCAATCACGATGAAGCGACTGGCATAGCCAGCCACAATCTTCTCCTGGGTCAGGCAGCCTCTGGGGAAGAAGCAAATGAACACAGCGGTAAGACAAAAACTCAGTGTGGGAACTAAGGTCAGATACAGGAAACCCAAATCCACTCAATTCTGGCACTCAAAGAGAAACTTAATTTTTCATTCTTAACAGAACATCCCCAACATCATCATGCTGTGCAATGGACTGAATTGTGTTCCCCCCAAAACTCGTATGTTTAAGCCCTCACCCCTAATGTGACTGTATTTGGAAGATGAGGCCTCTAAAGAAGTAATTATGGTTAAATTAGGTCATAAGGGTAGGGCCCTGCTCTGACAGGATTAGAGTCTTTCCAAGAAGAGACACGAGAGAGCTCGCTTCCTCTCTCTCTCCACCATGTGAGGACACAGTAAGAAGGAAGCCATCTGCAAGCCAAAGCCTCCAAACTGTGAGAAATAAGTTTTTGTTATTGAAGCCACCCAGTCTACAGTATTCTGTTATGGCAGCCCAAGCTAAGACATGCTGCTTCTAGCAATAAATGGACTATGGAGACATTAGCCTGTGTCTGGGAGAAATGGTTCCCAGTCAGGCCGGGCGTAATCCCATCTAACATGCATCTGATAGGAAGCACTGTGCTTAGGGACAAGTTATCTGAGTAGGAGCATGAATGGCAGGGTCTATACCTTGAGAAGTAAGGACAAGCTTTGAACATCCTGCCCTATCCGCTATTTGACAGTCAGGGTGATCAAGTGGAGAAAGCCTGGTGAGATTTTTCACACATTTTCTGTCATTCCGCGCTCTTATTATTAGAACCAGTAGAGGGGCCAGCCCGGCGGCATAGTGGTTAAGTTCGCGCTCCGCTTCGGAGGCCCAGGGTGCGCAGGTTCGGATTCTGGGCGCGGACCTATGCCCCACTTATCAAGCCATGCTGTGGTGGCATCCCACATATAAAGTAGAGGAAGATGGGCACAGATGTTAGCCCAGGCCAGTCTTCCTCAACAAAAAGAGGAGGATTGGGAACAGATGTTAGCTCAGGGCTTATCTTCCTCACCGAAAAAAAAAACAAACAAAAGAACCAGCCGTATAGGACTTCACCTTCTTCAACTCACCATTCCCTACCCACTAAATCAACACTTAAGAAACACCCAATAAATCTTCTCCAAATGAATGAATAAATATATCATTAACTGCTAACAGAGGTAAGAGAAGCTTTAAAGCAAAGATCACACACTGGTGCTCACAGACCTAATAATCTACACTAATAATATGTTTGGTTTAGCCTGCACAGTTTTTAAAGTTTGAATCAGCAGAAGAATGCAGACACAGAGAACCCATTCAAGATGAATAATTTCACTGAAGAGGCCCAGGTTCCTAGTCACCAGATTGCTACTAATGAGCAGAAATGCAAAGCTGGCTTCACGGCCATATGCTATCAACATCCCAGTAGAAAGACAAACTCACATACACCAGAGTGGCAATTTGTTTATTCTGTATTCCACTTGGCTTTGCTAAGGATTAACTGGCAGATACTCTTTAGCAAGAAAGTCCTCACCACACTCACCCACCGCCCTTGATGAGATTGAGGTCAGCATCTACTTCATCAGCACCATCAATGGCGAGGTCAATCTGTGTTGGGGGGGGAAGGAAAGAGACAAAAACCACTAAGAGCCTTTTGAGGGGAGGCTCTGAGCAAAGTTTGAACATGCAATAGCCCATCGAATCCTCAGCAGCCATATTAGCTAGGTACAGTTATTACCATTTAACCAATCAAGAAACAGGCTCTGAGAGGTTAAACTGTTCCACTAGGGTCACCAGGAAACAAATATGGGGCCTGGGAACGAAATCCAGGTCCAGCTCTTATCTACGACATTACACTCCCTTTTCTCATTGATGGGCTTCTTTGTGGAGCTGGAATTATTGACGGCATGCAATCTCAACATGAGAGACATCACCCCCAAGTACTGAAATATACATACAGTGTATCTATGGTATTAAAATTTCAATGAAGGGAGCAATAATAGGAAAAAGACTGAGAAACACTGATTCAGAAGTCTCCATACTAATGTGGCAAAAACACATGCAATTTCAAGCAGACAGAAAAGACCCAGCGAAGAGTAATAAAGTTGACACACATGTGATGTGATCTGGAATTGGAAAATGTTTGAGGCACCCCTACTATGACCCCACCAAAGCACCTGCCTGGGCTAGCACACTCCCTCTATTAGGAAGCTCCGCCATCAGCCCCAAAATCAGTCGAGGGGCTAATGGGTTCATTCATCTTTCGAAATTCAAAATCAAGGAAGCTATGTATTTCTCATCACTCCTGGTACTCTGCATAGATAATGTGGGAGCTTCAGGTATAGTTTTTAAAACCGCAGCATAAAAAACTTCAGGGTACAAATTCAGTTCAAGTTGCAGTGAGAAGGTGCCTGGTGTGGCCGGCGTGACGTAGGTGTAAAGCCTACAGTGCTTCAGCGGGGCACTCTTGCTTCCATCCTTTTACAGACCTGCCCTCTGTCTGAGGTTATGGCCTGCACTGCTCCTCCCCCACCCTGCACTAACCCCAGGGCCAGAATGCACTGTAGCAACTTTTCTGGGGCCTGGAAGGCTGCAACCATTTCTGTCTGGGTTACAGGCCCATCTTCAGCCCAAACCACTCTCCTCACAACGCTGAACAGCTGATTCAGCCTGTGCCCTGGTTCTGCCCACAGAAATCTCTCATTGAGTCCTTCCCATGGTTCTTCTATAACCCAAGATCCATGTACACCATGATGACTAGGTTACTAGATCACCATCAGGCCTCACCCCCCCAGGGTGGTTTTGGGGCCGCCATCACTCTGCCCCACTCCTTTCCCCCACTGTACACCAACACATTCCACTCACTTGCTCCTAATTTCCCCAGCCAGTCTGGGCACTGTCCACATATGCCCACGTGCCCCTTAGCCTTCACAGCTCTGCTCAAACTTTACCTCTTCCCACAAAACCCTTCTAAGTAGCACTGCTCTATAGCCAGAATCGCCTGATTTCAAATTGTGGCTCTGCCACTTACAAAAAGTGTGGCCTCAGGCAAATGGTTTGTCCTCTGTGCCTTTTTCACATTTGTAAAATGGGATAATAACAGTACCCATCTCAAGACTACTGGAGATTAAACAGTTTACTACAGGTGCAGCACGAAGCAACATAGCTGGTATACAGTAAGGGCTCAGTAAATGCTGGCTATGAGCATGCTGCCCACCCTCATCAATCTCCTCTGGATTTTCCTGTGTGTTTAACCAACTTTACCATAAAACTCAAATTTAATCTGTTTTCAAATGTCCATGGCTGCTTCAGATGATCACTTCTGATCTCCACTTAGTGGCAAGCTCCATGGGCCAGCCCACTCTTATACCTCTGTACAAGGACTGCAGGAAGTCACGGGTCCAGCCTTGGACTTGACAAATCCCCCTTCACTACACTCTCACTGAGCCCTGAGAGTTAAATCACAGGGAATGTACTGAAAACTAACCAGCTCTCTACTTGTGACTTCAGCCAGGATTAATAGTCAAGATCCCAGGAGAAAAGCCAGTATGACTAACTGACCTTTCTCCTAGACTCATGAGATATCCAGAGTCCATGAACAAATGACATCCATAAAAAAGGAGACAGAAAGACACAGCAGTCTGACTCTCTCTTACCTCTGGGTGTCGGTCCAGGTCACTGAGAGTTAAGCCGTGTTGCAGGATGAGCTGACGGGCCTGCGGACAACAGAAAAAAGCACCCATAATCATTTACTCTGAGCACGTGGCAAGGATTTTCAGAATTCTTTTGGATTTAAGTGTCAAACACTGAGTCCTGACCAAGACTCCCTCCCATTTCCCAACCTGGCCCACCAAGAGGTAGGAGATCAAGCCCCACGAATGGCAAAACTAAGTGAATTCATCCTGGGAGCCGCAGTCTTGAGATGACTGCAGCCCTGGCCAACAGCTTAACTGCAACCTCACAAGAGACCCAAAGCCAGAACCACCCAGCTAAACCACTCCAGATTCCTGACTCTTGTAAACTATGAGATAATAAATGTTTGTTGTTTTAAGCTGCTAAGTTTGGGGGTAATTCATTCCATAGCAACAGATATCTAATAGAAATGGTGTGAGAAAAATGATATGAACTGCAGAGTTCACTGTGATATTCTATCGTGCAAATAAAACTGTGATGTTTCATGATTTCCACTGACTTGAACAGCATCTCCTCAGGACAGCAGGATTTCAAAGACAAAAGAGGCAATGTTGTTGTTTGGGGGGGTTTTTTTTTTGGTCAGGAAGATTCACCCTGAGCTAACATCTGTGACAATCTTCCTCTATTTTGTACGTGTGATGCCGCCACAGCATGGCTCGATGAGTGATGTAGGTCTGCGGCTGGGATCCGAACCTGCGAACCCAGGCCACCAAAGCAGAGTGTGCCAAACTTGAACCACTATGCCAAGGGGCCAGCCCCGCAAAAAAGGCAATGTAAAACCAGTCATTTTCTAGCATGAAGCAGGAATTATGGTATTGTCTTCAGTCCCCTGGATGCCCACCCGTCTTGTTCAGGGTCCCCAAGAGACTTAACTTCAAGGAAGCTCTGACAGCATGTACTCTCCTAACTCCCTATCCTATCTACCTGGAATCCCTCCTCCACTCCCTACTCTGACAGGCTGGGTCACACGCCTGCTTAGAAAGAACCTCTCAGCCCCTTAACCACTCTCTTCCTTCACCAGAGCTACCTGCAGGCTGCCAGCACTGAGCCTCCAGGATCGGGGGCGGGGGGGGGGGGGGGGGCTTTCCAAGACCTTGCTGTCCAAAACTAAGTCCACAAAGTCACAGAACCAACCATCCTCAATTCCAACCTTTAACCTCAGTTAATAGCATCACTTCGAGGAATCCAATGAGATTATACACACACCCTTCCCCACCATGGCCAGATGAGGGACAGGGGATGGCTCTATTTGGGCACCTCTCTTCCCTCCCTTTCCGAAGTGTGCTCTTCCCTTATCTTTCCCCATATTTAACTGGCCCCACTGCTTTCCTCCACCAGCCCCTACTATTTTATGGTGAAAGAGCATTAGAGATGGTCTTGAAATACTGTACTTGCATTACTAACACATCATTTAATGCCCTTTAGCCTTAGTCTTTTCATCTATAAATGGAGATAATATGCCTTGAGAATAGAGACCATGTGGTCATCTCTGTATACTCCGTGGTGGCTAATAGGAGATAACACCGAAATAGTCACTGAGTGAAAAGTGAATACATCTAAAACCACACTTCCCAGGAGCAATCCCCAGTCAATAAACTCCCCTCCTGCTCCTGATTCTCTCACCTAAAACCCTGGTGCACAACCCAAAGCCACACCTCCATGTCCTAGGGACCCAGCAGATTCAGCAGCAACTGCCAAGATGCAAAATGGAAAGCAGGACATACCTGGAAGGAAGTGGGAATACAGACGAGGTCCAGATTCTCTTGTTTCACTCTTTCAGCTGTGGAGACAAAAGCCGTGTGGGTGGTTTTTCACTCTCCTCACTTTGTCATATGCACACTTGCTCAAATTCAAGAGAAAAGGAAAGACCTACCCACCACTGACAGCTTCCTTTCATTCTGTGTCCCCATCCTTGGTGAAAAAGTTGGTGAACAACACTGCATGTCACAAGAGAGGGACACTAGAAAGTCTAAGGAGGCTAAGTACCAACCACAGAAAGAGCAGTGTCCGAGTTTGCTATTAGTATATGCCTGGCAACATAAAGAACTTTGCACATATGAACTCTTTTAATTCTAACAACCCACAGATAAGTTACAGTTATTATTCCCCATTTTACAGATGAGGAAACTGAGGCACAGAGAGGTAAAGTAACTGGGTAGTTACACAGCTAACAAGTTGCAGAGCTGGGATATGACCCCAGGCAGTCCAGGTCTACAGTCGTAACTACTTCCCTATATTGCCTTTTACAAGGAAAAGCGAGAACTTGACTTTTACATTTAGTAAAAAAACATAATCATTGGTAGGCCCCAGAGGGTGGTTAAAGGGGGTTTATTTATTCATTTTGGATTTGTACCTTTCAGGAAAACTTGATTTTAAAAAAACGTCTTAAGGAAAAACCCATCTTATTAAAATTTCAAGTCTTTTTAATCATTGGTCTGCATCTTGGGAGGTTGAGATGCCACTGTTAACGAAATCCACAGTAACTCTTGCACCCGAAAATCCTCCACACACTCAGTGCTAAGGTGAAAATTTGTGCAACACTAAACCCCTGGTAGGGCCAATGAGAAGGCTTCCAGAAGCCATCACGCCAGCACCACAACCACTTCTTAAAGACAAAGCATTCCTGGACTTGGTCTCCTGAGCACTGCCCCTTGGCACCTAGAAGAAGTGATCAGCATTCAGACAAGCCTCTCCTCTGGGCTTTGTTCTTACAAACAAGAGCAGGGCAGTAAAACCTGTTGAGCAGCCACAGGGCTAGTAATTCCTGAGCCTTTCCTAAGCACAGAGACACCCTACTAAGAACGAAGTCAGCACCTGCAGGAACCAGCCACCAACTGCAGGCGTCTCACATCCACTCCAGGGTCACGGACAGAGTAAGCCTGGCTGAGCTTGGTTTGTTTGCCTGAGGAACCCAGAGGCTTCAGAGGCCTTGCCTCAGGGTCCTTGCAGCCACACAACAGACTACTGATGACAATTAAAATTCTGTAGAGACCTCCTCCTAAATCAGCTCCACCCCTCCAGCTGAGCAGAGTAAACAAAACCAGGGCATCCCCCAAAGTTAAAGAGACCCAAGAATCCCTCTCTCAGGGAAGAGCAGAAACACTCAACTGACCTCAGACAGGCAGCCCCTCTCCCCAGCTTCACACTGCTGGAGCCAAGCTAGGCAGGGGCCAAACCTGTGCCCCACTTCCCCTCCTCCTCACCTTCCCACCCCCACCATCCCACACAAAATGCCCAGGAGACAGTCCAAGAACATACCTATTCGTTGCACAGCATGAACAATTGTAGAACCACTTCCAATTCCCAGCACTTGGTTATTCTGCCAAAAAGGGGAGGAACAACCAAAACTTATTAATACCATATTTTACTCCCTCTTCATCCCACTTCCTAGAACTATAAAATTACTATGAACAGCAATTCACCAACATGGGTGCAAGGTAGGTACTGTGCCCATTTTACAGAAACATAACCACTGAACCTCGAAGCTGTACTTTCTCCTAGTGCCCTATGGCAATTTATCAGCCAAGTCCTCCTCCTCTCATCTCTGACACTGACATCACCATTTCTTCCTGTTAAAAGATAAACGGAGGCATAGTAAAAATTTTAAGAGTTTATTTGAGCAAAAATTGATTCGAATTGGGCAGTATCCAATCGAGCAGATCGAAAGAAACTCCTAGGAGCTATACAAAAATGAAAGACTTTTACAGTCAGAAAGGAGCAGGAAGAAGGAAGTCATACAAGGCAAAAAAGCAGGCTGGTTATGACAAGGTTACTTTTCTTTAGGGAATGGCAGGGGTCCATCAGGCAGATTACCTAACTAGTGCTGATCAGACAATTCCTGATTGAATGGTTTAAGATTTCATTTCTGGGAGAGCCAAAACTGTAACTAAGTCTCAATTTGATGACATGGGGCTTAGCATAAGCAACTCCATTTTAGGCCTGTTGTCTTGTTTTTAACACTCGCTACATCCTACCAGACAAAAGGCTTGGCTTACTTACAATGCACAGCAACTCAATTTGGCCTCACAAAAACGGCCTGCAGATGAGCACTGAAAGATTCCTGGCCAACCCCAGGGGGGTGATCAGAAAGGAAAGGCTCTACAAGGAAACACAACAGAGCCTAGGTGCACCCTAAGAGCAGAAAGCAGAGGTTTCTGGCTTTAGCACTTTTTCACACAAGCTTAACACCAGAAGGCAGGGGACTGACCACAGGCACCTTCAAGTTGGTGCCATCACAGGGAACCTCAGAGACACATCAAGCCCACCATCTAGAGGCCCCTAAAGTCAGCAGAAGAGGGGAGAGTCTGCAGTAACCTCAAAATAGCAATTCACATCAGCATCTGTCCAGTTGATGCCAAGGGGTCCTCATTTTGTACAAGCCTGTCTCAGAGAATATGGGAAGAAGGTGAAGGCTTAGTTAAGAACATAAGAACTAGTCTTCACCTGCAATAGGAAGGATTTGTGATAGATGTAGAGTACTTCCTGAGTACTAAGGACAAGAAACAGGTGTCACACTACTGAGCCTGCCATCTTAAGAAAGGGGGAAGGTACCTATGAGCAGACCAGGGGCCCAGTGAGGTCAGTTAGACCACAAACAGCAAAACAAGGTCAGGGTAGGAACAGTCAGGAACCAATTGTGAGCTCAGTTCCTAAGCAATTTCCTGGGAGCAATCTCCTGCCAGTCTAAGGCAAAACAGCTAAAAACCAAAGCAGCAGCTACCATTAAGCACCTATCAAGAAGATTTACAAATGTTAATATAAATCAAATCCCACAACCACCCCCTGTGACCTTGAGACCCATTATCTCCCCTTTAAAAATGAATCCAACACTGTAAGGAAAAATTTAAGACTTAGAAATGAGCAAAAGAGATTATTGGACATCCTTTCAATGGCATGCGGAGCCTGCAGGTATCATCTGATCCGACAGGAGTGAGTCTATGCCTTGGACTAGGCCACTTTACAATGCTAGAGAGACTTTATCTTGTAGATAACTGTTAACAGTGCAAATAATTCTTGTCCATAGAAATGCAAATTAATTGTTTTGTGAGATCCAACTGATTATTACCCCATAGACAGGTCTTATTTTAACATTTCTTGAATGCATATAAATTTATGGTTCTTTGGTTTTTCCTGTGAACAGGTTGTAACATCTTTTCCAGTTCCCTCATTGATTTAATGAGTTACATAAAATCTTTGATATGTTTATTCTGTATCTGTATAAGTATCATGATTTTACCTTTTTTAAAAAAATCATCTTTGGGGCCAGCCCTGTGGCACAGCACTTTAGTTCGTGCTTTGGCAGCCCGGGGTTCGCTGGTTCGGATCCTGGGCACCAAACGATGCACTGCTTGTCAGCCATGCTGTGGCGGCGTCCCATATAAAGTAGAGGAAGATGGGCACGGATGTTAGCCCAGGGCCAGTCTTCCTCAGCAAAATGGGGAGGATTGGCAACAGATGTTAGCTCAGGGCTGGTCTTCCCCACAAAAAAATAAAATAAAATAAAATAAAATAAAAAATCATCTTTTTAACAATATCAATTACCCCACACACACAACCTCACTTTGAAGATGCAACTTCAGGAAGTTCGATTAGCTGAAACATCATTTCTTTTTAAATTTCTTAGAATTTCAGGAACTGATTAACAACTAACTCATTTGGCAAGGGGAAGCCCATAGTGAAACTTTCTTTGTAGGAGGAAGAAAAGTCCTGGAGGGCCCTCAAGACAAACTGAGGGGTGCAGTCAACACTCCTCACTCCCACGGGACAAAGGCCACAGAATACCCAACGCCAGCCCTGGGAACCCACATCTGATATGGTCCTTCTTAAAGTAAGGCTCTATCTCAAACTAGAAAAGATTGGAAAGGATGACCAACGGGGAGGGAGTTACAAAAAAGAACAAATCAAATGCTAATGTCCCCAATTCTAGCTGGGCCTCTCCCACCTACACAGGGCTTTACCCACCAACTTCTGTGTTTGTGACCCGATGGAAATCACTAGTTCATCGTTCCAAAGTCACCAAATACACCAAGGGGCCCTCAGAGCAGAGCTCATGCTAGGTCAGGATTCCACCTGCAATGATGACCTCAAGAAGGCAATGCATCCAATGGTCATGTGGCTTCCTGGGCAAACCTCAACAGCAAGGTCTTCAAGACAAGTAAACAGTACATCACAACACAAAAACATTCAAAATAGCTGAGTATCTGAACATGTAAAAATCTTCAAGTAATGAGAAAATGTCTTTACTTATTAATGCCTAGGTAGGCTTAACATGATTTTCACACCTGACCTAAAGCTGAGAGCTCTAGTTACACAGTAATTCAACTTCCAGATTCCTCACTACCATGCTCAGCCATACACTCATGTCACCCGCAGGCAGGTGGCACACAGGCGAACTTGGGTGAGTCAGATAAGCACTGTGCAAGGCTCCTCCTTGGCTTTTGGAGGAGGCCAGGAATTACAGGGGCCTGCCAGGCCTAGAGCTCTTCAACCATGTGGTCCTGCTACCTTGGAATCAAATGACTGGCCCAGGAATCAGTGTCCTAGCCAAAGTCAAACAGAGGTGGCCAAAGGCTGTTTGTGCCCAACAGCGCCAGGCTGTCAAGCAGGCTCTGCTGGAGGAGCAAGCCCCTTCTAATGGGCAATACTAAACCACATGTTGTATGCACAACATCAGAACTTCACTCACCTGTTAACCTTGGAAATATGTCTTCTGCTGACCAACTGGAACCACTGCCCACCAACTTTTTCAAGGCTAAGCCAGTCAAAAAAAAAGCCCAAGCTCCAAAGAGAACAAAGGGGACTACAGACCTTCAGGAGAGCATGGCCCTGCATGATGACCCATCCTGAGTGGCTACACTCCCAGAAACAGACAGACCTGAGTCCAGGTTCGCTACCCAAAGGATTCAGCTGAGAACTCTCCAAGCTCTCCATCCATCCAGACATGGAAGTGGTCACCACAGTGGAACACCAATAGGCTAAGAACTGGAAACTCGACACCCCAGAGATTCTAAGCAAAGGACTGCCAATAACCCCACAACCTCCATATTTGTGTCCACACTCCACACAATTCAATGAACATTTACTGGCAGACCCCACTGTGACCAACACTGAATGAAGATAAAGTTAACTACCGTCTAGGAGCTTACCCTTTAGAGGGATGGCAGAGACAAATACACAGATGACCAGAACATGAGACACCAGCACAAGGCACCAAAGAGGTATAAAGTGCTACAGAATCAAAGAGGAGAAATCTTTCTCCCCTTAGGAGGCTAAGGAGAAACTGAAAGGAGGAAATGGCCTTTGAAACAAATCCTAAAGGACATATAAGATTTTAACAGGCAAAGGCAGAGAAGAAAGAGCATTCTAGGTCAAGGGCAGTGATGTAAAAACACACACTATATGCCAGTAATCTGACTTTTCCAACGTTCTGGAACATGGGAGAGAAGAGAGCATTAGAAGGAAACAAGACTGTGGGCTTAAGGACAAGAACGAGAGCCTCTTATCTGTGTGGCCCCTCCACCTGGCTCAGTTACGTACCTCACAATAGATGTTCCAGATGTGTTACACAAAGGTTAGGATGAGGCCACCTGAGGGCCACTGTGACAAGAGCAGATGAGAGCTTCGGAAGATGATAATACATCAGTTAGGAGGTCCGCAGAGAAGACAAGATAAAGGGCAAGTGAAATCCTCTGGCCACGGGGAGAGCCTAAACCAGGAAAGTTGGCAGGTCAAAGGGAAAGGTCAGCTCTAAGGACATTCCAAAGACGGAATCAACAGGACTTGGTACACAACCTACCTCGATAAACTTACATGAGTAAACAATTTCAAGAGACAAAGTGCTGGAGAAAAACATAGCCTTAGATGGGGCAAAGGAGACCCCCCCAGGGGAGGGCAGCTAAGCCTTGACAATTAGGAACAAACCATGCTCAATAAATGTGTAAATTTGAATTAGTTATCCTGTTTGCAAAGTATCCAGGACCTGATTCTCCTCCTCCCTTTAGCCACATTTCTGGCCATCACACCAACTGCCTGACACAAACTAAGCACTCAATAAATACCTGGCAAATGAGAGAAATGAATAAATCAATGCTAAAGAGCAGAAAACAAAATTCAAGTAGTGTTGGGATCTCAGCAAAGAAGTTTGGTAGGGAAAGTGGATGCAACTGAGACTGGGGTGAAATGCCCCCAAAAGGCCAATGGAGATGTCCCCAGGATCACTTGGTAACTTCATGGAAAAATGTGGCTGGAATCCAATGTTTTGGGGCTCCAGCCTGAGGCGAGGGCTTGCAGATTTTTATTTAACCAAATATATAATCATAAAACAACGGTCAGGGAAACACGTGCCACCAAATATTAATGTAAATAGGTTAATAGGAAAACTAACATATAGGGCTTTTCTAATTGTACAGACTTCATTCATCCATCTATTAACTATTCACTTTATCCGGGCATTTAGAAATTTCAGCTTCTTGTCCCGGTTTTGCAGCTGAGGCACTGAATCCCAAAAGTAGAGCCAGATTACACATTTCACATTATCTCTGTGAATTCCCATAGAAAAACCTATTGCTAACCAGATTTGGAACAAGTTACACCAGAATAGGGCAGCCGTGGAACTGGTGGAAGGGCAGTGGAACAAGGGTCACTTGGTTTGGGTTCTGGAAGATCCTTAGCCATTCCTTCTACAGAACACGCTAAGCCACAGGTTACCACACCGGCCCCTCCCACTTAACCAGGCTGTTTGAGGATCACACATCATCTATCTATGCAAAATTGTAGTAAACTAAAGCATTACCAAATATAAAGAACTATCATTTGAGAAGATAAGGGAGTCTGATACCACTTTCTAAGGACAAAAGAAAGACATAAAGCCAGTAAAGCCAAGGGAACTCCACCCAAGGGCAGAGATACTCCACTTGGCTCCCGAAGTACTATAATTAACTTGATTGGTGACAGCAAATCCACTCCGGTTAAAAGACTCCACAAACAGCACCACACCCGCCGCTTAACAAACAAGTTGGGCCACGACCTCACCGAGTAACAGCTAAACATCTCCGCACCCAGATCTTAAAGAACAGCATCCTCCAGACTTCAGGTGTCCAACCGGCCCTGTCAAAGGGAGCAAGTTTAAAGCCCTTTGGCTCTGTCTCCCCTTCCCTCTGGTGACTACACTCAGAAGCGGGCGCGCGCCGAATTAGAACCTCCTTGGAATGAAATTTCAAAGCACTTTTCAAACCAGCTCTCCACTGACTTCCCAGGACACCGAAGAGAAGTGAAGACCTCTTGGCAGCTCCAGAAATCATCATGTTCCATTTGTTGATAAGGAAGCCACACGGCAAGTCCCTTCCAGCCCCACTCCAAACATCAGACACCACCAGGCTTCACTTTATAAACTGTTATCCAGCCGGACGAGGAGTCTCTAGACAGCTCAACTTTTATGGGACTCGCCCCCAACCGATGCCACATGTAAAAGGCCTCTAAGGAGCTGGGAAGAAGCGGGTCTAAACCAGGGTAAAGTGCGCACTCTCTCCCCTCTCACGCAGCCCCAGCCGTGCCAGCAACCAGGCGCGCAACATGAGCCTATCAGGGCGAGCACAGAAGCCCCACGCCCCGAGCTGCTCACCCTCACGTGGTTCTCCACGGCCGCGCGGCCCGCCAGCTTCTTGGCCTCCTCGGCCTTAGACATCGTGGAGGGGCCCGGGCAGACGCTTTTAGCGTCCCCGCCACTGGTGTTTGTGTTGCCAGCGCCGCCGCGGGTCCCGAACTGCGCGGGCCCCGGCAGCCGCACGTGGGAGCCCGGGACGCCCCAACCGTTCCCGCCTCCGCCAGAGGCCGCGCCCCCGGCCCGCCCGGGCAGCGGGGCCAGGACCCGCCCGTAGAGGGTGCTGAAGGGCCCCGGGCGCTGCATCCCGACGCCTCGCTCCAGCCTCCGCCACGGTCCCGCCCCCGGCTCCTCCGGAAGTCTGGTAGCCCACGTACACGGTCCGCACCCGCTGCTGCGCGGGCCTTCCTGGGAAATGTAGTTCTATGGTTTCAGTAGCCCGAAGCCGCGCCCCAGCCTGGACTACCAGCCCCACAATGCTCCGCGAGCCGGTGCGCAAATCGCCCGCGGCTGGCTTTGGCGCGTAGGCCTGTATGGCTCGGTTAGCCGCGGTTGGGTGAATCCTAGAGGTTTTTATGTCTGCCCGCTCGTTCGAGAAGTGGATGGTAAACCTGACTCTGTTGTTTTTTCCAGCAGCAAGAACGTGACCGTGGACGAAACCTCAGGGTGGTTGCTTTTCTGGAGACGTCCCTTTGGGAGTGACTTCTCTAGACTCTCTCCCCAGGGAAACGCACATGCGGGCTCTGGCGCTCGCTGAAGTCCACTCTGAGACCCCCGCAGACCCAGGACTACCAATTTAGAAACCCTCGCCTTAGACATTGTTCTGCACTCGGTAGTATTGGATGGCGTGCTTCGTCCATAGAGAACCTGGCCCCTCGCATAAGAGTGTGCCCTGCAGAGACCCCGCAATCCTTGTTGACTAACAAGGCCTTTCACTGAACTTAACAACTTTCTCTTTTCTTTTCTACCTGTAAGGTGTCTTGCTGTAGGGAATAGTAAGGGGCAGAGAATTGTTATTGTCTCCATTTTACAGGCGAGGAAGTTAATGTTGACCTCAGCCGTACCGACTACTTGGAGGTCCTTAAAAAGCACGTAGCCTTTGTGCTTGTCCATATTGGTGGAATTCCTTCTGTCTGCCCCTTCACACACTCCAGGCCTTTTTCTGTGTGCTAGGCACCCGTATAGGCTGCTGTTATTGCCAGCTCACCTGGATTCTCTTTGCTGTGTCCTCTGGACCTCCGCCTTAGTCTGCAGGAGGAAAAGTTATTTGAGGTGATATTTGAATCCTAGGTTTTAGGCAGAATTTGGAAATTAGCACAGAGTTCTGGCTAAGAAGAGGGAAAAAATTTCTGGACCCTTGCTACAGTTGGTCTCTACAGTTGCCTAAGCCCACCTTTTCTGCATCCTCTTGGGGGCAGTCTTTCCCCCATTCAGGCTCCTCTACTCACTACCGAAAGATTCGTGGAGCAAAAGTTAGTGCTTTACCCCTCCAACCTCAGATCATTCGCACTGGGGCTCCCCGCCACCTTAAATGCTCTGCCTGTGGTTCTGCCCATCTCTGCGCTGCCAGCTCCATCTTATCCTTTAGACTCAGCTGAAATACCACTTCTTCAGAGAAGTCTTCCTGACCACCCTAAATTGGGTCCCTACCCACCCATCCTCTATCACTTTACCCATTGTTTATTTCCATCATAGGACTTTCCTTGATCCTTTATTTGTTTACTTAGTTTTGTACTTGTTTATCATCCATCCTCTCTAGAAAATATTTGTAAGAAGAGAGAATTTGCTTTTTTCCCTACAGCATCTTACATGTGTCTGACATGTAGATGGTCCACAATACCTAAAGCATGATTAAATGATTGAATAACAAAGAGATTTCATGCCTCGACCCCACACTTCACCTTTGGCTGTACAGAATTTCAATCCCTGCACACATGCTCTTACCTCCATGTCTTTGCACGCACTGTACCCTTCTAACTCTCAGATGTTCTTACCGACTCCACTCTTTTACTTGTTACTCTGCAACTCTGAACCCCACTGCTAGCTGGATTGGCTGCTCTTCTGTGCTCCCAATTGCCTCTCCCCTCTCTGTTGTAGTCCGTCTTACTCTGGTCACTTGACTGTCTCACTCAAAAGACTACAAGTCTCTTGATGGCAGAGACAGTCTATTCCTCAGAGAACACACAGTGCCTAGCGCAATATTTTGGGAGTGAGCAGTGTCCTACAAAGTTCCACCTGTCTGTGCCTGTTTTCTCTTTCCCTCTTGTCTCTCTTCTCTCTATCTTGCCATCATTTCTCATTCCTGCCCCACTTTTAACCTTTCTCCTTAGGTGTGCCAGTGATGCCCAGTGACTCTTCTGGCTGTTCTGAAATCCCAGTGGCAGTTCATGAGTCTGAAGACTATGCTGATCCTTGGAATAGTATGGGCATTGTGTTCCTATGACACTTTTCATATACATATTTATTGATAATAGTGCCAGACACCATGCTAAAAGCTTTGCAGGCATTATCACGTTAATCTTAACAACTCCAAGAAGTGGGTACTATTATTCCCATTGTACAGATGAGGCACAAAAGAAGTCATGACTTACCCAAGGTCACGCTGCTCATAAATGAAGCTGGGCTGCAAACCTTCAGTGACTCCAGGACCAAACTTTAATGGAATCACCTAGATGGAGATTTATTAATTGCCCCCCCACACACCAATATAGCCCTAAACTTTGTATAAACCACACAGGTAATGCCTTTTCGCTTTCAAGTCATAAGTAATAACAATGGACCTTAAGATAAAATAGTTAATAAGGGGAAAAAAGAAAAAAAAAAAAACTCTAAATGAGGAAGTACTAAATGAAAGGATGCAGTTTTTGGATGCTGGACCACTTTCAGGGTCTCACAAAGGTGAGATCAATCTACTTTATAATTTTAATAACCCGCTGAAATTCTATTTTTTTCTAGATTATCACATTGGAAAGAACCACCCAGGGGTCATTTTTCCCTTTTTCATGGACCCTAATATCCTTGGAAAAGAGTTTTCAGGGACAGAATGAAGGCTCACAGTGGGTAGAGCCCTCCATCCTGCACTATTGCTGGTGGTGAGAGGGAAGGCCTTGGGCACCTCGCCCCCTTGATGACTCTAGTGTGGTCCAGTCTGAGAGAAAACAAAAGCAATGGGGCACCAGGGAACTTCCCATAATCCTGAGTTGTAGGCTCCCCCAGGGAGGGAGACAGCCACTATTATGTGCCTGCCTGGGCTTCAGTGAAGCAAAAAAAAAACTCTCCCTCTCCACTTCCCCACCTTCCTTCTCTCTCGCGTCTCTCTTTTTCTTCAGTGTGCTCATTTGGAAGCGGGCTCCCAGGGAAGACTGTACAGAGCTACAAAACATGCTGGAACAGATTTGAGGATTCTGCCAGAGACTGGAGTGGGGCTAACTCAAATACACCTCATGCTAGAGTTTGGATTACCCTAATTTTATTCAGCAGTGAGACTGATTTAGAAATAGGTACTCAAGCTAACATCCCCTTAACACTTAACTCTCACACCCTTAGAGTGGTCCTTTGGAGCCTCAACTTGTGGCCTCCATCACTTCATCCCTTTACTACAAGGGCAGGTTTTATTGTCTACTAATAATTTTGACTGACAAGGAAGGTCTTGGAAGAGGATGAGATCTTATTATTGATAGTCTAGTGATCAAAATGAGCCATGGTTAATACATCAGTGTTATTGCCTTGCTATACTTTTAACACTGGAAGGGAGCATAGAGCAGTCTGTTTACCAAAACCAAGTCTTCTAGCTGGTTGACCACATGGTCCTGAAAAAAAAAAAAAAAGTGTATAGAACAATTCCTTCCTGCTGTGTGAAACCATTCCTTGCTTAAGGATTGAGCTGCCTTTTGAAATCTTTACAGCAGTGGCTGTCAACCTGGAGTGATTTTGCCCCCAGGGGATATTTGGCAATGTCTGGAGACATTTCTGGTTGTCATGACTGGGGAGTTCTACTGGCATCTAGTGGGTAGAGGCCCGGGATGCTGCTAAACATCCTACATGCACAGGCAGCCACACACACAGAGTTTTCCCACCCAAAATGTCAACAGTGCTGAAGTTGATAAACCCGCCTTAAAGAATCCCCAAGAATCACCAGTGGCCTGACTGGTCTACCCTGTGCAGCGTGTTTCACCTGCTTCACCACACCCAGAACTCCTACGTGATTGACCTCTCCAGTCCCCTCCTGTCACTAAGGAACTCCCCACCTCCCCCACCACCACCCCTATTGGTTATTCCTTGTTCCCCACAGCACCCTCAGAAGTTGGCCTGTTCTCTTTGGTCAAGGTTGTCACTCAGTTCCATTGATTTTTTTTTCTCTGGATGAGGCTGGAAGAAGCTTTAGATCCATATGGGTGGAGGAGGAGGAGGATGAAGGAAATCAGGCTTTGCCTGGCGAGCATGGGGGGTGGTGCAAACATCCACAAGAAGGTCCATCCTTTCCACACCATCAGATGGATCAGCTCTGGCCATCATGCCTGCACTATTATCCCAATAGCCTGTCTCTGTTCAGCCTTGAGCATCATCAACCTGATTTACCAGGTACCTGGCCCCAAAGAAGGGAAGGATTTGTATCCCACTTTAAGAAGGAGGCAAGAGAGGAAGAAAATAACCTGTTCTGCCACTTTGGTATATAAATGAGTTCTCCAAAGAAGTCAGAGGGGCACTTCTAAGACTGGACCACATGTTTTAGCCATGGACCTTCTTAATACTGACTCCTTGAGGTCTCTGCCCACTCATAGTACCACTGCCCCAATCCTCAGCCCTCCAATCCCACCTCATGCCCATTATATCATCCTATTCTGCTCTAACATCATCTTGTTAAGTAACCTGTTTCTTTGTTTATTGCCTGTATTCCCCTTTGTAGAATATAAGCAGAAAACTTGCCTTTCTTATTCACTGCTGGATCCCCACATTTGTAGAATGAATGAATACAGGGCACCAGCCCTTGGTTCCTCTTTCCCCTCATCCTTCATCTCCTCACCTTCACCCTCACTCTACCTCAGGCATGGTATGGAATTACCTCTCTCTTTATTAGTTTACAAGAAGTTTAAGAGTTTAAGAAATAGTTTTACCAAGAAACTATGATAAAACAACAGACCAAGATAACTCCATCCCAAATGTATCCCCTGTATCTCTGACGCTGTTTGCTATGTATAAAGCACACTGTAGGCACTACTGGGTGCTCTGCACAGTGTTCCTGATATCTTACAGCAAATGTTTCCTTGCCGATTGCATTCCCTTCCTTGCATCTTGCATCTTGGGCATTTCCCTGACTCAAGGCCCAGCCACAGTTTAGAGGGGAGGGGCTTCAGATAGAGGCTGCTGGGCCTGGGTGTCACCATACATGGGCGGGGTTCAAGCAGGAAAGGAACAGACCGGGGTCAACCACCTTTGTTCTCCCCACCAGAAAAGCAGGGCACATCTTGAACACCATTTAGAGTGGCCTGACATCAAGTCCTATTATTGGGAAAGGAAGCTGCAGGAAATGAGTGTTGTTTCTATTATTACAGGGAAGATAAAAGCAAAACAAATTGCTAACTTTCTCAGCATGTTTTTCTTAAGTTGATTAGAACATCCAGACTCTCCCAGGCTTCAGTTTTTTCCTAAATTATAATCTAAATATTTACTGGGTTTATGACTCAGATGTTTTGATTATAATTTTTAATAAACTTTATTTTTTAAAGCAGTTTTACATTCATAGCAAAATCGAGCAGAAGGTACAGAGATTTCCCATATACCCCCTGTCCCTACACATGCTTTCCCCCGTTATCAACATCCCTCCACCAGAGTACCTTATATTTATTACCATTGATGAACCTACATTGACATAGCATTGTCACTCAGAGTCCATAGTTGGCATTAGGGTTCACTCTTGGTGTTGTACATTCCATGAATTTGGACAAATTTTATAATGACATGTATCCACCATTGTAGTATCATACAGAATAGTTTCACTGCCCTAAAAATCCTCTGTGTTCCACCTGTTCATCCTTCCTTCCCCCCAATCCCTGGCAACCACTGATCTTTTTACTGTCTCCATAGTTTTGCCTTTTCCAGAATGTCAAATATTTGGAATCATATACACACCATGTAGCCTTTTTCAGATTGTCTTCTTTCACTTAGTAATATGCATTTAAGTTTCCTTCATGTATCTTCATGGTTTAATAGCTCATTTCTTTTTAGTTCTGAATAATATTCCATTGTCTGGATGTACCACACTTTATCCATTCACCTACTGAAGGACATCTTAGTTGCTTCCAGGTTTTGGCAATTAGGAATAAAGCTGCTGTAAACATCCGTGTGCAGGTTTTTGTGTGGACATAAGTTTTAAACTCCTTTGAGTAAATACCAATGAGTGTAATTGCTGGATCACATGGTAAGAGGAGGTTTGGTTTTGTAATAAAATGCTAAACTGTCTTCCAAAGTAGCTGTACCATTTTGCATTCCCTCCAGCAATGGTTGAGAGTTTCTCTCGCTCTGCATCCTCATCAGTATTTGGTGTTGTCAGTGTTCTGGATTTAGGCCATTCTAATAGATGTATAAGCGGTATCTCATTGTTGTTTTAATTTGCATTTCCCTGATGGCATAGGATATGGAGCATCTTTTCATATGCTTATTTGCCATCTGTTTGTCTTCTTTGGTCAAGCATCTGTTGAGGTTTTGGCCCATTTTTAATTGGATTGTTTGTGTTCTTATTGTTAAATTTTAAGAGTTCTGTGTATATTTTGGAAAACAGTCCTTTATCTGATATGTATTGTGGAAATTAATGAAAGAAACCTTAACTTCCAAATTGGAATCAGAAAGTTCTGTAGGGGGAGCTCTGATACCCTAGCATACATTGTCAATTACACCAACTAGGAAGAGAGGAGGCTTGCATCTTGGACAGGAAGTAAAACTACTTTACTAGTGAAGGAAGATTTCTCTCCCCACACAGCAACCCAGTCAATGGGAAATGCCGCAGCTCAACCAATGAGAAGCTGTTGCTGCCCTGAACTGCTACTTTCCCCTGATGGGGAGAAAGAGCATTCTCTACCCACTCTGGGTCCTTTCTGGCTGGGCTACATATTAAATTGACATGAGGCCGAATAGCAGGAGAAAATCAAACAAAGCTTTATAAACCACGTATACATGGGAGAGATCAGGGAGTGTCTCTCGACAAAATGGTGGAGATTCTCCTCTTATATAGACAAACGATTTTGGGGGGAGTTGGGAGTGTCAGCCACGAGGGATTACAAGAAAAGCACAGTAAAGTTATGCAGATTTAAGGCCTCACCTTCCACATTGACCAGTTTCTAGAGATGAGGTCATCCACCCCTCTTCCCAGTACAGAGAAGGAGATACCTTTACAAATGGAGATTTCCCTTACAAATGTAAATGTATGGTAAACAGAACTTGGGTAGGAATGGGCGTAGCAAAGACCCTCCCAGTCTATGATACCCAGAGTCATCCAAGGTGAAGGCCCATCCCAAATCCCTTTAAAGAGTTGGGGGAGGTGAAGGTCAAAGCCTCCTTCAGAGCAAGGTAGAGAGAGACACATCTTGAGGTGGCCAATTCTGACCCCCCACACTCCCAATGAACTTTTGTTTAGAACAGCCCCTCCCTACTCCCCTCTTTTCTCTATAAAGGCAGCACCTCTCCTTTGTTTTTCGGATTTGCCTATGGTTTGCCATAGCATGCACATCGCAAATTGCAATTCTTTTGGCTATTCCTGAATAAACTCATTTTCAGATAAGATAACAAAGCAAATTTGCTTTTTAAGTTGACGGTCTTTTGCAAATATTTTTTCCCAGCCTGTGGCTTGTCTTCTAATTCTCTTGACAGTGTCTTTCACAGAGCAAAAATTTTAATTTTAATGAAATTCAGCTTTTCAATTCTTTCTTTTATGGATTGTGCCTTTGGTGTTGCATCTAAAAAGTCATTGCCAAACCCAAGGTCATCCAGATTTTCTCCTGTTATCTTCTAGGAGTTTTATAGTTTTGCATTTCGTATTTAGGTCTGTGGTCCATTTGGAGTTAATTTCTGTGAAGGGTGTAAGGTCTGTGTCTAGATTAATTTTTTGGCATGTGCAAGTCTAGTTTTCCAGAACCATCTGTAAAAATTCCCTCAGAGCTCAGGGCCCAAGAAACCTGTGTTTACTTCTCCTGGTTAATGATGTGCTTCCTACTATTAGACAACAAAAGCTCTGCTCAGGCTTTTTGGAAGCTCAAAGCTTCCACTTTTCAGTGATGGAATACAGCTGGTGGATTTCTTAAGTAAGTTTTTTCTACTTTTGTACATTTCCTATTATCCCAATATGTTTGAGGTTATCTTGTATTTGTCCCCTTATATATCCACCTGGGACCAAATATATGGGCAGCACTGCACCTTACATATTTTATGAATGCCTTTCATTTTTACCCTAGAAGTCTTTGAAATAAATAAGTTTATCCCAAACCCATACTATCCTCTAAGGAGAGAAATCACCATCTGTTCTTTCAATTATGCTCAGCTGCCTAGACTGGCTTATGCAATATGCACCAGATAATAGAGCCACCAGCAATTTAAGGGACCTCAAATTTGCTAGTACTTTACAAAATTTAACACAAATTTCTTCCCATTTTCAAGTCAATTTTTCTCTCTCCTTAAAGAAATCTACCCTTCTTTGTTCCCATAGAGAACACATGTCTTCTCCTTCCCTTTTTCTCCTCAATCTACTCAGCCTAAACAGAAGGTTTCCAATCAGTTCCCTCATATATTCATTCTACAAATATTTCTGGAGTTTTCACTGCTTGCTGGATGCTGCTCTAGGCACCAGGAATACAGCAATGGGCCACACAGACAAATTTGTCTTTTTGAAGCTCACATGAAAGTCCAGGTTCCTGACTCCGTTGCTGAGGCCAGGGCATCTCCCAATGGAAATGACTCAGTTCCTCAGCACCTTAAAGGTAGATGATGCTCTTAAAAGAGAATTCTCCAAAAGAAGTAAAGTATGACTCTTATACAGATAAAAAAATAGTGAACACATGTTAATGATTTTATTTAACTCATTAACGAGGAAACTGGTGAGGTGCTACCACCAATTTAAAGAAGTCAAAAAAAAAATCACAAATTTATATGGTGTAAAAGAATATTGAAATGAATGTGCCAATGGAGGCAAAACAAATTGTTCCACAGTGGGACAGGGACGTCAACTGAACCTCTGCTAGAGCAGATTTGGCATGTCTGTAGACAGGAATGATTTTCTATTGCTGTTGGTTATCTATAATTTACAGACCTGCAAAACAGCTTCCATAGAATCAGGTAACATGCAGGGGGTGTCCTCTGCAGTCCAGACAATGCATAGCTTTCCACTGAAACCCAAAAATTTCCTTACAATGCCAACGTCAAGTCTTCCATGCTCTCTATCTCTCTAACGCTACAGGGAGCTGGCACGGGATTTCTCAGACTCGGCACTAACGGCATTTTGAACCACATAGTAATTCTTTATTGTAGGGAACTGTAACATCCCTGGCTTTCACCCATTAGATGCCAGTATCACCCCCAAACCCCGCAGTTGTGATAATCAGTGGTGTCTCCAGACATTGTCAAATGTCCCCTGGGGGGCAAAACTGTCCCAAATTGAGAACCACTGAGCTGGCGATACAAGCACACGTGAATACTGCAGCACCAACCGCAACCCCACAAACTGTAGAAAACACAGGCAACCCTAGATAGCTGTAGTCCCAATATAGTCCCCTAGTACCCAATATTTGTCTTAGGATTCTGTGAACATTGGAGTAGCCACAGTCTTGCCCTCCCCCCACCCGAGGCCACAAAAACTAATACAAAACAGCTATAATTAGCAGTTCAATTTTCTCCAGCTTCTTTCCCCTCCCTCATCCCCTCTACCCACCTCCATCCCACCCTTGCCTCCCACCCCAAGTTCTCTGAGAAGAGTTGCAGCTGAACCCATTCAACCTTTCACCCAGACCCACAGCAAGGACTGCACTGTACATAGCAACTCTGATAACATATTCATGAAAACAGCACTTACTCCTATTATATGTAGTGTACTGATATTGTCTATTCTTTTTTTTTTTTCAAACATTCATTGAGCCCTACCAAATTAATTTCACAACCCCTAGTGGGCAGAGACCAACAGTTTGAAATACAAAACTTTGGGGCCTCTGTAACACAGGATCAGAGAAGGAGAGAGACACCTGGATGAAGGATGTATTTAGAGAAGCTCATCATATATTAAAGAGCAGACAGTGGAAATGGGAGGAAGAAAAGCCTTGCAGGCTTTGGTTGGAAGCAAATCTGGTTGAGGTGCCTTCAAGAAGCTGCCCCACCCTTGTAACTTCGAAACATGCAGCATCTCTCCAAGACCTGTTGTGGGGACTGAGTTGTATTTATGGAAGAGACCTCTGGGGACAGGGTCCACGTCTTTTTCTTGAGGATCTCAAAGCTGCTTCCCTGGGACTTTCCCTCGCTAAGGCAGACCTACCTTTCCTTATTACTACACTAGAGACCTTGCCTCCCACCCTGCCCCCCCAACCTATGGAGTAACAGGTGAATGTGCTATCTAAAAAGGATACCTGTTACCCAAAACAAAGTAGGTTTCAGCGGCCGTTTTCAAACCTCTTTTCCCCTCGGCTCCACATCAGTTCTTACTGGCCTTGACTGAACCTCCCAGAGAGGTCTTCAAGTTAGGAAAGCTTTCACTTCTGGGTGTCAGAAAACCCAGCTCAAACTGGCCCCAGCCGCAAAGAAATTGATTGGTTCCCCAAAACAAATAGACCACAGCTCAGCTTGATTTCAATTTCAAAGGATATAATTATAATCCATGTCTGAGTCTGGCCATCTCTAGTTTGGCTCCAGACTCAGATGGACTGTCTCCTTATATCCCAAGACAACTGCCAGAAGCTTCAGATGAGCATCTCCCACCCTCGGAGCAAAAGCCCTCAGCTTTACTTTAATTGGAACAATTTAGAGAATATGCCCACTCAGAACCAATTGGGGGAGGTGGGTTTTGCTTAGTTTGAGCCTCTAATTCTTTAGGAGCTAGAGTTAGCTTCCTTGGAAGGCCAAGGACTGTGGAGAGGAGGGGTGGAATAAAAATGAGGATACTGTTACTAGGTGGAAGAAAGAAATGAATGCTAGGAAGTTGAAAATAGCCCGTGACCACTTGTGCACGGGAGTACCAAGACTACCAGTCAATCTTTTGCTTTGCATCCATTGTGTTCAGTCCTATTGTATTTGTGTTTTCACAGTAGGCTGTTTCAAATTCTTTTTGGAAACAGGTGGAGTTATAAATATATTAAACAATCAATAAAATATTAAAATGGGTTGATATCTCCCGTATACATAGCTACCATCTGCTAGTGTCAGGGACACAATCCGTGAGTGAGCAATGTGGCAAAGGGAAAAAATAGCTGGAATTATAATACTTTTGTAGTCAATTTTTATTCTGTATATTTTACACGAAACAAAGTTGATTTACAATGCTATTCTAGTTGAATATTATCATAACCAACACCAGATCATTGAAAATGTCTATATTTCTCTGCAGATGATATATTGAAGCAACCAACAAGCAAGAACCATTTGCAATGGATAAATGAATGAACAAATTCCAAGCCAGAATTTTAGGAATAGTCCTCTGTTTCACTATATCCAATTAATCTCTTTCTACCTACATGTTCTACCTCCTTTATTACCCTTAGATCCAGCCCCTTTTTTATGTCCAATGGCAGCTCCTCAGGCATTTATCAATTCTAGACTACTGCAACAACTTCATAACTTCTCTCCCTTTTTACCCAGTTTCAACTCCCTTCCACAATCATTAGAGCAATTTTACAAAAAAATAAAGAAAGATCATGTTATCCCTATTTAAATCTTACAGTGTTTTCAGGATCAGTTCCAAACTTCTTAACAAGGCATGCAGGGGCCTTCCAGGAGCTGACCCTTGCCTTTTCCTTCAATATCCTCCTCCCGCATTGGCACCCTCACTGCCTAAACACCAATCACAGCCAGCCAATAGTTTCCCTAGGGCACCATGTCCTGTCATGTCTTCATATCTTTGCAAGAGCTGGTGCCTCCGCCTAGAATGTCCTCTCTACAACCCCTCTGTCCTCCCAGGCTTCACCCTCGTCTGGTTAACTCCTGCTCGTCCTCTAAAACCTAGCTCAGGCCTCACTTACTATTCCTATTTTTGCCCACTAGAGGGCAGGCTCCTTGAGTTCAGAGCCTAGAGCCTGCATCTTTTTTGTCTGTATTTTAAAGACTATACACTGGCACAAGGTAGGCACTCAGTATGTTGTTACTGGATGGGTGGATGGGTGGGTGGGTAGATGGACGGATAATGAATGAACAAAATCGGCATGTTAAAATGTCAGTACAACCCAAATATTGTATAACTGCTTCCAGCTTGTTAAAATATGATTTAACATATATAACTGTTAAAAAGAAGTAAGGGGCCAGCCCGGTGCCGTAGTGGTTAAGTTCACGCACTCTGCTTCGGTGGTCCCGGGGTTCACCGGTTCGGATCCTGGGCGCAGACCTACTCATAGCTCATCAAGCCATGCTGAGGCAGCATCCCATATAGAAGAGCTACAAATCCACAACTATGATACACAACTATGTACTGGGACTTTGAGGAGAAAAAAAAAAGAGGAAGTTTGGCAATAGATGTTAGCGCAGGGCCAATCTTCCTCAAAAAAAAAAGAAAGAAAAACTCAGTTGAAATTGCATTGAATGGATGGATTAATTTAAGATTTGCCATCCTTATAACATTGTCATCCCTTCCAAGAGCGTGAAATATCCATAAAAAAAAAACAGATCCGAAATGGAGTCACTTGTGCTAAGCCCCATGTTAGCAAACCAAGACTTAATACATAACCTAAATGCAGTTTCAGCCTCTTCTAGGAGTGGAATTTTAAACCAATCAGTCTAGAATTTCCTATCAACACTAGTAAGTTAATCTGCCTGATAAGACCCCTGCCCTTTCAGCCCCTAAGGGAAGGTGACCTTGCCTGAAAAAATCTGCTCTTTGTTTTTCTAACTTCCTCATTCCACCCCGTTCTTCCTATAAAAACTCCATTTTGTACAAATCCTTGGAGCTCCTTTCTACTTGCTAGATGGAATGCTGCTTGATTCATGAATCACTGAATAAAGCTAGATCATCAAATCTGCTCAGTTGAGTTCTTTTGGTTTAACAACATATATGATTTAACATATGACATTAGAAACTATATGATGTAATGGAAAGAGTAAAGAATTGAGTTAGAAGAACAAATTGTTAGTCCTGTCTTTGTCACTAACTGGTAGAGGCCGCCTGCATCTCTTGGCTTATGGGTCCTTCCTACATCACTCCCACGTCTTGGTTCCCAGGTCACATCTCCTACTACTTACTCTGATCTCCTGCTTCCCTTTTACCAGAAGCTTTGTGATTACACCTGGCCCACATGGATAATCCAGGATAATGGCCCCCTCTCAAGTACCTTAACTTAATCACATCTCTTGCCATATAAGGTAACATTCACAGGTTGCAGATATTAGGATGTGGACATCTTTGAGGGGCCATTATTCAGCTTACCACTGATAACCATAAGCAAGAAAAAAGAACCTCAACCTAAAGCTCACACTTTATGCAAGAATTAATTCAAAATGGCTCATAGATTTAAATGTAAAATACACAACTGAAAATTTTTAGATTACCAAAAGGAAAATTCCTGTTTTGTTTCTACTCTACTACTCTTCTCAGTACTTTACTTCTGACACCAGATGTAGGTTTTTTCCCCCACATTGACCAATTCTCTGATTCTATGCAGACACCAACTGGGTGTCATACAACTCAATTCAATTCTGACACTATCTATCTGGAGTTAGCACAGACCCCACAGGTTAAGGGCTTAGTCCCACAAGACTGCCCCCACTTCAGATGCCAACCACAAGTCCCAGATTGTCACCTGAGCTTCTGACTGACTGGCTAGAAATTGGAGGTTTCCACAACCCCCTCTTTGGGTTCAATAATTTGCTAGAATGGCTCACAGACCTCAGAAAAACAGTTTACTTACTAGATTATCAGTTTAATATGAAAGGATACAATTTAGGAACAGCCAGATGGGAGAGATTCATAGGGCAAGGTATGTGGGAAGGAGCTCGGAGCTTCCATGCTCTCTTCAGGGACACCATTCTCCCGGGACCTCCATGTGTTCACCAGCCTGGAAGGTTTCCAAACCTCTTATTTTAGGGATTTTTAGGGAAGCTTCATTACATAGGCATGATTGATTAAATCGTTGGTCATTGGTGATTAAACTCAATCTCCAGCCCCTGTCTCCTCCCCTGAGGTGGGGGTGGGACTGAGAATTCCAACTCTTTAATCACATGGTTGCCTCCCCTGGCAACCAGTACCACCCCCTCATCCTTAGGGGCTTTCCAAAAGTCACCTCATTAACAAAAACTCAAGTATGGTTGAAAGTGGCGTGTAGGGAATAACACAAGACATTCCTTTCACCTTTACACTCTGGAGATATTTCGGGAGCTGGGAACAAAAACTAGTTATAACAAAAGATGCTTCTATAGCTCTTATCACTTAGGAAATTACAAGGGTTTTAAGAGTGTGTGCCAGGAGGAATCATGGATAAAGACCAAGATATATTTCTTATTATATCACAATACCACAATTACATAGGAGAAAATTTTCAGGACCTAGGGCTTGTTGAAGAGTTCTTAAGCATGATACTGACAAGAGATTTTCACCTATTGAGGTATATGGGGTAAATATTCGGGTTCAAAACTGACTGAGCTTGAACTGAAAAGCCTGACTTATGACCTGTAAAACATACATTGTACATCTGCTTTAACCATTAAAGAATGCACTCCCTTAGGATAAGAATGCATACTTCCCGGGGCCGCCCGGTGGCGCAGTGGTTTAGTTAGCACTTGGCAGCCCGGGGTTTGCCAGTTCGGATCCCTGGCACCCACAGATGCACCACTTGTCAGCCACGCCTGGCAGTGTCCCATATAAAGTAGAGGAAGATGGGCACAGATGTTAGCCCAGGGCCAGTCTTCCTCAGCAAAAAGAGGAGGATTGGGAAAGGATGTTAGCTCAGGGCTAATCTTCCTCACACACACACACAAAAAGACATCCATCTTGAATAAACACATTGCCAGCTACACAACTAGATAAAGAGCCAGGCTGCCCCACCCATGAAGTTCCCCTTGTAGAAAGCCCTGGGTGACCTAGATAACTGACCATTTGAGTGAGCCTGTTTTTCCCTTCCAATGCTTTAATTTCTAAAAGAGTGAACCAGAGAAACCCTAGACACCCCACCCTCAACCCCAATAAAGGCAGAACCCCAGGTCCACCCTCTCTCTCTCTCTGCCAACAACCTCATTGCATGGCCCTGAGCATTCCGTGTTCCCTCCAGGATCTGTGAGTAATCAACTTTGTTTTTTTAAAGTTCTCTGTTGGTTGTTGCTGGGGTGCGTCTTGCAATCATAATAAGAACCACAAGAGCTTGTCCAGGCACAACACTGGCTCCAAAAGGGGAAATGTCTGTGGGTGCTCACCACAAGTAGTACAGGCGCAGGTGAGTACATCAGGCATTTCTAGCACCACTGTCGATAGGCTGAGATGGACACAAAACAGTGTGACAATGAAGGGGGTCTTTGTGGTGATGCAACAGTTCTGTGTCTTGACTGCAGTAGAGGTTACATGAATCTGTACATGTGATAAAATAGCATACACATACACTATACTGATGTCGATTTCCTGGTTTGATATTGCACTACGGTTATATAAGGTGCAAAACTTTTGCAACTTCCTATGTATATATAATTATTTCAACATAAAATGTTAAAAACATAAATTATATTGTATGTAAACTATATGGCAATAAAGTTAATTTTTTTAAAGTGATCTGTTAAAAATTTGGCAAAATGCCGTGTGACAGCTTCAGTTCATGCTTTGGAGCCAGGAAGAATTGTGCCTTCCCCTTTACTTTCTTGTTTAATCTCAGAGAAATGTCTTAAGCTCTCTGAGCACGCATTTCATCATCTGTAAAACAGATATGATACTATCCACATTCCAAGGTTGGGAGGAGAAATAATCTATGTAGAATGTCTCAGTCATGTAAGTATTCTGCAGATTTTAGTTTTCTTTTTCCTTTCCCCCTACCCCATTGTGAGATTTCTCATATAAAAGAATTTACAAATAATTTTAAAATATTCTTTGTCAGGTTTTTCTATTTTAGTGGTTGGAAATATAGTCACAGCATAGGCAGTCTCCCAGCCATTACCTTCTATGATTCTATCCACAATAAATTCACCCAAGACAGGAATTGTGTTTATCAGGAAGCAATGCTAAGAGTTACCACCAGGTGGCAGACCATCCTCTCTGTTGAAGGATCAACTTAGTTACCGGAGGTAATGGTAACCAGCTATATTTAGATTATGCCGTCTGTCTCGGTTTCCTGCTGTGAAGAATTTGTAGAATAGCCTAGTTTCTTCAGATTTTTTGGCCCTGAGGTTTTTGAATGTGATCCAATAATGTACTCAGTTAAACTTGGTTCAACAGCATATCAAATATTTATCAAGTTCATACGACAGATGCTGCGCAAAGGACTGGGGACCAGCGCTATATCGTGTTCAGGCTGTGTGGTGTGTTTGCTTTTAGGCTGTGTGTGTGTGTGTTTATTGCAAGGTGTTTTCCTATCAAATCCTCCTATATGAAGTCATACGAAGTATTGCAACAAGTATTTGTTATTTGGAACCTAACTTCCATGACCTGGGCAAAGCTATAAGACCTAGGAAAGAATAAGACCAAGTGGACAAAAGTGATTCAGTTGGATTTAAAACCAGCTATTGCACTTTATCAAGACATCTGGGGTCAACTTATCCCAGTTTTCTTGGGATTCTCCCAGTTTTAGACCTGAAAAATCCCATATCCCATGAAACCCCTCAGTCCCAGGCAAACAAGGATGGTTGGTCCCCATACCTAGGGATGGCCTTTCTATTCCTCCCAATCTGAGAGGATTTCAGAATGGGAAATGGGAGTGGATTTCAGAATGACCTTCTCCTGGGTTGTCGCTTACCCTGGCTTGTCATGGGGCCTGCCAACTAGGGCACCACGTCTAGTTGTCAGGTAGACCTAAAGCTCCCCTTTGAATCCTGGGACAGTGTCTGCAAGCAAATCTGAGACAGAATGCCTGGGAAAATGCAGTAGGGTCAGAGGAAAGGCACTCTGAGGAAGTGGCATTTGAGCTGAGCCCCAAATGAAGGCAAGGAGGCACCTATCCAAAGTTCTGGGGAAAAGCATTGCAGACAGAGGGAACAGCAAGTGCCAAGACCCTGAGAGAGGGAGCAATTTAAAATACTGGTGAAACCAGAAGACAGTCAGTGCGGCTGGAGCAGAGTGAATAGGGGAAGAGGGGGCAGAAGTGAGTTTGTCAGGGTAGGCAGGGGCTGGTTCAGGTATGGTCTTGTGGGCCTTGGTAAAGAGCTTGGATGTCGTTCTTAGTAAAGAGAGACCATTGGAGAGTCTTAAGAGGAGGAAGGACATGATCCACTTGGTGTTGTAAAGAGATCACCCTGGCTGCTGTGCAGAGAATGGACTGTGAGGGAGAGGAAGAAGAGAAACCATTCAGGAGGCACCCACTGAATCATAGTGTCGGACTGGTAAGAACTCCAAGCCACCATCTGAGGGTACAGGGCGTGGTGCCAGGGAAGAGGGCTGCCACCAAGAGCAGCTCCTCAACTGGATTCTCACCCCAGCTTCCCACATCCCACTTTATAACTAAGAAGCAACCTAGGCACTGAGCCTGAGGCCTCGGAAAGAATCTGTGGTGTGGAGCCAGGATGACTCCCCCAAAGATAGACACCTAGAGCTTAGAACGCTACTGTCCACACTACTTCACCATGAAAGCAGGCAGAATAGGAGAGGTGAGAGAGTGAGGAGATGTGGTAGAAAAATCAGTGAAACAGGAAAACGATGAACTCTTTTTAGTGCTCTTAGTCCTAAAATGGCACTCACTGCCCAATCTCACTAGCTTTTCCCCTTCCGTCCAGTCTGATGCTGGAGCTGAACAGAAAATGACCGGAAGTTTCTTGCAGAAACTCAGGATGCAACTGCTATAGTCCTTGAAATGAATGGGAGTGCGAATGCAGAGCAGACAGCCTCCCCCAGCATGGCACGCACACATCCCTAATGTGCCAGGTCATTGGGATGGTCAGGCTCTAGAGAGGAGTAGAGCCTGTGGTGTGTCGGGGCATTGACGAGATTTTTGGTGGCAAAGGCAAGAGCTCCAAGAGAGCATGATCTTTAACAGGCCCCCAAATAGTCATGCTGCCTGCTCTTGTGGGAGCCCCATTTCACCTTTAGACTGGGCATAGGCTTAGGGACAGTGATGCTGGAGTGAAACTTGGGGGAAACAGAAGCAATGAATTGGTCAGATGGAGCTAATGAAAACACTCAACTACACACTGTCAGTCTTCAGCAATACCGCCACCCCCCATCCCTCTAAGGTCAAGGAGCATGTGAATTACACAGCTGTGCATTCTGCTGTGAAGAGCATTTGGTTAAGCATGGTTAAGAGCAGCCACCAAATAAATGCTTAAAACAAGTTAGACAGATTGCACACAGGTGGATCACCTGGGCCAAGAAAGCTGTCACCTCAATGAGCAATGCTGGGAACAAAGAGGGACAGTGGGGCAGACGAGTAGGAAACTGGACCCCAGCACGGAGCCCAGCGAATGACGTCATGAACAGCCTGTAAATCAATAATGGATATGCTGCAGTGACTTTGCCAAGTTCTCAAGGTAAACACGGCTCAGGGCTCCATGGCCAATTGCCTCTGTGGACATTATGTTTGATCTGGCGGGACCAGGGCGGGAGCACAGACAGGCATCCCGTGATAATGACTCATAGCTGTACTATCGGTATCACCTGAGAATGGGGGCACCTGAGAATGGCACAGCTGAGGCAGACGGATGAGTTGCAGCCAACCACCCTTGGGAGAACCCAAATCTAGTCGGGCTAATCACAAAGCATTGCCTTATTCTCTCCTCAAACCCAAGTGGGGTATGGTGATTTCGTCTGTAATCTTAGCCTCTGAGGGAACAGACATAGATGTCTATAAAGATAAGCCTTCTCTTGTCTACTCTCTGGTTAGCCTGAGGGGAAGTTTGTATAAGAAATGAAGGATAAATGACTGAATCTTTCTCTTTATTTATAGGCCACTGTCACTTTCTACATGGTCCTAATTGATTACACCCCATCCTGATACTTTTACCACTGTATTTGGTCCCCACTATATTTGTATGTCTCCCTTACTCAACTGCAAGCTTCCTGAGGGCAAGGGTGGTATCAGACAGCCCCAGAGCCTAGCACTCTACCTGGCATATAACTGATAGTCAAGACTGTTGAATGAGGGAATGACTGTATTCTGATCCAGGATTTTCTCTGTGTTTTTACCTTTGTGCTGCTACCACAGACTGCTTCCAAGTGGGGCTTCTCCCCTGTCTTGACCCTGAATCAGAGACAGGATCAAGCCCTCTTAATAAAAACGAAACGCAGAGCTTCCAGACTGGAACTAGCCCAAGAATCTCCATGTGAGGTGCCGGCAGCTGGGCAATGAGGTGGCACCTTTGTTCAGACCCTTTGGTCTTTTCCCTCTGCTTGCCCAGCTGTGAACAAACCCTTCCTATTAGAGCTTGTGTCACACCTGAAACAGCCAGAACGTGCAATCCCTACTTCAAGAAGGGCTGGGCAATTTTACCCAATACTTTGAATATGAGGGCTTTTTTTTACTTAAGTAAAAAAAAATCTCGCAGATCTCTACTTGTTAGTAGTTTTTTCCAGTATTTGTTGACCTAACAAAACTCATAGTGAAAACTCTACTGTAAACTCTCCAATGATTTTAAATATATTTGTATTTTATTAACCAAACCATTTCTATATTTATTGGATTGTCATATATATGTGTGTGAGACATTGTTTATTCAGCCTACAGCCAAAGGCTTGGTGATTGTGTGGTTTTTCAGAAGCCTGGCAATGATTCCTTGGTCCCTGAGGTTGGGATGCAACATGCTTAGAAAGAGAAGGTAGCTTGGCTACAAGATACTGCTTGACCCCAAACTCAGGAGACGCCCATTCATATAGGATCCTAGGGAAATAAGGGAGCTTCCCCTTCTTAATATCTTAACTCTTCCTTCAGTATTAGCTCTGAGTCTCCCCACCCTTCTAGAAAGGTGTTCCTTCAGGATCCCCCAAAGAAATATTTGATAACTCCAGTAGTTCTTAGGGGCTAGGTGCAGTTCAAAGGGCTTTGACTTGTAAAAAACAAAACAAAACAAAAGGTGGGGGACTTTCAGAAATAGGAGAGTTCCACGTCCTTAAAAGAATCTTGGATGCCGTCAAACATGTCCATGAGAATCCTCTGGCTCTACCACTTGTCTCCTTGTAAGCTACATCTGTTTTGACCTCCACTTTGCCTGTATTCCAGATGTCACCCTTGGCCAGTCAGTGTTACTGTTTGCTATCTCTTATTATAACACCTGGTGTATTGGTCAAGGTTTAATTTCAACAAGTAGAACTCATCCTAGCTAGCTTATGCAGAAAGGATTTAGTTCAGAATATTTCAAAGCTTACAGCATTGTTGGAAGGCTTGAAGACGTAGAGTCTAGAAGATTGAGCATTCACGAATAACTCCAAAATCCACACTGAGGAAATGGGCTACCAGGGGCTCTGCTGCCAGCTCATCCCAGTTCTAGAACTTTTGCTACAATTCACAGAGCAAGATGCCACCTTCCCCACTTAACTCAGTTCTGAATTCAACTGTCACCTGAGTGCTTATGACTGATGGCATGGCAATCAGATTCAGAACCTTAGATGCGATGGGAAATGTAGATTTTAGGTTTCTTGCCTCTACAATACTGAAAGGCACACTAGGAGAGGCTGGAACAGATGTAGAGGACACAAGCCACAGCATCTGCTGCGCCTGACACACTTCATCTTGACTTTACCCCCATTGGAAGTCTTGGTATCCAACCCAGATTCTCTGGAACCTTGTTAATCCAGTGTGGGTTGTGAACCAAGAGCATTAGCACCACCTGCAAGCTTTTAGAAATGCAGTATCTCAGGCCTCACCTCTACTTAATTAGACTCTACAGCTTAAAAAGGTCCCCAGGTGATTTGTATGAATATTAGAGCCTGAGAAGTACTGCTCAGACACTGGTTCTCAAACTTGGTTTCCCGCTGCAATCACCAGGGGGGATTGGAAAACTACCCATGCCTCCACCACCTCCAGAGATTCTGATTTTGTTGGTCTGGGGAACAGTCTAAGCATCAGGATTTTAAAAATCTCATATGCAGTAAAGTTAGAGAACTACTAACCTGGAGAAAAAGAAACACTTGCTTTATGCTTTGTGCTTTGGCCACAGTGCTAAGCCTTCTGACTGGTCTCACTGAGGCTGGATGCTAGTATCCTCTCTCTTAGCCGCTAAGGGTTTCAAGTAATCACTGAGTTAGGTTACCGTTCCGAGGACTTGCTATTTAGTTGGAGCAACCGTGAAAATCAGAAAGGTGCTGAATATTAAAATTTACAAATTACCATGAGAAATAAATTCCAAGACAAGGGGGTTGCAACTTGGACCACACCTTTTTCTTAAAGTCTCCTGCTTAGATACTTAGCACAGTACCCACCATGTTACAATGTCCATTAAATGGCCGCAATAGTGAATTGGATATTGATGATGTACTGTTTCTTAATGGGTAAAAAGTCTTTCAGACTGGTCATGTTCATAAGAATATTCACTGCACCAGCAATTAAGACTTGGATAAGAACAGATTTTCCTTATGGTGATACTCTTGGACTCCATGTCATGAGGCCTGGTGAAGGTGTGGTCCATTGCATTCTGAAGCAGTTAAACCCTTGGTTTATTTCCAAGACAGACCCATATTATAACAAAAATATTTAAACATAATGTCATTCAAGAATATGTGGTGTGATGTACATAGGGTATGTACATCAGTACAGTGTTTTATCTGGGGTAGATGCTCAGAAATATTTTCTGGCTTTGGGTACCATTGGTTTTTCATTCAAAGCTGGACAGATCCCACCGACAAAGACTGGAAGGTGAGCTACATAGGTGAACAGTGCTGTTCATTTCCCAAAGTGTATATGCATTCCCGCAGCCCCTTTCTGGTATGAGCATTGCCATGGCCTTCTAGAGTCCGTAACGAGGCCATTTTTGATGAGATAATATAGGATTTAAGTGGCCCCACTCTTCTTAATCCCCTTTATATACATTGTTAGTAGCCAGAATTAGAAAAGTTATTTCACAATGGACTATAATGCCTGAGCTAGTCTATTGTGTAAAATTAACAAGTAGTATCAAAATCAGTTTAGGTGACTCATCACCAGGCACTAGTTAGTGACAGAGGCCTGGCTTCCAAAAGAATTCTAGCATTGGCATCCCTGAAGAGGGAAGACTGAAAAAAAGGAAAGGGTTGGATTTCAGAATGGGAAGAGGGGTGAGAAATGAAATTTAGAGAATATTTAATAGATGAAACAACAACAAAAAAACACAAATAGTCTTAATGACTCTGAGGTTGAGAGTCTAGGTAAGTCTAAATCACGAAGGTTGAAAGTATTCTCTGCCCCCATCTGGACCCATAGAGTATGACACGGGTTCCCTGGCCTTTTGTATCACCAATCTGTTCCCATTGTACACCGACATCCCCAGATAGCTTTCCATGCTCTGAATTCAGTCTTCTGAACATCGGGCTACTGGATGGTGTGTTTGTCTTCCTGCTATCGTCTGGTAGCCAGTAACTTACTTTCCATTTCCATCTTGTCATTCTATTTAGTTTTACAATAATTAAACAAAGATTTTAGTGTTTGAAAAATGAAGAATCTTTTTGGGAAAGAGACTTTAAAGACAAAACTACAAATTTCATGCATAACCCATACAGCTGGTTTGATGGGCTCTCTCCACTTTACACACTATTGGCTGTGCCTGAGTTAAGTGTTTCGTTAGGGCCTGACCCCCATGGACATCAGATTACAGTGAGGGACAAGCAGCCTGAGAGGAAGGTCACTGCAAGGGACCCGGGAGCCTGGCACAGTGGGCCCAACTCCACAGTACACCTGGTGTGATGGTTAATTTCATGTGTCACCTAGGCTATGTCATTGTATCCAGTTTTTTGTCAAATACCAGTCTAGGTGTCACTGTGAAGGTATATTTTAGCTGAGATTAAAATTTAAAGCAGTAAACTTTGAGTAAAGCAGATTATCTTCCCTAATGTCGCTGGGTCTCATCTAATCAGTTGAAAGCCTTAAGAGAAAAGACTGAGGTCGTTTGAGGAGGAAGGAATTCTGCCTCCAAATTGCCTTCAGACACGAGACTGCAACATGAACTCTTCTCTGGGTCTACAGCCTTCTGGCCTGCCCTGAAAATTTCAGATTTTTCAGCCCCACAATCACATGAGCCAATTCCTTAAAATAACTCTCTCTCTCTCTCATTCTGTATACGTAAATGCACACATCCTATTGGTTCTGGGTTTTTTTTGTGTGTGTGAGGAAGACCATCCATTGCTAATCCTCCTCTTTTTGCTGAGGAAGACTGGCCCTGGGCTAGCATCCGTGCCCATCTTCCTCTACTTTATATGGGATGCCGCCACAGCATGGCTGACAGGCAGTGCGTCGGCAGGCTCCAGGGATCCGAACCCGCAAACCCCCAGCTGCCAAGCAGGAACTAAACCGCTGCACCACTGGGCCGGCCCCTATTGGTTCTGTTTTTCTGGAGAACCCTAACTAATACAGGAGGTGACCTCCAGGTCCAGCTCTCCCCGTTACACACATCCAGCATACTAGAGTGTTTTAGGCTCTGAGAAGAGGAAAAGTGTAGCATAAAGGGGAAAATCATGACATGGGGGCCTACAGCTCTCCCAGGAGCAATCCCTCTGAAATGAGTTTCCCTGCTGGTCAGAGAGGAGACGACCATGAAGCCTTATGTGGAAGGTCTTCAAGAATGAAGGCAGGCAGTGAGTGGGCAGTGAGGAACGGCAACCTGCAGAGCAGGACCGTGCAAGCTGGGTGCAGGTCTGAGAATGAAGGGAACTGTCCCTCTAGCCCTTTTGTTCTCCAAACTAGAGAGGAAAGGGAACTTAACTAGAACCACAAACTGGCCAAGCCTAGAGGGCATTGGGACTATACCTGTGAGCATCCCAGGAATATTTGCAAAGGAGAATCTCTAGAAACACAAGACTTTCTCTTAAAGGCACTGAGCGCTGAGTTTTTAAATATGACCATCAATGGGACTTTATTTTGAGGTTACTTGCTAGAGGGGTTTGGACAGGCGAGTTATATTTGCCTGATGCTAAATTGATTGGACAATATTCAGGTACAGATAGAGAAGCTACCTACAAATTCATTGTTGTGATATTGGCTAGAAAAATGCAATCAGGTTCTCAGAAATATACTCTCCTTTTTTCTCTCCCCCTGGGTTAAGTAAAGTCAGTTTCTTGAGACTTCTCAGAGACTTTAAAACAAATGTGCTTTATGAATCTCGAGGAGATTCTGGAACTAGTGTGGACTGGGTATCTGAAAATTATTTGTCTGAAACCCAGGAAGTCCATGCCCACCTTTTGCTCACTAAAGGTTTTATTGAGTTTGTTACGACAATAAAGGCCCATGTCCAAAGGCCCTGTCCTAGTGTATGTGCACAAAGTGCCTTCCAGATTTTAAAAAAAAAGAAAAAGGTAGAGCTACCAGGTCCCTGGAGGCCCTTATAACTCTGAGAAACTTAATAAGAACTAAGAACCAGTTGTAAGACTAGGGTTTACAACCACAGAGCTTTTCTGAAAGCTTCCCTTTTCACGGTTTTGGTTATTTATATGCTTTGGTTATGCAGAGGACCAATTATAGTTTCCTCCTTTAGTCACCATAGAAAAGCCAAAAAAGAGTCTCTGGCATCTCCGCAAGCTGAGAAATATACCCAAGTGCCTGCACAGAGAGGTACAATATGGTCAGGACTGGCCAAGAGTTAAGTCGGTGCTTGTACACAAGACGCTCTTCCATTCACAACCTGTTATGTTGCTACACTTGAGAAGTTTCCTTTCAGAGAGGAGTTTCTCTCCCTCCCGTCCTTCAGGAACCCTTAGCTGGGGGTTACATCTGCTTCTCCCTGCTGAGCTGTTTACGGTCACCTGGTGCCCATTCAAGTTCATGATGTGCCTGGCCTTTTAACTTAAAAAAAAAAAAAAAATTCTGAGGCATGTGGGAGGCCAGAGCTGTGTATAGAAACTGCCCTTCTTTCTGCCTCCTTTCAGAACTAATTTAGCAAAGAGCAAGATGGTCATTGGGGAGGTGGCCAAGGGGAGAATGTGGAGGACTCTCCTCTACCCCACGGTCTCTCTCTGACCTCACTTTCCCGGTTTCTGCCAGTTCTCCTAGAATCAACTGGTAAAGAGAGGTGCAGATCCTTCAGGCCCCACCCTCTAGCAGCCAGGCTCCAGCCACATCTGCCTCCAGGGTTTCAGAAAAACAGATACATATCAGAGTCACTACTGGCCTCTCTGAGTGAAACTGGGGCTCGACTCCAGGGTCAGGTGATTGTTACCCTACTGGAAGCACAATTACCTAGCCAACAGGAAGAGGTTATTATAAACACATATTTCCTGCTTCTGGAACTCAGCAGCTGCAAAGAAGCTGCTCTCCAAGTGAAAGGAGGATTTCGGGAAGCTGCAGACTGCTGGGAAAAGAAAAAGCTGGAAACATCTTCTCACCTCAAGTACAACCACAAGAGAGGAAGCCTGTGTTCCTCAAGACAGACCAGAGGGGCAAACTTAGCAGGCTGATGGCCATCCACGTCAGCTCAGCCCTTTGTGGATCATTGCACTCAGAATGTGACTGTTAGAGGACGGCGTTATGGCCTGAGATAGTACTGGCCTTTACTGAACTACTCCTTTTCCTGGACACTCTCTAACCTCAGCACTAGGAGGAGGATAGAGGCCCCATAGTCTTAATTTTGGAACAAGTCCTGGCAAACACTGCCCATTCAAGTCATTCATTTATTCATTTGTCATTTAACCAATATTTATCGAGACTCTACTAAGTGCCAGGTGGTGCACGGGTCCTGAGGAGATGGCAGTTAACCGGAGGGGTCACACCCCAGCTGGGAGCAGCCCTGACCCACTGTGCTTCAGTAGAATGGATGATATTACCCAGTCACCATGCTGCCAAGAAAACACCAACATGCAAGTGTTAGAAAGCAAATAGATGAAACCATAGAGCCAAATGACCTTTGGGTCGGAAGGGACTGTCAAGTTTATCTCTCGACATCTTCATTTTATGACTACCAGTGTTGTTTCTAGTCTAGCCAGGAAGATGACACTTACTGACTCATGCTCAATAGGGGAAACACTGAATTATTTTTCTAGTTCTGGATCAGCACTGAGTCAAACTCTTTTCACCAGCCTTCTCGATGACCAACTGCATTAATTTTTAAGAAAATTAATAGGAATTATTCTGTAACCGTAGAATAGAGGGGGGAGGGTGTTTATTTTTCCTACTGTGCACATTCAAAGGCAACTGAGAATTAAATTAATGTCCCTGATACAATTAGTGCCTTGGCTTTGTCAAAATAAATGTACAAGTGATAGGAAGCGAAGAAGTAGGGAGGAAAAGGAGAAAGAAATGGAGCTTAAGAAAGAAGTCAGGAGCTTACTACAGTGACTCAATACGATGAAAGCCAGGAATTATGCAATGTGCCTAAAATGTCATCAAAATTGTAATTGAAAGACACACCATATTTTCTATTTTTACATTTTGATCTGAAAGAATAAAAAGCCTTAGGATAGGGAGAACCCAGAAAAGCCATCTTGAAGTTGATATTTAGCTGGAAACTTTTTTTCTTTTGTTTGGTGAGGAAGATGGGCCCTGAGCTAACATCCATTGCCAATCTTCCTCTTTTTGCTGAGGAAGACTGGCCCTGAGCTAACATCCGTGCCCATCTTCCTCTGTTTTGTATGTGGGATGCTGCCACAGCATGGCTTGGTGACAGGTGCGTAGGTCTGGGCCACCGAAGCAGAGCACAGGAACTTAACCATTATGCCACCAGGCCAGCTCCATGGAAACTTATTTTATTGTGTATTTAAAGATATCCAAAGAAAGATAAATCACTTCAGTGTTTAGTAACTTCCTTAGCTTTCCCCAAATCTATTCTCCTGAGTTTATCTAATATGCTCTGGTTTTATGATCAGGAGTGTTACTATTCCATATTTTCACAATTCAGCATCACAGCACAACAACCCTCAATAGGTAACATGAGCCTCTCAAACAGTGGGATTTACGTGAGTTGGTGATACTGGTGAATTGGGAGAGACTGAAACAATCCTCATTAACTGAGCCAATTGATGGAACCTTCTTTGTCGAGAGCAGATAGCAGAACTCTTGCCTTGAGCTGTAGTGAGTCACTGCGTATCCTCCTGTCCAGGAATCTTTCGTGTTGTTTCTTCTCTTTGATTAGATCGAAATATATTTTTTTATGCCCAGGGAGCTTTAAAACCTCTGTTGAACAGGAAAAGGCAGGACAGTCATTGCTTTTCTATTTCTCTAGTGCAGCTCTTGTTTCTCAGGCTACACCATGAAGAGAAAATCAAGGGCCCAGGTTATAGCCCAAGAGATTGACCTCCAAGGCCCGCCCAGCCTTCCTGGAACTCCAGCTCCACAATTGACCATGCCAATAAATCTTTTAAAATTTCTCTTAAAATGGGTAGAGTTGGCTTCTGTGGCTTTCCACAGAAGAATCCTTACTGATATATTCTCCCAAAGTCTTAGGATCAATTATCCTAAGACAGTACAAGTACCACAAGCCACAGAATCTGGCCACCCTGGAAAGACAGACCTGTTGTCCTCTGGCCATACGATTCACCTCCTCTAGTTTCTCAAAGACCCGGAGACCCTGGCAGGATAGTGCTGCTGACTCACGTTTGTTCCACTCCAGACTCTGATACTGCTGGACACGGCTGACCCCTGGGTCTCCTGTGGCAACAACAATCTCTCTCTACTGCACTGTTTGTCCTGGTTCATGTTGCCTCAAGTGGGATGTCCTCTAGGCATCACCACATTTTTCACCTGGTCTGGAATGGCCGATACTATAGCTTTTTCAGGTTAATAGTTATTTCTTTTGGGGATTTGGGACAAACTGCTGGGAGCTCAGCTGAGGAGCAATTCCAAGTGGATTTGCATGTGACATGAGGGTCAGATTCTAAAGATAGTGGCAAGGCACATGGTGGAATACTCTGCAGCAGTGAAAAATAACAAGGAAGCTTTCTATGAGCTGAAATTAAAAGATCTCCAAGATAGAGTCTTTCTAAAAATCTTTTTATTGTGGAAAATTTCAAACATATACAAAGGTAGATGAAATAGTACAATGAAGCCCCATAGACACAACCTCCAGCTTCAACAGCCATTAACTCATGGCCAGTCTTTTTCCATCTATACCTTTACCCACTTCCAACACTTCCTTCCAGGTTATTTAGAAGCAAATCTCAGACATCATATTATTTTATCTACAAATATTTCAATATATGTGTCTCTTAAACAGAACCATGATACCATTATCATTTCTAAAAAATTAATAATTCCTTGGCATTATTATATTGTGTTTAAATTTCCCTGACTGTCTCATTTTTTTTCCAGTTTTTCGTTTGTTTGTTTGCTTTATCCAGATCCAAATAAGGTACTATGACTGGGGTCCCCAAGACCACTCCTACGTTGGGTGATTCATTAGGAGGACTCATAAGCCTCAGCATCTGGTTGTACTCACGAATGTGAGTTATTACAAAGAAAGGATACAAAGCAAAATCACCCAGGGGAAAGGCACATGGAGTGAAGTCCAGAGGAAACCAAGAGCAAGCTTCCGAAACTCCTTTTCCAATGGAGCCACACAGGATGCATTTAACTCCTCCAGCATCAAACTGTGACAACACGTGTGAAATGTTGTCTACGGGAAACTCATTAGAGACTCAGTGCTCAAGGTTTTTACCGGGGGGTGGTCACATAGGCACACGCTGCCTAGCATATACCAAAATTCCAGACTCCCAGAAGGAAAACAGGTCTTCAGCATAAACCACATTGTTTTTATAGTTTATGCACAGTGAGCCATTCTTATCTGTTAGCGAATAGTGAAAACCATCCCCAATCCAAGTTTCTAGATGCCAGCCAAGGGCCAATCTTGCAAGCAGGCCTTTCTAAGGATAGCAGTCTCAGGCCTACTGTGTTAGCTCTTTTCTTCAAAGGTGCTTACATTGCAACTGGCTGATGTCTTTAAATCTCTTAAACTAAAAGATCCCTTCCATCTCTTTTTTCCCCTTGTAACTTATTTGTTGTTTCCCATAGTCTGGATTTTGCTTATTGCATCTCTGTGGAGTTATTTGAAATATTCCTCTTTCCCTTGTCTTCCCCATGAACTGGTAGTTATATCTACAGGCTTGATGCAATTTAGGTTTGATTTTTTATTTCTTTGGTAGCCAGATGACTTCATAAGCAGTACCATGCACTTCTATCAGGTGGTATATTACATCTGGCTCTCTCTGTTGTGAACCTACTGCCTTGGCTGTAGACCCTACATCTGTTAATTCGTGAGAGGTGAAGAATGGCAAAATTCTAATTCTATCATTCCTTCTTCATAAGCTAGAAGACTTCTATAAAGAGAAACCTCCCTCATCGTATTTGATTACTCAATGGTATAGTTTGTATAGATATGCTTGGTTTACTATCCTCCCCTCCTTTTTTTCCAGTTTTAAACTAATGAGGCTCTCTAAAATCCTCCAAGGGTGACATATTTTTGGAGTACTTTTAAAATTATGCATTTAAATATGTTTGATGATTTTTCTTTTTAAATTTATTTTTTTATTGCAGTAACATTGGTTTATAACATTATATAAATTTCAGGTGTACATCATTATATTTCAAATTCTGTATAGACTACGTTGTGTTCACCACCAAAAGTCTAGTTGCCATTTGTCACCATACAAATGTGCCCTTTACCCCTTTTTCCCTCCCCCTCTCTGTTCCAGTAACCACCAATCTATTCTCTGTGTCTATCTGTTTCTCTGTTGTTGTATGGTTTTATCTTCCACATATGAGTGAAATCCTATAGTATTTGGCTTTCTCCATCTGACTTATTTTGCTTAGTATAATATAATCTCGGTTGTCACAAATGGCAAGATTTCATCTTTTTCATGGCTGAGTACTATTCCATTGTGTGTGTGTGTGTGTGTGTGTGTGTGTGTGTGTGTGTGTATGTGTGTATATATATATATATATATATATACCATGTCTTCTTTATCCATTCATCCATTGATGGGCATTTAGGTTGTTTCCAAGTCTTGGCTATTGTGAATAATGCTGCAATGAACATAGGAGTGCATACATGTTTTCGAATTAGTGTTTTCATGTTCTTTGGATAAATACCCAGAAGTAGAATAGCTGCATTATGTGGTAGTTCAATTTTTAATTTTTTGAGGAATCTCCATACTGTTTTCCATAGTGGTTGCACCAGATTATATTCCCACCAGCAGTGTATGAGGGCTCCCTTTCTCCACATCTTCTCCAACACTTGTTATTTCTTATCTTTCTAATAATAGCCACACTGACAAGTGTGATGTGATATCTCATTGTGGTTTTGAGTTGCATTTCCCTAATAATTAGTGATGTTGAACATCTTTTCGTGTGCCTGTTGGCCATTTGTGTATCTTCTTCAGAAAAATGTCTGTTCAGATCCTCTACCCATTTTTTAATTGTTTTTTGTTGTTGTTGTTGAGTCATATGAGTTCTTTATATATTTTGGATATTAACCCCTTATCAGATATATGATTTGCAAATAACTTCTCCCAATTGGTAGGTTGTTTTTTCATTTTATTGATGGTTTCTTTTGCCACACAGAAGCTTTTTATCCTGATGTAGACCCTTTTGTTTATTTTTTCTTTTGTTTCCCTTGCTTGAGGAGACATATCCAAAAAGACACTGCTAAGACCAATGTCAAAGAGCATACTGCCTATGTTTTCTTCTAGCAGTTTTATGGTTTCAGGTCATACATTCAAATCTTTAAACCATTTTGTGTTAATTTTCATGTGTGGTATAAGATAATGGTCTACTTTCACTCTTTCACATGTGGCTGTCCAGTTTTCCCAACACCATTTATTGAAGAGACTTTCCTCTCTCAGTTGTATGTTCTTGGCTCTTGTGTCAAAAATTAGCTGTCCATAAATGTGTGGGTTTATTTCTGAGCTCTCAATTCTGTTCCATTATCTGTGTGTCTGTTTTTCAGCCTGTACCATGCTGTTTTGATTACTACAGCTTTTAGTATACTTTGAAATTAGGGAGTGTGATGCCTCCAGCTTTGTTCTTTTTTTGCCAGGATTGATTTGGCTATTTGGGGTCTTTTGTTGTTCCATAAATTTTAGGATTCTTTGTTCTAATTCCATGAAAAATGTCTTTGGGACTTTAATAGGGATTGCATTGAATCTGTATATTGCTTGAGGTAAAATGGACGTTTTAATTATGTTAATTCTTCTGATCCATGAGCATGGAATATCTTTCAATTTCTTTGTGTCTTCTTTGATCTCTTTCAATAATGTCTTATAATTTTCAGTGTATAGATCTTTCACCTCCTTGGTGAAATTTATTCCTAGGTATTTCATTCTTTTTGTTATGATTGTAAATGGGATTGTATTCTTGATTTCTCTTTCTACTATTTCCTTGTTAGTATAAAGAAACACAACTGATTTTTGTATGTTGATTCTGTACCTTGCAACTTGAATGTATTTGTTTATCATTTCTAATAGTTTTTTGGTGGATTCTTTAGAGTTTTCTATATATAAAATCATGTCATCCACAAATAGTCACAGTTTTACATCTTCCTTTCCAATTTGGATCCCTTTTATTTTTTTTCTTGCCTAATTGCTCTGGCTAGGACTTCCAAAACTGTTGAATATGAATGACATAAATGGGCATCCTGTCTCATTCTTGTTCTTAGAGGGATAGCTTTCAGTTTTTCACCTTTGAGTATGACGTTAGCTGTGGGTTTGTCATATATGGCCTTTATTATGTTGAGGTAATTTCCTTCTATACCCATTTTATTCAGAGTTTTTATCATAAATGTATGCTGCATCTTGTCAAATGCTTTCTCTGGATCTATTGAGATGATCATGTGATTCTTATTCTTCATTTTGTTAATGTGGTGTATCACATTGATTAATTTGGGAGTGTTGAACCATCCTTGCATCCCTGGAATAAATCCCACTCTGTTGTAGTGTATGATCTTTTAAATGTATTTTTATATTCAATTTGCTAATATTTTGTTGAGGATTTTTGCATCTATGTTCATCAGCGATATTGGACTGTAGTTTTCTTTTTTGTGGATTGTCCCTGTCTGATTTTGGTATCAGGGTAATGTTGGCCATGTAAAATGAGTTAGGAAGCATTCCCTCCTCTTTAATTTTTTGGAAGAGTTTAAGAGGGATCAGTGTTAAATCTTCTGTGGGTGTTTGGTAGAATTCACCACAGAAGCACTCTGGTCCTGGACTTTTGTTTTTTGAGAGGTTCTTGATTACTGTTTTAATCTCCATACTAGTGATTGGTCTATTCAGATTCTCTATTTCTTCTTGATTCAGTTTTGGAAGGTTGTATAATTCTGAGAATATATCCATTTCTTCTAGGTTATCCAATTTGTTGATGTATAGCTTTTCATAGTATTCTCTTATAATTCTTTGTGTTTCTGTGGTATCTGTTGTAATTTCTCCTCTTTCATTTCTGATTTTATTTATTTGAGTCTTCTCTCCTTTTTTCTTAGTGAGTCTAACTAAAGGTTTGTCAATTTTGTTTATCTTTTCAAAGAACCAGCTCTTAGTTTCATTGATCTTTTCTACTTATCTTTTTAGTCTCTATATAATTTATTTCCACTCTTGATTTTTATTATTTCCTTCCTTCTACTAATCTTGGACTTCATTTGTTCTTCTTTTTTTAGTTTCTTTAGGTGTCATGTAAGATTGTTTATCTGAGATTTTTCTTGTTTGTTGAGGTAGACCTGTATTGCTATAAACCTCCCTCTTAGTACCATTTTTGCTGCATCCCGTAAGTTTTGGTATGTTGTGTTTTCATTTTCATTTGTCTCCAGGTATTTTTTGATTTCTCCTTTGACCCGATAGTTGTTCAGTAGCATTTTATTTAATCTCCACATATTTGTGGCTTTTCCAGCTTTCTTCTTGTAGTTGATTTCTAGTTTCATACCATTGTGGTTGGGAAGGATGGTTCATATTATTTTAATCTTCTTAAATTAATTGAGACTTGTTTTGTGACCTAATATGTGATCTATCCTGGAGAATGTCCCATGTGCATTCAAAAAGAATGTGTGTTCTGCAGTTTTTGGATAGAATGTTCTGTATATATCTATTAAGTCCATCTGGTCTAATGTGTCATTTAAGGACAATGTTTCCTTATTGATCTTCTGTCTGGATGATCTATCCATTGATGTAAGTAGAGGTGTAAACTCCCCTGCTAATATTGTGTTACTGTCAATTTCTCCTTTTATGTCTGTTAATATTTGCTTTATGTATTTAGGTCCTCCTCTGTTGGGCACATAGATATTTACAAGTGTTATATCTTCTTGTTGGGTTGTTCCCTTTATCATTATGTAAGGCCTATTTGATGATTTTCAATCCTGTTGATGCTCACTTTGTCCCATCTTTTCCCAGAGGAAGCCCCTGCAGTCTCTACTGGTGTTTGAGAGATTTCTTATTTTCTTGTAAGACAAGTCATTCCAAGATCATCTTGTACATTCCTTACCCAAATCTGGAATAACTATTTCTCCAAGAATTCCTGGATCCTTTAAGTGAAAATTTTTATTTAAAGATTTGAGTGCTAGGATACCAAGATATTCTTAAATTTAAAAAGAAAAGAAACAAAAGATGCAGAATAGAACATGGTGTATTTACAAAGTGGAAAAATAATAGATATTTGCATTAGATGAATTTGCATTTAAAAAACTCTGGAAGAATTCACAAGAAACTAACAAAAGGGGTACCTATTTGAGGGTAGGAGGAGGGGGTATTGTGTGGATTTTAAAAAATCACCTTTGAAATCCTTTAAATACCACAAAGAAGAGTAGTATATAGATGTATAAACTCTTAATAAGTCAAACACAGTCAACATTGGAACAGATTGCTTTTTTCTCTGATGAACACCAGATGAAATTATAGGCTTGAGTCTGGAGGTCATTTTGAGTGGCAAATACATATCTTTAAACACTAGAATCACACTCAGCAGCATGAAGTTACACTAGGAGCAACAATTAGGAATCAAGACCAACTGCAAAGATTCTCAACTCTGGCTGCACAATAAAATCATTTGAAGAAGAAGTAAATTATTTCTGTTTGCAGATGATATGATCTTATATGTAGGAAACCCTGAAGATTCTGCCAAAAAACTGTTCAAACTAATAAATGAATTCACCAAAGTAGCAGATATAAAGTCAACACACAAAAATCGGTTACATTTCTATGCACTAACAATAAACAATCTGAAGAGGAAATTAATAAAACAATTCCATTTACAATAGCATGAAGAAGAATAAAATATTTAGGAATTAACTAAGGAGGTGAAAGGCATGCAATGAAAATTACAAAACATTGCTGAAAGAAAGTAAAAAAGACATAAATAAATGGAAACGCATTCATGTTAATGGGCTGGAACACTTAATATGTTAAGATGTCAATACTACCCAAAGTGATCTACAGATTCAATGCAATCTCTATCAAAATTCCAATGAAATTTTTTGTGGTAATAGAAAACCTCATCCTAAAATTCCTACAAAATGTCAAGTGACCCCAAATAGCCAAAAACATCTTGAAGAAGAAGCACAAAGCTTCTTGATTTCAAAACTTACTACAGCTATAGTGATCAAAACAATGTGTTACTAGAATAAAATCAGACTTATAGACCAATGGAATAGAATGGACATCCCAGAAATAAACTCTTACATATATGGTCAAATGATTTCTGACAAGAGTGCCAAGACCATTCAATGGGGAAAGGACAGACTTTTCAACAAACAGTGAAGAGAAAACTGGATATCTACATGTGAAATAATGAAGTGGCATCCTTCCCTAACACCATATACAAAAATTAACTCAAAATGCATCAAAGACCTAGATGTAAGACCTAAAACTATAAAATTCTTAGAAGAAAACATAGGGCAAAAGCTTCATGACATTAGATTTAGCAATGATTTCTTGGATCTGGCACCAAAGATACAGGCAACAAAAGAAAAAATAGAAAAATTGGACTTTAAGAAAAATTTAAAATTTTATGCATCAAAAAACACTATCAACAGTATGAAAAGTCAATCCACAGAATGAAAGAAAATATGTGTAAATCATACATCTGATAAGGCGTTAATACCCAAAGTATATAAAGAATTTCTAAAACTCAACAACCAAAAAACAAACAACCCCGGGCCAGCCTGTTGGCGTAGTGGTTGAGTTTGGTGCAGTCCGCTTTGGTGACCCAGGTTTGAGGGTTCAGATCCCAGGCATGGACCTACACCACTCATCAAGCCATGCTGTGGTTGCAACCCACATATAAAATAGAGGAAGATGGGCACAGATGTTAGCTCAGGGCCACTCTTCCTCAAGCAAAAAGAGGAATATTGGCAACAGGTGTTAGCTCAGAGCTAATCTTCCTCACCAAAACAAACAAACAAAAACAACCCAATTTAAAAATGAGCAAAGGACTTGAATAGACATTTCCCCAAAGAAGCTATACAAATGGCCAATAAGCATATGAAAAGATGCCCAATGTCACTAAACATTAGAGAAATGTAAATCAAAACTACAATGAGATACCACCTCACACCCATTAGGACAGCTATTATCAAAAAGGCAGAAAATAACAAGTGTTGGTGAGGATGGGGAGAAATTAGAATACTTGTGCACTGTTGGTGGTAATGTCAGATGGTACAGCCACTGTGAAAAACAGCATGGAAGTTGCTTTAAAAATTAAAAATAGACATACCATATGATCCAGCAATCCCACTTCTGGGTATATACACAAAGAACTGAAAGCAGAGTCCCAAAGAGATAGTTGTACACTCATGTTTATAGCAGCATTATTCACAATAGCTAAAATGTAGAAGTAACCCAAGTGTTCATCGACAGATGAATATATAAGCAAAATGTGTTATATACATATGATGGAATATTATTCAACCTTAAAAAGGAAGGGAATTCTGACATATGCTGCAACACGCATGAACCTTGAGAATATATGCTAATTGAAATAAACCAGACACAAAAAGACAAGTACTATATGATTCTACTTATATGAGGTACTTAGAGCAGTCAAAATCATATAAACAGAAAGTAGAATGATGGTTTCCAGGGTCTGGGGGAGGGGGGAATGAGAGTTATTGTTTAATGAATATTCAGTTTTAGTTTTACAAGATGAAAAAGGTTCTGGAAATGGATGATGGTGATGGTTGCACAACATTACAAATGTACTTAATACCATTGAATTATACCCTTAAAAATGGTAAAGATGGTAAATTTTAAGTCATATGTATTTTACCACAATAAAGTAAATTGGGAAAAAAATCACTTGAGAGCTTTTAACCAGTCTGATGCCCAGGCTGCACCACTGACCAAATAATTACCTCAGGATTCAGGCATCTGTGTTTTTTTAAAGCTCTCCTGGTAATTCCAGTGCAGTCAAAGCTGAATCCCAGCACACTATAGGGAAAGTAGATGTCGCTTCTCCCTCTCAAGCTCTTCAGGAGGAACACTGAGTGGAATGTTGGGTAGGATCACCTGGGTATCGATAAAATATAAAAACCTGTAATATTTAAATGGTTATTTCTCTCGTATCTTCTTTTTCTATCCCTTCCCACCTTTGCTTCTTTCCCTCTTCCTCCCTTCCTTTCTGCTGAGTATATCTAACTGAACTTGTGTAGGTTAAGTGTTTGTATGATGCTCTGTCCCTCCTCCATCAATTTGTCTTCCAAAGCAGAGATTCATGCCTTCACCGCCTTTCCACCTCCCAGTTTAGATCTTGTCTCAAGACACAGTTCCAGTCCCTAACTCCCCACCCTCTCCCTTTTACCTTTTTCATTCCAGAGGAATATAGCTCTCACCTAAATAATATGCCTGAGGACCTGCCCTGACTTCCAGCATTCCTGAGATGAGTGTGCTCATCAAGTCCCTCTGGAATGCTCCTTTTCTCATATTCATTGCATGGTGTTGGGTAGGTCAGGACTTAGTAAGACATGTCGGTTGATTGAAGAGAAGAAGTCTTCTCTGGGTTCTCTGAGAATATGTGTGGAGTTAGTTGTTGACTGAGTTGAGTGTTAAAGGCAGGACACTTAGGGGAGGTGGAAAGATGGAAGCTCCTCCTGTGCAGCAGGCCCCATGTGAGGCCCTAGGGACCCAGTTATAAAAGGCACAGCACCTGCTCTAAGGAAATCATGGTCTAAGGGGGAGGCAGGTAATTAAGCTGGTGATTAAATTATCTTATGGTAAGTGTTGTGCTAGAGGTAAGCATGGATTTTATGGGAACTAAGAGATGGGAACCAAAACCACCATGGTAGGGGAGGAGTCAAGGAAGGCTTCTTATAGGAGGCATCATGAGGACTGTGTTTTATTTTTAACACAAAAAATACACACGTAATTGGGGCTGGCCCGGCGGCATAGTAGTTAAGTATACATGCTCCACTTCGGCGGCCCAGGGTTCACAAGTTCAGATCCCAGGCATAGACCTACACACTGCTTATCAAGCCATGCTGTGGCAGGTGTCCCACCTGTAAAGTAGAGGAAGATGGGCACAAATGTTAGCCCAGGGCCAATCTTCCTCAGCAAAAAAAGAGGAAGATTGGCAACAGATGTTAGCTCAGGGCTAATCTTCCTCACCAAAAAAAAAAAACCACCACAGGTAACATAGGTTCATTGTAGAAAACTAAAATGAATTAAGAAAGGACACTGAAGGTAAACATCAACACCTTTTTAAAAATGTTCTAACTCACGCCAAGTTGGAGGGAGTTATGAGACCAAATGTGTGATTACTCCCTTGTACACAGTGCTATCTGCTTGGTGACAAGTGCCTGAAAATGCTGACCCTGTGCTTTGCTGAAATCAATGCTCTGCAAAGAGTCAGGGTCACTGGGGAGGCAAGAGGGGGACGACCTGGATCCCAGGCTGCGGTCTTTAGAGGAGCTCCCCTCCATACCCTGATTGTTCGTAATAAAAGTTTTCAACCGGTAAAAAACTTGAGGGGTCCTTCTGTTTGGGATGTGCCTTGGGCCCTGTTTTATTTTTCATTGCATCTATCCCATAAGCACCAAGTGTGTGTCCCCGCTATCTGAGGGGCACATAATTTTGCATTCTAGGTATGTGAGTATATATATATCTAGATAGATATGTAGATAGATAGATATAGGTCAGGTGTTTCTCCAAGGAGCTAGCAATTTTGCTAGGAACACGTGAAATGAACACTGCATGCTCCAAAGGACAAGAATACTTTCTGTCCAAGTATGAAATCTCAGTGCCTAGTGGGTCGGCCACAGCCTAGGCATTTGCAATATTTATTGAAGAGTTCACTGAATGTATGAAACAAGTAGAAAACACTGAGTCAGTTTACAAGTTCCTGCCCAATTGTATGACAGACCACAAGGACAACAGCTACTTTTTTGTTGTTGTTAATTTTTTAATTAATTAATTTAAATTGTAGTAGTTTTTATACTATCATAGTTACTAATTCAAAAGATATGAAAGGATATATATTTAAAAGTTTCCTTCCTGGTTACACAACTGTCAATATATTAAAACCATTGAACTGTACACTTTAAATAGGTGAATTGTATAGTATGTGAATTATATCTCAATAAAGCTGCTAAGAAAGGAAAAAGTCTCCCTCCTAACCTCCCACCCTTGTGCCTTGGCCACCCTGTTTTTTTTCCCAGAGGCAACCCTATGATCTGTTTTCTTCTTCTGGAGACATATAGGTAGATATAGATATAGATATAGATAGAAATATGTATATATATTTTTTCCCTTCACTCTCTTTTTAATATGAAATCCTAGGGCAGTGTCCTAAAAGAATTAGGATCATAGCCTAGAGAGAGAATAAGTCCAACTACCAGGACAATAGATGTAATAGCTCATGGGGTCACAGAATGGAGGCGCAGGCAGGCAGCAGAGCTGCGGAGCTGTAAATTGGATTATCAGGCACTGAGTGGATTTGGGATTGTGTTGGAGTAAGGGTGGGAAATACAGCAAATCAGAGACTACCAGGAAGCCTAGAGCTTCTTTTTTTATTATTATAATTTTATTTAGGTCATATTGGCTTATAACATTGTGTTAATTTCAGGTGTACATTTTTATATAACAGTTTCTGTATAGACTGCATTGTGTTCACCACCAATAGTCTAGTTTTTATCTGTCACCATACATATGTGCCCTTTTACCACGTTTTCCCTTCCCCGACCCCCTTCCCCTCTGGTAACCACTAATCTGTTCTCCTTATTTACGTGTTTATTTACCTTCCACATATGAGTGAAATCATATGGTATTTGTCTTTTTCTGTCTGGCTTATTTTGCTTAGCATAATACCCTCAAGGTCCATCCATATTCTAGCAAATGGCACGATTTTGTCTTTTTTGTGGCTGAGTAGTATTCCATTGTGTATATATACCACATCTCTTTTATCCATTCACCAGTTGATGGGCACTTGGGCTGCTTCCACATCTTGGCTATTGTGAATAATGCTGCAATGAACACAGGGGTGCATAAATCTCTTTGAATTGTTGATTTCATGTTCTTTAGATAAATACCCAGTATGGGATAGCTGGATCATATGGTATTTCTATTTTTAATTTTTTGATGAATCTCCATACTGTTTTCCATAGTGGCTGCACCAGTTTGCATTCCCACCAGCAGTGTATGAGGGTTCCGTTTTCTCCACATCCTCTCCAATACTTGTTATTTCTTGCCTTGTTAATTGTAGCCATTCTGATGGACGTAAAGTGATATCTCATTGTAGTTTTGATTTGCATTTCCCTAATAATTAGTGATGTTGAGCATCTTTTCATGTGCCCATTGGCCATCTGGATATCTTCTTTGGAAAAATGTCTGTTCAGATCCTTTGCCCATTTTTTGATTGGTTGTTCATTTTTTTGTTGTTGAATTGTATGTGTTCTTTATGTATTTTGGAAATTAACCCCTTGTCAGATATATGATTTTCTCCCAGTTGGTGGGCTGTATTTTCATTTTGTTGATGATTTCCTTTGCTGTGCAGAAGCTTTTTAATCTGATGTAGTCCCATTTGTTTATTTTTTCTTTTGTTTCTCTTGCCTGAGTAGACATGGTATGCAAAAAGATACTGCCAAGACCAATGTCAAAGAGTGTACTACCTATTCAGGTCTTACATTCAAGTCTTTAATCCATTTTGAGTTAATTTTTGCATAAGGTGTAAGATAATGGCCTAGTTTCATTCTTTTGCACATGGCAGTCCAGTTTTCCCAACACCACTTTCTGAAGAGACTTTCCTTTCTCCATTGTATGTTCTTGGCTCCTTTGTCAAAGATTAACTCAACACAGATGTGTGGTTTTATTTTTGGGCTTTCAATTCTGTTCCATTGATCTGTCTGTCTTTTTGTGCCAGTACTGTGTTGTTTTGATTACTATAGCTTCGTAGTATAATTTGAATTCAGGGAGTGTGATACCTCCAACTTTGTTCATTTTTCTTAGGATTGTTTTGGCTATTTGGGGTCTTTTGTTGTTCCATATAAATTTTAGGATTCTTTGTTCTATTTCCATGAAGACTGTCATTGGGGTTCTGATTGGGATTGCATTGAATCTGTAGATTGCTTTAGGTAATGTGGACATTTTAACTATGTTAATTCTTCTAATCCATGAGCACCATATCTTTCCATTTCTTCCTGTTTTCTTTGATTTCTTTCAGCAATGTTTCAGAGTTTTCAGTGTACAGGTCTTTCACCTCTGGTTAAAGTTATTCCTAGGTATTTTATTCTTTTTGTTGCAATTGTAAATGGGATTGTATTCTCGACTTCTCTTTCTGCTGGTTCGTTACTAATGTATAGAAATGCAACTGATTTTTGTATGTTGATTTTGTATCTTGCAACTTTGCCATAGTTGTTGATTATTTTTAACAGTTTCTTGGTGTATTCTTCAGGATTTTCTATATACAGAATCCTGTCATCTGCAAATATTGAGAGTTTCACATCTTCATTTCCAATTTGGATCCCTTTTATTTCTTTTTCTTGCCTAATTGCTCTGGCTAAAACTTCCAGTACTACTACGTTGAATACGAGTGTTAAGAGTGGGCATCCTTATCTTGTTCCTGTTTTTAGAGGAATGGCTTTCAGTTTTGCTCCATTATGATGCTGGCTGTGCATTTGTCATATATGGCCTTTATTATGTTGAAATACTTTCCTTCTATACAGCCTAGGACTTATTTTTGACACACAGGATTCCTGGTCTGTAGCCACCATAAAACATGGCCAACATATCCCAGTTTTCCCAGGACTTTCTCTGTTTTGAAACAGAAAGTCCCACATCCCAGAAAAATCCCTCAGTCCCAGAACTGTTAAATCATCCTAGTGGGTTGATCCTTCTTCTTTTTCCCAGAAGATAGTGAATTTTGTTTTATCTTTTCAGCATGGAGGTTTGGTTTGCTCTTGAATGTTCCAGGGTGGAGAAAGACTAGGAGGTGCACTCTGAGGTCACTGTCTCCAAGGGCTCTCAGTGGTCACTTGCACCAGGTACTTTCTTGGGTCACTTGCACCAGGGGCTCTCTTTGGTCACTTCAGTTCCAAATTTTTCTATAATGTTATTCCTCTTATCTCCACAGAGAATATTTACACAATTTTACATTTAAAAAATCTAAAACAACCAGGTAGCAACAATTAAACACAAAGGCGAAGTGTCACTTTATATCACTAAGCATGGATGAAATTATTTCTCACATGGGGGCCACCAATATATTCTTAATGGTCAGCAAGTGCAGAATAAGATTTTTTAAATTTTGTGTTTTTATTTGGATGATAATTTTTAAAAATTAAATATAATCATAGGACCATCTGGCTAAACCTCTTTGGCATTTCAGCCTGAAGCTGGCATTTATGTTTATCAGATTAGCAACAAGTAACACTATTTTAATTGTCATAGGCAACAGAGAAAATATAAGCTGTATGTTTATATATGAAAGATTCATTCCTGCCAAATAAAAACCAAAAGACATGGTGTCATCTAAGAACAAGTAGTCCACATGCTTCAAATAAAGAAAAGTAGTGGAGAATCAAACCCTTCACAGCACATAATTTTACAAGTGGGCCAGACTGAAAACTGTATCTTAGCTGTCAATATTTAGGCAACTGCTTCCAGCTTTGACATAAGACCTGGTTTAAAACCAAATATCGCACTGAGAATGACTGTAAAGTTAGAATTTTTTGAAAAAAACAAATCTTTAAAGGTATCAGAAAGCAACCAAGGCATCTAGGACTTGAGAGACTAAGAATGCAGAAGAAAGAAAATGCCATGAGATCACGGTTACACTCTCCATTGTTTCCCCCCTTGAGACATTTGCTGAATTATAAGCAAAAAGTGCAAGACCTAGAGGCCAAGCAGAAAGGTGCAGTTTAAAGAGGTTTTAGGAGCCTCACAGGGCTACCATTACAAACAATGGAGTCCAGGGCTAAGAAAGTCAGGATTGAAAGGGCTCGGATCCCAGAGAAAAAGAAAATTCTTGAAAAGTGAGATGATATTCCACTCTACTTTTCCCATCAAGGCATTTGCTGATTCCTAAGCCATGCAGGTAAGAGATCAAAAGCCCAAGCAGAAAGAGGCAGATAAGAGGCTAAAAGGTAAAATTGTCTCCCTGTCTGAGGAGTCAACATTTGGAAGTCAGGGTCCACCAAGGAGTTGGAGTCCTGAAAAATACCTCCAGGCTTTCAGTTGAGACTCCAAATGGACTGCAGATAGGAGTATGGACAAAGTAGAAATAAATTAGCCTCAGAAAACCTAAAACCTGGCCCCACAGTACCACATTCCCTAATTGGGTTAGGGTAACCTGCCCCTACTCTTTCTCCCAAAAGAAAATTAAATTATCTCTAGAGAAGGAAAACATCATGTAGAACTTCTACAATTATTCATACACATTGTCTAGCATTTGAGAAAAAATCTACAAGTCATGTCAATAAATAGAACCAAGTGACAGAAAATCAGAAGGAAAAAACAGAAATGGATCAGATCCACAGGAGACTGAGATATTGGAGGTATCAGACACAGGCTATAGAATAATTATGATTAATATCCTAAATGCATTTGCTTCCTCCATATCATTTCATGGTTTGATAAATAGCTCTTTTCTTTTTAGCACTGAAAACTATTCCATTGTCTGGATATACCACAGTTTATTTATCCATTCACCTACTGAAGGACATCTTGTTTGCTTTCAGGTTTTGGCAATTATAAATAAAGCTGCTATTAACATCCACGTGCAGGTTTTTGTGTGGACATAAGTTTTCAGCTCCTTTAGGTAAATACCAAGGAGCACAATTGCTGGGTCGAAAGGTAAGAGTGTATTTAATTTTGTAAGAAACCAGCAAACTCTTCCTAAGTGGCTATACCATTTTGCATTCCCACTGGCAATAGTTGAGAGTTTTTGTCACTCCACATCCTTGCCAGCATTTGGTGTTGTCAGTGTTTTGAATTTTAGTTGTTCTAATAGGTGTGTAATGGTATCTCATTGTTGTTTAAGTTCGCATTTCCCTAATGACATATAATTTGAGCATGTTTTCATACGTTATTTGCCATCTATATATCTTCTTTAATGAGGTGTCTGTTCAGGTCTCTTGCCCATTTTTTGATTGAGTTGTTCATTTTCTTATTTCTGAGTTTTAAGAGTTCTTTCTATATTATGGATAATAGTTCTTTATCAGATATGTCTTTTGCAAATATTGTATCCCAGTCTGTGGTAAAGTCAACTTTAAGGCAAAAAAGATTACTAGAAATAGAGAGGGACATTTCATAATCATAAATGGGTCAACTGTTCTCCCTCTCCCAACATGGCAGCCTCAGTGAAAAAAAGCAGAATAAGAAGGGAAAGACTATCTCCCTAACAGACTTTCTGGCTGGCAATGAGGGGACTGGTAGAGGAAGCACCTGTGTCTCCAAACCAGTTGGGCTGATGAAACAGACAGCATAGAAGGAGATGTTTCAACCACTTGGCACCATGTGTAATGGTGACCATGTGCATTGCCTCCTCCAATTGACCATTCCATCCTGCCCACTGCTCCACAGGGTGCTCAAGAATCCAATATTGAATAGAGCCATCTTCTCAAATCTCCACCTTACACTGCTTTTCGAGGGAACCTGCCCTATGATGTGACAGAAGACTCCATTAAGGAATTCTTTAGAGGATTAAGTATTGGTGCAGTACACTTACCCTGTGAACCCAGCAATCCAGAGAGGTTGAAAGATTTGGGTTATTCTGAGTTTGAGGACCTGAGTTTGGATTCCTTGCTCAGTGCCCTGAGACTCAAATGAAGAGTTTCTGTGTAACAGGAGAATTCAGGTGGATGCTGCTGATCAAGCATAGGATAAAGAGAGGAATGATCATTCTTTTGGCCAAGAGAGAAATTGGGATTCTGACAAAACAGGTACAGACTGGAGGGCCCATCCTGCCAGAGACAGCTTTGATGACTGCCCGCCTAGAAGAGGTGATGATAGCTTTGGGGACAAGTGTCGAGATCATTATGATTCAGACTGATATCATGATAAGTATTGGGATGGGTATGTGATGGCCCACACTGTGATATGGATTGATATGGGGGCCAGGATTGCTATGATGACTGAGGCAGCAGAGACTATGACAGAGGTTATGATTGCAGGATAGGAAGTGGCAGAAGAGCATTTGGTAGTGGGTACAATAGGGATGATGATTGCAGAGGAGGAGGGGATCGCTGTGAAGACAGATATGACCGACGAGACGATCAGTCATGGAGCTCCAGAGACTATTACTCTGGGGATGATTAAAGGCGTGATGATACAGGGCCCCTCCAAAGATCCAAACTGAATCTAAAGCCTCAGAGTACTCCTAAGGAAGATGATTCCTCTGCTAGCACCTCACAATCCATTCAATCAGCCTCTATCTATGGAGGGGCAAAGCCTGTTGACACAGCTGCTACAGAACGAGAAGTAGAAGAGTGGCATCAGAAGGAACAGGAGAAATTGCAACATCAGCTGCATGAACCAAAACTAGAATGGGGAACTTGGGCCCCATTCCTGAACTTCTGGTAAGTCCATCCATTACACTTAAACAAACATTGATAAACTGCTTCCTCACTACAGCTGGAGCAACCCCTTGTCTTTAGGCTAGATCTTGGGGGATCCCAGGCCCTTCTTACACAGGCCTTAAGTGTAATCATCCTTTAAAAGGTTGAAACAGCCACCAGAAGACCAGGCTTGCTATGTGCTCTGCATTCCCTAATCAGAACCTCCCAAATTCCTCTTCCATCCTTGTCATCTAATCTGTACCAAGCAATTTCTAATGCTTAAGAAAGGCACACCCCCAAACTTCTCATTTACTTGTCATGTCACATCAAACTAAACCACATTTAATTTTGTGTGGTTTGCCACCAAATCAGCTAAGAATCTTTGAAATTTTAGTTTTCAAACAAATAAAATCTCAGCTTTTCCATTCTCCTGCCCTTTTCAGGCCAAAGTAGAAGAGAGAAGGTCTACATTGCTTTTTGAGGGGGAGGGTGGCCAGGTTTATTGAGGTATGATTTATAGACAGTAAAAATCACTCTTTTTAGGTGTACAGGTCTATGAGTTTTGACAAACTTGGATAACCATCACCACAAACAAGATTTGGAATATTTCTGTCACCCTAAAAAGATCCCTTGTGTCCCTCTGCAGTCAATCTCCTGGCCTTTGTCATTATAGTTTTGCCTTTTCCAGAATGTCATTTATATGACATGTATATCACAAATGTGTGCTGTCTGTCATATATAATCATACAGTATATAGTCTTTTGTATCTGGCTCCTTTCACTTAGTACAGTGCTTTTGAAATACATCCATGTCATTCATATATCAGTAGCTTGTCCCTTTTTATTGATGAGTAGTATTCCATCACATGGATGTACCACAATTTGTTTATCCATTCACTAGTTGATAGAGATTTTCAGTGTTTCCAATTTTGGCAATTATGATTAAAGCTACTAGAAACATTCAACACAGGTCTTTGTGTGGACATATGCTTTCATTTCTCTTGGGTAAAAACCTAGGAGTGGGATTGTTAGGTCATATGGTAAGTATATATCTAACTGTATAATAAACTGCCAAACTGTTTTCAAAATAGTTTTCCCATTTGGCATTCAGACAACAATGTATGAGAATTCCATTGCTCCACATCCTCACCAGCAGTTGATGTTGTCTTGTTTTTCAAAGGCTGTTCTAATAGATACGCAGACACCTCTCGCATAAGTGTCCCATAAGCACATTAAAAGATGTGCAAAATCATTTGCCATCAGAGAAATGCAAACCCAAACCACAGTGAAATACCACTGCATGCCCACTAAAATGGCAAAAATTAAGACTGGCAATATCAAATGTTGGTAAGGACACAGAACAACTGGAACTCACATACACCACTGGTGGGGGTGTAAAATGGAACCACTTTGAAACACAGTTTGGCTTATTGAACATATATATCTTCTTTTGTGAAGTCCCTATTCAAAGCACTTATAAAGGGAAAAATTTACATAGGTAAGCACCCAACGGAGTTTGCCACACAGTGAAATATACAGTGCTGTATCAGTTGGCTATTGCCATAATAATGCTGTGTAAGAAACCATCCCAAAATGTAGTGGCTTAAAACAATAAAAATTTACACTCTTACACCCTTCATTTGGGGGTTGACTGATCTAGCCAAAGCATGAACACTGTTTGGCAGATTCTTATAAAGTTAAACATACATCAACCACATGAGCTGTAATTTCATTTCTCGGTATTTACTCAAGAGAAATAAAAACCTACATCTACACAAAGACTTGTACGTGAATGTTCATAGCAGCTTTATTTGTAACAGCCCCAAATTGGAAATATCCCAATTATACCAACAGGTGAATGGATAAACACATGCAATAGAATACTGCTCGGCAATAAAAATGAATAAAGTATGCAACAGCATACATGAATTTAACAACATTATACTGAATGAAAGAAGCCAGACACAAAAGAGTATATACTGTATGATTACATTTATTAAAAATTCTAGAAAATCTATTGTGACAGAAAACAGATCAGTGATTGCCTGGGTCTGGGAGTGAAAGGAGGAACTGTGAAGGGACATGAGGAAGCTCCTGGGGGTGATGGGAAAGTTCTGTTATCTTGACTGCAGTGTATACATCTCTTGAAACTGATCTAAGCATGCACTTTCAATAGGTACAGTTTATTGTACATGTATCATACTTATTACATACATATTATGTATCACATAATAAAGTGAATTACAAATTCTCTCCTTCATCCTCACTAGCAGAACCCCAGTTTTGTCCGGAGGGGCAGTATGCTTCCTTTGCAGCTCAGTGTTGTTACCAAACAAGTGGGCTTGCCTCCTGGTGAGTTAAGTAAGACTCCACACCAGTGGAAGTTGTCTCACAAAGTAAAGTGTATTTGCAGCAAATAGAAAGCCATAAGGAATCATTTCCAAAGTCATGGTGTCCCTGAAAAAAGGGAAGCAGGAAATTTATTTCAGTTGGGAAATGAATATTCAAAGGCGAGAGGCGGGTATTTGCCTCCACAGGCTCAGTTGGAGAACACACTTCCATATAATGAGGCCTGAGCTCCTCCTGGAGAGATCTTCACATTAAAAACAAGGCAAAGGTCATGGGTGTAGCTCTTGCAGTGAGGCTTGGTCAGTTTCAGGATGGTTGGTGGTTACATCTCCTTAACATACAAAAGGAAAAGAAACAAGTTGGAAAAATAGTTAATTGCTTCCAAACCCACCTTTGAGTTTCTTGAGGCACCTAGTCAGTGACAGGGTGACTATTTGACATAGTCTTGGCCTGTGAAATATAAGTAGAAGTCCCCTAGTGGGGCTTCCAGGAAAGCTCTTTGACAGAGGGCAAATTCAGGGGCTAAACGCCTTTTGTCGTTCCCCTTTTTCCTACCTGTAATAAAGAAGTGATGCTGGAGTTCCCATCCTGATACCATGAGATGACAAGCATGAGGAACAAAAGTCATATGTGAAAGATGGAAAAACAGAAGGAGCATAAGACTAAACAAAACATAATTGTGGAGCTGTTGTGTCAGAAAGAAAAATAAATCCCTTACTTGTTTCAGCCACTATATGGAAGGTTTTTGTTATTTACAACCAAATATAATCTCAACAGAAACAGACTTTCTCTGTTAATGGACTGAGCCTACGATTCTAAATCTCCGACCTGTTTTCCTGACAATCTGGACAATGCTCAGTTTTAGAATCTTAATTGTTTTGGGCAGCCCTGGCTCAGGTACCTAAGCACCAGCTTCCTTTCCTGGCTCAGACTCACTGATCAGCTATCATGCCTGGTCCCAACTTTTCTTCCACTTCCACGAGGTGCTCAGACTCAGATTCCAGAGTTCCGTGCAGTCACCATGACTCTCCATGCTGTCCTAAAACTGGCAGACTCTCTTCTCCCTCCTCCAGGTTATTTTCCCAGTCAGCTGACCATGACTCAGGACTTCTCTTCTTTTTCCAAAATGAAAATATTCGCATGTATTTTTGAGCATAAAGCTTGACTGTCCTTACTGGCATTTTCTACCTCTATGCTTTTCTGCCTGCGCCTTCTTCATCATAGCACTTGCCTTTGTTTTTATAGTATAAATATACGTGTAATTATTATATTAGTGCCTGTCTCCCTAACTAGATAGATGTTAACATTCAGAAGGGCAGGGCCACGCCTGGTTTGTTCACATCTTTATTCCCATGGGTACTCCCTGAATGGTAATGAATAAATGAATGAACAAAACTTCCACATCATCTACAGGTGGCAAGTAGACTCCTAATGCATTAGCTCAGATTATTGTTCATGCCATGATCATTTTTTTAAAGATTTAAAACCATGAAGACTAGGTTCTCTAAAATATATACACTAGCTAATTTCAGATAGGTCATTACAAGTAGTCAACAATCAATTTTCATCTCATGCTAATTTTCTGACACCTTCCTCATATTATCTATTAAATCCCTCACAGGCAAGAGATCTTATCTCCTGTTTTGCTGAGCAAATAATGATCAGCCAGTTTAATCTCTATCATCTATTTCTCTTCATTTCAAAATAACTTATTCTTATTAGGTACTTCCTAATCTCTACTTTGTACATGGAAGGCATGCCCCGGTTTCCTCCAGGTATTCTGGGAACTTGCTTCGTTAATCACCCCCTTCTATCTACAGCAACTACAATCTCTTCCTTTTCACTTGTCTCTTTCCATTCTGCCCTGTTGAATGAATTTGTTCATTCATTCAACAAATATTTATTAAATGCTTATGAAACACCTTGCACTGTTTTAGGTTCTTGGACTATATCAACGAGCAAATCCTCATAGAACTTAACGTAAGAGTGGAGGGAGACAGGCAATAAACAAAACAAATATGTAAATTATAGGATTTAGGGTCTAAAGAGAAAAATAAAGCAGGGGAGGAGTTCAGGAAGTGAGGTGGGGGGATGGGTTTCAATTTTAAAAAGGGTGGTCAGGAGAAGCTTCACTGGGAAGGTAACAGAGCCTTGCAGGGAGTGGGGGAACAAGTCTTGTGAGTATTTGGGTGTTATGGGCTAAATTGTGTCCCCCCTCAAATCCATACGTTGAAGTCCTTACCCCCTACCTCAGAATGTAACTGTATTTGGAGATAAGGCTTTTAAAGAGGTGATTAAGTTAAAATGAGGCCCTAATGAGGATTATGACCTGGCCTATGGGGAAGCAGGAAAACCAGTGAAGTGTTTTATACAGGAAAGACTGAGTTACTGGGTTAAATATAGCTGATAAGATGAAAACTGAGAATTATCCTTTGAATTTAGCAAAGGTGGCCTCAGCTCCCACAGCTGGAGTTGTGGGCATGAAACCCTGACTGTGGTGTGTTTGAGAAGGAGAGAAGAGGAATTGAAGACAAGGGGTTTAGAACCCTGTAGAGTTTTGCTGTACTGAGGAACAAGGAAACGTGGTGGGAGGTGGAGGGGCAAGTGGAGATTTTTGTTTGCTTTGCTTTTGGTTGGAAGAAATTACAGCATGTTTGTATGCCAATATTTCTTAACAATCTTCACAGAGTTTTGATTGGGCAATAGCCTCCCAGCTATAGCCTCCCAACTAGTCTCCTCATCTTTGAGGCTGTTTGCATCACAGCTGCCGGATGCAACATTCTAAACCACAACTCTTATCATTTTCACTCATCTGCTCAGAAATCTTCAGGGTGTCGTTAACTGCGGTATGAAAAGTTCCAATGCCTTAGCTGAATATTCAAATCTTCTCCAGTTGGGCCTTTTGCAGTTTTATCTCCTTCTTCAGTAAAGTCCTATAAGGAGGTACAAAGCATGCCAGACTAGGGTCAGAAGGCTTGGAATAAAAGTCATGGTTCTGTAAATAACTAGCTACGTGACCTTAGACAAATTACGTAAGTGCACCGAGCCTGGGCTCCTTCCCCTTCATAAAGAGGGCGGGGGGGGGGGGGTGTCGGGTAGACTGGATCCTCTGTAGGTCTCTGGCATCTCTAACAGGGGGTAATTCTCAGCACCGTCCCGGCCACAAACAGCATCCTCTCCTGAACCCGCAGTAGCCCTTCCACTTCTAGGGACCACACGTCTTGTGCGGTCACTTATTTTTGCTGCTTCGCTTTTGCCCTTCCAAAGAGACCAGGCTTTAGAGGAGCCACAGCGACAGCTCCTTTAAGGTCGGCAACCTCCCCGCCACCAGGGACTCGCCTCCCACTCTTTCACTTGGGACCCTCCTCTCCACAGTCAGAATCGGCCACGTAGTAAGTGCCGCTTCCAGCCAATCAAGAAGAAGTTATCTCAGACCTTTAAGGGGCATCAGCTTCCACCAATGATCTTCAACTCTTCTCTAGCGCCTCGCTTTGAGGGGCGGGGCCAGTCACCTCAACGGCCAATCTGCTCTGGGGAAAGGTATTCCGGTAACTGCGAAGCCCACCAATCAGATAAGAAGGCTGCAGGGAGGGGCTTTTCTCATTGGTAACCGCGCCCGGAAGAGGGCCGGACCTCGGGGAGGCGACAATACGATTTGATTGGCAGGGGTGATGTTGACAACCCGGGAAAGCCCACCTTCTCCAACAGGACTAGCCCGGGTCCCCGGAGTGGCGGGGGACGCAGCCAATCGGAGAAGAGACGTGCGGAAAGTTGGCTCAATGGGCGATGTCTGAGGGAGGCTGTCACTCAGGTGGCGGTGGCAGAGGCCGGGCTAAGACGTGGCCAAGGGAAGGCGGCTGGCTGTCCAGGCATTGGGGCGGCGGCGGGGTCCGTAGCGCGTCCTCGCCCTAGTCGGGGGCTTCGAGCGGCGGGAGAGGCGGGCGCCGGCGGCTGCACCTCCATGCCCGCGCGCGGGGCGGGCCGCTGATGGAGCGCGCCACCCGCCCGGGGCCGCTCGCGCGGGCGCTGCTGCTGCTGGGGCTCGTGGCGGGGATGGTGGCCGCGGGGCGCGCTCCCGATCTCCCGGTGCCAACGGCGGAGGCGGCGTTTGGACTGGGGGCCGCGGCCGCTCCCACCTCGGCCGCGCGGGTGCCGGCGGTGTCTGTGACTGCGGCAGAGGTGACGGTGGAGGACGCCGAGGTATTGCCGGCGGCCGCAGGCGAGCAGGAGCCGCAGGAACCCGAGGACATAACCGAGCTGCGGCCGCGCGGCAGGTGAGGGGTGCGAGCTGAGCGCCCGGACCGTGGACCCGGGGAGGCGATTAGCTGACGTGCGCGCGCCCCGGGGCCTGGGTGGCCGAGGTACCCCCTGGGCTGTGTCCTCTCGCGGCGGAGGACAGCTGGTGACCTGGGGGCAGCGCGGGGCCGCCTCCCATCCCCCGGTCCAGCGACAGGCCTCGCTCCGCTCCCGGGCGCCGGCTCCTCGATCGCTGGCGAGAGCGGCATCCTCGAAGGTGTCTGGGATGCTCGGAGAATGGAGCGCAGAGATGGGAAAGAACGTCACTCTCTCTCTTTCATTGTTTTCAGGCTTTATGCATACCCCAAGGAACTTTAAGCTCTCCTTTCTTTTCTTTCGTCAATCACCCCATGTCTGTGGTGATGCGACAGCTGTCTGGGGAAAGGACTTTACAAAGAGGTTTATGCATTTCTCTTTAAACACAACCCTGTAGTGCGCACGGACCAGGGTTGAAGTCAGTATTTCTCTAATTGAGATCTGCGGAACACCTGCATCAGGATCGCTTGGGGATGGTGGTTAACTGTACAGTTTTCTAGGCCCCACCCCAGATTCACTGAATCAGACTTTCTCTGGGTAAGAACCTGGAATCTGCAAGTTTAACAAGCACTCCAGACAATTCTCGAACACACTAAGGTTTAAGAGCTATGGATAGGTTCTTGAATTTTGTCAGTTGTTTGATATTTAGAGGCTTTACCATATAAACACTTAATATAGGGTTGTCTTGGTTGAGTTGCTCAGCCTCCTTAAAATCTTACTTCAAGATACATGTTGTAAAGCACTTTTCAAAGTCTGGATGCAAATGTAAGGTATTTTAATGGTAAAATATTTTTCAGACAGCTATTCTTACCACACCCGGGGAGAAAGTGATGCCCCATTTAACAAATGGAATGACAAAAGGAACATTAGGTAAATTAAACCAGGGAGGGTTAGAATCTGGATTAGGAAGTATTGTAAGCTTATAATGTAGTAGTTACTAGGTCATAACAAATTAGCTTTAATTTTCAGTTAACTATCAGGACCTTGATCTATACACCTGGAGACTACTATAAATAGGATAAATACTAAAATTCTCTAGACACCACTTGAATATTTATATGTAGACTTTTTTTTAAGTAGCAAATATTTGACAAAATTTTCGTAGGCTTTGCTAATGAATTAACTTTCCTGGAAGAGTGTTTTTGTTTATCTTAAACTTCAGAAGCACCTGCTCAAAGTAAGTTACATGAAGTAGAGCAAGATGTTTCATTTTTCTTAGAATACAAATCCACTGCAGCAGGTACTTATTGGCACTTACAAAGGCCCCCAAGATGCCCTGGGGTTACAGAGGTTAGGCAGATAGCCCCTGCCCTCCTGGAGACGTGCAGTCTAGTAGTGAGGATTAAATGAGGAAACCCATAATGACAGTGCAGAGCAGAAGTGGTGCAAATTAAGTGATGTCAGTGTCCTAAGGTTTTTGTGGTGTTTAGTGGGTGGAGTATGGGGATGAGGTAGGTGAGAAGATAAGAAAAGGCCGTGGCAGAATGAGTTGGTTCCTGAAAAGTGGGCAGCATGGCTGTGGTTAGACACTGGGCTTGAGGAAACAGCAAGAGGCACAGAAGCTGGAAAGTATGTTTAGGGAACATTTTGTTTGTATACATCTGTGTGTGTGTTTGTGTGACCTGTGTGTATGAGAGAAATACAGACATACATACATGTGTGCTGGACAGGAAGGAGTAGAAGATAAGGATAGAAAAATAGATTGGGGCCATATTGTATATAGATATGATCATCACCTGGGAGCATGTTAGAAATCCAGAGTCAGAAACCACCCAGACCAACTGAATGAGTGTCTGCGTTTTTACAAGATCACCATGTGATTCACATGCACATTACAGTTTGAGAAGCGTTGTGTAGAGTATCTCAAATGCCAGGCCTGAATACAGTTTGTGTTTAAGGAATATTTCTCTACTGTGTACTGAAAACTTGAGGTCAGGATACCACAAGGAGAGTGTTGTAGCAGTTCAGATAGAGGTTTACTGTTAAGTGGGTATAGAACAGAGGGGAGAGATTTGAGGCAGAATCTTGGTTCCTGGCGAATGGATTGATTCCTCCTTCCTTGGCAGCCCCATCCAAAGATTGAGACTGGGTGGCCAGAAGGTGAGAGCACATGTGGGAAAATTAAGCGATTTGGGGGAGCAGGGAAGAAAAGATACGGGGTCTGGTGTTGGACATGGTGACTTGGTGCAGGCAGGACATCCAGAGAGAGACATTTGGTAGGCAGGTAACAATGAGTGACCAAAGTTGTTGACACTGGGAGAAAGAGGCTCATGATAAAACCTCAGGAAATGCCTTATATTTTAGAGAAGATGAGCCAGCAAAGGAGACTGAAATCTAGCTGGCTAGGTTGGAGGTGTAGGGTGGGAACTGAGAAGAATGAGGGATTTGGTGATGAGCACACTTAAAGAATTTAAGTAAAGCAGTAGAGAGTACACAGATTGCAAGAGGTTAAGGATGCATCCTTTTCAGCCCCACCCCCTCCTTCCCTCACTTCTAAACCTGAGGGGAGGCAAGTTTTAGGACCAGAGACCTCTTCTCTTATTTATACAGTTCGAGGAGGGAGCTTATATAGACAGGTTGAAAAAGAAAGGAATAAAGGAGGAGGTGAAGGTAGTTGGAGAGGATCCATTTGGCGAACAGGAGGACCGCTTCTTTCTCAGAAACAAGAAGAGTGAAAATAGAGGAATTTTGCCTGGCAGAGATAAGTGATCTTCGGCAAACAGAATTGGCTAGGAATGAGATAGGCCTGAGTTTAGGGGTCTATTTGATAGCTTAAGATAGTATGGAAAGTTTGAGAAATGGTGCGTAAGTAAATTGATAGAGTCAACAAGAGATAAATATGCAAAGTTTATAAAACTTTTTTCTAAGTACTATTAAAAAAAAGTAAAAACCCAGAGAATATCAGTTCCATAATAATAGACCAATATCCTGTTTGTTTAAAGAGGAAGATTAGGGGAGCAGATTTGAATTAACCAAGCGTTTATTACAAACAGCTGTGAAGAGCTATGTGCTTACAAAACTTCTAAAAAGAGGGAGGTGGGGAATTAAGATCTTTATTTTTGCATGTTGTCTTTTGATGCCCAAGAAACAATATGAGGCTTGCTAATTCATTTTTTTTCTCTTGATAGCATTTTCATTGGCTTCATTCTAAATGCTTACTCTGCATCTCAAGCGTGTGAATGAGTGAAGAAACTTTTTTTCTTTAAAAAGTAGCTAAAATAAACTTGTTTTTCCGATAGCAGTCTTGTCAGTGCTTCTTTTGTTAAACATTACATTTAGTTGAAATTTAAATGGGACGGTCACTGCAGAAAGTTGAAATCTCCCCTCATTGTTAGCTTTTATGCATCTTGGCATTTATGAGTTACCAGTTTTCTGACTCCAACACAAATAGCAAATTGCAAAGCGTTACTTGGGGTCTTGTGATGGGATGGGTGTCTTCATATTGAGGACAGTTGACAACCTCAGAAGTTGTAAAGAACTAGTTTTATCTTAATTATCACACCGATTTGTAAAGTATTTTTCCTTTTTCCTCTACCTCTAATTCCCCTGTAACAAAAGTGTTACTAAATTTTACATTACTCTATGGTGCTTGTTCAATTTGTGCATCTGTAAACTGAATTTTTTGGATTTAATGAGGTAACGTGGAAATACTTTGCAAATGTAAGATGATTTAATTCCTCTTTAATTCTCTCTCCTCTCTGCTTTCATAAACTGATCTGATGTAAATCAATGGTCTAGAAATTTGGTCTTCCTCAGATTTGCAGATTCGTAATTATGCTTTTTTTTCTCAATACGACCTTTGAATAATAGAATCTCAGAATACAGTCTTGAAAGGTAACTTAGTCATCTGGTCCTAACACTGCTTACTTTTCCGACCCCAGACTTTTAAAGTTGACTAAAAATCACATTTAAAGAAGAACTTATGCATAATTTTCAAGGCAAGTTGTAAACCAAACTAAACATTCTTTAGGCGAGTAATGGACTATCCTTCCTGTCTACAATTGTCTTTTTAGCTTAAATGACACCTGGACTGTAGACATGATATGTGACGGGATCGAGGAGACTCTTGTTCTACATTTGAACTCAGCAGCCTTTACATTCCTAGGCCTTTTGCAGAAGGAGACCTGTTTTTATCAGCTGCTGTGAGCTGTAGCTTTGACATGGCTCTTCATTCCCTAAATACTAATTGGAAACTCCATCTGTTTTTTTCCTTTTGTAAGGGAAGAACTGCTTGTATATTTTTATTACAAAATGTTTTAAAATACAAAGAGGAGAACTTGTAGGTTACAGAACTAAATGTGAGGGGGGAGACTAATTTTATTTTTTTCACCCTGTTCTGTTTGTAAATAAGCATTTTGCTTAAAAAATGTTTCATAGAATAAAGCAGAAAAGGTGCTTCCAAAAATGTCTTAATCTAATAGGAAAAGGATATCTGTCACTCTCATGTTGTCTATAACACTAAAAAGTTAGATTGTATTTCTTTCTTTCTTTTTTTTTTTTTTTGCTGAGGAAGATTGGCCCTGAGCTAACATCTGTGCCCGTCTTCCTCTATTTTGTATGTGGGATGCCGCCACAGCATGGCTTGATGAGTGGTATGTTGGTCCACGCCCAGGATTCCAACCTGTGAACCCTGGGATGCCGAAGAGGAGTGCGTGAACTTTAACCACTACACCACCAGGCTGGCCCCAGATTGTATTTCTTTAAGGTCTAGGTGATATGTCAAAGTTATAAAGTATAATTGGTAATTTTTAATGTTATATTTGTTTTGATTTGGGACATGCCTAGTCTTGTGATATGTTTAAATAAAGGAGGTTTGATTTGAAGATTTATTTAGTAGGTGAGGACTAAAAAGTAAAGTCCAATTAGTACTAGCTTGGTTTTGAACAAGAATATGTGCTTCCTTGAGTGGGGGCATATATTTAGGTTGAGGATTCTTGCCTACATCAAAAAAGGAGATTTAACCAAATCACATTTTTAACTTTGTGGAGTTCCCCCCTCCCCAAGACAGGAAACGTGCAATTTTAAACTAATTTTAAACTAAGCAGTTGTTAGTGTAGAAAGTATTCAATGGAGATAATGTTCTCTTGTCACATGCTTCTCTTTCACATGGGAAATTTCTACAGGCAGTAAGGCTCCTTTAAAATTATTGTGTGAAAGAATATAGCATCTACTTATCAGACTCTGATAAACTTAGTTGTAAATAGGCAGGTATTTTGGGTGACTTAAGTAAGAGCAAACAATTTTTTAAATTTGAATGTTCATTGCTCAGTCATTTCTGCTCAGTTAAGGGCATAATTGGAGCAATAACAGGATAAACGGCATCTTGATGAGATTTCTGGAAGGAGTAAAAGCTGCACATTATAGTAATATAGTAGTTGCCACTTATGCAAACGTATATTTAACAGAATGATGGAATTAGAGTTGGAAAACCTAAATTCACTCTTCTGTCCAAAACCTCATATTTGGTGCATGGCCTTAGGCAAGTCACATCTTTTCACATCTTTCTCAGCCTCTTTTTTGTTTTTGTTTTATGTGGATAATAGTGTCTGCCCTACCAAGATTTATTCGTTCATCAAATGTTTATTGCATTTTATTAGGGGCTGGGCACTGTTAGGTGCTGAGGGTAGATAAATGGACCGCTGGGCTTGTCCTTGAGTCCCAGCTCTGACAGGGAGATACTTGTGTTAAAGAATTAAGCGTACTAGAATGGATAATAAGTGACGTAGAGTAGTATGAGAGTGAAGAGAATGGAAGTGTCAAGGACCATCTAGGCAGCAGGGATGATGTGAGCAAGGGCACAGAGCAGTGGTTCCCAAGGCAGGATCTGCAAAGGTAAAAATGGGAATCCATAAGATTGTCAGTATTTTAAAATAACCTAAGGGAAATCGGACATTCAGTGAGGAGAGGGCTAATTAAAAAGTTAATTTTCTTGGCTTTGAACTAGAATTATATCAAACTTAATATAGTAATTTTAGCTACTTCTTTCCAGACATATTGAATATCTTGATTGGTACTTAAATATTTCCTCTAAAGATGGGAGAATTCATTAGAAGTGATGTTTATTGGGCAAATAAAATCATTTAAGATGTGAGACAAAAAATAAGTTAACAAGGGAACTTTGTTGAAGAGATTAGAAACCTCTGTGTGTGTGAGTGGGGTAGGGATTATGTCAGATGATGTATGGCTCTGTGTGCCATACCAAGCAGTGTGGCCTTTATTCAGTGGGTACAAGGAGCTTCAGAAGTTTATCAGATCTCTTATGGAAACAAAACTTGAAAGAGTGGAGGGGAAAGAGATCTGAGGCAGGAAAATATGTCAGAAAGGCTTTTGAAGGTGTTCTGCTGAAAGATGAGAATCTGTTCTAGGACAAGGGCAGTGGTAAAGAAGAAGAAAAGATTTAAAAGAAGCTTCAGAAATAGAATCAAGAGTACATGATATTGGATTTGTGTTAAGTGACAGGGTGGATGGAGAAAGATGTGGGAGAGAAGTTAAATTTTCTGAATGTGTTGCGGCAATAACAAGTATGCCCCACCGAAAATGCAGAACTAGTGCTGGGAGAGAGACGAACTGTAAATACTGCATAGGTTTGGGAGCTGTCGTATTACATAGAGAGTTGAAGCTGTGGACATTGGCTACTAGCTAGAACTCCATGGCCTGCGTGTTAGCGATTGAGAGCTATAAGAATAAGTGAGGATGGAGGGGGACCAGGGAGACTGGTCCTGTAGAAGCCAGGGAAAGAAGAATGTCCAGAATGAGGAGCCAGCCACTGTCTCAGCTGCTGCTGCAAGGACACACCCGATCAGGAGAGTGGACCTGGCCATTAGGAGGAGGTCACTGAAGACCTTATTGAGAGTAGCTTCAGAGAGTCGCGTTATGGGAGGGAGGATAGTGTGCTTGCTGTTGAGTCATCCAGACAGATGCCTTTGTAAACTAAAGCAAGGTGCTAGTGAGAGAGAGAAGTTTCAAAAGAGTTTACTGACAGAGTTGATCAATAGGCCTTCTTCATCCAGGTAATGCATTATTTTTTAGAGTAATGCATTACTCTAAAGAAATAACCCTTTGAGGTAAGTCAGTGTTTGCCAAACTGGCATTATTGTGAGACTCACCTGAGGTACTTATTAAGCTACACTCTCCCAAGCTTCCTGTGGGGATGGGAGCTGTGAACCTTTACGGGTTTTTAACAAGCACTCTGGATTATTTTTATGGTCAGGTAAATTTGAGTTATGCTGAGCGAGTGAAATAGTCCGATTTTACTTATGGAAAACAACTCGACTGAAGCCATGAGGAGAGTAAGATAGAGGCATGGGGGTGTGCACTCAGGTCTGACTTCAAAGCCCCAATTCTTTCCACTAGAAATGCTGCCTCTGTGGTTGCTTCAATTCTTGAATAAGTTAAGAGTTGTTCATCTTGTTCATCGAAACCTCAAAATAAGGCGAGTGGATCATAGGGAGATAAATGGCCTTATATTCTCCCTATTGGGGGGGGGGTTCATTTTTCATCTCTAATTGATGTTTGTTCTAAACGCCACATCTTATTGCTGCCCTGTGATTATCCTGGCGTTCAGCCGGAGAACTTTGTTTCACAGCAGTATCTGTATACTTGATGCTCTCTCCGTCGATAGTATGTCGATGAGCATCTCTCTCTTAGTCTGTGGTTAGGTATAATAGTCTAAATCCTGGCATATCTTTTTTGCCCTGGTAGTGCTGCTCAACTCCAGCCACAGCAGAAGAGGTATCTCCCTTCCAGAGGCATGCTTGGAGAGGAGCCCATAGTGAATATTACAGCTAGCTTGTAGCAGACAAGAGGATGAAGGATTTCTTTTTTTTTGACAGTTGACAGAATCTGTTAAGGGATTTACTGTTATTCCCATTAAGAGGGGTTAAAATAATTAAGGGTAACCCCCTCAAATCTAAGAACCAAATTACATTAAGTATCAATAGCAGTTAAGAGTGATGTACTTAATTGTTCCCACCCACGTTTGTATTTCTTTTAATTATTGCTCACATTTACACATTTTAAATATAGTAGTTCATAGTCTGAAAATGCCTTATTTTAAAGAGCAGAATCTTTGACTCAGTTAAGTGCACCCCATCTGATAGATTTTCAGTGAAAGAATAGTTAGATGTTAAACTCAAATGACTTATTAAAATGTGTTCTTCTGTACACATAAGACACACATGGGCATATTGGATTTTTCTTTGTTTTGCAAATGAGAGCTATAATTTTATCATTCTTCTCTGTATGTATCTCTAGCACAAATAGCCACATATTCAGAAAAATTATGGCTTTTTTTATAAGTAGAATGCCTGTGGTGATAAATGAACAATGACTATGGAATTTAAACTGGATAAGAAAGGAGTGAAGGCATGATGGTAGTGAAGGTCATGGTAGAAGTAATAGGATCAATGGCTTATAGGTTCTGGTGGGGTCAGAGGTTTGTTGGAGTCAGGGAAGTAGAGGACGTGAGCTGGAAAGAGGGGTTAGTATTGGGGGTGGGATGCTTGAAATTTCAGTGGGACAGGGAAGTTGTGATTGGTAATGACTAGAGCTAGGATCTGACCACGGGAGAGGCTGAGGCAAGGTAGACAGATAATGAAAACCCAACTAAGATGTTACTAGTGACAGTAAACCAGGAGCTAAAATCCTCAAGGAATGGGGCTAGTGACCCAAAGGTCAGTAGACAATTACTAAGAGAGGTAACGGATGGAACAATCTGATCCTGAGGATTTTTAGAGAGGAGAGAAAGAAAATAGTCTGGAAATGGTAACAAGGTGCAAGGAGTACACTTATCCCACCAGTGGGCCCAGGGGTCAAGGGTCATGAAGAAAAAAATTCTCATTGCTTCTGAAGCAGTGTCTTCAGGGAGAGCCAGGTTTCTATTAGAGCAAGAAGGTAAGGGAACATTCAGGGGGAAGGCTTCAGGAGTTGAGGAAAGGTAGAAGACTGAGCAGGGAGTGTTGAGTTCGTATGGGGATGAGAGTGTGGGAATGAGGGGTGACCTCAGAGTCTGGGGCCTTTCATAAGTGACATACACATATAAAGGGTACGGTGTGATTGTCTTAGAGGGCTAAAGACAGATGCGGAGGGAAGACTGTAAGTGTTGTGAGGAGGTGGCCCCCCTTCTCTCCTACAGATAGAGGGCTGGGGAGGGGCTGGTTTCCTTTCGAGTGTGTGGAGTAAGTGCCCAATATCTTAGATATCTTTTAAACTTTGTCCTATTAATTTTTGAATTTACAGATCATTAGTGATTATCAGCACTTTAGATGGGCGAATTGCTGCCTTGGATCCTGAGAATCATGGTAAAAAGCAGTGGGATTTGGACGTGGGATCCGGTTCCTTGGTTTCATCCAGCCTTAGCAAACCAGAGGTAAGAATTTTCTATTAAATGTTGACTGGAAAACTTAGTTATAATGAGCAGTAGCTGATGTAATAGTTTGTATTTGCTTCTAGAGCTGGAACTCAGGACCCAAATGCCTAGGTTTCAGGTCTGTCTGCCTTTTACAGTCCGTGTCCCCTTGGGGGAATTACTTAACTTTTCTGTTCCTCAGTTCCCCTCCTGTAAAATGAGGTGGGTAATATCACCTACTTCTTAGGATTGTTTTGGGCATTAAATGAGTTAACCATATAAATGAGTAACTGAGGATACTATCTGCTGTATCAATATAGCTCATTATCTGAGCTATAACATGATCGTCGTTTCTTCTTGTTATCACAAGGTCGCTAGAAATAATAAAACAAATAAAAGTAACAGTGTTTTAATAGTTAGAAATATATGCTGCAAAATCCCATAAATTTTCTTCCCTCAAGTGTATATCCTAATTATGAGCATAAATCCTCTGAAGTTTTCTTGGAATGTAATTTTAGACAAATATGATTATTTGCAAAATAAAGGGACCTTTTTTCCAAAACTACTGTGGCACATACTGTAAGACTTAGACTGTAAGCAGGTGACTTAGCCCCTCAGAGCTTTAGTGCCTCATCAAGAAAGTGGGGACACTACTTGATGAGGTTGGGGGGGATTAAATGAGGGAAGTTTATTTTCTTCGTCTTTAGTCTTAACTCTGATAGATTAAGTCTGTCTCCTTTCTGGAGCTTTATTCTCCTGTTTAAATCGTTTAAAGTAAGTCCCTCTTTTCAGTTATGACTTCTGACGTGAAAGCAGTCACTTCTGTTTTCCAGAATACCTCAGGCTTCTCCCTTTTCAAGTTGTTCCTATAGGACACGCCCTAGGGTACTCTTTTTTGTGTTTCATCATCAATTTTTCCCTGTCAAAAAGCTTCCTAGCTAATACAAAGTTTGGAAAAGACAAACCTAACATGAGGAGCTTGTGAATGACCTGATTAGTGGTGATGGAATTTTCTGGTGGGAGAGCTGCTACCGGTGACCCATCTGCTCTCTGGTAAACCCAGTCTGGATTCTTTTCTGGAGCACCCAGCAGGAACCTAGGGAGATGGCACCACCCAGTCTCCACATTCAGTGTGTGCCAAGCGCTGCCAGGACTTTCAGAGTGCCCCCTATTTATCAGACAGTATACCAAACTTTTGTTGTGTTGTAAATTATTAATACAAATAGCAATTTGATTGTAAATTAAAATTAAAATTTTTGAATCAAGTATAATATTCAAATGAATTAGTACTCAAACTAAACGTTCATTTCTTTGTGTGCTGCTGGGATCATGCTTGGGTATGCATGTTTTGCTTTCTTTTTAAACTAGACGTAAAAGATGGTCAGCAAAATCGGAGAACTGTAAGCTGTTTCCATCTGAGGTAATATTACAGTGTGTTGTAGTGGTGCAAAGCATGTGTGTGTTTGCAAGCTAAAATGTACACACTCACAAAACGATAAGTTGCATGGTATGACAAAGTAGAATGCAAATAGTTGTAATAACCCAAGTGCTGTTGAGTGTGTTTAAATTATAAGCAGCTAGTTGTACATGAAGGTTTTCTTACAAATAGCAATTATGTTAGCTGTTTTTAAAACTACAGTTTGACTTTCTTATTGTCCCTAGTGCTTATCATTTTCTGTGGTCTATTAGAGGTCTCTTGTTTTGAATGTCCTCCTTCCAACTCACCCCCAACCCTAGATCCTTTGGGTAGAGTGCTTTGAAATGTCGAATTGCAGGCATATTCAAAAAGTGTCACTGTGTCACCTTTACACAATAAATGGAAAGCTCACTGGCCACCTTTCATGCAGGAAAAGAATCCTGAAACCTCTTTGCATTATCTAGATTTTAATTTTCTACATTATGGAAAAAAAGAGAAAATCTAAAGATATTGAACCATCTGTGATAACACAATATATTTACTAGATTTTACGACTGCCGCAGGTTCTTGGGACCATTTCTTGAGACCGTGTGTTTACTGTGTAGATACGCTGGTGACAACATTGTTCCCAGTGTTGAAATGTAAATGTGATGTACTTTACACACAGTATAATCCTCACAGCCATCCTTCTGAGGTTGATGTGTTGGTGTTATTTTGTAGAAGAGGAAACTGAAGCTCAGGGAAATTATTTGCTTGAAGTCACAGACTAGATGATAAAGCTGGGATTGAACCCAGGGTTGTCTAACTGTACTCCATTCTGCCTGCTTTGGAGCAGTTTCCTCGTCTTGTATGTAACTCCCCTTCACAACCCAGGCTGTTCATCCAGTACAGCAGGTCTCAAACTTTATAGTCTCAGGACCCTTTATATTCTTGAAAACTATGAAGAACTCCAAAGAGCTTTTTTCCCCATGGATTATATCTATCTATACTTAAACCATATTAAAAATTAAAACAGAAATTTTAAAAAGATGTATTAAATCATTAAAAGGAAACAGTGAACCCATTGCATGATAGCACAAATAACATTTTTATGATGAATAACTGTCTTTTTCAGTACAAAAGAATTAATGAGAAAAGTGGCATTGTTTTATATTTTTGCAAATCTCTTCAGTTTGTGGTTTAATAGAAGACAACTGGATTTTTGTATCTGCGTCTGCATTCAATATGTTCCATTGTTCTTTTGGTTGAACTATATGAAGAAGAAAATCCAGGCACATACAAATGTAGTTGGAAAAGGGAGGAGTATTTTAGTAGCCTTTTAGGATGATCTGGTCATTCTTTCTTGATACTCTACCAAAACAAGTGGAAGTTTCTTAAAGGTTAGTTGCACTATGGAATCTGAAACCATATCAGTGAACATTTTGTGCTCTGTTACATTAACATCCATTTGTCTATCTTACCTTTTACTCTTGCATGATTTTTTAACATTATTTGGAAAATATTGATTCACTGAGTTGCACAGATCTTCCAAACGTTGACCTATTTCCTTTATAGGATATTTTAAAAATCAGATTTGTTACTGTCACCACTGACCTCATCAGACAAGTCTTTAAGTACTGGGAGGCTGTTGAGTTCACGTTGGTAGATACAGGTTTTCCAAAATTCTAATTTTCACTTGAAAACTTGAATGTTATCACTAATACAGTCAGTTGTCTTTGAAGTGAGAGGTTCACTTTGTTTATTTTTGAGAAAATGTCTGCCAAATACCGCAGTCTCATAATCATAGTTTTTCTCTCGATTTTTAAAGTAAAAATGGAGCTTTGTGAGTAAAGCCGCTAGTTCAGCTCAAAACTCAGTCTCACAAGTGCTTTTCCTCAAGATGTGCTTCAGTGTGTGGCAGAAGTGCTCGATGCGTACTTCCTCATTGTCATGCAGAATGTAAAAAGATATGGACTCCAGTCGCAATTTAATGCAATTGATAATTTTTATTGTTTCATCAGAATATTGTTGAGTGAAATTGTCTTTTTTCACTATAAGTGTGTGACAGTGAAGAATACAAGGATTACTAGCTTGGTGCTTGATTCACGCTAAGGCACCAGCAGTTTTAGTCACCATTGCTCTTACACCATCAGTGCAAATATCACCACGGTGAAAAGATAAAGAACACTTATGAAAACGGACCCTCTGCACCTCTAAAAGAGTTCACACACCACACTTTGAGAATTGCTGATCTAGTATATAATAGAAATGTTATCAGAGTTTTTGTGAGATTATAAACATATTAACAAGGAGAGGAATGTATTGTGAGCTTGTCATCTGTTATTCAGCAAGCTGTGTGTTGCTCAGCATCTAGAAGTTGTGTTCAGAAGTTGGACAAAACACCTCAAAAAGAAGATCAAAAACTGCTATTTGAAATGCCCTGAATTGGATGCATAGAGTAATAATACTTTTCTAAATGCGGCTGATACAATATTTTATGAACGTCTAACTTTTTGTGAGAAATAATTTTGTCTGTCTGAAGCCCAGCATTTGGCAGGAAAGAGTTGTGTAGGGAGGAGGGCCAGGTGTAGCAGGCAGAAGGAACTGGTGTGGAGATGTCGCAGGAGCCACCCAGGTGAGAATAAGTAGATCCATGGCTCCATCTGGAGAATCCTGTATTAGAACGTCAGGTTTTCCGAGCTTTCATCAAGAGTGGTATGATTAAACCCAGAAGGCCAGAGAAGATGTATTCTCTGAGCAGCAATTATTAAAGTTACTTATTAATCTCATGAGGAGAAGCTGAGGAATAAAGGATTTGATAGACTGTATAATAATTTTGAAGTTATTAATGATTGAGGGATTGGTTATGGATCACATGTACTTTTGCTGGAAGAATAAAGTAGAAGCAGTGCAGAAATCTTTTAGGCCGTGTGGTGCTGTGGAAGGAGGGACTAGGATTCAGAAGCTTCAGTTCTAGTCATAGTTCTTCCATTAACTGGCTATGTGACCTGGCTAAATTCTTTAATTCAGTAGAACTTTCATTTCCTTCTCTATAAAATTATGGGATTGGACTAAATCTCTAAAGATTGTTCTAACTTCAGGAATCAGGTACCATCAAATACATGAAACACCCAAATAAATTGTCTAGAGGAATTTTTGAACTCACTTTTCTTTTTTACTACAATTCAGAATTTTTAAAAAAATAAAGCATCAATTCATTAGAAATTACTAGTAGGTGCATATCTCATTGCCTCCTGGCCTGCTCTGATGTTGTCTTTAATCTTTTCTGATCCAAAAGGCATATAAAATAGTGTATTATGTTAGTGGTGTTTTGATTATGTCAGTGAAAAAATAAGTTCGCAGAGGATGAGAGAGACTGACAGTTCTATCAAAAACAAGTGTTTTACATTATATTTAGAATGAATTTTAAGCTGCAGGAGGGTTGAGGTTTGGGACACGGATCTGATTTGCTACTCTTTCCTCTTGACTAAGTATTTATAAACTTCCTCAAAAGAATACTGATACCAACCAGTCTACTGTGTGTGTGTGTGTGTGTATTAGAATAAGTGATGAACCCAAGGTTAACAGATGTGCCCTAGGTTCTAAGCCTAATACTTTTGATGGTAGCTAAGAATTTTGTTTTTAATTTTCAGAAGGACCACCTGAGGTGAAATCTGATTTGCTTTCCTCTGGTGTTTATATACAGATTCAACCTTGAAAAAGCACTAAGGAGATTTGGTTCCTCATTGACCGTCTTAAAATTTTTTTGTTTTGTAACATATTAGCATAGTTTTTCTTTGGGGTCTCTGGTGGCATTTAGATCACACTTCACCAAATCTGAGTAAATATAATATCCTTGAACCATCTACTTCTCTGTGTCTTGGAACACATTCATAAATATAAAGACCTTCGTTATCTTTACTTAGAACGTGTGTTATAATTACTTATGTATAACTAGTTTGTCCTTAGACATTACCTTCATCTTTTCTTTATTTAGAGATACCATATTTGTTTTTTGTTTCGGGTTTCTGTTAAAATACCCCCTTTTTTTTCCTCTTAAAAAGAACAAACAACTCTTATTATAAGTCTGCAGTTAGAGTTTGGGGTTTTGTTTTATTTTAGGCATGTTTCTCCCCAAGGGACGCTGCCTTTATGTTTCAGACAGGTGCAGAAACAGACAGCTATGATGCTGGGGCTCTCCACGCACCCCCCCTCACCCCCGCCCCGGCCCCTGCATCGGACTGCCTTCATTAAGAAGGGCCTTCAGAGGTCAGGGGAGCCTTTGGAAAGAGTACACTTTTCATGGTTACTGATTTGTTCACAAAGAGTCCATTAGTAGACCCTTTTGAGTATTGTTTTATTAAAAGAGGATCTGTAATCTCTGTTAAAGATTCTCTAACTTATACTGAAAGATGTTGGGTTATTTTACAGTTTTTCGTTATAAACTAGCATTTTTTGAGCCTGGCTCTGTCAGCTAAGATGCTGTCTATTTTGAAGAGTCACTGTCAATCATGTAGCAAGCCAGTATTTGAATAATTGCTTAGGTTAATTGCTTTTCTTTTAATTATAGAAATGAGACAGTGCTTTGATTTAATTTTGTTTTATTAATCTCTTAGCATGGCTGAAAGCAATGCTGTGAACCAAACCAATTTATTCCAGCATGCCTGTTGCCAAGTGAGAAATTGATTTGACTCTATTTTTTAGGAAATTGACTTCTCGTGCGTATTGTTTATCTACTTCATGAATGTATGTTAATCTAAGTGAAGGCAGAGATAGTTACTAAAATCTGTGTTTTCATCATGAATGTGAAAAGTATGCTTAAAAAGTTAGTCTGGTAGTTTTCTTGAGGTATTTTGTAGGTTAACTGTATGTTAAGGGAAGAAAGAATGAAACAGTTTTTATCTACTTGGTATCTCACTGCTTTTGGGCATCAATTCACCATCTTTGATGATAATATATACCAGATCACTTCAAAGTTTGGTTTTTTCCTTCTGCATTTTTTTTTAAATTTACATTTCCTTTTAAGCACGTTGTGTGGATGCCTTCTCCAACTAATATCCAGATCTACTGAAAGATCTCATAATCCCTCATGTTACATTATCTAACTAGTTGTTAACCATGATGCCCCCTTCCTTAGTGTTTGAGGTATGATTCCCAGGAGCACTTTACTTTCAGCAAATAAGCCTCCTTTACTCTCCCCATCCTGGTAACTTCAAAGTTTTCAGGGAAATAAAAAAAGTATTTCCTCAACACAACAGTGTTGGAGCATCTTTATTTTTCTTTTAAAGTCACAAATAGTTCTGGCATCTAGTAAGTCTGGTCAGTTGCTCATTTCGGTTTATTAAGTTACCATTTTATATTCCATACATAACGTATCATTTTTGAAGAATAAAGCATACAAAATTATACCTATCTTTTCTCTAATATTGTTTATCTTTGTGATCAATCAAGTATTTTGCGATCCTTCAAAACTTCTATATCGTAGTCAAAGAAGAATTTTGGGGCTGATAGAGATCTCTGGTAAATCAAAGATGGGTAACAGTTGGATATATTTAATTCTTACATTGAATTCATCTTTATTTGGCTTTGAGGCTTTGTTTTTAAATGGATGTTGTGAATCCAGGGTTGGGAAAGAAATAATTGACCTGGCATAATCAAGCTTTCTACTTTCCCCTGAATTTACTTTCAGAGCAGCTATTTGAATTCTAAAACCTTTTTTGAAATTTGGTGTTAATGAACCATAGTTATCTTCTAAAGTTTCCACAAAGAGAATAAAAGAAGACTCATGATGAATTTATAGGTAGTCAGATTAACAGTTTATTTTTATTTTTATTTTTTTATTGATGACTTAATAGTTTATAACACTGTGGGGTTTTAGTTGTACATTTTTGTTTGTCTGTCACCTTGTGGATGTAACCCTTCACCCCTTGTGCCCACCCCCCACCCCCCTTCCCCTTGGTAACCACCAATCAGTTCTCTCTGTCCGTGTGTTCATTTATATTCTATATATGAATGAGTTCATGCAGTGTCTGTCCTTCTCTCTCTGGCTAATTTCACTTAACATAATACCCTCTAGGTCCATCCATGTTGTTGCAAATGGGACAATTCTGTCTTTTCTTATGGCTGAGTAGTATTCCATTGTATGTATATACCACATCTTCTTTAACCAATCATCAGTCGAGGGACACTTGGGTTGCTTCCACCTCTTGGCTGTGGTGAATAATGCTGCAATGAACATAGCGGTGCATAAGCCTCTTGTGATGGTTGATTTCATGTCCATTGGGTAGATGCCCAAGAGTGGGATTGCTGGATCGTATGGTATTTCTATTTTTAATTTTTTGAGGACTCTCCATACTGTTTTCCATAGAGGCTGCACCAGTTTGCATTCCCACCAGCAGTGAATGAGGGTCCCCGTTTCTCCACAACCTCTCCAGCATTTGTTGTTATTTGTCTTTGTGATTATAGCCATTCTAACCGGTGTAAGGTGATATCTTAGTGTAGTTTTGATTTGCATTTCCCTGATGATTAGTGATGTTGAACATCTTTTCATGTGTCTATTGGCCGTCTGTATCTCTTCCTTGGAAAAATGTCTGTTCATATCCTCTGCCCATTTTTTGATCGGGTTGTTTGTTTTTTTGTTGCTCAGTTGTATTAGATCTTTATATATTACTGAGATCAATCCCTTGTCGGACAAACGATTTGCAAATATTTTCTCCCAGCTGGTGGGTTGTTTATTCATTTTGATCCTGGTTTCATTTGCCTTGTAGAAGCTCTTTAGTCTGATGAGGTCCCACTTGTTTATTTTTTCTTTTGTTTCCCTTGTCCGAGTAGACATGGAATCTGAAAGGATCCCTTTATGTCCAATCTCAGTTTGTGTACTGCCTATATTTTCTTCCAGGAGTTTTATAGTTTCAGGTCTCACTTTCAGGTCTTTGATCCACTTTGAATTGATTTTTGTATATGGCGATAGGAGATGGTCTACTTTCATTCTTTTGCATGTTGCTGTCCAATTTTCCCAGCACCATTTATTGAAGAGACTTCCCTCTCTCCATTGTATGTTCTTTGCTCCTTTGTCGAAGATTAGCTGTCCATAGGTGTGTGGTTTTATTTCTGGGCTTTCAATTCTATTCCATTGATCTGTGTGTCTATTCTTGTACCAGTACCATGCTCTTTTGATTACTATAGCTTTATAGTATATTTTGAAATCAGGGATTGTGATGCCTCCAGCTTTGTTCTTTTTTTTCAGAATTGCTCTAGCTATTCTTCATTGCCTATTTGGAGTCCTTTTATTCCTTTTTCTTGCCTAATTGTTCTGGCCAGAACTTCCAGTACTATGTCGAATAAGAGCGGTGAGAGTGGGCACCCTTGTCTTGTTCCTGTCCTCAAAGGAATGGCTTTCAGTTTTTCCCCGTTGAGTAGGATGTTTGCTGTAGGTTTGTCATATATGGCCCTTATTATGTTGAGGTACTTTCCTTCTATACCCATTTTGTTGAGAGTTTTTATCATAAATGGATGCTGGATCTTGTCGAATGCCTTCTCTGCATCGATGGAGATGATCATGTGGTTTTTATTTTTCATTTTGTTAATGTGGTGTATCACGTTGATTGATTTGCGGATGTTGAACCATCCCTGTGTCCCTGGTATAAATCCCACTTGATCGTGGTGTATGATCTTTTTGATGTATTGCTGTATTTGGTTTGCCAATATTTTGTTGAGGATTTTTGCGTCTATGTTCATCAGTGATATTGGCCTGTAGTTTTCCTTCTTTGTATTGTCCTTGTCTGGCTTTGGTATCAGGATGATGTCGGCGTCATAGAATGTGTTGGGAAGTATTCCCTCTTCCTCTGTTTTTTGGAATAGTTTGAGAAGGATAGATGCTAAATCTTCTTTGAACGTTTGATAAAATTCTCCAGGGAAGCCATCTGGTCCTGGGCTTTTATTTTTTGGGAGGTTTTTGATTACTGTTTCAATCTCTTTACTTGTGATTGGTCTGTTCAGATTCTCTATTTCTTCTTGATTCAGTTTTGGGAGGTTGTACACTTCCAAGAATTTGTCCATTTCCTTTAGGTTGTCCAGTTTGTTGGCGTAAAGTTTTTCATAGTATTCTCTAATAATCCCTTGTATTTCTGTGGTGTCTGTTGTAATTTCTCCTCTTTCATTTCTAATTTTATTTATTTGAGTCTTCTCCCTTTTTTTCTTAGTGAGTCTGGCTAAGGGTTTGTCAATTTTATTTATCTTCTCAAAGAACCAGCTCTTTGTTTCATTGATCCTTTCTACTGTTTGTTTGGTTTCAATTTCATTTATTTCTGCTCTGATTTTTATTATTTCCCTCCTTCTGCTGATTCGGGCTTTGTCTGTTCTTCTTTTTCTAATTCTGTTAGGTGCAATTTAAGGTTATTTATTTGGGATTCTTCTTGTTTGTTAAGTTGAGCTTGTATTGCTATGAATTTCCCTCTCAGGACCGCTTTTGCTGCATCCCATATGAGTTGGTATGGTGTATTTTCCTTTTCATTTGTCTCCAGATAGCTTTTGATTTCTCCTTTAATTTCATCAACGACCCATTGGTTGTTCAGTAGCATGTTGTTGAGTCTCCACATCTTTGTCTCTTTCCTAGTTTTTTCCTTGCAGTTGATTTCTAGTTTCACAGCATTATGATCAGAAAAGATGCTTGTAATGATTTCAGTCTTCTTAAATTTATAGAGGTTTGCCTTGTTTCCTAATATATGGTCTATCCTTGAGAATGTTCCATGTGCACTTGAGAAGAATGTGTACTCTGCTTTTTTTGGGTGGAGTGCTCTGTATATATCTATTAAGTCCATTGCGTCTAGTTTTTCGTTTAAGTCCATTATTTCCTTATTGACTTTTTGTCTGGATGATCTATCCATTGATGTAAGGGGGGTGTTAAGATCCCCTACTATTATTGTGTTATTGTTAATATCTCCTTTAAGGTTTTTTAGCAGTTGTTTTATGTACTTTGGTGCTCCTGTGTAGGGTGCATAGATATTTATAAGTGTTATGTCTTCTTGGTGAATTGTCCCTTTTATCATTATATATTGCCCTTCTTTGTCTCTCATTACCTTTTTTATCTTGAAGTCTACTTTGTCTGATATAAGTATAGCTACTCCTGCTTTCTTTTGTTTGCCATTAGCTTGGAGTATTGTTTTCCAACCTTTTATTTTGAGTCTGTGTTTGTCTTTAGAGCTGAGATGTGTTTCCTGGAGGCAGCAGATTGTTGGATCTTGGTTTTTAATCCATCCCGCCACTCTGTGTCTTTTGATTGGAGAATTCAATCCATTTACATTTAGAGTGATTATTGATATATGAGGATTTAATGTTGCTATTTTAGTGTTCATTTTCTGGTTCTTTTGCATTTCCTTTGTATCTTGTCCCTTGTGTTTCAGACTGCAGATTCAATTTGGTATTTCTGCATGCTCATTCTCTTGGTTTTCTCTTTATTTGTCATGTGTGGTTCTCCTCTGGTTATTTGTTTAGTGGTTACCGTGAGGTTTATATAAGCGATCTCCTGGATAAGAAAGTACATTTTCAGATGCCTCCTTTTTCCTGAGGCTGGGTCGATTCAATCCCTTACCTCTTCCCCTCCTCAGTTTATGTTTTTCTTTTTAACTTTTTTCCTTTAAGTATACACATATATGCACACACACAAATTACATTAGAGGTTCAAAATAGCAGCCTGGGATCATTACATCTGCATAACTGTTGTTTGATTAGCACTTTATAGTTTGCAAAGTGATATCAAACCCATTCTGATTTAATCCTTAACATAGCCTTGTAAAATAAGTATTCTTATTAACTCCAATTTTTCAGATGAGAAAATTGAAGCTCAAAATGGTTCCGAGATTTGTCTGATGTAGTAAAACTGAGACTCAACCCTAGATCTTTGGGCTTATTCCTTGCCCTCTTTTCAGTATTTCATGCTTTTTTAAATACCTCAATACCTACCAAGGTATTTGCGTTTTCTATACTAATAATTATAATTCTTTTTTTTTTTTTTTTTGGTGAGGAAGATTAGCCCTGAGCTAACATCTGTTGCCAGTACGCCTCTTTTTGCTGAGGAAGATTGGCCCTGGGCTAACATCCAGGCCCATCCTCCTCTGCTTTATATGTGGGATGCTTGCCACAGCATGGCTTGATAAACGGTGCGTAGGTCCATGCCTGGGATCCAAACCTGTGAAGCCCTGGTCACCAAAGTGGAGCATGCGAACTTAACCACTATGCCACTGGGCCGGCCCCCGAATAATTATAATTCTTAATGTGCTTTATCAAGAATAATTATTACTCAAAGACATCATAAGCAGACTTAGTATGCTACTCAGCATATTGTGAGCACTTAACTGCCTCTTAAACAACCCCAGTGGGAGAGTCAAGGGTACCTGAACTTAACACATCCCAAACTGGGCTCATCTTTAAGCAGGTGGGGAGTCTTGCAGGGTTGTGTGCTGGAGTACAGCAATGCCCAAGACAGATGAGATTCTTGCCCTCGTGGAACTTACATGGCATTATGTAGAGCCAGCTGGGGAGACAGATATGAAATAATTGTAGTCTAAATAATGTAATTGAGTTGTGGTAACTGCCACAAGGAAGGGCAGAACTAAGAGACTTAGCAAGGATACCTGACCACCTAGCTGGGGGATCAGAGAAGTCTTCTCAGAAGAAATGATGTTTACAGCTGAGATTGTATGAGAAGGAACTGCCTTGGCAAGAGATGGGTAGAGAGGTGGGGAAAGTTCTGCTTTGGGAGAGGGAATAGCCTGTGTCAAGGCCTTGCCATGGGAATTATGGTGTGCTCAGGCAACTGAAAGAAGTGAGGGTGGCAACAAGGATGAGGGTTGGGAAGAGTAGTAGAGATGATCCCATTTAGGGAGGCCAGGGGCAGGTTAGGCAGGGTCTAGTAAGGTATGTTAAGCATTTTGGATTTTATCCTGAGCCGTGGGAAATTGAAGGATTTTAAGTAGGAGAGATTCCTCTACAGTCAAAATGGAAAGAGTGTCCTGATGTTCTCTTTTGCTGTGAGACTTTCAATTAGACTGGTGAACCAAACAGTTGTCTCAGTGAGGTATTTGCATTACAGGCATACCCTGGAGATGTTGCGGGTTTGGTTCCAGACCACCGCAATAAAGCGAATATTGCAATAAAGCAAGTCACACAAACTTTCTGGTTTCCCAGTGCATATGTTTACACTATACTATAGTCTATTAAGTGTGTAATAGCATTGGGTCTGAAAAAACAATGTATGCACCTTAATTTGAAAGTACTTCATTGCTAAAAAATGCTAACCATCATCTGAGCCTTCAGCGAGTTGTAATCTTTTTGCTGGTGGAGGGTTTTGCCTTGATGTTGATGGCTGCTGACTAATCAGGGTGGTGGTTGCTGAAGGTTGGGGTGACTGTGGCAATTTCTTAAAATAAGACAACAATGAAGTTTGCCACATGGATTGATTCTTCCTTTCAAGAATGAGTTCTCTGTAGCATTCAATGCTGTCTAATAGCATTTTACCCAGAAATAGAAACTTCTTTCAAAATTGTAGTTAATCCTCTCAAACCCTGCTGCTGCTTTATCAACTAAGTTTATGTAATATTCTGAATCCTTTGTTGTCATTTCAACAATCTTCATAGCATCTTCACTAGGAGTAGATTCCATCTCAAGAAACCACTGTCTTTGCTCATCCGTAAGAAGCAACTCCTTGACCGTTAAAGTTTTATCATGAGATTGCAGCAATTCAGTTGCATCTTCAGGCTCCACTTCTAAATCTAGTTCTCTTGCCATTTCTACGCATCTGCAGTTACTTCTTCCACTGAAGTCTTGAACCCTTCAAAGTCATTCATGAGGGTTGAAATCAACTTCTTCCGAACTCCTGTTAATGTTGATATGTTGACCTCTTCCCATGAGTCATGAATGTTTTTAGTGGCATCTAGATGGTGAATCCCTTCCAGAAGGTTTTCAGTTGACTTTGCCCAGATCTATCAGAGGAATCAATATCTATGGCAGCTATAGCCTTATGAAATGTATTTCTTTAATAATAAGACTTGAATGTTGAAATTACTCCTTGATCCATGGGCTTCAGAATGGATGTTGTGTTAGTAGGCATGAAAACAACATTAATCTCATTGTACATCTTCATCAGAGCTCTTGGGTGACCAGGTATATTGTCAATGAGCAGTAATATTTTGAAAGGAATCTTTTTCTGAGCAGTGGGTCTCAACATTGGGCTTAAAATATTCAGTAAACCATGTTGTAAACAGATGAGCTGTTGTCCAGGCATTTTTGTTCCATTTACAGAGCACAGGCAGAGTAGATTTAGCATAATCCTTAAGGGCCCTAGGATTTTCAGATGGTAGATGAGCATTGCCTTCAACTTAAAGTCACCAGCTGCATTAGCCCCTAACAAGAGAGTCAGCCTGTCCTTTGACGCTTTGAAGCCAGGCATTGGCTTTTTTTCTCTAGCTGTGGAAGTTCTAGATGGCATCTTCTTCCAATATAAGGCTGTTTCATCTATACTGAAAATCTGTTGTTTAGTGTAGCCACCTTCATTATCTTAGCTAGATCTTCTGGATAACTTGCTGCAACTTCTGTATCAACACTTGCTGCTTCACCTTGCACTTTTATGTTATAGAGACAGCTTCTTTCCTTAAACCTCATGAACCAACCTCTGCTAGCTTCAAACTTTTCTTCTGTAGCCTCCTCACCTCTCTAAGCCTTCATAGAATTGAACATAGTTAGGGCCTTGCTCTGGATTAGGCTTTGGCTTAAGGAAGTGTTGTGGCTGGTTTGATCTTCTATCCAGGTCACTAAAACTTTCTCCATAACAGCAATAAGGCTGATTCACTTTCTTATCATTCATGTGTTCGCTGCAGTAACACTTCTAATTTCCTTCAAGAACTTTTCCTTTGCACTCACATCTTGGCTGACTGGTTGCAAGAGGCCTAGCTTTCAGCCTGTTTCAACTTCCAACATGCCTACCTCACTTAAGCTTAATCACTTCTAGCTTTTGATTTAAAATGAGTGATGTGCAACTCTTCCTTTCACTTGAATCCTTAGAGGCCATTGTAGGGTTATTAATTAGGGTTACTAATGTCAATATTGTTGTGTCTAAGGGAATAGGGAGGCTTGAGGAGAGGGAGAGAGACAGGGGAACGGCTGATCGGTGGAGCAGGCAGAACACATAGACCAGTTATTGATTAATTTCGCCGTCTTATATGGGTGCGGTTTGTGACACCCCAAAACATTTACACTGGTAACATCAAAGATCACTAATCACAGATCACCATAACAAATATAATAATAATGAAAAACTTGGAATATTGTGAGAATTACCAAATGTGACACAGAGACACAAAGTGGGCAAATGCTGTTGGAAAATGGCACCAATGGACTTGCCCGATGCAGGGTTGCCACAGACTTTCAGTTTGCAAGAAGCGTGGTATCTGCAAAGCGCGATAAAGTGGAGCGCAATAAAACAAGGTATGCCTGTATAAGCCAGTTATCTCTAATTGTGGAAGTATTTATATTTATAAACATTCACAAAGTATTCATACTAGCTAGCAGTTGGAGGAATCTGGAAGAAGGGCAGGAAAAAGAATCCCACTAAAACCATTCTGTCCTGTACTATACTGACTATACCTACTTTGTACAGCCTATTCTGACTATAGAGAATGGACTGGAAGAGGACAAGAGCAGAAGTGGGGAGATTAGTTAAGAGACTATAGAGTACAGATAGGGATGATAGTTTGGACTGGGTTGGTGACAGAGGAAATAGAGTGAAATAAAGTGATGGATTCAAGAGAAGTTGAAGGAGGAAAATCTTTATGGAATTAAAAGACCAAAGGAGGATTTAGTAGTGAGTTAAGAACAGGTATGGAGAGGAATAACCTGCGTTTGTTTAGATATGGTGAGTTTGGAGTGGCTGAGCAGAGGTGTTCCAACCAGAGGTGTTAAGGCGGCATTTGCCTGTATGGGTCTTGTGCTCACAGAGGAAAGGTCTGGGCTGAAGAGAAAATTAGAATTGTTAGTGTCATGGGTACCGAGAGGAGCAATCACCTTGAAAGAGCATGGGGTGGGAAGATGATCTACAACCAAAGTTTTAGAATGTCTAATGTTTTAAAATTCCACTTGAAAGTAATGAGTCAGAGAAAACTGAGAGAAAAAAGTGCTTCAAGGATAGATTGGTTTTATTAGGGATTTTCCTGCTTTCTTCCAGATTTCCCCAACTGCTAGTTGGTGTGAATACTTTATAAATATTTGTAAATATAAATACTTCCACAATTAGAGATAACTGGCTTATAATGCAACTGGCTCACTGAGACGACACTTTGATTCATCAGAGTCTCATTGAAAGTCTCATAGCAAAAGAGAATGTCAAAAACCCTTTCCATTTGGACTGTGGAGGAATTGGGCCAGGGGGCAGGAAAAGGAGTGGGGAAAAAGCAGGAGGCGTATGAATACCCAAAGTGGTAGAATCATTAATCAGTAGTTTGGAGACCAATAGACATACCTTTTAAAATAGCTATGGAGAGTAATTTTGAGGGTCAAGTGTAGTAAGTTAATTGGAGGAATTTTGTAAAGGGTAAGGTGTTGGTTTTTGTCCGAGGTCACATAGTGAGTAGTAGCTGGCGGAGTCAGGGACCCAGGAAAGGGGCTGGATGAGCTACGATCACCTCCTTGTGGACATGTCTCCATTTCATACGTTGGATGCCTGCTCTTGCCACACCACCAGCTTCCTAAACAACTAGCATGCTGAAGAGTGTAATTGTTCTGGGCAAAGGGGATTTCCAGATGAGAAAAAAGTCAATAATTTAACACTTTTAATGGAATGTTTTTCAAGTATTTTATATCCTTCCAATCTTAGTAAATTTGATCTTTTAATTAATTCCTTGGGATCATCATTGGAACATCAGTTATTGTATTATCTTAGAGATGCTTGGAGGTTTTGAGGTGGGACAGAAATGTGTGGTGCTTTAGTGAATATTCTAGGGTAGTTGGTGGCTTTTCCCATCCTTTTCTCTTATAGTCTGAGTTCATTCTTCCTTGCCTCTACTCTCCGTGAGTCTGCATCTCACCACATGCTCTTTCCCCTCTTTTCTTCCCTCTCTCCTCCCTTTTAACTCTTATTGCTTCTTGGCTTGTACTTGGGACTTGGCTTTTCTAATTGTCAGGGCCAGTGTGTTCCTTTTCTGTCTTGGTTAGGGAACACATTGGATACAACTTTTTGGATTTGAAAGTGTTTAATGTCTAAGAGTGGTTTTTTTTTTTTTTTTTGAGAAAATGCTAGTGTATGCACAACCAGCTTCCAAAGACAAATGAGGGAAAAGTTCTTCTCTATAGAAAAAATATATCTAAGAAATGCAGAAAGAATAATAGAGTTAGAAATCATTTTATTCCCTTTATTGAAATAGTAGATCATCAATTGATACTCAAATCGTGAAAAGTTGGTGGGACACTTTAAAATGGAGGGATCAGACTGGCTCCCCAGAATCCACTGATTATTTGTAACAAATATGACATACACAGGGATTGGCAAACTTTTCTGTAAAGGGCTAGGTAGTAAAGATCTTGGGCTTTGCAGACCATATGGTCTTTGTAGTTGTAGTGGGAAAGCAGTCATAGAAAATACATAAATGAATGAGCATGATTGTGTTCCAATAAAACTTTACTTACAAAAACAGGCAGTGGGGGGCCGGCCCAGTGGCATAGCGGTTAAGTTCATGCCCTCCGCTTTGGTGGCCCAGGGTTCGCAGGTTCGGATCCCGGGTGCGGACTGACGCACCGCTTGTCAAGCCATACTGTGGCGGCGTCCCATATAAAGTGGAGGAAGATGGGCACGGATCTTAGCCCAGGGCCAGTCTTCCTCAGAAAAAAAGAGGAGGATTGGCAACGGATGTTACCTCAGGGCTAGTCTTCCTCAAAAAAAACCCCACAAAATACAGTCAGTGGGTCGGATTTTGCCCATGAACAGTAGTTTGCTGGCCTCTAATATAATAGGAAGTACATAGCACCATCTATGAAGTCAAAAAAAATCAGACCTGCATCAGATCAAAGCTCCAGGTCTAATCACACTTTTCAGGAAATTCAGGGAATGAGACACAAGTTAAATGACATGCAAAATCCAGACCATGAGGCATTCTATAGGATGAATAATCTGGTTTCTCAAGGTAAATCAATGTATGAAAAAGGGAGTGAAATGAGCTCTTTTGGAGAAAAAAAACGAATCAAATGCAATATGTGGAGTTTGAATTCCTTGTTGGAGCAAACCAATTGTATCATATATCTTTGGGACAATCAGGGAAATTTGAATATTAGATGATTTTAAGGAATTACTCTTAATTCTGTTAGATGTAATATTGGCATGGTAGTTACTTCTCAGCAATGAATACTGAAGTATTTATAGGTGAAATGACATGATGTCTGAGATTTACTTTAAAATACTCAAATAAGTATATGTAGTGGGTAAATGGAGAATAGATGAAACAATTGGCAAAATATTGATAATTGTTGAAACTGGGTGATACATGAAGGCTTATGTTAGTCTGTTTACATTTTGTATGTTTCAAAATTTTCATAAGTTAAAGTTGAATATACCCGAAAAAGTGAATGTGTCCATGACGGGGGCAGAGTGCATAGAAAAAGAAGGAAGAACCAAATGAAAAAATATTTTTTCATATAGTTAGAGGAATTTTTGTTTTTGTTTTTATTGCTGGCTATATTTATTTTAGTAGTAGTACTTCCTTTATTTTCTCAGTTGAAGTTCCTTCTACCACTTGAAAATAGAGTTCTTATTTTCACATTCTAATTTCAAATAGCTGTCCCTGATTATGTGTGCCGCTGGCACTCATTATGCCATTTAGATTTTATGCCATTTAGAAATAGAATTACTTTCCTACACTGCTTTGTGATTGCATGGATAATGACCTTGACTGGATCTTTGGTACTGAGTTTGCTAACCAATGTGACAAAACTTTTATTTTAAAATTATGAGCAGGAAAAAACAAATAGAGAAAAAGAATACAAAAATAATAAGAATTTGTATTTAAAAATAAATGACTGAAGGGGGAGGCAAATGACACAATTAGTTTGAGATGCAGAGCAGCGAATCAGAACAAATAGCTGCCATTACAGGGACAAATCAGTGGAATGTGAAGATGCATCACGGTAACCCACATTTTTCTTCTACCAAGAGATTTGCAGCTGACTGTCTGGGTGACTCATTCCTATGCTGGGAGGGTGAGGTAATACTCTTGTGAGGGATGATGTCATCTCTCTACCTGAACTGCATGCATATATTGCTTCTTGTGGCTCTCAAGGAAAAGCACCATCTGCTTTCACATATGTAGCCTGAAAGACTACAAAGATTGGTGCAAAGGTTCGAAGCCATGTGTATGACTCATAAGCAGCCAATTAGTGAAGAGCAGCTATTTAAAAGTGAACTTTTGAAATTATAATCCAGAAATATGTCATGATGATTCAGTATTGAATCATAATGCTTTTTTGTTGTTGTTTTGGGTTTTGCAACTTTTCTTATTGAGTTAATGCTGATAAAGATTTGACTTTTAAAATAAGGCATTTTTTCCTCAATATGGTCAATCATATCAAATCATCATGGTTGTTTGAACCATATTTTTTAAATTGCAGATTAGTTTGTTTTCTTTTATGTTTGGAGGCATGTAGATCATCCTTAAAGCACAGATGAATTTTAGTCCATATCAGTTTGACAGTTTGGGGGGTTTTTTTGCAGTTAGGAGCCATTGTGCTCCCTAAGGACCTGCTTTAGGGGAAAAGAGGTTGTTAATGGAAGAGGAAACAAGTCAAAATAAATGTTATCTGTTTACCTCCTTTTCCTCCTCCTCTTGGTGATTCACACCTACTTTCCCTGTTCTTAACTAGTACTGCTATTGACAGGACCAGACCACTGAAATACCTATTTTTTTTTAAATTGATGTCTTGATAGTTTATAACACTGTGGGGTTTTAGTTGTACATTTTTGTTTGTCTGTCACCATGTGGATGTAACCCTTCACCCCTTGTGCCCACCCCCCACCCCCCTTCCCCTTGGTAACCACCAATCAGTTCTCTCTGTCCATGTGTTCATTTATATTCCATATATGAGTGAGTTCATACAGTGTCTGTCCTTCTCTCTCTGGCTTATTTCACTTAACATAATACCCTCTAGGTCCTTCCATGTTGTTGCAAATGGGACAATTGTGTCTTATGGCTGAGTAGTATTCCATTGTATGTATATACCACATCTTCTTTAACCAATCATCAGTCGAGGGACACTTGGGTTGCTTCCACTTCTTGGCTATGGTGAATAATGCTGCAATGAACATAGGGGTACATAAGCCTCTTGTGATGGTTGATTTCATGTCCATTGGGTAGACGCCCAAGAGTGGGATTGCTGGATCATACGGTATTTCTATTTTTAATTTTTTGAGGACTCTCCACACTGTTTTCCATAGAGGCTGCACCAGTTTACATTCCCACCAGCAGTGAATGAGGGTCCCCATTTCTCCACAACCTCTCCAGCATTTGTTGTTATTTGTCTTTGTGATTATAGCCATTCTAACCGGTGTAAGGTGATATCTTAGTGTAGTTTTGATTTGCATTTCCCTGATGATTAGTGATGTTGAACATCTTTTCATGTGTCTATTGGCCGTCTGTATCTCTTCCTTGGAAAAATGTCTGTTCATATCCTCTGCCCATTTTTTGATCGGGTTGTTTGTTTTTTTGTTGCTCAGTTGTATGAGATCTTTATATGTTACTGAGATTAATCCCTTGTCAGACAAACGATCTGCGAATATTTTCTCCCAGCTGGTGGGTTATTTATTCATTTTGATCCTGGTTTCATTTGCCTTGTAGAAGCTCTTTAGTCTGATGAGGTCCCACTTGTTTATTTTTTCTTTTGTTTCCCTTGTCCGAGTAGACATGGAATCTGAAAGGATCCCTTTATGTCCAATCTCAATTAGTGTACTGCCTATATTTTCTTCCAGGAGTTTTATAGTTTCAGGTCTCACTTTCAGGTCCTTGATCCATTTTGAATTGATTTTTATATATGGCGATAGGAGATGGTCTACTTTCATTCTTTTGCATGTTGCTGTCCAATTTTCCCAGCACCATTTATTGAAGAGACTTCCCTCTCTCCATTGTATGTTCTTTGCTCCTTTGTCGAAGATTAGCTGTCCATAGGTGTGTGGTTTTATTTCTGGGCTTTCAATTCTATTCCATTGATCTGTGTGTCTATTCTTGTACCAGTACCATGCTGTTTTGATTACTATAGCTTTATAGTATATTTTGAAATCAGGGATTGTGATGTCTCCAGCTTTGTTCTTTTTTTTTCAGAATTGCTTTAGCTTGAAATACCTGTTTTTTAAGTTTATCATAGTTTGAATTTACTGTTCTAGTAAATAGAATACAGAATACCTAACATAATATGGAAGGCAAAGAACAGTGAAAACCTGACTTTCTAACAGATATGTAACTCAAAGTATGAGATCGTACTGGCTAAATGCTACATATTGTTATTGTAGGGTATGTGTACTATGACCTAAATCTGTTCTTAATGGCAACTTCAAGTTGGACAGTCTACAAAAGATAAAAAGTTTTAATTTTTTGAAAATAAAATATCTATTGTTATCAAGAAATATAAGAAAGCAAAGAATAAAATAGTAATGCTAAAACTCTAAGATCATATGAGAGGGGATACATACCAATGTCATTCAAAAGTTTATTAAAAATTAAATGTTTTTTCAATAAAGAGTAATAATTGGAGATCTTTAAATACCCAGAATTATGATGAACCTTTGGTTTAATGGTATAGCCTTCTGAGTTTAATTACAGAGCTTCTGCAAGGCTCTTGAGTACCTTTCTTTTCTTTTCTTTTTAACCTCTTATTTGGAAATAATTTCAAACTACAAAAAGAATTGCACAAATAAAAGTGGCACCAAAAAGACCCCCCCAAAACTCAACCCTTAGATTCCCAGATTGGTTTGCTTTATCATTTGAGTGCTTGTGCACGCTTTTTATCTCTCTCTGTCTCTTTCTCCTCTCTCAACCCCTCATACACACTTTTTTTTTTCCTCAAAACATTTGAAAATAAATTTAATATCCATCATGGCCCTTTAATCCTAAATACTTCAGTGTGTATTTCCTAATAGAGATATTCTCTTATATAATCACAGTACAGTTATCAACTTCATACATTTATATTGATACTTTAATCTACCTTCCATATTCCAGTTTTATCAGTTGACCTAGTAATGTATTTTATTTTTATTTATTTGTTTTTTTGTGAGGAAGACCAACCCTGAGCTAACATCCGTTGCCAATCCTCCTCTTTTTGCTGAGGAAGACTGGCCCTGGGCTAACATCCGTGCCCATCTTCCTCTACTTTATATGGGAGACCGCCACGGCATGGCTGACAAGCAGTGCGTTGGCGGGCGCCCGGGATCCAAACCAGCGAACCCCGGGCTGCCAAGCGTGAACTAAACTGCCGCGCCACCAGGCCGGCCCCGATCTTCCTCTATTTTATATGTGAGACACCTGCCACAGCTTGGCTTGATAAGCAGTGTGTAGGTCTGCACCCAGGATCCGCACCTTCGAACCCCAGGCTGCCAAAGTGCGAACTAAACCACTGCACCACCGGGCTGGCTCTGTATTGTCTCTTATAACATCCTCCACCTCCAGTGCAGCATCTAGTGTAGGGTCAGTTAGTACGTTTATTTGTCGTGTTAGCCTCTTTTTAATCTGGGTTTATCCACAAACTTTGTCTTTTATGAAATTGACATTTTTGAAAAATACAATCTCTCTGTCCTTTTATTTAGAAATTGAAATTTCTTCATTTTATACTCGTTTGATGTTTCCTTGTGATTAGATTTAAGTTGTGCATTCTTGGGTGGAACACTGCATAGGTGATGTTGTGGCCTCTCTTAGGGCATCATGTCTATCATCAATCAGTGATGTTAATTTTGATCATCCAGTCAAAGTATTATCTGAATTCTCCACTATATAGTTTTTGTTTTTAAAAAATTTCTTTTAACCAATAAGCAGTCTGTGGGGAAACATTTTAAGACCGTGCAAATATCCTGTTCCTCATCAAAATTTCCACCTAGATTTAACACTGTTGCTGATTTTTGCCTGATGCAGTCTTTACTACAATGGTTGCAAAATGCTAATTTTTCCAACTCCAGCCCTCCCTTCACATTGATCAGTAGACACTGGCATTTTATTTCAGTAAGAGCCCTCTCTTCTCCCCTATATATTGTTTATTTTATCTATTTGTTATCAATATGGACTCATGAATTCTTTTTTTTTTCAATGCTTTATAATTCAGTACTTAATTGATGCTTAAATTGTTCCACATTTGGTCAGTGGCATGCTCCCATCTATTTTGATCACATCCTTACTTTCTAGAATAATAAGATGTTAAAGGCTCATCTTGTACCTTCCCTGCCCCAGCCCTGGGATCAGCCATTTCTCCAGGGAGTCTTGGTTCATTTGGCGGGGAATAGAATTAGATAACAAAATCTGGGCACTACGTGTAGGTGTATTACTTTACAGCCACTGTATAAACACTGTATCAACATAAATGTAAAAACATTAGGGTACCGAGTAAATATTCTTCAGAGGTACAATAGACAATTTTTGAGAATGCAATGGTGCCTCAGTTTATAGTTACATCAAAAAGTAAAGTACATTAAGGAATGGGAAGACTTTCATCAGCAAATTTTCACTGCCAAAATTTTCTTGGGTTTCAATGCAAAAACATAAGTGATGCTAGCTAGAAGGCCAGATAGGATTTCAGTGGGCAGTGCTCCTGCAGGAGGGTGTTCCAGGAAGAAGAAATGACATTGACAATGACATAACTGAACAATAACAGTAACATTAAATAATGTGCTTGAGTAATGATGCCCGATTTCTGCCCATGTGGGGAAAAGTGAAAAACAGGAGGAAAAGTTTGTTTGAGGTCATGTCTAGAGGATTTTGAATGTCAGATTTAGGATTTGGGGTCTTTAATAAGAAGATAATAGAGAGCTGTTGAAGATTTTTGAATAGTGTCATAACAAGCTTAACTCTGACTCAGAGATTAATCTAGAAGATATGTAGAGGTTAGATTGAGGAAATTTTCAGTTAAGAACTGTGAAGAGATGGGCCGGCCCGGTGGCGCAGCAGTTTAGTCCGCGCTTGGCAGCCCGGGGTTCGCTGGTTCGGATCCCGGGCGCCCGCCGACACACTGCCTGTCAGCCATGCCGTGGCGGCGTCCCATATAAAGTAGAGGAAGATGGGCATGGATGTTAGCCCAGGGCCAGTCTTCCTCAGCAAAAAGAGGAGGATTAGCAACGGATGTTAGCTCAGGGCTGGTCTTCCTCACCAAAAAAAAAAAAAAAAAAAAAAAAAAGAACTGTGAAGAGGCTATTATAAGTTCAAGCAGGAGATATAAGGATTTGAAGTAGAAAGATGAAAGAAAGAAGTGGATTAGAAGAGTTTTTTCCAACCTGTCCCCCAGAACCCCAGGTGTGCGGGGCAAAGCTGGGGGAGGGGAGGATGTGTGAGCCCGGCACCAGCTTAGAACTCTTAGCGGCTATATGGGAGTGTTCAAGTTAAGTATCCCTTTAAAGATAGAATTCTGTTGCTTAAGGAACAAAGAAGTGCATAGAAAAAAAAAATTTTTCAAATTAAAACCGACATTTGTTTTAAATTCATACTTCTTTCATATTCCCTTTTTTTAAAGTTTTGAGCCTGGATGACCAGGAAAATAGTTGTGTTGTTAGTTGAAGTCAAATTGTATATATTTTTAAATGCCAAAAGGTCAAGGTCACAAAGCCATGCACTAATACTCTCTCTCAAGAAACAAGACTTTCTTGGCCAAAACCTTTAGAGTCGAGTCATCCTGAACTCTTTTTTTTTTTTCCCCTCATTCCATACAGGGAATCCACCATGAAATCCTGTTGGCTTTACCTTCCAATTATATCCCAAATCTGACCACCTTCAGCACCTCCAGTGCTATCAACCCAATGGGAGCCATCATCATCTCATGCCTTCTGCTTGCTCTCGCTGCCTCTGTCCTTGCCTCTGCAGACTGTTCACTTTCCTTGTGCCTCCTCAAACATGACCGGCATATTTCCACTTTAGGGTGTTTGTAAAGGCTGTTCCCTGGATGTCAGCATGGTTAACTCTAACATTTAGGTTTTGCTCAGATGTTACTTTCTCAATGGGACCTACCCTGAGCTCCTTCTTGACAGTTCCCTCCCCTCCCACATACACATTTTCCAGTCCCCCTTTATCTTGTTCTATTTTTTTGCTATGGCATTTATCACCTAATATACTCACTAATTATTCATTATGCTGTTTGTCTCCCAGCATCAGAGTTTGAGCTCCCAAGGGCAGTGATTTTTCTTTTTTTCATTTGTTTTGCTCTCTGGTCTGTCCTAAGCAACAGAATAGTACCTGGCACATGGTAGGCCCTGAATAAACATTGTTAAAAGAAGGAAGGGCAACTCAGAGCATAAAATCAGTAAGCTTGGTTACCAGGCTTCTAGCTCATAGCAGGTTTGAGAAAATAAATAAAAGAAAGGATGGGATACTGCTTGAATCAACCTGTGTTCCTTGGATCTGAGCCTATGACAGTAATGGGCCTGGATAAAATAGGCCTGGAAAGGACTGCATATACTATCCATTTACTAGAAAATCATATTGTACGTTAGCATATTAATTGCTATAAGAACTGCTGTAGTAACCTCTTCTTGAACTCACGTGATCACAAAACTCTCTTCTGGTAACTCACTTTTCATTAGGGGACACTCTTGGCCCATGGCAAACAAAGTTTGAGAAAAACTGTGCTGGAGTATTTACTACATGTAGGCGCCAGGAGAGATTGACAGCTCTTTTGAGTTGCTTTTGGTTGATGAACTGTGCCTCTTCATATGCTGCTCAGAAGGAGGCTACAGTACATCAGGCTCAAGTCTCAGCTCTTAGTTACTACTCTTAAAGTTAGAATCCTTTTAAAAGTTAACCTTTCCTTTAGGTATTTGGGAATAAGATGATCATTCCTTCTCTGGATGGAGACCTCTTCCAGTGGGACCGAGACCGTGAGAGCATGGAAACAGTTCCTTTTACTGTTGAATCTCTTCTTGAATCTTCTTATAAATTTGGAGATGATATTGTTTTGGTTGGAGGAAAGTCTCTCACTACATATGGACTCAGTGCATATAGTGGAAAGGTGAGTAAAAAGGTTGGATTTATTTGGGGAGAAATCAGATTAAATAGGGATAGAGGAAATAATTTCTTAAACTATACTGTTCCTGGTTGGAGTTTATTATAATTTTCCCCTGAGGATGTCATTTTAATAAAAGAACTGTGAAGTAGAAAGGGGAAAATATTATTAAGATATTATCTAAGATAACAATAAATAGCACAGCCAGGAATAGCAGGAGGAAGAGAATTAATAAATATGGTCTGCTATGTGTCAGGTGCGTTTTTCATACGTTATTTTGAAATCTTCACAATATTCCTGAGGGGTACGTATTTTTGTTTGCATTTAGACATATGAGGAGCCCTCTAGACATTAATAATAATCCCGATTAGAATAATTGCTACTACTCATTTAGTTATCTCGTTTGATCCTATAACAAGAGGATCCAAGAGGAAAGTTTGTACTCATTTTATGGGTGAGAAAACTGAGACTTTAAAAGGTTCAGAAATTTACAAAGTCAGATTTGACTTAGATCTGTTTGATGATAAAGTCGTGCTATTAATGACCTAGACTTTCTCCAATATTAACTCTTAGGATATAATTATAATTTGCTTCTAAGATTGGGTCTTCATTATTAGAAATAACTAATTAAAAACATCCTTTTTTGAAAGATAAAAATCTTTTTTTAATGCCTTAACTCCTTGATTTGTGAATATTTTTATATATATATACTTGACTAAAACAAGGAAGAATAGGAAAATGATCTTTTGACCCTTGAGGTTTTCAGACATGAACACTTCCTTATCTCAGTGTTAGGCCCACAGCAACTTGTTGCTCTCACAGATGTTTTTCTGCCTTCTCCACCACCCACATTTGCATTGTACAGAGGAGGCCTTGCGATCCTCTGTTTGCGTCAGTATTCTCATCTGTAAAACACAGGGATTGAGCCCGATCATCTGATTCTCTGATTTGATGTGCTGCTCCAAAATTCTGATATTCCAGCAGGTATGCTTCTTTTTGTGAGGATTTTAGTTCAGATCATAGCAAGTCTTCCTTTTTCTTTTAATGAAGATCTGAAGGAGGTACTTTTAAATACTACAGCTATTAGAAAAGGTTCAAAACTTTGAAAACTAAATATTTGCATTGCATGGAAGCTCTGAGGTTGATTTTTTTTTTAATTCACCTGGAATTTTATTAATGATATTATTGCTAAGACATCACAACTGGTTATTCATTTCTTCTCATATATTCCATGGAAATCCTCCAAGTAAGACTTAAAATTATTTAAATCCTTAAAATTATTGCCTGAAATAAATATTCATTGGTACCTTTATGGTTCTAAATAATTCATTTTAGGAGTTGGTAATCTAACCGATACTTCCTAAGACTGGGGTACTTCTTCCACATGTCCTCTTATTGTAGTAAATTATAGAGGTTCTTTTAATGTCTCCGATCTCCTGTAACTTATATTCCTTACTAATTTTATATCTGTCTTTTCAGGTGAGGTACATCTGTTCAGCTTTGGGTTGTCGCCAATGGGATAATGATGAAATGGAGCAAGAAGACATCCTGCTTCTGCAGCGCACCCAGAAAACTGTCAGAGCTGTTGGACCTCGTAGCGGCAATGAGAAGTGTGTGTCAGATAATGTTCATATTTAGAAGTACAAGAACACCAAAATTCATTGGATTTTTCTTTGTGGAGATTTTCTGAACTGTTTTGTTGCCCTAAAAGCATACTACTTTTTAAAGAGAAATCTAGGCCCTCAATTAAAAACGGCTTCATGGTTGTTAACAAATCCTGAACTTCTCACCATACACTTCAGGATGTGGTAACGAAAAGGAGTCCCATACAGTGACTACATGTTAGTTTAGTCTTAGGTTAATGATTTTTATAGCAACCTCACTGATCGAAGTTCTTTGAACACAGAAAGCTCTTCAGACAAAGCTAATGTGCTTTATTTCAGCATGGGCCTATTTGACTCTTAGTTCTCTCTAGTAGGTAGTTTTATAGTTTGACTACCCCAATTTTAAAATAAGACTTTAGTCTGTTTTCTTAAAGTGTTAAAGTATAATTTATTTGGTCAAATACCTTTTTGTTTCCTTTTTCAAAAAATGAATTCCTTATGTAATTTTTACATTTAAAAAATGTAATTAAAAATATGTGATTAAAAATAAAATGTGATTAAAAAATAAGATGATTGGATTAGATATGCTGGTCCTAAATCAGATGCTTGATTGTTTCAAACCTAATACTTAAATTTTAAATTGCTTTTGTAGTAAAGATAATTTTAGATCCCACCTTATCTTTTGAAAGTGAACCAGACTTAGATTTTGTCTGATCTGATGGAATGTAATTCAGTTTCTTTTCCCGAAAACTATTTCCACAAACTCAGTTAAGAATACATTCTTCCTGCGTTCACTGGACTGTGAGCAGGGCTTTGCATCTGCTGGCAACCTGACCTTCGTTATCCTGATGGGATGTTGTTTCCTTAAGTGTTGGAGTGCTTGCTGGGTATTCAGCCACCACAGGAGCAGATGTTCAACTTAATCGAATTTTGAGTTACCAGGATAGGAAGGGTCTGGGGTGTAAAATCCATGTTCCTTAAGTATATATTTTCTTTAACAGATGGCAGAATTCTTTGACCATTTTATATCAGTAACATGAGATTACACTACCAATAGTTAAGTGATTTTTCTATATATTAATTATGGAGGGAACATTGTTACTGCCACTTTATGGGTAAGGGCACTGAAACTCAGGCAAGGTTAAATGACTTGCGAGATAGTCAGTGGAGATCTGCGATTGCAGCTGAGGTGGTATGACCTTCAGGTTTGGTACACCGGGTCAGATTGCCTTTCAAGGCTGTGTTTCCATATAAGTCTAAAACTGATGCATTCATCTTGCCTTTTGCTTTGGTTTATTGGGACATACCAATTTCTCTGCACTTGAATGAAATGCACCCAGACTTTTAGAGGTAAGACAGACTCCATGCTATCTCATTTTAAAGTGACATTGAGTGTTTTGAGAAAATTGCTCTGATTTGGAAATGTGAACATTTCTTAATTTTTGAGAGAAAATCTGTCCCATAGCTGTTGTCAGTTCACAGCTCTCAGAACCGTTGTTTCTAAAGGATCAGAACAAAGTTATGCCCTCTTGTGGCATAAATCAGCAGAGCACTCCTTTCCGGAAGATTGTGTTGAGTTGTTCTTTTTCGTATCACAAAATTTTAGTGTTTGCTTCTTCAATCTAGAACAGTTCTTTATTATTTGGTCCCTTTATTCAAATGTGAATTTCTAAAACACACCTTTGTAAATTTAAGGTGGAATTTCAGTGTTGGCCACTTTGAACTTCGGTATATTCCAGACATGGAAACAAGAGCCGGATTTATTGAAAGCACCTTAAAACCCAGTGGGAACAAAGAAGAGTCTAAAATTATTTCAGATGTGGAAGAACAGGAAGCTGCCATGATGGACACAGTGATAAAGGTCTCAGTTGCTGATTGGAAGGTTATGGCATTTAGTAAGAAGGGAGGACATCTGGAGTGGGAATACCAGGTACCTAAAACCACTGAGAATTTATAAATATGTTTCTTCCTTTCTCAGTGTGACCAAACACATTGGGGAGAGGGAAATGACTGCCATTATGGATTCTCAACTTGTTCTCTATGATTTAAGAAATTTGTGGTTTTACACCCATTAGAATGGCTATTATGAAAAAGAGAAAAGGTAAGTGTTGATGAGGATGTTGGTGAACAGTGTACAACAGTGTATCTTTGTACACTGTTGGTGAGAATGTAAATTGGTACAGCCATTATGGAAAGCAATATGGAGGGTCCTCAAAAAATTAAAAATAGAACTACCATATGATCTAGCAATCCCACTTCTGGATATACATCCAAAGGAAATGAAATCAATATCTTGAAGAGATATCTGCACTCCATGTTCAGTGCAGTGTTATTCACAATAGCCAAGATATGGAAACAGTCTAATTGTCCATCAATGGATGAACGAATAAAGAAAATGTGTGTATAAATGCACAAAGGAATGTTATTCAGCCTTAAAAAAGGAAATCCTGTCACTTGCAACAACATGGGTGAGCCTGGAGGACATTATGCTAAGTGAAATAATCCAGGCACAAAATAATAAATACTGCATGATCTCGCTTATATGTAGAATCTAAAAATGTCAAACTTGGGGCCGGCCTGGTGGCGTAGTGATTAAGTTTATGCTCCACTTCAGCGGCCCAGGATTTGTGGATTTGGATCTTGGGTCACAGCACGGCCACTGATGCGGACCTACACACCAATCATCAAGCCATGCTGTGGCAGCGTCCCACATATGAAGTAGAGGAAAATTGGCACAGATATTAGCTCAGAGACAATCTTCCTCACACAAAAAAAGTTAAAAAGTCCAACTCATAGAATCAGAGAGTGGAATGGTGGTTGCTAGGATATGAGGGGTAGGAGAAATGGGGAGATGTTGGTCAAAGGGCACAAAGTTTTAGTTATGTGGGATGAATAAGTTCTGGAGACGTACAACATGGTGACTATAGTTAATAATACTATATTGTATACTTGAAATTTGCTGAGAGAGTAGGTCTTTTTTTAAAAACGTTTTTCAGTTTCATTGAGGTATAATTGACAAATAAAAACTGTATATTTGAGGTGTACAATATGATGATTTGATATGCTTATACATTGTGAAATGAAGAGAGTAGATCTTAAATGTTCTTACCATACACACACAAAATAACCATATGAGGTTATGGGTATGTTGATCAGCTTGATTGTGCTAATCGTTTCATGGTGTATACATATACCAAAGTATCACATTGTACACCATAAATATATACATTGTTTTTTTTCTTTTTTTGGTGAGGAAGATTTGCCCTAACATTTGTTGCCAGTCTTCCTCTATTTTGTATGTAGACTGCCACCACAGCATGCCCACTGATGAGTGGTGTAGGTCCGAGCCCAGGAACCGAACCCTGGGCTGCTGAAGCAGAGCGTGCCGAACTTAACCACTAGGCCACCAGGGCTGGCCCAATATATACATTTTTTAATTTGTCAATTATACCTCAATAAAGCTAGAAAAATAAAACTTTAAAAAGAAATTTGTGATTTTAAATGGTATTTTAGGACTTAGAATACATAAATATAGTTTGAAATTTTCTGTTTAAATATTTTTAATATTTAATTAATAATTTAATATTAATAATAAAATATTTTTTTAATTTTATTTAAAAATTTTTTTCCATTTTTGTTTAGTTTTGTACTCCCATTGCATCTGCCTGGTTGGTTAAGGATGGCAAAGTCATTCCCATCAGTCTTTTTGATGATACAAGTTATACATCCAATGATGAAGTTTTAGAAGATGAGGAAGACATTGTAGAAGCTGCCCGAGGAGCCACAGAGAACAGCGTTTACCTGGGTGAGTAGGTGTCTCCTATCAAGTGATAGTACCTATTGACGTAGATTTTATTCCTTCATTGTTCCTTCCTACTGCAGGTGTGCCTAGAGTAGTTTCAGTTCCTAAATACATTTTTTGGCTTAAGTTGCCTTTAAGATTTATACTTTGATTTCCATTTCTGCTATTTTTTTCTGTTTATGCAATTCTGAAACTTTTAATTACTATAGCATATTCTAAGACCTATCTTAGAAAGGCTTAGAAATGTTGCCATTATATGGCACGGATTCAAATTACTTATATATCTTAAAAGTCTAAAACTTTCTACATTTGTATGTACATCTATATCAGTTTACTGCCCCTTAAAGGTTATGTTTATTTTTTTCTTTGCACCTATACAACTTATCTGAGAAATAAAACAAATTTTGAAAACCCTCAAATCTGATTATTTCAACTAGTTTTGGTGGCAAATACTCGTAAAATTCTTTAAGCTCTATCAATGTGCTACCCACCCCTCAATCTCAATGAAATGCAACAATTTGAAAGACTAACATGTCACATGTGTGTTATAATATCATTTAACTGAATTGTTAGCAGTATCTCTGGAATTTTAGGTGTTTAGGTTTCCTTAAGGAGAATTACTTATCTAAGCTATTAATTTCATAAGAGTATGATGACTTCTTTTCTTTGAATTTTCCTACTGGAATAGTTTCCAGTAATTACTGAAAAATATTATTCATGAGAAACATTGTAACTTGTGTTTAACTTTCCTATCCTATTTTCATTGAATAACCTTTGGGTCAAATTTGAGTGCTTCAGGCATGATATTTCTTAGAAAAGAGCTACGTAGCCCATGAAGAAATAACTAGAATTAATCTAAATTTTATTAAATCAAAATGAACCTTTTTGAAAAAAAATCATCCATGCTTGATTCTAAATATAATGACAGTGTTCTGGTTGATCCAGGAATGTACAGAGGCCAGCTGTATCTGCAGTCATCAGTCAGAATTTCAGAAAAGTTTCCTACAAGTCCCAAGGCCTTGGAAAATGTCAATAATGAAAATGCACTTATCCCTTTGCCAACAATCAAATGGAAACCCTTAATTCGTAAGTGAATTACGAACTTTTATAAATATTATTAAAGGTGTTTAGAAGCTTAATCATGACTGTCTTTGCCCTAGTTTTGAATATCACAGAGATTACAACTATTGTATACTTTATATTTTCTGTTAAACTAGAAAGGTATTTCAGATGTTAATGAATTTTAATTATCATTTAGAACATGATTTCATTGAAGTAGCAGTTGATCTATAGAAATCAATGTTAATAAAATGTTTCTCTATACAACGTAGAAAAACTCTTAACCATTCATTGACCATGCTTAAGAATCATTTAGCTCTTAACATATTTATATTAAGAATACTTGTGAAGGGGCCGCCCGGTGGCGCAGCGGTTTAGTCCGCGCTTGGCAGCCCGGGGTTCGCGAGTTCGGATCCCGGGCGCCCGCCGACGCACTGCCTGTCAGCCACAGCCGTGGCGGCGTCCCATATAAAGTGGAGGAAGATGGGCACGATGTTAGCCCAGGGCCAGTCTTCCTCAGCAAAAAGGGGAAGATTGGCGACGGATGTTAGCTCAGGGCTGGTCTTCCCCACAAAAAAAAAAAAAAAAAAAGAATACTTGTGAAAAGGGGCCGGCCCAGGGGCTTAGTGGTTAAGTTTGGGCACTCTGCTTTGGCGGCCCAGGGTTCGCAGGTTCGGATGCTGGGTGCAGACTTATGCACCGCTTATCAAGCCATGCTGTGGCAGGCATCCATATATAAAAGTAGAGGAAGATGGCATGGATGTTAGCCCAGGGCCAATCTTCCTCAGCAAAAAGAGGAGGATTGGCAACAGATGTTAGCTCAGGGCTAATCTTCCTCACCAAAAAAAATACTTATGAAAAATTATCTGGTTATCACATCATATTCTTTGAGACACTTAAATGAATTCAAATACTAGGTCACCCAATTCTTCAGTTATCTTTCCATACCTTGTGTATGTTTTTTTTATCAAACATGTCATATCATATTTTAATTACTTGTTTAAATGACTCATCTTCTCTACAAGACTGTGCTTTCCCAGGGAAAGAACCTTGAGCCATTTATTTGACTTGCATGTTTCAACTGAACTGTGGTTGAATATCTGCTTTTTGAATGAATGAGGTACATGCATTTTTGTTAAAGTTGTAACAGTTAACCATTTTCTTTTAGATTCTCCTTCCAGAACTCCTGTCTTAGTAGGGTCTGATGAATTTGACAAATGTCTTAGTAATGATAAGTTTTCTCATGAAGAGTACAGTAATGGTGCACTTTCAATCTTGCAGTATCCGTATGGTAAGTGTGATTACACTTGGATTGAAAATGCTGTTTTATTTTTTTTAATTTATTTATTAATTTGAAATTAATTAATAGAATTCAGATGAAAGATAGTCTGTTGGAGGGTGGAAAATAAAATATCTTGGGAGACATTGTGAATAGTGGCCATGGGTATGAACGCCAAAGTCCGATTGCCAGGTTCAAATCCCGGTTCTGCCACGTACCGTACACCTAACTTCCCCGTGTCTTGGTTCCTTTATCTGTAAAACAAGGAGAGTAATCCCAATATCCATTTATTGGGTTGTTGTGAGGTCTAAATGAGATAATGCACGTACGGTCTGTTAGTACTATGGCAAAAAGTAAGTGTTTAATAAGCATTAGTTCTTGTTATTAGCTCTCATTTAATTATCAGCCTATATAATATAGTCTATTTAATGTCAGCCTGTATAATGAAGGAAACAGGTGTTTCCACAGAGTTACATGAAAATGCCATAAAATGAGGTTAAATTTTGTCCTCAGACAAAAGAAATTAGCACAACAGTCAAGAATAAGTGAAATTTGGCATGAAATACAGTCCTGTGTATTTAAAGTTAGGGTAGATTCAGATATGAAAGTCTTTTGAACAGATAAATATTAAAAAGTCCTCAAATCTGCATTAGACAAAAACATAGACTCCTCAACTGTTACCTTAGATGCTAGAACTGGGAAATTATATAATTTAAATTGATAAAAAAACAGAGGACTCTGAACTAGGAACAGCAGTCTTTATCCGATACTGATCAAAATACAAGGTAAGAGAATTGTGTAATCTGCCCACGTGGTGTAAAACAGAAGACAGAAGACAGGCCGCTTTCTAGGACAGTCTCATTTTGACAGCCTGAAATGACCCAGAGAGCACGATGGAGACGCTTTCCTTTCAGCTTGTGAAGAATGAGGATGGTATGATTTGATATTTTGTTGATGCTAAATGAAAGGAAAGTTTAAAATCCCTAAAGGGAGTTTGAGTACTATCTAATTCTTTCTTGCATTTAAAGGATTGAATTATTAATAAAGTAATGAATGGGGTGGCCCTTACGTTTTTTTCTAGTCTTATTCTTCAATATAAAGAAAATTTATGATGCTTATGGAATAAAAGAAAATATATTTGTATAGTAAAAAAGAAAAAGTAAGATAAATGAGGCTGTTGCAATGTATTAAGAGATGAAACTTTAGAAAAAGGAATTAGTGTTATAAGTCTTAGGAAAATAGATAATTTTTAACAATTAAAGGTGGATCTATATTGGTTTGTCTTTTTTAAAAAAAGAAAAACTTCTGTTTGTTTTGAAGATAATGGTTACTATCTACCATACTACAAGAGGGAAAGGAGCAAACGCAGCACACAGATCACGGTCAGGTTTCTCGACAACCCAAATTACAGCAAGAATAGCCGCAAAAAGGATCCCGTTCTCCTCTTACACTGGTGGAAAGAAATAGTTGCAACTATTCTGTTATGTATCGTAGCAACAACTTGCATCGTGCGCAGACTTTTCCATCCTCATCCTCACAGAGTAAGACATTTTTTAGAATCTAAGTTACTTCAAAGTGTTGGGATATTAGAAAACTTGGGGGGGGGGGTGGAAGGGGGCGAGATGTACATTTACTTAAATTTTACCATAAAATCATCGTTGCCCATACTCTCATTTCCACTTCCTTACCTCCTCTTCACTCCTCAACCCATTGCAATCTGGCTTCTACCCCTGTTGTTCCACTTCTCTTTTACAAGGGAAATGCTGTATTTTGTGTTCTTATAATGCTTTTATTTTTCTTAATATTATTTATTTACTTTTCAATGTTATTTTATAGCCTAAGATTGTTAGCTAACTTCACTTCAGCTTTGTACTGATAGTGATTTTTTTCCCCACCTTATCAGCAAAGGAAGGAATCTGAAACTCAGTGTCAAACTGAAAATAAATATGATTCTTTAAGTGGAGAAGCTAATGACAGTAGCTGGAATGATGTAAAAAATTCTGGATATGTATCACGGTAAGAGTCTTATCATAAAAAATATATAAGTGATGGTAACTTTTGGTGGCAACTGAATCAAAGAAATGGGCTATAAACTAAGATCTTGGTTTAACTTTTTTTTCAAATATGTGAATATCTAGGTAAATAAAACATAGACTTAACCCTCAAGTAACTTATGCAAGGTAGTATGTACCCTAAGAGGGATAGAAAATAGAGTGTTACAGAAGTTTAGAATTTCAGCCACCAAATTGAATTCTTATTCAGATAACTTAGTTACTGAGGGTCTACCATGTACTGGGCTTGGCGTGAATAGTACCAACTAGTAATTATTGCATTATTAGGGTATGATGTGAATCTCCATATGTTACTTAATCTTCAATTATTTATTTCATCTTTATTCTGTCTAGAATAAGAAGTAGAAAAATACACCAATAGAATAGATCATTTTTAAAGTGGAAGAGGGAGGTGGTTTACCTAAAAAGAAGGTAATTCAAATAATTTAAAAATAAAATAAAAGTAGAGAATTTGTTAGCAGTCTGTCAGGTGTGCAAATTTTGATGGTTTTTGGTACAGGAAATGGTGGTATGGTTAATTTTTCATATTGCATGGATTATTGCTACTTTTTTCCTTTGTTTTGATATCATACACTTTAGTGATATGGGGACAAAGAAAAGATATAGAACCTTACGGCTTAATATCTAGGGTAATGGTTTTATGACAGAAAAGCTTGAAAATTACAGCTAAAATGTGTGATATTTTGATTATCTATAAACTTAATTTATCTAAGCTGCATTCATACAGTATTACCAAATTTGAGAATTGACTGTAATCAGCTTTTAGCTACTAGTTTCCCAAAGTAAAATTGACTAGGTGACTAACAAATGGTAAGGACTTTAATACCCTTGCTAATAAAGTTGTGGACTAATACGTTGATGGCCGGCAACCCCAGCAAGCAGTGAGAGAGGAAGAGAGCAAGGGACCCGACACCTCCCAATGAGCCATTTGTTGTTCCTTCGACATTTACTCTGAACAGCTGTGTGCTGGGCCTGTCCTGGAGGAGCTTCAAGTCTGCAGGGGGAAGATAATATGCAATAAAACATAAACATATAAGAAAAAAAGCCATGAACTAAGTGACTAACTCTGGTTGTGATCATTCCAGAGGGTGTCGTAAATGAGGTCACGTTTTAATTGAACCTTAAATCGTGAGTAAGTAAGAGTTAGGTAGAGACGGGGGTGGGGAGGAGTGGAGTATGGTGAATAAATATATGGAAGGCTAATTCGAATTCTAGGGCCGGCACGGTGGCGCAGCGGTTTAGTCCGCGCTTGGCAGCCCAGGATTTGCGGGTTCACATCCCAGGCGCCCGCGGACGCACTGCTTGTCAGCCATGCCGTGGCGGCGTCCCATATAAAGTAGAGGAAGATGGGCACAGATGTTAGCCCAGGGCCAGTCTTCCTTAGCAAAAAGAGGAGGATTAGCAACGGATGTTAGCTCAGGGCTGGTCTTCCTCACAAAAAAAAATTCGAATTCTAAAATTGAATGGCTTAATTTTCCTTTAACTTTATTCAGTAAGAGGAATGCAGCTGATTGTTTTTACAATACAGGAGCCCTATAATAATTCCTAATGTTTATTGAGTGCCTGCTCTGTTGTAGGCATTGTTAAGAGTGTGAACTCTGGACTCAGTCATGAGCTCCAGTCCCAACTTTGTCATTTATCAGTTGGGACCTTAGGCAAGATGATACTTATATTTATAGAGTCTGTAATCATATTTAAGATGTTTTTCTTTTCAGAAAGTATATCCATTTTCATATGGGTGTTTTCTTTAATATAGGAAGATAATTCTATTGGCCCTCCAGGAGTAGGTCATGAATTTCATGGGCTTTTGCAGTTGGGGAGATGGATTTGTATTGAAGTACCTTGACTAGCTATTTTTAGGAATACAGATTATTACTCTTCATTCTCTGTGAAGGTAATTGGTCCATGGAGGGTTGGGATCTCTTGCCTCTCCTCCTTAACTCCACGCTTTAACCAGCTGAGCCAACTACTAAATGAATGTGTGTGTATAAATCATAAAGTAATAAACTTAGTCTTATAAGGGACACCAAATATAATCTAATTCAACTTTCCTCCATGTGGCTGGAAGCATAACTTCCCTGGCATGCATGCATGCATTCATTCATTTATTAATTCATGCATTATTCAACAGATATTTGTTAGACCTTCTATTTGCCAGGTAAGCCCAGGCGCTGGAAGTACAAAGAGAAACAAGAATGATTTCCTGCATTCAAGGCCCCCACAATTCAGTGCCAGTGAGGAGCGTGAGCTCTGTACAGATAACTGCAAAATATTGCAATTAACTTGAAATAGTTTAACATGTTATGTGCAAAGTCCTATGAGAACGTTAAGACAGGGGTCTAGGGAGGCCTTACAGAGGTGGAGAGATGAGCAGAATGAAGAATAGAGTTTCATTAAGTACAAAGAAGTAGGCTGTCCTAATAGAGCGAATAGCAGAAGCAGAGGCCCCGACGTCGTGAGAGAGCCTGGTACATTGGCTGGAATATACAGTGCAGATCAGCGAGGTCAGGCACTAAAGGGAGAAACAGGCTACAATGCGGAGGTCCATCTGTAAGTGACAGATGGTGAGTTAGCTTCTGTCCAAATACCTTTGCTGATGAGCATACTACTGACTTGTGAGGCAACCCAGCCAATTTCAGACAGCTTTGGTTCTTAGAGGTTTCTGGCTAAAAAAGTACTTAAATATGGTAGAATTGATTAAATTTTTTCCGTAAAATTTACAGGCACTGACATGAGATTAAAACCATTTTCTTATTGAGTACAGGATGCCACAGGAGTGAAAGGTTAGAGAATGAAGGATAGAATATTTTGGTAAATGATGGAAAGTTTTGGATTGGACAGAACAGTCGTATAGTTGCTGTAAGAACAAGTGATTCCTAAGGAAGCAGAAGCTTTTTTATTTTTTGTAAATTTCCTAGGAAAAAAATTAGAATGCGTTTGCTTCATTTGGAAGAACAAAGAATGCTATTAGTAGAATTTAAACTACACTCTTTATTAAAATAAGTTCTATGAGACTTACTGAGTTTATACATTTTTACATACCGTAAAATAAGATTGAACTACTTATTACTTTACTGCGAAATTTAAAGCTGTTTGTAAACCTTTTTTCAACTTATTTTATTTTTTATAAGGTATCTAACAGATTTTGAACCGGTTCAGTGCATGGGTCGTGGCGGGTTTGGAGTTGTCTTTGAAGCTAGAAACAAAGTAGATGACTGTAATTATGCTATCAAGAGAATCCGTCTCCCCAACAGGTAATGGATGGGACTTTTAGTAAACTCGGAGTTTGCGCTATATTATCTAATCTCATAGGCAGTACGTCCTTCTTACTATACTCCGTAGAGACTACAGAAAACATAGTTTCTGATCATCTGAATCTCATGTTCTGAGTACTGCCAGGTAACCAGCTGTCTGAAAGATGTAATCTACTTTGATTGCTTTGTGTCTGCTTAAAAAATCTGCCCTCTTTTTGATTCTTAACAACTTAGGACTTTCCCATAGTGAATGATAATAACAATAGATTTTAATACATAGTACAATTTAAAAATAACCTGTATTTATTGTGGAAAATAAGGAAAAGCATTAAAACAAAAGCCGTCTGTGTCTTCTCTACTCTAGCCAGTAATAACCACTATTAACGTTTTAGAGTATTTCCTTTTGATTTTTTTTTTTCTGGTTGTAAATTTACCTAATTGGTAGCACAGTTATCAATATAGTACAGTTTTATGTATTGCTTCCTTCATTGTATCCTCAGCATTTTCCATATTAAGAGTATTTTATTAAAATGCTGAAATAACGTTAAAAGTATTTTATAATAGTCCAGTTAACACATATGCCATATTTTGTTTATCAAGCCATGCTGTGGCAGCATCTCCCATACAAAATATGGGAAGATTGGCAACAGATGTTAGCTCAGGGCCAACTTCCTCACCAAAGAGAAAAAAAAATTTTGCAGTGTTCATTTTTTATATAAATTTTTGACCACACCTGTTTCCTTAGGATAGATTCCTAGAAATGGAATTTCTGGCTCAGAGCAGTGTGATGCTTAAGATGAAGAGCTTTCAGTAACACCTTCCTTTCCGTCTATTGTAGAAGGCTCCTGTGGATTCTTGATTAAATGAGCACTAGGTGCTGGGCTGTCCTTCTAACTGCTAGTTTAAATATTTCTGTCCAACAGATAGGGACACGGGAGTGGGATGGGTTTGAGTACTATGGAATTAATTCCTTTCTTTGGTACATATGTTTGAGTAGTGTAAATATTAATATGTACAAGGCATCACTTAGGACGTAAAATTAAGTAAAGCTTCTGCCCTCAAGAACCTATAACTCTTTGAGGCTTTTGTACATACTCAAATATTCCTGCAATGCAAGGAAGATTGTGACCTGTGGCTTAGCTTTGTAAATAGCTTCTGTTGAAGAAAGCACAAATGCAGTTGAAAGGCAGTGAGAGAAGGCAAGCTTTGTGGAGATGGTGATGTCTGCACTGGGTGTTCAAGAGTAGCCTGTCCCTCGGTAGACAGATGTGTAGCGGGGGGATGGCCAGGTACACGAAATGGCCTGAGCAGGCTCTAGGCAAACACTCGGAGGTGAAATAGACTATGGTGAGTGTTCTGCCATGGGTGGGGCAAAGGGTAAGAATCGGGGGGAGTATGGAAGAGGAGATGGAAAAGATGGATTGCAGCACCCTAAATTCCAAAGAAAGGAGTTTAGATTTATTCTGTAGACAGCTGGGTCTTTGAGCAGAAGAATGATGTGATCAAAGTGGAGGTGGCTCTGGAGGTAGGAGGCTGGTATAAGGAAAGGGTCAGAGACAAGAATGTTCATTAGGAGATTTTCTTTGCAAACGTTCAGTCCTAAGATACAGAACGAGTGCAGCAGCAGTGGGGGCAGGTGAGAGAGGAATGAGTGTAAGGAACTGAAAAGGAGGAGCTGGTAGGATTTGGTAACAGAATGTGAGGACTTAGAAGCTGAAGAATTCAAAATCGTCCCACGATTCTCAGGTTGGGAGAGTGGGGAGGTTAACAATGACACGCACAGAGGGGAAAGTGTGCTTAGCTGACATTGTCCTGGGGAGGGGAGAGGGTATAACTTGTATTTATTATGTTGTTTCAGGTAATGGTGGGATCCCTAGAAATGTGAGAATAGATTCATCAGAAAAGTTGTCAAAGCAGAAGATCAAACCCAGATCCTTTTCTAGTTAAACTTCATTGCCTGAGATATTCCGTAGTTGAGGCTTGCTTTAAACAGACAGACAGATGTGCTAGTACAAGCCTTTTGGATTGTGATACATCCAAAAGGTTGGTGTTGGTGTGGTCGTTCTCCATCCTCCTGAGCTGTGATGCTGAACTCTCTTTTCTGAATACTTATACCTGTTACCTATTCATCCTCCTACTGATGAACAAACATCAAGGAATAATCTTTAAGGCTCTGCAGTCATTCATTTTGAGTCAGCCAAGAAAGCTTTATTTGAATGAGACAGTAGATATGTCTGTAGCTCTTATTTCTAGAAGAAAAAAAATACTAAAATACATGGTTTTTTTTAATACAAGACTTACTATGTGGCATTTTACAATGTGCCACTGGGCTAACTTATCTATTTCTAATTTTAGATTAAAGAGAATTTTATTTTCTTATTTTTTACTGTTGGATATGATTATTTCTTCAGATCTGAGCAACTTTCAGTGTCTTCTTTTTTTCTCTATTTCAGGGAATTGGCTCGGGAAAAGGTAATGCGAGAAGTTAAAGCCTTAGCCAAGCTTGAACACCCAGGAATTGTTAGATATTTCAATGCTTGGTTGGAAGCACCACCAGAGAAGTGGCAAGAAAAAATGGATGAGATTTGGCTGAAAGATGAAAGGTAACTTGGTTAGACATAGACTTAAAAACTGGTATTTTCTTTCATTCTAGCTTTTGCATGTGCAAACAAAATATCATTTCTATAACTTTAGGGATTTTTTTTTTGTTAAGAAAAATGACGGCAGATTTTTGTTCTCTGTCATCATGTTTTAGAACGTTCTCTAGTTACTTTATAGTGAAAAGTTGATTGAGTTTTTAGAACAGGGATTTTTTTTCTTTTCTTCCAGTTTTAGAACATGAATTTTAAAAATTCTTAGTAGGTGGGGACCTCTGAATTGTAATTCACTGAGGGATTTATGGTGACTTCTCTCAATAAGAGATATTTTCTACTTTTGTCTCCATATTTTTTAAAATTTTTATTTAGTTTCTTAGTTAAGAGTTTACAATTCCTTTTTAAAGTAGTTTAAAACTATTTGCAGTTAAAAATACATAAAGTTAGGCAACCTGAAGATAATTCCCATATTAAATATGCTGTGCTTTAGGAAAGAAGGCCTTTTTAAAAACTACTAAATGAGAACAAAGAGGAAACAGGCTCCAAATGGACTATTTACCAAACAGCTGGAGTAAAATTCCTGCCCCAAAGTACCAAACACAACCCTAGATCCACGTGGAGTTATTTGTTACAGTGACACTTGTTATAGATGCCGCCAGTAGCCAAACCATGGAAGGACCAGGTGAAGTGGCTTCTTGTCACAAGGCCCTGTGAGCTGCTGCCCCAATTTGGACAGGGGCTTCAGAATCACTGCCACCGAGGTGCCCTGTCCTTGGTGTTCCTTCAGTGTTTTGCATTTTGCACAAAGGCATTGACTATGCTGGTGTAAAAGTCCCAGATAATTTTTTCGAGTATAAAATTAAGCTTTCAAATTAAGTTTTTTAGAAGGAATGGATGGAATGTGATGTTCTTTTTCTCCTATAGCATGTTTTTATTAAATCTGTATGTTGTTTGTCATTTGGTAACTGGCTTTATTATAGTTGAAGATTTTAAAACAAAGGGTGTGGTTCTCATAATTTAATCAACACATATTCTCTCACCCCTTTGTGTTTCTCCCACTTTTAGCACAGACTGGCCACTCAGCTCTCCTAGCCCAATGGATGCACCATCAGTTAAAATACGCAGAGTGGATCCTTTCTCCACAAAAGAACATATTGAAATCATAGCTCCTTCACCAAAAAGGAACAGGTCTTTTTCAGTAGGGATTTCCTGTGGCCAGACAAGTTCATCCGAGAGCCAGTTCTCTCCACTGGAATTTTCAGAAACGGATCATGGAGACATCAGTGGGTCGGTGGATGCAGTGTACAACCTCCAGGACAGTTGCCTTACAGACTGTGATGTGGAAGATGGTACTATAGATGGCAATGATGAGGGGCACTCCTTTGAACTTTGTCCTTCTGAAGCTTCTCCCTATGTAAGGTCAAGGGAGAGAACATCCTCTTCTATAGTATTTGAAGATTCTGGCTGTGATAATGCGTCCAGTAAAGAAGAGCTCAAAACTAACCGACTGCATATTGACAACCATTATGCTAATAAACTAACTGCTTTCAAGCATTCCAGTAGCAAATCTTCTTCTGAACCTACTGTGTCTGTTTCTCCTCCAAGACCGACCACTTTAAGTTTAGATCTCACTAAAAACACTACAGAGAAACTCCAGCCCAGTTCACCGAAGGTGTATCTTTACATTCAGATGCAGCTTTGCCGAAAGGAAAACCTCAAAGACTGGATGAACAGTCGATGCACCATAGAGGAGAGAGAGAGGAGCGTGTGTCTGCACATCTTCCTGCAGATCGCGGAGGCAGTAGAGTTTCTGCACAGCAAGGGGCTCATGCACAGGGACCTCAAGGTCTGTATTTGTGGAACATTACCCCAGGGTTTTAATCTGACGTCTTGTAATTGAGAGCAGTGTTTGGAGTGCTTGTCAGTTTTTAACTGAAGTACCCTGAAGAGCAGAAGAGAGTAAAGGCGTCAGGAGCAGAGGTCTGGGAAGGTAGCCTGAAGGGGCCTGCTGCAAAAATAAGAAGTCTCATATTTTAAAAATTTCAGGCAAATTGTGAATTCTCCTCTATAATATGTTTATGTCTATTTTACAATTAAAGTATTCCCAATCTTCTCATGAAAAGAAAATCTCTAAGTAAAATCTACCATCAGGAGATACGCCGTTTTTCCTATGGCTTTGAGTAACCCTGACACAAGTTCCCTTAGGGCCAGAAGTAGTGAAAGGGACTCAAATGGAAGGAGAGACAACAGGTTCGCTCATTAGCCAGCTCTGAATTGGGGCAAATCTCCATGCTTTTTGCCCCTAGTCCTGAACTCTTTAGGCTTCAGGGACGAAGGTGAGAAGCTGGATGGTGAAAGACAGCAACTGGTTGGCCGGGTGGCAGCTTGATTGTTGGCAGCTCTAAAACCTTTGATTCTGTTTTCCGTATATATAGCATTGAATATTGTAGCAATACAGTATGCTAAATTACATAAGGTTCTTACTAAAACATGCAGTATTTCCTTAGTATGTGTTTCTGAAATAAGTATATGGAACTTTTATTTGACCAATGTCTGCTGTATTCCATTTGCTCATATCGCTCATCAGTAGATGTGTAGTGAATATATAAATATTTTTCTGATGGAAATAGCTTAAATTCTTGATAGATTTGGACTCATTTTAAGTGTTTTCAGTTTTGTTTTATGTAACCACAAACTTTTATTTCAGGCACCAAAGTGGCTATTTGGAAGAATTATTTTCTTCTAAAATCAGCACTAGGTTTTTTAATCCTTGAGTATATTTTAAGAGTTTGGAATAATAGGGGCAAGAAGTAGAAATAATTCCTATCTTTCAAAGTAACTGTTACTGAGTTATGTATCATCACTATGCTTCAGTGATTTTGATGTGGGCCCAAAATAATTGCCAGGAATTACTCTGCAATGGATGAAAAGTTCAGAGATGATTTATTTGGTTGAAAGGGAGAAGATAACTTCCAGGAGGTCAGATACCTCTGACTTGAGAGAGTGCTGGCTATTTGAATATGGCAAACATGTATCATTTGGTGGTAATGATATACATAGTCTTCTTGTACTTAACACTTACTGTACACACAAAATGCCAAGTTGAAAGGCAATGTAATTGTGTTTTTGCTAATATTGAATAGTCTTCTGATTTTATAATGTTAATGAGATATTGACGATATTTGTTTAATGATATGATTTTATCTAAAGATTTTTCCTATATTTGTCTACGCACAAAAAAAATTTCAAGAAGAAAATTAATTTTCCTTTTAGTTTTTCTAGAAATCAAAAAGTTTATTCTTTCCTAAACATAAATTCCTTTTAAAGATTTCTAGTGTGCCAGAAAAAATTCCCCCAAGATTTTTATTCTCAGTTGAAAAAGCTGTGCATTCTGTTCATTTAACATAAGTCTTTGAGCTCAACGTTAAGCCCTCTAGGCATCTCCCCCTTTTTATATTTTGGTCAGTTTTTGTCATTTGCACTCTCTGGCCCCTGATTCTCCAGACTTACTGCTAGTCTTGTCTTCTCTTCTCTCTGGCTACACTGGGCTTTTCTCAGTTGCTTAAATAGAACCTGGTATTTCTTCCGCATAATTCTTATCACACTCCTATTATTTATCCTCTGGTTTTCACAGGGGCAGGAGCCATGTCTGTTTTGTTCACCTATTATGTCCTTAACACAATGCCTGACACATTCTATATGCTCATATCATTTTATTTTAAGTATCTTTTGTTTGCAACCGAAAGCATTTATACTAATTTAATCAAGAAGAACATTTCTTGGCCCGTGTAACTTAACTGTCCAAGAGTCAGATAAAGCTTTATCTAGGATCAAGTGATGTGGCCAGAACCTGGTTTCTCTCTCCCTACCCCCCCATTTCTTATTTCCATTTCCAGGCAGACTTTCCCTTCACAGTCTCAGGACAACTCCAGTGATTCTCAGGGCTACATGTTTGAAGTCGTTTGGAGGTGGTGGGAAAGGGCACGGGGAGAAAAATTATTTCTTTGCCTCACTATTGATCAGCCTTGGAGTTTCTTCTAATTGATAAGCCAAGGCCACATACCCATCCCTAAACCAGTCTCCTGGTCAGAGCATGGGATTATGCTGATTGCAACCTCAAGATAACTTCCACGCAAACCCTGGGGTTGTTGTACAGTTGAGAAGAAGGGAGTTACCAAAGTCAAGTCAGGATACTCTGGTGGAATCACAGGGAGATAGATGCTGGAGAACCAAAAAAATGTCTGTTACAGTGTTCAGTAGGTAACAACTGACACCAGAAAATGGAAGGGGAAAGAAAAGATGAAATTTAAGGCAATATAGTCTATTATTATCTCTCATATAAGGTTATTTGTGGGAGAGCAGGAGGTTATTACTGTAGACTTTGGTTATGTGCAGTAACTTCATTGCTTTGAAGTCAGAATTGTATAATGGTATTTTGGAGTTTGGGAATAAAATGTTATTTGTCTGGCAGTATTTGAAGCCTGATGAAATTCAATTTCATGAACTGAATTGCTTCCTTTTTCTTTATTTCAAGGGCTACGAATGGTGGTCATGTCAGCAAGGTTAGAGTAGGCTCTGAGGGAAACATGATATATTTCACGCAGGGGACTTTGAGTTTGAGGAGCCCATGAGAAATTTGGTTAGATATATCCTATAAACAGTTGCATGTGAGAGTTTAGAACTCAGAACAGGGGTCTTGGAGTATATGGGAGCATATGGATATTGGACGAGGCAGCACAAGGTTGTAGTTAAGAGTTCTTATTCCTCTTGAGAGCCTACTTTCCCCTCTCAGACACAGACCTGAAGATCAGTCTGCTTCACTTAATGATCAAATCGTAGTGATTTGCTGTCATAGGGCAAGAACTGTCCTGAATGCTGGACATGTGGCAGTGAAGCAGAAGTCCTTTTCTCATGGAACCAGACTGCTTGGGTTTGAATCCCTGCTCCACCACTTGCTAACTGAGTAGCCTTGGGCAATTTACTTAACTTCTCTTCGGCCTCAGTTTTCATATCTGTAAAATGAGGACCAATAGAACTAATAGGGTTGTGAGTATTATATGAGTTAATAGTAGTAAACAGCTTAGAACAGCTCTTGGTGCATTGCACTGCATTTGTTATTATTATTACTATTGTTATAATCAGAGCTTACATCATAAATATAGAGAAGCTTGCCAAGGGAGAGTATGCAGAATAATAAGATTGAGAATTAAGTACTCTGGACCCAAGGGAATGTGAATGGATGTTCAATAAATGCTAGCTCCCCTGCTACCCTTCATTTTTCTTTACTCACGGTGCTTGTCTAGCATCGAAGGATTGGTTTTATTTTCATATCAGCCCATTTTAAAGAGAAACATGCTTGAGAATATCTACTTTCTTGTATATATTTTCTGTAGTCATTTAAATAATTCTCTTCACTTTCTCTCCTTCTCCATGCATACCCAACATGGTTTTGTCTTTTATTTTTCCAGCCTTCCAACATATTCTTTACAGTGGACGATGTGGTCAAGGTTGGAGACTTTGGGTTAGTGACTGCAATGGACCAGGATGAGGAAGAACAGATGGTTCTGACCCCAATGCCAGCATATGCCAGACACACAGGACAAGTGGGGACCAAACTGTATATGAGCCCAGAGCAGGTGAGTTTTTTTGTTTTCCATCTGAATTAAAAATAGATTTTTGGTTAGCATGGCAGCAAGCTAAATGTGCCCCACAAATCTCCATCCACGTTCTGCCTAAAATACCCCATAAAATAAAATTGGAAAATTATGAAAATTGGTAGTAGTGTTCCACAGGCAGCACAGCTAGGGTGCAGTTTCTACAACCTGAATTGGGGATGGACTAAGAATAATTCTCACAATGCAGAAAACATGCTCACCCTCTGAACCAGAACCTGACAGCCACCAGAAATTTAGAAAGAGGCTTTTAATGCCCCCGTCCCAAACTTAACTCCAGTTGGCCTTATATAAACTATGTAGGAACTGTTTTCAGAGCCAGCTAGAGCCAGAGGTACTGTACTGAGTTGCTCTCTACGGTAATTCACAGGCAACTTCCAGAATGTACCATTGCAGGAAATAGAGGTTAGGTAGGCGGGGATATGTTGCCTTGTGGGATGCTTAGTATGCAAAGGAAAGGCACTGTAAACAGGACAGAGACTGGAAGCGTGGTGGGAGCAGGGCATCCTGGGGGCTTCAGAGTAGCATGCCTGGCCGCCACCAGGCTAGTGATACTCACAAGCTTATATATGCTTAAATCAGTGGTTCTTAAACTTTTTGGTCTCAATACCTATTTACATTTGTAAACATGATTGAGGACCCAAGAGTTTTTCTTATGGGATTTTATCTATCTGTATTTGCCATATTAGAGATTAAAACTGAAAAATTTATAAAATTTTATTAGTTCAGTTAAAAATAACAATATTAGACCCATCACATCTTAAAGATATTTTTATGAAAAATATTTTCCAAAACAAAAAATAAATTAATGAGAAGAGTGGCATTTGTTTACGTTTTTTGCAAACTCTTTAATATCTGACTTAAAAGAGCTAGACTCTTATATTTGCTTTTGCGTTCAATCCATTGCAATATGTTATTTTGGCTAAAGTAAATGAAGAAAGTCTGACCTCACCCAGATATGCAATATTTTAATAGTATTGGAAAGAGATGAATATTTTAATAGCATTTTCAGGTAATTATGGATTTTCCTCTTTGATAGTACATCAAAACTCCATAAGTGATAGTTTCTTAAAAGTCATTTGTGGGGTCCGCTCGGTGGCGCAGCGGTTTAGTTCGCGCTTGGCAGCCCGGGATTCGCGGGTTCGGATCCCGGTCGCTTGCTGACGCACTGCTTGTCAGCCATGCCGTGGCGGCATCCCATATAAAGTAGAGGAAGATGGGCACGGATGTTAGCACAGGGCCAGTCTTCCTCAGCAAAAAGGGGAGGATTGGCAACGGATGTTAGCTCAGGGCCGGTCTTCCCCACAAAAAAAAAAAAAAAAAAGTCATTTGCCCTGTGGAATCTAAAACTGTATCATTAAACATTTTATATTCTATTACTTTAACATCTGTGGTCCATTTTGCACTTTGAATGGATCTTTTACCCTTCCATTACCCATTGGATCAGCATGATTTTGTAATATTGTATATTGGTAATTTGGACACTGTTGGTTCCCTAAGTTATGCAACTTTTCCAAAAGTTGCCACAATTCATTATACCATGGTAAAAAAATCTCTTTGATTAATATCACCACCAGTCTCACCAGAAAAGGCTTTAAGTATTAGGAAGCTGTCAGGTTCACAGTGGTGAATACGAATTTTCCAAAATTCTGATTTTCACTTCAAAGCTCAACTTTTATCATTAGCAACAAATACTGTCAATTTTCCTTGAAGTGCCATTCTCACTTTGTTCATATTTAAGAAAATGTCTGTCGAGTATCCAAGTCTTGAATAACCGTGGTTTGTCTACCAACTGTTAAGTCAAAATGGTGTTCTATGAAAAGAGCAACGAGTTCATACCGCAACTCCACCAGTGGCACAAGTGCTGTCTCTTGAGATGACCACTGTATTTGGGTATGGAGCAGAAATGCACAAAGCATAAATTCATAAAGAATGCTTCCCATTTTGTCACACACAGTATTATAAAGATTTGTACCCAAGGTCGAGATGTAACAAAATTAATAATTTTTACTGCTTCAGCAAGAACATTTTAAGTGAAACTGTCTTTTTTTAAACTATGATACGTGGCACTAAAGAATATAATTACTACTAGTACAGTTTGGTGCCACTGTTTGATTCATGCTAAGGTTCCAGCAGTGCAAATGTCAACACACTGAAAAGACAAATGATGTCTTAGTATTTTTATGAAATAGTCTTGACCTCGTGGACCCTGAGAGGATGTTAGGATCCCCAAGGATCCGTAGACCACACTTTGAGAATCAGTGGATTAGATTGTCTTGAAGTTAATGTCAGAGACCAGTCATAGGAATTGCCTTTGAGGAAGACTTTATTTTCTGTTGTACAGTATCCTTTTGTACTGTTTGAGTTGTTTACATTATTCAACTGTTTCTTTTTCATATTTAAAATTTTTATTTTTTGTGTAATTTTTAAAAAGTACCCTATGCTTAGACATCTTGAATTTCAAAGATAAAGGGGAAAATGGTATAAATATTCAGGTAGGAAAAAAAGGGTTACAGCTAAAGAGCTTGTTTTGTATAGCACTCAACCCTAGAAGACAATAAAGCAACGTGTACAATTTTGAAGAAAAATATCTGTGACCCATGAATCTTGTATCTAGCCATAAAGGTATTCATGTACAAAGAAATCAGGCATTTTTAGATAGAGAAGAGTTAAAAAAGAATCTCAAGTGAAAACAAGTGCAGAAATGTGTGCATAGTGTGCAACCTTTTGTGTAAAGGAGGGAAAGATATTATTTGCTTATATTTATACAAACTTTGGAAGGATATGCAAGTAACAAATGGTTATAGGGACAGTAGGCAGAGGGGAAGTGGCTGGTGGGGACTGGGCAGATGAGGGACGGGTGGGAGGGAAACTTTATGCTTCTTTTTGAACCATGTGAATGTGTTACCTATTGAAAGTGAATTTAAGAAGGGAAGCTTAAAAAGATATTGGCAATGGACATCAAAACCAATTAATTATGTGTGTCAATGTCTTGTGAATATGGATACTAGATTGAAATTGAATGTAAAACCCAAACTGTTCTTAGTGAAAGCTTTATAATTTTAAATACAGTCATCATAATAAACTGGGTCTGTAACTCCCATATGATATTAACAAAGAGCAGGAAATGGAAGATGATAAGAATCGAGAAAGAAAAGATGGGAGTAGGGATTTATATTTGATATACTTTAATTCAGATCCTAAATCCTAAATAGAATTTAAAATAATATTTCTACCTTCTGTATCACTGCAGAAGATGAATGCAAACTACAACAGAAGGAAAGGGTGTGGAAACACAAAACAAAGAGATGCTAAAGCCAAATATTAGTTATGACAATAAATAAATGTGTTTAATTTTCCCCATGAAAGGGAAAACTTCAGATTGGGTTAAATTTTTTTTCAAAAAAAGAAAGATTAAAAAGGGAAGCTAGATGAAAAAATATACTAGGCCTTATATAGATTTAGCATTTGAACATTTATTGATGAATAAATTAAGACATACTTTCATTTCAAACTTCTAGACCACAGAGAAACATCAGTGTATTTGAAAGCATAGAAATTGTAAACATCTAGGATCACAATGTAATAAAAAAAGATTATAGTAGTTTGTTTTGATTTTGGTTTTTTAGTTGTTTTTGCTTCTATTTGACTACCTGGAAATTTTAAAAATCCTCCCAAATAACTGTCAGGTGAATAATGAAGTAAAAATACTCATGCAAAGTATTAAGAAAATGGTGAAGAAATGAAAAATGTTGAAATTCATAGGAAGCTATCAAAGTTCTATTTGGAGATGAATTTATGTGAAAGGCCTTCATTATAAAGCACATGACTGCATAAGTGATGCAGCATTCTGCTCGGTAGGAGGTGAGAGGAGCTGCAAGATGTTAAACATGACTAAGAACTGATACTGGTGAGACAGTAAAATCACAACATTATGGTAGATTTTTAAGAGTTTTAAATAAAAAAGATAATCCTCTCTAGCAGATCTACTTACAGTAGAGAGGAGCACAAATAAATTTAGATATTGGAAAGGATATAGCAGAGATTTTAATTTAGAAGAAAGTGTTATATATAGTTGATCATTTACAACCAAAAGTATCCAAACTGGCTTAAGCAGAAAAATCTATTGGCCCAAGTAATTGAATCATCCTGGTCAAATGATGTGGCTAGGAGCTGAGGAAAGGAGAAATTAAAACTGTATGAAATATCAAAATACTGTGAATACATATTTATATCTATAGGAAACAAGACTGGAAAGAAGAGTCAAAATGTCAACAGTCACTGTTCTGAGTAGGGGGCTTTGAATGATATTTTGAACTTTTCTGTATTTTCCAATTTTTCTACAAAAGCGTGTGTCAGAATTGATACTAAAATGTTTTTAATAGCATTTTTGTGTGTGTGAGGAAGATTAGCCTTTAGCTAACATCCGTTGCCAACCCCCCTCTTTTTGCTAAGGAAAACCGGCCCTGAGCTAACATCTGTGCCCATCTTCCTCCACTTTAAGTGGGACGCCTGCCACAGCATGGCTTGACAAGCGGTGTGTAGGTCTGCACCCAGGATCCAAACCTGTGAACCCCAGGCTGCAGCAGCAGAGCATATGAACTTAACCACTACACCACGAGGCTGGCCCACGTTATTTTCTTTTTTAATTCATCATTATTCAAGAGGCTGGAGATACACCATCACACTTTTAAGAATTGTGAAAACAAAGTAGGAATGACTAAATAAAAGGAATTCTATCTGGATGCTTATTAATGAAGGGCTCACTAGATGGAGAGTTCCCTCTCCCACCCACCCACCCCAGCACTCCACGCCTGTTTAAGATAGATGACCCTCCCTCCACTCCCTGTCGGGGTCTATCCCATTCTACTGTTTATTCTTTTCATAGCATTTTTAGCTCTCTGAAATTATTTGTTTTTTCTTCTCCTCTAAAATATAAGCTATCAGAATAGGGACCTAGCTTATCTCTTTTTTTACTCTATCCCCAACACCTAAAAGAATGCCTAGAATTCAGCAGGTGTCCATCAGTGTTTGGTGGATGAGTGACTGCGAACTCAGTGAAAAGGTGAACACTAGGTAGTCTTCGCCACACCCCCCACATCGCTGTGCTGACTGTATTTTAGCCTGCGGCTGATGGGGAGGGGGGGAGGGGGCAAGAGTTGCCATGTGAGAAAGGAAGAGATTGATGACAAGTGATGCTATGTTTGTTATTGTTGAGATCCTAGAAACTCAAGGATAGCTGTAGAAATTTTGTCATGGCAGTGTACAGTGGTTAAGATATGGTAGTTAAAAATAGTGCTTATTCTCTCCTTAATAATCCTCTTTAAATACAGAAACTGTCACTTTTAAAACATCCTTTAAAAAGTCTCAGAATACTTCGGCCGTATGAATTGTCTTACTCAAGCCTCAGAAACTGTACTAAAACATTGTTTTAAAATATTTTTTATCAAAGCTCTTAATTTTCTTGGAGAAAATGAGCAGAGACCAGTTACTTTGTTCTTGGTTGTAATTACCAAGAACTACAGGCCAAGTCCTAGTATTGCACAGTGATAAAACAGTCGACGTAAACTCTGAAAGAGTGTATTATGTTCTGCCCCCTTGAGATTTTATACTTGCTTATTTTTTAGATATTTTGTAAAGATCACTTTTCATGTGTTCATGAGGCTGCATTTTTTTTTTTTTTTTTTTTTTTTGTGGGGAAGACCAGCCCTGAGCTAACATCCGTCGCCAATCCTCCCCTTTTTGCTGAGGAAGACTGGCCCTGGGCTAACATCGTGCCCATCTTCCTCCACTTTATATGGGACGCCGCCACGGCATGGCTGACAGGCAGTGCGTCGGCGGGCGCCCAGGATCCGAACTCGCGAACCCCGGGCTGCCAAGCGCGGACTAAACCGCTGCGCCACCGGGCGGCCCGAGGCTGCATTTTTTAATGTATCTAATAATGCTTTTTTTCACATTATGTATTAATCTATCCTCTATGTAGGGAATGTGGAAGAAATAGGAATAGGAATATATAAAGAACAAATAAAAATCACTAAAAAAGCTCTAAAACATTAACAGTGGTTAGTTATTTCCTTCTATGTGCATATATAGACATCTTATACATAGCTTACTTTGGAAAACAAAGTTGAGATTCTAATCTATAAAATTTTGGATACAATATTTAAATGTAAGCATTTCCCACATTATTAAATGTTCTTAGAAAATATTTTTGGCTGCATAGCATTCTCTCTGTTAAGCAATTTACTCAACATTAGTTTTGGACATTTTAGTTACTTATAAATTTTGCTATCAGGAATATCACAGATAACCTATCCCTGGGTACAAATCTCTGTCCACAATTCTATCTACCCTAGGGTGGATGAAATTAAATAGGACCATTACGTGGGAGTAAACATTTATTGCCAAGTTGCATTTCATGAAAGTGTGTTAGTTCATATTCTCCAAATAGTCTAGGAGGGTGTCCTTTTCGCTGTATCCCTGTAACCTCTGTTTTTGAACATATTTTCTTTGAATACTTCCCAAACCCCAGGGGTAAGAGGTAAGGGGAGAGAGGAAGGTGATACAACTGATGCCATCATTGCAACTTTCCGTCTGGTATTCTGTAAGCATAGAGGCAGGCTGGCTTGTGGAAGGAACAGGGAGACAGGTATCGAGTGCACTTTAGAGAGGAGTTGGGAAAGGCTTATGATCCCCGGCTATTACTTTGTGACTCCCCCAGTTAGGAAATGCCGGTGTGGAGCATTCCCAAAGTGATGCCCTTCTTTAGCCTTTGCCAAATGTCAAGTTATGTGGCTAAAGTAATTTTCACAAATAAAAGGGTTCTTCTGAGTTGCAGGAGGTCACTTTTAATTTGAATGAGGCTTTCTTTAACAGAGTAGTTTAGTTGTAATTCATCTGTTCATTTTAACAAATCAGTATTTATTGAGGGCCTCCTCTATACTTAGCCCAGTGCTGGATTGTGAGAATACAAAAGAAGCAGTTCCCTTCCCTCCAGGACTTTATAATCTGGTTGTGAAGAATAAGAAATATACACATGAAAAATACAACTGAGAATGCAAAGTAGTCCATAATTAAGTGCCATAATGAGGGCTAACCACAGTTGATTAGTGGTTTGGAGTAATGAAGATTTTCTCATAAAAATGGGTGAGGACTAAGATGATTAGAAATGAGAGATTTGCTTTAGATAGCGTTCTCTTTGAAAAACTTCACCTCGGGGGTAGTTGAGCAGCTTTTACTGGCTCTCACAAATTTTTTTAGCATTGCAAGGCTCCAGGTTTCTGCCAGCCTGTTCTACTGATGCATATCTCAGAGCTATACCTGGGTTTTCCTTCTGTAATGCTGACTAGTTTAATTACTCTTGCTGTAGTGAGTTGAAGAAAAGAGGCTTGAGAGGTTATTAACTCTTTGCTAACATTTTTACACGTACAATTACATTTAAACCAAGAAGTGACTGAGTCAATTTTGGGATTCACTAATGCCGTATTATCAATTGTACTATCTCTGTTAATTTTTTTCTAATACTGCTTCTTCATATGGGATTTCAGATCCATGGAAACAACTACTCTCATAAAGTGGACATCTTTTCCTTAGGCCTCATTCTATTTGAATTGCTGTACCCATTCGGCACTCAGATGGAGAGAGTCAGGGTAAGTTCCCCCCTCCTCAAAAAAGATGGAAAAAGAAAATAGTCTAAAACTTACAAAAAAGACTTTTAAAAGAAGAATAAATTTTTCTTAATACCGGCCGATTAGTTAATTAGAAATGGAAGAGGTCATGTGAGCTATACAGGGAGGACTTGTAGACTATTTGCTTGCATTTAAAGCTCAATCTTCAAAAATTATTTTGTTGAATTGTTTGTTCCTTGTTGCTTAAATTCATCATAACGTAACAATACCTTGCATGCAGTAAATTTGTAATTAGTACAAAGCTAGGGGAAACACAGGGTAATGGGAGGTGGTGGGGAGGGAGTGATGGTGGTGGTTGATCAAAGAAAAATTTTCCACAGGACAAGTGGCCACACACTCATACTCTTAAAAGCTGACAAACTAAGCATAATTAGTTATTTTTCCTCTCAAAATAAATCATGACCATGGCTTTTAAGGAAGATAGTACTGAAAGTCTCTTAAAAGTAGGCCTTTGTCACATTCTTCCCCATCCTTCGTAGGTGGTCACAGTCACCTTTTCTAGCTGTTGTCCCTGCTACTTACATCCGTATTTCCAAAGTTTATGCCCTTATCATTTCTTAATTTATCAGTTTTACACCTTATCTATTGACTTCTGGCTATGGTAGAAGAGGATGTAGTTCTCACATAGAACCAAAGGACTCATATCATCTAACTGAAAGGACCTACCGAGTGTTCTGTATAATAAATGGGAAAAAAAGAAGAAAATTAAAAAACCAAAATGACTGAATTTCAGAACACCAGAGATAAAGGCCCTAAAAGCTTCCAGAACGGAAAATAAAACACGTCCAACGTATGTAAAGGATCAGGAATCATATGGCATCAAAATTTATGTAGTTATAAGTGCATCAAAGGGCCCCATCAGGAAAGTGAAAATACAACCCACAGAACAGGAAAAAATATTTGTAAATCATGTGTCTGATAAGATTTTGGTATCCAGACTATATAAAGAACTATTACAATTCAACAACAAAAAGACAACCTGACTAAAAAATGGGCAAGAGATTTGAATGGACATTTCCCTGAGGGTATACAAATGGCTGATAAGCACAACATCATTATTCAATAGGGAAATGCAAATCAAAACCACAATGAGATACTACACACTCTTTAGGATAGCTTTAAATTTAAAAAAAATGTTAACAAGGATGTGGAGAATTTGGAACTCTCCTGTGTTGCTGGTGGGAATGTAAAACGGTGCAGCTGCTGTGGAAAACAGTTTGACAGTTCCTCAAAAAGTTAAGCATAGAGTTACCATGTAACTCAGCAGTTCCGCTTCTAGGTATATACTCAAGAGAAATGGAAACATGGGTCCACACAAAAACTTGTACACAAATGATTAATAGCCAGAAAGTACAAACAGCCCAAATGTCAATCAGCTGATGAGTGGAGAAACAAAATGTGGTATACATACGATGGGATGTTGTTCTTGTTAGTTCTACTGAGTGGATTCTGACTCCTGGCGACCCTGTGTACAGCAGAGCGGAACCCTGCCTGGTCTTTTTGTGCCATCCTCTCGCCTCTGGCACCATGTGAGACAGTGCTCCACTGCTATTCATAGAGTCTTTGTGGCACGTTTTTTTCAGAAGTGGGTGGCCAGGTCCTTCTTCCTAGTCTGACTTAGTCTAGAAGCTCTGCTGAAACCTCTCTAGCATGGGTGACCCTAACGCTCTGCTGAAACCTCTCTAGCATGGGTGACCCTACTGGTATTTGAAATACTGGTGGCATAGCTTTTAGTTGCACAGCAACATGCATCCACCACAGTATGACAGCTGACAGACAGGTGGTATGGTTCCCTGACCAAGAAATGACCACAGGCCATAGCAGTGAGAGCACTGAATCCTAACCACTAGATCATCAAATGGAATATTATTCAGCTATGAAAAGGGATGAAGTACTGATACATACTACAACATGGATAAACCTTGAAAACATTACACTAAGTGAAAGAAGCCAGACACAAAAGGCCACATATTGTATGATTCCATTTATACGAAACATCCAGAATAGGCAAATCCATAGAGGCAAAGTAGATTAGTAGTTGCCAGGGGCTGGGGGGAGAAAGGAGTGGAGAGTGACTGCTTAATGGGTATGAAGCTTATTTTTGGGTGATAAAAATGGTCTGGAATTAGATAGTGAGGATGGTTGTACAACTTTTTGAATAGAATAACCACTGAATTAAACACTGTAAAATGGTTTAAAAGGTGAATTTTATTTATATGAATTTTATTTCAGTAAAAAATATGTAGTTACGTAAAAATTTTTGGTTAAATGAATAGTCATTATTTATGTTGACCATGCAAATCTTGTTCTATGCTAGACTAAGTAATGTACTCTGACTTTCTTTTCTTTCTGATACAATCCTTTTTTCAGAATTGCCTTTTCTCAATTGCTTAGTTTTCTATGAACCTGTGTTGTAGTTTTAAATAAATGTTCAAAATCTGTCACATATCAAACAATATTTTCTCTGTGCTTCAATATAGCTTATATATGTGTGTGTGTATGTGTGTGTGTGTATATATATATATATATATATATATATATATATATATATATATATATGGGGTTTTTTTTCTCCTGAATTCCTTTTTGAAGCTTTTGTCCTCCAGTCTGGACTGATTACCCCCTAGACCTTCTGTAGGTTGTCACCCAAAGATGTACTTCCCTACTCTCCTGGGTTGGATCCCTTGTTTCCTAGATTTCATGGGGTTTTTTTCTTGCTTTACTCTATTTCACTAGAGCACATTCGTCATTAAATTCCTGAGAAAGAATGTATTGAGGGATAAATTTTTAGAGTCCTCATGCTTCTAAAAATGTATTTTATCCCATCCTCACACGTAATTGATAAATTGGCCAGGTTCCAGTTGTAGATTGGAAATAATTTTTCCTTAAGAACGTTGAGGGCATTGCCTCATTGCCTCATAGCTGCCAGTGCTCCTGTTGAAAATCTGTGTGGGATCTGTTTGACCTGTTTTATGTTCTTTCTGGAAGCTTTTAGGGCTTTACCTTTATTGTTGCTGTTATGAAATGTAGTCCTTTTATTGATTTTTATTTTTCCCTTTCACTTACCACCTGGTAGGTCCTTTCAGTTAGAAGATATGAATCCTTCAGTTCTGGTCAATTTCTTGTATTATTTCTTTGATAAGTTCTTCTCTAATTTTTCTGTTTTCTTTTCCTGGAATCCCTGACTTAATCCTATAAATGCCTTATTTTTTTCTCCTATTTTCCATCTTTCTGTCTTTTTATACTATTCTTTCCAAGAGTTCCTTAACTTGTTATTTCAACTTTCCTAATGACTTTTTTGTTTTTAAATTTTTCCTAATTACTTACTTATTTTGACTATTTTATTTTGACAATCCAATTTTTATTGTCCAAGATTATTCCCTTTTATAGCATTTCACTCTTTTAACATGGATTCAATATCTTCACTTACCTCTGAGATTCTTAGTTATGTGTGTTGTTTTCTTCTCCCTGTGTCTCTTTCCTCTGGGTTCTTTTTTTTTTTTAACTATTTTGAAATTATTATAGATCCACAAGAAGTTTCAAAGCTAATACAGAGAGATTCACTGTACCCTTCACCCAATTTCTCCTAATGCCTAATGCTTACGTCGTACGTAATTATAGTACAGTATCAAAACCAGGAATTTGACATTGGTACAATGTGTGTGTATAGTTCCATGTTATTTTATCTCATGTATAGATTTGCATAAGCACCACTGCAATCTAGATACAGAACTATTCCACGCACCACATGCAACACAAAGAACTTCCCCCTCCTACTCCTTTATAGTTGCACTTCCTTCCTTCCCCATCAACATGTCTAACTGAATTTTTTAATGATTTTTTTTTCTAGTTTTTCTCATATTGATAGTCCTTAGCTGTCCATTCATATTTAAAAATAGGGCTCTAAAATGGTGACTGGAAGCGGACTTCACTCTAAGAGCTACAATCGAGTTCTTACCTTGGGGTATGGGGAGAGAACTCCCCACATGTCATCATCTGTAGGCCTTTTTCTAGAACCAATCATTTTCTCCAGAGAAGAAGCCTTCACTCTCCTTCCTGAGAAAGAGTATGGAGTGTGGTTGGGGGGTGGAGAGTATCTTACTATTTAGCTTACAGATCTTCACTTCATCCTGCTGTTTTCCATGCCCACCCCCCCAACACACTCTTTCCTTTCTATTGAGTGACCCTAAATCTGGACTTTCATAGTTCAGTTTCTTCAGAGAATAAACCTCATGTATTTACATGGGGATATATCACTCCGTCTGCAGACTCTCAGACAATTCTCCTGTTGTCATCCTTGAGCCTTACCCCACCCGCTCAGGTTCTGCACAGCTAATCAGTTCCCTCTTCATTGACGTTATCCCCTGTGGGCACCCTGTTCTACCTGCCTCTATCCTGCTAAGGCGATTGCTATGCTTCCATCCACTTCTGGCTAACAAAAATTTGATCTTTTCTTCCATTGCACTCATCTTTATAGACTTACATATTTTACATTCTTTTGCAGTTGTTTCAGTGAAAACGTTTATTGCAAATGTAGTAGAAAATCTGCCATGTTTAGCCAGAACCCCTCTGAACTTCTATTAGTGAATGTAAAACAGACTAATCAGTGATTTGACCAAGGTCTTCGTTTTAATCAATTTTATTGAAGTACATTTACATACAATAAAATGTACCCACTTTAAGTGTACATTTTGATAAGTTTTAACACATTTATACACCATGTAACCACCACTACATTCAGAATATGGAACATTTCTATCACCCCAGAAAGTTTCCTTGTGTTCTTTCCCAGTCAGTCCCTTTCATTCAGCCCCTGCCCCCACCCCTGGCAACTACTCATCTGCTTTCTGTCTTTTCTAAAGTTTCATATTAAATGGAATCATACCATGTATATACGCCTTTATGTCTCCCTTCTTTGACTCACCATAAAGTTTTTGGGATTCATTCATGTTACTCAATGTGTCAGTAGTACATTCCTTTTTATTATTAATATCCCACTGTATGTATATATACACATCACAGTTCATGTACCCATTTATCTATTGAGAAAAATTTAGTAATAAAGATGCTGTGAACATTTGTGAGCAAGTCTTTTTGTGGACATATGTTTTCATTTGTCATGGGTAATTACCCAGGTAGGATGGATAAGCTATGTGGTGAATGGTTTAGTTTTATAAGAAAGTGCCATTTACATTCCCACCAGCAGTGTCTGAGAGTTGTAGTTCGTCCACATCCTTGCCAACACTTATGTTTCAGTCTTTACAATTTTAGCTATTCTAACAGGGGTATGATGGAATCATATTGTGGTTTAAGTTTGCATTTCTCTGATGACTAGTGACCTTGACCATATTTTCAAGCCGTTTACCAGATGTGTGTATTGTGGCTATTTTCTTCCAATCTATGGCTTGCCATTTTGTTTTCTTAATGGTGTCTTTCAAAGGGCAGCAAGTTTTAATTTTGAAGTTCAGTTTATCAATTTTTTCTTTTATGCTTATGCTTCTTGTTGAAAAGACTTTCTGTTTTCCCCAATGAATTATGGCCAAGGTCTTTTTAAAATTCTAAGTTTTAAAATAATAACCTTTGTTTAAAAATGTTATGTGATTGGGGCTGGCCTGCTGGCGCAGCCATTAAGTTCGCGCGCTTTGCTGCGGCGGCCTGGGGTTCACAGGTTCAGATCCCAGGCATGGACCTACGCACCGCTTATCAAGCCATGCTGTGGCAGGCATCCCACATATAAAGTAGAGGAAGTTGGGCATGGATGTTAGCCCAGGGCTGGTCTTCCTCACACACACAAAAAAAGTTATGTGATTAATTCTGTGAGTCCAGACTCAAGCCTTTATCTGCATTTAGTTTGATACAATCTACCTATTAGCAAATGAAACTGACCCTTCCAGAGCCTACAGCATAGATTCTTGTAGTAAAGTTTCTGTTTCCCATTGGCGGGAAGTAACAAATGCCAACCCAGTTCTTATTTTTGTGTAAGTACACTCCAGCTTATTTCTCAAGAAATGTGACAACATATTTGCTTTATTTCATTTTTCAAAACTGGTTTTTGTCATCATTACAAAAGGAGTATGGGGCATTGTGCTAAATAAATTGTCTTATTTAATTCTCAAAACAGTCATACAAGGTGGACCCAATTACCCATTTTATAAATAAGGAAACTAGAACAGAAAGGGTGATGATTTGTATGAAAATTTCCCAATGAACTTTCAAAAGCTTAGTTTTATACTCAGTGTTTAGCACGATTGACTTGGTTTTCTTCACTCAAAAAAAAAGAAGAAAAAGAAAGAATATACCCTTTCATGTCAAATACTACAAGGAGGTTGGAGACTAATAGAAAAAGTTATCCACTTAAGGACATAAATGTATATTCATGAGTGATTGAATTATTTTTCACACAAATCAATCCATTTCAGTTAAAATCCAGATGTCAGTATCAAATGTTCAATCCAAACATTATTATATCTGAATTATTTTCTAGATTTTAATGATTTGATGGCATTACATCTGTGCTCAGGAAGCACTTATGCAAAGATTATGTAGTCAGGAAAAGCTGTTGATACGTTTTCTATCTGTTTAATATCCAGCCTTTCTTCTTAGTCACTCTGTTAGAGTATCAAAAATATTTTTATGTTTAAATAGATCCATACACCAAAACAGATTTAAAGATAAGTAACACTTTTCTTTCTTTTTAGATCTTAACCGATGTAAGAAATCTCAAATTTCCACCACTATTTACTCAGAAATATCCACGTGAGGTTTGTATAATTCTCATCTTTTATTTTTTTTAGAATCATATTTAGAAGTTTAAAGGGTCCTTAGCAGTCAGTTCGTCAAGTTTCCCATTTTACAGATGAGGAAGCCAAACGTCTAGAGAGGAAAGGAATCTGATCCCAAGAGCATACAACTTCTTAAAACCAAAGACTGGAACTTGACCCAGGGTCCTGTGCTCCATGCTGCCTGACGTCCTATGTGAAAATTGTAGCAACCTTCCCTTCAATTCCTAGCGCGCTCTCACAGGAATAGAATTGCTGTTATGACCATGCCGTTAATCTCTTTTATCTTAAGGAACTGGGGAGAGATCTTAAAAACTGGCTTCTTTAAAAAAAAAAGGCACTAATTTCCATTGATTCTGTGTGTTGGAGTTCAACCACTCCAAGTGACACAGTACATGGCTCAGAAGAGGGGGAAGGGAAAATCAAGCTGGTCTTGATAAAAATCATGTGCAATGAACCTTTTAAATTTCTTTTTGCAGCTTTTATTTCATAATATGTTTGGTGTACAAATATATCATTTTTAAATTTATGCATTAATAAATCTTGAATTTTCTTAATTAAGTTGAAGTAAATCAGACTGGGTTAATTATCAAATTGGAAAAAGTCTAATTTATCTTAATATTATAACTATAATGAAGGATTACGTTAAAATGAACTTTATAATAATATAGAGATACGCTAACCTAAAGTGAAATATTTTTTAGTAAAAATTATTTTGTTATATATTTTGCAAAGTTGATGAATTAATTCCCAGGGTGGCTCATAAGAATATATGTTACAGGGGCCGGCCCCATGGCACAGTGGTTGTTTGGTGTGCTTTGCTTTGGCAGCCCGGGGTCGTGGGTTTGGATCCCGGCACAGACCTACACCACTTGCCAGCCATGCTGTGGTGGCGACCCGCATACAAAATAGAGGAAGACTGGCACATATGTTAGCTCAGGGCTAATCTTCCTCAAGCAAAAGAAAAAAAAGAGGAAGATTGGCAACAGATTTTAGATCAGGGCAAATCTTCCTCAGCAAAAAAAAAGAATATATGTTACATTAAAAGATAGTCAAAAAAAATCAAGAAAAGGTGTTAAGTACTGATCTCTGGCATGAGTGTTTTTTTTTTTTTTTTTGGTGAGGAAGATTAGCCCTGAGCTAACATCCATTGCCAATCCTCCTCTTTTTTTGCTGAGGAAGACTGGCCCTGGGCTCATATCTGTGCTCATCTTCCTCTGCTTTATATGGGACACCTCCATAGCATGGCTTGACAAGCGGTGCATCCGTCCATGCCCAGGATCTGAACCTGCGAACCCTGGGCCGCCAGAAGCAGAGCACGCAAACTTAACCGCTATGCCACCGGGCTGGTCCCTCTGGCATTATTTTTTAATTGAAATTTTTATTGAGATAATTGTAGATTCACATGCAGTTATAAGGTGATTTTTTTTTTTTTTTGGTGAGGAAGATTAACCCTGAGCTAACATCTGTTGCCAATCCTCCTCTTTTTGCTGAGGAAGATTGGCCCTGGGCTAACATCTATGCCCATCTTCCTCTACTTTATATGTGGGATGCCGCCACAGCATGGCTTGATAAGCAGTGCATAGGTCTGTACCCGGGATCCAAACCTGCGAACCCTGGGCCACTGAACCAGAGCACACAAACTTAACCACTACACCACAGGGCTGGCCCCTAGATGAATTAATTTTTAAAGTCAGATTATGTCTGTGTTTTAAGGATGTGATTTAAGACCCTTTATTATATGTTAGAAAACAACCAATTACCCAAAATGGTCCATGTCTATTTGGAGGAGGGGTTGGCTAACCGTGAGCCACAGGCCAAATCCAGCCTGCTCCCTAATTTTGTAATAACATTTGAGTGGAACACAGCCATGCCCCTTTGTTGACAGATTGTCTGTGGCTGCTTTTGTACTCCAGTGGTAGAGTTGAAAAGTCACATCAGAAACTGGCTCATAAACCTAATATATTTACAAAACAGAGATTTAGGAGACTGTTTAGTGGTCTAAACCTGACCCTTTTAACACAAAACAATTTTTATATTTCAGCATGAGATGGTTCAAGACATGCTCTCTCCATCCCCCATGGAACGGCCTGAGGCTACAAACATCATTGAAAATGCTGTATTTGAGGACTTGGAGTTTCCAGGCAAAACAGTGCTCAGACAGAGGTCTCGCTCTGTGAGTTCATCAGGAACAAAACACTGCAGACAGTCCAGCAACTCCCAGAGCCCTTTGCCAAGCAATTAGCCTTAAGTTGTCCCGCACTCCTTAGAGGTGACACAGGATAGCCTATTCTTACAGTGGCTTTCCAAAATCGTGGACTTGAAAATTTTGTTCTTTGCTCGATTTTGTTTTGAACTACTTTTTCTCAGTCAAATTTAAACTGGATTTGGGGGCATAACCTAACTTGAGCCAACTCTTGATTTTTGCTGTACTCAAGGAGACAGCTATCACTCAGTCGTGTGTGGTCCTTTTCCTTCGTTGGTCTCTTGAAACTGGCTGGCCAAGCTTTATAGCCCTCGCCTTTTGCCTAGGGAGGTAGAAGCAATCCCTGAAATACAGGAAGACGATTAAAAGGAAAATATTTTTGTAGTACAGAAGAATGAAAGTCCCTACATGTGGTAACTATATTGTTCTAGAAATATGCTTTCTAGAGATACAGTGGTGATTATGAAACTGATTTCCAAAAAAGCTGACTCCGTCTTTGTCCCTGGTGGGTAAGTGAGGAACCTGCACTATTTTGGAGGACAAGTAGCACAAACTGTATAACGGTTTATGTCCGTAGCTAGTTTTGTAGTGACATTTGTAGTATTAAATAGCTTTATTCCTTAGATGGTTCTAGGGAGAATTTTAAGAGCTTTTTGTACTTTTACCTCCAATAAAGGGAAAATGAAGCTTTTTATGTAAATTGGTCGAAAGTTCTGGTTTGAGGAGGAAAAAAGCTGTAGTAAGAAATGAATCATATATTACAACTAACTTCTTCAATTCTGGACTTTTTTAAACCTAATGAAATCTTAAGTGTCTTATATGTAATCCTGTAGGTTGGTACTTTCCCCAAACTGATTATAAATAACAGTTAAATCATCTAACTTGCTAACATGTTTTTATTTTTCATTGTAAATATGTTTATTTTTTATTTATAAAAATTCTGAACTCAATCCATTTGGGTTGGTGGTGTACAGAACGCACTTAAGTGTGTTAACTATTGTGACTTCTTTCAAGTCTAAATGATTTAATAAAACTTTAAAAAATTATTTATGATTGACTCTTATTTGGGGGAATTAGTCCCAAAATGGTAGTTTTTCAAATTTGTAAAAAAGGATCGTAGGTCTAGGAAGGGTCATAACTCTACCCTCAAGAAAACTTATTCCTAACCTATTCCAAGTAGGTATCTTCTCTGTTACTTCCCAAAGACTTGACAGGATCAAGTCCTCTTCAAAATTCACGGGACTCAATCAAGAGACAGGTGCTGAGGGACTGCTCTGTGCCAGGGACCGGGAACATAAAGAGGACTCTGCCCTAAAGGGAGACCTCGCAGAGAAGAGGGCTGTGGTGATGCTGGTTGTCGTGGTATCACAGTGTGTCGGGGATGTGCCATATGGAGGTCTGTGGCGTGCTGGGCTGACCAGGCACAAACCAGCTAGACACAACCTTTAAGGGTCAAACACACGATTACTTCCATTTAACAGACAAATAATGTCTGCCCTACAAAGTCGTGAGCGACATGTAAGGTGGAAAACCATGTCACCGATGTTGTGCACTCTATCCAGACTCACTTCACGGTGCAGCTGGAACGTTGTCTTTCTTCTCAGATTCTGCTTGGCTTTCCAGCCAGCCATCTCCCTCTTTCTTCATCTTGGTCAGCCTGCTTCAGTTGCAGCCCCCTCACTCCTCTCCCCTTCACCCCAGCCAGGGGTCCTGTTGATTTCTTCCCAGCACACTCCACTCAGTCCCAGCTGCAGATCTTCTGACCCTCACAACCACCCTGAGAGCTAGCCATGGCAGGCGTTATTATTGCCATTCTACTTATGAGGAAACTCAGGCCCAGAGAGGTGCTGTGATGTGCCCAAGATCACAAAGCCAGCAAAAGGAGAACTGGGACCAAATCCCGGGTATTCTAGTTCCTGGTCAGGGTTTTGTCTCCTCCCTTATACCAAGCTGTCTAAGGATTTGCAAATTTCTTAACATGATATAATCAGGCCCTCTCATTTTAATTCGGCGTGTGCCTTTGGAGGCTACCAGTAGGAAAGCAGGCGTGGGAAAATTAGGGGCTGGGCCAGCGGGACCTAGCAAGTCCTCAGTGGAGGCCAGAACAGAGTCTCCTGCCTTCTCACCCAGAGCCTTTCTCCTGACTCCAAACTCTACCTCCCCCGGCAAGTTGTTGCTTTTCTGGCATCTTTCCGAGCCCCCTCCCTCCCCACTGGCCTCTCCTTTTAGTTCTTTGTACTTGCAACACTTGTCATTGTCAGGCCACAGATGAGCCAGTAACTGGTGCAAGTCAGCCTCCTTAACAGCTAAGGTCCCTGTGGGTAGGGGTACCTTCTTCCTGTAATCCCAGCAACATCTAGCACGAAGCCTGGTACTTGATGATGTATTTTTGGAATTGAATTTGGAGAACATAATGTGTAACCCCAACATAGCCACAGCCCCTAGGAAATAAATAGCCAAATGAGGAGGAAAAGAAATGTACTGGTCACTGGGATAAATATTTGACAAAAGTGAAGGGGAAAAGATGGTTGAATAATCCCGACACTACAAACAGATAAAAGTCTCAAATCCTGGAAGTTTTCTAAAGGAAGAAGAACTTATGCTTTAATGTAAATGTGAGGAGGAATGGGCTGGGACACTTAGCACCCCCACGGGTCTGATGCTGTCCCCCTTTAGTCTAACTCCCTCTTCCTCATCTTTCACTGGAGTGCATTACATCCCCCGCCTCCAGCCAGGTCTGCATGGCAAGGACTCTGATGGGAGACCCATGCACACCTATTGATGCTGTGCCGGGAAAGCACAGGTGCTTCTTCCTGGTTCCAGGTTCCGCCTTTCAGGAAGGCAACAGTCCTAAAGTGAGCGTTGGTCCAGAGGTCAAGAAGACTGTGAGAAATTCTGAAAATGAGCTACCTACTCTGCCCTTTGCTTCCTAGTAGTAGACAGAAGAGCAGACATTTATGATGTTTGAGGTGGTTTTCTTTTTCCACATTGTTTCTCACTGATACTTTTCTCTGGATACATTTACACCAAAACTGTATTTTTCTCCAAGGAAGTGGAGACAGAACAAGCTTCCAATTCAATCACCGACCATGGAGTGACTCAGTCTTACTCCTGGAGAAGTCAACGGCTAAGCAGAAACTCTGGGTGGTTTCTGGCCCACCTGTGGGGACATTTGCTTTATCCATCACCAGATCTGCCAGGCGCTGGTTGAGGAGACTGCCCCCTCCAGATTCTATCCCTGCAACTACCATAGCTGCCACCAGGGGGCTCATTTTCACCTTTTCCCCAAGAAGTAAATGGTTGAGGGCTGGGATAAAAAACCTTCTCCAAACATACAACACATTATGAGAACAACACAAAAAGCGTGTCCGCGAGTAACTGATATAAACATACCAGATATGGTAAACTTCAACCATACTGAGTACCATAATGATTTGCCCTGAGCTGCTTTTCAATTCCTCAAGTGGACAATGACTTAAAACAATAAACACAGGGGCAATATGCCCAGCTACTCCCGACAGTCTTTGCATCCCTAATCCTCCTGCAGCGCCTCCTCTATGTAGCTGCAGAGTAGCTTCCTTCTCCTCCTCTGCATGCTCCGGAGCACCAAGAAAAGATTGGCGAAGGCGGCAGGAACAGCCCGTGGGAAGACTTGGGGGAAAGTGGAGGAATGAGAAAGAGTTATCAATAGTAGAAGCAGAGAGAAATAGAGCAATTAGAGAATTATTTTTGAGGCAGAAAGGCCAGCACACTGGGATTAACTAAATATAGGTGAAGGAGAAAGAGGTGGCTCCTGGGTTTCTGGTGTGGGAACTTCGACAGAATCCAGAAGAAGGAAGGTGTGATTTGGGGACAGATGTTCTTTTTTGAAAAGGATGAGTTTCCCAGGACTCTGTGGTAAAAAGTTGGGGCTGTATTCCAGAGGAAATGGGAAGCCATAGAAAGTTTCTGAGCTGAGGAAGGACATGCTGAGATTTTAGGATCACTGGGGCCAGTTGAGGAAGAGGGTGTACTGGAGGGAGAAGGAGCTGGAGAGGGAACCAGGCAGGAGGCCTTTATCCAGCAAGTGTCAGAGGGCCTGAGCCAGGTCATTGGGAGCCAAAAGACACCCTTGTCTAACGACTAAAGGTGTGCTGGCCCCCAACGGCCCAGAGAAGGATCCTCTGTCACTGCTCTGTAATGTGGAGTTCTGAAGGATTTCTTCAGTGGGTGCTGCAGTACGTGGCTCTGTATGTGCTGCCCTCTGAGATGACATGAGCTTTTAGGGAACACCCAGAGAATGTCATCAGAAACAGTGACAGCATCACTGGGATCAGCTCCTCTCTTGCTCGCAGCAAGAATGTGGGAAGGAAGAGGAGGGGGGACAATGCAGAATCATCTGGCACAGAGTTCAGGTGCCTCTGGGAGGAACCTGGGAGAATTTTCACTACCCAGAAAGGTCACAGACCTGCCCAGAGGCAGTGAGAAGGTTTGATACTGAGAAGCAATGAAGCGGAAAAGGCTGTTCTCCCGCCAAAAGTCCCTTTTGAAGAAATCCTCAGGGTAAGGGCTGAATGAATGAAGATGCATTCATACTATGGATATTATGCAAATGAGTCAGCAGCATAAGTGGAATTATTAAATGTCTCTTAAGCAGATAAGTGAAAAATCTGCAAGTTGCAGAGGAGTGTGAATATTACAATTGCGACCAAACTAAACAATTTCTGCATCTGTTCAAATGAAATATTTTCATGGGCATAGAGACAGTTTAGAAGGATTCACACCAAAGGCCACACTGGCTGCCTTAGGAGAGGAGAGTTGGGGAGGGAGGTGAGGGAGATCACTAACTTCAGTATGCATCTCAGCATTGTTTGGCTTCTTCCAACGGTTGCACTACTTTCGGGAGTGATAATATTAAATTAATAAAACAAGAAAAAGGGAACCAATAAACAGCATTTACAATATTTTAATTGATCTCATCTTTGGATCCTGCTCTGTAGTTTAGAAGGATTTAACGTGGTCTCCTTTAATCCTAAAGGACCTCTGCCACTCAGATATTTTCACCGCTGTTTTACATGTGAGGAAACAACACAATTCTTGAAATAACTACAGTAACATAACAGGAAGCTTGTAATAATCCATTTATCATTCCACCACCCTCTTACCATAACAATTCCACTTCCTGAATCCCCTTCAGTCCAGAGGGCATTTTAGAGGAGTGACAGGTGACAAGAACGCACTGGGCTTTGGAATCCCAGCCTGCAGCATTACTGTTTACTTCTTTACAATTTTCCCTGAGCTCTCTAATCTGTTTCCTCAATTGCAAACAACGCGCTGTGAAGATTAAGCGATAAGATACATAATGTTTAGCATAGACTCTTGTAAGAGGTCAGCACTCTGTAAACAGAGGCTTAAAATGAAATCAGTCTCCTCAACTCTAAAATGGGCATAATTGGTCAAGAGTTATTTCGAGGATTAAATGACATAAATGTAGGTTAAAGAGTCATACAAATATGCTCATATATACAAATCTATGATTATATGATTGAGGGAAAGGTATAGAAAGAACTTCTGGCTGTTACTGTTGGCTACTCAAGGAGTGGAAAGGAAGGAAACAGGAGGTGAAGGAAAGATAAACAACTGCATAATAAAATATGTCGCTTTATAATGTTACGGATACTTTACAATGTTTCTGCAAAAATGCAGACATTGAATATGCATATGACAAGAACTAGAGGCTGGCATTTGATTATGTGAGGATAATGTGTTATGCAAATATGAAAGTATGGTTATTATTAAAGCAATCAAGAAATGTCCTTTGTTATACTGAGGGGTTTGGGGCTGCCGTGTGGGGTCGGGTGAGGCGGTAGTGCTGAGAATTCCGTCTTTCTTCCAGGACTTTGACCCTAAGCTGCGGGTCAACAGGGTAGCCTGGGAGTTTTCCCTCGTTTGACTCCGCGGGGAGCCGGGGTGCAGCGTGACCAGAGGGTTTGGAGATCAAAGATACGTGGATGCCCTATCAGTTCTCTGGGCTGGGGTCGAAATCTGGCTCGGGCGCAGCCGGGAGCGGCGCCAGGAACTGTCGATGCCAAGACCCGGCCCGGGGAGGAAGAGGCAGGCTGGCCACGTGGGGGCGACAAGACACCGAGGAAAGGCTGGGGCTCCGCGTTCCCCGCAAGGGTCGTGGGGTTTGAGAAGACGGGGTGTCACCGAGTCAGTCCAGTGGCCTGTCCCTGTGTGGGGAGGGCGGGCTGGGCAGCGAGTACCGTCGGCAGTGGGGGTGTGGTGCGAGGTCGATGCTGCGCAGAAGAAAGGGGAGGTGCGGGTCCACCGCCCGGCCTTAATTACCACCCACCGCCGGCCCTCGCCCTCGGGTTGAATGAACCGCCCGAGGCTTAGGGCTGCTGGGCGGCGGGAGGGTGGGCTCCTTCGTGGATTTCAAAGGCAAACATTTCTGGAACGCCTGCTGCGTACCAAGTCCTATACCGTGCACTGTATATCTAATCCTCACAACCACGTTGGGAGATAGTATCGCACCCGTTTTATAAAGGAGGAAACTGAGGCTTACGAAGTCTAAGGATTTACCCCCAATACGTATAATCAGGCAAATCAGGTGCATTGTAAATATTTTTAAATAAATTAATGAAAAGAATTCAACCTTGCTACTCATGGGGGAAATACAAATGAAAGCAACAATGGGATCCAATTTTTCCACTATTAGATGGCAAAAATTTCAAAGATTTACCTGTATGTGATGAAAAGAACTCTGTTCCACACGCTGTTAGGAATGCAAACTGAGATGCATTTCAATGAATTTTTTGGTCAATATCTGTCTAAATTTGCAAGGTAATTCCTCTTGATGCTGCAATTCCACTTTTGGAATCTACTCTACAGAAATAATCACACAGGTATATTAACCTTAGTAGGAAAGGCAAACAGAGGAATTTTTTTTAAGTGATTTACCTGCTGTTACCCAGCTACTGAATGAGCCTAGGGGTGCAGTCTGGCTCTGTCTGATTCCGATAATCACTGCCCTTCATGAAGCAGAGAGAGGGAGGGTTCCACTGTGAGTACTATTCACCTGCCTCAGAGTATCCAGAGGTGCTTGCTAAAATGCTCATTTCTTTTGGGGCTTTTTCTAAGATTTAAAGAAGCAAAAGCTTTGGGGGTGGTTGTTCTAGAACCTACATTTTTAAAAAGCTCCCTGAGTGATTCTAAAGCACCACTTCTCAATCTGACGGCAGGTTAGAATCCTGGGATCTTTAAAGAATGCCGATATCCAGGCCACACTCCAGCCCTATAAATCACACCCTCTGGGTTTGGGGCTCAGGCATCAGGGCTTTTTAAAGCTCCCAAGTGATTCCCAGGTGCAGTAAAGGCCTGAGAACCGCAGGCCATGCCACTCATACTGTGGCTGCTGGACCAGGAGCATCGGCAGAAATGCAGAATCTCAGGTTCCACCCCAGACCGGCTGGATCAGAATCCACGTTTTAACAGGAGCCCCAAGTGATTCACATGCACATTCATGTCTGAGATCCATTGCGGGTGAGATTTTAGATTTACTTCAACGCTCCTCCTGTAGCCTAGCCCCAGCCTGACTGCTTAGAGAGCTGGCACCAACAAGATAAAAAGCAGCTGAGCCATGGTTAATGCTACTAATATCTTCTGAGCAACTCCTAAGTGGAAGGAGCTGTTCTAGAGGGAGCTATGACAATTTCTCTAGATTCCCCAAATCTGGACAAACATAGGTCAAGGAAGGATTGGCCTGGAAACTGTACAAGTGCAGACAATCAGAACTCTAGGTTGATTAAAAACTTAAAGTAAGTCAACAATGTGAGGCACTGAATAAAACTTCAGATTCAAGTAGATTGCATTCATTGGTCTCCATCACCTCTCACTGGTCTCCCCGCTTCCAATCTTGAACCGACTCATGGTGACATGACAGAGAATGTTTTACAGCACAAATCTGGCCATGCTATTTATTCCCTGCTTACTGTCCTCTGGCAGTTCCTGGTCATCCTCAGATTAAAAGTCACATTCATGAGCTTGGTGTACAAGGCCATCTATCAACTGACCAGCTAAGCCTCGACTCTGGATAAGCACCATGTGCCCACTCTCTGATCAGGAATAATGACTGAACCACTGGCCTTTACTCAAGCTGCCATGCTCCTCAGCTTCTCCATTTGTCAACTCCTCTCTACTCCCTCTACCCACACTACCCTCACCCCCTGAAAACTCCCCCTCCCAGGTTAAATCTCAGAATTTCAGTCGCTGTGACTCTTCTCCTGATCAACCTTCATCCCAGAAGGGCAGAACAAGGTGTCAGTAGGATGAGGCATGTCACCTGACTTCAGATTTAAAGACCTGTCCAGCAAGAGCAGTATGGCCATTCCCCGGGCACAGCTTTTAAGAGCCAAAACCCACTTGAGCTTGGACAAGTTAGGTTACAGGTTTAGGTGTGTGTAACACAAACTCAAATCAACAATGCCATAAACCAATGGTTCTCAACTTTGGCTGGGGAGCTTTTTAAATATCCAGTGCCCAGGATACAGCCCAGACCAATTACATCTGAAATTGAGGAGGGGGCAGTTATCAGTATTTTTTTAAAACTCCCCAGGTGATTCTAATGTGCAACCAAAGTTGAGAACCACTGGTGTTTATTTCTCTCCCACAGGACACGCCAGAGTTGATATGACTGCCTCATTCTCTTAGTTGTCCCACCCACAGGGTCCAACTTGGCTCATAGTTTGTCCAAGCTGCAGGATGGAGGAGGGGAAGGTGCACACATCCCTTCTGCTTACGGCCCACTGGCTGGATGTCAGATGGCTACATTTTTATGCAAGGGAAGCTGGGAAATGTAGTCTTTATTCTAGGTGGCCATGACTCGGCTAAAAATCTTAGGCATTCTGTCAATATAGAAGAGAAGATGGCTGTTGAGTGAAATCTAGCAGAGCTCAACCCAAGGAAGAAATTCCTAAAGAACAGAACTGCCATGTAAAGGAATAGGTAATGCACTCCCTGCCACCTGATGAAGGAGTCACACCAGGAGAGGACTACTGCTCCAAGGTGATCAGATATTCACTCAGTCTGCCCTTCAGTTATCCATTCTCAAAGACCAGGGACAGTCGCACTGGCCTTCTTCCTGTTCCATGAGCGCACCCGGCTGTCTTCCCCATCAGATGGCCTTGTGCTTGCCACAAGTCTCTCACCCCCTAGAGCTTGTCCTCTCAGGGTCTCAGGAAGGTCTGCTCTGACCACCAAACCCAGAGGTGCGCTCCACTCTTGTCAGTCCATGTCCTTTTTTTCCCATCACGTTTATAATCTGAAGAGATAGATTTCTGGGGTTCAATCCCAGCTCAACCACTCGCTGGCTGTGTGACTTTTGTGTGCCTCCGTTTTCTCATCTATCCAATGGGGATAATGACAGTGCCTGTCTTCACAGGGTTGTTAAGAGCATAGTCATCATCTGTAAAATAGTTAATGTTAGCTATTATCTCATTTTATCAGCTGTCTCTTCTCACTGACAAGGAAGCTCCCCGGGATCTTCTTGCCTCCTTGCCTGACTGTTCACTGCGGGGAAAACAGCCCCCAGAACAGTGTATGGCCCTTGTGAGGCCCCCAGTTTCTCAGGGAACTGTACATCATGGTGAGCACAGTGCCCACTGCATTCTCCGGCCTGTGTTTCAGAATGGCCTGGGGAGCTGTGATCCAGATGTGCACCAGACTCTGCACATCAGTTCTGTGTTTTAACAAGCCTTCAGGTGATTCTGAAGCCCTGCCATGGACTGGGGGGTGGGAACCACTGTGTTAGATGACCTGAAAGTTCCCTCCAAATCTACATGATATGACCCCACTGTATGTTTTTATTTTAAATTTAATTCTTAAGGCAGTATGTGTCCCTGGTTAAAATTTTGCATAGTACAAAAGGTTATGAAATAAAACGTATCTCCTACTTTTGAACCCCAGTGCTCCCTCCCAGGGCCATCCCTCTGTTTAGTTTCTTGTATGTGCTCCCAGAAATCTCCCAGCCTGTACAGCTGCATGTAGGTATCCCCGTTTCGTCACAAATGAGCAGAGGTGATACACACTTGCTTCCTTGTCTACTCGTCCATAACGATTACGCTGCACCTGCACATACAGCTGCTCGTGTTCCATCTGTGGCTGAGCCACGAGGCTAGTTGTTGGACGTTTGGATCTCTTCCGGGGTTTGCTATGATGAATAATAATGCTGTGAATATGCCTGGACAGTCATTGAGTGCCTGTGTGACTCTATCCACTGGGACAAATTCCTAGGAGTAGAATTACCAGGCTGAAGTGTAAGTGTGTTTTTATCCACCAGAAACTCTGTACTAACTTAAAGTCCTAACAGTGGATGAGACTTGGCTTCTCTGCCCTTCCAACAGTACAGTATCAACTTGTTAATCTCTCCTAATCTGATAGGTGTAAAATGACATCTCTTTGTTGTTTACATAGACATTTATTTGATTATGAGGTTCAACATCTTTCCATATGTTTGTGGGTTTTTTGAGGAAAGTTGGCCCTGAGCTAACATCTGTTGCCAATCTTCCTCCTTTTTTGCTTTTTTTTCTCCCCAAAACCCCAGCAGATAGTTGTGCATCCTTCTAGTTGCTCGATGTGGGATGCTGCCTCAGCGTGGCTTGATGAGCACTGCGTCTGTCTGCGCCCAGGATCCGAACTGGTGAACCCTGGGGCGCGGAAGTGGAGCGTGCGAACTTAACCGCTACACGACCGGGCTGGCTCCCAGCATCTTTCCATGTGTCTAAAAGCCACATGTATTTCTTTTTCTGTGAACTTTCCACGTCTTTTCCCATTTTCCTGCCCCACGCCCACCCCTTACTTCCCAACAAAGTTTTTCAACAGTTATCTGTACAAACACAGATTTGTGTTTGTGCTGCCATTTGTGCTGCCATTTCTCCTGTCTCACTCTCTCCTGTTCTCCCTCTCCTCTTTACCCCCTCCCCCATTCACACACACACAATACTCCTTTCCAGGTCATCAGTGACCTTGTTGCTGCATCCAGAAGAAAATCCTCAGTCCCCATACTTCCTGGCCCAGCAGCAGCATCTGACCCAGCTGGTCCACTGCTCGCTCCCTTCTCCCTGATACTTCTCTTCACCTGGTTTCCAGAACACTACACTCTCCTGGTTTTCCTCCACCTTGCAGGTCCTCCCTGTTTCCCTGACTTCTCAACCTTGACCTGCCCTAGACCTCAGTCCTTGGACCACTTCCATGCCTTGGCAATGGGGTCATGTCTCCTGGTTTTCAGTACCATCCATAGGCTGTTAACTGCTAAGTTTCTATCTCCAGCTGGCCCTGACTTCTCCCCTGTGTAGCCAACTGCTTCCTCAAATCTCCACTTGGCTATCCTAGAGGCGTTTCTAACTTAACATTTCCAAAACCAAACTGATCTCCCCCCAAACCCCATTTCTACTGTCGCCCTCTCCAACTCAACAAAAAGCAGCTTGCCATTCCAGTTTGCACAAGTCAAAAAAACAGTCATCATTACCCCTCTCTTTCTCTCACATGCCCCCCCAGCCAATCTGTTGGAAGTCTTATTGGCTGTACCTTCACATACACCCGGAATCCAACCACTCCTCACCATCTCCACCTCCTCAGCTGCCACTCTGGTCCAAGTCACCAGCTCTCGCCTGCATCATCCTAACCCACTTCTCTGCTTCTGCCTTTGCCCTCTCAGTTTATTCCTAACCCAGTGGGCCAGTCTTTCTTTAAAAACAGAAATCAGCTCATGTCATCCCTTTGCTCATGACTTTCCAGTGGCTCCCATCTCACTTAGAATAAGAGAAGGAGCCTTTACAATGGCTCACCAGTCCGTAGACAATCCTGAGGGACCCCTGTGACTCCTCTGACCTCATTCTGCTGTCCTGACACGGCCTCCCAGGCCCATTCCCCTCAGGGCTTTTGCCTGGTCATGCGGCCCCACTCATCCCCGTGAGAAGCCCTCTCTCCCCTCCAGGGCTTTGCTCAGATGTCACCTTCTCAGCAAGACCTGCTCTGACGAACCTGTTCAGCCTCCTCCCCATGTCACAGCTATCTCCTCCTCATGCCTGCTTTTCTCCACGTTGCTTCTTACTGTCCAACATGCTATATACTTTTCTTACTTAGTTTATTGTCATTGTCCTCAACTTGTATGGAGTCTCCTTGTCTTATTATTATCTTTATTTTCACTATATTCCAAGCACTTAGAATTGTGCCTGGCACATAAGCATTAAATATTTGCTAAATGAGTGAATGATTGAGTTAAAAAAATAATTTTTCTCCTGCGTTGTTGGTCTTTTTCTTCTTGGTGTGTAAAGGACTCATACTTTTGTCATTTGTGTTGCAAATAATTTCCCAGTTTGTTCTTTGCCTTTTGGTTTTGTTTATGGCATTTTTTCCATGCAGAAATTTTGATTATTACATAGGCAATGTATTAATTTTTTTAATTTATAATTTCCAGGCTTTATGTCATGCTTAGAAAAGCTTCCCTTTCAAATGTGTGTATATGTGTTTTTATTGTGATAAAATATGCACATAACATAAAATTTACCATTTCAACCATTTTCAAATGTACAGTTCAGGAGCATTAAGTATATTCACATCGTTGTGCAGCCATTGCCACTATTTATCTCTGGAACTTTTCCAATATCCCAAACTGAAATTCTGTGCCCATTGAACACTAATTCCCCACTCCCCGCTCCTCCCAGCCCTGGGCAACCACCATTCTACTTTCTGTCTCTATGGATTTGACTACTCTAGGTACTTCACATAAGTGGAATAGACACATTTTTAATGTTTTTACTAATGGACACATTCCGGCATGTTGCTTGGCCAAAGCATTCTTGAGATATTTCAATATGTGCATGCTCTGATCCACTCCCACCCCCACGCCCACCCATCCACCCCCATTCCCCCCAGTTAGAAGTTTATCTGCAGCAGAGATTTACTGCTATCTGCCCCGAGACTTCCAGGAACTCTGCATCCTCTTCTGCTGCTTCTCAAAGTGTGATCCACAGAGCACCAGCGATGGAACCTCCAGGTGAACTGGATAAAAATGCAGATGCTTGGAGTTCTCTCCAGACCTAGTTACTCTCCATCCAGACCTGGTGGAGCTGAGGAATCAGCATTTTATCAAGGTGCTCGGACACAACCCCCTGCTAGGCATTCTTTCAGAGTCAGTGATCCACAGTGGGTGGCAGCTTGGTCTAGAACAGGGCACACTGTGGTCCAAGCCTGGGGTCTGCATCCCCACTCAGCCTTATTACTTATCCCCTCTGTGAAATGGGGATAAGAATTCTTCTGTCACAGAGATGAAATGGAATTAAGGGAGATACCATCTGTGGCTGTGTTTTGTAAACTCTGAAGAATATACACATGTAAAGGCTGTTAGCATTATCTTGGAGCCTTCCAGTCCTATTTCTTCAGCCTCATCATCTGGGCCCCTCCCCAGGCCAAGGAATGACAAAAGCATCCCATCAGGTTGACATCGTGGTGGGGGTGGGGGCACACTGCAAGGCAGCAGCAAATCTACAAGCAAGTGCAGCAAAATGGGTGTCAGTTTATTCTCTTTCATGTCGACAATTGAAAGAGACACTTTGTTAACCTTTAACAATTTTTTCTAAAGTGCATTCATGAACGTTCTTTTTTGTACATTGTGAGATGGGTATAATTATCCTCATTTTACAGATGAGAAAAGTGAAGGTTTTCATGGAAGTGAGATTTCATGGAAGGAAGAAGCCAAGTTTCAATCCTGTGGCACATGGCCAAATCACCTGAGCTCTCGGTTTCCTCAGCTATTAAATGGGGGTGACAGCTGTATTAACTCCGTGGTTATTGTGGGTATTTAGTAAGGTATGTGCTGTGCCTGGCACTGGGGCTGGCACATCCCGGTGGCACCGTGGGTCCACCGCCACAGCACCTGCTCCAGGTTCTGTGCTCTTGCTGTTACGCTGAGGGACCTCAGGTGGCTCTAAAAAATGCAAGAGGAATAAAGACAGGTGGGAGTGGCTGCTTGCATCCAGCCATGTTCTGCCCGGAATAAACTGGGTGATGAGCCAAAAGTCTTCTTCTGAGAATATTAAAATGTCTGTTGACCAAAGTAGGCTTCTCCCGGATCTATTGATTAAACACAGTTATTGGACCAGGCCAGACTTGGGTCTAGGAAGGCACAGGGGGGTGGTCAAAACCCAGTTTGGAGTTCCTACAGTCCTAATCTCTTCCCAAAGATGGCTCCAATTGGTCGAGAGTAGAGTTCAGTGGGCAAAGTTGTGGGCCACCCTTGGAATGTCTGCCCGTGTAACTTCACCTGACATTGCCTGGTACTGAGAGCTTCCCTGGCTGAAGGTTGATGCCCAACCTGGCAGAGAGGTTGAAGATGCTGGAGGCATGATCCTGGAAAGCATCTGCAGAAAACGCCTGGAGGTCAGGCCTGGGGCCAGCTCATTCCCATGCCTCCCCTTGGAAAGCCCTTTCTCCCTCTCACCCCCCTGCTCTATGCCAGCTTCCAGGAGCAACAAAGACAAATAAAACGCTCTCAGAGGTAAATAAAACAATAATAATTTTAAAGATCATTAAAATTAAAAAGATCTAACAATTGTTGAGCCCTTACTCTGCCAGGCTCTTCACAGAGATCTAGATCTCCCCACAGCACCCCCTCTAAGAGATGTCGGAATGAAGGGATTTGGGAACATGCAGGAACAGCACACTGTAAGGGACAGGAGAGCATCAGGACAGGCTTTTCCGAGGAGGCAATAATTCTGCTGAGGGAAAGCAGGAGAAAGGGCTGTCTGGCCGACAGAAAGGAACAGCAAGTGCACAGGCACAGAGATGGGAAGTGTTGAGGGTGCCTGTAGGGAAGGCGGGGAGATGAGGTTGGGAGGGTTGGTGCCACATAGGAAGGGCCCCAGAGGGGTGATTATGAAGGACGAGAAGAAATAATCAGGTGTGTGTTCTAAGATTCCTCTGGGGGTAATACGAGGAGGAACTGCAGGGGGCGCTCCTAGACACCAACAGAGGAAGCCTGCTGCCGTGGGGTCTGGAGGTCGGCCAAGTCCAAGAGAGATTGCTGAGGCAGAACTCGAGACTTTAGTGGCTCTTTCCCAGACACAGCCCAGTTTATCAGCCTTCAGGCCTCTCTGTGGGAAGCACCTCAAATGCAGCATGTTGGGGTCCCGGCTCATCATCTCTTGAGCAGATCCTTCCCTGGGCTCCCCTGAGGCTGTCCTCTCCTGTTCTAGTGGACCCAGGTCACAGCTAGCCTTCTCACTCTGTCTGCTCCCATGGTGGTGCTCAAGCACATCTCTGTGATCCATTTTACATCTTAAGCACGGCCAGTCACACCCCTTTTAAGACTGTGATGAAGGTTATGACCTCCTGGACACCTCAGATTCAGAACTCCTGAAGGAGAGCTCTGAATCCAGCCAATCTTCTCTGTCCAGGCAGTTGTTCACACCAATGGGTGGTTAATCAACAAAACCTGGCCATTAGAAAGCAAAACAACTACTGTATTAAAGGGCTTTCCATCATTTATTTAGAATAAAAATGACATGCAACATTCCAAAAATGAGGAAAACCTTGGGGTTGGAATCAGATCTGGGATTCAAATTCTGGCTTTGCCACGTGTGGCCTTGGGCCAGGCACTTAACCTCCCTGAACCTCTGTTTCCTCATCTGTATGTGAGGATGAAATCATGGGTATGATGTGTGCAACACAGAGCCTGGCATATAACAAGTGATCAGTAAAAAGTAGCGTTGTTACTAACGTTTTCATCTTTTTTTTTTTTTTTTTGTACTTTTTTTTTTTTTGTGGGGAAGACCAGCCCTGAGCTAACATCCGTCACCAATCCTCCCCTTTTTCGCTGAGGAAGGCTGGCCCTGGGCTAACATCTGTGCCCATCTTCCTCCACTTTATATGGGACGCCGCCACAGCGTGGCTGACAGGCAGTGCGTCAGCGGGCGCCTGGGATCCGAACCCGCGAACCCTGGGCTGCCAAGCGCGGACTAAACCGCTGCGCCACCGGGCGGCCCCACGTTTTCATCTTAACTAAATTATTTTGTGGAAATAACTATGTGTTAAAACTGTCAGCTGATCTACATGACCCAACACTGAAAAAAAAGTTACGTATTAACAAGCATTGAGAAGTAGTGAACTTTTTTCCATAGACACTTCCTTTAATAGACACCCTAGAAGGCATTGTGGGTAGAACAGATTCACTAAAGATTGTAACAGGTAAGGGAGAAGGGAACACCCTGGTAAGGAAGCATTTTACAACTGATGAAGGGATAACAATCATTTACAAAACTATTCAACCTCCCCAGGGATCAAAGAGACTCTACTGTCAAATGAACAGACTTCCTTCCTTCCTTCTTTCCTTCCTTCCTTCCCTCCTTCTTCTTCTTTCTTTATGAGAATAGCAAGCATGATAAGGATATTATGAATTAGACACACTTATAAATGGCTAGTGGTCATCTAAAGGGGTACATCTTTCTTTTTTCTTCCTTTCCTTCCCTTTCTTTCTTTTCGTCCTCCCTCCCTGCTTTCCTTTCTTACTGTTTTAATGTTTTGTTACGGAAAATTTCAAACATACACAAAAGTAGAGAGAGTAGGGTAATGCACTTCCATGCACCCATCGCCCCACTACAACTTTTACTTTGTCATTAATATTGTTTCACACAGTCTCCTAGTCTACTAATATTTGTCATTTTCCTAGAGCATTTTAAAGTAAATTTCAGACATCATCTTTCCTGTAAATATTTCAAAATGAAATATTGCTAACATAACCAAAATGCCATTATCACACGTAACAAAATTAGTAATGATTCCTCAATATTGGAAATATACCTGTTTAGAAAGTGGTTTGGTAATATGCATCAAGAACATATTCATACACTTTGACTCAGTAACTCCACCTCTCTTTTTCTACTGAATTACAGAAAAAAAGTTTATTCTGTGGCCCTATTTGTAAGAGAAAAATACACAACAACTTGACTAACAATAATAATTATGGTATGTTCATGCAAGAATATTTATAAAGTTTTAAGGTTGAGTGGCAATGTTTATAGTTAATGCAACTAAGACTAAGCAGGATTTAAAATTATGTGTTCAGTGTGAGATTTGTAAATATGCCTATAAAAGGTCTCACCAAGCACCAACTGTATATCGGGTGCCCTGCAGACAGTGTTTACTCAAAAGATAGGAACATTATTAATGCCTCTTACAGATGAGGAAATTGCTGTTCAAAGAGATGAAATAACTTTCTAGAATACCCCTCAGCTGATCAGTAGTAGACTGAGGTGTGGGTGGAACCCCAGTTTTGTCTGGCCCCACAGCCCAAGAATTTAACCATTTTCCTGTCACCCTGGGCATCAAATGTTAATGGGAGTTGTCAGTGATTGAGCAGTGGGATTAGAGGTGGTTTCTTTTTCTTCTTCACACCTTCCTTCACTATGCATCATTTTCTATTGAAGGTATTAATTTTATATTAGAAAAAATATGTTCAGATTACATATTTAAATTTTTATATTTAAAATTAAAGAGAAGGGGCCAGCCCAGTGGCATAATGGTTAAGTTTGCATGCTCTGCTTCAGCAGCCTAGGGTTCATGGGTTCAGATCCTGGGTGCAGACCTAGACACCACTCATCAAGCCATGCTGTGGTGGCATCCCACATATAAAATAGAGGAAGATTGGCAGATGTTAACTCAGGGACAATCTTCCTCAAGCAAAAAACATCAACAGATGTTATCTCAGGGCCAATCTTCCTCACCAAAAATAATAATAATAATTTAATTAAATTAAAGAGAAAACATATTTGGAACATGTGCTAGATGAAAGGCTAACATGGCTAATGTGCAAAAAGCTCCCATAAATGGATGAGAAAAAAGATAAACAACTCAAGGGGAAAAGGTGCAACTCAAACCCAATGGCTAATGATATAAAAAAGATCACTGGTAGACAAGTAATTGCAAATTAAAACCATGATGAGATACCATTTTCTATCCATCAAATTGGCAAAAATTTTAAAAATTGATAATATCCATGGGCTGGTGAGGAGATGGGGAAAGAGGCACCAGGACCCACAGCTGGCAGGGAGGGAGCTGCACTGGTACTATTAACATCGAACACCCATACCCTTTGACCCAGCACAAACCCAGTATTTGTAAGATTCTGTCTTACAGAAATAAGAGCACCATTTATGAGGATATATGTTCATGAATAGTTACTGCAGCATTATTTGTAGGGACGATTTTGGAAAAGCATGACTATTCATGAATAAGGAAATAGTTTAATGAATCGAGATCCATCAATTCAAGGGAATATCATGCAGCCATTAAAAATAATTAGATCTATAAGTAATGTCCTGTGAAGAGAAAAGGAAGATGCATTGTGTACAGCCTCATTACTCAAGTATGATCTACTGTCCAGCAGCATTAACATCACCTGGGAGCTTGTTGAAAATGCAGAATCTTGCCCCACTCTAGACCTACTGAACCAGAACACACATTTTAACAAGATTCCTGAGGAAAGCATTGGTGTATAGTGTGATTCCAATGGGAAAACCTTCTCAAGTATTGTGGCAAAAATGGATAGTCATCCACCAAAATCCATCCTCTCCTTCTACACTACTAACTCTCATTTTCAGCTGAGCATGTGGCCACCCAAGATAAAGATTATATTTCCCCAAAACTGAAAGTCATTCCTTTGAGGACAGGAACAAGACAAGGGTGCCCACTCTCACCACTCTTATTCCACATAGTACTGGAAGTTTTGGCCAGAGCAATTAGGCAAGAAAAAGGAATAAAAGGACTCCAAATAGGCAATGAAGAAGTGAAACTCTCACTACTTGCAGACAACATGATCTTATACATAGAAAACCCAAAAAAGTCCATTGGAAAACTACTAGAAATAATCAACAACTACAGCAAAGTGGCAGGGTATAAAATCAACTTGCAAAAGTCAGTTGCATTTCTGTATGCTAATGATGAACTAACAGAAAGAGAACTCAAAAAGACAATCCCGTTTACAATTGCAACAAAAAGAATAAACTATCTGGGAATAAATTTAACCAAGGAGGTGAAAGACCTATACAATGAAAAGTGTAAGACACTATTGAAAGAAATCGATGAAGACATAAAGAAATGGAAAAATCTTCCATGTGCATGGATTGGAAGAATAAACATAGTTAAAATGTCCATACTACCTAAAGCAATCTACAGATTCAATGCAATCCCAATCAGAATCCGAATGTCATTCTTCACAGAAATAGAACAAAAAATACAGAAACTTCTATAGGGCAACAAAAGACCCAGAATAGCTAAAGCAATCCTGAAAAACAAGAACAAAGCTGGAGGCATCACAATCCCTGATTTCAAAATATACTATAGAGCTAGAGTAATCAAAACAGCATGGTACTGGTACAAAAAATAGACACACAGATCAATGGAACAGAATTGAGAGCCCAGAAATAAAACCACATACCTATGGACAGCTAATCTTTGACAAAGGAGCAAAGAACATACAATGGAGAGAGGGAAGTCTCTTCAATAAATGGTGCTGGGAAAATTGAACAGCCATATGCAAAAGAATGAAAGTAGATCATCTTCTATCACCATTCACAATAATCAACTCAAAATGGATTAAGGACCTGAAACCGAGACCCGAAACTATAAAACTCCTGGAAGAAAATATAGGAAGTACACTAACTGACATTGGTCATAAAAGGATCCTTTCAGATTCCATGTCTACTCGGACAAGGGAAACAAAAGAAAAAATAAACGAGTGGGACTTCATCAGACTACAGAGCTTCTACAAGGCAAATGAAATTAGGATCAAAATGAATAGACAACCCACCAGCTGGAAGAAAACATTTGTAAATTGTTTATCTGATGAGGGATTAATCTCCATAATATATAAAGAACTCACACAACTGAGCAACAAAAAAACAAACAGTCCGATCAAAAAATGGGCAGAGGATATGAACAGACATTTTTCAAAGGAAGAGATATAGATGGCCAATAGACACATGAAAAGATGTTCAACATCACTAATCATCAGGGAAATGCAAATCAAAACTATGCTAAGATATCACCTTACACTTGTTAGAATGGCTATAATCACCAAGACAAAAAACAACAAATGCTGGAGAGGTTGTGGAGAAAGACTACTCTGTAGTCTCATTCACTGTTGGTGGGAATGCAAACTGGTGCAGCCTCTATGGAAAACAGTATGGAGATTCCTCAAAAAATTAAAAATAGAAATATCTTATGATCCAGCAATCTCACTCTTGGGCATCTACCTAACGGACATGAAATCAACCATCACAAGAGGCTTATGCACCCCTATGTTCATTGCAGCATTATTCACCATACCCAAGAAGTGGAAGCAACCCAAGTGTCCCTCGACTGATGATTGGATAAAGATGTGGTATATACATACAATGGAATACTACTCAGCCATAAGAAAAGACAGAATTGTCCCATTTGCAACAACATGGATGGACCTAGAGGGTATTATGTTAAGTGAAATTAGCCAGAGAGAGAAGGACAAACACTGCATGGTTTCACTCATATGTGAAATATAAATGAACGCATGGACAGAGAGAACTGGTTGGTGGTTACCAAGGGGAAAGGGGATGGGGGTGGGCACAAGGGGTGAAGGGATGCATCCACATGGTGATGGACAAAAAATAATGTACAGCTAAAACCCCACAATGTTATAAACTATTAAGACATCAATAAAAATGAAAATTTTAAAAAAAGGTTGTATTTCCCAGCCTTCCTTGCAGTTTATAAGGACCATGTGGCTAAGCTCTGGCCACGAGGACATGACTGGAAGTGAAGAATTTCATTTCTGCATTATGTCCCTAAACGAGAATGCACCTGTATTCCCCTGGTTATTTCTTGCTTTCTGCCAACTAAAAAATGTCAACAGCTGAATCAGTCACTGTATTAGTCTGCTCGGGCCGCCATAACAAAATACTACAGATTGGGTGGCTTAAACAACAGAAATTTATTTTCTTGCAGTTCTGGAGGCTGGAAGTCCAAGATCAAGTTGCTGGCAGTTTGGTTTCTGGGGAGGTCTCTCTTCCTGGCTTGCAGATGGCTATCTTCTCACTGTGTCCTCACATGGCCTTTTCTTGGGGGTGTGTGTGTGTGTGTGTGTGTGTGTGTATGTGTGTAGAGAAAGAGAGAGACACTCTTTGTCTTCCTCTTTTTAGAAGGCCACCAATCCTGTCAGATTAGGCCCCACCCTTATTACCTCATTTAACCTTAATTACCTCCTAAAGGCCCTATCTCCAAATACAATCACATTAGGGGGATAGGGTTTCAATACATGAATTTTGGGGGAGACACAATTTAGTCTATAGCAGCCACCTTAGACCCAGAGACAAAAGCCACGGCAAAGATGCCCCACCCTCCTCGACTGCCTATCTCTGAACTGTTAGACGAGACAGAAACTAGTATGTTGTTCAAGCCACTATATTTTGGTTCTGTTTGTTACAGCAGCTTAGCCTATTTCCTAACTGACTCACACATGTATATATTTACCAAAGCTCCACTGAGCAAGAAGAAAAGCATGAAATGATGCCCTCCAAATGGTTACCATTGATTGCTACAAGGGTGGGGGTGGTGAATGAACTAAAATAAAAGAATTGAGATGAAAAGTTATCCAACAGCATTTCAAGTCCTACAATCACACCCAACATTCAGACGACTATGGGAAACATGATTTTTCCCATTTTGTAAGTAAATGCCTAAAACAGTAAGAATCTTTGTAGCAGGATCTTAATTATAAAGAACCATCACACAAATTCCAACCCTTCCTACATACCAGTTTTCCTTCTTCCCCTCCCTCCCTCCCTTCTTCCCTCCTTCTGTGGTGGGGATGCTGTGTCCCAGCGCAGGCAGGGAGTAAGGTAGAACAAGTACAGTTCCCGTGCTGCTGGAACATCTTTCCAGGGTTTTATTTTCAGTTTTTCTCTCTGTACTCTAAGGGCAGAGCAGGGATTTCCTCGAGAGAGGAAGGGATTTCCACAGTGCCCTTGAAAGTCATTCTCACCTTCCTACTGGTAAAATGGCATCAAGGGCCCCCATCGGTTCAAGATGGGGACCTTGACTGTATGGTGATAAGGACAGGGGCAGCCAGCCAGTAGGAAGTAGCCTTTGCCCTCCTCTGCAGCAGGCTGACGCTCGGGCTCCAGGAGGCATGGAAAGTCAGCGCTCTGGTGGACCCAGTTGGGGTCACCGTGGGCCAAGTACAGAGCATGGGAAACTGGGTACACGGAAGGGCAGATACTGGTGAACCTGTATTCGTCCTCCGCTGTGGTCACAAGGTCCTGTGATGGGAAGAAACCGGGGCGTCCCAGGTCTTTGGCGGTCATGTAGGGTCTTTTGAAGGCAGGGTATCCATCCTCCAGCTTGGGGTTTGGGCTGCGGATGGGCCTATAAAACTCTTTGTCCCGGAGTTGGATGTACAGCTTCATTTGCTGTGGAATCAAATCATACATGAGTGGAGGGCTGAGAGAGGTGAAAGATGATGCAGCTTCCTTGAAAGTATCCATGACAGAGAGCGCTTTTCTCTATTTTTCAAAATTTTAAATTAGTTTTTGAATGGTAATGTATATAACAGAAGAAAATACTGAAAGAATACAAAAGGGTTTATAGTGAAAAGTAAGTCTCTTTCCCATCCTCTCCTTCCCATGGTTCCCATCTTCAGAGGCAACCACTGTCATCAGTGCTTTTTGCATCATTCTAGAAATATTTTATGTACATATAAACATACACATATATATCTACCCACCTGGTTTCTACACAAATTCTGCATATTATGACTCCTATCTGCACTTTGCTTCCACTAAACAGTGTGTCTCAGAAATTTTTCCACCTTGTTTGTATAGATCTTCTTCTTATTATTTTTAATGAAGATGCCTCAAGACAGGAAAGGATTTCTTAAATAAGACTCAAGAAGAGCAGATCATAAAGGAATACACTGACATCTCTGGCTATATTGTGAAAACAATTTCTATCACTGAATGACAGAGTGAAAAGACAAACCACAAACTGGAGAGGAGTTTTGCCACTTATAAAACTGACAAATGAAAGATGTCCAGGATATTTAAGGAATTCCAATAAATTAATAAGAACAAGTCAAACAGCCCAATAGAAAAGTGGGCAAAAGACATGAACAGACATGAACAGAATAATAAATATCAGTAAATAAATGAAAAGACGCTGAACTTCATTAATAAATAGTGAAATGAAAAATTTGGCCACAAGATAATATTATTTCAAACCCACCAAACTGACAAAAATTAAAAAGTGTGACAATACCAAGTAATGGCCAGATTGGAGAGCTACGGGACTATCTGCTGGTGAGAAAGTCAACCCGTGGGACCACTTGGGAAAACAGTGATGTCACCTACGACAAGCAACTCTGCTCCTGGAACGGATGACCTCTTGCACGGGAGGCTGTGCCTCACCTCCATTGCAGTATTTGGCGCAGGAGGAATAACAAAAAAGTAAATAAGTCAAATGTCCACCGACAGGAGAAGGGACAAATACATGGCAGCATATTCATGCAATGTCATACAACACAGCAGAAAATGAATAATATGTCATTACATTTAGCAAAAAAGAAAAGTCACAGAAGAGTACAAACAGTATGATCCAATATATAATAAAGTTCAAAAAAGGCAAACCTAAACAATTTGTTTAGAGGGAAACATACACACAGGGTAAACTATTTAAAACACACATACAAGGAAATGATTAACCCCAAACCCGGAATAGTGGCCACCTCTGGACATTGCGGGAGGGATAGAGCAGGGAGGGGCACACGGGGCCTCTAAGGTACTGCTAATGTGCTATGTTTTAAGCTGGCTGACAATGGGTACACTGGTGCTTGTTTTATCAATGTTATTTAAACTGTAATTGTATATTTTTTACACTCTTTTGTACACATGACATACTTGATGTACATTTTAAAATACACCCACACGTACACTAAAAGTCCTCTTAGATCTCCTGGCATCAGATATTGTTCTAACTAAGTGCCCCAATGACCACACTCACAATAATGAAATGAAGATTCTAGTGGGCAGTTGAACAGACAAGGCTGAACGACTTCTCACCTCTTGCGGCGCGACCCTGGCGTATTTGTGCTTCCCGTAGGGTTTATAGTCGACCATGTAGGAGCTTTGATAAATGTCTAAGTCCACAGGGACCTAAAGGACAAAGGAGAATACAAAACAAAAGATGCCATCTTCTTGTTCTTCCACTTAAAGGCATTCAGGGGCATCTCATTGTCTGCAGGATGAAGGCCAACTTTTGGGCCTGGCATCTGGAGCCCGTCACAATCTGCCTTCTACATGCCTTTACCTCTCACCACCGGGCTCCCCTCTGGGCCCACTGCACTCGAGCCTCACTTCTTTCCACTCTTCACAGGTGCCTGATCTCCTGCTGGAAACGCCAGTCGCACTACTCACCGACTGGCAAACTCCTACACATCCTCTAAGACCCAGAATAAATGTCGCGTCCCCAAAACATCTCTCTCATGGTTTTATTCTCCACCTCCCAAGAATTAAACCCTTTCTCTTCTGCTTTCATAGTACATTCTACATCCCTCACTACAGCACTTATCGTGGTGTACTGTAAATGATTTAGTGAAGTACACTAGATTACGACCTCATCTTAGGCGTCTCTGCAGCCCCAAAGCCCATCAAGGGTGCCCAATAAATGCATACTGACTAAGTAAATGAACCTCCTGAAAATTGTAAACGCTTAACTCTCCTCTGCCTATTTCAGAAAAAAATCTGTCATTCCAGAATGATGACCAGAGGGAACCCCATAGAGCCTGGCCCTCCCCTGGGGCTGCTTGCCAACAGAAACCCACAGCACTCACCTGTCTGGGGTACACCACACCTGCCATAGCAGACGACCTAGACACAGACAAGATGGTTAGCCCTGCTTCTGCCACGAGCAGGAAAAATAGTCACTGTCCCCAAAGCTGTGCCAACCAAGCACGGCTGCCCCAGTCCTCTTGGCCCCACCCTGCATATTATGCAAACATCCAGGGATTGGTGGTGGCAGCAGGGATAAATGGGCTGGTGGACAGGGGCCCTGGGACAAAGGGGCTGGAGCAGGACTCAGGAGGGACTGGAGCTGTTGAGAACATCAGATTTACCTCTTAAGCAGAGGTGTCTGATAGCGGGGGAACTGGTATGCTGGTATGTTTAACAATCACCTTTCTGAGGGGGCAAATAAGCCCCAGTTTATAGCATTTGCCAGTTTCGGTGTTGTAAATGCTCCCACCGTGGCCCATTTTCAGCTATCAATGTAATGTCACTGACACCGAATTGCCAAGATGTGCACAGAATGGGCTCTCAGAGCCAGGATGAGCTACTCCAGCGCGTGTGTCCCACTGAACAGGGCTCTGAACTGCCCTCAGGCAGCAAGGTTCGTGCCTGGGCCTTAGGGGCACCCTGATTCAGAAGCACCAGCTGTGTTTTCTAGTGGAAATTGGGGGTAGCCAGGGTAAAGTCGTGAGGCTCTGCATTCCCAGTTGAACAACAGCAGCATGTAGGTCCAACCCTCCCCCTCGCCCACCAGCCCCGAAGTCCTAGGGGATTGGCCTTACTGCCTGGGCACTGGAGAGCTCCCTGGGCTCACCACCTCTTGTGTGCATGACCCCCTAGGTTCTTGATTGGTGCTCCATTTCTTTCCCACACAACCCTGCCTTGAGCCCCACTCCATTCAGCGGCCTGTGACCCAGCAGGGTGGTTGCCAGACCTCAAACGGCTCCCGTGTCCCCTCCTTTTTGTGCACAGAGAGCTCTTCTCCTGGGGCTGGGGACCAGCTTCTGTGCAAACAGCACCTACCCCTCCTTCTGCCAAGGGGATGATGATGCTCCTGCTCCTCCAACTCCAGGTGCCCTGCCACACAGAGAGTCCTGCTGACATGTCCCTCTGCCACACCTGTCTTTGAGATGAACCCTGACCTACATGATGTAGGCTGTTTTGGTCACAGTCCCTGGTGATTGTGATGGGGTGGCTGGCCAACCTGCCTGCATGTCAGCTCCCCTATCCGTGGCTCACCCTTTCTCACAGCGAGCTGCTGGTATCCCAGAACACCTGAGCTAACATGAACCCTGGCAACATTGGAAGGCACCCAGGAGGCAAAGGCTTTCTAATACTCTATAGAATTGACCTATTTCCAAGAGGGAGGTAAACAGAACTGCATGTGGATTATGACGTCAGACTATGTGTGACTGAATCCACCTTACACCAAAGCCCCTCCAAGCCTCTGTTGCCTGAAAGCCTGGGTTACCTCTCCTCCATCTGTCAAAATTCCACCTTCTTTCACATCCATCGGGATGGCTGTAATCCAAAAACAAAAAATAACAAGTGTTGGCAAAGATGTGGAGAAATTGGAATGCTTGTACATTGCTGGTGGGAAGGCAAAATGGCACAGCTGCCGTGGAAAACAGTTTGATGGTTCTTCAAAAAATTAACATAGATTTACCATATGACTCTGCAATTCCACTTCTGAGTATACACCGAAAAGAATTGAAAGCAGGAACTTAGATACCTGTACGCCCATGTTCATAGCAGCATTATTCACAATAGTCAAAAGATGGACGCAACACAAATATTCATCAACAGATGAATGGATAAACAAAATGTGATATATACATACAATGGAATATTATTCAGTCTTAAAAAGGAAGGAAATCCTGACATATGCTACAACATGGGTGAGTCTTGAAAACATTATGCTAAGTAAAATAAGCCAGACCATAAAGGGCAAATATTGTTTGATTCCACTTATATGAGTTACCTAGAGTCATCAGATTCATAGAGACAGAAAGTAGAAGAGTGGTTGCCAGGGGGCAGGGAGGAATGGATACAGAGTTTCAGTTTGGGAAGATGAAAAAGTTCTGGAAATGAATAGTGGTGATGATTGCTCAACATTGTAAATGTACTTAATGCCATCAAGTTGTACACTTTAAAATGGTTAAAATGGTAAATTTTATGTTATATATATTTACCACAATAAAAAAATTCCACTCTTTTTAGGGGCCCCCTCTTCTCCAAGCTGTCCTTGGTCTCCTACTAGGTGCCACTATAGACTCCTTTCATTTATCCAACCAATATTTACTGAGCACTTATTTTGTATTGGGCACTGTTCCAAACCTTACAGATTCAACAGTGAACAAAATAGATGGAACTCCTACTTGCTCAGAGCTTACATTCTGGTGGGAGCAAAACACAGAGTAAACAAAGTAATAAGCAGTTCAACTTCCATCAGATCCAGCAAATAAACAAGATGATGTGTGAGAGAATGTGGGCACTTCAGATGGGGGGTCTGAGAAGCCCTCTCTGAGAGGTGACGTCAGAGCAGAGATCTGAAGTTTGAGAAAGAACCAGTCATGCAAATATCTGGAGAAAAGGGGCGCCCAGCATGGGGTCAGCAAGTGCAAAGCCTAGAAGACAGGAACAACTTGGAACAAGACAGGGTGAGGAAAGGAGTGGGTGAGGGCACGGGTTCAAGAGAGGGAATGTGTTTTGAGTCTCTGACTGTCCCCTTCCTTCTGTAATGGCATGCCAATTTCACTTTAGAGAACTGTTTCTCTCCCCTTTGGGATCATGTGGTTTGAGTGGTGCTGACCTTACTCCAGCTCTAAATGAACATGTTGTCCCCAGAATATTCCATCCTCTAGGCCACCATGATTGATTCAGGGAGAGGCTCATGACCCAAGGTGGACTGATGAGCATCATTCCCAGCTCTTGGGAAAGCGACTCTCTCTTTCTGAGATAGTGGGCACTAAGAACCACGTAAGCCTGGAGCTGCCTGAGGCCATCTTTGCTCATGTGGAGAGAGCCTGGCCAAGAATAAAATCAGCAGAGACAAGAAGACCCAAGAGATGGAGACAGGGAGTGACTGCATCATGAGGATGCTGACCCCCTGGATGCAACCATGCCTGAAGCTTGCACTACATCTAGACTTTGCTGTTTACGTGAGCTGATATATTCTTTTTCTTGTTAAAAGCCAGTTTTAGTCGAGTTTATGAAACTTACAGCTGAAGCAGTCCCAAAAAATTCAAGGTTGGAGAGCTAAAGTAGTTTTTTCTCCTAACAAACTGTGGATCCTTCAGGTAAAGAACTAGGTCTTACTCACCTTTTTTTTTTTTTTTTTTTTTTGGTGAAGAAGTTTATGCCTGAGCTAACATCTGTTGCCAATCTTCCTCTTTCTGCTTGAGGAAGACTGTCACTGAGCTAACATCTGTGCTAGTCTTCCTCTATTTTGTATGTGGGATGCTGTCACAGCATGGCTTGATGAGCAGTGTGTAGGTCTGTGCTTGGGATCCAAACCTGCAAACCCTGGGCTGCTGAAGCAGAGCATGTGAACTTAACTGCTACGCCGCCAGGCCAGCCCCCTTACTCACCTTTTTATCCCTCAGTGCACTCTCAGTTAAGTGCAAGGATTTAAGAAGTGCTTGTGAATTTAACAAAACTGAAGGAAATGGCAAAGAACAGGGTAGAGAACAGAATGGCCACAGAGATGGCAGTGGAGGGGACAGCTGGGCCATAATAGGTGATTTTTGTGCTTTATGGATATATTTTTCAGGAAAATATTACAAAGTAGGTTTTAGAGTCCTGCCTTCAAATCCTGACACCATCCTCATGTCCTTGGGTAAATCATGTACATCCAACAGAAGTCAATTTGGTCATCTGTAAAACAAGGATGTAATTCCACCTAAAATGAATGTAGGAAGTCAAGTGGTAATTGGTGTTCTTCATACCAATATTCACCCATATTTTCTGCGTTTCTGCTCTGTGCCAGACACCACGCAAGGGTCGGTGGTTACAGTAGTGAAAGAAAACAGGCAAGTTCTCTGCCTTTATGAAGTTACAGTATAATGGTCGACACACAAGTGAGTCTTCAATTACAATTGTGACAAGCACCATGAAGGAGAAATATGGGTGTGGGGACCTGATCCAGTCTTGGGGGTGGTCAGGGAGGAGTTGCCTCAAGTAGTGACATTTTAACTCTGTCCTAGAGAGGAAGGAGAATTCTTAGCCCTGTGTGACTGCCATAGGGCTGAGGGACACTGGTCTTGTGTGGAGAGAGAGGCTGCTCTGCAAGAGCAGAGTGACGAGGGACAAGCACGGTTCCGGATGAGGCTGGAGAGAAGGTGGGGGCTTCACCTAGTGGGGTACAGGAGGATTGGTTGACTTTACGCTGAGAATAATGGGAAGTACTGGGGAGTTTAAGAAGAAGGATGAGGCGATGGGATGCACAGATCAAAAAGAGCATGGGTGGACAATGGCCTGGGGGAAGAGGGAGAGAGCAGCAGGCCACTGGGTGAGGTGGTGGCTGGGACAGGTGGAGGAGACTGTGGATACAGAGAAGAGTGAGGCGATTCAAGAGGCATTTTGGAAGCAAACTCTATAGGATTTAGTCATTATGAGGAAGCAGCAGGGGCAAGCCAGAGAGAAGTATCAAAGGTGATTCCCAGATTTTTGGAATGAGTTATTGGGGGTTGTTGGTCCTTTGATGAGAGGGGAAACGCTGGGGGAGGAGCCGATTTGGGGAGTAGGACCTTCAGTGCAGTTTGCATCATATGGCCGCTGTGCAGCCTGCCTGGCTTCCAAGTGGAGCAGGTTAAGTAAACACCTGGGTAAAAGGATCTACAGGTCAGGGAAGAAAGCTCTGGACGTGTGGTACTCACTCTGCAATCGCTGGTGATATAGGTGGTATTTGAAGCTAACGGAGAGGATTTATCTTATTAGGTACGGTAGCCCCCCGCACAGCCCTGCAGAGCGATGCTGCCCTAAAGAGTATCCCACTGCCTCCCTAAAGCAGTGTTCAAGGGCAGCAGAGGGGAAATCAGGCAGGGGTGTGAAAAGGTCATGTGGTCCAGGTACTCAGGCCTCTTTTTGGTCCCCTGTGTTTGCTGTCTTTGCTGCAGCTGGGTTTCTGCAGAATCTCTTGACTTCAGTGACGCAGCAACAACGCTAATGCGACGACCCGCAGGAGCCTGGTTACTTAGCCTGGGCAAGTTACCTCTCCCCGGGAGCCTCTGCGTCCTCATTTCTTCACTGAGAATTGAAATGCCGCGTTGTGCATGCACAGACTCCCTCCATCCAGGCTACAACATAGGTATGAAACTCGTAAGCTCACCCTGAAACATTGCAAAATGTCGTCCATCACTTGTTCAATGTTTACAGACGAATACGTGTTATTTTTCTGAAGTACAAAACACAGGCAAGTTTCTCCTGGTTCTTGCTGTCTCCTTTAGCAGCATGCGAGGGGGGGATCTTTTCAACCTTTGTAAGGGATGAAAAATAAACCAGAAAGCAAACCCTGTTTTCTTCTCTAAGCCTAAATCACATAAAAATGTTGGGTTCAAAATGTGTGGGCTGAGATAAACTAAATTGCCTTACAGAAAGCAGTACAGTATGAGTGTATTTCTAAAAGCACGGTTGTGGTGAAGTAAACGTTATTAAAGAGCACACACAAAAAGACATCATGTGGACAGGATTCAATCAACAGTGTATACAGAGCACAGGTACCCCACAGGCTCTCAACAGGATCCTCCCCTCCTTCCTCCAGCGATGATTCACCTCTACATCTTCATTTCCTTACTGATAAAATCATTGGCCCAGTATATGTTCACAGGGTGGGACAAACGTGCAATGACTTGGCCTCTGGTCTCATATGCTGTAGGAGCTTAATTATTGTACCCTTCATTCATCTGAGAGAGACTTCGCTGGGCTTTCCCTGGAGGGAGAGCTGGGCCCCCAGTTTCTGTCTATGCAAATTCAGCATGTTAATATTGTTAAATCACAGGAGGAAATTCTTCTCCCAAACCAGAAGCCCTCGAGTTCCTCCAGGCTTATATTAAAGGGATTACAATCCATTTCCTTCCTAATACGGCTAATGCGCTATGGGAAGCCCCCAGGCCAGGGATTAAAGCATTTACGCCTTTAATTAGGAGCAAACCTTCCCTCAGAGCCTGAAACACAAACAAGGAGTCAACACTACAAAGGCCTCCTCCCAGAGCAGTGGGGATATTGATCCCTCTCCAGGAGCCAGGAGCCTCCGAGGGTTTAGGAAATGCTGCTTTCCCAAACGGGGTGCCCTAGCCAGGAGGGCCTTCAGCAGAAGTACAAACCTCGCCATGTGAAAAACAAACAAACAAACCAAACAAGACCAGCAGAGTTAATCAGAATCAGCCCCTGCTGCACAGCAGGGCCTGCGGAAGTACTGCATCTGCAGGGGTGGGTAGGGATGCTGGATTGTCCCACAGCCCCGCTCTTCTAGATTTTCCCTGTGGACTCATATCCGGGTCATTAGCTTTCAAGTGGAAAGCTCTGAAAATTAAGATGTGTTTGTGCTTCGGAGACGTCTGTCCCCACACGGATGCCTTCACCAGCTGCAAACACAGGGTCTGTCATCCTTTTCCATTCTAGATTCATAGACACTAGCGGGATCATCTAGTGCAGGGTTTCTCCAAGCGCAGCCCAGGGACCATCTGCTTCTGAGTCCCCTGGGATGCATGTGAAAACCCAGATTTCTGCTGCCACCTTCTGTGTCAGAATCTCTGGGAGAAGGAGCCAACACTGGAATCGAAATTTTAACAAGCTTCACTGGGGATGCTTAGGATTCTTATGCATGCCGATGAGGAAACCATGGCTGGGCCATCCCCAGCTCTTTACGGGGAGGGAGCTGAGGCCTAGAAACTTTCAGGGACTTGTACAGACAGCCAGTCAGGGCCCGGCCTGGGATATGTGCAGGGTGGTGGATGTGCACAGTTCATGAGAAATGATACCGAAAGAGCCTGTGAAATTGTTAAACTGGGGTAGGAACTTGGGCCCTTCTGCTTCATTTGTTCAACACGCAAGTATTGGCTGCCTTAGGTGAGCAAGGCTTGGTGCTGGGTGCGTGTGTGTGTCCACGTGTGTAGAAGGAGGAAGGGGGTGTTGTTGGGGTGATGGTAAAAGATGAAAAACACAAGGTTCCTGCCATCTAACACCTTACAAACTGGTGGGGGGGAGGGAGGAAGTGCCCAAAGAGAGTGAGCAAGCACAGGCGGGCCATCTGGTCTCGAGAGGAGACTAGAGAAATGGCAGGCAAGATGTGGCCATGAAATCAAGTCTTCAATGAAGAGGCTCGTTTTGTTCAAATCTGGCCCATCACTGAGGGTTGAGCCAACCCCTGACCTCTGGCGGGAACCACTTCCTGCCTCTCATGTTCTACCACATCCCTCTTCTCTGAACATTTATGACACTCCAGCAGATATTTGTCACTTAATTGGTGCCATTTCCATGTCTTTATTTAGTTATGGATTTTTTACTTCCCAAAAATATTTGAACTGCCTTTTGCCTCTCAATTTCCTCTGAGCCTGCAGACTAGACCCTGCATAATGCTCTTTGGTTGTTTGGGGGATTTTTAAAGGTCAGGCTGGCAAGGCAGGCTGTGGCTGCACCAAAGACCTTCAATGCCAGACTAAGGAGTGTGGACTTTCAGAGGGGAGGCCGAGTGCAGAGAGGAGAGAGTTTGAGCATCAGATGATTTTGCATTTGAACCCAGCTCTGCCACTTACAAACCGTGTGTCCCTGGGTAAGTTCCTTATATTCTCTTCTCAATTTCCTTCTTAAGTGATAAAAATGCCTGCCTTGCAGGAGAATGGAGTAAAATGCTGTGAATGCCCCGCTCAGCCCAATGCCTGACCCATAATACATGATCAATAAACAGGCGGGAGTGTGGGACACATTGCTCAACAGAACAGCAGGAAAGGGACTTTTTAAGACCAGTGTGGGGGCAGTGTGCCACTCAGATGGCCAAGAGGAGAGTACAGAAGAAATGACAGTAGCTGGAGGATCCTACAACCAGCCAGGCCCTTGAGAACTGATTGGACATTTAATGATAATGGTAAGAACAGAGCACATTCTCTGTGCTGGGTGCTGTCCCGACAGCTTCACCATAACCCTACAATATAGATCCTTTTTATTCTCCCCATTTGGTAAATGAGGAAGATGAGGTACAGACAGGATAACTGACTTACTCAGGGTCCCACACAGCTAATATGTGACAGAGGCAGGATTCCAGCCCCAGCCTCCTGGGTTGGGGGTGGAACGTGGGGCCAGAGTCCACATTCTCAATCACTGGGCCATGGGGCGTCTGCACACCTGGAGGAGAGAAAGAGGATGGGGTTTTAAAGAGAGCAACCTACATGCTGGAATTTGGCAGGTAATCTTCATTTCAAACAATGTCCTCAAATTCCCCGAGAAAGTGAAAAGCGGCCCCTGATCTGGAGGCTGGCACCCACAGCTAGGCCATGGTGTTCTCCTCTTGAACATAAACAGTTTCACACAACACCCACGTCAGGCAAGACCACTGTGACCACAATGGATCAAGACAAAAACAAGACCCCTCTGTAGTTATGTTTGAACACACACAAAGCAGGAACATCGTCCAAGACACAAAAATGACCCAACACCTCCATATCCTGGCCTATGAGATGAGTGACCGCTGCTTTGTTAGCCTCAGCTTATTTCTCCTGCCTGAGAAACAAGAATTATTAAGATACACCGTTATGGAGTTATACCTTCTTCCTGACGGCGTACTATCCAGAGCAAAGCCCCACTTGCTTGAACTCTCCCTCAAATCACTTAACACAAACCCAAATCCAATAATAAATACTTTCTGACACCCCATTCTAAAATCTCCCTGTTGTGTGTCCTCTCCCTCTTTTCAACTGGATGTTAATGCAACTTGTTCAATTCCAGGCAGGTTCCTGATGGACTTTGGATGGAAGTCATTGACATTTGATTAGAAATCCCAATGTTTCACTATATAAGCAGTTTTTCCCAGACTGCTTCTCCCACTCAGAAGTTGAACTTTGTCAGGCTATACCATGGTTGGGGCCTCCGGAAGGGTCACTATAATCATCTTTGGCTGCTTTGTTTTTGTATTTTTGCAATCTTCTCAATAGAAAGGAGAAAGAATTCTCTGTAAAAGTGAGGGTGAGAATCATTTCAACTCCAAAGAGTTGTTGAGAAGAGTCAGCAGTAGAAATATGGCCATGTCTAGCACAGTGACGGGCAAAGAGAGCTCAGACTGCAATTCTTAATTTGTTTTATTTTATTGTTCAGAAAAGCTTCAGTTCTTTCAGCAATGCCCAAAAACATTTTTCAGAATTTATCCAAATTATCAGCTTCTCTCTATTCTATTATAGTGAGGCTCAAATTATGTGACATAGATGAGGAATGAGGTGTTCAGTGTCCTCGTATCATACATTTTTCCAACAAATGAAGCTTATTATTTTAAAAATTAAATATATATTTTTAAATTAATCTTTGTTTAAAATTTTTTTTAAATTTTATATGCTTTGCAGAGGATTAGGCATTTTACAGAAAAAAAAATACAAATGACCAACAAACACATCATTGCAAATTAAAGAAATGCAAATAAACATACGCAATTTTCTACCTATCAGAGTGCCAAAAAAGGTTTTAAATATAATTTCCAGTACTGGCATGAGGAAACAGGTACTTTCTCACACACTACTGTTACAAGTATAAACTGCTATAACATTTTTGAAGGCAATTGGAGGTACCTGCTAAAAATTTAAATGACTGTACCCTTTGACATGGCAATTGCACTTCTAGATGTTGGTCCTACATCAGTGATCACTCAAGTGTGCAAAGATAGGCATGACATGGTTCATTATGGCATTGCTTGAAATAGCAACAACCTACATCAGTAGGAACTCATTAAATAAATATGGGTGCATTCACACTATGAAATAATAGAATGTCTTTAAAGAAAATAAGATCTTCAGAGGAAGAACTGAATGGAAGGATGTCCAAGTCCATGAGAAGGAGAAACCCTTTCTGTGAAGATATTAAAAAATTATCTTGATACCCTCGGGGATGGCTGGATAAAGTCCTTTTGCCCAAAGGCCTGGAAATGGAATGAAAAATTATAACCCCCAGGGTCTCTTTCCCATAATAAATCTAAGATGCATCCTATCAGCGCTCAGTAAGAACTGATTATTGTGATTGTTGATGATGATGATGAGGAAGGTGGTAATGGTGAAGAGTCTATGCCCAAAAGAATTAGAAGAAGAATATTGTCCCTAAAAGATCTTACTCTGCCTAACAGTTACTGCAACATATTAGCAATGCTTATTTTGTCTCCTTGTACCTCTGTCAACTCTCCTAAATTCTTTCAAAGCTTTTTGGGCCATGAGTCCGGGGTCAATGGTGGGTCGGGCCATTTAGATGTTGAAAAGGCAAGGTGATCAGTAAGTCACAGCCTCATTCCCTCCCTGCCTGATCTGGCACTGGCAGTGTAATCTGTGAGAGGATCTCCCTTCATGCCATCACATTGGAATGAAGTGCCGAGAGGAGCATCTTCCTAGGAATTGCGTTGACAGATTGGTCAGTCACCTTGAGGTCAGCCCCCTCACACCTCATAACGCAAATCTGGCAGTGGGAGGTTGGGATAAAGACTGACTTTTTTGGTCACAAACACTTTCAAGATAAGTTGGTGGATCTTGAAGTGTGGTCCTTGGACCTCTGGAAGTGATTGCTAAGAATACAGAGTCTCAAGACCCCACTGCATATCTTCCAAGTCCGAATTTCATGGGAGAAGCTGGAGTCAGGCATGGGAATCAGCTTGTTAAAGAAGCTTTTAAGGGGATTCTTTTGTACCCTGAAGTCTGGGGACAACTGAGGAAGACCTTGGTGATATTTTGCCCACAGGCAAGGCTTTCAGAATCCCATTATGACTGATTACATCTTTGTGTGAAGCAATTTTGCAAGCAGTCAAGTGACTCAACATCTATTCCATTACCCTAGTATTGAGAATAATTAGAAATAAATGAAGCTTGATTTAAGTGGGCTCTTCTGTGTATATTCCAGCAACATCAGGCATAAGACCAAAAACAATAATATTAGGAAAAGAAGAAAATTTCAAGACACTTTGGGTAGATAGACGCCATTTACCGATTCACTTAATTAGAAAACATTTATTAAACAGCTCCAAGACATATACAAGAATTTATCAAAAAGAAAGTTTTAAAACTTGAAAAAACTATCTTTAGATCTCGGAGATTTCCTTCCTCTATATATTCATTTGTAACATATAGTGTACACAGGTAGAATTTTGTTTTTTCCTACTCTTTCTACCAAAATCTTGTGAGTGATTGTTTCATTGGTTAAAACCTATTAACCACCTACGTGTAACAACACCTGGAAGCTCTCACTGGTTCCTCCCTCCTTGTCTTCCTTCCTTCTTTTCTTCCCTCAAATATTTACTGAGCACCTGCTATATGTATGCCAGGCACTGGGATATCTTAGTGAACATAGGACATGCCCTACCCTTTGTGATTCCACTCTCTGGGACAGGTCTTATGTGCATAACTAATCACGTAAATGATTAGAAAGAATGCATGAACACACCTGATCCATAGCAGTGCCTAGTGGTGGTTGTGGCTTGGGGAAGCATCATGACTCCGTGCAGGGAGCACAGACCTGAGTTCAAACGCAGCTGTCCTACCATTTGTTCATGTGATTCATGTGATCTTCTTACAGAAAATGCAGATAAGAATGCCTACCTTGTAGAGTAGTTGTACAGATTAGAAAAATACATGTAAAGCACCTGGTGCAGAGTAAAAGCCCAAGAAGTGATAGCCACCCACCCCCAAAGAAACTCAACCCTATACGTAAAAAAACAATTACATACACAACTCATTGAAACTCTCATTAAATCTATCAGGCCAAAAACAGAACTTCACTCCCCCAAAACTTGCTCTTCCTTGTCTTCGTGAAGAGGGTCACACATCAGTCCAAGCCAGAAAATCAAGAGCCACTCAGTTAATCACCAAGTCCTCAGATGTGTCTGTTTTTCTCCACACCCTTTTCCCAGCCACCATCATTTTTAGTGAGATGGACCCCTGCGGTGGGTTTCTAATTAGATTTTCTGCCTCTGCTCAATTTTCCACCCTGCAAACAGGATCATCTTTCTAAAGACCAAGTCCAATAGATCCATCCCCCAGATTAGAATCCCCTATGCTCCTTAATGCCCTTAGGATAAAGCCAAACCTCTTCGCTTGGTCCAGAGGGCCCTTCTAGGTTCAGCCTCTGCCCACCTCTTGGTCACCCCTTGCTTCCTCCCACCCCCAGCATCACAGTGAAGCCAGTCCCTCAGGCATGCCCAGCCATCTCTGGGCTCTAGGCCTTTGTGCACTCTTCCCCCTCCTCTTTGCCCAGCTAGCAAAATCCTCTCCAGCTTGTCACTTCCTCTAGGAAGCCCTCCTTCACTGCCTCCAGAGCATGTTAGATGCCTCTACAATGCTCCCAAGGCATCTGAACTTCCTCTATCATGATGCTTATCGCGTGTCCTGGCACCCAGCTGTTTATTATTGCACAGCCTGTGGGGTCATTTGCTGGAGTTCAAACTCCAGCCCTGACACTTAGTTACTAAGCTGTAAATGAATTTATTCAGCTGCACTGGGCCTCAGTTTCCTCAGCTGTTGTGGATAATAATAGTACCTATCTCACAGACTTGAGGTGAGGAGTAAATGAGGTCATGCAAGTAAAGTGTGCAGCACAGTGACCTGGAATATAATAAGAATTCAATAAATGCTAGTTATTATGCTAGTTGTCATAACCCCTAAAGGTAGTGGCTATTATGGCTGCCCCTCCAATATCCACTCTGTCCTTCCCCCATTGCATAGCGGTTATGCAGTTTGGGTAGAATAACCTCCACCACCAGCTCCACAGATGGGCTCCAATTCCCCCAAGCACAGTTCTCAAACTTGAGCGTGCACTGGAATCCCCGGGAGGGCTTATTAAGCACAGATGACTGGACCCCACCCCCAGAGTTTCTGATTCAGTTTCTGATCCCAAGGATTGGCATTTGGGGCAAATTCCTAGAGGATGCTGATGCTACTGGCCGGGAGACTCCACTTTGAGCAGTACTACTTGTCTAAGCCAATCGGAGTATCTTATTTCCTTTGCCTTATGCTTGAGTCAGGGATGGACACATGGATTTATGATGGTCCGTTGATTGCAGGAGAGCAGCTCTCTCCCTCCCTGAAGGTAAAGCAAGTAGCTGCAAATACTGCTGGTAGCCATCTTGCAACCATGGAAAAGAAGTCAACCCTAGGCTGGCAGTGATACACAGAAGAGGGAAGGCCCAAAAGAATCACAGAGAAATGAAGTAGAGTCCTGGCTAAATGGTGCTGGAAGACTTAGATCCCTGGACTTTTTAGTTCCTGGAATTAATAAGTTCCTTTTATTACTTAAGTCAATTTATGTTGAGTTTTCTGTTACTTGCAACCAAAACTTAACTGAGACATTATCTGCTCTGTGGGGGTAAGGACTGTGTTTGTCCCCCCCAGTATTCCATGCTGGGCCTGAGCCTGGCACAAAGTATGTGCTCAATAAATATGTGTCAATCCTTGCAAGGACATCCACTCTCTTCTCACGGAGGACCCAGCGATAACCTCTACCAGGTGGCTAGGGAGCAGTCTGGGAGCTGGCCTGGGTCTACTTCTAGCTGGTGTCTGTCCTGCGATCCCTCTTCTGAGTGTCCCACTCCACCTCCCCTGGGCCGAAACATGCTTGGCTTGTTTCAGGTTCTGATCACCACTACTACTGGCTAGCAAATGCTCTGATTCTGCTTTTAGTAATGAGTCTTGATCATCTGATTTCCATAGAAAATTTTGCTTTCCTCCAGTAAGCTTTGCAGAATGTGGGGCCTGTTTTAATTACTAGTGGATAGCTGCAAGATGCGTTCTGTAATACAGTTGTTTCTCGTAACCGCTGGGGATTGGTTCCAGGACGCCCCACGGATACCAAAATCCGCGGACGCTCAAATTCCTTAGTCCGCCCTCCCTATCCGCGAGTGCCGCGTCCCTGGATTCAACCGACCACGGTGCTACGTTTTACCATCCATGGTTGATTGAATCCACGAATGAGGCGCTCGCGGATACGCAGGGCCCCGACTGCAAGTTTTCTCACCTAACCGGGGCACTCACTTTCTCGGAGCTCTCTATTACATTTATTTCTTCTGCCATAACCAGCTTTCTGTGCACGGTGGTGATGACCCCAGCAGTTAAAACTGCCATCAATGGGAAGTTCCTTGTATCAGTTCCTAAGGCTGCCAGAACAAATTACCACAAGTTTGGTGGCTTAAAACAACAGAAATTTATTCATTCACAGCTCTGGAGCCTACAAGTCTGCAATCAGGGTGTCAGTGGGGCCATGCTCCCTCTTCTGAAGGCTCTAGGGGAGAACCTTCCTTGTCTCTTCCAGCTTCTGGTGTCTCTAGATGTTCCTTGGCTTGCGGCAGCATAACCCCAATCTCTGCCTGTCTCAGTCTTCATGTGGCTGTCTTCTCTGTGTATCTCTTATAAGGACACACTCATTGGATTTAGGACCCACCCTAATCCACTATGATTTCATCTCTATCCTTACCTCACTACATCTGCAAAGACCCTATTTCCAAATGAGGTCACATTCTGAAGTTCCAGGTAGACATAAATATTGGGGGAACTTATTTAATCACATTCCTTTAGATAAGGGGCCTTGCTAAAAACACATCCCCATTGCCCCAGCAACACCATTAGACAATGCCTGGCAGCCGCTGTGGGCCCCCGAGCCTGGCGGTTCAATGACAGCGATCTGCAGATGTGCACCTCAGCTGCCCCTCAAACTACCTATCTTTTCTTTCAGACTCGCACCTTTCAGCTTCTACACATCAGTAAATGCGGTGACATGTCCTCTTTGTCTCTACGCTCAAATCACAGAAGGGCAGAGTGGCAGGACCTTTGGAGATGCTGTGAAGCACTTTCATCTTACTCTAACCAGCCCCCCACCCCCAAGCCCTGTGAGTGATGTCTTTTCATTCTTCTAGGCTTTACATACAAGAATGTTCCAGGCAGGGAAGGCCTTCTCCCAGCTCCCACATAGCTAGTGCATCTGAAATGTTCCTCGTCTGCCCTTATGGACGGCCCCTGCTCATTGAGGCCAGTAGCTTCTGGCTCTCCCCCTCAAAACCCCAACGTGTCGTAGACATCTGCCCGCTTCCTGTAAAATTCTCCTCCCCTCCACTTTAGCTTCAAGGTCCCATCTGTCTTCTCTCATCCTAGGTAAACCTTAAACACCAACACCCCCAACCACCAACTCAATTCCTTCAGGCTTTCTCACTCTTTTAAAAACACTACACTTTCATCAATTCCACTGTAGTCCCTCATCCATTTCATTTTCAATCTCTTTCTGTTTTCAGTCTCTTCCCTCCCATCCCCACCCCCATGGCCCATCACTTCAGCCACTCTCTTATCCTCAAGATCCCTTACCACAGTGTTTGTTCATCTGTTGCAGCAGCTCAATAAAATACCAAATTTAGACCATCCAACAGTTGTCTTCTTGGCACCCCCTAGAGAACTTCCAGATATCTCTATTAGGATGCCCCACAGATACCTCAAACTCAACATATCCAAACTGAGTATTCCCCCTTCAGCAATCCCGGCCGTATCTAGTGCCACTCTGGTAGTAACAGGAATAACGATGACAACAATATTCATGGCTATACATTTCTTGGATGCCCATTAATGGCACTTTCACCGCTGCAATGAGCCCTCTTCTATAGATGAGGTGACTGAGGCTCAGAGAATTTGTGTAATTTATCCAGACTCACCGTGGGTGACTCAAACCTAGACTTGTCTGTTCTCTACAAAAGGCCTCACTGGTCCCCTAAGCCACCTGAGAGTTGGTTTGATGCCCTCTTCCTCCCTCTCCCACATCACTAGGTCCTATTGCTTCTACCTCATTCCTTCCTGCCCCCTCATCTGCCTACCTCTTCATCCTCATAATGCTCATTGGTTCTCATAATTAGCTCTTCTCCTTTGGATTGCAGAAGGAACCTCTAGTCTTGATCTCTCCCAATCCATCTCCACCCTGCTGTCCCGGGACACTTCCTGCAGGCTGAATCTGTGCCCTTTCAAACAGGCTTCTTGGCAAAGGGGAATCACAGTAAGGCCGGAATTCTTCCTAGAGCTCAAGAAGATATGACCCTCCAAGGCACACTGTCCCTGTATAATCCCCCATACACACTTACTTATTTGTTATTAATCAATGAATTGACAAATACAGATAAAGAGACTACAAAGGGTCCAGCAAACCCTGAGAAAAAAACCAAAACCAAGACACAGTTCCTAAGAATTGCCTGCAGAGCTTCTCAGCAACTCTGGTGCCTGGGCCTCACCCCAGGGAATTTGATTCATGAGACTGGAGACAGTCAGGGAATTTGCATGTCAAACAAGCACCCACATGATTCTGTTGCAGGTGCTTCCTGAATCTCGCTTAGTGAAACAGTGACACTGAAGAGTCACCTTCAAGAGGCAATTACGATGCAGGGAAATAGGCTGACACGGGTCCTGTGGGAACCCAGAGGATGGGCTCAGAACTCAGAATAAGTGTGTGGTGGGGATGGTGAGGGTGTCAAAGACTTCCTGGAGGAGCTGGGCCCCAAGGGGGCAGGTGGGGTGTGGTGGCAGCAGGACACAACTGTTCTCAGTGACAAGGGCCTCCCTTCACACACACACACCTCTCAGCAGGTAAGCTGTTCTTTGCTGAATCATGCCCCTCATTTGAGGCTGTCTTTTTTTTTTTTTTTTTTTTTGTGAGGAAGACCAGCCCTGAGCTAACATCTATTGCCAATCTTCCCCTTTTTGCTGAGGAAGACTGGCCCTGGGCTAACATCCGTGCCCATCTTCCTCCACTTTATATGGGATGCCGCCATGGCATGGCTGACAGGCAGTGCATCGGCGGGCGCCCGGGACCCGAACTCGCAAACCCTGGGCTGCCAAGCGCGGACTAAACCGCTGCGCCACCAGGCGGCCCCCTGAGGCTGTCTTTGATATTCATTTGAACTGAATTTAACTGATAAGCAAAGGTTGTGGGGTCCACACGGGGCCTGTGGCTGGCCAAGGCTGAGAGTATAACAGCTTAGATTCCAACACCTGATTCCCCAGAGGGGTGGATGTTGTGGAAAGGAAGTGGACGTACTATTTGTATACTTGTTTTCTTGGCCCAGCTTGCCACTAATCAGCTGTGTCACTCTGGGCAGCTCATTTAATCTTTCAGAGGATGAGAAAGAGGTAGAAGCGACAGGACCCGGTGATGAGAGAGAGACAGAGATATTGAAAGAGAGAGACATCATCAGTACCTGGGACTGTTCCTTCATGTCACATAAAGTTCTAGGGGGCAGGGGGGCTTGTCATTTTCTTCTCCATTATATCCCTAGGGAACAACCATAATAGGTCTTCAAAAAATAAAAATAGTAGGACCCATGGTAAATTTTTCTCTCAATTCTCAGAATCAGGAAAACTGTTTCTTAAGAAAAAAAAAAAGGACGTGCTTTTAATTTCATGGATACTGCATATCATGTGACTATGTTTTAACTTTTATTTTCTTCATATCCCTCATCACAACCTGAAATGACCTTGCTTGTATATTTATTTCCTTGTCATCCAGCTGCCACTGGACTTGCCCCCACGGTGCCCCAGTGCCTGCTCAGAGATGAGGAAAGAATGGTCCTCTTTCCCTCTTACAGCAGCTTCTAGGAGTCCAGCCAGCTCTGCTTCTCCTCCACAGGCTGTGGGCCATCTGGATCTTGGTTTTAACTTTTCCTGTTCTTATTTTCCCTCCTTATTATTCTTTATCTTGTTGCATTGTCTATATTTTTGCAAGCCACCCTGAATCCCTTTCTGGAATGAGCACAGGTACAAACAAGTACGTTATTAATCATCAGCATTCTCTTCCAGAGACCAATTAACTCCTTTATTCAACTCGTTCCTTTGTTAGTGTCTGTTACACGGTGGTCACTCTACTGGGGAGGGTGACAGACACTAAACAAGCAAACAAAGAAAGAAAGTTGTTTCTGGGTATAATCAGTGCAAAGGAGGAAATGAGCAGGAAAACAGGAATGGATGGCAGCATTTATATAGGAAGGTGCAGGGAAGGCCTCTCTGAGGATGTCCCCTTAAGCAGGGACCCAGAGGACAAGAAGAGGTAGGGAAGGTCATCCCAGATGCGCAGCACAGAGAAACAAGCTGGGTGGGTTTCAGGAGGGACAAAAGGCCAGTGTGAGTAAGGGGAGGGGCAGGGTAGCAGAGAAGACAGGGGAAAGGCAGCAGCCAGGCCAGGCAAGGAGGGCCTCGTGGGCCAGGAGCATAGATTTTGGCCTCAGTGCAACAGAAAAGCCCCATTTGAACCTGGAAGTGACAGGTTCTGTTTTTAAAAGATTACATACGCTCTGTGGAATACTACTCGGCACAAAGGAGCAAACTTAATACGCACAACAACTTGGGTGGATCTCAAGGGCATTACGCTGAATGAAAAAGAAAAGCCAATCTCAAAGGGTCACATACTGCATGATTCCACTTATACAACATTCTCAAAATGACAAAACTATAGAGATGGAGAACGGAGTAGGGTTGCCAGGGGTTAGGGGCAGGAATGAGAGGGAGAAGACTGAGGGAATGACTCTAACACAGGCAGCATAAGGAGGTCTCTGTGATGATGGAACAGTTCTGAATCTTGACTGTGGCGGTGGTTACATGAATCTGCACATGTGATAAAGTTACATAGACTGACACCCACCCACTCACACAGATGAGCGCAGCTAAAACTGGTGAAATCTGAATAAGTTCCGTAGATTATAATCATGTCAATTTCCCGGTATTAATAGTGTAATATAATTACACATGACGTTAACATTGGGGGCAACTGGATGAAGGGTACATGAGACCTCTCTGTACTATTTTTGCAACTTCCGGTGAATCTATAATCATTCCAAATAGAGTTTTTTTAAAAGTTCACTGACTGTGCGTGAGAAGGAAGACTGGCTGTGAGGAGCCCCGCTATCCCCACAAGAGATGATGGAGGTTGGACAGAAGGCAGCAGTGGAGGTGGTGAGGCCTGGAGTGAGGGGAGAATTTCGGGGGCTGCCAATGGAATGGATGGAGTGGTAGAAGGAAAAGAGAGTCAAGAATAAAGCCCACATCTTAGACCTTACTAACTGGATATATGGTGGCATCATCAATGACTGAAATGGTGGAGGACTAGGCTTGTGTGGCTAGCACATCCTTCTTTTCTGTTCATTGTGGAAAAGTAAAGAAAAATGCTTAAGATATACACATACAGTTTCATGAATTATTCTAACACATCATATGTTCGTAACCTCCTCACGGATCAAGACATAGAACACTGCAAATCACTCACAACCTCCAAGGTTCTTCCTGATCACAAATATCCATCCCACAGAGGTAACTGATATCCTATTTTTAGAGTATTGGCTCCTTAATTTTCTTTCTAGTTTATCCCCTCAAGTAGGCATTGGCCATGTTCAGTTTGTGATGCCAGGAAACATCCAAGTGAGTGTTTGAATTCAAAGATCTCTAAACTTCCTCCTAACACTTTCCACAGGCTTTGGAATATGGCCAATTCTTCATGTCCTTGCAGCCATTCCCTTCTTGAGGCTGTTGATGACATGGACATTACAAACATTTGAAGAAGATGGTAAAAGCTTCAGGGCTTGCTGCAAAGGTGTGCTCTTTGCCTTGCTATTTCCTTCGCTTCTTTTGACAACTTGTGAAGTCTGCAAATGTCGAGTTTATTTCCATACGTATTTCCAGAAAAATAACTTGAATATAATTCAATAGATTGGTGGGTGCTCAGAACATCTATTTTTGCAGAAGTTATGTTCTTTTAGTTCCTGGGATCAGGAGAGGTGAACAGCTAGGATGGAATGCCGTTTCTGCCCTGACTGTCCTGGAACAGGAGCCCTCTCTCCAGCTCTGATGGCAGTTGATCTCATTGGAATGACAGGGCCCAGCCATGCAGCCTAATGAAGGGCTCCATCTAGGTAGGGCATTTACACTGATATTGCCACTAATAACCTTAGAGATAGGATTGTTGGGCTGGGAGGTGTCCCAAAGGCCAGGCCCCCTGTTGTTAACTCAGAGGGCACTGATTGGGCCAAAGAGGCAAAGCAGGGCTTATCTGGCTGTGCAGCTGGGACAACACCCTTAAAACTTCCTCCAAACAGTGCCTTAGGCAAACCATACCTTGCTGTGAGGCCCTCGCCTAAAGGCTGCAGGTTATCCTTTCCTCAAAGTGCTTTGACCCTCTCACCACCACAGCTGTTTAAAGCATCACTCCCCTCCAGATTCCTCCAACACACAAATATCTTATGCACGTATTTCTATGTGCCCACACATAGAAGATGCCAGACAAACCTAAGATACCACTGGTTTGTATCCATTTTGTCCATTTTGTGAGATCTGAGTGATCTAGGGACAGTTTCCAGGCCAAGGGATTTGCTCCCCGCCCCCCCTCCCACTATCTCAAGTGCAGAGGAACTTGGGGACCTCAAGGCCAGTGGTGGGCACGTAGGACTCTTTTCATCTAACAAGGACCTGGCTCGGGAGTGCAGTGGGAATGGTAGGGATCCTTGAAGACGAATCTGCCTCTGTCCTCTTCTAGCTACCTGACCTTGGGCAACTTTCTCAAACACTTTGTGCCCAGATTTTTCATTTGTAAAATAGGGATATTACTAGCACCCCCCCTCAGAGGTACTTTACAAGAGCTAATTCAGATAAAAAATTCAGCACTGGGCCTCCTAAGCACTTTTTGACTCATGCTACTTAATATTTACTACTTAATACTAGGTGCCAGACACTGTACAAAACAGTCTGCAAGCCTCCTCTCATCCTCATAACAGCTCTAAGAGGGAGCTCCCATTATCAAGCCCATCCTACAGACAAGGACTCAGTTAAGTAATTCGACCTAGGTCACAACGCTAATGAAGCGCTGCACTGAGTGTCAAACCCGGGTTGTCTTCACCACTCTGCTCTGTGGCCTCCAACACCACTGCTGAGTTCAGTTTAGTTCCTGGGTTCTGCCAGCTGGTGTCAATAGCCAGCTCTGTGCCGGTCCAGGTCCAGGGCACTGCTCCTCCTGGTTGGTCAGAACCCACTGGAAGCTGCAGATGAGAAAGCCAACTGTGGGGCACATTTCCAAGACTGCTGAGGGTGGTACCCATTCCAGCAGGGACATTTGCATTTGACATACCACTTAGTGAATTTTATTTGTTCAACCTAGAACAATAATGCCCATCTTCATAGACCCTGAAGCTCCCAGGAGATATTAAAAGGAAAATGCCCTGCTGTTTCTCCTGGGGACTTCCTACACAAGGTTTTTCCCATCTCCTGCTTGACAGGGATCACAGCAGACATCTACAAGCGTTTTCTCTGAGCCAGAAACTGTTCTAAGAATCCACGTGCATTGCCATTTAATCCTCACAGTATTCTCACGTGAGAACCAGCTGTTATTGTCCTGGCGAGGTCAAGTCACTGTCCAAAACCACATGACAGCAGTAGAGGCAGGATTAATCCCTGCTGTCTAGGGCTTGATCACTATGCTGTACCGTTGTCCAAGAAAGTGTGACTTTCTGCATATATCATCTCACATGTCATCAGCAGCAATAGAAACGATTATTATGGTTTTTTCTCTTTTTTCACTTACAGCATTATATTCGACTGGTGGGTCAAATTTGATATGAAAGCACAATGCTTGTGATCCCCAAATTCACCAGACTTGCATTTAAAATTAAGGTGCTCATTGATGAACCATAACATGAAGCCTATTGACAATCAATTTTAACATTTCCATTAATACGTAACAGAACTCATTTCAAATGTTTTTACAAGTTCAGTATTTAAAGCAACACCTACCCTCTATGCTTTTTTTTTTTTTTTGATAACCTGATGAAAGCCATGGACGCTTTCTCCAGAAATGTGGATATTTACATGCAAAAAAATCATACCTGCACTTTCAAGGAGTTCTCAGAGCCCCTGAGGCCCATCCATTGACCCCAATGATAAGAAATTGTTCTGTGGATTTACAAATGGAAGATCCTTTGTGAAGCAAATGCTCTTCCTCTGACTTGCATTTTACAACTCCCTCTCTCTCTCTCTCCTCTCTCTCTGCCTCTCCCTCTATACACACATATATCATGGTATATTTTCTCATGAACTGTCACCTATCACCTTTTTTTATCATTAGTTTTCCCTTTTTTATATTCTGTGTTTCAAACAAATGTTACCATAACAAACTCTTCAGTCTCACAAAACATAAATTAAACAGAATTTTAGCTACATCATTTGGCTAAACCGATGCCACAGCTAATACACAGACCTTTAATTTTCAACCTGAACTTGCCTTTGAACTGATTTATAAATGTCCTGCAGAATATGTTCAGTATTACTACAGTTCTAGAGCTAAAACCAGATCCAGCTGAGGGAGCAGTTGGGATAGGTTACACCCTTGCTATGAAAGTAGTCCACTTGTTCATCTAAGAGAAATACAAATTGTTGACAATACAGTCATCTCTTCTGGTTACTCTTTGCAGGGGACTTTGGATTTAAAAATGCTTCATACATACTTCACTTACAGCATAATATCTAATTGGTGGGTCAAAATTTGATGTGAAAGCACAACTCTTAAGATCCCAAAATTTATTGGATTTGCATTTAAAATTAGCGTGCTAATTGGTAAACCATAAAAAGGTACAATATGGTATAACTCTGAGAATATGCCATTACCTTAATCTTTACCCAAGGCCACTTAAAAATTTCTCATGCTCCACTTCGGTGGCCCAGGGTTGATGGGTTCAAATCCTAGGCGTGGGCTACACCACTCATCAAGCCATGCTGTGGTGGCAACCCACATAGGAAAAAATAGAGGAAGACTGCCGCAGATGTTAGCTCAGGGCCAGTCTTCCTCAAGCAAAAAGAGGAGGATTGGCAACAGATGTTAGCTCAGGGCCTATCTTCCTGCCCCCCCAAAAATAATCACGTGCTGCCTACTTCATGTATATTATCATTAATTCTCACAACAACCCTGTAATGTATCAGAACGCCAATTTTACAGATGAGGAAACTGAGGACGAGAGAATTTAAGTACCTTGCCCAAGATCACACAGCTAGGAAGTGGTCCATGATTTGTTTGGCTTAAACGTCTGGTCTTTTTCAGCTACCACACTGCCTCAATATGGACTCAGACCTATGTTTATAGAATATACCTCCCCCACCCCCTCGCAAATAGAAATGTTCACTCTATCCTTGAACAGGGCTGCCTTTACTGAAACTCCTCATGTCCCTAAAACTTGAAGCTGATGAAGGTGATGCTCAAGCAGAACTAGCAGAGAATATTTTAGTTTGATGTTAGAGGAAGTAAGGAATTTGGCAATTTAATTGTAGAACTTTTTTTAAAACCAAAGCATGCAGTTAGACTCAGTTTCTAAATTGAAAGTGGAGAGCCTACATTCTCTATGCCTAAAAATTTTTTGTCCACGAGAAAGGTTCCAACATGGATAACTAAGTCCAAGATTTTCTACCATTGGCCCACTTTTGCCGTTAGGTAACATAAGCCTGTCCCGGAAAATAAACGCCGAGGTACTAAACAGCCACCTGCGGACCCTGACGGAGAAGGAAAGCAGGACCCGGCCTTTCACATCAAGAGATAATTAAACAACTGGATGGTTTTAGTTGGTGTCAGGAGTCGCCTTTCCCTTTGATCTGTACTTCAGCTACGGCACATCACGGATCTTAGGGGTCATGGGAGAAGAGGGGCAGGGCAGGAGAGAAATGTCAGTCCACCTTGAAGTGCGAAGTGTTTGCTTTTCCCCAGACATCTCGTCTCACTTCCTCTCTGGTGAAAACCGACCCTCCCTATTCCTTAATGAACCTGCCCTGGCATTCTTCAGCTGGCCTTCCCAAAAGTTTAAGAAGCTCAAAATAAAGTCAATGCTTTCTGAAATATCATGAAGTCTGTGTGTTCTGAAGCATGCTGTGGGCTATTTGGAGGCCTCTCTGATTTGTTTTTTAATTTCAATCTTTTGCTACCAGAATCTAAATGCAACAGCTCTTACTACTGAAAATCATCATCATAATAATATTAACTAAAAGCCACAGCATTTTGTTTTACCCCTCAATTACAACTCCCCTCTTGTCCCTTACTCCATGAATATTGCCACAAATTGAAGATCCTACCGATACACAGTATGCAAAAGGAGGACTTCTACCTGACTTGAGAGGCTGAGGGGAAAGGCTAATGGAGATGATTTCCAATGACTTTTTCTAGTCTTTTTTTTAACACGTTCTTCTAACACCAAAGTGGGTTTTTTTTTTTTTGAGGAAGATTGGCCCTGAGCTAACATCTGTTGCCAATCTTCCTCTTATTTTTTTTTTCCTTTTTTCTCCCCAAAGCTCCAGTACATAGTTGTGTATCCTAGTTGTAGGCTGTTCTGGTTCTTCTATGTGGGACACCCCATCAGCACCCCGGCCCACCAAAGTGGAGCCTGTGAACTTAACTGCTGCTCTACCAGGCCGGCCCCCTTTTTCTAGTCTTTTTTTTTTTTTTTTTTTGTGAGGAAGACCAGCCCTGAGCTAACATCCGTTGCCAATCCTCCTCTTTTTGCTGAGGAAGACTGGCCCTGGGCTAACATCCGTGCTCATCTTCCTCTACTTTATATGGGACGCCGCCACGGCATGGCTTGACAGGCGGTGCATCCGCGGGCGCCCGGGATCTGAACCCACAAACCCCAGGCTGCCAAGTGCGAACTAAACCACTGCGCCACCGGGCTGGCCCCCCTTTTTCTAGTCTTAAAGCTTCCTTCTTGTCTTTTCTTTTGTTTCCCTCCAATGACATCATACCATTGGCAATGCAGTAAAATCTGAACTTCTCTCTCTGTCCATCCGTGTGCCACCCCCAACTGCAAGGTCCTGAGGCTCCATTAACTTCACAGTGATTAGGCAGAACAGAGATAAGCCCCTGGGGAACCAGAGCCACCATCCCAGGAACCCTTTTCCACTATCCCAGGAGTCTTTGTCCCACTCTTCTTAATGTGGTTAAGTCAAAAGTACCTTATCCTAATTTTTTATCAGAATTCCTAGAGACAAGCAGAGATGTTACTAGTATCCTTCTGGAAGCAGTAGCCTGTAGACAAAAACATGGGCTCTCTAGAACTCGAGGCTTCTATTTCTTACCTTTTGCAACTGTGAAATAAAATATTTGCCATGATGATTTGAAAGTAACACTGATTAGCTGCTCCTTGTAGATCTCGCTGACAAAGACGTGGAGATGTGCTGTTTGATTTGTAGATATGGTTTTTTGGGAACCTGATCGTGTGATTGATCCGTTCTCCCGCCCTGCCAACAGTGCAATGCCTTCGCTCAAAGAGATGAGGTGTGTCTTGTTTCAAGAGGAGAAAGGACTGTTTGAATCCCAGCTTCAACACGTACTGGGTGGTGGGCTTGCAGAGGTTCCTGAATCTCTCTGGACTTCAGTTGCCATCAATAAATCCAGGTGATATAACTCGTGTGCAGGGTAGCTGTGGCGGGAGGTAAAGGAGTTAATGGCGTATCTGGCTGCATTGACCCCTATTCTGGAGAAGCAGTAGGATTCCTCTGAAGGAAAATCCCTCCCCATAAGGCCTCCCTCTGCTTCTTACTTTATCCAGAAGCTGGAGGGAGTTTACCTGAAGGGGCAATTTGGTTGTGCTCTTACAGAATGTAATCCTGCTATAGCTTTGAATATTAGTCACATACTGTTTTTCTTTTTAATTGAGAAAAATATTTATTTTCTCTCCATGGTTTCCATTTATCTTCCACACTTTGTCACTGCCCCTGTCCTCACTCAAATCCTCTGCCAACTGGTGACTTTGACTATTGAACACTCCTGAATTCAAGCTTTAGCTTAGCACATCTTGTTTTCCACACTCAGCCACCTGGAGAATTTGTTGCTTTTTAAGTTACTTGTGCCTGGCACTGTGCTGACCACAGAAGAGAGGCTCAACGCTGGCCAAGGAAGTAAAGGCCCCAAATCATTTTCTTTTCTTTCTTTTTTTTTTTTTTTTTTGCTGAGGAAAATTAGCCCTGAGCGAACATCTGTGCCAGTCTTCCTCCACTTTTTATATGTGGGTTGTCACCACAGCATGGCTGACGTGTGGTATGGGTCCATGTCCGGGATCCGAACCCATGAACCTGGGCTACCAAAGCAGAGCACGCTGAACTTAACCACTATGCCACCGGGCCTGCCCCATCAAATTCCTTTTCATTTTAAGTCTTCTGGATATCAAAGTGTTTCTATTTTCATATTCAGAAGTTGGACGACATTAGGCTAAGAGTGTTTCTCTCATTTAAAAAGTAATTCTCAGAGATTCCAATTGCTCCCTTGATACTTTTTTTTAATTTTTATTTATTTTTTTTAAATTAATTTGTGTGCCCTCTTTATTGTTGTTGTTTTTTTTTGTTTTTTTTTTTTTTTTTGTGGGGATGACCAGCCCTGAGCTAACATCTGTTGCCAATCCTCCCCTTTTTGCTGAGGAAGACTGGCCCTGGGCTAACATCCGTGCCCATCTTCCTCTACTTTATATGGGACGCCGCCACGGCATGGCTGACAGGCAGTGCGTCGGCGGGCGCCCGGGATCCGAACCGGCGAACCCCGGGCTGCCAAGCGCGGACTAAACCGCTGCGCCACCAGGCGGCCCCCGCTCCCTTGATACTTTTGACAGAAGCTTATTTTCTTCTTATCTAAGAAAAATTTCAAAACTATGTGTAGGAAAAAAAAGTCTGAAAGGAAGTCACCAAAATGTTAACCACAATTGTATTAGATTGGCGGAACTACGTGTTCTTTCTTTTCTTTCAATATTTGAGTATTTTCTGTTTTCTCTAGTATGCACGTATTTGTTTATAGTACCTTATTTTATAAACTTATTTTTAAAAGAAACAATTCACTGATGATCTGAATCAATGTTAAGTATTTAAAATATGCAAGTCCTCACTCTGTCCAATACTCTCTTCCATAGTCTTTCTCATTTTATATCTCCGTGAGGAGTATCCTAATATCAGGTATAGATTCAAATGACCAGTATGAGAAGTCCTTTTTTATTAACTAGTGAGTGTCTACACAATTTGGAAGACATATTGAGTTACATGAGGACCAAAAAAGGACTGGGGCAGAGTTTTGAGTGACAGCTGGGGAGATGCTGCAGAGAGGCACCTATTTTAGGGATGCAGTTTGGAAATTCCGATATCCCTATTTCTCTTCCTGTGTTTGTTCCTGGATTTGAAACTGCCTGGCTTATATTTGGCAGCACATAAACATCTGCTCAAAGTAATGCTTTGAAAACATCTCTGCATTAGTGTCATTCACATAGAGAGCTGAGCAGTCACAACATTGCAGAAACGTAGCAAGGAAAAGAAAAAATAAAGTTGAGAGAGTTAAGAGAAGCATTGGCAATTTGACTGTGACCTATGCTACCTGACATTTGCCTGAATCTCCTTTTCCATCGCTGCAAGTTGTCAAGGTGTTTGTGGATAAACAGAGCCCCTTCTCTTGGTGATCTATCTTCTTGCACTGCTTGGTTTGTGCACGGATCACTGCCCATCGTTGGTGAGATGGCCTAGAAACCTCAACAGGCATTAAAAAAATCAAAGTCAATTTAATTGCTATACAATGCAAGATATTGTCTCTGTAGCTCTGTATGGCTCCCATTAGACCCTGGATGAGTTGACAAGGTCCCACTGCCAACCAGAAAGACCCTGACTTCTTACAGCTTTTAAATGTCTGACATCTAAGGGGCTTTTTGGTCTAGTCCCAACACAACCTCCCTCATTGCCACTTCCATCCATCCCCACAAAATGATTCTTTCTCCTCACCAGCTGTCATCTTTTTTTTCTTAACCTCCGTGCTTTTCATTTTGTCCAAAACGCCCATCCTTCCTTCTTTATAAGCCATCCAGCTCAAATACCACCTCCTCTAGATGCCTTCTCTGACTGCTCCAGATTTTCACTGCATTGTTTCTTTATGTGCATAACTCCTGTCCCAAATAGGCTAAGACTATATTAGATGCAAAATGATTCCCTGTTGCTGGAATGTTAAATAAAAGCTTATTGAGTTTATTTATGTATGTTTCCTAGCACAAGAAAAAAATTTTTTTTAATCTTTAGGGCTCTGCATTTGACAGTACTCTCTCCTCATACCTGTTACTCCTTCTCAGTACCTGCTCTGGTAGGTGGGGTTTCCCACCCATCCCAGCATCCAGGGAACCAACTGGAGAACCTTTTTTTCCCTTTATGGGCTAGGGATGTAATTTCTCCTCCTCAGTTGACATCTGGCTTCCAAGGTTGATTTGTCATAATGTCATGAATCCAGCAGCCCAACTGGCTGAAAATCTATTTACCAAATGACCAATTTGCTGAATCAACTCTAGCTTTATAGTAAGTCTGAGAGGCAGAGTTGTGGGAAAGGAGTTATTTAGGCTGGATCTCAAAGAATGGGCAGAATTTGGATAAGCCATGATAGAGGAGAGGCAGAAAGGGACATTTCAGAGGAAGGAACCAGCATGAGCAAAAAATTTCTAACTTAAAAAAAAAAAGAAAAATTAGTTTCAAAATAAATGATTGGCAAATACAGAATACTTTCCCATGGTTATGTGTGCTCTTATTGATGCAATTAAATAAATCATCAAAACCTTTTGTCTTCAGTGGATTCAGATTTCATTTGAATAGCTGCCTTCTTTTCTTCCATTTCTTGGTGACACAGGTTCTGGCAAAGAATGGAGATCTAGTCCCGAAGAAGAAATTTGCCTCCCTAAAGGACTCAACTTATGTCAATGGAAATTGGGTCATGCTGTCACAGCTGGGATTGGGAAGGCAAACCACAGTATATTTGTTCAGTATTTTTGATAACCTCAAAAAAAGAAAAATAGATGATAGTAATCCAGTAGACTTGACTGCCTTCCACACAGTGTTCCTCCAGCTGCAATCTGAGAACCTCCTGCATTGGGGTGTGACTGTGGTGATGGTGGGGGGAGGGGTGGTGTATCATAAAGTACAGGTTCCAGGACCAGACCAGACCCATATCAGACTGGGGGTGGGGCCCAGGAACCTGAATTTTAAAACCTGGTGATTTTTGTATTCATTCAACTTTGAGAACAAATGCAAATAAATAAATACACCAAAAATGAAATGAGGATCTTCAAAGTATTTTATTTTTTTATGGTACTCGAGACCAGCCCTTCTACTCAATATTTGTATCATGGTATTTCTTCTTTCAGGCAAAGAATTACTTTAAATGTCTGATATGTAAATACAGGATAAACACCTATTAAAAGTCAGAGACTATCAGATTGAATAAAAAGCAACTATATGTTGCCTACAAGAAGCAAACTTTAAATATAAAGATAACATAAATTAAAAGGAAAAATGTATACCATGAAAACACTAAAAAGAAAAAGTTGGTATGGTTATATTAATACCAGACAAAGAAGATTTCAGATTCCAGGGATAAAAAGAGTCATTTCATAATAAGGAAAGGGCCAATTCACCAAGAAGACAGAACAATCCTAAATGTTCATATATCTAATACCAGAGCTTCAAAACTAAAGCAAAAACGGAGAGAACTACAAGAAGAAATAGACAAATCTACAGTTAAAATTAGAGATTTCAACATCCCTCGCTGTATGGGTACGTTGTTTGTTACAACAAATAGACTGAAAATCAGTAACGGTATAGAAGACTTGATCAACATGAGCTACCAATTTGACTGAAGTGACATTTATAGAACACTCCATCCAACAAGAGCAAAATATACATTCTTTTCAAATTCACATAGAACATTTACCAAGGTAGACTATGTTCTGGGTCATAAAACAAGTCTCAATAAATTTAAAAGGATTCAAGTCATACAAAGCATGTTCTCTGACCACAATGGAATTAAATTAGAAATCAAATCAAATATCTCTGGAAAATCTCCAAATACTTGAAAACTAAATAACACACTTCTAAACAATACAAGAATAAATCAAAAGGGAAATTAGAAAGTATTTTGACCTGAAGGAAAATGAAAAGGTAACATCAAAGTTTGTGTGATGCAGACAAGGAGTAAGAGAAATTTATAACATCAAATACCTACATTAGAAATGAAGAAAGGTCTTAAGTTAAGGTTGCCAGAATTAGCAAATAAAAATACAAGATGCTCATCCGAATTTGAGTTTCAGATAAACAGTGAATTTTTTTTAGTATAAGTATGTCCCAAGTGTTATTTCAGATATACTTATTTTTTATGCTAAAAAATTATTTGTTGTTTATCTGAAATTAAAATTTAATTGAGCATCCTGTATTCCCTTGAAAACCTATCTAAATGAATGATCTCAGCTTCTACCTTAAGAAACTAGAAAAAGATCAAATTAAAGTCAAAGTAACCAGAAGAAAGGGAAAAAATAAAGTTCAAAGCAAAAATCAATGAAACATAAAACAGAAAAGCAATAGAGAAAATCAATGAAACCAAAAATGGCTCTTGATCGGTAAAATTGATAAATCTCCAGCCAGATTCATAAAGAAAAAAAAGAGAGAAAATAAAAATTACAAATATCAGGAATGAGAGAGGAAATATTCCTACAGATTTTAGAAATATTACAAAAATAATGAGAATATTATGAACAACTTTATGTCAGTAAATTTGACAACTTTGATGAAATAGATAAATTCCTTGAAAGATATAAACTACTAAAACCTACTTAAGAAGAAATAAATAATCTGAATAACTTTATAATTATTAAAGAAATTGGATTTGAGGGGCTGGCCTGGTGGCATAGTGGTTAAGTTTGCTCGCTCTGCTTCCATGGCCCAGGGTTCATGGGTTCGGATCCCCGGAGTGGACAGACCGCTTGTCAGGCCATGCTGTGGCAGCGTCCCATATAAAGTAGAGGAAGATGGGCACGGATGTTAGCTCAGGGCCAATCTTCCTCAGCAAAAAGAAGAGGATTGGCCATGGATGTTAGCTTAGGGCTAATCTTCCTCACACACACACACACACACACAAAGAAATTGGATTTGTAAAAAGTTTCCCGCAAAGAAAACTTCAGGCCCAGAAGGCTTCACTGGTGAATTCTACCAAACATTTAAGGAGGAAATAATATCAATTCTACCCAAACTCTTCCAGAAAATTGAAGAGAAAGGATGCCTCCTAATTTATTCTATGAGGTGATATTACCCTTATATCAAACCTGATAAAGACCTTATAATAAAACATATTAATATCCCTCATGAATATAGACACAAAAATTCTTACCAAAATTTTAGAAAATCAAATCCAAAAAATACATAAAAAAGATAATACTTCAGGAGTACTGAGGTTTATGCTGGGAATGCAAAGTTTAACATTCGAAAATTACTTAATGTAATTCATCGTATCAACAGACTGAAAAAGAAAAATACTATGATCATTTCCATAGATGCAGAAAAAGCATTTGACAAAATTAAACATGTATTCACAACAAAAACTCTCAGCAAACTATAATCATAGGGGAACTTCCTCACCTCAATAAAGAGAATCCACAGAAAACCTATAGCTAGCACCCTACTCAATGATACAAGACTGCGTGCCTTCCCCCTAAGATTGGAAGCAACGCAAGGATGTCCACGCTCACCTCTCCTATTCAGTGTCATACTGGAGGTCCTAGCTAGTGCAGTAAGGCAAGAAAAAGAAGTAAAATGCATGCATACTGGAAAAGAAGAAATAGAACTGTCACTCCTTGAAGACAACATAATTGCCCATGCAGAAAATCCCAAAGAATATACAAAAGAGCTCCAAAAGCTAATAAGTAAGTTTAGCAAGGTTACAGTATATGAGGTCAACACACAAAGTCAATCGTATTTTTATATATTAGCAATGAACAATTCAAAACTGAAAATTTAAAAAGTACCATTTACAATAGCATCAAAAATCAAATACTTAGGTATAAATTTTAAAAAATATGTGCAATATCTGCATGCTGAAAACTATAAAACACTACTGAAAGAAATCAAAGAAGGCTTAAATAAATGGAGATAAATAGTGTATTCATAGTTTGGAAGACTCAATATTGTTAAGATGCCAATTCTCTTTGATCTATAGCTTTATCTCAGTTTCAACCAAAATTCCAGCAAGAGATTTTGTAAAAATTGATAAGCTGCTTCCAAATTTATACGGAAAGGCAAAGGAACTAAAATAACCAAAACAATTTTTAAAAATAACAAAGATGGAGGACTCACAAGACTAGATTTCAAGACTCATTGTAAAGCTACCGTAATCAAGATAGATCAATGGAACAGAAGTAGATGCACACATAGATAGTCTATCGATTTTCTACAAAGGTGCAAAGGCAATTCAATGGAAAAAGAAAAGACTTTAAACAAATGGTGCTGAAACAATTGGACATCCTGATACAAAAAAAAGAAAATCTCAATCTATACCTTGCACCCTACGCAAAAATTAACTCAGAATGGATCATAGACCTAAATGTAAAATCTAACACTATAAAACTTCCAAGGAAAAATATAGGAGAAACTCTTTGTGACTTTGGGATGGGTAAAGATTTTTTAGACACGACACTGAAAGCACTACCCATGAAGGAACTGTTTTGTTTCTTGATTGTGACGTTGGTTACACCTCTGTGTGTGTTTGTCAAAGCTCACAGATCCATATACTAAAAACGGTGAATTTAATGTATCAAGTTGTAACTTAATAAAAAAGTTAAATGGAAAAAAATGTCTGACATGTAAATACCAGAGCTGTGCAAAAGTGAAGTTTACTAGAAACGAATTATCCCATAGGTGACAAATGGAGTGGCCTCGGCTGGGTTTGGCGGCAGAGGCTGCAAATGAAAACAAGAAAACAAGAAATCGGTAAGGGTTTGAAATAGTCAAATTAGGAGCTGAGGAAGAGACAACAACACACAGCAGGTGTGAGAAACGGAGAAGAGAGAGGCACAGACTTGAGAGACTCCACTGTGGGGCTGCCACACCGGGGCCTTACTTACTCTGATCACACTCCAGGAGGGTGGTGGCAGAAGTCCAGTTGGTGGTAATGGTTGGTGGAGGGGGACCCAGGACAAACCTGGGTAGAGAAGCCCATTCGGACCACTATGTACTGAGTAGAACATGTTACCATTATGTTGGGATGCAATGGAAAGAACATGGAATCAGGAATCGGGATATCTGGATTCCAGCCAGCAATGAGCTATGTGACCTGTGAAGCCAGACAAGCCCCAGATGTCAGAGTTGTCATGAGGGTTTGGAACCATGGATCCCAAGTCTCTTCTATGTCTAATGATCTCTTGGTTACCTAATTCACCCTAAAATGAGTCCCATCGGAATATACGTTTACAAAGTGTTTACGGTTTATAAAGCACTCTTAGCACCAACCTCATTCACCCCTCAAGGCCATGGGGAGTGTATGTTATTTCCCTTTTACACATGAGGAAAGTGCACTCAGAGAGGTTTAACAGTTGCTTAAAGTCACTCGAGTCCAGCGCCCTTTTGGCCATCCCACAGGAAGGGCAGAGCAGTGATGACTTGTTGGGGCGAAGGTGCTGGGCAGAGGGCCAGACGGAGAAGCTCGTTCCTGGAGTGAGCTGCCGTGAGGAGGGCGCTCCAGGTGTGTAAACAAGTCTTCATCCACATTCTAGCTATTGCTTATGGAAGCACTACTTTCAGTTCACAAGTTTGTAAATACTTGTGATAGTAGATGTGACAGGCTGAATAACGGCCCTTCAAAGATGCCAGTGTCCTATTCCCTGGAACCTGGGAATACGTCACTTTATGCCGTAAAGGGGACTTTGAAGATGTGATTAAGTTAAGGATCTCAAGGTGAGAGATTATCCTGGATGATCCGGGTGGGCCCGGTGTAATCACAAGGGTCTTTGTAAAACAGAGGCAAGAGGGTCAGAGTCAAAGAAGATGTGACAACAGGAGCAGAGGTTGGAGTGACTAAAGTGCGTTGAGGATGGAGGGAAGGGACCACAAGCCTAGGAATGCAGACAGCCTCTAGAAGCCAGAAAAGGCAAGGAAATGGATTCTATCTGTTCTTAAATCATTTCTGTGCATTTAAAACAAGGCAAAATGTGAACACACACATGCAAACACAAATCTCCCCATAGCTCAATCATATAGTCCATCTGTCCTATAACAAAATGATCATAATTTTGCTGTGTTTAGCAGGTACTGTTTAACACAAAGAAATTGTTACACTGTTCCCTCTAGAACCCCACAGAAAATAAGGGGAAAGAAACTTAGGATCCTTTCTCACCCAGAACTGTGCTCAAACAAATGCTGGGGGTAACTTTTATTAATGCAAGCTCATTTGGTGGTTTGAGTCGAGAAAAATACATGGTTTAAAATTCATTTGGAGATTTTTATTATCATGTCCACGATTTTCTGCTCCAATTTCAAATTTGCCACCCTTATCTCCATAAATACACTTAGACTTCTCAGGTGTAGATTTTGATGCAGAAAAATCTCTCTTGGTTCTCTGAAAACAAGTTTTGAAATATCTTATGAGTTTGCAAAAAGGTGCATGGGAATAAAGCTTCCTTTTTATTTTGGAAATTTGTTTTAACCCAGCTCCGGCTTTGAGAGTGATCCACTGCTCCGTTGCCCTAAGCATGAGGTTAGTGATCATCCCAGAATGTGTTAACAGACAGTGACCTCATCTGGAAGCAAGAAATGGCTCTCAAGTTACCATATAAATTGACTTAAGCTTCGGAGAGGATTACAGGGCAGACCTCAGCTAAGTGTGGAGATGCCATTACAGCTAAATCAAAGGTAACTGTGAGGTCTGGCAGCACCTGTCAACAGGTAAGGGAAGGAGGAGCCCATGAAGGAGCCTTGAGTCAGGATTACATTCTCCAAGCTTTATTTTTATTTCAGGTTAAAGGGTCAGACAGAAAAGCCATTCGCAGTGGTCTTTATTTATGGTTCTCAGAGGCCCAGTTGGTGAAGCGTCCTGAAGAAGAAGGATGGCTCAGGTGGGATCTCAGTTTCCCCGCCCGGCTGATGACAGACTGAGGGCCTCCCGCTCTGTGAAAGCCCAGCCTTTTATGAATGTGCATTAATGTTTGCAGGCACAACATGAGCACTCATCCTCTGTTATCTCCTGTGCACCACGAGCTGTGTGCTTTCCCTCCCTCCTCACTGCCCAGCCACCTGAAAAGACTTGTTTCCACCTGTTGTTGGCCTTTGACGGACAGGTATCCCTGGCTGGCAAGCTTGGCTAGGGGAGATTTCCACACACTTCTCAAATGCTCAAAAATCAGGACAAATGTTTGATTCAAGCCTTCTCTTGGTGCAAGAATAAGTCTCCATTCTCTGGACAGATTATCTTCCCCAATCAAGTGCAGAGCTTAGGGAAAATGGCCACAGAACAGCAGAGGAGGAAGGAGACCCCTGCTTCAGCCCCCGCCCCGTTCCTCTGGGCCACCTCTACCTCCTTCTCGTCCTTTAACATTCAACATGGATTCCTCTCCCTCCCCTATCTGATTTCATGGTCTTCTGCTCTTACTCCCAGCTGACACTGTGGGGTGGTAGACAGAGAATGGCTAAGGCGGAGGGGGTGGAGGGTGGGGGTGAATGTCTTCTTTGCCAGCTGAAGGCTGCAGGACCTGAGGTGATCTCCTCATCCTCTGGAAGCTGGATTCCTCCCCCGTGAAGAGGGATTGATAATGCCTGCCTCCAATGGAGGGTGGTTGAAGGATACCTTTTCTCCAACTCATTGCCTGGCTGTCTCATTTCCATCCTTCAGAGAGGCCTTCCCTTGCCCACTCTATCCAAAGTAGCCCTCACTTCACCTCCCTCCTTACCCACCCCCCAGCCAAAGGGAAGGGACCTGGTCTGTTTTGCTCCAGGAACCCGGCCCATGGAAACAGCTGGATGAATATTTGTTGAATGATGCAGGCTTACCCAGCCTGATGGGCTGTGTCATCCCAGAGAGTCAGAGGGGCACCCACCAGAGCCATGTAAGCCTCTAACCCAGTATGTTTTACTATGAAAAGACAAGTTGCCTTAATATTCAATAAATGGCAGTAAAGGGGTAGAGTTGAGGAGGGGCGATCTGCTCTCACTGGAATAGACCAAGTTTGGCAAAATATGAGGAATAAAAATCTGAGGAACTGAGTGTCAAGCATCCTCCTACTTTTCTCAAGAGACTGAGAGCTCCCCAGGGGCGGGTGATGGCTTGTTCACCTCTGTATTCCTGCATCTGGCAGAGTACCTGCATCCGGGTGGTGGTAAACAAAATGATGGGTAAATCATTTTCAGATAAATGAACCAGGTAATTTTTTAAATGTCTTTGCAAGTGCAGCTAAATAAAAGAAATATTGTTCCCTTTATTACCTCCACAGCAGGGAGAGCTGTGTACTTTCCCTCCCTCCTCCCTCCTCAGCCACCTGGAAAGACCTGTTTCCACCACTCATCATCAGCCTTTGAAGGACAGGTGAGTAGGTGCAAGCATCCCTGAATGGCAAGCTTAGGTCTGGAAGATTCTCACATAATCAGGGAGCTAAACTCTAGTAAAGTATTAACTGATAACTGACGTGTTAGTTAATAATAAAGTATACCCATTCCAAAAGACATTTCCATTTAGTCTGATGATTCTTGACAATAAGAGATTTTTAGCATGTGAAAACAACAAAGTTATAATGGACAAATGAGTGGAAGTGATATTCTGGAACAGTGAGTAGCCCTGAGAATCCAGTTGAAAACATTTTCATCACCCTAAAAGGAAACTCCATACCCATTAGCAGTCACTTCCCATTCTCCACCTCCCTGCCCCTGGCAACCACTAATCGACTCTGTCTCTCTCTCCGTCTCTGTGGATTTGTCTATTCTGGACATTCCAGGTAATTGGAACCCTACAATACGTGGTCTTTTGTAACTGGCTCCTTAGTGTCATGTTTTCAAGGTTCATCCATGTTGTAGCATGTAACAGTATTTCATTCCTTCTTATTCCCAAATAATATTCCCTTGTATTGCTATGTCACTGTTATTTATCCATTTATCAGTTAAGGGACACTTGGGTTGTTTCCCCTTTTTGGCGATCCCTCCGAATTTTGAAGACACTTCTAGTATCTCCTCCTATTAACCAGTTATTAGTGCAGTCTGATACAGTCCTTTGTGTGTGACTCTAACTTTTATTCTACTATCATTCACAATATTCTCTCCGTTCCTAGTGCTGAAGTTTTGTGATGGTGTCTTGGTGGGTCATTTATCATTCAGTATCCTGGCCTCTCAACAGGCCCTTGTAATTTAGATACCTGAGCCTTCAAAACCAAGACATTTTCTTGTATTATTTCTTTACACTTTCCTTCTTTCCATTTTCTTAACTATTTTTGGAATTCATGTTATTGGATGTTGGACTCTCTGGCTTGAATAGTCTAATTTTCTTATCCTCTCCTATTTTTCATTTCTTTGTATTTTTGTTCTAATTTCTGGGAAATTCCCTCAACTTTATTTTCTAAACTTTCTGTTAAACTGATGTGTGTGTGTGTGTGTGTGTGTGTGTTTTCATATGAAAATGGTCATCAATATTCTAAGTGACATGTCTGAGTATTTTGTTCTAACAGTGAAATGTGAACATCATCCACTAAGCAACCTTTGAAATAAAATTTTAAATGATATTTAAAAGCTAATTTTCACATGTAAAGGATCTCCTATTGCAAGTTAAAGTGTAGGCACCTTCTGCTGAATAATAGCCCATAATCCATTTTATGTGTCATCAGTTCTCACCTGCTTGCCATTTTACACCTGGCTACTGTGTCACTTGGGTAAATTGGCTCCTTCAGCAGAGGGCAGGAAGACACTGAGAGAGGAGCTATCATTTTTGTCTAGCTCATACGATATTTTGTGGAAGATGACAGTAAAGCTATAGAGTAAAATGTCCTTTAGGAGTGACATGTGGCTTGTAACTCTCCCTCTTGCTGACCATCCTGAAGCCTTACCCTTTATCGGGGAAGCGAGAGAATGAGGTGGTTTAGTGCACACATTCTGAAGCCAGAGGGATTCACTACAAATACTGATTCTGCCCTTACAAGCTCTGGGATCTTGGTCCTTAATGCCTTCTGACCCAGTTTCCTCATCTGTAAAATGCAGTTAATAATAGAATCCACCCATGCTGTGGTTATAAGAGTTAGATGTGTTAATATGTCAAGAGCACTGGGAGCAGGGCCTGGCCAAGGGATCAATAAGCAGTGCTGTATCCCCGATCCTCTGGTATTAGTTTCCTATTGCTGCTTACAATTTTCCACAAACTTAGTGGCCTAAAACAACACAAATTTATTATCTTACCGTTCTGGGGGTCAGAAGTCCTAAAATCAAGGTGTTGGCAGGGCTATGTTCCCTTTGGAGGCTTCAGGGGAGAATCAATCTGCTTCCTTGCCTTTTCTAGCTCCTAGAGGTCACCCATATTCCTTGTCTTGTGGCTCCTTCCTCCATCTTCAAAGGACTAACTCCAACTTCTGCTTCTGACATCACATCTCTGACTCCGATCCTCCTGCCTCCCCTCTTACAAGGACCCTTGTGGTTACATCGGGCCAACCCGGATCATCCAGGATGATCTCCCACCTCAAGACCCTTAATCTAATGACCTCTGCAAAGTCCCTTTTACCAAGTAAGGTCACATACTCACAGGTTCCAGGGATCTGTGGACCTCTTTCTGGGAGCATTATTTCGCCTGCCACAGCTCTCTTGCCAGATTGGTGGAAACACCCTTCTGTGTCATATAATATGAGATGTCGCTCCAGTGCTTGGTAAATACAGTGCCCACGCTGATTGGATGACAATGTTGATCAAATGTCTTATTGATATAAATCATATTGGTTAGTATATCATTTAGTCCTCAAAGGCTGATAGGTAAAAATACTGTTATGCTTATTATGCACTTATTTCATTTGTCAAAGAATTATTTCCCTATTGTTTACAACATGCAGTGCATGTTGTAATTAATTTTGTTTGTTTTAATTTTAAAGTGAATGTATAATTTTAAAGTGCTTTGATCTTTGCAATTTCCTGCAATACACTGGCTTGCCCTGAGACCAAATAACAAATGTCATAAATGCTAGAGACTGAATACATACTTTTCAGAATTATTCATACTCCCATCTGTGCTCATACCGAAAGCTGCTTGTACCTCTCTAGAGCAAAGCCACCTAAAATGAGGTCTGCCGACCAATGCAGTCTGTGACCTGTTCCTTACTAGTCTGCAAGGAGACAGCTGAGGAGCTTAAGTCAGAATGTAAATCAACCAGGTAACTAAGCATTCCCTTTAGTTCAGTGTGCGTGTGTATGTGTATATACATATATATATATAATATATAATTTTTTTAATAGCAAGAGTTTCTCAATCAAAGCAGCAGTGCGTTGATTTACATTCCAGCACAAGCTCTTTGTTTTATTGCAGACCAATCACAAACAGCTTGTGGGCCTGTTGCCGTGATTAGCACTGCTCTGGAGGACTTATTTCATTCTGCTTTGTAATGCGATTGGCTGTTGTTATTTATTTTATCCCATATATTGCTCAAGATTCCTTTCTGTGATGCTTAGCATTCAGCTTGTCTCTCCCCCACACACGTACGTGCATTGCTACTGCCATGCTTGTTAGGGTTTGATGGTCAGTCTGACCACTGGGGACAGCCCCAGGTTGGACAGTCATGGGCCCAGAAACCATCAGCCCCACACTAGCTATTGCTCCCTCAAAGGCCTTTGTCCCTGTTCCAAGCCCCCATTCCCCTCACAGAGCACCCAGAAAGCTGCACCTGGACAGTCCTACCACATGACTTCAGTCTGTGCCCAATTTCACAGAGAGCAGGCAAATGTATTTCTTTAGGTTTTAACATAGCACCAACAGATATACAGAAACCTTCACCAGGTAATATTTTCAGAGAGGATATTATCAAGCCTCATTCAGGCTTTCATCTCCCTAAATGCCACCCAAAAGCACCTTGCTCATATAGGGGTTCTAAAATATTCATGGGAGTAAATTAAAAGTTATTCCATTTTTAGATTTGTGAATACTGAAATAGAAAGGACAGACTTCTTATTTACAGTATGTTTTGAACATCTCAAACCTAGTAATGCTGATATCTGTCCACTTTCTACAAAATATTCCTCCTGGTATCACCATCTGGTGGGCTGGTGAGGAAAAGGGAAAATGTGTTGCTTGTCTTCATCTTGCAGGATCCTCAGGTGTAGTTGAAACAGACCACAAATGCATATACATGCGTGAAATCCAATTACATAACATTTTTAAAATATAAGCTTGCATGTGCACAGAAAAAAGTGATCAACAAAAGAAAGAGGAGTCAGCATCATTAGTCATCAGAGAAATGCAAATTAAAACCATAATGCGACACCACTACATACCTGTTAGAATGGTCGAAATTAACAAGACTGTCCACATCAAATGTTGGTGAGGATGTGAAGGAACTGGAGATCTGGGAATGTGAATGGTACACCACTCTGGAAAAGAGCTGAGCAGTTTCTTAAATTTAAGCATATACCTGCCATTCCATTCCTAGGTATTTACTCAAGAGAAAAGAAAACCACACGTCCATACAAAGACATGTATATGAATGCTTACAGCAGATTTGTAATAACCACAAACGGGAATCAACACTAATGTCTATCAACAGGTGAGTGGATAAACAAGTTGTGGTATATCCATACAATGGGACACTACTCAGCAATAAAATTATAAAAAAGAACGAACTATGGAGCTACTGAAACACACAACAACATGGATGAATCTAAAAACAATTATGCTGAATGAAAGAAGCCAGACTTAAAAAAGAGTCCATACTGGGGCCGGCCCGTGGCCAAGTGGTTAAGGTTCTGCGTGCTCCACTTCGGCGGCCCAGGTTCGCGGGTTTGGATCCGGGGCACAGACCTACATCACCCACCAGCCATGCTGTGGCAGCATCCCACATACAAGATAGAGGAAAACTGGCACAGATGTTAGCTCAGGGGTAATCTTCCTCAACCAAAAAAAAAAGAGGAAGGTTGGCAACAGATGTTAGTGCAGAGAGAGTCTTCCTCAGCAAAAAAAAAAAAAAAAAAGAGCACATACTATATGATTCAATATATATATATAATTCTAGAAAATGCACACTAATCTATAGTGACAGAAAGCATATCAGTGGGAGGCTGGGGATGGGTCAGCAGGATGGTGGGAGGGAGGAGCTACTGAGAAGCAGGAAGACACTTTTGAGGGTGACAGATAAATTCACTATCTTGATTGTGGTGATAGTTCTGCCAGGACATACAAATTTATCAAACTGTGCACATTAAATATGTGCAGTTGATTGTATGTCAATTATACCTGAAAAATAAGAACGAAAAGAAAAAAAGAGATAAGAGAAAGAGTCAGAGGAAAGAGAGGAATACAGGGAGGAGAAGCAGCAGGAGCAAGGGAAAAAAGAGATGCAAATACAACATCAAAAATCTAGTCTTCCCCCAGGCAGTCTCCCTGGGCAGCCATCCCACTGGTCTTGGAGTCAGGAGGCCTCATTCTGAGTCCCAGCTCTGCCCATCACTGGCTCTGATCCCTTAGGCAAACCACTTAATTAGGGTTGTTTAGAGGTTCAAATGGGAGAGCAAAATTCTCTTCTTCTGTAAAAACCCATATAAACATTTGCAGCAGCGATGGGGATACCCGTGGATACTGTTGTTGATATTATGATTATGTTCATCAGTGGACTCAAGCTTTCCCAAACAGAGCTTTGTGATGACAGAGGATGGGTTCATCCCAGAGTCCCTGTAACCATCTGTACTGAGATTCTGCATCTACGATTTGAGGAAATTAAACTACTCCCACTTGATCAGGGCTAGTTCCCTGCACTGCTGTGATAAGATCAGGCCTTGTTTTAGCTTGCACCACATGGAAGTGGATTTGACCACTGATGTGCAGACCATCATTTCAGGGGAATCCATGGCATCCTTTCCCACAAACTCCCATGGGGGAAAAAAGAAGCAAATAAAGTATGTGTTAGTATTCTACATTGCTCACTCGTGAGATGCCATCAGCCCAGAATTGCCAGTTACATTTTTCCATGTTTCAATTTGCCTTTCGGACTGTTAGCTTGATTTACTTTTTGTCATTATTATTTTTATTCACAAAAGGTGTAATATATTAATGCATTCTCGTAATAAAAGACATGCCCTACATCAAGCCCGGGTCTGCTCCCAGTCTACTAACACAGCCCACGAAAATACTAAACTCAAACATTGGCCACATATAATTCTCAGAGCCTAGGGCTGAAAATGTTCCTATGTCCCTCATAAGAGACTTCTCATCAGCATTCTTTTTCCACATCGGTGTTTTTAAGAGATGAACATTTCTACTGAAGGATGACTGTTTCTGCATTACTTTTGAATTTTCTTTTGCATTTTCCTGCTGAGGTGGCCTCTTGGAAAACATCACATCTTAGCCTGTCAAACACTGTTAATTTTCTCAGTGTACTTTTTTTTTTCCTTTTGCAATTTAGAGATGGTGCTTCATGAAGTTGGCTGCTTCTTCAGACATCTCTAAAGAAATGCTCTTGTCCTTATAGAGAAAGCCAGCTTGTTTTCTCCTCTCTCTCTCTCTCATGGTGCACTAAGAGCTTCCCAGGTAGAGGCAGTAAGACCATGTTAGAGGTATTGCTTAGACTTTGATTAAATAATAAACTAGGGCCCAGCCTGGTGGTGTAGTGGTTAAGTTCATGCACTCTGCTTTGGCAGCCTGGGGTTCGCACATTTGGATCCCAGGCGCAGACCTACACACCGCTCATAAAGCCATGCTGTGGCAGCGTCCCATATACAAAATAGAAGAGGATTGGCACAGATGTTAGCTCAGGGACAATCTTCCTCAAGCAAAAAAGAGGAAGATTGGCAACAGATGTTAGCTCTGAGTGAATCTTCCTCACCAAATAAAAATACAGATAATAAATAAATAATAAACTAGTTGTTATCTGTCCTAACTCCTCCCTGCATTTCTCAGCAGTCTGCAGATACTGGATCACTTGCGTGAACTCTCAGTATATCTGCTTGGTAAGAGAGAACCACTGGATTGCATTTTCATAGTTTCTACATGTTATTTCTTCTAGCAACGATATTTTCCCTTTTTCTACACAGGAGATTCAAGTAGTCATTTCTCCAATTCAATCAATAATTAGATTTGAAATCTGCAATCAACTGCATCTAGTTGCTAGGATTCTAGGGCTCCAAATCTAAACCAAGGCAAAGGCCTGCATTATTTAGATTTAACTAGTTTCTTCCTATGCATTTTAAAATTTACTATCTGGGATTAATCTTATTTATGCACTGGAATATATTATGAAGTACTGAGTTAAAACTGAGTACTGCTTATTCATTTTGCTGTTAGTTTTTATTTAGAAATCTATTTTAAAATTTAAACGTGGAATGATCTGAGCAGGAAAATAGTTTCAATATCCCCCATTTTATATAAAATCTTTATAGCAAAAAGACAAGACTTATATGGGAGGATCAAGAGTGGAGAAATGGTCAAGAAGATGCAATTTTCTCACACATCTGAACATGTGTATTTCCTACAGAAAGCCCATGATCTGGCCATCACCAGATAAGCCATGATGCATATATATTTTTTGTGTGTGAGGAAGATTAGCCCTGGGCTAACATCTGTTGTCAATCCTCCTGTTGAGGAAGATTGGCCCTGGGCTAACATTCGTGCTCATCTTCCTCCACTTTATATGGGACGCCGCCACGGCATGGCTGACAAGCAGTGCGTCAGTTCGCCCCGGGGATCTGAACCTGCGAACTCTGGGCCGCCAGAAGCGGAGTGCGTGAACTTAACCGCTATGCCACCGAGCCGGCTCCAACATGATGCATGTTTTGAGGGTGAAAACAGTTGAATAAAAGCAAAGTGCAACCTTCAGTACTGTCATCAATTATAGGCTCCTTCAAGGTTGAGCTGGAGATGAAAAACAAACACCCCTTACCTTTCAGAAAAACAGATTTCTAGGAAGCTAAATGAACACACCTGAGGAAGTATGGTGTCATCAGACCCTCTAACTGATGAACAGCAAAACACACCAGCAGGCATTTACTCAAGCCATCAGTGTTGGCCGATTGTGTGTGAGGCTCAGTGTCAGAGCAGGGGACACAGCAATCACAGCCCTTGGCCTCCAGTTAACTGATGATCATGGAGAGGAGGGCTCCCAACAGGTCGTCCTTCGTGACCGCTCCCTGGGCCCCTCGCATCTCTCGGGAAGTAGAGCTTGGCAAGTCACATAAAACAAGGCCCTAAGAACCAAGTTTCTGGGCACATTGTGGACAGAGATGACCAGTGCGATGTCCTCTTGTTTCCTTTACCTCCTCTCTGATGCGGGACAGATTCCAATCCTTTGCATATTACTTACAGAACCAGTTTCGTTTCTAAGGAGTTTAAAACCTTTTCACGCAGCTTTGAATCTCTGAGTATCCCTATTGGCAGCTATTATTTCTTAGAGTTTACAGAGAAGGCAGCTGTACATGAGATTTATTTGAATGCCTAGCCCACCAACCCCAAATTGAGGGGCAAATTCCCTAAATCCTATCCATTTTTAAAATTTAAAGTGACGATGTGTAATACAGTAATCCCTTATCTGGCTCACAGGACTTCTGAGGGAATAAGGTGACTGATAAAGGGCAGCCAGGTGCAATTTGCGGAGCCAGCTTCTGTTCCCTGTATTTTATTTTTTTTCAAGCATCTTATTTTTTTATTGAGGTAACACTGGTTTATAACATTATATAAATTTCAGGTGTACATCATTATATTTCGATTTCTGTGTAGATTACATCATGTTCACCACCCAAAGACTAATTACCATGCATCACCATATAGGGCCTTTCTCTGAGGGTTTAAAGGTGCTGACGAATAATACCAACAAGACCACAAGTCTCCCAACTTCCCAGAAGCCCGAGGCCCATATTTGCACGAACAGTCGCAATCGCAGACCTTGTCAGTTTGAGAGGTGGGACACAGGTCATGTTGAAAATCAAACTCTCCCCCTTGACTGGAACCTCAGTGGTGGGTGTGGAGGGCAGCAGAGCTTTCCTGTTCACATAAGTAACTGCATCCTGCTTATAGCTGTGGGTGGTGGGACGCCTTTTATTCCTGAAATTAAAAGACCGAGGCTTTGGAGGCCAGAGGAATGGCAGTGGGAAAGGGAAGTGGTGGGGCTGGGTGGGGGCGTTGGCTTTGAGGAAGCAGAAGTCAGCTGTTTTAAAGTATGGATTAGACACGTACTCCAGGTGTTTTGAAACAAGTTTCCCAAAGTCCTCAGCAGTCTGCATTCCTTTCCACAGCTCTCTAAGAAAAGTGTCTCTTCTGGCTTAGGAAGAATCATAAAAAAATTGCCACTCCAACCCCCTCATCTTAATCCCTGGCCATTTGGAGAACAATAGAGAAAACACACCTGACAAAGGTGTTGGGCAAATGCCACAGTTCTCTTTGTGAAGAGCATAGTGGGAAACTTCATCTCCGCTCTTCCATCAAGTCTAGAGGCGCAGATCAAGCCAAGCCCCTGACTTGAGTTTCTTTTGGAAATGCATAAAGCTGCCAGTGGAAAGACGGCTTTCAAGTGTAATCGTCTGGGGTTGGTGCTTCTAGCCCTGGTCCTCCCCACCTTTGCCCCAACACTTTCTTTAAACTTGAAATTATTTCTCTTTTCCAGATCTAACTCTTTTGCCAGACAAGATTTGAAAATATAGTGACACTGAGATGCATTTTCACATGCTTAGTGGGAAGGACACTGCCAGTTTTAAAGTGGCTGCAATTCAAATGTTCTGTCAGAGAATTACACTCAGCGAACAGTACAAAAGCGTCATCAGATATAACGAATGCTACAGGTCTTGTTTTCAAATGACTTTCCTCCAAGTATTCTCCGTAAATTACATCAACAATAAAAATGGACTAATTTCAAGCAATAAAATCTAGCAGATGTGTTCATATGGGAAAGTTTGAATCACATCTTATTCTTCTAATAATTTTTGCAAGAGTCAACAGTGCAGTGATGACTTAACAGAATAAACTGAGGATTGGAGGAATTGCCATTCTGGCTTTTTTTTTTTCTTTCACCTGCTTGAAGCTGAGCTCATCTAATAGGAGAAAACCTGAACAATGAGCAGGAAGATGGTCTATTGTAAAGAGCTTTAATGTCCCAAATTGAATGAATGTAAAAATTCTTCATTGGTCAATAATAGAGATAAATGGATAGATAGATAAGATAGACTATATATAACGTAGCTCACGTGTCCAAAACGAAACAGCACCTCAGCAGTTTAGGTTTTTTCTTTTTTTTGCCGAGGAAGATTCACCCTGAGCTAACATCTGAGCCAATCTTCCTCTTTTTTTTTTTTTTTTGTGAGGAAGACCAGCCCTGAGCTAACATCCGTTGCTAATCCTCCTCTTTTTGCTGAGGAAGACTGGCCCTGGGCTAACATCGTGCCCATCTTCCTCTACTTTTTTTATATGGGACGCCACCACGGCATGGCTGACAGGCAGTGCGTCAGCGGGCCCCCGGGATCCGAACCCGCGAACCCCGGGCTGCCAAGTGCGAACTAAACCGCTGCGCCACCGGGCGGCCCCCCCAATCTTCCTCTTTTTGTATGTGGGTCACCACCACAGCATGGCTGCCCGTGAGTGGTACAGGTCTGCACCCAGGAGCCAAACCTGGGCCACTGAAGCAGAACATGCCAGACTTAACCACTAAGCCATGGGGCTGGCCCCTCAGCAGTTTAGTTTTTTTTTTTTTCTTTTTTTTGTGGGGAAGACCAGCCGTGAGTGGTACAGGTCTGCACCCAGGAGCCAAACCTGGGCCACTGAAGCAGAACATGCCAGACTTAACCACTAAGCCATGGGGCTGGCCCCTCAGCAGTTTAGTTTTTTTTTTTTTCTTTTTTTTGTGGGGAAGACCAGCCCTGAGCTAACATCTGTTGCCACTCCTCCCCTTTTTGCTGAGGAAGACTGGCCCTGGGCTAACATCCGTGCCCATCTTCCTCCACTTTATATGGGACGCCGCCACGGCATGGCTGACAAGCGGTGCATCGGCGGGCGCCCGGGATCCGAACTCGTGAACCCCAGGCTGCCAAGCACGAACTAAACCGCTGCGCCACCGGGTGGCAGTTTAGTTTTGATAGTCAGTATGCTATGCCTTATTGACTAGGGCACTTGTCAAATGTCAACAGTAATGTCAAAAAGTGCACTGACAGTAGGAAACAATGGAATCCTAATTTCTTTTGTTTTACCCCCACTCCTAATATAGAGTTTCCTTAAATGTCAGTGTCCCTTTTAGATTAAAAAGCAAATTGTCTAAATAAGTCTCTGACAGAGGATTGAACTTCATTCCAGAAAAATGAATGAAGTCATGGAACAAGTAATTTTATTTCACAGAAAAGGCTAGGAAAATTCCAACACATAACATTTCATGAATTCAACAATTAGTTATTAAGTGTCCTTTCCTCTTCTAAAATAACAGAGGCCTCAGTCCTGGCACCAGAGTTGAGCAAGCATTTCTCACTAGCACCCCTCTGCCCTGTAAGGGGTTTCACCTCTCAGTCCCTCCTGTGGACAGCACAGAACTGGAACTCATGGTGCTCATGGGCGAGCAACAGGCCTGCCCTTTCCCCAAGTTCAGCCTCTCCCCTCTGACAGGGCACCCATGATAGCCTAAGATATCAGCTACGTTTGTCCAGCCTCCTTCATCTCTCTCAAAGCTCCTCTGCCTTCCTCTCTCAATATTCATTCATTCATCCAGCAAATATTTATTGAGCACCTACTGTGTGCCCAGTGCTGGGCTCCACCCGTGGAGGTGAGCAAAGCAGACTCAGCCCCTGCCCTGCCCCCCCAGAAGTCCACAGTGCAGCGCCACCAGGGCAAGCATCAACCAAATAGTCACACTAATACATCCTAGTCACCAACTGTGAAAGCACTGGGAATAAAAAGTAATATGAGACGATTATAAAGGAGCCCTCATCTACTCTGGGAGGGAGAGGAGGGAAGGAGGGACTGATTTTCTGACGATGGGGCTTAGGGCTGGCATCTGAAGAACAAGTAGCAATTAACTGGCTGAAAGACTGGGAAGGTGGTCCCAGCCCAGGAAGGAGAATTTGCCAAGACGCTCAGGAGGCAAGGAGTATTATTTCTCTTTTCTTTTCCTAACTCTGAGTTACCTCTTATAATTATCCCCAACAAAAGAGCTTGAAAAAAAACCACTTCATCTGCAAGAACTGAAATTCTTGCAGCTGAGAAAGTTATTCAGAAGTAAGTTCAGGAAGGGGGGCATTTCACATAGGAGGGCGTAGGGACTGGGGAGGTGTGGTGCTGACTGCCAGTTGTACCCTGGTACTCTCACCTCTCTTTCAGCAGAAGAGCCATGCCCTGCCCACCTGACCCCTTGTTTCAGCAGCCCGCAGGCCACCCAACTTGAGACTACATTTCCCAGCTTTCTTTGCAGCCAAGTGTGTCCACATGACTAAGTTCAAAGGGGATTCAAGTGGAAATGAATGTTGCTTCCTTGAAGGGAAATTGCTTGATTTCCACTTCCTCTCTGTCCCCTGTCCCATGTTCTTTTCTAACAGAGAAAGTTCCTGGGTCACTGAGAAGCCTCTGGTGCAGAGCCACGTCCCACATCAGGTCTGTTCCATGGGAGAGAAGCCCACTGTAATCTTGTATTTAGGGGTCTCTTAAGTTAGCCCATCCTCTAATTAACACAGGAGTGGTTATCTTATTCAATTGTCTTTACAGTGCCAACCAAAACAAAAGTCATAACCAAAGTCATAATGGAAAAGGTAAAGATATTTGATTACATAAAAATTTTGCAGGTTAGCAAACACCACAAGCCACATCAAATGCCAAATGACAAAACTGGAAAACGATATTTGTAACACATGACAAATTAAACACTAATATCACAAACATTTTATTAAGTGTTCACTACCTGTCAGGCACTGTGCTGGGTACTTGATGAGGACTGTCCTGATTAATACTGTAACACCCTGTGTGGTAGGTGCTACACCACACAGTGATTAATCACGGGCTCCAAAGTCATCACCGACTCTCTCTGTGGCTTTGGCGAAGTGACTTAAATGGGGTAATATACCTTCTTCCTAGGCTTGTTTATGAAAATTAGATGAGACAGCATTACTGTGAACAGCTGAGCAGGGTGTGCCCCAGAAAATGGCAAACCCCTAAGGGAACGAGTAGAGCCGAAAACCAGTGCCTGCTCTCCCAGCCACGTGCCCTAGTGCAGGGTGGGGCCCGGCTGAGGAAGGGGTCCATGCAAAGATTCTTACAGATGCATAACAAAAAGTCAAACAATGCAACAAAAATGGGCAAAGGACATTGTTCACAGAAAAAGAATACACATACGAAAAGATATACAAAATTACTCATGATTAAAGATGTGAAAATTAAAACAATAAATGAGATATTTTTCATCTATCAGATTAGTAAACTTTGGTTATATTCAGACTTGAATAAGGATGTGAGGAAACGGTCTCTCACACTGTTGACGGGCCTGTAAATTAGCCTGAGGCATCTTCTATGCAGAGTCTCAGAACTGATCATTGAATCCAAATGAAATGATGCCTTAAATTCTCAGGTTTCTGATTGAGAATAACTACAGCAGCGTGAATAATTAGCCAGCTGATCCTGGACACGTGCAGCCTTTGGCCAGTCAGTGGCTTGTCACTACAAACAGCTTTTCTCTGAGGTTTTCATATTTATTTTAATTGTAGTTACCAAGAAATTTTTATTATTTCAGTGCTTAAAAATAAGAAAAAGAGGCTTCATTTTATACTTCGTATTAGATTTATCTTGGCTATTGGATGAAAAGACACAAATTTTTGAAATAATTGCCTTTGAGCAAGAAAACAAAAAATGTTAAAATGAGCATTTAAAATCATTCTGTATAAATCATTCACTCCTCTTGCCTCTTCACAGAGACGACAGAACATAATTTAATCTTTTATTGAAGACTCAGGGTCATCATTAGTGAATATCAATGACTCTGTCATCTCAGGACTCAACACCAAACTATTTTATATTATCTACAAGCCCAAATAAATTAAGGGGACTATTCAATAAATGATGTTAGGACATCCAGGTGGCCTTCTGGAAAAAACAAAGTTGGATCCTTATCTCACATCCAGATGAATTACAATGGATCAAAACTTTGCATATAAAAAGTGGAACTGTAAAAGTACTGGAAGAAAACATGGGAGAATTATTCTATAATCTCAGAATGGGGAAAGCCTGACAACTATGACACAAAATCTAGAAGCCCTTAAAGAAGATATTGATATTTGATGATAAAACAATGGTACCTGCATAATAAAAAAAAATCATAAGAGAATATTTGGAAAATATATTGTTAACTTATATTGTAGACAAAGGGCTTAATCTCCCAAAAATACATGGAGCTCTTAGAAACTGATAAGAAATTTACTAATATCTTAAAGGAAAGTATTATTACAACTCCCACAGAACCTACTTCCAACCTAATTACTTTCCTTTTATGTTTTTCCTTAGCGGGGGTTCGGTACCTTAAGGGTAGAAACTCTCTCTTTTTTCTTTATCTCTATGCCTGGTCCAGGGTCTGGCACATCATTGACACCCCACTAAATTTTCACCAAATTAAGAAATTTCGTATGTTATATATTGAGAAGTCTACTGTTTCATTTGTAACCATTTTGCCAAATACTCTCTCATGAATAAGATTGGTCCAAATGATGCTCTACGGGGAACCTCATATTTTAATTTTTCCAGCAGAGAAGTATCGATTTACCTTTAACTTGTGTTTCTGATCTGTGCCTTATCCATGATCAAAGGCAGGACACTTCATTCCCAGGTTTATCAATTCAAAAAATAAAAAATAGGCAATGATAAAAACCATCACTTACTGAATGCTTAGTGCTTTACACACATTATCACTTTTAATCCTTCAAACAATTTAGGTATTGTCATCTACATTTGATACATGAGAAAATCAAGATTCAGAAATTCAAGTAGTTCCTTAGCTGGTGGTACTACTCCCTAAGTTTAATAAGCAGCAATGCTGAGACGGGAACCCAGGTCTCCCGGACTACAGGAACCAGAGAACAGAAATGTCACTCTATTGCCAAATACGCTTCTGAGGCCCTTTGTCAGAGGTTCACGGGAGGCTCTGCTTTAGAAAGGCAGATCTAACTAGCATTCTGCAATGACTTGCACTCTCTGTACTCAAATTTACTCCACTTTCACCTCTCAACTCTCTATTTGGGATAACATTTCCTTTCCCCCCAAAGCCACCTTCTTTTCCCCCCAAAATATATATTAACACGTTCGTATGAAGTGCTCCTTGATTATTCCCACATCTTGTATACTCTGACCATTAGCATGGCTCTCAACCGTCTGCCTCTGTCCCTCCACTTCTGAGCAATGTTAGAGGCACATACCTGCCAGTCACGGTTCTCCGCGTCATCTCCGAATGGAGACAAGGGCAGGACTCCTATAGTTTGAAAAAGACTTTGATTCTGATACCCCTCTCTGATCTCCCCAACTTTAGAATCAGTGCTTTAGCATTTATGTGTATCTAAAGGCAATATTTTTCCTCATTTTTAAAGTTTTTAATAGGTGATTATACTCCCAAATTCAAGTGTCAGGATTATTGGGGGTGGAAGTTAAAAAGTAAGAAGGCTGCAGGCATCCCACCCTAGAGATTCAGACTCCACGGGGCGGGGCCAAGGAATCTGCATTTTAACTAAGTCCCTAGGTGACTCTGTCACAGGAGTGGGAAGCTCTGGTTGAAAAATTAGATCAATCTAGCTTCTTCAATCTCAGCCTTGGCTGGGTGGGGTTGACCTAGGTAGATCTAGAGTCAGGAAGCAGCCATAGGGTCAAGGTTGTCACAGACATTGTCATCATCATCATCACCATCAAAAACCGTCTATAGCTCACCTATTATATAAGGTAACTACCAATCTCAGAAAGTAGAAACAAAGCAAAGGCCCTAGGATAGAAAGGCTGTGGGAACTGGGATTAGAAGAATGAATCTGGGCACAATTGGAAGTTGGTTAAGAAGAGATGCAATAAGTCAGTAAAATATATTTGATGGTTATACAAAGATTTTATATACAATGGAGTCTAGCAAACTGATGAAGTCACTGATGTTGTAAAATCAGCTGAATTTTGTGTGTTTGTCAGACACAGGCTGAGTTAAGACCATGGTTACATCCTGACCTGCCAACTCATACAACTGAAGAGGACTGGTTTTTAAACTTATTGATTCATTCATGGCAAATCATAACAAGGCTTGGGAGCAACACTTTGGGAAAAGCATGGAGGGTGCTAGAGCCATGGCTGGTTCAATAGGAGAATGGACTTCCTTCATTCAGGCTGCATAGCTAAGGCTATCTGTTGTTGTGTACACTGAGGAAGTCTTGGCCACAGAAGACAGGCGGGAAGATTCCAGGAGGCAGTTAAAATTGTCAATTATGTTAAGCATAAGACATTGAATTCTCAACCTTTTCAACTTTGAGAAATGTTAGGCTGTGACTAGTGCTTCACACTGAAGCTCCACACCTGTCTTTTCAAGATAGGAGAAGTAACTCTTTCTAGAAGAAAACTTCTATCTTCGTGGACATCATATGGATGTTTGGGTGAGGATTTGCAAATTAGCATATCTTGTAGATAAATTTTACTCATTTGAAAGCCTAATTTATCCTTAAAAGCCAAGCTTATGTCAGTATTCCCAGACAAGATAAAGTGACCTTGGGGATTGTAAACCTTAGTCTGGGTCACCTGGGTCCTTGGTCATTTGGGTCACATGCAGTGGGAACCTTCTCCTTGAATGTGGGAGCAGAGATTCATGGTTTATCGTGTTTGCCTGGATCCTGGGCCAGTGTCTGTCACCCTCAATAAATATTTCTTGAATTCATAATTGAACCTGGTTATAAACTCACCTGAAATACTTGCTAAGACTGTTTTGCAGGGCATGAAAAAACACTTGACAGGGTTGATAAAAGGATTTCATAAGCATTGTCCAGTGACAGTAGTCAGAGCACAAGAAATCCTTTCTCTATTCCTTTTTGGACATTATCTTGGATTATATCCTCACAAATTTACTTTACAACAGATCTTAAGGATTTAAGAATTACTTCAGATGGCTTCTTGAATCAAATATTTTTGAATAAAATTAGCCAAGCCTATCAAACGGGGCAATTAAAAACCTTCTTCCACTCCCATATTAACACACGTAAGCTGCAATTCTTCGTGCTGTTAAGAAAAGTTCAAAAACCAGAATTTGTGTTTTACTAATGTAGAACTTTGTCCTAATCTTAATTTTAAAATAAGCATCATCAAACCAAACATCACTTTCTCACTAAACCAATCATAAACAGTGCTGTTCTTCTCATTGAGGAATTTATTTTCAGGTTTGGGTCTTTGTTAATGAAATTTACTGTTGCTTGTATTATATCATTTATGTTTTATTTTTAAATTTTTTTGAAATTTAGCAACATTACTTAAGGGAAATTTTTATCATCAATATTAATGATCCATTTAAATTGTTTACCTTCTATTTACGGCAAGTGAGGTATATCTATAGATATCTGTATAGATGTATCTATCTATACATAGATATACTTTTTTTATTTTATTTTTTTTAATTTTTTTTAAATTTTTTTTTTGGTGAGGAAGACCAGCCCTGAGCTAACATCCATTGCTAATCCTCCTCTTCTTGCTGAGGAAGACTGGCCCTGGGCTAACATCGTGCCCATCTTCCTCTACTTTATATGGGACGCCGCCACAGCGTGGCTGACGTGCAGTGCGTCGGCAGTGCGTCGGCGGGCGCCCGGGATCTGAACCGGCGAACCCCGGGCTGCCAAGCGCGGACGAAACCGCTACGCCACCGGGCGGCCCCTACATAGATATACTTTTTATTATTAATTTATTTTTTGTGTGAGGAAGATTAGCCCTGAGCTAACATCCGCTGCCAATCCCCCTCTTTTTTGCTGAAGAAGACCGGCCCTGAGCTAACATGTGTGCCCATCTTCCTCTACTTTATGTGGGACGCCTGCCACAGCATGGCTTGATAAGTGCTGCATAGGTCCACACCCAGGATCCGAACCTGGGAACCCAGGGCTGCCGCAGCAGAGCGTGCAAACTTAACCACTATGCCACCAGGCCAGCCCCATATACTTTTTAAAAAATTTACAGTAGTGCTATATGGTTTCTTTTCCAAATAATGGAATTTAATTTTAAAAGTTGAACCAATTAAAAAAATATATTAAGTAATGATTAGCATAAGTGATATAGAGATTCATGAAGCAATTAGAATGACTGGATTGGGGAATCACTGAGCTCTAGAAGAGAGTGCAAAGTGAGCATGGAGTAGAGACAAGGCTGGCTAACAAAATGAGCAGCCTCTCCTAGGATCACCCATGCCATGCTGTGGAGGTTGGACTTGATCCTGAGAGCAGTGGGAGCCATTAAAGAGTTGAAAGCAGGAGGGTGTCATGGCTGGATTTGCCCTTTTACAAAATCATTATGAGGGTGGTGTGGAGGGAGGACTGGAGGGTGACAAAAGGAGCCAGGGAGGTCAGTTAGGAGCCAACTGCAATAATCCAGGAGAGAAATGATGGTGGTATAACCCTTGGTGTAGCCAGTTGAACAAAGAGAGTAAAGAGCTATAGTGGCATGACTTTGTCATTGAGGTAGAAGAACTTCCAGTTTCTGACTTACATTACTGGGTCAAGGGGGGGTCCCTTCACAGAGATAGGAAACACAGAAGGAGAAGTGAGTTTTGACAGAATTATGATGACCTGCTTAGACATGTTGTATTTGAGGTAACTTGTAAGAAAATGAAGAGGAAATGTCCAGTAGGAGTTGCTTACTGGGCTAGGATCTCATGTGAGAGATTTGGATTGAAGTCACCAGCACTTCCTTTGGAAAGAGATGAAAACCCACCTGTGTTAGTTTGCTAGGGCTGCCAAAATAAAGTACCACAGACTGAGGGGCTTAAACAACAGGAATTTATTTCCTCATAGTTCTGGAGGTTAGAAGTCCAAGATCAGGTGTTAGCAGGGTTGGTTTCCTCTGAGGGCCTCTCTCCTTGGCTTGTAGAAAGTCTTCTTCTAGTGTCTTCACATGATCTTCCCTCTGTGTGGCCTGTCTATGTCCTAATTTCCTCAGGTTGTATTGGATTAGGGCTCACCCTAATAACCTAATTTTACCCTAATTACTTCTTTAAAGACCCTATCTCCAAATAGTCACATTCTGAGGTACTAGGGATAAGAACATCAACATATTAATCTGGGAGGGACACAATTTAGCCTATAACACCACCCTCACTTATTAAATCAAAAAGGAAATTTGTTAGCTAATGAAACCAGCAAGTTCAAGGGGGTGAAGGGGGATTCTGGATAAAGGGTTTCAAATCTTAGATCCAGGATGTGTCTTCATTTCTGTCACTCAGCTTCGCTTGGTGTCACCTGCATTCTCAGGCAGGCTCTCCCTCATGGTACCAAAGATGGCCATTTCAGGACTACAACCTCTGTACAGGAACCAATCCCTGCAGAGAAAAGCTTTTTCCTGATAATCCCAGCAGAAGTCCTGAGGAAGATCTCAAATGACCTATCTTAAATCACTCACCCGCTTCAAACAATCACTGATGTAGGGAAAAGTAACACTGGCAAGGCCAAGTCTGAGTCTCTGGCCTGTCCCTGCGCGGTGGCCAATCCCATGTAAAGCATACGAATAGGGAATAATGCAAGACTGTTTCTTTAAGAACTGTTCAACAGGTAACAACAACTACAACAAACCACACCCACTACAATGATTGAAGCCACGGGAATAGATGTGGCAACCCAGGAAGAATGCGAGGAAGGAAAATAAGAGGGCAGGTTAGGAACCTGAGGGAAAACAACACTATGCAAATGATGGGGTGATAAATAGAGGTCCTTGAGGAAGATGCAGAAAAGGAAGGAAACCAGGACAGCGTGTTATCACAGATGCCAAGAGAAGAGACAGCTTTAACAAAGAAACCTTTATTTGCAACACCTCGGAGAAAAAAGGTTAATATCCTTAATTGCAAAGAGCTCAGATACATCAATTTTTTAAAAAGACACACAAATAGAAAAATGGGCAAAAGATCAGAACAGGTAGGTCACAAAAAAGAAATTAAAATGAGATATGACTAGGTACTTAAATTCATTCATGAAGAAAGACAAACCAAAACATTTTTGAGCCAACCTTTTGTGCTTTTAAGACTGGCACAGAAGAAAGACTTGAACAAATCCAGCGTTAGCAAAGGTGAAGGGAAATAGGCATCTATGATGACCCTGCTGGTGGTATAAACTGGGGCACATTCTGGCAGAGCAATTTGTCAGAATCAAATATTTAAAGGTACATACTCTTTGACCTAGCAAATCCCAGCTAGGTACTCACTATCATAAGTAAATTAAGCCGTATTTTTTTAAAAAGGAAATAATCCAAAGATCCATCAAAAAAAGGTTAAATTCAAAATATTACCTAACAGGTATGGAGGGGCACCAACAAATTAGAACAGACACTGGCTATAAACCATCCACACACAGCCATACGGGTGAGTTCCCACTGCATATCCCATGGAAGGGAACAGCAGGTGGACAAAATGAGGTAGATGTGTGCATGTAGCTGTGTGGGTAAGTACCTCAAACCACTTTCTGGAGGAAAGCATCAGAAACTGATAGCAAGTGATTGCCTCTGGTGAGAGGGACTAGGTAAAGAGAGGGGGTAGCAAACTGTAGGGGTGAGACTTTAAATTGCCATTTTATATCATTTAATGCTTTTTAACTTTTTAATTTATTCAAGCAAAACAATAATCGAGCACACACGAACATCAGGCACTGGACCAGGCACTGGGGAAATAATGGAGGAGGCGATTAGAGCTGAGGGCTCCTAGCATGGGCTCCACAGCCAGCCTGCCTGGGCTTGAATTCTGGCTGCACACTTAGCAGTGGGAGACCACAGTCAAATCACTTAACCTCTCTCTCTGTCACTTCATCTGCAGAATGTGGACTAACAGTTCTTATCTCATAGGATTGCTGTGAGAAGTAAATGAGATAATGCAGGCAAGGTGCTCAGCACAGTGCCAGGTATTCAGAACCTGTTGCTTGTTAGCTCTAAAAAAAGTGAGCAATGAGAGACACAGTCCCTGCCCTCATAGAACACCCAGTTTAGGGGGTGACTGACCTGGAGAGGAGGAGATGGTTATTGGAAACAAGGGGCCAGGTTGTTGGCTGAGCCATCCAGGTGGATGCTGCCGCCACCCAGCATGACAGCAGGGCTTGAGGGCCTTCTTGCCCTGAGGAGGGAGGAGTGGGGGGAAATGCAGCCTTCAGCTGAGATGGCCTCAGGACACCATCGGAACCAGGATGCAGTCAGGGCAGGGAGGCTCTGCAAGGCAAGTCGTCCCAGGAGAGCTGAAGACACTCTGGGAGCCTGGTCTGGAGCAGAAGGAAGCATCTGAGAAGTTAGCTGAGGAAGCTCAAGAATGTGGATAATCAGTGAGAGCCAGAGGCCAGGAAGTATTCCAGAGAACTGGGGAGGAGAGAGGGAGGCAATAGGAAGAGGTGTAAGGTTCAAATAGGGGAGCCACATATTAACTTCACTCAATCAAAGGAATTGTTGGAGCACCACTGTTTTGGCTGATCATTTTTTCCTCTTATTTTTCTAGATTAAGTACATGGAACTTCTGTGTTATCCTCAGGTGCTTTAGGCTTCTAGAATCCTCAGGATTCATCCTTTTTGCTACACTTCCTATGCCTAACGTTTGCACTGGGAAGAGGGGCATGAGCCTTGGGGGTCAGCTGGTGTGTGGCTGAGTGGCTCCTGGGCCATGCCGCTGCTTCTGGGCCTCTGTGAGCTTGGTTTTTGCCCCACTCGATTGGTAGCTCACTCCAGTCTTCCCCAACTCCCAGGTGGCTGAGTGGGTGACTGGCCGGGGCGATTTGGCCAACGTCAACATAAAGCGCTGACAAAGGAAAGGTATTCTTGGAACAGTAGACAAATCCAAGTTGGTGGAAAGCTTGCTTTCCATAGGGGAAAAGAGCTGTCTCAGTTTCCCACCAACACTTAGACTCACTAAGTAGAGCCATAAATATTTGTTAAAGGAGCAAATGAATGGTCCCTCTGAGTTCTGTTTCAGTCTGCAAGTCACAGCCTTTGAGGTATGGACCAGAAGAGGACAGAGGCTCTTCAGTTTGCCCCTCACTAAGGACACTACTAGCTCTAAAATGAGAACTAATTAAGTGGTCAGAAGCTGGGAAAAAATGACAGCAAGTAAGGAATGAGGTAGTGGGTCCAGCTCTGGTTGTCTTAACATCTTTTCTTAAATAATCCATCCTTTCCTCACCAAAACAATAAAGGCACTACTTAATCTTACATTTTTTGGCCTATGTGGTTGGGTTATTCTCACCTCATTATTTCAAAAACCTTATCCTCTGATTACAATTCAAGTTCTCCTGCACTATTTTCTCACCTCCTCGAGCTCCTTCTTCATTTCCAGGTCCACTAGAGTTTTACTTTGTGCTTTACTCTGACTTCTTGTTTCACAAAGGCCAAACTTTCTCACATCTTATTGACAACAAAAAGGCAGATATTTTCTAAAATGTTCTTTCCGTTACTCTAGTAAACTATTTTCAGAGTTGGGCTTTTTCTCTGCATCTGAATAATGCTTCTATTCTTCCTTTCTATAGAGATTTTTCCCAGGTCCCATTTTGGGTGTTCGTTTTTTTGGGTGTGTGTATGTTTACACATCCTTGAATGGGCTTATTTATATTCCAACATGGCGTTTGTAAGTAGCCATTCATTAAGTCAACAGATTTTCAAAATCTATAATGTTTCAAAAATTGATACTTGCTTATCCTCTGGTGAGCAAGATATTTAAAAAACTGAATTACACACAAGGACTTGTCTTCAAAGAGTCTCTGATTTACTAGAAGAGGTAAGATAGGTGTAATAATTACAGTGCAAGGTAGAAAGCCAGGTAGGAGACATGGGTGGATTTCATGATTTCCACCTGTGGCGCTTTCGTCATCGATGACACAAAGTCAACCACGACGCTGAGACAGAAACGACAGACTGTGCACAGCTCCATGTTGTTCTAAGTTGGCAGCCATTACAAGTTAGGAGCATGGAGGCTATTTCCAACTTATATTACATACCTTTCTCTTCTTTGTTAAATATGCAAAAATACTAGTCAACAGTAATGTGCTAATATTTCTATGATGCTATAAATTAATGAGTGTAATAAATTTTATATTCTGTTACAATATTTGTTAAAAATGACTACATTCCATTATAAATCACTGTTGTTGCTCAGCCATTTCAAAGAAGCAATAAGGATGTTACCGTATGTCAGTAGAAAACAAACAAGATATTTTCTCTAGGTTGAATAATTTCCCCAAATGTTTTATTTTCCAGTGATGAAAACACGTAACAGTCTACCCTTCCTTTATACTGGCATAGATACATTCATTAATCAATTGCCTTGATTATATCTTTATTTGAAAAGGCAATTTGACAAAACGTGATTATGGGGAACTTGCATTTTAGGCACAGTTTTTATCCTGTTTATTTTTTTAAGTGCATCAAATGCTTTTTAAGTTTGTTTACCTTTTTTAAAAATAGGATTTAAGGGGCCAGCCTGGTGGCACAGTGGTTGAGTTTGCGCACTCCACTTCAGCTACCTGGGTTCTCCGGTTCGGATCCCGGGCATGGACTTACACTCTGCTTGTCAAGCCACACTGTGGCAGTGTCCCACATACAGAGTAGAGGAAGATGGGAAAAGATGTTAGCTCAGGGCCAATCTTCCTCACCAAACAAACAAAAAAATAGAACATTCTTTTAATTTCGACATTTAAAAAACCCAGGCCCTGACCAATAATAGTTTTAAGCTTATCTAATTAAGATGTGGTTGAAAATAGAAAAGTATCTTTCAAACCCCTAGAGGGGGTATCCACCTCACAGATTCCTACCCAGATGTATGCTGTAACAGAGGCAAAGAGCCACTAGGTGGCTCTGTCATTTTTAAATAAAACTAAGTCTGCAAAAGATAATGTATACAGTAGTTAAGGAACAAAAATATCTCTACTAGGCAGAACCTTTAATCAAAGCAAGAAAAAATAATCTGCTATCACGGTCTCTCGCACAGAATAATTTGGAGTTACTGGGTTAAGAATTTGACTGAAAAAAAACAACCCTGCAAAATGGCAAAATACGTATGGGTAAACAACCTGTTAAAAAACAAGGGAAGGTAGTATATTCGTAAGGACATCAATTACTAAAGGGCAGCTGGTTTCAACTTTTTCCTAATTTATTGCCATCTAGGTTCCCAGCTTTTCTTTTGGACTTTCTCTTTTTAGTTTAGACCTTCAAATTTAAGCAAAAATATTAAATCTGGGCATTATAACTTATTAAAAATTGTTTTATAATTTCTTGCATTATAGTTGCCATCCTTATTAACATCCCAAGGGAAATAACCAAAACAACTTCGTTTCCGTCCATTTGGGGAGGGAAAAAAGAAAAGCACTGTGCTTATCTAAATAAAGAAAACATTTACATCTTTAAATCAAAATACAATTAAAGCAAACACTATTCCATTCTATAGTATTTGCAAGAGATTGAAAGAATTAGTTGACAATAATTCCTTTCTGGTTCCTGAAAAGACGCAAAATAGTTACACCTTAAGTGTGATTTGCATTTTAGGTACCAAAATTTGCTAGTTAAATATCTCTGCATTTCGTTTTTTAAGAAATGAAATAATAGAGGACGATAATTTCCCCCAAAGTACATAACTAACTTTATCATGAAAACAAATGCGTGCGGGGAGGGCGGGAGTGTTTCCGAATTATTAAGTATTCTGAACTCTCTGTATGCACTTGGCAGAAAAAAAAAAAAAAAACCTTCCCCTCTCCCCGCTCTCTTAAATGAGAATCTCAGATCTGTCACTTATTAAGAACAAACTTAGGAATAATTTTAATGGTAAAAGAAACAATTTTCTTATTATTGTTGTTCGGAACCAATAAGTAATGATTGCTTGGCATGTGGAGTCGTCGCAGTATTTTACTGGTTTCGTTTTTTTCCCTGGCAGACGCCGCATTTGAAAACTTGCGAAAGTAGAGGGCAAGACATAAACCATAATTCGTTGAGACCGTTTTTTGTAAATGAGCGCTTCTCGCACAGTTTAAATTACAGTTGGTTTTAAAATGCTAATTCCGAACCCATTTATTTAAATGTCTTTGAAAACGTTCACCCTTTTGTTTTTGAAGACAACAAATCACACCAAAAGACTGCACAAACCGGACATAAAATGAACAAACACTTCCCGAACGTGAACCAACATATAGTTATTATACGTTGAGAGACAGGGTTAGAGAAATTAAAAACCGATTTCAGTCTCTCCCATCACAGAACCCACTAGAACAGGAGACACCAAAGATGCCCGTTAATATAACATACAGTATACCCCCCAAAGAGTTGTAAATCACGTCTATTATTTACGACTGGGAGCCAGTCAGTTAAGAGCGGACGTGAATCCTGCCCCTCGATGACAAAAGGTATAGAAGCTTCAGGTAGAAAAACTGAAGGGGGTAGGCAGGTGGTCTAAGCGGCCACCCAAAGTTAACTTACGGACCATTTGGAAAACAGTAGTGCTGTTTCGGTTACCTTCTCTTTGTTTTCATATTCGTTATTTTATTTCATTACTGCGCCAAGAATATGTTGGCTAGCAATGGGGTGCTTTTCGCCTTAAACCTGGAGGCGCCGGCCCCCCGGACTCCCCGGGCTCCCGGGCCGGGCGAGGAGGGGCTGCAGGGGCGGGGCGGCGCGGTTTGGGCGCGCTCCGCCGGGGTGCGCGGGCAGGTGGGGCGTGGCGGGGGCGTGGAGAGCCCCGGCCCGCGGGCCGCCGCCCAGCCCCGGGCCCGGCCCGGGAGGAGCCGCGCCGCGGACGGTTATAAGAAGCCGGCTCGCAGGCGCCCCGCGCGCAGCCGCCCGACCCCCGCCCGGAGCACCGGTCGCCGAGCGAGGGCCGAGGCGGGGCCGCAAGGTTGGCCCCCAAAGGGATGCTCTCGCCCGAGCGGCGAGACCAGCCCCGCTCGCCGCTCGCCGCCGCCGCGCCGCACCCGCCGACGGCCGCCGACATGGCTCTCTACTGCGGCGACAACTTCGGCGTGTACTCGCAGCCCGGGCTGCCCCCGGCCGCCGCCGCCGCCCCGGGCGCCCCCTCGGCCGCCAGGGCGCCCTACGGGCTGGCCGACTACGCCGCGCCGCCGGCCGCCGCCGCCAACCCCTACCTGTGGCTCAACGGGCCGGGCGTGGGCGGTCCGCCCGCCGCCGCCGCAGCCGCCGCCGCCTACCTGGGCGCCCCGCCGCCGCCGCCGCCCCCCGGGGGCGCGGCCGGGCCCTTCCTGCAGCCGCCGACGGCCGCCAGCACCTTCGGCTGCGCGCAGCGGCCTTTCGCGCAGCCCGCGCCCGCCGCGCCCGCCTCGCCCGCGGGGCCCGCCGCGCCCGGCGAGCTGGGCTGGCTGTCCATGGCCAGCCGCGAGGACCTGATGAAGATGGTGCGGCCGCCCTACTCGTACTCGGCGCTCATCGCCATGGCCATTCAGAGCGCGCCCGAGCGCAAGCTCACGCTCAGCCACATCTACCAGTTCGTGGCCGACAGCTTTCCCTTCTACCAACGCAGCAAGGCCGGCTGGCAGAACTCCATTCGCCACAACCTGTCGCTCAACGACTGCTTCAAGAAGGTGCCCCGCGACGAGGACGACCCAGGTGAGGGTGGCCGCGCAGGTGCTTCCCGGCCGGCGGGAGGGCGGAGAAGCGGCGCGCGGGCAAGGTGGGGGGCCTGTGTGTGGCTGACTTGGAGATCCACGCGGCGTCTTCTCCGTCCAACTGGGGATGGGAGCCGGTGGGGGAACGGCCACCCAAACTTCGTCTGATTGGGGTCAGGGGAAGCCGGAGGACAAAGAGAAGTGTCAGAGGATCCTTTGAAGGAGGAGCTCGGCCCTTACTCCCACACACACGCACACCCACCCACGCACACACACGCAGAGTCTAGCCAGTTAGAGAAAAAGGAAAAAGCCTGTATCCTCAAACAGGAAGCCCCCCCCCCCCCGCGTGGTGTTCATCAGGCCGTTTGAAGGGAGGGTCAAGTTACGAGGAGGTAGATTAGGAATAAGAACAACGGTGAGCTCTCAGATAAGGAATGGCTATAAAGGGATTCAGATGAGTTGAGAATCCCATCAGATGTCACAAGAGGTGGTGAGAGACCGAGAGGAACCGCTGTCCATAGATGCACGGCCTCCTACATCGGGTTCGTAAGAGACTCCCTGTGTCCTTCGTGAAACAAGCGCTGTGTCTACCTTGGGAGAGATGATGTGAGGATAGTGGCACAGGCGTCATGAGACAGGGGTACAGAGGTCCGAGAACTTTAGCTGGGTCCTGCAGTTCGTGGGTTTGGTACCCTAATTATTTAGAAACGTAAAAATGAAAACCGCAATTTTGCTTCGTTTTGATGTAAGCCCTGGAGTGCGAAGGGCTGGGTTACAGTGGAGTGTTAGTGGTTTCCCTCTTTCCAGAGAAGTGGAGGCGGAGAAAAGCTCAAAAACGAGAGAAACAGAATCCTTCTTGAGGTTTTCAGAAGGAGCCCAAGACGAGGGAGGTGGGGGCAGAGTGGTGACAGGAAAAAGAGAAGAGAAATAAAACCGTTTCAGACACACTACAGAGACCCAGGATTTGTGTAAGTTATGTAAATACTCGAATATTCGTATCTGAAGTCATTCTAGAGCAGTGCTTTCCAATAAAAATCCAGTACAAACTGTATTGTAAATTTTCTAGTAGCCACATTAAAGACGTAAAAAGAAACCGGTGAAATTATTTTTAATATTTTTAAAGTAACCCAAAATAGTGTTTCAACATATAACAAATATAAAAATTATTAGTGAGATACTTGACATTATTTTTTTGGTACCAGGTCTTCAAAAGCCTGTGTGTTTTACACACTTACTCGCTTGGAGTAGCCACTTTTCAAGTGTCCGGCAGCCACGTGTGCCTAGAGATTACTGTATTGGACATGGCATGCAGTTCTAGAAGATGCGTCTTCCCTATTTGGCCCGTAATTCACCTGAGATTATCATGTAAATTGTCATGTATACTCCTCTGGACTTTCTAAAAAGTTCAAAGATCTATAGCTAGTGTCTCGTCCAAGCACTTGGTATCAGGGTGGTACAATATAAATATCCTGAAAGGTGCAGGTATTATAATTTAGATGCTAGTTGTATGAATCAATTTTTTTATGCAGCTATTTGCAGAAAATGTGTCAGTGGAAATAATGGGTGTGAGGGAGTGTGTGCTAATTTGTGGAGGCAGCGTTAACAGTGTTTAGTTAGGAATGCTGAGCCTAGAGCCAGCCTGCTTAAATCCTGGCTCTACCGTTGCTAACTGGGAATACGGCAGGTTACTAACTGATTTGCACCTCAGTTTCCCCATCTGAAAAATGGAGGCAATAATGTTGAGGCGTGGTGAGGAGTAACTGAAGTTAACCACGTATAAAGCCCTCACTACCAGATAGGTGCTTGACAGTCCTTTCAGATGCCAGAGATTTTTTTTACCAGAAGTGAAAAAAACTGTTGGGAGACAAAATCCTCCATGATGGTAGATCTCTTCTTACCTCAGTTGTGCTAGATGGAGGGAAATTGTCTAAACAGGAGACTAGCCAGCACATGCTGCATTAAATGGGGCCCTGATCTCCCAGATTTGCCCAGTGGAGGAAAAGCTTAGAAGAGATGCAGAGGCGCCTCCTGCCCAAGGTGAGGAAGGGATGTAGACTCTGGGAGCTTCCTTGTATCCTGAATATATGCCATCCAAGGCGTTAAACCAATGGAGTGCTCGGTAACAACTTTTGTTGTCATTTTTGTTCGGCAAGGCGGAGGATCCGTATTTGAGATTGGCTTTTTCCAGTGGGGCATTTTTTAGGGGCGAGTATTGTACCCTTTCAGTGAATGATAATGATGACAGATACTGTTTTTTCACTGCTTACTGTGTGCCAGCTACTGTGCAGAGATATCATTTAACTGTCACAGCCAACCTATGAAGCAGGTACTATTTTTATGAATAAATGGAGGCTCAAGTTTAAGTAGCACCAGAATTCCATGATTTTGCAAGGGCACAAGATGGATCTTGACGGTAAGGTGTTGGGTAATTATAAGTGTCTTGGGAATAGAGTTTGGTCTTAGCAGACGCTACCAAGAGGAGGTGGAAGTGGCCAGAACATTTTTGTTCCAGATTTCTCCTTGAAGGTAAAGACTAAAATCTCTCCCCAAAAGATAAATTGAAACGGCAGAGTGGATTGAGCATCTTTGTCAGTGTTGAATGAGAGTCTGTCCTCCTTCTCCCGGAACTGAAGCTGAATGCATGGGCATGAACTAGGTCCTTCTCTGACTTGTCTTTCTTTCTCATCTCCGTAGGGAAAGGCAATTACTGGACCTTGGATCCAAACTGTGAGAAAATGTTTGACAACGGGAACTTCCGCCGGAAGCGGAAGCGCCGCTCTGAGGCCAGCAGCACCTCCACAGGGGCCGCGGGGACGTCAAAATCAGAAGAAGGGCTTTCCTCAGGACTGGGGTCTGGAGTGGGTGGGAAGCCAGAAGGAGACAGCGCCTCCACTTTGCTGAGGCCTTCCCAGTCCCCAGAGCCTCCGGAGGGCACCAAGAGTACTGCCTCCTCCCCAGGAGGATCCATGCTCACTTCCACCCCGTGCCTCAACACCTTCTTCAGTAGCCTCAGCACCTTAAGTGTCAGCAGCAGTGGGAGCACCCAGCGAGCTCTCCCTGGCAGCCGCCACCTAGGGATCCAGGGGACCCAGCTGCCGTCCAGCAGCACATTCCCCCCCAGCTCCATCTCGGAGGCCTCGCCAGACGCCTTGCAGATCAGTAACAACAGCACCAGCAACGGCAGCAGCCAGAGGTCTTCCTATTACAGCCCCTTCCCCGCCAGCACCAGCGGGGGTCAAAGCAGCCCCTTCAGCAGCCCCTTCTACAACTTCAGCATGGTCAACAGCCTCATCTACCCCCGGGAGGGCTCTGAGGTATAGAGACTACGTCTCAGACTTGAATATGCACACCTGAGATCTTGTTAAAATGCAGATTCCAAGGCGGTAGGTCTGGGGCAGGAACTGAGAGTCTGCGTTTCTCTGGAGCTCTCGAGTGATCTTGTGGCCCATTGACCACACGTGGAGCAGCATGAGTATAGTAGATAACGCTTTCTACAACCCAGCAAGCTTTTACAGTTTTCTCGGGGTCGGGGCTTTCCTGGAGAGAAATGCACCTCAGTCTGTTCTGGGATAGTACCTGTGAGCCCTGTGAGGGCAGGCACCATGTTTTGTTCGTCACTGTATATCAGGGTTACAAGCTCAAATGGCTCCCAGGGCCGGCTAGAAAACGAGCAAATGAAGTTGTTGGGTCGGAAAAAGGTAGCAGTTGGCAACTGAAGCATTAGGGAGTGGTTGGGGCTGACCAGCTAAAGGCTGCTGTGGGCAGCTAGTTATCACCTGCCTGGCAGCATTCTGATTTTTCTAGAAAAGTCAGATATCTGGATTTTTACAGGAAACCTCCATTCGTATTCTTTGCCATGAATTAAAGTTTTAAAAATCCTGTAGTAGGAAACACCACAAATCCTTGAGCTGTATCCAGCTCACGAATCACCTCTGCTTGTGCTCAGTGTCTGGTACATGATAGATACGAATAGCAATAAAAGTAGCAAAGCAAGCCCTCTGTGCCAGGTGCTGTTTTAGACACTTGACACGTATTAACTCATTTAATCCTCACAACGACCTTGGGAGATAGGTATTATTACTACTACTCATTTTCTATATGAGGACAGTGAAACTCCAAGATGTTAGGTAACCGCCCGAGGCCGCATGGGTACTAAGTCGCGGAGCCAGGATCAGGTCCAGGTAAACTGCTCCTGGGCTGGTGCTTGTAAGCTCTGTGTTCTAGTTCCTGAAAAACAAAGGTGCCCGTGTCCATAGACAGACATAGTATATAGGGAGTAGGAATGAGCTAGATCTCATTTGACCAAAGATTCTGGTGGAAATATCACTTGAGATGTTTCCCTGAGCAGTGAGGATGGACACCACCTCTGTCTTACTTCTGCTGCCACAGTCCTGAGGTCTGGGGTGACCGCTGTCTTAGTTAACTTGACGTCCTATCCCTTTTAGCGTGTGTCCTGGATTTTTCATTTTTTTAGCAAAGTATTAGCATTTTATTAAAAATAGTTTTAAAATGGAATTTTTATAGTTTTTAAATAAACCATTTGTGGTCAAAAAAATTTTTTAAATATAATTTATTTTTAGCACTCCCTTTTACTTCTCAAGAGGTATCTTCGTTTGAATGGTTTTTATTGTCATCCTCCCAGGGCCCAGCAGAGTACCTGGCACATGGTAGACATGCAGCCACTGTTTGAACTTATCCGAAAAGTATTAATTACTATGTGGATAGTGTTTTTTTTGGAACAGCGTTGCATTAGGATGAAGAGATGCCCTATTATCTTTTTACCATGTTGTTGGGTCTTGGATAGGAGCGTCGCTGGTTTGGGGTTTTAATTTGTTTAGAAAAAGGAACACAAGTGCATTGTGAAAAATTTCTAACTTTCCCTCATGTATTCTTTCTTGAGACTCTCACAGCATTACTCTTAAATTTTTATTTTGAAATATACAGACAAAATTACTTTTAAACAGTTTATTGAGGTATGAATAACATCCCCATTACTTAAGTATTATGCAGAAAGACAACCAAAGAGACTACCTACCCCCATATTGTGTGTACAAAAAACCAGTTTCTATGGATATTTTTCTATGTGAGAAATCATATGAACTTTTATAAATATTGTTTCTAATACAATTTTATATTTGTAAGTTAATTTATAATGTGAACTGGGGCAAGATGTTCTTTTTCCCGAGAAAGTACACTGCATGCTGAGAATCACATGAAATAAACTTTAAGTGGGATGACTTTGGGCTGTTTTTAGGCATGACTCTTTTTCTGTCTTCAGCTTTTTTCTCCTAACGGAACAGAGATGTAGGTGGCATGGCACCAGAGCCACTGCAGGGACTTTGCGTGTGTTGAGAGAGTGAGCGATTGATTTTTCACTGGATTTGTTCCACCTACCCACATCTCAAAGGGCTGGAATGAAACACTTACTCGTTGGGGAGGGTCTATAGGCATATGAGTATTTTATTTATTTTTAACCAAGTAACGATTCTGTCATTTAGATTGAACTTCACCGCATCAGACAACTTCTGTTCCAGAAAGAAACAGTGCTGTAAGCCCTCACAAGCTGGCAGCACTCCTGAGGTGGAGCTCTGCAGCCTTGGGTGTTGTGGTCCCCACCGGGGCCACAGGCAGCCCATCATTTGCAAGGAAATCGCTAGGACACTGTTGAACTTGGCCCCATCTAGAAGAAACCTGAAAGGTGACGCTTCTAGACCAGGGTTTCTCAGCATCGGCATATTGATATTTGGGGCTGGATAATTTGATGTAGAGGTTGCACTGGATGTTGAACAGCATCCCTGGTCTACCCATTAGATGTCAGAAGCACCCCCTTTCTGCCCTGGCCATGTGGGACAACCAAAAGTATCTCCAGACAATGACAAATATCCCCTTGGGGGCAAAATTAATCCTGGTTGAGAACCACTGATTAGACCAATGCCCACAATTTGCCAATGAGGACACAGAGTCCCCTCACTCCCCCATACGAAGTCCTAGGTCCTAGGCTACTAGTTGAGGCCTGAATGAATTAGGCCTTGGGCTTCTGGTGCAGGACAGTTTCTGTCCTATGAGATGTCTTTTCTAAAGAAAATGAGTTGTGAGCAGGAGCAACCGAATACTTGAGGCATTTCTGAGAATAGATCTACCGGTATGGCTGTCACAGTGAAGGGAGACTCCTTTGATATTTCAGTTGCTGATTGTAGATTCTTATGGCAGCTGCCTTCTTGTTATCTAATTATTTTCTATGAATAGAGACTTAGGCTGGGAATAATTTTGACCAAACAATAATAAACTGGGTTATTTGTGGGGTTTTTTTTTTTTTTTTTGGCAGGGGTGTGGGGGACAGGCAGAAGGATTTCTTGGTGAGAAAGACACGTTAATGTGATTCACCTGTTTTGGGAAGTATCTAGATCTCGGTGGTTGATAGATGCTAAATGCAAGAACGGTGGTATTTATGAGAACAAAGGCAAAGAGAAGAATCTTCTGAACAGCTCCAAAGGGCAGCAGGCAGCTCAGTCCCCACTCCCAGGACATGAGAAGCTGTGCTATGGGCCAGCCTCCATCAGGGAACTGCCTCCTGCTGGGCATGGGATTAAAGGGAAAGGGACAAGGGCCAATGCCTGTGATGTTTCCAGGTCGAAGTCTGCACCAGCACTCCGACTGGCACCGGTTTCCTGCATCTGCTACATTTTCTGCCTGGGAACCAGGTCAGAAATTGTGGATCTGAGCTAGACTTCACTTTCCGTTGTTCAGGACAGTGCAGAGAAAAAGATGTGGCCCCGCCGCGTGTAGTTAGGCGCCCTTCTTTCTCTGGGGTTTCCCCGGTGACTGGGGGCTGAGGTCAAGTTGCAGACCAGGCTGAAGCCATTGGGCACGTTTATAACTCAAAGTAGCTGCCTTCCGGCCTTCTAGGACCCAGTGTACCTTTCAGAGTAAGACGGGGCAAAGGAGAATTTGAAAAACTAATAAGCAGGTTTTAGGTTTCCTTCTGGATACTTTTAGATCCTTCATCCCATTCTTGAACTTACTGGGAAAAGGCAGCTGGGGAGCCCAGAGGCTTTGAAAACTGTGTATCTGCACCCCGACTCCTCCTCCAGCCCCCAAGGGCACTCACAAGTCCCTCTTTGGCCACAAGGAGTGCCACAACTTCAGAGGAAACTCCCAGAGTGTGCTTCTCTTCCTCCCTGAGACTTCCCAGAACTTGGAAGGAGCCTGAATCTTCAGGGTCTAACTGGTTTTTGTTTTCTTTAGCTGCCCTAGTAGCTAAACCTTGAGGTTGTTCATGAAAAAGAAACCCCTGGAGTTTTCCTGAGGCAGAGATTTGCAGGTTTCTGGGTAGAGACCTGGCGGCCGACGTGGTCTTGCCTTTTGTCATGGAAAGCAGCCAGCTGGGGCCTGTGGCTGGGCGGCTGGCACCGCCAAAGAAAGAAGGAATTTCCTGTCAGATCTGAAAACAAAAAAGGTCAAAAAAGACCAGATACCTACTGAATTCCTCCCTGCTTTTTTATTCATGATGTCAGGGGATCATCACCAAAACCCTGGGAGGCCTGGAGAGCAGTCCTTTAGCATTTTAAAAGAGGTAAACATTACAATAATAATAACACTTGTTAGGTGCCAGGCACTGTCCTAAAATATATATATTAAATGTAAAATATCTATATTAACCCTCCCAACAACTCTATGAAATAGAAACTGTCATTACTCATTCACAAATTAGAATATCGAGGCCCATGGAGTTTGTAAAACCAGGCCATGGTCAAAAATCTAAGTGGTTGCTGCCATGAAATGGTCGAACTGAGATTCAAAATCAGGCCATCTGATGTCAGAGCCCACTTACCCTTAACCCACTATGCTGCCTTTTCATTTTGAAGATGAGAAAGAGGCACAGAGAGGTTAAGTAACTTGCCAAAGGCCACACAGCTTGTTGGTTGCAAATTTGGCTTAGAGTCCAGGCTCCTGCCCCACTGCCTGCCCTTCAGTGATGTTCCCATCTGGCATTTCCTTTGTATGCTCTCTGAGGTTTTTTTAATGTCTGGGGCTCTTTTTTTGTGGATACAGGAAGGTAAGCTGTGGGAAGGGAAGTCACTTTTCCTTGACATGTCCTTCTTTGCAGGATCAGCCAGCAGCCAGGTCAGAGGCCCAGATCTCGGTTCTGAAGCTGCCAAGGGAATCCAGATGTTGGAGATGCTGGTTTGGAACCTTGGACTCATAGGAAATTTATCCACTGACTCAGCAAATCCCTTTGGGCATCAGGCCCTTTGCTGGGCACTGAGGATACCAAGATAACTAAGACCCCCTCAGACCCTTAGGAAGCACGGCAGAAGCCTGGAATAGACGTGTACAGGATAGGGAGGATCCACAGGTTAGGGCTGAGCTTCCCCCACCTAGCTGCCAGCCTCCGGTGAGGGAGATAGAATGGTTTAACCTCCTGGAAGAGCAGCGGCCAGGGCCCTGTCCTGGGCTGAGAGAGGCTGCAGCTCCACCGCTCGCTCCTTAACCCCTTCCCTTTCCTGTGGCTCGTGCTAGGAGGAGACGAGAACCGGGACTGTATTCAAAGCGGTGGTGCTTCTGGACCGACAGAAGCATCCGCGAGTGGAGCTCTCTTCAAGGCCTCGGGCCTCGGCGCATGACTCAGTCAGCTCCCTCACGCCCTTCCAGCCCGGGGCGGGTGCATTCCAGCCAGGCTGATGGCTGACCTCAGCCTCAGCGCTCCTGGCCGCCCGCTTTCAGCCCCCGCCCCGGGCGGGTGCGCAGAGAGGCTGACTTCTCCGCAGTGCACTTCAGAGGAGGTTCCGAGCTGCCCGTGTGTTGGGGTTTCGCCTCCCCGGTTTACCCTCTTGAAATGTATTAAGCAAACCACAATGCAAGGATCCTGCTGCTCCATGTTGGGGTCAGAAAGCGGGGCGTTAACAAGCATGAGGACCTCTTTGCCCTCTCACCCCCAAGGCTGATGCCAACTGACCCCATTGCGTAACTGCTCACCTCCGACTCTGCACACCCGGGCCAGCCCACGGGCACCGTGACTATGGCCCAGCGTACAGACTCCCCGGGCCTCAGCCTTCTCCCGGGGAAATGGATAATAGCAATATCTACTTCACAGGGCTGTTGAGAGGGTTAATATCTCTATTTACATTGAATCTGTGTGTTTGCCCAACAGTACATCGAGAAGGGCCTTGGCATCCACTCACAGAGCCTCCACTTGTCTCTTCCCAGAAAGTCTGAAGTCAGTGTTATCCATTTGTTTGCCCAATAGCCCTGGAGGGTGAGTATTATTAGCCTCCTATTACAGAAAGGCAAAAACAGAGTCAAAACCTTGGCAAACAGCCGTCGCTGGGGAGCCGTGGAAAGCCTCGCAGGAAAGAGTTCAGTCGTCATGGACTCCAGTGAGCTGGTGAGTCAGTTAATACATGTACTAAACACCTACTAACTCTTGTTTTGTTTCCTCTGTTTTCTTCACACCCCCCAACCAAGCCCAAAACAAGAACTGTTGGCTCTAGTATCCAAAATGGGTGTGCAGCCCATGACTTCTCAACAGTTCACCTGCCATCATCATCTGTCGCCTGGAGGGCCAGAGCAGCCTCCTAACTGGCCTCCCAGCCTCAACTCCTGGCTCCCTACTGGTCCCGTTGCACTCATGTTCCGAGCTCATTCTCTACCTGGAAACCAGAGGAATCTTTTAAACAATAGACACGATTATATTGCTTTCCCGCTCAGAACCTTTTGATAACTTCTATTACTAGCAAACCAAAGTTCTTCCGTGGACCTGCATGAACTAGCTCCTTCCCCTCTTCTCCCACAAACCCCCTTTACTTGGCTCCAGCCACTCACCACTTTGCAGCCCCTCAAATATTCCAAGCTCTTCTGTCTTAGGGTCTCTGCGGTTACACCTTCTGCCACGAGAGCTCAATTTCCAGATCTTCTCAGGATTCCGCTCAAAGGCCTGTCTTTGGAGCAGCTATCCCTGGGCAGCTTCATTGGAGGAGCTGTCCCTCCTCACTTCAAGCAGCTCCCCTCAGGTGGCCTTTTATAGATTGTTCTTCCCACCTAAACTAAGTCATTGATTTAAAAATAAAACAAAAACATGGGGTTAATAGGATACTTTCTGGGGATGAGTGGTGAGCAGGGGAGTAGGGACCAGAGCGGGGAGCGTGGTGTGATTCACTCAGCTGCACTCAGCTGACCTCATTCAAGTCGGTCTCCTCCTATTTTAAAAAGAAAGTCTGCGTCCTAGTGAAGTAATTGTCTTATTGATCTTGAGAGAAAGGGACATTGTCCCTCCTCCCTATTTGGGGAAACCGAGGCACAGAGCCTCCACTTTCTGGAGACTTTCATTTATGATATATCTCACTTGCCCGACTGTGGCATCACTCAGGACATAAAATAGAAAAAGTTATCTTTCTCCTTCAGTTTTAAGTGGGCAAAACCCCAAGAATTTTTGCTATGTTTAGCCTGGATTTAGAACTCAGCCGTCCCCATGTCCCCACACATCACTTCCCCCTTTCCGCGTTCATACCTCCCCTGCGTTCTCCCGGAGCCGAGAGTCTCAGCCAAACACCTGGAGCCTTTGATCATCCACCCATCAGCTGCCCCCCAGCACTCATTTCAGCTAGAAGACTTTCAAGTTCTCCCCCTCAACTAGGTTTGGGAAAGGAAAAAAACACCCGTAGCAGCTGTTACACTGCACCTTGCTTTGCATACTGGTGGTAAGAGCCAAAGCACTGCCACTTCAGCAGACTTTAAAAACCTTCCTTCGATGGGATTAACTGCCGTGCAGCCAAGAATGGCTGCCACACATCCTAGCAATGTCAGCCACAGACCCCCGCCTCTTCCACTGCCCGTTCAGGGTGTGGGCCTGATGTCCTGCTACATGTTTCTTGATTCAGAAACTACTGAGAACATACACTTCCAACCATTACAGAATTATTGCCATTGCTAAAGTAGTAGTGGGGCTGGCACTTGTGCGGCAATAATCCTCCTTTCCAGCATCTTACATGCTAAGATTGCTCTAAAAGGGCAGCATCACAGTTCATTCTGATGCTTCCAAATTTGGTTTCCTTTCATTTGTTCAGTGGTTTTCACTAACCACTGTCTATACCTACTAGGTGACACAGCTAGAATCAAGGTCCCTGTAAGGACGGCGCTTACATTCTAGTGCAAAAGAAGAAGCAAAGAGGAGATAACAGCAAGGTGACAGTGCTTTGATAGGAGAAGTGTGGGGTGCAGAGGGAATCCCTGGGAGAGGCCCCAACCCTGACCTGAGTAGGAGTTGGCAAGATGAAGAGGGCAGGGAGGGAGGGAACAGGTTCAAATTTGGGGGGAGGAGTAGAAACAGAGTAAAGATCATGAAATGAGAGGCCATGGCTCCTCTGGGGAACTGAGAGAAGCTGCACTTGGAGGCAGGTTGTGCACAGCAGGGTTTCAGGCAAAGGCAGCGGAGGAGCTGGAAGGTGAATCTATAGTCTGATGAAGCCTATCAATAGAATAGAATTGAGCAGAAATGAATCAAATTTCATTTTAAGAATGAAATTTGTATTTCAGATAGAGTTCTTTGTGGAAAATCCTTTGGAAGGATAAGATCTTCTAAGAGAGACCCCTGTGGAAGCTACTGTAGAAATACAAGCAAGAGGCGATGCGAGTCTGAAGTAGGGAAGGGGTTACAGGGAAGAAAAAAAATGCCAGGTCTGAGAGACATTTAGGAGGTAGGAAGGGGCAGACTTTGTGATTTCCTGAAAATGGCGGTTGAGGGAGAAGGAAGACCCCAAGATGACAGTCGGGGTTCTGCCTGAAGTTATAGGGGGCAGGGTGGTGCAGTTCACCAGATCGGGACACTCCAGAAGAAGAGGGACTGTCTGTGGGCCATCCAGGAAGAACTTTCTAGCAGGAGCTGGAGTCTGTAGATTGAGATTAGAAGGGAGGACCAGGCTGGTTATGTAAATCTGGGAGGAATCAGAATGTGGAGGAGAGATTTAATTTAGTCACGTAATAAATATTTCTCAGCAGCTACTTTGTGCAAGGCCCTGTGCTATGGGCTGGAGACACAATGGTGAGTAAAACAGACTTCTTCCCTTCTCTCTTGGAGTTTATACTCTAGTGGGGGAGACAGACATCGAGGAAATCATCTCACTAGTGAACATGTGATTACAAAGTGGCCTGAGGGCTGTGAAGGGACAGGGCAGGGTTCTGTGAGTGGTAAAGGGAAGGACAGTAATCTAGCCTGGGGAACCAGAAAAGGTTTCCCTGAGGGCAGGAGGCTTAAATGGAGATCTGAAAAAGTGGGCAGGTGTGGACCAGGTGAGAGGAAGGAAAGTGCATTCCAGACAGAGGGAGCAGAACTTACAAAGTCCCTGTGGCCAAAGATGTCCCAGGATGCTGGAGGGGCTGAATGGGGCGCAGAGGGCTGAGGGACATGGAACAGAATGGTGGGATAATCAGATTTGCATTTTGAATGGTTGGGTGAGTTAGACAGTCTTCAGACATGACGTGGACACAAGTAGATTATTGCCGTTGTTCAGGCAAGGGACTTGGACCAGGATAGTGACAACAGAGAAAGAGACATGGATTCCTTTGAAAGGTATCAAAGAAGTCAAATCAATAAGTCTTGGTGAGGCATTGGATATAGAGGTGTAAGAGAGGAAGGTATCAAGGATGACAGCCTGGGACACCAGCTGGTAGGGGAGCCATTTCTGAGATGAGGAAAACTGAAAGATCAGTTGTTATTTGGTGTGGGAGGAAGAAGGGGGGGTCATAAATTTGGTCTCAGATACATTGAATTGTCGTGCCTCTGAGACATTCGTGTGGGAACATAGATGATTCTGGAGCTCAGAGTGTTACCGGCTAGGTGCCTTGAGAAACTCAAAGATGGGTTTGGAAGCAATTAACTGTCTTTCCAAGTTGTTTCTTTTCTTTTTGTATGTTAAGGAGATGTAACCACCACCATCCTGAAACTGACCAAGTGAGAAACTCAAGGGAGATGTAACCACCAAACATCCTGAAACTGACCAAGCCTCAGCCAAGAGCTGCACCCGTGATCTTTGCCTTATTTTTAATGCAAAGATCTCTCCGGGAGGAGCTTAGGCCTCATTATGTAGAAGCACATTCTCCAGTTGAGACTGTGCAGGCAGATACCCGCCTCTCCCTTTTGAATATTCATTTCCCAACTGAAATAAAAGTTCCTGCTTCCCTTTGTTCAGGGACACCATGACTTTGGAAATGATTCCTCATGGCCCCCTATTTGCTGCAAATACATTTTACTTTGTGAGACAACTTCCACTGGTGTAGAGTCTTGTTTAACTCACCAGGAAGCAAGCCCATTTGGTTTGGTAACAAGAGGAGAAGCCTAAGCCAGAAATTTAAATTATGAATCATTGGTGTGGAAATATTGAGAGGCTTCTGGTTTCTGACATGCAAAAAGCTTGGAAGTTATCACTTTCATGCTCACAATAAGAAAAAGCTGAACAAACTGAAAATCAACAACTTTTCTTAGATTTATCAGAGAATTGAGGTCAAACCACTGCCCCTAAAACTGGATACTGAGAATCACAGTTTACTGGGAGCAAAGCTTACTCTTGCCACTGGAGCAGTACTGGTAGAAAAACAAAATGTAATTGACAAATTGCTGGAGAATGAGGGTGGACAAGCTTGAGAGTTAAAAACTCCAGGGGCCTAGACTTAGGGAGTCCCCACTTTCCTGAGTTTTCCCCCTAGGAACTCTTTCAGGTTCTGAGGGTGAAGATTGGAGAAAAAATTCTCTCCTGCTTCTGACAGGGGAAAGGGAAAAGTAATCTTTTTGAAATAAACCAGAGCATTCTGTTCTCCATAACAATGGCCTGCCCGTTTTATTTATCAGAGCCTAACTGACTTGGGGGAAGGGAAATACCCAACTTCAACCCCCTCTGATCCTCCTGTCTTACCTAAAGGAATAAACAAAAAAGCTGAGAAACACTTTTGAATGTCACAGGCCAGGAGCATAGGCTCAGTAAAAGACCAAGATTGATTCATAGACTATAGAATGTTCCCCTCTCTCCATCCCTTACCACCACATCAATCAGGCTCCTGTATAATAACAGTGGATTATAGCTAAAAGAATTGCAAGGCTCAGACTCTGTTGATTTTCAGACTCTATTTTAAGAAGGAGCCTCTAGGGAAACCCGAAGACAACAGGGGATGCAAAAATGAGGACATTAAAGGAAATGTTAGCCACTGACACATACAGCTACAGAAAATAATAAACACAGCCTAACTCTTAGCCACATAAACATAAATCCTCAAACTAAAGCCCTGTCTACCTCAGTTCCTTTAACCCAATGCATCATGTCTAGCTTTCAACAAAAAAATTACAAGGCATGCTACCAGGCAAAAAACACAGTTTGAAGAGACAAAGCAAGCATCAGAACCAGACTAATGGCAGGGATATTGGAATTATCAGATTAGGGATTTAAAATAACTGTGATTAATATGCTAAGAGCTCTAATGGAAAGAGTGAACACCATGTAAGAAGAGATGGGTAATGCAAGCAGAGAGGTGAAAATTCTAAGAAAGAATCAAAAGGAAATGTTAGAAATAAAAAACACTATAACAAAAGTGTAGAATGCTTTTGATGGGCTCATCAGTACACCAGACACAGACAAGGAAAGAAGCAGTGAGTTTGAATATATGTCAATAGAAACTTCTAAAGCTAAAATGCAAAGAGAAAAAAGGATGAAAAAGATAGAACAGATTATCCAAGAACTGTGGGACAATTACAAAAGGTGTAACATACATATAATGGAAATACCAGAAAGAAAAGTGAGAAAGGAACAGAAGAAATATTTGAAGTAATAATGGCTGAAAAGTTTTCAAAATTTATGAAATATTAATTGAGGCAGTAGATGTGGATGAAATCACTTAGCAAGTAGAGTGTGAAATGAGGAGAGGAGAGGGTATCAGAGTGTCTTGAGGACTTCCATGACTTATTGCCAGGGTAGAAGAGGATGACTCCACCAAAGAGGCACAGAGGGAATGGGTAGAGAGGAAGACACGGAGATCGGTGTGTCCTGAAAGCCAATGAAAGGGGGTGTAAACAAAGAAGGGATGGTCAATTTATGGCCAGTGCTTCAAATGGAGCACCATATTTTTCATTTTAATTTTAAAAGAGAATGCCAAATTATTTCCTAAAAATTTGCTAGCCATCTATGTAAGTGCCTATATCCCTTCATCAATAGTGAATGATATAAATATTCCTTATGTTTGCCAACCTTAAGTGGCTGGATAGAAGATAAACACATATAAATTAATATCTTCTGGCTTCTGTTGTCAGCTGTCTGAATCATTATTATTCCTTTGGAGAGGATCTGTCTTCACTCTCTGGCTGCTTGTAAGATGTTCTCTTTGCCTTTGGTGTTCTACAGTTTCAGGAAAATATGTGCAGGTGTAGGTTTGTTTTTGTTTACCCTGCTTGGTATATGTTGTCCTCCTTCTATCTGTGGATTCTTGCCTTTTGTCTGTTCTGGAAAATTCACAGCCATTATCTCATTAAATATTGCTTCTCTTCTATTCTCTCTATTTTCTGTTTTGGGGACTATAAATTAAATGTATATCACATTTCTCATTCTATATATTTAATCTCTCTGTTGTGTTTCATTGCCTTGTCTCTCTGAGCTGCATCCTCCATAATATTATCAGCTCTAACTTCCAGGTCACTAATTCTCTCTTCATTTCTCCCCAGACTTTAACTTTTCCACTATTGATTTTTAAATTTGACCAGTTTTCATTTTAAAAAGTTCTATTTCTTTCTTTTTCAAATCTGCCTTGGTGTTTTGGATAGTCTCTTATGACTTGCTTAGCTTTACAATCCCATCTTTTATTTCGTAAATATGTTGTACATATTTTATATTCTATGTCTGATAATTCCAATATCTGGTCTTTAGAAGTCTAAATCTATTGATCATTTCAGCTTACTCTCACTCATTATGACTTGTATCTCTTTGTGTCAACTGCTTTTATTCATATGAATAAATCAGGCTTAGGAGGTCTCTGTTGAGCATGGACGGTAGGAAGTCGGGGCTGAAATAGGGAAATCAGTTAATGAAGCATATGAATAAAAGTGAATTCATATTTGATTGATCTTAATCTGTAGGAATTCTTGCTTTCCTCCAAATAGGATTTATGTGAGCTTGTGTTCCCACATGGGGGTGCTTTCAGCACTAGAGCATTTTAACCCTTTTTGAGGGTCCCGGCTTGCTTCAGGACTCCCTGCCTTCAGCATCCCCACCCTGCTGTCAGCTACAGTTGAATGCCTTCACAATACACAGTGCCGATTTCAATATTCGCCCTCAGATCAAATTCCTCTTTTGCACTTGCTTGTCTGCTGCTCCCTAATTTGGTTTCACTTCATCTTTCTGTTTGTTTTTTACTTTTTATTTTGAAATGATTTCATATGTACAGAAAAGTTGAAAGAATAGTACCAAAGACTCCCATAAACTCTCCACCCAGGTTCCTCAGTTAACACTTTACCACTTTTGTGTGCTCTCTCCTGCACATTATATATATATATATATATATATATATATACAGCATACATATACTATATATATTATATATATATAATTTTTTATGAATCACTTGAGAGAAACTTGCAGACATGATTCCCCATTACCCATAAATAATTTAGTATGTATATTTTCCCAGAATAAAGCTACTCTGTTACATAATCACAGCACAACCACAAAAAAACAGGAAATTAATATTGATAAAATGCTACAGTTAATCCACTGACTCTTCAAATTTTGCTAATTGTCTCAGTAATATCTTTTATAAACACCATTTTCTTTCTGGTCCAGAATCACACATAATATTTAGTTGTTGTGTCTCTTAAGTCTTCATCAATTTGGAACAGTTCTTCAGTTTTTCCATGTCTTTCATGACTTTGACATTTTTAAGGTGTACAGGCCAGTTATTTATTTATTTATGGTGAGGAAGATTGGCCCTGATCTAATATCTGTTGCCAATCTTCCTCTTTTTGCTGAGGAAGATTCATCCTGAGCTAACATCTGTGCTCATCTTCCTCCATTTAGTATGTGGGATGCTGCCACAGCATGGCCTGATGAGTGGTGTGTAAGTCCGCACTCCAGATCCGAACCCATGAATCCTGGGCAGCTGAAGTGGAGCATGTGAACTTAACCCACTATGCCTCGAGGCTGGTCCCCAGGCCGGTTATTTTGCAGAATGTTTTTCAATTTGTATTTGTCTTATGGTTTCCTCATGACTAGATTCAGGCTATGTATTTCTAGCAGGAATACCACAGAAGTGATGCTGTTCTTAGCACATCACATCAGGAGGCCCATGATATTGATTTATCCTACTATTGGTGATGTTGACTTTTATCACTTAGTTAAGATGGTGCTATGGACTGAATTGTGTCCCTCCCAAAATCTGTATGTTGAAGCCCTAATCCTCAATGTGATGCTATTTGGAAATGGGGCCTTTGGAAGATAATTAGGTTTAGATGAGGCTTAGGATTAGTACCCTTATAAGAAGAGACACCCAGAGACCTTGCTGTCTCTGCCATATGAGGACATAGCAAGAAGGCAGCTGTCTGCGAGCCAGAAAGAGAGCTGTCACCAGAAATTGACCAGGTTGGCACCCTGATCTTGGACTTCCAGCCTCCAGAACTGTGAGAAAATAAATTTCTGTTGTTTAAGCCACCCAGTCTATGTTATTTTATTATGGCAGCCCAAACTGACCAACACAGATGGTATCTTTCAGATTTCTTCACTATAATTTGTAAGTAATTTTACTTATTAATTGGTAAGAAATTGACAAGTATTTCATAGGCAGCTGACTTGAGACTAAATATCCTGTTCCTCGTTGAACTTTACCCACCAGCAACAACACTATTCACTCTTGATTGCCTCCCCTCCCCCCTCTTTTCCTCCATTTGTCCCTCTCTCCCTCCCTTCCTTCCTTTCTCTCTTCCTTCCTTCCTTCCCTGAGATCTCAGAATGAACAAGTGACTATCTCAGCTCCCGATTCAGTCGGAATCATTATTGTGTCCCTTTGACATGAGTAATCCTCCCTTCTAAATCAGCAGAGCTCAGATCTTTTGGAAATGGAAGGAAAAAATTGTTGACTCTCTCATTTGGTATAATATGAGAGGTGTGACCCCCCACCCCCACCCCAAGCTCCTCCTCTTTGTTCTCTGGCCATTGTATTTTTGCTTTGGGAGAAAGAGCATCATGACTGCTGGTTCACAGCGTTTGCTACAATCTGCAGGACAGCAGGTAGCAGCCTTATTTGTTTTTGAAGATTTATTTTCTGCTTTCTCCCATATGTATATCTTATAAAAACATGTATGGATAGCTACTTCTTGCTTTCCATTATTATTGTGTCACTAATGGAGAGTCCTAGCATGATGTCCTGTGAGAGAGTAAATGGTAAAGTTACCAGCAGATAGAACTCATGGCATGCACTTACAGAGTTAACATATACTCTAGGCACAGTTGGAAATGTCTATAGCTACATTGCCTGACAAAATCAAATCACCTCTAATTTTCTGTTTACTGAATGAAGAAAAATAAAGCATTGTCCAATAAATACTTCCATATCAGATACCGAAGGCTATACTGATTTTTCTCTAGTAGAGAGATATCTAGAATAGTAACTGCTATGAGTTATTATCAGATTAAGGTTATAATAATATTTTGCTATTATCCAAGCCTTTTGCTTTTTATACCTGCCTAACTGGAAAACTAAATGTAAATATGAAAAGAATGATCAAATTGCATCTTTCATGTGCCAAAGCTTTCTGATATCTCAATATTATTTAGTATGAGTTAGAATTGAACCCAGGTTTGCATGAGTCTACCTAGTAAATTATTACAGCCTCAGCCAGTTGCTCAAGCTAACACATTGAATGAAAATTCATTTATAATTGAATCCTTATCAGTGAATTAAGCCAAATATAAAATTATGTTCTGTCCAGAAAATAAAATCCTACAATGTTCCCCACTAAAAAAATAACAAATTAATAAATTCCTGCCTATTAAATGCTATATAACTATACACAATTAAATCTTGATGAAATGGAAAATTTTCTAGGAACACATTAATTAATAAAACTGACACAGAAGAGGTCGAAGCCCTGAATAGATCAATAACCATAGAAGAAATTTGAATAGTGGTAAAAAGTCTACACCTAAGAAAGGGACTAGGCCAAGATAGATTTATAAGTAAGCTTTACCAATGTTTCAAAGACCGTATTATCCTAATATTACTTTTAAACATGTACAAGTATGAAAACTTATTAATTTGTTCTACGAAGCCAGCAAAATCCTGATACCTCTTAAGTTGGATAGCTCTCCAAAAGAAAACGCTAGACAAATTTCACTTACAAATCTATGCCAATATATACAAAAGTCTGTTGGGAGACAGACTCTATGTTTCTGCACGTCTTGCATCCAGAGGTACCAACTGCTCTTTTGTTCTAGACTATATTTTCAAGGATGTTTGTATAATGAACAACCTTGGAAGATAGTGATAGAAACTCCATCTGGAAGACAGGTCAGGTTTACTTACTATTTAGTATAATAAAAATAATGTGTCCTTCTAGTAGCTTTGCTTACTTCTGTTTATAAAAGATTCAGGTTTCCTAAGCTTACAGTTCCTCAGCTGTGCTGTAAGCCTTCTGGGTGTATAGTAGCCACTCATGTTGTCCATGTGGGATTTGAGGACAAGGGAAACCAATGGAAACATGATGGTTATGCTGTTTGCTGTGCTGTGAGTAGTAAAGTCCTTCGTCTCTGACACTAGAGTTTTGTGTATTCTGTCAGCATACGTGACACTATGGCAGGCTAACTTGTTAGCTTGCAAGCAAGGAAAAAAATCTCAGACTCTTTACATTTCTCAGTAAAGTTTTAAATAAACTATTATCAGATTGAATTCAGTAATGTATTAAAAGATCATATATCACAGCAAATTAGGGTTTATTAGTTTTTCGAAGATGATTCATCATCAGAAAATCTGTTAATGTAATTGACTGTATTAAAGGAGCAATAAAATGAAGCATACATTGAAAAATCATTTGTTAAAATTTACCAGTTATTTCTTATTAAAACTAAATAAAACAATGAACATCAATAAAACTATTTCTTACTGAGCTAGGAATAGAAGAAACATTCCTTAATTTAAGAAAATGTTTTACCAGGAACCAACAACAATGCTTTAACAGCATTTCCATTAAAGACAGGACCAAGGCAAAATTTTATACTATTACCTATGCTATTCAACATTGAACTGGAGTTAACTAGTCAGTAAGAATAATAAACAGGAGGCATAAATATTGAAAAAACAGACAAAGAGAGATATTTGGCATTTTGTTGATGGGCAATATTATCCTCTAAAAAATACAAGACAATCATCTAAAAAACTCTTAAAACTAATGAGATAGTTCAGTAGTATGATTATATCATCAGAGACAAGATTTACACACAAAAAATTCATGGCTTTGCTATATAGAATCAGTAATCAATTAGAAAAAAATCCCATTCTCAATAGCAATGAAAGATATAAAATTCCTAGGAATAAACTTAAAAAGGAAAAGGCAAGCTCCACATTATATATATAAATATTTTTATTAAAAAAAAATCTTACTGAATCTGATAAAATATACCATATTCTTTTTTTTTTAAGTATTGAATGAAATATGACAAAATTTTAACAGATATTAGTTCTACATGAGTTAGTTATGCATGAATTTGGTAAGAAAGCATTTATGGAGGAAAACCAGAAATACTAATCCTGTCTTTTTTTTTTATTGATGTCTTAATAGTTTATAACATTGTGGGGTTTTAGTTGTACATTATTGTTTGAACAGAAAAATTCAATATGTAAAGATGTCATTGTCTCCCAAAACAATTAATAAATTTAATGTAATGCCTAATTGAAGCCAGTCCTGGTGGTCTAGTGTTTAAGATTCAGGGGTCTCAACACGGTGGCCCAGGGGTTCATTTCCCAGTCAGGGAACCACACTACCCATCTGTCAGTTGTCATACTGTGGCAGCTGTGTGTTGCTGTGATGCTGAAAGCTATGCCACCGGTATTTCAAATATCAGCAAGGTTACCCATGGTGGACAGGTTTCAGTGGAGCTTCCAGACTAAGATAGACTAGAAAGAAGGACCTGGCCACCCACTTCTGAAAATATTGTCCATGAAAACCCTATGAATAGCACCACAGCATTGTCTGATATAGCGCCAGAAGGTAAGAGGATGGCCCAAAAAGACCAAGTAGGGTTCACTCTGCTGTACACAGGGTCACTAGGAGTCGGATCGACTCTAAGGCACAAACAACAACAAATGCCAGTTGAAGTCCCAAAAGAACTTTTTAATGTGACCAATGAATTCCAACACTTGTCTAAAGTAGGAAATATACTAGACAATTTTGAAAAAGAATATATCTGTATATAATCCCCACCCCTCACTAGCTATTAAGATATAACATGTACAAATTCTAAAACAGTATGTATCCGTGCAGGAAAATACAAATGGGTCAAGGAGACAGGAGCGCATCTACATACCAGAATTTAGAATATCATCAAAGAGGCATTTCAAATCAGTGGAAAAAGGAGAAAACACTCAAAATAGAGTTAGGGCAATTGGCATCCATAAAGAAAACATAAATTTAAACTCCTGTGTACACCATACAAAAATAAATTCCAGATGGGTTAAAGAGATAAATCTGAAAAACAAACACAAAAGTTTAAAATTATTATAAGAAGATATGAGGATATTTTTATAATTTTGGAAATATCTGCATATGAAAGGTAAATAATTACTCTCCATATATTTCAGCTACCAATCCATAAAAAGCAGACCAAATAGAGAACAGGCCATTCACAGAAGAAATTCAAGATGCCAGTATACACAGAGATGCTCAATCTCATTAGTAGTCAGGGAAATGCAAATGAAAACAAGTGCTACTTTTTTACTCTTCATATTAACAAATTGAACAAGACATAATTTCCAAGGTTGGTGATGGTGTATTCTTATACATTTTCAGTCCCAGTGTAAATTACTTCTACTATTTAGCAATTTCCGTGGCAATATCTATATCAAAATTTAAAGTACACTTATTTTGACCCAGAAATTCCACTTGTAGCAAATTATTTCAAGACTGCTCTAAGATGTGCACACATATCGTCCGACAGTCATATATAACCTTGCTCTTTTCTCAATAGCATTTGCATGATGTCTGTCTACCTGTCTTCTAAATTGTAACCTTTTAAAGTCAGTTTATGTTGTGTTTCTTTCACACAGCATTTTGTGGGATTTTGTATCTGAGGCATTCTGAAAACTCTGCTCTTTCACCAGTGAGCTTATCACACCCACATTTATTGTCACATAGACAGATTTGATCTAACTTCTGTCATCTTATTAAATTATTTTTCTTCTCTGCTGTTTTGTTCTGTTTCATTTTTACATTTTGCTATAAGGACTGTATTTTCTTCTTTTTTTTCTCTCCCGCTCTGCTTACTGATCCGAGTTCAATTCTGCTAATTGAACTCCAGGCCTCAGTTTCCTCTTCTGCAAAGTGAAAAGCAAAAGATTTATTTACTATCTGCTGGGGCCTCGTCTTCGCTTGATGACAACTCTCTAGGAATCCTTCCGAGGCTACATTCTTCCTCCTCTCCTGAATTCACTTTCTTCAGTCTTCAAGGCAGAAAGGGCCCTTTTCCCCCTGGGCTTCTGCCTGCCCTCTGCTAACTGTTGGTAATTGGTTCCTGTCAGAACAATGAACTCCTGCCCCTGACTGCCTGCCAGGCTTTTGCGTGGAAAAAGGACTGCACAATTTGGCTTGCTTATGAGGCTTTAAACATTTTCTATTACTAAAACAACTAGACAACACCCAATCAATCAACCTAACAAATCCCCTAACTTCTGGCAAAACCATGCAGAGAAGGGCTCAGGGCCGGTCAGACCAGTGCTGGAGCCTGGGTGTAACCGCTTCCCTGTAAGGCTCACCGTGGGCCTACACTTCAGTTCATCCTCATACGTGTAGGGCCTTCCTTGACCTTCCTTCTCCCTGATTCCACCCTTTTTTCTGTCTAGACCAGAGGCACATGTGTCCTAGCCTGCTGAGAGAGAGGGAACATGGCCGAGAGGGAATGTGGCCCTAAGGCACAAGAATTTAGACTTGTTACTCCGGAAGCAACTCCCAGTAAATGTGTGCCCTCATTGGTCAGGAGGAGGCCCTATCATTAGTGCTTTCTGGGCCCTGCCTTTGTATTTGCCTCTCTCCGGACCGGAGCAGGTTGCAGGATACCCAGGAAGTCTCTTAGAAGCCCCTTTCATTTGCTCCCTATCCAGAGCCTTCCTCTCACTGATGGTCCTACCCCCAGACTAGGCAAAATCTTCTCTTTTTGCCTAGGTTTGGCCTTGTGGGGTACAGGGAAGGCTGCTACTAGCCCAGATTCCCCAAGGTTATGAATATTTCTTCTCCAAGGCACAGGGCTGAATCTCCGGGGCTTGGTTGGAATTTCAACAGATTTGCAAAGCTCTCCCTGCAGGAAACTTCCATTCTCTGACATTCAAGGTGTGTTTTCTGGCCTCTCATTTGGGAGACTGCCTAAGCAGATAAAAATCTATTCCTTAAGTACCCTAAAGCAGTCTTTCATTCCACCCTCAAGAAATCCCTGATAAAAAGGGCAGGGGGCTTTCTTTCCCCAATTCTCTTGGTCAAGAGAAAGAACTTTTCTCAGCCTGACCTAGCCTTTCCAAGCCCGAGCCCGTTTCTGGGCAAACAAATCCTCACCCTGTGTAAAATGCAGCTAGCAAGACCCAGTGTAGGGCAACCAACGACCTGTTGAGAGACCCAGTGTTGGGAAGCCATTTCAACATTAGGATTTTAAATCTGCTTTATAAACTACCCTTAGGTGTGTGTTCTATAATGTTTTATCCATGCTTGGGAACAGTAATCGCTGAGTGGAAGAGGAATCCTATCAAAAGTTCAAGTGACATTAGAAAGGGGCAGCTGATGGTCAGAGCCGGATGGCTGGCACAGGAGGTCAGAATATCTGGAAGAAAGGATCTGGGCCCCAGCAAGTTGGAAAACAGACCCCCCACACAGACCTGGGGAGCCCCCATCTTCCTCAACCTAATAGGATCTCTCCAGAAGAGATTTAAGAAGGCACAGTAGGTCTAGATCAGGCATCAGCAAACCACAGCCATTGGACCAAATCCCACATGAGGCCTGTTTTTGTACAGCCTGAGAGCTAAGGATGGTTTTTACACTTTTAAATGTGAAAAAAAAAAAAATCAAAAGAATACTCTTTCATGACACATGAAAATTATATGAAATTCAAATTTCAGTATAAATAAAGTTTTGTTGGAACACAGCCAAAGTTTACTCTCTGGCAGTTTACAAAAAAAAGTTGACTTTGGTGGAGATCATAGGTAAAATAAAGCCCTGATCTGATATAGTTGAAGCAGAATAGGTTTTGCAGGTAGACAGAACTTTGCTCAATTCTTGGTCCATTAAAAACATTATTATTATAATTTTATTTTGGAGAATATGCCAGTGAGGTAGGCTGGAGCAGCCATGGTCAAGGGTTGTCTTTGCATTTTTTCTTTTCTCTTAGTTTGTTTATTTTGTGGGAATGCTCTTGGTTAATTTTAAAAGGAAAATGTGAAACTTATAAAACAGCGACGCGAGGCAGCCTTCAGAGACTCAATCAGTTCCCCTTGCAGGCACCAGTGCCACCTAATTGTTCGCTCCACACAAAAGGTGGATCAGAGAAAAATCGCTTCTTTATTCTTCCCTTTACATCATCTCCCCCGCACCTGGGGAGTCTGGATGCACTGAGACCGAGTACAACATGCATCTGATGATGGGTTACACCAAAGCACACCAAGACCTAAATCCCTCCCAGATTTATGGAGATTTTCTATAGCTTAACTAGATTTCTAATTGTCCTGCCACCTGTACTGAAATGTACAGTATGTGTTAATCTCAAATTCTTTTCTGTTTCCATAATCTTGGTAAAGTTTCCTGCACTCAAATAGTAAATCCAGTTTGGTCCATGGGTTTTAAAGAGGTAGCCAAATTCACTTTTTCGCTTTCCAGCATGAAGGCTTCTTGGAGGTGTTTGGGCAACTGAAAGACCGGCACAGTTTCTCTTTCCTGTGGTCTCTGTGTTGTACCTTCCAGGCTGGAAGCATGAGTCCATGTGTCTGTTGTCTCATTACGAGGTTTCCATCATTTCAGAGTTTAGAAGGACACAGGGACGGGTTTCCACATATTCATCAAACCAGTGGCTCTGCTCTCCCCGCAAACTGTTCGTTTATAGATGACAACTCACGGGGTTGTTTGTTTATTTCCCAGTGGCATTGAGGGTAAAGAATGAAAAGATTGATTCAACACCTGTTTATGTAAACATTTTCTGGACATTTTTGAAGGCCACTGTATCTGAGTTTCCCGCGTGACCTTAGCAAATTGTTTAAACATCACTTTCCTCATATATGAAGTTGGAATAATACATTATCCGCCCTGTTGGGTTGTTTTCAGGAATTAAATGGGATAAACTATGGAGCCATCTCTGAAAAAGTAAATCATTCTCTAAGTGAGAGGGCACAGTCCTCTTCAACAGGGGGATTCCCTATCTTCCCATTGTCCCTTCCCTGTCCCCTACTCCCCCATCCCAAAATATTAAAGACAGTTCTTTTTCTTTAGTTAGAGACCTTGAGTTTGTCTGTCCTTAGGCAAGTTGCTTGACTTGTCAGCTTCAGTGTCTTCATTTGGAAAGTTATATCTTAAAAAAAATTATATATGCGGTATATAAGATGTTATCACTGAGGGAAGCTGGGGGAAAGGTACGTGGGCCTCTCCATACTATTTTTGCAACTTTCTGTGAGTCGAAGTTACTCCAAAATAAACTTAAAAAAATTTATGTAAAGCATGTGACACAATACCTAACATATTTTAGAAGCTCATATATAGGTTAAAAAAATAATAATAAATAAATGGATAAGTGAAAGTTCCTTATATTATAACCATTATATAGGCCTTATTACATAATTATTATATATTACATAATAATACTAAGCTTGACCTTTAGTATTATTATTACTATTTGATATTATTATCTAACACCATGTGTTGTTGTTAGTGCCGTCAAGTGTATTCCCACTGCTAGTGACCCTGTGCCCAGCAGAGCGGAACCCTGCCTGGTCTTTTTTATACCATCCTCTCACCGTCTGGCGCTGTATCAGACAATGCTCCACTGCTATTCATAGCATTTTTCATGGCCAACTTTTTTGGAAATGGGTGGCCAGGTCCTTCTTACTAGTCTGTCTTAGTCTGGTAGCTCTGCTGAAAACTGTCCACCATGGGTGACCCTGCTGATATTTGAAATACCGGTGGCATAGCTTTCAGTATCACAGCAACACACAGCCACCACAGTCTGACAAGCAATAGATGGGTGGTGAGTTTCTCTGATGAGGAAACGAACCTGGCCCTGACTGTGAGAGCACTGAATCTTAACTGCTAGACCACCAGGGCTGGCTATCTAATACCATAATAACTAATAATATTTTGTTGAATACTTACAATGTACTGGACACTATCTTAAGTACTATATTATTTAATTCTGACAACATCCTTAGATGGTAGTTACGGTTATTATCCCCATTTTATAGACAGGAAAGCTGGCGCACAGAGAGGTGAGGTAATTTGTTCAAGTTCACAAAGTTTAGAAGTTGGGGAGCCAGGATGCAAACGCAAGTCTGACTCTATAATTTTCATTCAAAGAAAAGATCAGTATTTAGTAATTTGTGGAACTTTAGCCAAGTTCAAGCCTCAGGGTGGGAAACGTGCATCCTTGTGCTCTCATTTCTCTCCTTTACTTCCAGAGTGTTCCTTGGAGGATTGCATTGGGTGGGATTTTTTGAGCTACCTAATGCCCTTCCTCAATAATTTGCCTCACCCAACTCACTAGTAGAAATCCCACTGATGAGGCACACCTTGGATTATGACGGATGTTCACAAAAGAGGATGCCTGATTAAAAATGCAGCTTCCCTGGGGCTTGCCCTGTGGCCTAGTGGTCAAGTTGAGCGTTCTCCACTTAGGCAGCCTGGATTCTCAGGTTCGGTTACTGGACACAGACCTACACCACTCATGGGTGGCCACGCTGTGGTGGCAACCCACATACGAAATAGAGAAAGATTGGCACAGATGTTAGCTCAGGGCCAATCTTCCTCACACAAAAAATAAAGTAAAATTTGAAAAATGCAGCTTCCCTGGCCTCTGCACTATAGATTCAAATTCAGTGATCTGGGCTGGGATTCCAGAGCCCATATTTTAAATAGGGTCTACAGAGAAGTTCTAACCATTAGCGAAATTTGGGAAACAATGACTTAAGATTGTTATTTTCCAGAGATCCCTAATATAAAGCATATGGCGGGGGGAGTTTGCGTCAACAAACGTCTTCAACAACATGTTCACTAGGAGACACTCAGGCAGGAGTGGATTTGGTTTTTGGTTCTAATCTTGTCTTTTCTGCTTTCAAATTTTGTGGTCCTTTGGTTTCAGTTTTCTCATCTTTAAAATGGAGACAATTCAACCCACCTCGCAGGGGTGCTGTGAGGATTAGCATTAATGTTATTGGAAGCATTGTATTTTATACATTATTCTTTTTGTTATTAATTTACCATCTACTACCACATAAACAGGGTCGAATTATTAGCCGAGTGGCCAGTCGCCTTGGATGGTGGAGAGTCAGGCCCTGGGGAATTTCAATAGTATGATCCATTTTGATTTAATGGAGGAAGCTTTCCTGAGTGAGGAAGGGCACGTCCAGATGGGAAGACAGGGCGGAGGGTCTTGGGGAGGTGAAAATCATCCCATGAAAAAGCAGCCCTAACGAGACTTGCCTCTTTAAAAGGCCAATAGTGGTCAGCAGAAGAGTTGGTGATGAATAATCACAAATTTATTACCACTATTGGAAGAAAGACTTGAGTAAGGGAAATCCAATGACTTTGGGAGTAATGATATCTTTGCATACAAGGACCCACCTTTTCACCAGCCTAGTGTTGACAGAAACGATTCTACCTTTCGGGAGAGACCCAACCTCTTGCCTCCAGGGATGAGGTCTTATCCTTATGGGCCTTGATAGGACACATCAGGACATCAAGGTTCCTGGAGTTAGCAATTGAGCACATACAAAATAGATGTCCTCACGTGTCTCTCTTAATCATGTCTCAATCTGCACATCTATAGCAGAGATTTCTTATCCTCTCAGGCCAAAGCGAGTCTCTCTGGAGATGTGCAGCTAACGAAATAATTTAATGGCCGTCAAAACTTTTATATCATTGGCTTTAATCTCAGATAAGTAGGATAAAAGAGTAGCTTTACTAGTGGGAATTATTTCTCTTTAATTTTCTATTTTACTAATTTAAGCAAAATTCATGAGGGCTGAATTGGGGAAACTCATGAGTTCCAAAGCTTCCGGGCATCTTATATATTATTGGCTGTGGACTTATACTTTAGGGGGCGCCACTCATTTGAAATATAAAATGAATCATTATATTGGGCAGTGGGGGAACAAGGTGACCATGCATGAATGTTCCCCAAGTACCCACCTTCCAACACAGTGGTCTTGGATGTCATTGTAGAATTGTCTGAGAACTCAGTATATGTCCTGACCTCACCTGGAAGGTTCTGAGCAGGTGGCCTAGGGGAGGCCTCAAGACCCAGCATTTTTAAAAAGCTTCTCCCAGTGGTTTGAATGCACACCAGAATTTAGAGAACCACTGTTCTAGTGGATTTCATGGTTTTGTTTGTCCAGAAGAACTTGGCAGCATCAGCACCCGCAGCTGGTTCTGCTCCCTCTAGATCTCCTCCAGCTTTTCTTAATCCTGCACCAGGTTGTGTGCCAGTTTATCCACTGGCCATTCCATATTCCATCTGCCCTTGGCAAGTGCCTTGGTTGGTCCAGGTTCCTTGCCTGGTGGGGTGACCTGAACCTTTCTTCCTGAAAAGCCTGGCTGTTAGCAGTCCTGCCTGAATCGAGCCGTTGTAGTTTTCCACTGAATTTTATCACAGCATATGGGAGGCCTGAGAGATGCCCCGGCATTCCACACGTATTCCTTCTGACCTCCATTGTGTGGTTGCAGCCTGATTTTCTCTTGCGAGTCAGGATCAGTCACCCCAAACACTACAGTGACCCCTTTGCCTGTTGATTCACTGGAGGGAGAAGCCAACGTGGCCAGGTGGCAGCCCCAGGTTTCACTTCAGTGGAACCCCTGCTGTGTCCCCTGTGGAAGCGTCCTCCCTTGGGGACTAAGACCTCTCCACCAGCGGGGTCCAAAGTTGTGGAGGTGGGAAGCAAAACGCTGGCTACGGATCACCAGGGAGAACAGTGAGAGGAGCCACTCCCGTCCCCACTCCTTGATGCTGGGCCTCTGAATCCTAGCCACGGGAGAACCAGCAGCATATGGGTCACTGACTTGAGGACACATTGCCCTAGCCCTGCCAGATACTGTCACCCAGTTGACAACACAACTAGGTCCTCCAAAGGCCATCAACTGTTCTATGAAACCTCTGCTTTAGGTTGATAAGACAAGTGAATTCTGTGATCACAAGCCCATTGCTGTCCTCGTTTGCTGTGAAGTAGTTCCTCTATCAAAGCAATGCTGTGTGAATAAGGCATTTTGTAAGTCCACGGGTGATGCTTTTGGCAGAAGCATTGTGGGTAGGAAGGCGTGTCCATACGCAGAATAAGGGTCTATTTCAGAAAGAACATATGATGGCAGTGGTGCGAGGAAGCCTAATTTATACAAATACATTCTCTTGGAGAAACTTTTTAGATACACAATATAGATAGGAAAATCCCAATTCACTCTGCTCCCTTACTTTCCCCCTTCCCCTGTCTATGCACAATTCCAATATTCTCTCCAGAGCTTTCGACTATTAACCTTTGGACTTGTATTCTCTCTACTTTTCCCTGTGCACTTATACATATATATATCCATACATGAACAGAGCTTTTTTCTTTAAATCTGAATGGACTTCTATTACACATACTATTTTAGAACTTTCTATTAAAATTCTTTTTCTTCATTAACTCCCCACATATTGTTTTGATGTGCAGGGAAGTTTATGTGTGAGATCTCTGTCTCTACATCTGTGTCTACATCTACAGATAGGTCTACAGCTACATTACATCTATGTCTCCATCTCCAACGATATCTACAGCCACATCTATTACCTATATAAAGTACTGTAAGGCAATGAATAGCCATGAATGCACCAGTGAACCCAGAACAACAACATAACTAGTAACTGATATCTATTTTTATATTTCTTATCTATTCCATTCTCCTGCATCTATCCTTAGGTAACCACTTTCTGAAGTTTTGCAATAAGCATTCCATTGCTTTTCTTTTAATAACTCAAAAAAATTTGAAATAGTTTAAGATTTAGAATAAGGTGTAAAATAATAGAGAGTTCCCATGTACCATTTACCTAGTTTCTCCCTTGATAATGTCTTACATAAGCATAGCACGTTGTCAAAACCAGAAAGTTAAGGTTGGTGTAATAACATAAACTCAGGTACAGACCTTATTTGGATTTCACCAGTTTTATAAGCACTCTTTTGTGTGTATGTGTATGTGTGTGAATAGTTACATGAAATTTTATCATGTGTAGATTACAGTAGCCATCAACACAACCAGGATACAGAACTGTTCCATCACTACAACTCTAGCAACCACTGATCTATTCTCCATCACTGTAATTCTGTCACTTCAAGAATGTTATATAAATGGAATCATAGAGTATGTAACCCTATGAGATTGGCTTTTTTTCACTCAGCAGAATGCCCTTGAGATCCCTCCAAACTGTTGCATGTACCAATATTTTATTCCTTTTGTGTGTATGAATCTTTCTGGGATAAATACCCAGGACTGCTGTTGCTGGGTAAGGTAAAGGTATGTTTACCTTTATCAGAAACAGCAAAACTGTTTTTCAGAGTGGTTGAACCATTTTACATTCCCACCAGCAATGTATGAGAGATCTGATTGCTCCACATTCTCACCAGCACTTGGTATGATCAGTAATTTTTCTTTGCACGATTCTAATAGATGTGTAGTAATATTTCACCATAGCTTTAATTTGCATTTCCCTAATTGCTAATGATGTTAAACATCTTTTTATGTACTTGTTTGCCGTCCATATATACTCTTTGGTAAAGTGTCTTTTCAAGTGTTGTGCTTGTTTTTCTAATTGGATTTTTTTCCCTTACTGTTAAGGTTGGAGAGTTCTTTATACAATCTGGATGCAAATTCTTTGTTGGACATGTGATTTGCAAACATTTTATCACAGTCTGTGGCTTGTCTTTTCCTCCTGTTAACGGAGACTTGCACGGAGCGAAAGTTTTCACTTTTGATGAAGAGCCATTTACCAATGTTTTTCTCTTGTGGATCATGCCTTTGTCGTTGTGTCTAAGAACACTTGACCTAACCCTAGGGTAATGAAGGTTTTCTCCTAAAAGTTTTAAGTTTGACATTTAGATCTATGATCCATTTTGAGTTAATTTTTGTATAAGGTATGAAGTTTAGGTCAAGGTTCTTTCTCACCTGTTAATATACAATTATTTCAACACCAATTGTTATAAATACTATCCTTCCTCCATTGAATTGCTTTTGCACCTTTGTCAAAAATCAGTTGGCAAAACTTGGTGTGGGTCTATTTCTGCACTCTCTATTCTGTGCTGTGATCTAAGTGTCTATCTGTCTGCCAACACTGTACTGTCTTAATTACTGTAGCTATACAAATAAGTCTCGAAATCAGGCAGTGTGATTCCTCCCACTTTATTCTTTCCCAAAATTATTTTGGCTATTCTAGTTCCTTTGTCCTTTCATATAAATTTCAGAATCAATTTGTCTATATCTACAAAGAATCTTGCTGGGACTTTGATCAATTTAGGGATGATTGACATTTTTTCTATTTTGGGTCTTTCAATTAATGAACACGGTATGTCTCTCCATTTATTTAGGTTTTTTAGTTTTTTGATTTTTTTTTACTTTCTTATCAGCATTTTGTAGTTTTTAGCATACAGATCCTATACATGTTTTGTTAGATTTATACCCAGTATTTCTTTTTCTTTTTAGCAATTATAAATAATATTGTGCTTTTAATTTGTTTCCAATTGTTCATTGCTAGCACTGATTGTTAGAATGATTGCTTTTCATGTGTTGTCTTTGAATCCTGAGAATCTGCTAAATTCACTTAATAGTTCTAGGCATTTGGGTTTTTTTTTTTTTTTTCGTAGATTCCTTGGGATTTTCTAGACAATCATGTTCTCTGCAAATAGGGACCATTTATTTCTTCCTTTCCAACTTTATGCTTTTGATGTCCTTTTCTTTCATTCAAATATATCCCAACTTATTTATTCATTCTTTTGTTGATGGGAACCCAGTTCTTACTTTATCCTAAGTACCTCTTCTGATTTCGGTACAAATTCACACTCTATCCAAATCCCTAGGGGCCAGAAGTGTTTTGGAACTCTGAATTTTTTGGATTTTAGAAAGGTAGTTCGCTGCACTTACTGAACATTTCATAACACACCCAGTGGGATTTGGAGCAGCACCTTGCAAACAGATACATTAATTTTTTGCAAATAAATAAATATTCACACTAAGTGAGATAAATAACGTCTAAAAATAGCTTCCCATTAGCTCTGGTCAGGTTTTGCTACAAATGAATTGTGTCCTACTTAGAAAAAGAACTTTCTGTTTTGAGAGGCTTTTGGATTTAGAAATTGCAGATATGTGATTGTGGATCTTTATTATTTGACTTGGAGTTTGGTGTTTCTTTGAATTTGTTTTTCCTCACCTGTAGTTTTCTCCTAAGTGTGTTTGGAGTTTCTCTTCTCACTCAATTTCCTTTCTTCATTCTGTCTTGCGGGAATTCATGATTTCTGGTCTGTTAGTGGTGTCTGTTCTCATTTACTATGATAACCTTATTCTTGGTTTTAGCCACTTTTCTGTCATTTAAAGGGATTTGGGGTTGGAGAGTTTAAGATGTGTTTTCTTCTGTCACCTTGATCCAATATCCCAGATCATCTATTTTCTGCTTTATATATTCATGATATGCAGACATGTACACACATGCACACAAACACAGTTTTTTTTTAATAATATAATGACCATGTGCCACTTATGTAATTAGTAAGTAAATGTGGCCTTGAGGCAGGTATAATCAGGATGCCACCCCCCCAGCAAGGTGGGTATTGGCCATTTTACTTTGAAGAGAACCAAGGAACAACAGAGAGGGAAGGGGCTTGCCAAACAGAGCTGGGCCTTTTCCCAGAGCTTCACCACTTCACCAGATGTGGAACACAAGGACTCAGAAAAAAGACTGGAGGGAACTGCCAAAATGCCAGCACTGGTTATCTGTGGTTGGTCAGATCATGGAAGACATTTACTGTCTTTCTTCTACTTTTCCATATTTTCCAAATTTTCTACAGTGATCCTGTAGACTTTTTTTCTTTTTACATTTTTGTAAAATTTTTTATGGCTTGATGAAAAATAGATTGCTCAATTCTCACATCTACTTTTTGCATTTAGTCTGTTGCACTATATTGTATTGTTGAATTATATAAAGAAAAATCTGGCCTCATGTGGATAAATAGTTGGAAAGGTAAGGACTCACAGACACCCCAAAAAGATCTTGCAAATTGCCAGGTCGTTGGATCACAATTTGATAATCATTTTTCTGGAGTAAAATTAGTGTACTACATACGTTTTTTAAAGTGTACAATTCAGTGGTTTTTAGTATATATATGGAGTTGTGCAACCAATATCACAATCAATTTTAGAGTATTTTCATTACTTCAAAAAGAAACTCTATATCCCTTTGCCATCCACCCTCCAGCCCCTCATCCTCCCCAGCCCTGAGCAATTACTAATCTACTTTCTCTCTATATTTTCCCATTCTGGACATTTCATATAAATAGAATCATATAAGTGATTTTTCTTGTGTTTGACTAGCTTCTTAGCATAATGTTTTTAAGATTTATGTATGTTCTACCATATACTTCTTCTTTTTTATGACCAAATAATATTCCATTGTATGGATATACCACATTTTGTTTATCCATTCATCAGTCGAGGGACATTTGAGTTGTTTCCACTTTCTAGCTGTTGTGAATAATGCTTCTATGAACATTTGTGTGTAAATTTTTGTGTGGATATATGTTTTCAATTCTCTTGGGAGAATTCCTGGTAGTGGAATTGCTGGGTCAAAAGATAACTCTGTATTTAACCATTTGAGGAACTGCCGGATTATTTTCCAAAGTGACTGCACCATTTTACATTCACAATTGTGTAAATGACCATATAGATTTCTATAGTAAAATACATTTGTATTTTCTTTTTCAAAAGAAAAAAAAGAAACATACTGAAAAATAGTTGTGGGTTCTAATTTTGTGTCTTTTGCAAGGAGCAGGTCCGCCTTGTCTTTATCAATAAAATGGGAACAACCAATGGTACCATCTGGAATTCTCCGACAGGCACAACAGGTCTGTGCTTGCTAAATACCATGAACGGAGTTCTTGCATGGAAACTCTTTGAACCTGAAACTGAGTCGTACTCAGTGACCATGGATCCTCAGTCTTAGGAAAGCCTTAATCAGCCCTGGCCAGGGAGGCAGAACCGATACAGGAGTATGTGGGGTCTGCCCCCAACTCTCAATTAAAGGGCAGTTTATGCAACATGCCTTCTTTTTGAATCAGAGCCAGGGTCATTGTTGGGCTGAGGTAACATTAATTATTTTTCCGCTTGTCGGATTCCATGAAAAAGATGTGAAAATGGCCTGTTTGTGAAAGAGTGCAGGCAGAGGCTGTGAGCTGATTATGTCAAACCTAGTCAAAGCTTCCTTGGTGTGGGAGATTGTAATCAACAAAGCATGGCGGCATCTGCGCCCCTTATGTGAGGAGCCCCATCCCGCCTGGCTCCCCAGCAGAGAGGAGAAGCCAGTTTTAACCCCTGCTGGACTGAGTTGCATTGACTGTGTGGAGAAATTTTACTCTTGTCAATTATCTAGTACGTGTTTAGTGGACAGAGCAGTGAAGGGGGTAATTATCCTTGTTTTGTGGGAGAGAAGACATTGAATTGCTCCTTTGATAGAACAGCATCAATTCTTTCTGTGACTTGGGCAGCCACATAGATGGGTCAAGGCACAGAGTTGCAAAGCTTGAAAGATACAGAAATAAGCTGGAAAAAAAAAAGGCTGAAAAAGACCTCAGAGATCGTTAGCAGGGTGCTCCAGACTTTCTACACAGGTGGGGCTTAGGGACAGTGTTCTGGTTGAAAGAAGTGTCCCAAAGTGGCAAATGACCAGCACTTGCTTTATGCAAGATTGAGAGATCTTCAGTTGTCGTATCAAAGATCTGGGTAAAGCAGCTGACGATGCCATGGGCAAGCTGAAGCCCATCATCCAATACTGCCCTGCCCCTGCCCTTGGCAATCATTTGATCCAATGATCATCAAATGTGTTGGACTGAATTTTCTTTTTTTATAACCAGTATTTGTGTCCCCTTTCCTTTCTTGTAGTGAAATACATTGATGATAAAGCCTACTTACATACATGACAATAAAATATCATATGCCATCAACATAAAATAGATCGTTACTGATCTACAATGACATAAAGAGCTTACACCAGAAATGAAAATCAACTACATCACTAAGCACACTATTTAGCTGACCTTTTTTCATAGCAAGACTTTCTTGATGAAGAAAGCAAGATGTTGATGTGCATGCTGGTGTAGGTTCCTTATCTCATAGCACACTGGCACTTCAAGTAGCATTGCTCTAGATGACATAATGAAGTAATTAGACGCTTGAACCCATTCATAGAGTCAACATGGATGTGACAGCTACAAGTGAAGACTGATATACAAGCATGTATCATTGGCAATTTAATTAAAACCTATGAGTACTGTTATCATTGGTGATATGATTTTCCAAAATTATAGTAAAGATCTTGGTAAAATTCTGAATATATAAAGTACAATCTTCTCTTGATTCACAATGTAGTTACATTCCTGGAAATTTCAGCGCATATTAAACCATTTGTGTGCAGTTCAGGATTCGGTTCTAGGCTCAGATAATTGGTAGCAGGTTTTTCATCTCCTACATGAATGTCCAGAGAACATAAGAGATCATGCAACAGGTGGGACAATTGTTCAAGGTGAAAAACTACCCTGCACACTGCAAACCTCTAGCATCCATAGTCCCTTCACTCTCCATGTCAGTAGCGATCCCACAATCATTGACAAACAAAGATGCCCTTATGCATTTCCACAATGCTCTACAGCGGCAGTACCATCCAGTGTAAAACAAAACCCTAAACTTCACAGATGGTCCTAGGAGGGAAGTGGCTTCCTCAAGGTTACACATGAGATCAAGGGAACACCAGGACGAGAATTTAGATGCTTGACTCCTAATTCAGTTCTATGGTCACCAGCCCAAAGTTTCCTAAGGATACTGTCTACACTCAGCCCTGCCCATTTCTGCTTCCTGGTGACCAGTCCCGCTGGCCATTCACTCAGTATTGCTGTAAAGCACTAACGATCTAAAATGTTAACTTAAACCCTTGAAAGTCTCTCGGCAAGGTTGTGATAACGTGCCCCCAGGTGATTCCGATGTAGAACGTCTATGGCTTGCTCTCACTTTGAGAACGATTCCCTAAAGGTAGTGTTAGAAAACCTATGAAAAAAATGGTTCCATGGTCAGATATGTTTTGGAAATCCTGTATTAGTCAAAGGTGAAAAATTCTTTTTCAGAACCATTAATAAGTAAACGTAAATGTAAATCTCCAAGATGGAGTATGACTTGACTCATTTTCCAGATTTATTTGATCATGAACTGTCCTCGTCCCCTTCTTTGTTGTTTTTTTGGAAATGAGCAGCTTTGAGTAGCTTGTTTCTGTTGAGATGTAGATTATTCACATCTCTATCCTCATTTTGTAGATAAAAGAGAGAAGAGAATAGATACTGACTAAAGTGAGAAGTTTAAAAAGGCTATGGGGGATTTGTGTCTTATTTCAAATAGAAAATAAAGGAAAGAGATATTTGATCCTTTTCACTTTAATTTTCCAAGCCCCATAAGGACAAGTTCATGTCTTATTTTCTTGTTGTTTGTTTGGTTCTTTCCATTGCTTGAGCACAGAGCCTTGCCCACAGTTATTACTCAAGTAATCCTTGTTAAATGAATTACTTAATAGATTAAATAATCAACAGCAGTCTACTTAAAAGGTGGTGGGATAGCTTCAGGTTGTTCTGTGAAGTGGAATGTTTCCTTGTATTTTTTAGGAGCAGGGAGATCAGAGAACTCAGTCAGCAACTCTACAACAAGAGCATCACAGAGCCAGGAAAACTTTTTAACCTCCACATATAATACTAACGATAATCAAGATGGGCAGGAACAGTTGTGTAGGTCATGCACTGCACAAACTATTCGGGCACGATTCACTATTTCCAAGAAGTGTGTTCACGATTGGGTAGGGCTGACAAGACGTATGCATAGAAATAACTAAAGAACAATCAAAGAGATTTTGTAGCTGTTTTACATGCTAGGGGGGACGATGGTTCAAGCTTTGGTGTATTTGTTTATATTATGTTTAACTTTGATTGGCCTTATGGGGTGCAAGTAGTCATGGACTACAGGGAGTAGATTGTGGGTGTTCAGCAAATTTTTCTGTAATAAAACCTTGTTGTTCCAAACCTGCTCACTTTCTGCATAGTACCACTTCCTGGTCAAAAGCTAGATTCTTGTGCCTTTGACCAGGCAGTTCCCTCTACTTAAATCACCCTTTCCTCGGGTCTTCCTGACACGCTGCAACTTATCCTTCAAGGCCCAATTAAATGTCACCTCTTCTCTGGTTTTCTGAGACCTCTCTTTGGCATTTACCTGCCAACGGCTGTGCCATCGCGTTCCCTCATGCCTGAGCCATCAGAACTTTTTACAGAGACTACTAGCACATTTATGAAAAGCAGGAGAGGGAAATAGTTATGTGCTTTAAGTCAGATAGGGCAGGGTTCAAAATCTGGATCTCCCACTGATCACTGTGACATTGGTAACTAACCTTTCCTAAGGTTCGGATTTCTCTCCTTTAAAATGAGAATGGTAATAGCTCCTCTTTCATGAGATTATGCTGATGTTTGAGGAGATAATGTCCAGATAGGAAACGTATCTGCCTTGCATTGCTCCAAAAGAGAAATTGAACTCATTATCATGTTTCAATGAGAACATTCTTGAGAGAAGATTTCCATGTTTATGTTTTATCCTAGGAAAATTATCAAATATTTACCAGCAGTACTTATTTGTTTAAGAAGATTAATTAATGGTTAAATTATAAAATGCATCTTTTATGTCTTTCTTCTGCCTCCAAACTCTTTCTTCTTCTTTGTTCATAATGATCTACCCCTGCCCAATTCATCAGTTGAGATGGTAGCAGTAATTTATTTGAGAAAATGAAAAGGTGTGGTAAAACTGTCATGGTTCTGTTATCAATGGTTGGAGAACCCTAGGAATCTACTAATTCTTACCCCCTTAAGGTATGGTATGCCATACTATAAAAACATTAACATCCAGGGTTTAGCATGGGTTGGGTTATTTTGACCAGAAAAGTGGACCTGGCGTTTATAGAGCTGGCATTCCCAAGGACACACCAGAGCAACGGATCCCATGCTTGACAAAGGCTGAGCAATTCACCGTGTGTAATACCGTAGTCTTCTCTTATCCACGGTTTCGCTTTCTGCGGTTTCAGTTACCCCCCCATCAACTGCTCCAAAAATAACGCTACGTCACAATGCCTACGTCATTCACCTCACTTCATCTCATCATGGACGCGTTGTATTGTCTCACATCATTGCAAGAAAAAGAGGGGTGACTACAGTCTAATATGATGTTTTGAGAGAAAGAGACCACATTCACATAACTTTTATTACAATATATTGTTCTATTTGTTCTATTTTATTATTAGTTATTGTTGTTAATCTCTTACTATGCCTAATTTGTAAATTGAACTTGTATAGGAAAAAACATAGTATATATAGAGTTCGGTACTATTTCCCTCTCCTGCTTTTCATAAATGTGTTAGTAGTCTCTGTAAAAAGTGCTGATGGCTCGGGCGTTAGGGAACACGATGGCACGTTCATTGGCAGGTAAATGCCAAAGAGAGGTTTCAGAAAACCAGAGAAGAGGTGACATTTAACTGGGCCTTGAAGGATAAGTTGCAGTGTGTCAGGAAGCAGAGGGAACTGCCTGGGCAAAGGCACAAGAATCGTGGTTGCAGGAATCCACTGGGGGTCTTGCAACGATAACGGGCTACTCTATCGCAGCAATAGGCAAGCCTTTCTCCAGCCTGACTAAGGGAGAGCATTAAAAAGTGGGGCCTGAATCAACACACTGTTCATTCCCTGGGTGAGATTCAGTATGGGACTACTTTCCAGCTTTTGATCAGTTCTCCAGATACACCTTAAGAAATTCAACCCACAAGCAAAGTCTATGCTTAGTCTGTATAAAAAGCAGTGACTGTCAGCTTCTAGGTGTTTCAGTAAGAGCTGTGTTAAATACTGAATACAACCACTGCCCCTCTGTCTTTTAAAATTCAGATGCCTACAGGAGCAAGGTAAGGAACATAAACACTTATTGGGCCAGATAATAGTATTGCAGTAAGAGGTAAGGACTGAGGGGCATTGGCAAGTGATGCCCATCAACGCCATTGAAGGAAATGTCATTTCTTATTAAGGAAAACATTCTTTGGGCACCCCCTCCCCAAAAAAACGCATGAGTGGACTGAGTTTGGCCATTGGCCACCAGGCTGTGCCCTTTGCTTAAGGCTTCTTTTAGACTGTACTGAAATGCCAGGAGGGGCCTTGCACAGATGAGGAAGATGAGGTAAACGGCAGAGGTGTGAGAAACAGTTCAGTAGACTTCTAATACCACTAAGAAAAAGAGTAGCTTAAGCTCCATGAATGGTAACTAACATTCTGCCTCAATGACAATACAGCAGAGTGGGAACTGTGGCCAATTGGAGAATGCATACCCCTCATTTTTGGTTTGCTTTTAACTTTTCATTACGCACATTTAAAAATACAAAATAAAGAGATAGTATAATGAACCCCTTGAGCCTGTCACCCAGCTCATCAGTCCTGGCCAGTGTGGAGGTCCTTGCCCATTTTGGCACCTGTTGAGTGGGAGCAGGCACCACTCCACCCCACCTGAGAGTTTTACACCAGAACATGGAGCCAGCACTGCCAGATTTTTAACAGAAGTTAGACATTTTGATTTTTATTTGAAACCTCCTGATTTTCATATGTTGGCAATTAGTTTAAAATTTTTAATACATTGTAGAGGTCAAGATTGTGCTGCCTGTTGCTGATAATAGCATATACTTTGGTAATAACATGTACTTGGAGAAAATGCTGGTCATGGGAAAGGTAATGCAGTCAATGCTGAGCTGATTCTGGGCCCCTTAAATATTCCTGGGTGCAAAATCATTGCCCCAGGGGGTGGGCCACCACTGGGCCTAGACATAGCTGTGTGATGGCCCTCCTAGTGTAGTGTCGTCAGTCCTTCAGGGATTTGTTCACAACTTTCCCTCTTCCCTTAGACACTGAGCTCCTTGAGGAAACTCCTGGAGGGAACTCACAGTCTCTCCCAGGGCCCAGCAGATAATGTTAACCAATAGAGTTTTGAGGAATGAATGAACGAATAAAAACACAAGAACGTTTCTTGTTATGCTTGAGTCTTAAAGTCACTTCCGACACCACCAAAAGGAGTTGTCTCCAGGTCCACTGATATGACTATTATTTTCCTTGTTGCTTAGAAAAAAAATTTATTAGGAAATGCACTATTCTCACTAATTAAAATTTGAGTAATTAATGCAATGTATTTTCTAAACTGATCTACATTTTTGTTTTTTAGGTCATGAGTTGGTTAATTCACCAAGAATAATGTGATTTGTGGCCACCTCAGAAAATAAAAACATACAGTATTGATAATTAGATGGTGTTGAACAGTAATGTTTGAACACAGAAGATTGTCAGCTATTTGAGACTGAGGACTATGCTGTAGACTTTAAAAAAATTGATATATAATTCACATACCATAGGATTCATCCTTTTAAAGTGTACAATTCAGTGGCTTTTAGTATTTTCACAAAGTTGTACAATCATTACCACTATCTAATTCCAGAACATTTCATCACCCCCAAAAGAAGCCCTTTACCTGTTAGTAGTCATTCATCACTCCCTTCTCCCTCCAGCCCCTGGCAACCACTAACCTACTTTCTGTTTCTATGGATTTGCCTATTCTGGACACTTCATGTAAATGGAATCATACAATATGTGGTTTTTTGTGTCTGGCTTCTTTCACTTAGCATGTTTTTAAGGTTCATCCATGTTATAGCATGTATTGGTACCAAATTCCTTTTTATGGCTACATACTATTCCATTGATTGGATATACTATGTTTTATTTATCCATTCTTCAGCTGATGGACATTTGGGTTGCTTCTACTTTTTGGCTATTATAAATAGTGTGGCTGTGAATATTCATGTCCAAGTTTTTGTGTAGACATACATTTTCAGTTCTCTTGGATATGTACCTAGGAATGGAACTGCTGGGTCATGTAATAATTCTATGTTTAAATTTTTGAGAAACTGCCAGACTTTTTCAAAGCAACTGCACCATTTTACATTCCCATTAGCCATATCTGAGGGTTCCAATTTTTCCACATCGTTGTCAACACTTGTTATTCTCCATCGGTTTGATTATAGCCATCCTTGTAGATGTGGAGTGGTATCTCATTGTGGTTTTGATTTGAATTTTCCTAATGACAAATGAGCACATCTTTTCACGTGCTTATAGGCCATTCGTATATTTTCTTTGGAGAAATGTCTATTTAAATCTTCTATAATTGGGTTATTTGTCTCTATATTGCTGAGCTGTAATTGTTCTTTATAAATTCTGAATACTAGGCCATTATCAGATATATAATGTGCAAATATTTTCTCCCATTCTGTGAGTTCTTTTCTTGATGATGTCCTTTGAAGCACAAAAGTTTTTAATTTTGAAAAAGTCCAATTTATCTATTTTTTTCTTTTGTTGCTTGTGCTTTTGGTATCATATCAAAGAAATCATTGCCTAATTCAAGGTCTTGAAGGTTTATACTGCTTTCTTCTAAGAGTTTTATAGTTTTAGCTCTTACATTTAGGTCTTTGATCCATTTTGAGTGAACTTTTGTATATCATGTGAATAGAGGTCCAAATTCATTCATTTGCATGTAGATATCCAGTTGTTCCAGCAACATTAGTTGAAAAGACTATTCTTTTCCCATTGAAGGTCTTGGCATTAGACTTTTAAAATTTTATTTCTTGTAGAACTGAACACAGTTCCTTTTACCTGGTAAGCAGGCAAATATATTTGTTGAATTAAAGTGGACTTCTGAGTAATTGAAGCTCTTTTTTACCTAAGAGCTAAAACTTTCACAGAGGACTTTACCCAAAGGGGTAAAACTTTTTTCAGGAGTTTGGGTACATGGCTCTGCAATGGAGTTCCTATTTGTTCCTGGGCTGAACCAAATCTTCTCAGAAATACCAGAGAACAGTTTCACCAATGAGGGGTTAGAGTGTTGTTTTGGTCTCCACTTTCTGGTGTGCAGAATTGGGCTAACAAGGTGATTCTTTTCCAAGAAGACTTTGGGAAAGGGTTTTATACTCTCCGGTGCAGGCAATCTTTACCAGGGTGAGCAGATACAGGGCCCAGGCACCATTCCCTGCCACTCTACTGCCCCAGCACACCTCACCGATAGATCCTGGCCCTCTTTCCTGCCAAGCCCAGAGAGGATCTCACAATCTTCCCCAACACTGGACCCCAGGCTGACCAGGCACTCAATCTAAATGGGAACAAAAACAAAACTTATTTGCCTAACCCTACTGAGTCAAAGAGATCCCCAAAGGTAATATGGCAAGTTATGTGATTATGTAGCTCACTGAGACATAGTGCAGCAAGTGATCAAAGACTTTTCAGAAAAATCTTAAGCTTTATTTAAACTGGGTTATATTATGAATTGTAGTATTTGATTTTCCAAGTTCATGCTAGTTTACATTTGTCAAATTTGTTCATGATATAATGTGCTTATTATATAACACTTGGTTTGGATTATAATATTTGGGGTAGGATTTTTGCTTATGTGTTATAATGTTTCTTTTTTCCTTTTTTTTTTAAGGGCATCCATTTATCCTACCACACAACAAGAAATCCAGATGCAGATGGGCTTGACATTCCCTTTCTCCAAGGTTCTCTGGGATCTTCCACTCTCCGAGAACACAGACTTCTTTTCTCAGCATCAGTCTGTTTGTTGTCAGAGAGAACTGCCTGCCCCTCAGGCCTCCCCACAAACCACCTGAACGAGTAGCATGGCCAGCACAGCTGTCACCAGGCACTGGAGATCAGGTGACACCCCCCAGGAGACAGTCCGTGTAGATGGCACCACTATCAACCTGGCTGAGGTCCCCATGGGCATCCCTTCATCTCTGTGAAGGGGCATCAAGCAGGCATGCTGCACCTTTGCAGACTGCCCTGAATTTGCCCGGGGTGGCAGTGGTGGGAAGTGCCAGCTAGCACAGAATGAGGGGGAGCCCAGGTAGCAATTAAGTGGGGATAAATAGCCATTACCAAGGAGGCCTGACAACTGCAGAAGACCGCAGTCTATTCACGAGCAACTGCTTATTTTCCCATTGATCCTCGGCGGGATAGGGCCTTGCCTTCTGCAGCGCCCCAAATAATAGGCTCTCAAAGCCCAGTGCTAAGAGGTGGCATCTGAGAAGAATCCGCTCAGGTCTTCCTGTCTGTTTCATCTTAAGGCCTGCCAGGAGTAGAGATAATTACGGGTCTGAGATTTTGTTCCATCACAGACAATGGAGGGATCAACAGATGCCTCTCTGAAATCAGATTAAAAATTTTTTAAAAGGTTTCATCTCAGGAGGATACCAGCATTTCCCACAGGTTTCAGTTGGATGAAAACAGAAAGAGAGAGACGGAGAAGGAAGAAAGGAAGGAAGGGAGGGAGGAAGGAAGGGAAACTTGAAATCAACGTGGAGGGTGCTTAACAGACTTTGCTTTCCTATTGCCTCCCCCCAGATATCTTTCCCTTGGCCTGTCACACTACCTAGAAGGCTCCCATTCAGGACTCATTCCAAATGGAACCAAGAATCCCCCATGGATGCCCAAGCCCCTTTGCAGTCACTACCCACCCCAGTTAACCATGATCTGATCTCTATCACCATATATCAGTTTTGCCTATGTTTGAACTTCATATAAAAGGAGTACATTGTATGTAGTCCTTTCGTTTGGCTTCAGTTCATTGTTTTTTATTGCTGAGTAGTATTTCATTGTGTAGATTTACCTCAATTTGTTTATCTATTTACCTGTTGATGGCCATTTGATTGTTTCCGGTTTTTGGCAATTATAAATAAAGCTACTATGAACATCTATATGAAAGTCATTTTGTGGATATGTTTCTACCTAGAAGTAGAATTTGCTGGATCCAGGAGGGGTGAATTTATAATTTTTATAAGAAAGTCACAATCTGGTTTTCAAAGGAAGTTGCACCATTTTTCCTTCCTATCATCTTGTTCCACATCCTTATCAACTCTTGTAATTATCAGCCTTTTAAAATTTCACTGTTGTGTTTTTCATATGCATTTCCTTGATAACTCATGATGTTGAATATAATTTTATGTATTTATTAGCCGTTTATACATTTTCTTTGGTGAAATTTCTGGTTAAGATTTTGACCATTTTAAAATGGGTTGTTTTTCTTATTACTGAGTTGTATGGATTCTTTTCATATTGAGAGTCAAGACATTTGTCACATATATGCATTGTGAATATTTTCTCCCAGTCTGTGGCTTGCCTTTTTATTATCTTTGAAGAGTAGAAGTATGATGAAGTCAAGTTTCTTTTTTTCTTCTTTAATGGTTAAATTTTTTTGTGTCTTGTACAAGAAATCTTTGCTAACCCTAATATTACTCTTTTTCTTTTTCCCCTGGAAGCTTTATAGTTTTGACTTTTATGTTTGGTCTGGGAGCCATCTCAAACTAATTTTATGAATGGAGTGAGATTAGGGTTGGTGTTCATTTTTTTCCTTAAAATATACACAGTTGTTCCAGCACTGTTTGTTAAAAAGACTTTCCTTTCTCCATTGAATTGACTCGGCATGTTGGCTGAAAATCAGTTGATCAAAAATAGGTGGGTTCCCTTCTGGATTCTTCATTCAGTTTTATTGGGACAATGGAAATTAACATTAGAGGCTTCTAATCCATGAATGTAGCATTCCTCTCCATTTTTCAGGTCTTTAATTTCAGCAATGTTTTGTTGTCTTCAGTGTAGAAGTCTTAACACATCTTTTGCTAAATTCCATCCTATATAGTTGATGTTTTTTGATGTTATTTTAGTTTTCAGTTGTTTGTTGCCTATATTCTAGAAATACAATTAATTTTTGTGTATTGACCTTGTATCTTGCAATCTCGCTAAATTCACATATAAGATCTAGTAGTTATTCTATAGATTCCCGTAAGGTTTTCAACATACACAATCAAGTCATCTGCAAATATTGACCGTTTCAGGTCTTCCTTTCCAATCCCTATGCCTTTTATTTCTTTTTTATGCCTTAATTTTGAATAAAACTGGTAAAAGCAGACATTTTTGCCTTGTTCTCAGACTTAGTGAGAAACGGTTTTATATTTCACCATTAACTATGATATTAGCTGTAAGTTTTTGTAGTTCCTTTAATCAGGTTGAGGAAGTCCCCTTCTCTTAGTTTGCTGAGAGCTTGGAATGTGAAAGAGTGTTGTGTGTCACATGCTTTTTCTGCATTTATTGAGGTTTTAGTATCAGGGTTACATTGAAATCGTAAAACAACTTGAGAAGTGTTTCTTCCTTTATTTTTCGGAAAGAGTTTGTGTACATCTGGTATTATTTCTCTCTTTAATGTTTGATAGAATTCACCAGTTGAAGTCATCTGGTCCTGGACATTTCTTTGTGGGTTTTAATTATAAATTCAGTGTATTTAATGATGTGGAGCTATTTAGATTTTTTTATTTCTCCTTGTGTCCGTTTTGATGTTATGTTTTTGAAGGAATTTGTCCATTTCATCTAGGTTTTTGATTATATTGGCATGAAGTTTTCATATGCTCCTCGTATTATTTATTTATATCTATAGGATCTATGATGAATAAAAAGAACATTCCTACATTGAATGGGAAATTCCAGGATTAATAAACTATCATGGAAAGAGAGATAGTATGAGTCTTCTCTGCGGTCCTCTGCTTCTAGATTTCTTAGTTCTTCAGCTTTGGGTCAAAACCAGGAATCGTTTCTCTCCTGTAACATCCTTTTGTCTTTACCTCATTTTCCTTTCCTTGCTCTCCTTTTCAGAGGACTTGCTCCAATCTTTTGCTCTATTGCAAATGAACCTAAAATGGCAACTTGAATTTGCAATGGTAATTTGAACGCAGTTGTTTCCTTAGCAACAAAAATTCATTTCTGATTCAAACTCTTAAAAATCTCAGAGGTTTAATTAGTACTTTTCCCTGAGCAAGTCATTTATAACCAATATTTTGAAAACTTAACTTTAAAATGGTGAGTTAAGATTATTTTACCCCAGCAGGTGTGTGAGGCATTGGTTTCCCTGGCCCTCTCCCCGTGAACTTCCTAGAATTAAAACTTGCAAAAATGTGTAAGGACATAACGCCCTGGCTGAGGGTATGTGCAACAGCTCCTCCACCCCAGCAAGTTAACCAGGGGTGAAATACTGACCTCAGAAAAGACTGCCATTCTTGCCAATTTTCTGACTATTTTAATCCAATAACAGGCATTGCTTTGTATTAGTAAGATTTCATTTCTGGTTGGGATGCAATACAGGATCAAATAAATCCTCCTCCCTAACTACCTGCTCCTCTACTTCCAACACACACACACACACACACACACACACACACACAGAGTAGTGTTCTGCACTGTTTCTTCTCCAAATTATCAAATTATGCTGTGGTCAAAAGGTATTTGGTCCCATCCAGTCCCTCTCAGTTTGTGGTAGGACTAATTTGTTAATGGGGCTCCAGAAGGAAAGTGCCTAATGTTTCTTCTAATTGGACATGACTGCTTCAGAATGACTGCGGCTGGCAGCCAGCTCTCACTGTCCCTGAGGCTGGATAATAAGCTTCTGCCACCAGCCCCTGGGTCCTGACCAAGACCATTTGCGGTAATGAACTTGGAAGGTTCATTGTAGACTGCAAAAAAAGAAAAGAGAGAGAAAAGCACAGTCCAGCTCTTGTCAGTGGGTTCAGTTATGGCTTCTGTCAGCTTAACAAAAGAAATTCAGAAAAGCTAGAATAGGAAGGGGTGGGAGGGAGCAGGCAAAGAAGGGTGGGGGGTGGGGAGAACCCATGATGGTAGAACCAGAGTGAAATTCCTCCAGGGCTAAGGTTTCTAGGAGAAGTTCAGAAGTCAGCACAATAGGAGTTGAGATTCCAGCATCCAAATGTGAGGCTCTGCAGCCGTGAGTACCACGGGGCAGGTTTCACTGTGTGTCACTGATCTGACGGAACAAGTTTCCGCACACCTCTTATGCTCACTGTAAATCCCCATCACCCACATTGATACAGGAACAGGGCTCATTGTGTATATTTAGACAAATTGTTATTATAATCATTGTTGTTTATTTGTTTTCTGAGACAGGATCTTAGAGCATTAAACCCAGAATCCATTGCTAAAATCATTCCAAAGATATTTAAAACTTTTCTTTATTGTGAAATATGGCAAATATACAGAAAAGTGCATAAAACATAAACATACAACTTAAGGTATTATTAAAAAGGGAACACTTATAATCAGTACTCAGGTAAAGAAATAGAACTTTTCCAAACACCATCCTGCCCCTTCCTGATCACAATCTCTTCCTCTATCCCTAAAGGTAAGCACATCCTTGACTTTTATGCTAATTATCTCCTTGCTTTCTTCATAGCTTCACTACCTAAGTAAGCATCCCTAAACACTATAGTTTAGTTTTGTCTATTTTTGAGCTTTACATAAGTGAGAATTAATACAGTAAACATTGGCCTCACTTCTTTTGCTCAACACTGTAAGAGTCATCTAGGTTGTTGCATGTAACTATAGTTGGTTTATTCATTGCTGTAGAGTATTCCATCATATAAATATAGCACAATATATGTGTTCAATTGTTGAATTGCGTTTGGATTATTGTCATTTTTTGGTTATTACAAACTATGCCTCTAGGGATGGTCTTGCTCATAAATACACGTATTTCCATAGTATGTAGCTAGGAGAGAAACTGCTGGGTGATAAGCCTTCCAGAGAGATTTGAGAAGACTAGTTACTGAGTCATTGCAGACGGCCAGAGAAGAGACTGCTTATCAGAAACTCATTTGTTGCCTTATGTGGTAAGTAGCCTCCAAGATGGCCCTGAGTGATCCCTACCTTCTGATATTCATGCTTGTCTGTATTTCCCTCCCACATTGTGTCAGGGATGGTCTTTAAAGCCAATAGAATATGGCAGAAGTGATGGTTTGTGACTTCCAAGGCTAGGTCATAAAAGACATTGTGGCTTCTGCCTTGTTCTCTTGGATCACTCCCTGTTGGAAGCCAGCTGCCATGTTGGAAGGATCCTCAAGCAGCCCTGTGAAGAGGCCCAGGTGGCAAGGAGCTGAGCTCTCCAGTCAACCTGAAGGAGCCATCTTAGAAACAGGTCCTCCAACCCCAGTCAAGCCTTCAGATGACTGCAGCCCTGGCTGTCATCTTGACTGCAACCTCATGAGGAACCTCAAGCCAGAGTCACCCATCTTAGCAGCCCCTGGATTCCTAATTCTTAGAAACTGTGTGAGATAATAAATGTTTGTTGTTTTAAGCTACTAAGTTTTGGGATAATTTGTTATGCAGTAACAGACACCTTGGCTTATCTAGATTGGCTGAGGCAGGAAAACAAAGCATTCTCAAATATCAACTTTTCAGAAACAATCTATTTTGTATATTTATCCTCCCCTCCTACATGGCTTAGAAATTAGAATAGTAGTCCCATCAGATTGAGCTTTTATTCTTTCTCACATTTGCTTTTTTCCTCCCTTTCCTTCTTTTCTTCCTCGCTCTGCCACAAACGCTCTTCTTTTCCTTAAAATTCCAGAGATAAGAACAGGTGCTCTGGCATCAGACAACCTAGGTTTGAATTCTTTCTTCAGATCTTACAAGGTGAGTGACCCTGGGAAAGTTTATTTAAGTCTCTGTGCCTTCTGCCCCATTTTCCTCAGCAGTAAAACAGAGATAACAGTATAACCGCCTTCATTAGAGAGGAGGAAATAAAAACATGTTCAGCGCTTAGAATAATGATTGGCACATACTAAACATCCAATAAGTGCCAGATCTTCTTCTCTCCTCTCTTTCCCTCTCCTCTGCTCACCTCTCCCCTCCCCTCCTCTCCCTTCTTCTCCTCTCCTCTTCCCTCACCCATCTCCTGCCCTTCTCTCTTCTCCCATCTGCCTTCTTTATTCTTCTCTCTTCTTCACTCTCCTGATTCATTTATTCTTCCACTTCCATTTTCTCATTTTTCTTCCCTTCTCTCATCTCATCTCCCTTTCTAGCCCTTCTCTCAAGGCACTGGCAAAACAAGCTTTCCCTTGACTGGGACTCCTCGACAAGAAGAAATAAAGCATTTCTAACCATGATGACATACATGGGCATGGTGAACCAGCCTGCACCATCAAATAGCTCCCTGTCAAAAGATGTTATCCTAGCCTGGACCATAAGCATATAACTGCCAATTCCAGCATCAAAGCAATAACTCAGCTGTTAACTGTTCAGCTCAAAGAAAGTGCCAGAAAAGTTGCCTCAAATTTTTGGTATCTCTTTGAAAGGTTATGTTTCCTTAGCATGACACCAATTTGTAGATAGTTCTTCCCCTCAAATTTACTTCAACATTGAAGAGATTTAATAAAATGTTATTACATAGGCACAAAGTTGCTATAAAATTTTCACACAAAATAAGAATGAGTAGTGGGAAAGAGCAATGCCCTCCTTCCCTTATCCTCCCATTCCTGGTTGGTATAAAGCCTTCTGGAACCTTTTCTATATCCACATGGGTGTTGTAGCTTTGTTTTATTTACATAAACGGGGTTACATGCTCCATAGTGTGCTGTGACTTTCTTTTTTCACATACAGTATACTATGGACCTCTATGCATGCCAGGACCTAGTGATCTAACTCATTCTTTCTAATGGCTGCATGTGTACCACCATTTAACCATTCCTCTCTTGAAGGACATTTAAATTCTCAACTTTTTACTCCTAAAAATGCTGCAATAAACATCCTTTTTGTATATTGTTAGGTACTGTATGAATAGTCCTGCAGAATGGATTTCTAGAATTGCTTTTGGTGCATCCATGGGCAGATATCTTACATTTTGACAGGTATTGTCAAATTGCAACAAACCTGAAGAGAAAGAGGCAGCTACTCACTTCAAGGAGTATGGAGAAAAACACACCAGGCTAAGGGACCTTGAAGGCAAAGGCCTTGGGGTGGAAGAGAGCTAGACCTGTTCCAGGAACTGAAGGAGGATGGGTGACTGGGTTTAGTGAGGAAAGAGAAAGAGAAGTGGCCTCAGCTGAGGTTAGTGAGATAAGCTTGGCACAGTCAAAGAGGGCATTGGGAGACTGCATTTTATTGTAAGCGCTATTTGGAGTCACTGAGGAGTATTAAACAAGAGTGGCTGTATTGATGGAGGTCTCTGATTACATGGTGGCTTCATGCACTCACCTTGAAGTCAAAGCCAGTCTTCAGGTTTAGGTCATTCACAGATACAAAGACATAAAAAAAAGATATAAGGGACTACATGGAATGTTCTGGAGATAACCTAAATGATCCAAGCTCCCAATACTTTTCAGTTAAATGACTCAGAAGATGGCAGTAAAAGTTCATTCCGAATTTCATTCCGAATTGCCGAAGTCATGGGGCTACTAATCCTTTGAAGTGTCATGGTGGCTCAGAGCTCTAATCGGGCTGAGACGGCTTGGGCTTAGGGTAGTCTGAAGGGAGCTTGGGGAAGGGAAGGGAGTTCCACCGGACTGAGAAAGGGAAAAGAATCTAAAGTTGATTGAATAGATCATGTGGTTCATTGCAGTAGGAAATCCTGGAAAAGGAATGAAAAATTTAAAAATGAGTAAATGTTTCAAGGCAGCTGTTACGAGAGAGGAGTTCTATAGATTTTATGTTTTCCTGAAGCCAGGTTGTCTAGAGGAATGGCTTTTAAATTTTTTTGTTCACATATCCTACAAAAGAATTTTGAAAAACAATGTACTCTTTCGTATACTTTTAAAGTTGGCATTAAAATTTCTTTGTTTAGTGGGAAAAAATGCGATTTCTGAATATATGCATGTACACATGCATACATATACATGTAATTTTAAAATATAATTGTTTCATCAGTCTTTAAATTTATCCAAATGTAATTTAAATTTCACAGTGACTTTTATACTTATTAGCTATTAAAAACACATAACTTTTGTAGAGTTGGAAATTTTACATTCTACTTTTCCTCTCAGAACCTTATCCTAATATAATTCTTGCTTCAAACTCTTTTATTGATCCTTCATTCTCATGCAGTTCTGCAATAAACATATTTTTAAAAATGTTCTGTAACAGTAAAGCTTTACATTAAAATATGTGGTCATTTCCAATTTTTATTAAAGCCTAGCTGATCAAAACATCATAAAATAGTCCAAAATTTGATAATTATTAAATACTATAACAAATAAACATTTATCGAAAATGCAATATTTTTTTCTCTGCCAATTAATTCATGTCTCTACTGATGTTATGGTTAATTTTGTGTCAACTTATCTGGGCTATGGTGCCCAGTTGTTTGATCAAACACCAGTCTGAATGTCCTCGTGAAGGTATTTTTAGATGTGATTGACATTTAAATCAATAGACTTTGAGTAGAGCAGATTATCCTCCATAATGTGGGTCGGCCTCATTCAATCAGTTGAAGGCCTTCAGAGCAAAGACAGTTTTCTTGAAGAAGATGGAATTACCCTCAAGACTGAAACAAGGACCCTGCCTGAGTTCCCTTCCTGCTGCCTCACAGAATTTGGACTCGACTGCAACGTCAGTTCTTACCTGACTCTCCAGCCTACCAGCCTGTCCTACAGATTTTGGACTTCTCAGTCACCCCAATTTTTTGAGCAAATTCTTTAAAAATCAATCTCTCTCTCTCTTTTTCTCTCTCTCTCCCCCTCTCTGTAGCTCTTTCCCTTAAAAGCACCTTGTTAATTAAACCAGGTTAAAAACCATTTTCATAAATTGGTAATAGTACATTTTATAATTTTTCCTGACAGCTGTGAACAAAGTTCCAAATATGTATGCCAAATTCTATTTTTACAGATAATTTTAGAATGTCTTAAATGAGTGTGATATACAGAGAAAGGGACACTTAGGAATTACTGTAGTTTAGTAATTTCATCTCATGGTCAAATGTAATTATGTTTAATAATAAATATTTATAATAAACTGATATAATGTCTGAATTTTGCTTCAAAATAGCGAAATGAGCAAGTGGGTAAAGGTATAGATATAAGAGATTGTCTATGAGTTGAAATTTGTTGAAGATGGATGATGCATACATGGGGTCTCACTATACGATTCTTTCTAATTCTAGGCATATTTGCAATTTTCCCAGATAAAAAGTTAGGAAAAGGAGAAAAAAATTGGTTGTGTTTATAATCATGCTTATTAATTTTGTCATCATTTTAGTTTCTTTAGATCTGTAGTTCTGCCTTCTTTCCATTTCTGGTACTGTTTATTTGTGCCTTCTCTCTTTTTGCTTCATTAGTCTCACCAAGAGTTTATAAATTTTATTATTATTTTCAAAGGATCAACTTTTGGCTTCATTAATGTTCTCTATTTTACTATATTGGATTTCTATTTAAGTAAATTCCGCTTTGATCTTTATTATTTCTTTTCCTATTTTCTTTGGATTTAATTTGTTCTTCTTTTCTAACTTCTTAAGATGACTGCCTAGATAATTTATTTTCAGCCTTTCTTACTTTATTTTTTAAGACAAGCTTCTAAGGATTTAAATTTTCCTGTAATCATGGCTTTACCAGCCTCCTACAAGTTTCAATATGTCATATTTTCATTTTCATTCAGTTCAAAATGTATCTTAATTTCCATTGTGATTTCTCTTTTTACCCATGATTTAGTTGGAAGTATAGTTCTCATTTTCTAAATACATGGAGATTTTCAAGTTATCTTTTTCATATTAATTTCTATTATGTCTAGTATAAGAAATATGTTAAAGCTTGCTCTATATGCTAGAACATGGCCAATTTTGATAAATTTTGCATGCACATGAAAAGAATGTATATTCTGCCATTATTGGGAATTTTAATAAAAATTTAGGTCACATTTTCATTGGTTTTTCATTATAGCATTATTGAGTTTTAAAAATGAGCCGAGAGAAATGTGATAAAATCTCCCACAATGATTATAGATTGGCATAATTCTTATTTCAGTTCTGTTATTTTTGCTTTCTACGTCTTTTAGGCTATGTTATTATGTGCATACAGATTTGGAATTCTCCAAATGTATTGGATCTTTTGTGATTCTGAAAGTTCCTTCTTTATTTCTGATGCTTCCTGCCTTTAAGTTTACTTTCTTTTTTAATATAGTTACATTTCTTTTTCCATTCTTTTACTTTCAATCTCTTTTTATCCCATGTTTAAGCCCAACTATATGCTCTTACAAAAGACACATTGTCTTCATTCCTCCCTGCATTTTTCAGTTTCCTTTTGTAATCATTCCCATTGGAATCATTTTCCTTCTGCCTGAAGAACATCTTTAATATGCCCAATCATCTAGGTCTGCTGCAAACAAATTCTCTTGGTTTAATGCCCAGAAAATGCCTTTATCTACTTTTTTTTTTTTTTTTTTTTTGTGGGGAAGACCAGCCCTGAGCTAACATCCGTCGCCAATCCTCCCCTTTTTGCTGAGGAAGACTGGCCCTGGGCTAACATCGTGCCCATCTTCCTCCACTTTATATGGGACGCCGCCACAGCATGGCTGACAGGCAGTGCGTCGGCGGGCGCCCGGGATCCGAACTCGCGAACCCCGGGCTGCCAAGCGCGGACTAAACCGCTGCGCCACCGGGCAGCCCCCGCCTTTATCTACTTTTGAATGATATCTTTGCTTTGTACAAAATTCTATGTAGGGAATTCTTTTCCTTTAGCAATTTCCAGATTTCATTCCAGTCTTCTGGCTTCCCTTATTTCTAGTAAGAATCAGTTTTTTCATTTATAATTACTCTTTTGAAGATAATGTATCTTTTTTTTCCTCTGGCTGGTTTTGAGGTTTTCAGAAATTTTAATATGATGTACTGGCTGTGGTTCTCTTGATAAACTTCCTACTGTTTCTGGAGTTTGAAGTGCTTCCTGTATCTGTAAATTGATATTTTTCATTAGTTTTGAAAAATTCTCAGCCTTTGAGTCTTCAAATATTATTTTACCCCATCCTTGCTCTCCTCTTCTTCTGGAACTACACATACATGTATGTTAGATCCCATGTGTCTCCTTAGTCTCTTTCCTGCATTTTTTTCATCTTTATATAACTCCTTGCTTTACTCTGGATTTTTAAACCTATTTTCTAGTTTATTCATTCTCTCCTCAGCTTGTCTAATTTGCTGTTATATCCATCCTTTGATTCTTAATTTTAGTTATCTTGTTTTCAGTTGTAGAATTCCCATTTGCTTTCTTAAAAATAGCTTCCAGTTGTCTGCTGAATATCTACCTCCTGTCTTTTATTTCACTGAATGTGTTAAGGATAATAATCTTCAACCCTTGTCTGTTAAGCCCATTATTTAGAACTTCCATGAGTCCATTTATTGTCTGTCATTTTCTCTTGGTTTTCAGTTATGCCTTGTCTTCTCATGCATCGGTTATTTTTGATTGAGTGCCAGGTATTGTACATAAACTATTGTAGAGATAAGTTGAAGATCAGGAAGACATCATCATCTCATAGAAAGGATCTACTTTTACTTATGGCCAGCAGGAATTGAGATGATTTAATGTTGAGCTTCATTACTTAAGAGGACTCGTTTATTTCTTGTTTACTCTTACTCCTAGAGCAGTGACCTTCAAAGTGTAGTCTGTGGACCTCTGGGAGGCCCTGAGATGTGTTCAGGGGCTCCACAAGGTTAAAATTTTGTTTTCATAATAATACTAAGGCATTTGGTTTTTTTCACTGAGTGGAAATGTGCACCAATGGTAATATGTTATTGATGCTTTTGTGTTGATGCCTTAGCACAAATCAAGAATACGGCACCAAGCCATCCACTTGTAGTAAAAAGAAAATAAAAGCCAGTTTCACTTATGAATGCCCTTAATGAGCAGTAAAAATGACTAATTTTATTAAATCTCAACACAATATTCTGTGTGACAAAATTGGGGATACATGTGATACACTTCTGTTGTATACAGAAGTATGGTGTCTGGAGCAAAAAATGTGTAAGACTGTTGGAGTTGTGTACTGAACTAGCTGCTTTTTTTATGGAACATCATTTTTACTTGAAAGAATGTCTGGTAGACAAACTACAGTTAAAGATTTTTCTGGTAGATAAAACTACTGAGATTGGTAGTGATATTAATTAAAGTGATTTTTGGATATGGTATAGCGAAATATTTCAACTTTTGGCAGATCTGCATAACTCAGTGAACCAATATTTTTCCAATGACCAATGTATGTTGAAAATTATGCTTAGGTAAAAGATCATTCAAAGTGCAAAATAGGCCCATATATTTTAAGGTATGAGACTATGAAAAGTTCATTGATATGGTTTCAGATTCCACATTGCAACAAACCTTGAAGAAACTACAACTTATTGAATTTTGTTGTAATATCAAAGAAAAATATCCTCAATTACCTGTAAAGGTTATTAAAATACTCCATCATTTTCTACCTACATATTTATATAAGACCAGATTTTCTTCACATATTTCAAGCAAAACAACACACCACAACAGATTGAACATAGAAGCAGATATGAAAATCCAACTGTCTTATATTAAGCCAGACATTAAAGAGACTTGCAAATATATAAAGCAAAGCCATGTTTCTCATTAATTTTTTTTTGTTTTTAAAAAATATAGCTATTTTTCATAAAATAAATCATTTATGTTAACATGTAATGGGTTTGTTATTGATATTTTTAAAAGTAGATATTTAAAAAACTGTTTTTATAAGAAATAATATAAAACAATATTTTATAAATATTTTCATTCTGAGTTTTAATTTCTGATACAGTAAATATTGATAGATATAATCCACATAAACAAAAGTTCTTTGGGGTCCTACATAATTTTCAAGATTGTAAAGGGATCCTGAGACTAAAAGGTCTGAGAACGGATGCCCTTCCAGATCCCAAGTGAAAGGCTAGAATAAGTACTTTTTCTTTAGCAGGTCCTCTTCCTGGAAACTGTCAAACTGTCAAAAACTAATGCACTTCTCACCTACTGCTTTTGGATTTGGCAATTGCCTTGAGGGGAAAAGCAGCCTCAAATGCTCACCTCTCTGGACCTCCCTTCTGCCCAAATCTTTGCCCTGTAAGTCCACATTGACTTGGTAGATCTCTGGTGTTTTCAGACAGATTCCTAATAGTTTTTCAGTGGGAAGGTTAGTCTGAAACCACATAAGCTGTTATTGATAGAATTATCCTGCTCTTTTTTGATGGTTTCTCAATCCTTTTTCATGTTTTCAATGATCTCTTTAATTTCTTTAAACATCTTTAATATACTTATGTTGGCTCTACAGCTTTTTCTGCTGACTCTTGGTCTTAAAACCTTGTTTTGTCATGTGTATTTCAAGTGCAAACTCATATCTGTTGGAATGCTACCAATGGGATCTTCTGAGGTCTCTGAAGAAGGTACATGTCTTCAGAAAGGATTTGCATTATTTATTCTTGAGACATCTTGAAACACTGCCAGATTTGACCCACTTTATTTTATTTTTTTTAACTCATGATAGAAAATTTCAAACATGTACAAAAGTAGAATAGTATAACACCCCATGTATCCATCACCCAGCTTTGACAATTGTCAACTCATGGTCAATCTAGTTTCATTGATAAACCTCCATCCACATCCCCCTCATGTGTCATTATGAGTAAATTCCAACATCATATAATTGTATCCATAAATATTTCACTATGTATCTCTAATAGACAAATATGTAATCAAAACCACAGTACCATTATCACACCTAAAAAAATGAACAATAATTCCTTAAATCATCCAATATTCAGGCAGTGTTCAATTTCCAATTATGAAATATTTTTTACTGTATATTTATTTGTACCGTGATCCAAATAAAGCTACACATTGCAATTTGTTGCTATGCATATTAAGTCCCTTAACTTATAAGTTTCCCCTCCATCTCTCTTTTGCCTCCTTGTAATTCACTTATTGGAAAAACTGGATTATTTGTCCTGGAGAGTTTCCCACAGTCTAGGGTTTGCTGAATGCATCACTCTGGTGTATTTGGCATGAGTTTTAGAAACTTGATTGGATTCAGGTTTGATTTTTTTAAATCTCATTTTAAATTAAAACATTTATCTTATTTATTTATTTTGACCTTGTAAATAACATGAAGACGGGCCCATATCCATAGGAGCTCAGGCCTCTGACTATGAGTTTTCTGAGGAGACTCTCCTTGCCCCCACCAAGAGCAAAGGCCAAGACAAACTCTTTTCCATGCTGCCTTCTCCCTAATTCCTTGTTTCCCTAAGGTGTAGCCTTTTGTAGAGGTTCAGCTTTAAATGGGGTCTCTGATCTTACTCCTTGAACGGCAGAGTCTTCGTCCAGTTTCCTGCTCGTGGTCTAAACTTTAGGTGTCTGGGGTAAGAGGATGCCCTCCAGGCAGCTGATAGCTTCAGCTGGCAATCACCCTGCATAGCCTCTTCTCCCAAGGATTTCCCTTTTTTTTTTTTTTAACCTTTTTGCAAAGTCACTCATGCATTGCATTATAAAGGGTGGAGCTGTTTTGTATTGGAGATTTCAGTATTTTTCAGGTTTCTTTATTTCTGGAAACCCTGTACTCATACATGATCATGCAGTTTTATAATTATCTTTTAACTATCCCTTCTCTAGAATTTTGAGCAGAAGGAATGAGGTGTTTGACGGAGATTTCCTCCAGGAAACGATGTTAAACATGAGACCTGACATGAGTAAAAGGGGGCCAGGTGAGGAGCAGGGAGAAGGCAGTGGTCTGGAAATGAGGAAGAGTATTCCAAATAGAGGATGCACTTGCAGGAAGTCTTTGCCACGGGAAGGGAAATCTGAAACAGCAGGAGCAAGGACTGAGGGTCCAGGATGAACCAGAGGGAAGGATCTACTCCATCCAGTCTAATCTGAGCGGCTGAGTTGGAGCAATGAGATTTCCACCGCAACGTAAATATTTGGCAAGATTTCACCATCTAGCCTCCCTTACCTTTACAAATGTTGTAGGATGTACAAAGACTTTCCTGCCTCTCTTTAACACCTGATGGTTATTCTCACTGTACCAGTCAGGAAATTGTGGCTGGGAAACCTAAACTGTCCACAAGCTTCTGGACAAGCTTGGATTCGTGCTTGAAGGATGGGATTATCCTGTAAATTTAGTTAGAGCAAGTGGGCTGGTCTGGTTGGTAAATACCACACCCTTGGATTCCTTTGCTCAAATGTCTCACCTTCCTTTTCTCGTGTTGTTTGGGAGGCATTTTCCTCATCAGGTAACTCCAGCCCCAAAGTAACTAAGGGAGCTTGGGTGGCTCCCCCTTGGGGGGCAGCTGCCTGGGAAGCCAGCCAAGTTGCCTTTTGGTCTTCTGAGGGGAAGCCAGGGTACAGGTTGTGGCAAGGGGCTGAGGGGAGGGAAGGTTCGGCCCTCTTCATGTGCCTGCCAATAGCCTTCAGTCTGCCACCAGTCATCTCGTCAGAATTAAAAATACAAGTCAAACGACTCCATTAAAAATCACATACTTGTTGGCTAGTAGACTTTGAAAGAACTCACTCAACTAATACCTGAGCAATATATCTCCTTTTTTAGAGGGTGTATTAGTTTCCTATGGCTGCTGTAACAAAGTACCACAAACTGGGTGACTTAAAACAACAGAAATGTCTTCTCACAAAGTTCTGGATGTTGGAAATCCAAAATCAAGCTATTGGCAGTGTTGGTTCCTTCCAAAGGCTCTGAAGGAGAACCTGTCCCATGCCTCTCTCCTCCTAGCTTCCGGTGTTGCCAGCAATCCTTGGTATCCCTTGGTTTATAATGTATCACTCCAATCTCTGCCTCTGTCTTCACAAGGCACCTCCTTGTGTCTCTGTCTTCACATGGAATCTTCTTATAAGGACACCAGTCATATTGGATTGAGGGCCCACCCTAATCCAGTATAATTATCTCTGCAAAGATTCTAGTTCCAAATAAAGTCACATTCTGACATACAGGGGCAGGCGGGTGGTTAGGACTTCAGCACATCTTTTTGAGGGACTCAATTCAACCCATGACAGAGGGATACAATATAAGTAAAAGGTCTAGGATATCTGTGCTGAAAAGTTCACTCCTCAGCAGTCTGGCTAAATATCACCTGCTGTTTTTAACCTCAATAGTATTCTAGGCCTCTGTGTCTGAGGATATAACAGTCTTACTCTTCAAAAGGCAAAAGAAATTCTCCAAGTTTCCTCACTAAGAGGTTCATGAAGAGTCTGGGTTTGCCAGCATCAGAGTCCATGGGGGTTCTGTCCTTGCTGAGGACCTTGCCTGGAGACACTAGGAATGGTTCATCCAGGACCCTGGCAAGGAGATTTGAGGTTACAAGGCAGGGAGGAGAAAAAAACGGAAATGGAATAATTTTGGAATTGATTTTGGAGTCTGATGTGAGATGGGGATCTTATTTTATACTTATTCCAAATGGGTATCCAGTTATCCCTCTGCTCCTCATTGAGAACACATGCATACGATGTTGATTTGAAGTGCCCCCTCCTTACACCCTAAAGCTTTATGTATATTTGTGTCTTTCCATCCAGAATTATAAGGTGCATCTCTAGTTCTTCAAGTGCCCTCCAGAAAGGGCTGAAGTTTTGTTCATCTACATCCTGTGTGTTTATTATTTTGTTTATTTCTCGGTCTTTTGTTTCTTATTGCTATTGTTACTGAAAGAAGAATTTTTCCCATTATATTTACTAATTGCTTACTTCTAGAATTTAAAAAAAAAAAGCTAATGTAACAAGCCACTTTGCTGAAGCCTAATTCTAATAATTTTTCAGATATTCTTTTATGCTGTCATGTGGATATTCACATCATCTGAAAATAGTGACACTATTCTCCAAATACGGTCTGTACTTTCCTGCTTCAAGGTCTTTGATTCTGCTGTTATTGTCTGAATTTCCATCATTCCTATCTCTCAAAAGCCTATTCTTCATCAAAACTCAATTTCTCTGGGAAATCTCTTTCAATTTCCCTCTCCCTGAACCTCCATACAATTTTCTACATGCCTTTATTATAACCATAGCATACTGCATTATAATTATCTGCTTATAAATCTGCTTTCCCCCAGGACACTCGAAAAAGCGCACATTTCTTCTCTAGCCTCAGTCAAGTTGGGGAAGTTCTGCTTGGAACGAAGCTATCTTATTCATCTACGTATTCCCTCTTCTGCAGTTTGGTACTGGTGTAGAAGAGTGAGTGACTGAGCGCACTAAGATCTGAATGAATAGACAAGGGAGCCCACTAGAAGGGTAAGAGCTAGAACCAAAACTCGAACTTGAGAGCACGGCTTTTCTGCCCCCACATGCTGCCTCCCCAGACGCTGATCTCCAGTTCAGGGACCTCTCTAGAGCTCTCTGTTGGCAGCTCATGTCAGGGGACTTGATCAATTTGGAAAAGAAGTGGGATCCTCTTCTGTGTCCTGTACCCTTCCCAGATCTCAGTTGCTGTTCTGCAGCCTAGACCCAGCATGGGTTTCCTTGATAGGTCCTTGAGAAGAATCATGCCACCTAGAGGCCAATGGCGGAACTCCTCTTCCTACAAACGGGTCCGTGGCTTGAATTCTAATTCCTTCAGCCTATATCGAGACCCTCCCAAGCGGTGCTAGAGTTTGGAGACTCGGGTTAGGGGCTGCTCCGAGAGTTATGTGGTCACACTTGCTGAGGTAGAAGCCGGGTCTAATCCTGGGGAAGGGCCTCCCTCCTTTGCTTCCCATTGTGAATTCCCAGCCAGAACAGAGTGGGAGAAAGGCTCAGCTTGCAGGGATTCAGCTAGCTCGCTGCTCGCTGCTCCTCCCTCTCACCAAGAAAGTCTCAGTGAAGCCCGGGGTTGCCAGGCGGAGGAAACAAGGCAGCTTTATTTTGCATAATGCCTTCGGACAAACGGTCCCGGAAAGGCGGCGGGGGAGGTGGCTGTCAGGCCAGGAATGCACACACCTGTACCTGGGAAAGCTCCTTTGAATTCCTGCTGCTCCGCGGTCTCCTGGGGGCTTCGCCGCTGGCGGTGGGTGGGAGTTTGGCAGCCTGTGCCCTCGGGAGGAGCACTCCACCCAGACCTCCAAGTCGAGCGGCCACCAGGGGAGAGATGGAGCTCCAACCTGTTTATAAAGTCCCTGCCTCCCACCCCAAAAAAACCCTTCTTCTTGTCTCCCCCACTACCTGCCCACCTGCAGTTCCCACCCCACCCCCACCCCAGACCCACTGGAAACAAAGCTTTCTCCAAAGAAAGAAATAGTCCGTTGACAGACTTCCTCCGGGGCTTTCAGACCTGGAACAGACCCTAGAGTGCACGCAGCCAGGCCCTTTTATCCTGTCAGCCTGAATCTTGCTCAGAGTTTTTCTTGCTTCCAAGCTCTTCATCTGACGGATGAGGAAGCTAAAGCCCAGTGATGTTCCTAGTTCTCCAGCTGATGGTGGCAGAGCAGCACTAGTATTTACTTTTGTGTGTGTGTGTGAGGAAGATTAGCCCTGAGCTAACATCCGTTGCCAATCCTCTTCTTTGTGCTGAGGAAGACTGGCCCTGGGCTAACATCCGTGCCCATCTTCCTCTACTTTATATGGGACGCCACCATGGCTTGACAAGCGGTGTCTCGGTCTGCGCCCGGAATCCAACCTGCGAACCCCAGGCCAATGAAGCGGAGCGCCTGAACTTAACCGCTGGACCACCAGGCCGGCCCCCAGTATTTACCTTTTATAACCTGTTCTGTCAGAGTTATTTCATAACATAGCTCCGCTTGACCTTATCAGGTTAGTACTGCTCATGAATGGATACTTCAGAAAGGCCCTCTTATGTGATCAGAAGGAACTAGTGTGATATTCTCTGACTGAACCTGGCCTAGTCCTCAAGAGGCAGCCCCAGCCTCACCTGGAAGGAGAAGCTGTGAATTCCCTGTGTCATGCCTGGGTCAGCCACCACTCCAGAGAGAGAGGAAGTGAGGGCTGGACCATGGGCTTGTCAGCCCCAGGACAGGCCAGCCTTCAGCCATAAGGCAGCCAGAGTAGGAGTGAGAGATACATATCATGTGAAGTTGTACAGGCTATAGTTCTACCAGTTGCTTTCCTTTAGATCTACACAGAAGATCCTTCCGAAAAGTTTATCTTTATCTCTGTGAAGTGAAGACAAAGGGAGTTTTCTTCTCCTGTCAGGGCAAGCAGAGGAGAGCACTGGCCCTCATAGACCAAGAGTCCTGGGCAGAGCCTGTCACAGTCCAAGAAGAACCCAAGGAGGGAGAGAGCCAGGGAGGGCTGCAGGCCCCTTGGCCCTGGGCCACCTCTCCTGGAAGGGTGGAGGGTGTATCTCCCCACCACAGGTCTCTCTGTAGCTAGAAGAGAAAGAGACAAGGTTGCATTCCTGAATGAGGGCTGGGGCAGAATGAGAGAATAAATGAGGAGGAGCAGCAAAGAGAGAGAGGGGAGGGGGACACAGGAGGGTCATGCACCCTTACCAGACCTCTCATTAGAGGAGCATGTCCTTGAGCCAGAGAACCCTGTGCAAGATGTGGTGAGCAGGCTGGTGATGATGGAGTTGATCATGAGGGATAGCAGGAGGGGCCCCCCAGCTAAAGCAGGGCAGGGAGGGACTTGCTCATGGCTGAGCATTGGCCTCCCTCTTGGGGTGTCAAAAAGCCTGAGCTACAGTTCCATCCAGCCCCCAGGCCAGAACAGCCAGGCCTGTGTCTTCCAGGGGAAGGATATGACGGATGAGAGATTTCAGCTGAAAAATGATCCTAGACTTCTCTCATCTCTGAAAGGCTTCTGAATGAACAGCAGTGTGACAAACCACAAGCGCTCCAAGAATGCAAACAGAAGTGAGCAAAGTGATCGCTTTGGTTCCAGAACCAGAAACCTTTCCCTGTCTCTTCTGGGCCCAGTTGGGTACTTGGTCAGGAGCAGCTATGAGGCTTTACCACTCTTGTGAGGAGCAGAGGACTCACAGAGGGCCAGGGGTTGCAATCTGGAAATTGTGTCCAAAGCAAGTCATATATTTGAGTACAGTGGCAGGTTATATTTTCCAAAAATAACCACAGTAGCGTTTCCAGTCTCACATGCCTTCTAGAATCTTGTCTCTCTCCAGTCAACAGATGATGACTATTTCCCCTCCCCTTGAACCCGGGCAGGCCTTTGTGGCTGCCTCAACTGATAGGCAGAAGTGGTGGTCCCTGACTTCCAAGGCTTGGTCACTGAAGGCAAAACAGCTTCCACCTGGCTTTCTCTCTTGAGAATTGGGACCCCTGAGCTGATATTTAGAAAGTCCAGTTATCCTGAAACCACCATCTGTAAAGACTATATATCTACATCTATACCTATATCTATCTATATCCGTATCTATTTCTATCTATCTATCTATCTATCTATCTATCTATCTATCATCTATCGAGAGATGCTCCTGGAGCCCCAGATGTTCCAGTCCCCAGATGTTTGAATCTTCCCTGCCCAGGTGCCAGACATGGAGTGAGTGACCTTCAGATGATTCCAGCCCCCACCCTTAGCCACTCTAGCTGATGCCAAATGGAGCAGAAATGAGCTGTCCCTGCCAAACCCTGTCCAGACTGTGAACTCGTGAGCAAAAACGTTATTTCAAGCTACTAAGTTTTGGAATGGCTTGTTGTACAGTATCAAATAATTGGAACATACACTTCACCTCGTTTAATGCTGTCAATAACCGTAAGAGGCATGTATCACCATCCCTAATTTACAGGCAAGAAAACCAAGGCTTGGAGTGGGTTAGTCACAAGATATTATGGACTGAATTGTGTCCCTCCCAAAATTTATATGTTGAAGCCCTAACCTCCAATGTGACTGCATTTGAAAAGAGGGCCTTTAGGGAGATAATTAAGGTTAAATGAGATGATAAGGGTGGGGCTCTAATCTGATAGGACTGGTGTCTTTTTAAGAAGAGGAAGAGACACCAGAGATCTTTCTCTCCATGTGCACACACAGAAGAGGCCATGTGAGGAGGTGATGGTCTACAAGCCAGAAGAGACATTTCAGCAAAAACTAACCCTGATGTCACCTTGATCTTGTACTTCTGGTCTCCAGAACAGTGAGAAAATAAGTTTCTGTTGTTCAAGCCACTCAATCTGTGACATTCTGTTATGGCAGCCTGAGCAGACTAATATACAAAATAAGTGGCTTGGCCGTGATTCATACTGAAATTCTCTGACTCCAAAATATACAGCACACTCATCATCCTACCTAAATGTCGAAACAAGACTGTTCATGAGCGGTAGTCCTCCCTGGTCTAGACTCACTAGTCAGGATCATTTTCTAAGAGTCAGGCAGAGCCAGAGCAGGGTGCCTTTTAATTGAAGATTTGCCAGATCTACTGGTAGAGCTCAAATACTGAGCCAAGCCCAGGTCAAGGGCCAGAAACAGCTACAACAGGCAGATTCCAGAAGCCACAAGAGGCACTCAATTCTGACCTAGGCTAGGACAGGCCTGGGGTAGACCCTGAATAATTTTAGGGACTCTTGTACTAGATCAGGAAATAGGGACATAACCAGGAATTATTCTTTCCCTTCCTCCTTCTCTTTCACAAGTATTTACTGAATGTCAGTGATCTGCCAGGCACTATGCCAGGTACTGGGAATAGAGGGGCAAACAAGTCAGACAAGGCCCCTGATTGCATGGAACTTACATTCTACGGGGAACAGAAAGTAAATAAGTAAACACAAAAACAAAAAATTTGCTTCTAATTGTGATAAATTCTGTGAAGAAAATGAACAGCTGACCTGATAGAGAATGGCTTAGGGGAGGGGGATCAAGAAGTGATGTTGGAGCTGGAATGTAAAGACTGAGAAGTAGCTGCCATGTGAAGAGTGGCAGGTAAGTGTTCCAGGCAGAGGAAAGTGCAGGTGCAAAGGCCCTGAGGTGAGCAAGAGCTGGGCCCATTCAAGAGATACATAGAGAGGGAGTTGCTGAAATCAGAGCGGAGTGATGAGGTGAGGAGAGGTAAGAAAGAAAGTTGGTGAGGTAGGCCAGACTTTATAGGCCTTGTAGGCCACAGCAAGAAGTTTCATTTTAATAAATTAAATTTAATAAATTAAAGGTAGAATTTTCATAATTGTGCTGAGCAAAGAAAATAAATGCCCAGGAAGGATATAGAATTGAGGTGAGCTGAGGAGACACCATTGTTGATGAAAAGCATGCTCACCTCTCTGTGAGGGGCAGGGCAGGGCCTGGTGAGAGCTCTTTGTCTCTGTCTGCCTGCTCAGCTGGAATCCTCTCTCCTGGGTCCCCATGCTTGGGACATGGGAAGAAATGACCACTTGCTTCCTTGCAAAATCAATTCCCAGGGCACAGGGATATTAGTACACTGGGTGCCCACTGCTGGTAGCAGGGACTGATGGCCCAGGAAGAGAGTAAAGGGAACCACAACGCTTGTATTCATTTTCTGTTGCTGAAATTACAAGGGGCTTAGTAGCTTAAAACAATATGCATGTATTATCTTATGGTTCTGGAGGTCAGAGATGGGTCTCATTGGGTAAGATCAAGGTGTTGGCAGGGCTGAGCTCCTTTCTAGAGGCTCAAGGAGAGAATTCATTTCCCTGACTTTTCCGGCTTCTAGAGGCTGCCTCCATTCCTTGGGTCATGGCCCCTTCCCCATCTTCAAAGCCACCAATGGCAGGTTGAGTCCTTCTCACGCTGCTGACCCTCTGGTTCATCACATCTCACTCTGACCACAGCCAGGAAAGTTCTCTGCTTTTAAGGACTCATGTGATTAGATTGGGTCTTCGTCTCTCCAGGCTGCTATAACAAAATGCCACAGACTGGATGGCTTATATGGAACAGAAGTTTACTTCTCACAGTTCTGGAGGCTGGAAGTCTGAGAACAAGGTGCCGTCATGGTGGGGTTCTGGTGAGGGCTCTCTTCCTGACCAAAGACTTCTTGTTGTATCCTCACATGGTGGAGGGGGTTAGGGAGCGTTATGAGGTCTCTTCTATAAGGGGACCAATCCTGTTCATGAGGGCTCCACCTTCATGATCTAATCAACTCCCGAAGGCCTCACCTCCTAATACCATCACCTTGGGGGTTACGTTTCAACATATGAATTTTGGAGGGACACAAACATTCAGACCACGGCAGCCCACCTGGATAACCCAGTATAATCTCTCCATCTAAAGATCCTTAATCACATCTGCAAAGTCCCTTTTGCCATGTAAAGTAACATATTCATAGGCTCCAAAGATTGAGATGTGGACAATTTGGGGGATTATTGTTCTGTCTACCACGATGTTAGTTAAGGGCTAAAAGAAGGATAAAAGTGGATGGGTCTGAGGTTCTTCAGGTTGGCACGTACAGAGATTCTCTTTAATAAACCCTCTTGATGGGCTCTTTTGTCGGAAGTTTTGTGCTTATTCAGGTATACGGATATGAACAATAAAAACAATCATCATTTATTGGAAGCCCATCATGTCCCAGCTGCCTTCCTATAATGACTACTACTTACTGCTCATAGTAATAATAGTGTGTGTGTATTGAGTACCCATTACATGCTAAGCATTATGAGAAGTGCTTTATGTGTGTGATGAGAAGACAAAGTTCTTACAAGTTAGCATTCCCACTCTTTTTCTCTCCTCTCCCTTCTGAGTAACAATTTGCCTTTGCCCACTTATCTTCCCCCACCTTCCCTGCCATTCAAGGGGAATCTGGCCTTTGCAAACCTCATTCTCAAGCTTTTATGATTCAAAATTGGAAGAATGGGTAAAGAGGGACTGCACGTTAACTCGGAACTTCCTTTCACTACCATTCCAGAAATGCCCTTCACAGCTCCCCTGTGTTGGATCTTCTGGGTGCCAGGTTATTAAGCTGTTGTTGCCCAATTTCCACTCCACCGTGTGAGCTGGGCATGAGACTCTGCAAACCACATTTCTGCTTTGCCAGCTGGCTCTCTATTAGGCTTTGCCCACAAGGGTGCCAGAGAGAGGCTGGAAGGCTGGAGGAGGGATCTGCTCTTTCCTGTTTGCTCCTTCTTTCTGTCAGCATCATACAGCAGCACATTCTCTTCCTGGCGGTCACAGTTGGCTCCAGGAGCAACGGTTGGTTGGTTTCAGTTTGCATTTTTCTCGCACAGTCTCAGAATCGGCCTCATCGTGCCCATTCAGAGATACCAGCAACTGCCAGATGATGCATCCTCCTGAGAAATCTGAGTCCCAGCCCCTCGGGGTCTCTCATCCGAGATCCTGAGGCACCAGCACCAGGCCAGCAGTGCCCTTTTCTCAGAAGTCTGGGTCCGTGCTCCAAACTTGCCAAGTTCTAATAATCTCCACCTCTTCCTTCTGTTACTCCAGTCCTAGGTGTTTACTGCCTCCCGGAGCTGCTACTTTCATGATACCTCGGTATGTCCTTTTTGTGTTTTCAGTTCTTCACTATTGGTTAACAATTCTTTATATTAAATTCTCCCTGCTACAATGACTGGTATGATTTCTGTTTCCTCACTGGACCCTGACTGATATATAAATTGATACCAGGAGTGGTTCCAGGAAACATAATTTCAAAGGTGTGACAGTGTTTTGGTCTTGTCCTTGGACTTGAATGCAATGCTGAGGTCCTTGCCAATGAGAAATGGGATAATAGTATTCATGGTGCGTAGTGATAATGCAAATAATCCAACTCTCACCCGTGGTTGTTATTGTGACGTGCCCACCGACATTTATAACACTTGATGTTTATGATAGTAATGATGGCTATGAGAACTGTGAGGTAGGATGGTTGCGTCTGAGTATACAGGAATTCTTACAGAAAGAAAACAATAAGTTTAGGTCCATAAACTCCCAGCTCAAGTTACAGTCAGAGAACTAGAAAGTTTCTATGGCAGCCTTAAAAGAATATTCTTTCTTGTAGACACAGGACTGACTTCCCTGAAAACTGGTGCAAATTTGAATTATGTGCTTTGCAGAATCACTATGTAAGTATAATTCAGAGCCTTACCAAATCTGTCATGTGAATGTTAGGGTATCCATTGGGAAAGAGTAGGACTCTGAGATTTAGGAGGGGGATGTCTGGGTAGAGTCAGATGAACTGAGAATCTTGAACCTCTAAGTTATTCTGAGCCTCCCTTGCCAATGGAAGCAACCTGCCCTCTCATGGCTGATGAGAATAGCCTCTCCTTGCTTGAAGATTCTGTAACAATCTCAAGATCCATCTCAACTATGGTTTCCTCCATTCATGATTGGAGTCATATCTCTGCATGCCCCAGGGGAAACAAGTAAAAGTTTGACTCATGAGCTTATAACTCAAAAAAACCGCAAGATTTTGCTAATTTAAATCAGCATAAACATGGGGAGTATATGTGGGAATGGATTCTAAGGAATGGATTCCAAATTTAGATCAGGTCAAATTTGGTGTGAGGGTACTTACCAGAAATTTTGTATTTAATGTGTTAGCTTGTGTAGCTGGAAGTAGCTCTAACAGTTTATTTAGTTAGTTCATTGAATTTTGGATTCAACATGAGCTTTTTCAATGAGTTTGAGATGCCAGAACTTCTGTGCATACTGCAGAGGAAGGAATACAAAGAGGATGAGAATGTTGGAGTGGATTTATCATGAGTGACCTACATGTTCATCTCCCCCACTACATCCTCCTAGAAAGCCCAGAGGACACTAGCTTCACTATGAAATTGAGAAATACGTTCATGAGAGGTGCACCAGTATTCTTTAGAACTCTGAGGTAGGTATGAGAACGGAACTTACTGCCGCAGAGATTTCAGTAGAGTGATAAGATTTGGGGGTAACAGATGCTAAGTGGCAGCATTTAACTGCCAGATAATAACCAGAGATAAGGTAGGGCCATCTATTTATAGTAATGGGAATTTATAGTAATGGGAAGCAGGGAGTGATAATCAGAGTATTTTGACCCCTGGTGTTCTTCGTCAGTGACTGACTGATCACAGTTTCTCCAGAGAAACAGAATCACTTGTGTTTGATTGTGATGAAGCACCTACTGAAGCCTTCCCCCAAAGAGACTTGCTGCCATTTATTAGAGTGATTATAACCCCTAGAAAAAGAAATTACCCAGAGCTTTCAAGAATTACTAGGTACTGGCTCTGAATTTATGTTAATTCCTGGAGACTCAAAATACTACTGTGCCACCAATGAAATGGAAGCTAATGGTAGCCTGGTGACATATGGAGTCTTAGGTTAATTTCAAATCATAGTGGGTCCAATAAGTCCATGGACCAACTGTGTAGTTATTTTCCCATTTCATGAATGTAATTGGATAGACATACTTAGTAACCGGAAGAATACCAGCCTTGGCTGTCTGATCCATGGAGTAAGGAGTGTTATGGTTGGAAGGATCAAATGGAAGCCCCTGGAACTTCCCCTCACTATCAGGATAGTAAACATAAAACAATACCATATCCCTAAGGGAACTGCAGAGATGAATGCCTCCATCAAAGACTTAAAAGATGCAGGGGTGGTAAAACCCATTTTACTTTCCTGTTTGCCCATGCAGAAGGCAGATGGGTGTTGGAAAATGACTACAAATTATCATAAATTTTATCAGGTTGTGATTTCAACTGCAGCTGCTATTCCAGATATAATAGTTTTACCAGGAAAAAAAAAAAAAAAATCAGCATAGCTCCCAGTAGCTGGTATGTAGCTATTAACCTAGCAAACACTTTTTTCTCCTTACCAATTTGTAAGGACCATCAGAAGCAGTTTGCTTTTATTTGGCAGGGCCAACAGCATACCTTCACAATGTTGCCTCATGGATCCATCAGCTTTCTTGCTTTCTGCCTTAATGTAGGCTGGAGAGACCTTAATCATCTTATGTTTTGCACAACATCATGTTGGTCTGCTACACTGATAACATTATGCTGATCTGATCTGATGAACTGGGAGTAGCAAGTAATTTAAATGCCATAATAATAAATAGAGATCAATTTATGGTGCTGTCTCTCTCATAGCCAGAATATATGGGTCTGGAAATCAAGAGGTAGAAATGGAAGTGGGTCCTTTCATTATTACATCAAGTAACACTTGTGTAGAATTTTTGCTTCCCATCCCCAACATTTTGAACTCTTTGATATATATTTTTTTAAGATTCACCCTGGGCTAACATCTGTTGCCAGTCTTCCTCTTTTTTTTTCTCCCCAAGCCCCAGTACATGGTTGTATATCTGCGTTGTAAGTCTTTCTAGTTCTTCTATGTCAGCCACTGCCACAGCATAGCTACTGACAGACGAGTGGTGTGGTTCCATGACCAGGAAACAAATCCCAGCCACCAAAGCAGTGAGAGTGCCGAACTTTAACCACTAGGCCATCAGGGCTGGCTCTTGAACTCTTTGATTTTGCAGTCTTGATTCCCAAGGAAAAGAATGCTTCCACCAAAGGACACATTAGTAGTGCCACTAACTAGTAGATGAAACCACCACCTGGCCATTTTGGGCTTCTCATGACAAATGGACAAGGAAAGGTGTTACTATTCTTTGTGGAGATAGGCAGATTGATCTCAATACCAGGGAGAAATTGAGTTGGTGCTACACATCAGGAACAAGAAGGACCATGTTTGGAACCTAAGAGATTCCCTGGGGTGTATCCAAGTACTTCTATGTTCAGTAGTAAAAGTCAACGGAAAACTTTAGCAACCAAAAAAACACAAGGACGCTGAAGATCAGAACTTCCAAGAATGAAAGTTTGTGTCACTCCACAGATGAAGGACCCTGATCAGCCGAGGTCCTTGTTAAGGAAACATAGAATGGGGTAGTGGAGAAGGAAGTTCATAAATATCAACTACAGCTTCACGACAATTTACAGAATTAAGACGGTAACAGCTATACATATTCGCTTCTTCATTTGCATGTATGTGTACACATTAACTATTTTCCTCTTCTCTCTTCTCTTTTCCCTTATTATTTCAAGTAAGTTTTATTGGAGGTTAACTTCACAATTTAGTAATTAGATAATAGAATATTCAAATAGGATTTTGCATGAGTTTGAGAAGTAATCAACATAGCCCAGCGGTGAATACAATGACTGTTGAGACTTGGCTTCTCCTTATTTTGGGTAGTGAGAACATCTTTCTTTGTATGTGGATAGTTGTTGTGAGGAAGGAAATATGGTGTTGCTTTGTTTTTGTGTGAGTGTTCATATATGTGTAGAAGAGTGCCCAAAGGGTTGGACTGTGGCAATTAGTAAGTTATTGTCTCTCAGCTCTTCCTATAGTTAGCTTTATGATGCTGGGACTAGGACTTTGCAAATCACATTTCTGCTTTGCCTGTTGGCTCCCTGTTAGGTTCTGCCAATACACTACAGCTTGCCTTCAGGGCTGGAGTGGGAGAATGGAGTTGCTCCTTCCTGTTGCCTTCCAATGCCCTAGGGATGCTTCTTCATCCCTGCAGCAGGAACTGAATCTAGTTTTCAGTTTGTCCAACACTTGAAGAACAAATCACTGCAGAGATACCAGCCCTCACCAGGCAGGAACATCTCAAAGGCCTGAGTGTTAACTCTGTGGGGCCTCTTCTCTAAGTTTCTAAGTTTTAAATACTCCAGCCTTTCCATTTTTTTCCCTGTGCCATAGGGGTGGTGGCTGCTTACTGCAGTTGCTATGTCTATGATATCAGTGCTATCTTTTTACCCTTTCTGTAAACTATTTAACATTGTATCTAGTTACCAGTTCTTTATTTTACATTCTATCTATTTAAATAATGGATGTGGGGTTTTTTTTCCTGACTGGACCTTGATTGATACAGACTTTTTAGCCTGTTTGAAATTTTGGAGTAAACCAGGGCGGGATCCCAAGTTTGCATCTCTTCTCTGTCTATACTCTCACTGTAGCTAATGTAGTACATGACTTTAAATCTTATTTATATACCAATGACTCCCAAATTCATACCTCTTGCTCTGGCCTCTCACTAGAATTCCAGACATAAATTTTACTGTCTACTTGTTATCTCTATTTGAGAATTTAATAAGCATCTCAAACTTAATGTGACCAAAACAGAACTCATGATTCTATCTTTATACTACCTACTCAAGCCTACTCCATCCAAATTTTTCTCCATTGCAGTAAATTACACAACCATGCAGTCAGTTCTTCAAGAAAAAAACCAGAAATCAACCTTGATTTCTTTCTTCCCCTTACTCTCCACATCCGATCCATCAGCAAGTCCTAAAACATCTCCAAAATATACCTTGATCTCTAAAATGTTTCCACCTCTCACCAAGTCCTTCGCCGCCACTCTGGTCCAAGCCACCATCCTCTCTAACCTGGACATGTGCAATAGCCTTCTAAAAGCAGATCCCCTATACTCCATCCTCTATACAGTAGCCAGAATGAACTTTTAGAAACATAAATCAGCATTAAATTCCTCTAAAGCTTTCCCAACACACATATCATAAACTGAACATGCCTTATTTTAGTCTACGAGGCCTTAACAGATGAGGCCCCTGATCTCTCCCTGAACCGTCTCATGCCACTCCCTTCCTGACTTTCCTTTAGAGGCTGATAGATTTGTGAAAGTCCTAGAGCTGCCTAGGAAGGAGTATGAGCCTACATAGGGGGAGTTACATAGACAAAATTCTAAGGCTTGACATCTCATGGGCTAGTAACTGGTAGTCTCAGCCGCAATGAACTAAGTATGTGCTACCCGTTCCCACCCTGACGTGCAATTGTCTTTAAGATGACTATAGTTCCTGGAGATCAACCCACCTCCATTCATCCCACAGTTTCTCATTACAGACTCTCCATAGCTGACATGTCTCTTTCTACCAATTCCCAGGGAATTACAACACAGAGGAAACAGAGAGGCTGCTTGCCTATGTCCTATATCATGCTCCGGCTCCCCTGACTTCTGCCAATGAAGCTTTTGTCAGACTGGATGAACTAAACTCTCTGAGTTCGAGCATAGGTTATTTTGGCTCTGGCTGCTGCAATTTGAAACCTTACCCAAGTTTCCAGCAAAAGATCAGTGCAAAAGAGATCCTGTGGGTTTCTTTTTTCTGTCAAGAATTATCCTCTTTGGTAATTGTGGTTGTTCAGGTGAACTTAATAATGAGATAATAACTAGATACATCCGTTTCATTTTGTATTGGAGATACAAGCAAGGAGATCTATGTCAGTTGATCTGTCAATCAATCAGGAATCATTACGGAAGTTAAAAAAGAAAGAAAGAAAAACCTCCAAGCTCTGCTTCAAAGCCGCAGCACCAGAATTTCCCTGGCTGGAGATATTTTTATGTGAAATTAAGTTTTAAAAGCCTCATGAGTGATTCTAATGCACACCCTGGATAAGATTGGATGCTTTATAAGGCTTCCTGGGAGTAATTTAAATGTCTCTGCCCTCAAAGACTCCACATGAAACTCCAAGTAGAGTCGTAGACTTAACAACTGCCATCACATCTGTCCATTTGAAGGTTGAAAAAAAGAGGCCAAGAGAGGTAAGCAACTGTCATCCTTAGCTCACACAGCTTCCTAGTGGCAAAGCCAGGGCCTCATCCCAGGTCTCTGAATGAATGGTGCAGAAGGAAGGCAGAATTTATCATGGCACAATTATTCCCTAATCAAAGAGAGAGAGAGAGATTGAACTTCCAGCAATAAGGAAGGTTCTGAAGAGAGCTTTAAAGGAGGAAATGAATATGGATAGTTTGAAGGCAGGACAGGCTGGGGAAGGTCAGTATGGAAGGACAGAGCAAGGGCAACCCTCATTGCCCCCCTTACGCCCTCACCCTACCACCACCCCACCTCGACAGCTACCACGGATTTTCCCAGTGAAGGTTAACTCTACCTGGCAGGCTTGCTGGAAGGATAGGAGGGTAACATCTGGTGAGGGATAAAAATAGAAAATATTATTGGGCTTTTTGAGGCTGCTCACTTGAAAGAAGAGCATAAATCATTCCTTTGCCCAGAGCCCTCATCTGTTCTTTATGCCTTTGACTGTGGAGGTGTAGCAGGTGAGCACAGAGAAAGGGGTGGTGAGGGAATGTCTCCTCAGTGGAAACCCCCTCTTGGTCATGCAACCATCTGAGGGAGATAGGGGTTGTATGCATAGTAGCTATATGGGGGAAACATCTCTGGAGAATGACAGAGAAACAGACATGAATGAGACACAGCGAGAGGATAAAGACAGAGAGACACCGATTGATTCAATGATACAAAGTCCTGCAAGGAAGGAGGAAATAAGAAAAAGAAAGAAAGGAATGGGATGGGGCCTATCACACTCCAAGTCCATCCTATATGCCTCCCTGAAGTTTTTTGTGACCCTTGGGTTTTCTAGACTCTCTAGCACATTGCTTCCATGTCATCTGGGGCTTAGCTTCTCTTGGTGTCCAAGAGAGGTTCCTCCCAGGGTTTTGGTTGAGAATTTGGGGAGGGATTTGAAGGAGGTGCTTCTGGTAGTCCTTGGTTCTCTACTCATAACCAATGGGGACCCCAAAGATTCCCTTATACCTTGACTTCTCCCCCAAGGCTGGAAACCTGGCATTCTCATTCACCTTTGACCTCCAGTCCCATCCCCCTGTGAGCAGCCAGGCTGATGAGATTTTCTTTTAATGTGCCTCCCCTCTTTGTCAGCACAAAGGCCTCTATTCTGTTCAACTGATATCCTGCTCCTCTCCCTACAGTCAACATTTCTTTAGCCCTAATCCCTTAAAACCCCCTTAAACAACTCAAAAGCAATAAAGAGATAGTTCTTGGTTACATTTCTCCCTTTTGCTTTGTTCTTCCTAAACCTGTTCTCAGATTGCAGGCCAGAAGGTCTTTGTGTGACTGTTGACTCATCTCTTCATTCTAATGAGATCACCGACAGCATAAACTGGGCGGCTGGCTGCTCCTGGGCTGGGTGTTGGGTAACAGAGCTGTCTGGCTACGGGACTGCACTTCCCGGAGGAGAAGAGAGGGAGGGAGGGAGGGGGACCTTCTGTGCCTGGGACTTTGAAACACCAGTTACTCCCAGGGGCCGAAAGGTGTGATCTTCGGATACTACAGAACTGCTTATCCCCAAGTGACCAGATCTCTTCTGTCCACTCCTACAGTCCCCAAACACCTACACCTGTAATGAGATTGGCAATCTGTCTCCCATCTCACTCCTTACATCCCACATGGAAATAAACATGTTACTTATTAAACTATTAACTTTAATTTGGTTTCTTATCACAAAGGTGTTTGATAGAAATTAGCTGGGAGAGATGGATTTTTTTTTATTGGTGTCATAATAGTTTATAACACTGTGAAATTTTAGTTGTACATTATTGTTTGTCAGTCACCATATGAATGGGTCCCTTCACCCCTTGTGCCCACTCCCCAAGCCCCGTCCTCCTGGTAAGCACCAAACTGTTTTCTTTGTCTGTGCGTTAGTTTAGGAAAGACAGATTTTAATGAAGAAAATAAATAAGCGTTCAGGCTATAGCTGAGGAGGACAAGCCTTGGTGAGGTGAAGGAATAGACAATCCAGCATGTAGTCTATAGGATCCCCGGGAAGGGCACCTGCTAGTAAATGGTGGATTTGGACAAAGTCCACTGCCTCTCTACACCTAGGAACCTCATCTGTAAAATGAGAAAAATAGAAAGTTGTTAGGTTAAGTGATGTTGGCAGGGATAGACAAGCAACAAAAGATGGGATGGATCAATGCACTGACTATTAAACAGTAATTGGTAGGCCAAATAATGAAGCAAACTATGAAGGAGGGCTACTGCCTGGATGCTGTGTGTGTGCATGCATGAGTGTGCACAACTAAATTAACTCTAATCAAGCAGCATAGAGATAAGCAGCCATGGGGACAGGGAGAGAAGCAGGAATGGGTGGTGACGAAGGGGAAGGGAAAAATTCTACCCAAATTAAGCAATTGAAGGTAATAAAGGTGGTTGATATATAAAGTAATATAGCATACACGTGTTGAGGCACATACATATGTTTATATATGTATGTGTGTGTGTGTATATATATATATATAAACATACTTATATTTATATATGGAAGGGGATGAATGAATGAAGGGATTGGGTGAAGGTGATGCATGAAAAGATGTGGGCTTGAAAAAAAAAAATCTCCAAAATAGACCAGGCTCTGTGTATTAACCTGTGTCTCAGGTAGCATCAGCTTGGACAACATTGATCTTCTAGTCCATGAACATAATACGTCTCTCCATTTACTTAAGTCTTCTTTAATTTCCTTTTGCAAGGTTTCATAGTTTTCAGTATGTAGATCTTGCACATCTTTCATTAAATTTATTCCTAAGGATTTTATTTTATTTTTATAGTTTACACAGTGTCATTTGTTAATTTCATTTTCTACACGCTCATTGCTAAGATACAAAAATGCAAGAGATTTTTGTACATTCATATTGTATTGTACAATCTTGCTAAGTTTTTAGTTTTCCTAGCCTATATGTAGACTCCTTAGGAATTTTTAGTTATGCAATCATGTTTTTAGCAAATAAAGTTTTACTTCTTCATTGAGTGTAATGTTAGATGTAGGTTTTCACTAATGCCCTTAATCTAATTGAGAACATTTCCTCTCGTTCTTACTTCGGTGAGGGTTTTTATTATGAATGCAGGTTGGACTTTTTCAGATGACTTTTCTGCATCTATTGAAAAGATTGTATGGTTTTTCTTCTTTATTCTACTAATATGGTGAATAATATATTTTGGAATTTCAAATATTAAACCAATCTTTCATTCCCAGGAAAAACCACACTTTATCATGATGCATTACCCTTTTTATATATTGTTACATTTTATTTACTAAAATTTTGGTAAGAATTTTTGCATCTATATTCATGAGATTTGTTTGTCAATAGTTTTCTCTTCTTATGATGTCATTGTCTGGCTTTACTATCAGTGTAATGCTGATCACATAAAATTAATTGGTAAGTTCTCTCTTCTCCTTTATTATCTGACAGAGTTTGTGTAGGATTCTTTTCTAATGGATGATGGAATGCATAAGTAAAAGAATCTGGGCCTGGAGTTTTCATTGTAGGATGGTTCTCAATTATGAAATCAAAATTTTTAAATGATATTGGGCTATTCAAATTTTCTATTTCTTCTTGAGTAAGTTTTGGTAAATTTGTGTCTTTCAAGAAATTGGTCTACTTATCTACGTTTTCAATTATATTGGCATGAAGTTTTTAAAATTATTTCTTTATTACCATTCTAATATCTGTGGAATATCCAGTGATGTCCCCTCTTTCATTCCTGATATCAGTAATTTATGCCTTCTACTTTTCTTGATTAGTCTAGCCAAAGTTTTGTCAATTTTATTGACTCTTTCAAAGAACAAATTTTTGGTTTTATTGATTTTTCTCCATTGTTCATTTTGTTTTTCATTGATTTCTGCTCTCATTTTTATCATTTCTTCCTTCTATTTATTTTGGATTTAATTTACTCTTCTTTTTGTAGTTTCTTAGGATGAATTGTTAAATCATTCAAGTTCTTTCTACTTTTCTAAAACAAGCATTTAGTTTAATGCTATATATTTTTCCTTGAAGCATAGCTTTAGCTACATTCCACAAATTTTGATCTGTTATATGTTTATCATTTAGTTCAAAATTTTTTCTAATTTCTAATGTGATTACTTTTTCAACTCATGGATTATATAAAACAGTAGTCCTCAACTGGGGTATATTTCTCTCCCCCCCAGGAAATATTCGACAATGTCTAGAGACATTTTTGGTTGTTACAAGTGGAGGGGTACAACTGGCATCTACGGGTAGATCCAAGGAGGCTGCCAAGCTTCCTACAGTGCACAGGAAAGCCCCCCCCAACAATGAATCTTCCAGCCTGGCATTGGGAAATCCTGATATAAAAGTATGTTTAATTTCCCAAAATACGGATTTTCCTAGTTATTTTATTGTTTTTGATTTTTAATTTAATCCCATTGTGGTCAGAAAACATAGTTTATATAATTTAATTTTTAAAACTTATTGAGATTTTGTATGGCCCAATATGTAGTCTACTCTGGTGAACATACATGTGAATTTGAAAAGAATGTGTGTTCTGCAGGTGATGCGCGTAATGTTCTATAAATACCAATTAGGTCAAGGTGGTCGATAGTGTTGCTCGTTTTGTCTGTGTGTTTGCTGATTTTATTTATCTGATCTATTAATTGCTGACAGAGACAGGTGTTAACATCTCTCACTATGATAATGAAATTGTCTTTTTCTCCCTTTAATTTTGGCAAGTTTTACTTCATGTATTTTGAAGTTCTGTTATTAGGTACATACACATTTATGATAGTTAAGTCTTCCTAATGAAGTGACCTTTTTGTTATTCTGAAATGTTTCTCCTTATCTATGGTAGCACTTTCTGTCTTGAAATATATTTTATCTGATATTACTATAGCCACTTCAGCTTTATTCTGCTTACTGTTTGAATGGTAAATACTTTCTCATCCATATATTTCCAGCCTTTGTGTGTCTTTTAAAGAAAGCATATAGTGGTGTCTTGGTCAGCTCAGGCTACCATAACAAAATACCATAAATTGGGTGGCCTAAATAACAGGAATTTATTTTCTCATAGTTCTGGAGGTTGGGAAGTCCAAGATCAAGGTGCTGGCCAGTTCAGTTCCTGGTGAGGACTCTGGCTTGCAGATGGCTGCCTTCTTGCTGTGTCCTCACGTGGTATAGAGAGTGAACTCTCTGATGCCTCCTCTTATAAGGACATTAATCCTATTGGATCAGGGCTCCACTCTTATGACCTCATTTAACCTTGATTACTTTCTTACTCCAAATTCAGTCACACTGTGGGGCAGGGGGTGGGGGTTAAGGTTTCAACATATGAATTTGGGGAGGGACACAATTCAGTCCATAGCAGTTGGGTCTTGCTTTTTAAATTCATTTTGACAATTTCTGCCCTTTCATTGAAGTTTCAGTCAATTAACTTTTAATGTAATTGTTCATATATTTGGACTTGGGGTTTTCATTTTATAATTTGTTTTCTATGTCTCTCTGTTTTTTGTTTTTCTCTTCCTCCTTTCCTGTCCTTGTTCTTTTTTTTTCCCCCTGCATTACTTGAATATATTTTAGAATTCCATTTAAATTTTTTTATTGGTTTTTAAGTTATACTTCTTTGCATTACTTTTAGTGGTTGTCCTGGGATTATAATATACATTTTTATCTCTTCACAGTCCACTTACAGTTACTGTTTTTCTACTTCATGAAAAATATAGAAACCTTGTAACCATATAGGTCCCTTATCTCTTTCTTTTATATTATAGCTTCTGTATGTTCTGTATCTACACAGGTTATAAATTCCACAAGAAAATGTTATAATTTTTGCTTTCAACAGTCATACATACTATTAAGAAATTGAGGGGAAAAAGCAAAAAAAGTCTTTTTATTTGTCTGGATATTTACCATTTCTCTGTTCTTTCTTCATTTCTAAGGATGTTTGTTTATGTCTGGTAATATTTTCATTCAGCGTGAAGACTTCCTTTACTATTTTTTGTAGTGAAGGTCTACTGATGAAAAAGTCTACATTTTACCCTCATTCTTGAAGGAAATTTTTGCCAGATATAAAATTCTAGTTTGGCAGTTTTTTCTTTAAGTACTTTAAAGATATTTTTCACTCTCTTTTGGTCTTCACAGTTTCTGATGACGAGTCCACTACAATCATTGCTCCACTGTATGTAATTTGTCATTTTTTCTTGTTGCTTTCAAAGTTTGCTTTTTCTGAGGTTTTCAACAGTTTGACTATGATGTGTCTTTGACTATGATGTGATGACCTTTTTCATGTTTATTCTGCTTAATGTTCATTGGGCATCTTAAATCTGTAACTTTATGTTCTTCATAAAATTTGGGAAATTTTTAGCCATTATTTCTTCAAATATTTTTTATGCCCCATTTTTTCCTCCTGGTCCTACAATTACACACATATTAAACCATTTGATATTATCTAACAGTTACCTACAGCTCTATTCAAATTTGTTCTATCTTTTTTCCTCTGTGTTTCTCATATTGGACAATGTCTATTGATCTATCTTCAAGTTCACGTACCACTTCCTCTGTTATCTCAGTTTGGCTAAGTCCATCAGGAACTTTTAAATTTTAGATACAGTATATTTTGGTTCTAGAATTTCCATTTGGTCCTTTTATGCTTTATATTTCCCTGCTGAGATTTCCTCTTTTCATTTGCTGTGAACATATTTTGCCTTCCTTCATTAAGGATAGTAATAATAGCTGCTTAAAAATTCTTAATACTCCTGTATAGGGAACAACCCTGAACAAATGAATGATGGAAATGGGTGTATGATACTCCAGTTCTCTTGCCTCCCAAGGGCATGACTGTGAGGCATATGTTTGCCACTAGCTCTCAGAGTTCATCCAGGGTCATTAAGTTCTAGTTGCCCACAGTGGTAGTTAGCCTGATAATGCACCTTTGTTGACTGTCTTCCTGCCTCTGTTTCCTTCACCAACAAAGTAAATCATTGGTTCTTGAATCTTTACCTTAGGGTCAACTTCTAGGGGAACTCAAACTAAGACAGAAGTTGTAGTTAAAGTACATTATCTATAATCCTTGCTACAGAAAGTGTAGTCTGCAGACCAGCAGCATCAGACATCACCTGGGGGCTTAATTAAAAAGCAGAATCTCAGGCACCACCACAACCCTCCTGAATTATAATCTCCATTTTAACAAGATCTTTGGGTGATTTGTGTGCCCATTAGTTTGAAAAGCAGTGGTTTGTATGATACCTATTCTTTCAAATTTGCTGGGACTTGCTTTATGACTACATGACACATTTTTATAAATGTTCCATTTGTGCTTGAAAAGAATGTGTATTTTCTAATGCTTGGGTGTAGATTTCGTATATATCCTTTCATCCAAGCTTGTTAGTCGTGTTGTTCAAAGCTTCTGTATTTTTGCTGATTTTTTTTTTTTTTTGGCTGCCTGACCTACCATTACTGAGAGATGTGTGTTGAAACCTCCCAATATAAAGTGGATTAGTCGATTTCTCCCTATAGTTCTATCAATTTTTACTATATGCATTTTGGAGCATCAAGTGCTTATAAGTGTATCATTTTATATTCTGGGTGAATTGAACCTTTTATCATTAAGTAGTGATGATCTCTACTCTTCATGAAACTTTTGGCCTTAAATCACGCTGTGATATTAGTAGAGCCACACTTGCTTTCTTTAGGTTAGTATTTGTCTGGTACATCTTTTTAATTCCTTTTACTTTCAGCTTTTGTTTTTAAGCTTGAGGTTTGAACCATAAGCATCATATGATTGATCTGGAAATTATTCTGATCTTTTGCTATTTTTGAAGTTTGCCATTGTGCTTATAATTTCCAAGAACGTTTCTCATTTCTTTTGTTTTCAGCGTTACACCCATTCCTTTCAAGATCGGTTGTTCTGTCTGTTCATCTTGATCCTTCTGTTTCATATTGTTGGCTGTTATCAAGTATCTAGTGATCCTTGGTTGTCTGTTCATATTTCTAAATGAAGGACTCTTGACAAGTATTTGTAGCTATGACAAATTCCTCTGCCTCTGTTCAAGTCTGTTTCCCCAACACTTCACCCTTGAATGGAGAGGCTGAGCAGGCATTGCCTGTAGAGCATGTGTGTGGGGAACAGCAGGCTGGAAGGCAGTTAGGAGCCGACACAATTGTCAAAGAAAGGACAGCTTTACTCTGCAGGAGGAACACTGTAGTTTATTTCCTTCCTGGGAAGAGCTGAGTATCTCTCAGCTTCTACACATCCGTCATGGATGCAGGGTTACCTGGCTTTGCTCTGCTTCTTTCAGCACTAACACCAGATCTCAGAGCCTTCCTCAGCAGTTCCCCCAGTTCATTCAAGAGCAGTTCTAAGGGTTTTACACTCGGATGATGCCCCATTGGCTGCTCTGAGCAGGAAAGGGGGCTGCACAGGTGATCTTTAACTAGTTACCCCAGCGATCACCACTGGACAGCCCACCTGGTCTCTGTTGTTTGAGACTAAGAACCGGAGTTTCCTTAGGGACACCTTTAAAGGAGCATTCTTCACGGTGTCTGTGTCAGATGTGTTTTCTCCATGAACCGAAACACATCTGTTTTCTAATTTCCACCAATCTCTTCTAGTTTTTGTGCTGTTGATGGCACCATGTCTTATTTTCCAGAGCTGTTATAAATTTATTATTTTAAAATTATGCATTCCATTATTTCACTTAAACACATATGTGCAGTTCATCATGTTTCACTAGATATTTTATCACTTTCTAAGTTTAGATTTGTAGATTCCAACTGAATTTACTCTTACAGTAAATTGTACATTTCATTTCTCCACCTCAACAAAATATAACTCAATTTAAAGAACTATTTCAATTTTGATAACCCTCTCAAATTATTTTATTAACCCTATGTTAAAAAGATGTTTCCTTTAGAACAAGCAGTGGAAGAAAAATAAGTACCCAAGTTCCCTTTTCAACTAACTAGAATAATTATTCCCATTAACAGACTCGATTTTGAATATTTCATCGCAATTCAGCTAGTGATATATCCTTCCTTATCTTCCAGCATTTTACTTTTTGAATTGTTAAGTGTTCTTCTTTTTCTTTTCTTTTTTTTTTTTTTTTGCTTTTCTCATCTAATCAGAATAAATGCTTTAATTTCTTTTTCCATTTTCCCAAAGGTAGAGGAAATGAGGGAAATCATCATCACTTTCTCTACATTATAACACTTGTGAAACTTATGAATTTTCCTAAATCACAATGTCCTTGACAACTTAGCTTTGTGGAGGAAGAGATTACCAGTTTGGATTTTTGCCTTTCATTGCTGAAGTTAAAGAAGCTCAAATGTGTATCTAATCACCATAAATTTTATATGCTAAGCAATACCCCAGAAATTTTCTTGGAAAACTTCAACTCATCAGCTTGTTCCTGTGTTCTGTTAAAAGATCGTATTCTTTTAGCTAGAACACAAATTCTGGGGAAAAAGAAATCCACTCATTTTAACAGAAAACTTGAGTTTTGCAGAAAGAGACTTCAAGTGGTTCTAAGACAGACAGGAAGAAATATATAAGCCCCTCAGGGTACACACTTCTGTCCAGGCTGCCCATGATGAGTGACCTTCAAAAGCAGAACCCAGTGGTTCTGAGCCCTCAGCTGTTTTCTGGGGAGCTGTTCATGTCAGTTCCTTCCTCCATGCAGGGAACCCAGCCGGCCGTTTTACACGGCACTGGACATTTACCGTCTGAATTATTTCCACCAGATTCTTCAGTGTCATTCCAAGAGATGCTAAAAGTCAGGGAGAGACCTGTTCTACTGCTTCTCTTGGTCCGGGATATGAACCTATGTGTGCAGAGAGAGAGAGATTATCTTCTCAGAAACTCGGGAGAGGGAGGGGCCGTGTGGATGCCTGTCACAAACCACCTTTTTCTCTTACTGTAAAGTAATAAAAACAAACAGCATCCTAACCTCTCTGCCGGGGAATAGGGCTGCTGTTTACAGATAAACAGAGACCTGCCGCCTGTTAGGATCCCAGTAACGAAATTCAGTCAGAAGATTGAAAACACAATTGTGTTTACAGATCAGCAGCGACATGCCAATGTCATGTTGGTGGCGGAAGGCAAAGGTCGTGTTTACTGCAAGCAGAGGTGCCCGGAGCTGCCACGGGGGCTGCCTGCGGGGGATCTTGAGGAGGAGGGCTGCCGCAGCTGTGAACCTGCGGTCGCCTGACGGGGACAGCCTCAAACTTCCAACCATACGGCGTAGGATCACTGAAGTGAGACTGGGTGCGTCACAGCGTCGAAGTACCTCGGGGGCTGGAATGGCCCATCTTGGCCCTGTGAGCTGGCTCTGATTTTTCAGTCTCTAGAAACTTTGCTTCTGGCTGGGGAAGACCCCTCTCCGAAAAGTAGGCCACAGCAGCAGAGGGTCATAAATGCCGTAAAAAGAGCATCCCCCCCATATACACATCACTGAGACTGCTGCGAGACAAAAGCTCCCTCCCCAAAGACAGGTGCTGACCACCCTGTGGGTCAGTCCCTTTAAAGGCAGGATGGCCTGGTGCCTACAAGTGCCCATTCTGCAGTCAGAGAGACCTGAGACCATCCCGGTTCTGCCACATACTTTTGGTGTGACCTTGAGCAGTTACTTAAGCTCTCATAGCCCGAGTTTTGTCATCTATAAAATAAGAATAAAATTGCTTGTCTCTTAGGATTAGTAAGAGGATTAACAGAAATAATAAATGGAGAGTGCTTTCCACAGCTCCTGGTGGTAAGCACTCAGTGAACGGCAGCTGTTTTTATTACAGGGAAATTTGGGGGAAAAGTCTTCCATCTAAGAGAACGAGGTATAAATTGGTGATTTATAAGGAGTTATAGCAGCTCAGGGAAATAGTCCAGCGGATCTGTGCTTTGGCTTCTCAGCTGGAGGGCTACACACAGCAGCCAAGTCGAGGTCAAGAGGTGGGAGGACTGTCTTCTCCCAATTTACCTTGGATTTTCCCAGTTTTAATACTTCCAGTCTCATGTACTGGGAAACTCCTTGGTCCCAGGCAAAACTGGATGGTTGGTCACCTTAGAGGCCAAAGGGGATTTGATTGAGGGATGATTCTAAGTAGAGTGTCTCATGGAGTGTTTGCTCCCAGGCTGACCCACTGTGTCTTAAAGCCCTGACTATTGGTGGAAGGGGCCTAACAAGGGATAATGGTCCTTGGCTTCATTCCTTGTTAATGGCTTTAATTGGAGCTGGGGTTATCTGGCAGGGCAACTTCCACCCAGCCTGCTGGGCAAATCCCTTCCCCACTGGGCACAGTCATCAGGAGGATTTGTGTGGGGCGGCAGGGACACAGCTTTCCTTCGCTCTTCTCAGGGGAGAATACGTGCAGAATGTTCAGGTGACACTGCTGACCGTCTCCCTTCTGCGGCAGACCCCTGGGCTGAAGCCGGGTCTTCCCCCACCCTGATCCACTTGAGTAGTGAGCAGCTGTTGCAGCCCCCCCTGGAGCCCATATCTGTGGCCCCTCCTGAACCTCATCCACAGCATCAGGGAGAGGCTAGAATGGAGACTTTGAGAGGTCAGCTAGCCTACTGCATCCACGCCAAGTGCCGCAGCTTGTGGTTTCCGACTCACTGTCAGATGCTTGGGGGTAGCACAGACAGCCTGTCCTAATTTGCAGGAGCCATGGATCAGCATCCCCAGGATCCTTACTGTTCTTCCAACTTCCTCCTGTGAGTTCCAGGCAAGAGTAAAGAGAGCTGATTAATATCAATATTTGGGAAGCATTCAGTATACACACACTAATTGAAAGACGTGGTTTAGAAATTATAATACTTAATTTCAGTTTATTGATTTATATGAACATACTATTTCTATAGTGCCTGTTGCATAACAATATGTAAGCATGCAGTGCAAGGAGGCAAACGATCTCTTTAGGTATATGAGTGTATTAGTTTCCTGTTGCTGCTGAAACAAATTACCGTAAAACTTAGTGACTTAAAAACAACACAAATTTGTTATCTTACAATTCTGGAGGTCGGAAGTCCCGAATGCATTGGTAGGGCTGCATTCCTTTCTGGAGGTTCTAGGGGAGAATCCATTTCCCTGAATTTCCAGCTTCTAGAGCCTGCCATATTCCTTGGCTCATGGCTCTCTTCACCCTGACCTCTGCACCTCTGCTTCCGTCCTCATATCTCCTTCTCTGCCTCTGACTTGGACGTCTGTGGGGGCTATTATTCTGCCTACCACAATGAGAAATGCGTCCAGGATGAGAGGCTGAAGTGGCTGTCCCTCTCGTAGTAGGGAGTCCAATGTTGCCACTCTCCCCTTGAATGAATGCTGCCACACATGGGGGCAGGGTGGGTAACCCACATGGCACGGTGCTGACCCTGCAGCATGCTCACAACATGGACAGACCAAAGAGAAAGGAGGAGTGTCTGCCTGGAATGGGACCCGAGCTTTGCTCCTCCTTGGACTGTTCAGGCTTTGAGGGAAACAACTATGTCCATTTACATATAAATATAAATTTATATATCCAGAAAAACTTTCTGAGAGGCTAATCTGCAAAAATAAAAAAAAAATGAGTAAGAAATAATCCTTGCCTAGAAATATGCCTTGTAAGGCAGATAGACATATAACCAATAGGATTGGTATAATCGTCTACACAGGGTGAAGTGTGATGATGCCTGTATGATTTTACAAACAATAAGTAATGTATTTTTTTTTACGTTTATCAAGCACCTACTGTGTGCCTGTCCCATGCCAGACTCTGGGGATGGTTTTGTGAACTAGGTAGGCCTGGACCTCTACCTTCTCTCACAGAGAGTACAGGCTAGACCAAAAAAGGCAGCCAGTCCAGTCCAGGAGATGAGGAAAGGCTTTGCTTCTGAGATGATGCCAGGCCAGGTGTACAAGGATGGTGCAAGAATTAGCCTGCTAGTAATCAAAGAAACGCAAATTAAAATAAGAATGTGACACTTTTTCACACCCATCAGATAGGGCAAATATTAAAAAGCCTGATGACTCTAAGTGTTGCTGAGGATGTGAGAACACAGGAACTCACACATGCTGCTAGTGGGAATATATATTGAAAAGCAATTAGACAATATCAACCACATAGCCCAGCAACTCCTCATCTACGTATTGGGTCCTAAGACAACAGTTCTCAAAGTTCCCTCCATGACACCCTTTCAGGGTTCCATGAGGCCAAAGCTGTTTTCATAATAACATTAAAACTTTATTTTGTTTTTTCACTCTCATTATCTCCTGAGCGTACAGTGGAGTTTTCTAAATGCTAAATGATATGTGATATCACTACGGATTGAACGCAGCAGCAGTTAGGAAGAATCCAGCTTCTGTTATTAAGTCAGACATTAGAAGTTGGCAAAAGTATAAAACAATTCTACTTTTTCCTCTAATTTCTTCTGTTTGTTTTGAAAAAGAAAATATAGCTGTTTATCTTATATATGTTATTTTTTTAAAGTAACTTTATTATTTATAAAATTAAGTAAATATTTTAAATTTTCTCAATTTTAGTTTCTACTAGGATAAACATTGGTAGGTATAATACACATAAACAAAAGCTCTTCTGGGTCCCCAATGATTGTGAAGAGGGTAAGGTGTCCTGAGACCAAACAGTTTGAGAATCACTGTCCTAGAGAATTTTTCACACTTGTGCACAAGAAGGCACATACGAGGATGTTCATTTCAACCCTATTTTTAACAGCAAGAAACAGGAAACAACCTGAATGACCATCAGTATGGGACTTGCATAAATACTTGATGATACATTTATCAAACAGCACACAACTCAATAGTTAAAGTGAATGACCCAGATGTATGTGAATCAACACTCAAAATCTCAAAATCAATGTTGAAAGAATAAAAATCAACTATTAAAAGAATATATTTAGTATTATTCCATTTATGTAAAACACAAAGACATACAAAGCCAATCTACTTATTGTTTTTGGATACATATAATTAAATTATAAAGTATAAATGGCTGAAATAGAATAATACTGACAATACCAAGTGCTGGTGAGGCTGTGGAGCAACTAGAACTCTCATACGCTGGTGGAGGGATTGCCAAATGGTACAGCTGCTCTGGAAAACAGTCTGTCAGTCTCTTAGAAACTTAGACATACACCTATCATATGATCCAGGCATTCTACACCTGGGTATTTATCCAAGAGAAATGAAAGTGGTGGTGTGCATACAAAAACCTGTACACAAATGTTTATAGCAGCACTATTCATAACTGCTGTGAACTAGAAAGAAACCAAAACTCCTTCAGCAGATGAATCGATAAATGAACAGTGGTATATCCATACAAAGGAATACTGCTCTTCAAGAAAAAGGGACAAATTATTAATATGTGTAACAACTTGGATGAATCTCGACATATAATGCTGAGTGAAGGAAGCCAGTCTCAAAACGTCACATACTATATGATTCCATTATGCAATATTTTTGAAAAGACAGTATAATAGTGATGAAGAACAGACCAGTCATTGCCAGGAGTTAGGGTGGCAGGAAGGTATGACTCTAAAGGGATAGCAGTTTTGGAAATGATGGAACCATTCTATATTCTGTATTCTAATGAATCTGTACATGTGCTAAAATTCATAGAACTGTACACAAAAAGAAACAAGTAAATTTTGTACTATTTTTTAAATTTAAATTTTAAATAAACTTTTTATTTTAAAATAGTTTTAAATCTACAGAAAAGTTGGAAACATCGTACAGATAGTTTGTATATACCCCACACCCATTTTCCCTATTGTTAGCATCTTACATTAGTATGGTACACTTGTCACAACTAGTGAATCAATATCGATATATTATTATTAACTAAAGTCCATACTTTACTCAGATTTCCTTAGTTTTTATCTATGTCCTGTTTCTATCCCAGGATCCCATCCAGGATACCACATTAAATTTTGTTGTCACGTCTCTTTAGGCTCCTGTAGCCTGTGACAGTTTCTCAGACTTTACTTGTTTTTGATGACCTTGACGGTTTTGAGAAGTACTGGTTGGCTATTTTGTAGAATGTCCCTTAATGGGGGTTTACTGTTTTTCTCATAATTAGACTGAGATTTGGGGTTTGGGGGAGGAAGACCACAAAGAAACCACCTTTCTCATCACATCACATCAAGAGTACACACTATCAACATGACTCACATCGTTAGTGTTAACTTTGTCACCTGGCTGAGGTCGTGTTTGTCAGGTTTGTCCACTGTGAAGTTACCCTTTTACTCCCCTTTCTGTACTGCACACTTGGAAGTAAGTATGTGCAGCCCACACTTAAAGAGTGTGCAGTTAGACTCCACTTTGAGGAGCTACATAAAGTATTTGGAATTCTTCTGCACAGGAGATTTATCTATTCGCCCCCACTTACTTATTTAATCATTTGTTTATGTTAGTATGGACTAATGGGTATTTATACTGTGATTGTAATTCAATACTACATTATTTTTTTGTTCTAATTATTCCGACTTTGGCCATTAGGAGCACTTTTTTTGGCTTTCATGTCCCTTTGACATACCCCCATTGTCATCTGTGAGTGTGCTTAGCACTTGTTTACTTTCTGGCCCTACAAGATGCTTTAGGCTCATCTTGTATATTTCCTGCCCCAGCCCCAGAATGAGCCATTTCTCCAAGAAGCCCTGGTTCCTTTTACTGGTAATGGTTTTACAAAGCAAGATCTGGGCACTAGGTGTGCTTACTGCTACTGGGGTATCATTACTTCTAGGCCTTCTCAGTTGACAGAGCAAGGAAATATATGTGTGTAGACTAACCCACGTATATACACAAATCTATAAATATTTCTGTATGTGCCCATCTGTATCTGTATTAAGCTAAACGTGAGTTCATATTGATGTCTCCAACTCTAATTCAGTACCACATGGATCATTCCAGCCTTCCTCCCTCACTTGTCTGTAACCTCCCACCGGTGAGAAACCTGGCTCCCAACATCTGCTATCCATTTACTTAATTGTTCAATTCCAGGATATGTATATAGTGGTTTCAGAATTGTTAACTCATGGGAAACAGCTTTACCAGCTAGGGTACAATGCTTATGTACAGTTCCTTTTGCCTTCAGTCTTTTTCATTTTTAGCCTCCATTCATTTTCAAAGTCACTTAGGTCAGCCCTTTTTTCCCCTCACTCTGGTCAGTGAGGTTATTTCATACATTCAAACATTTCATACATAGATTATTTTGTCACAGTCTGCACTCCATCTTAGGATCCCCTGACCTCCTAAATAATTTTTATTTAATTTGCATACATTAAAGCACACTCTTTATGCTGCAAAGTTCTATAGGCTCTGAAAAAGGAATAATGTCATTTATTCACCCCTGCAGTATTATGAAGAATAATACTGCCCTAAAACTTGCCCTGTGCTTTACCTGTTCAATCTTCCCCTTTCCCCAAACCCTAGGCAACCACTGTCTCTCTAGTTTTGCCTTTTCCAGAATGTCATATAAATGGAGACTTTTCAAATAGGTTTCTTTCACTGAACAATATGCATTTACTTTGAACATGTTATTACATGGCCTATTAGCTCATTCTGTTTAGTGGCTGAATAATATTTCATTATACAGGTTTGATTCGTGGTTGCTTTTTTGTTTTGTCTTTTTGTGATCACCTTCCTCTAGAAAACTCTGGGGGCCGGCCTGGTGGCGTAGCAGTTAAGTTCGCACTTTGGCAGCCTGGGGTTCACGGGTTCGGATCCCGGGCATGGGCTGATGCCCTGCTTGTCAGCCACGCTGTGGCGGCGTCCCACATAAAGTGGAGGAAGACGGGCACGGATGTTAGCCCAGGGCCAGTCTTCCTCAGCAAAAAAGAGGATTGGTAATGGATGTTAGCTCAGGGCTAGTCCTCCTCACACACAAAAAAGATAGAAAACTTTGAGCATTTAATTTTTGTCTTGATAGTCACACATTTCACTATAATGTATATAGGGTTTTTAAAAACAGTTTTAGTTAAATAAACAAAGGAATGATGTATAGACATCACACCTACTCTCAGCCCCTCACCTGGTCGTTTGAACACAGCCAGCCTTTCCACAAGTTAACTAGGTCATTAAAACTTAACTAGACCATTAAAACAATCCGAGCAATAGCACCTCCGCTAGGCATCCCATCAGGAGGCCTTGCTGCTTGTTCCAAAAATGCTCCCCTGCTGCCCCATTACCCAGCTCTGCAGACTCATGCTCAGTATATTTCTTGCGCTTGCTTCAGTTTTTTACAACTTTATCTTTTTAATAATTTTATCTTAATTGACATATAATTCATGTACTATAAAATTCACCCCGTTAGAGTATAAAATTCAGTGATTTTCAGTATATTCCTAAGCTTGTACAACCATCACCACTATCTAATTCCAGAACATTTTCATCACCCTAAAAAGAAACACCACATCCACTAGCAGTCACTCTCCTTTCCTCTCCCTCCAGCCCCTGGCACCCACTAATCTGTTTTCTTCCCCTACAGATTTGCCTCTTCTGAACATTTCGTATACAGGCACACCTCAGAGATATTGCAAGTTCAGTTCCAGACCACTGGAGTAAACCAAATATTGCAATAAAGCGAGTCACATGAATTTTTTGGTTTCCCAGTGCACATAAAAGTTGTTTACACTATACTGTGGTCTATTAAGTGTGCAATAGTGTTATGTCTAAAAAAAACAGTGTACATACCTTAATTAAAAAATACTTTATTGCCAAAAAATGCTAACCATCATCTGAGCTTTCAGCAAGTCGTAATCCTTTTGCTGGTGGAGGGTCTTGCCTCAACGTTGGTGGCTGCTGTCTGATGAGGGTGGTGGTTGCTGAAGGTTAGGATGGCTGTGGCAGTCTCTTAAAATAAGACAGCCACGAAGTTGACCACATTGATTGGCTTTTCTTTTCATGAACGATTTCTCTGTAGCACATGATGCTGTTTGATAGCATTTTACCCACAGCAGATCTTCTTTCAAAATTGGAGTCAATCCTCTCAAACAGTGCCACTGCTTTATCACGTAAGTTTATGTAACATTCTAAATCCTTCGTTGTCATTTCAACAGTCTTCACAGCATCTTCTTCAGTAAATTTCATCTCAGGAACCACTTTCTTTGCTCATCCATAGGAAGCAACTCCTCGTCTGTTAAGGTTTTATGATGAGATTACAGCAATTCAGTCACATCTTCAGGCTCCACTTCTAGTCCTTGTTCTCTTGCTATTTCCACCACATCTGCGATTACTTCCTCCACTAAAGTCTTGAACTCCTCAAAGTCATCCATGAGAGTTGAAATCAATTCCTCTAAACTCCTGTTAATGTTAGTATTTTGACCTCTTCCCATGAATCACAAATGTTCTTAATGGCATCTAGAATGGTAAATCTTTTCCAGAAGTTTTTCAACTGACTTTGCCCAGATCTGTCAGAGTTCTACAGCCTTATGAAATGTATTTCTTAAATAATAAGACTTGAAAGTCGAAATTACTACTTGATCCGTGGGCTGCAGAATGGATGCTGTGTTAGCAGGCATGAAAACAACAATCTCCTTGTACCTCTCTGTCAGAGCTCTTGGGTGACTAGGTGCATTGTCAATGAGCAGTAATATTTTGAAAAGAATCTTTTTTTCTGAGCAGTAGGTCTCAACAGTAGGCTTAGAATATTCAGTGAACCATGTTGTAAACAGATGTGCTGTCATCCAGGCTTTGTTGTTCCATTTATAGAGCACAGGCAGAGTAGATTTAGCATAATTTTTAAGGGCCCTAGGATTTTCATAATGGCAAATGAGCATTGGTTCCAACTTAAAGCCACCAGCTGCATTAGCCCCTAACAGCTTTGAAGCTTTGAAGCCTGGCATTGACTTCTCCTCTCTAGCTATGAAAGTCCTAGATGCCATCTTCTTCCAATACAAAGCTGTTTTGTCTACATTGAAAATCTGTTGTTTAGTGTAGCCACCTTCATTAATTATCTTAGCTAGACCTTCTGGATAACTTGCTGCAGCTTCTACATCAGCACTTGCTGCTTCACCTTGCACTTTTATGTTATAGAGACGGCTTCTTTCCTTAAACCTCATGAACCAACCTCTGCTAGCTTCAAACTTTTCTTCTGCAGCTTCCTTATCTCTCTCAGCCTTTAGAGAATTGGAGAGAGTTAGGGCCTTGCTCTGGATTAGGTTTTGGCTTAAGGGAATGTTGTGGCTGGTTTCATCTATCCAGACCACTAAAACCTTCTTCGTATCATTAAAAAGCCTGTTCCATTTTTTGGTCATTCATGTGTTCACTGGCGTAACACTCATAATTTCCTTCAAGAACTTTTCCTTTGCATTCACAACTTGGCTAACTGGCACAAGAGGCCTAGCTTTTGGCCTATCTCGGTTTTTGACATGCTTCCATCACTAAGCTTGATTATTTCTAGCTTTTGATTTAAAGTGAGAGGTGTGTGACTCTTCCTTTCATTTCCACACTTAGAGGCCATTGTAGGGTTATTAATTGGCCTAATTTCAATATTACTGTGCCTCAGAGAATAGGGAGGCTTGAGGGGAGGGAGACTGGAGTATGGCCAGTGGATGGAGCAGTCAGAACACACACAACATTTATCGATTAAGTTCGCCATCTTATATGGGTGTGGTTCGTGGTGCCCCAAAACAATTACAATAGTAACATCAAAGATCACTGACAACAGGCCAGCCCCGGTGGCCTAGTAGTTAAGTTTAGCGGGCTCTGCTTTGGTGGCTTGGGTTCAGTTCCCAGGTGCAGATCTACGCCACTCGTCTGTGGCCATGCTGTGGCGGCAGCTCACATACAAAATGAGGAAGATTGGCAACAGATGTTAGCTCAGAGTGAATCTTCCTCAGCAAATAAATAAATAAATAAGATCACTGACCACAGATCAGCATAACAAATATAATAGTAATGAAAAAGTTCGAAATATTGCAAGAATTACCAAAATGTGACACAGAGACAGGAAGTGAGCAAATGCTCTTGGAAAAAATGGCACCGATAAACTTGATTTATGCAGGGTTGCCACAAATCTTCAATTTGCAAAAAATGAAATATCTCCCAAGCACAATAAAATGAGATATGCCTATAAAAGGAATCATACAATATACGGCCTTTAGCGAATGACTTCTTTCACTTAGCATCATGTTTTCAAAGTTCATCCATGTTGTAGCATGTATCAGCACTTTATTCCTTTTTATGACCGTATAATATTCCTTTGTATGGATATGCCACATTTTGGTTATCCACTCATCAGTTGATGAACATTTGAGTTGCTTCCACTTTGGGCTGTTATGTATCATGCTGCTATGAATGTTTGTGTACAAGCTTTTGTTTGGACATATATTTGCAATTCTCTTGGATATATACTGAGAAGTGGAATTGCTGGTCATAAGGTAACTCTATGTTTGACATTTTGAGGAACTGTCAAAACATTCAAACCCCAAAAGCAGTTGCACCATTTTGAATTCCCATCAGGAAGAAATGAGAGTTCCTATTTCTCTGCATCCTAGCTAGCAATTGATATTTTCAGATTTATGGATTTTAGACATTCTAATGGGTGTGTAGTGGTTTCTCACTATTGTTTGGATTTCCCAAATGACAAATGATATTGAATGTCTTTTCTTATGCTTATTTTACATCTGTATATCTTCTCTCATGAAGTGTTGCTTATTGGAGAAGATCTCTTGCTTATTTCTAACTGGGGTGTTTGTTTCCCTATAGTTAAGTTTTAAGAGTTCTTTGTATATTTTGTATACAAGTCTTTTATAAGATATGTGATGTACAGACTATATGATTATTTAAAAAATAAAATGAAAAAAACATTCAAGTCATGAGAGGAAAGGAAAGGGAAAAAAGCAGGGTGGGGGGCATGGTCTCTGGAGCTGGCAATCCCGAGTTCTGCATCTGGCTTTGCTCCTTGTTAGCAGTACGACGTGGAGTCTCAGTTTCTTCCTCTGAAAAACAGAGGCTAAAAAATATCTATCTTTGAGGGTAGTTGGAGGGATTAAAGACAGCGATCTGTCAAAATTGCTGGTGCTTAGGTTCAATAAAGGTAGTTTAAATCGACTTACCTTACCCAGGTTTACCTGGTCAGCAAGTGGTAGAACCAGAACCCAAGTCTAGGGTTTTCTGCTTTCAAAACTTGCACCTTTCCCTACTGTCCCCACTAGAGGGCAGCATGAGAAGTCAGGCAGCCCTGGGTGCCAATTTTACCTCTGCTGCCTGCTGGCTGGGTGACAGTGGAAAGGTGACTTCATCTCTCTGAGTCTCAGTTTCCTCATCTGTAGAGTGAGGGTTAGATGAACCAATGTATTTAAAGAAGAGTCTAGCACTGTCTCTGGGACATTGTAGGTGGAATATATTTCATTTATATAGATTTTTAGAAGACACACCATGTGTATTAAGAAGACACTGAACTAGGAGTCAGGATTAAAATATCAATACAAAATTATGAAATATATGTATGGGGTAAACACCAAAACTAAGATAGCAGATGCTACTGGAGAGGAAGAAAAGGGAATGAGGTTGAAGAAGGACACATAAAAAGGTTCAATTGTATTTATAATGCTTTCTTTCTTTCTTTTTTTTTTTTTTTTGTGAGGAAGACCAGCCCTGAGCTAACATCCATTGCCAATCATCCTCTTTTTGCTGAGGAAGACTGGCCCTGTGCTAACATCCATGCCCATCTTCTTCTACTTTATATGGGACGCCACCACAGCATGGCTGACAAGCAGTGCGTCGGCAGGCGCCCGGGATCCGAACCCGCGAACCCGGGGCTGCCAAAACACGAACTAAACCGCTGTGCCACTGGGCGGCCCCCCTATAATGCTCTATTTCTTAAAGAAAATTTGAAGTAAATGTGGCAAAACGTTTGGCTTGATAAATCTACATGGCATAACATGGTGGACGTTATTCTCTATGCTTTTAAAAGGGCAGATTGAGAGTGGAAGGATTTGATAAAGACATTCCAGGTACAAGGAAATGAGCAGAGACATAAAGGAGATAAGGAATACAGAGTTTTCAGAGATATTGTAGATACACAAAGTTCAAGGAAGGGAGTGGTTGAGATAAGCAAGCAGTCTAGACAGAGTCATGTCGAGGAGGCCTTGTTTGCCAGGCTGGGCAGGATGACTTTATCTTGTCTGCAGTGGGCATGGGAGAGGGTGGCCACCGAAGAGTTGTAAGTTGATATGTGATTTTGCATTTTAACATCATTCATTTGTTTGTTCTTTATTCATTCTTTCATTGACCAACTATCTTTCCAATGTCATGCCAGTCATTGTCCTTGGCACTACAGATGTAGTGCTGAAAAAGACGAGCACTGTCCTTTCCTTGACTGAGTTAGTCTCGGGAAAGCAGACATTGAAGCTATTGATTATCAAATTTATCAACTGAACATGTGATACATTACTCCAGTAGAGTGTAGAGGCTGGAGGCAAGCACACCAATAAAGTTTTGTTATGAGTCTGGGGAGGGGGGGTTTAGAGGGCCTGGACCTGGGCAGTGGTAGGCAAGATGGAGAGGAAAAGACAGCATTAAGAATGATTTAGGGGTGAAGATCGGTTGGATGAGTGGAGGAGAAGGGAGATCAAATCATCATGATATCTTTAGCCAGTGGTGCCACCCTTCGTGAAGAAAACTAATGTCTTCTGTGTCCTTTCTATCTCTTATATCCATGGTCCTCAAAACTGTTCAGCATCTAGAGGTCCTTGTGTTTTCTGCAGAACACAATGAAATACTAATACCTGTACTTTGAAATTGAAATATATAATTTTGTGATTAATCACCATTTTATGTTAATTTCTAACATATGCAAATTATAAAAGGCACTTTGGATTGAAATAAAAATTCTAGAAGAAAAGGTTAAAATTAGAAAGTTTATTCATTAATTTTTTTCCCCCTGAAGACTAGAAGATGACTGCTCTTATACTACCTGAGCTTCAGAAAACCTTGGTCCAGTTCAAGGATGCCAGGATTCTGTGGGAACACAGTCAGGGGACCTCCACCTTTTATGGTGAATCAGGGCCCTTCTTGGTGGTGTTTCCAGAAAGGTGCATAGGTACTCCAGTTCCCCTCCCTAGTGGCAGAGGAAGGGGTAATGAGAGGGAGAAAGAATGGTCCGACCAGTGGAGGTTTTTGGTGCTAAAGCTGGCAGAGAGAGTATCAGTCTAATCCCGAAGTTTCTGGTGACATCGGCACTGGGGGAGCTTTCAGAGTCAAGAAGTGAGTGGCAGTCAAGAGTTCATCATGTGGAGAAGGAGGCTCAAATGGGCCTTCAAAATGAGGTGAAGAAAGACAAACAACTCAATTTTTAAAATGGGCAAAGGATTCAAACAGATATTTCTCCAAAAAAGATAATCAAATGGCCAATCTGCACATGAAAAGATGCTCAACATCATTAGTCATTAGGGAAATGCAAATCACAATAAGATACCACTTCACCGCCCCCCTCTCCCCCGCAGGATGGCTATAAGCAAACAGATGGACAATAATAAATGTTGACAAGGATGTGGAGAAATTGGAATTCTCATACATTGCTGGTGGGAACGTAAAATGGTGTAGCCACTTTGGAAAACATTTGGCAGTTCCTTAAAATGTTAAACCTCATGACCCAGCAATTACACTCCTGGAGAATTGAAAATATAGATCCATACAAAATCTTGGACATGAATGTTCATAGCAGCATTATTCAAACAGCCAAAAAGTGGAAGCAACCAAAATGTTTATCAATTTATGAACAGATAAACAAAATGGGGCATACCCACACAATGGAATATTATTTGACCATAAAAAGGAATGAAGTGCTGATACATGCTACAACACAGATGAACCTTGAAAACATTATGCTAAGTGAAAGAAACCATTCACTAAAAATTACATGTTGTGTAATTCCGTTTATATGGAATGGCGGGAAGAGGCAAATCCATAGGGACAGAAAACAGATTAGTGGTTGCCCGGGGCTGGAGGGAGGGGGAAAGGAGAGTGACTGCTAGTTGGTGTGGGGTTTTTTTGGGGGTGATGAATATGTTCAGGAATTAAATAGTGGTGATCGTTGCACAACCTTGGGAATATACTGAAAACCATTGAATTGTACACTCTAAAGGAGTGAATTTTGTGTGTGTGTGTGAGGAAGACCAGCCCTGAGCTAACATCCATCGCCAATCCTCCTCTTTTTGCCGAGGAAGACTGGCCCTGGGCTAACATCCATACCCATCTTCCTCTACTTTATATGGGACGCCGCCACAGCAAGGCTTGACAAGTGGTGCGGCGGTCCGTGCCAGGGATCCGAACCTGCAAACCCCGTGCTGCAGAAGCACAGAGCGCAAACTTAACTGCTATGCCACCTGGCCAGCCCCAGGAGTGAATTTTATAGTATGTGAATTGTATGTCAATAAAGCTAAAATTATTAAAAGGATAAAGTTGTAAAAAGATGAAGTGAGAGCAAGAAATATTGAAAGGGAATGTGCAGAGCTGGGTAATGGGGCGGCAGAGGTGCATTTCTGGAACAAACAGTGAGGCCATCCCGTTGGGACGCCTAGCAGAGGTGCTATTGCTCAGATTGCTTTAATGGCCTAGTTAAGGATAACTTGAGGAGAGGCTGGCTGTGTTCAAAGGACCAGGCGAGGGGCTGAGAGTAGATGTGACGTTCATGGATCATTCCTTTGTTCATTCAACAACACCTACAAAAAAACTATGTACATTATAGTGAAGTACATGGATATCAAGAAAAAGATAAAATCCTAAAAATTTTAGAGAGGAAAATGATCACAAAAAAAAAAAGGCAACCAAGTATCACGTTGACATCCAAATTCTGAACAGCAAGACCAGAAGCAAGAACAGTAGAATAATGTTGTGTTGTGATTTAAATGTGAAAATTCAATAAAAATATTTACAGGTGATGTGCCACCCAAATACTCGCTTTGAAAGCACTCTTAGAGGAAGAATTCAAATGAGTTGAAAAATTAATTGAAGAGGATGTTTTAAGACACCTGGGAACAAAGTTTATCAAATATCTTAATAAACGTTATTATCTAAAAAAAAAGAAAGCAAATAGATAAAAGAATGAGAGAATATCCATAATGACAGAGAACTAAAATTATAAACAATATTGGATGTTGAGGTAATGAAGTAGAGAAGCTAATGAGATATGAGAGTGTGCTCAAGTACTTGTACTATGGGGAAGATATAAATAGTGACAAGTTTAAGAAATCAATAGGGACAAATAAACTTGTATATGGTCCTTAGGTCAGGGGCAACCATTATAACAACAAAAAGAAAATCTAAAACTTTTAAACTAACAGAAGAAAACTTAATCTAGCCAGGGGAAGATGGAAATGGAAAAGAAAGAAGCAAACAAAGAATAAAAAAGATGAATAATTAAATGTACAACAGAAAAAGGTTTTAAAGTACTATGAATAATGATAGAAATTTGAAAACCTAGAGGAAGTGGATAAATTTCTAGAAAAATATAAAATGCTAAAAATAGTGCAAGGAAAAAGATAACCTGACAGACCAAAGGCATTAAGTAAATTGGAACAGTGGTCAAAGTTCTCTTCTCTTTTCAAAGACTAAGCTTAGATGGTTTTGCACGTGATTTCTGTCAGACTTTCAAGAAACAGTTCATTCTTATCTCTAAGGAGAAATAAATAAATAAGAAAGGTGAGAACTAAAAGAGAAGACAGTAAACTGCCATTATTTTCAGATAATAGGATCATCTATACAGAAAAAATAGCAGAAATTATTAGAACTAATAATAGAGGTCAACAATATTGTTGGATTCAAGATCGACTTACAGAAAGTCAATGGCATCTCTCTACACCAGCAATAACTAACCAGAAAAAATAAAAATAAGATACACACAATAGCAACAATTTTTTTAAAGAGATATAGGAAGTAATCGAACCTTCTTAAATTACTCTCTAATGACGATCTCTAATGAAGAAAGTGGAAAATCATCTGAATTATGAAGAAATATTTCTTGCTGTTAGATGAGCTGACAACGTTATAAAGAAGTCAATTTTCCCCCAATTAATCTATATATTCAATGCAATTCCAACCCAAATACAAGTTATATATGAAAAATACTGGTCCACAAGCAGATATGTTAACTTCAAAAAAGAAGACTGAAGAGGGGGCACTTTGCACTTACAAATATTAAAATATTCTACAAATATGCTGCTGTCACAAAAGTAGGCAGAGAGATCTAAGGGTCAGTGTAGAGATCTCTAGACAGACCTGGGTGTATATAGGAACTTAGTAAATGATGAAGATGATGCCACCAATCAATGCGGGAGTTGGATTGCTTGGTAAATAGGATTAAGAAAATCAGCTCACTATATGGAAAAACTAAAACAGAATCCCTACATAAAACAGGAACTCCAGATGGATTAAAAACTGGAATGCGGAAAGTAAAATTCTTTGTGACATAAAATTGAAGAAAGATTTTTTAAACAAAACTGCCAAAGTAAAACCCATTAGACAAAAAAAGTAAATTTGATTATACTATAATTAAGAGCTTTATATTCAACAACGGACACTAGGGACAAAATAACAGCAAGTGACATGTTGGACAAATGTATTTTCAACGTTTAAAATGAGCAAGACACTGACCTAAAGTATACAAGGAACTCTGCAAATCAACAAGAGAAACACAGGAACCCTAGTGGAAAGATGTGCAAAGGCCACAAAGAGGTGGTTTATAGAAGAGGAAACACAAAGGTTAATAAGCGTGTGAATAGATGCTAAACTAGATCAGAGAAGCGCAAATTAAAAGAATAACTACCAGAAAATACCTTTTAGCTATTAGACTGGAAAAAATTTAACATCTGGATAATACCAGGTATTGGTGGCAGTGGGGGATTTAGGAATTATCATGTACCACTGGTGGGAGTATAGACTGATGCAGCCACTCTGAAGACCTAGCAATTCTGCACCTGGATTTGTATCCCAGAAAAATTCTCACATATTTATGGGATTGCTTGTTGTAGCTGAGAGTTGGAAGCAATCTAGATATCCATCACTGGAGAACTAGATTAGTAAAACGTGTTGGATGTACACCACGGAGCAGTTAGAAGCAATAGTCCAGACAGAAATATAGCAATAGGGCTAGATCTTAAAAACATAATGCTGAGAAAAAAAGACACAGAATGATGTGTATATAATTTAAAAACACACACTGACAAAAAACTGACATTATATAAGAATATACACAAAAGAAGGACACATAACCAACACATCAGAATAGTTGCATATGGAGGAAGGAAAATGGAAGTGCACAACAGAGAGAAAAGTGCATGAATAAAGGGGTGGATGGATGGATGGGTAGGTGGATGGATGGTTGGGTGGATGGGTGGATGGATGGACTTCTCAAACAACAGAGGGACTTTACAAGGACTTCCAATAATAGTATGGCTCAGCTGAGGAGTATGATTACCTCAACCCTCTGTATCTGAAATGCCGTCTCAAAAACAAACCCCCAATTATTTGAAAGAGAATTATAGCAAAAGTGATGAATTTTCACCAAGAAAGCATTTCCAGAGCCAAGTCTGTTAAAACAATTTGCCTTCTTGGCGAGTATTTATTGAGTCTTAGTTTGTGCAAGACACTGTTGAAGGCATCTGAGATACATCCATAAACAAAACAAAGATCCCTGCCCTCAAGAGCTTGTATTCTGGTGGGGAAGAAAGACAATCAGTATATCAATTATATAGTATAATACATCATAAGTGCCATTTAAAAAGGAGTACAGGGTAAGACAGATCAGGAAGGTGGTTTTTTGTTCTTTGTATTAAAATAGAGAAGTCACTGTGGGCCTCATTGAGAAGGTGACTTAAAGGAACTGAGGGAGGAAGCCAAGCAGAGGCAAGAGTTTCCAGGAACAGGAAAGAGCCAGCACAAAGGTCCTGAGGCATCAGCATGCTGGGAGGCTAGCGGGCTGGAACCAGGTGAGGAAAGGGAAGATTAGTGGGTGGTGACATCAGAGAAGTGAGGAGGGGTTGTGTTTGTTTGTGTGGGACCTTCAAGGCAATTATTAGGACTCTGGACGTTAGCTTTTTCTCTGAAGGGAAAGAAGAGCTGATGCAGGTCTTGAGCATTCTGGTCACTGTGTTAAGATCAGACCTGGAGTGGGGCAGTAGGGTGGGGGGTGGGAAGGGTTTGAATCAGTGAGACCAGTTAGGATGCTATCATAGGAATCCAAGGGAGACATGGTGGAAGCTTGCACCACGTTGGAGGGAATGGAGGTGGTTAGAAGCTGGTAGATCCTGGATACGTTTATTTGTTTGGTTATCTTGTTTCGAAATTTTTTTCTCATGCACCTATGTGATTCTCATGCACATAATGATTATTATCATTTTTGTTTTATAAAAATTGGATAACACGATATGCTTCTTCCTTTTTTCATTTATCAATACATTGTGGAAACTCCACCAAATCACCTAATATAAAGTTAACTATTTTAGTGGCAATGTGATACCCCATGGTGTATGTACACAAATGTATTCAACTATATATTGGCAGGTATTCATTTCATTTCCACTATTTTTGCCTCTGAAAACAAAGCTAAAGTAAATATCCATGTATATGTATTATTATTTACTACCTTTTTTACTTATATGGGAGAGATTTCAAAGAAATGGGACTGCTGGGTTCAATGGTACATGCAATTAAAAACATTATATTATGGAAAATTTCAGATGTACACAAAGTAGAGATAATAGTATAACATAATGAACCTCCATGTACCCATCATCCTCTTCAACAATTACCAGAACATGAGCAATCTTGTTTCATTTAAATGCCCTCTTCCCTCTCCTTCTCTCCACCCTCAACACACACTGGATCATTTTGAAGCAGTCTGGATATATTTTTAAGGTAGAGACAAGATTTTGTGACGTACAGGATGAGGCGTGTAAGAGAGAAAAAGGAGTCAATGATGGCTCCAAGATTGTTGGACTGGGAGCTGAAAGGCTGGAGTGGCCATCCACTGAGATGGAGAAGACCGGGGGTGGGGCAGGTTTTAGGGGGAAGATCAGGCATTCAGTTTTGGATGGGTTGAGTTTGTGACTTATTAGCCAGCTAAGTGGAAATATTTAGGTGTCAGTAAGATAAATGGATCTGGAATTTGGGGGAGAGTAAGTACCTGGAGATATAAATTTGGGAGTCATTGACATGTCTCATCCGCAGGCCTGGATGATATCATCAGGAAGTGAGTGTAGATAGATAAAAGAAGACCAGTCCCTGTGAGCTTCTGTGGTAGGCAGAATAATGGCCCCCAAAGATGTCCAAACCCCAGAACTTGTGAACATGTTACCTTACATGGCAAAAGGGACTTTGCAGATGTGATTCAAGTTAAGGACCTTTACACGGAGAGATTATCCTAGATTATCCAGATGGGCTCAGTCTAATCACATGGATCCTTAAAAACAGATAACCCTTCCTGCTACTGCCAGAGGGATCTGTGATGACAAAATAAGAATCAGAGAGATGCAACATTGCTGGATTTGAGGAAGGGGGCCAAAAGCTCAGGGATGAGGGCAGCTTCCAGGAGCTGGAAAAGGTAAGGAAACGGTTCTCCCTGGAGCCTCCAGAAAGGAACGCAGCCTGCCGACACCTTGATTTTAGCCCCCTGAGACCCATTTTGGGTTTTTTACCTCCAGAACTATAAGATAATAAATTTCTACTGTTTAAGCCACCAAGTTTGTAGCAATTTGTTACAGCAGCAATAGAAAATGAACACCCTCCTACATGAAAGGGTAGAGGAGACGAGGAATCAGCTGAGGGGACTAAGAAGCAGCCAGTAAGATAAGAGGAAAACTAAGAGAATGTGGCATCCCGGGAGCCAAAAGGAGGAGGCAGCAGGAGACTGGGCCATATGTTGCTGATTGGTCAAATAGGATGAGGACAGAGATTCTACCACTGGACTTAGGAATGTGGAGGGTAATTCTCTGAAGAGTTTTCTGCAAAGCAGAACAAAGAAATGGGATGATACTTAAGAGATGTTTGTTGTCGTTGTTGTTTAAAGTGGGAGAAATAACAGTAGTCTCTCTTTATCAACGGTTTCACTTTCCACAGTTTCAGTTACCCTCGGTCAACTACAGTCTGAAAATATTAAATGTAAAATTCCAGAAATAAATAATTCATAAGTTTTCAATTGTGCACCATTTTGAGTAGCATGATGAAATCTTGCGCCATGCCCCTCCATCCTGCCTGGAACATGAATCAGTGTGTCCAGGCTGTATATGCTACCCGCCTTTTATTCACTTAGCAGCCATGGTTATCGGATTGACTGTGGTGGTATCCGGGTGCTTGTGTTCAAGTAACGCTTATTTTACTTAATAATGGCCCCAAAGCACAAGAGTAGTGATGCTGGAGATTTGGATACGCCAAACACTTCATCTCATCACGTAGACATTGTATCATCTTACATCATCACAAGAAAAAGGGTGAGTACAGTACAGTAAAATATTTTGAGAGAGAGAGAGAACACATTCACATAACTTTTATTACAGTATATTCTTATAACTGTTCTACTTTCTTATTAGTTGTTAATCTCCTACTGTGCCTAATTTATAAATTAAACTTTATCATAGATATGTATGTGTATGAAAAAACATAGCATATATAGGGTTCGGTACTATCCACGGGTTCAGGCATCCACTGGGTTTCTTGGAACGTATTCCCCCTGGATAAGCATGTTTGTAAGCTGGTAGGAGTAATATGGAGAAAGTGAGAAATAAAGAAAGAGGGGAGACTAGATGGAGGGCTGTCCTTGAGTAGCAGGACAGGGTCTAGTGCACAGTTAGAGTCAGCTTTTCTGGAGAGAGAACAGCAACTGGTGGGAAAGCAGGGTATGTGGGAGTAGTTGCTGGTTGCTGGGTGGCTATGGTGGCGGGAGTCTATGATCCTCTCTTCCGTTTGCTCCCGTTTCCTCAGTGAGGTAGAAGATGGGGTGGAGGGCTAGGAGATTTGCAGATAGCGAAGATGTAGAACAGTCCTCTAGGAGAGTGGGACACTGAGTGGACTAGGGAAACACAGTATGATCGCGAGGCAGCATTGAAGACCCTCTCACGGTTCAATTATTTCCAAAGTGAAATAAACAAAATAGAAATCATAACTAAAAATCGATTTGCAAAGTGCAGGTCTCTCCTGACGCTGGAACTATCTAATTCCAGCCCACATTTGCCTGACAGAGGCTGTGAGCACTTGGTCTTAGACTCTCTCTTAGTAACTTTTTGGCCTCTCATCATGGGGCCTCTGGGCTCTGTGTTGTTAACCTGCCTCCCTGGAGCTAGTCTGATGAATATCCTGTTCTGTTCAAGGCCAGATGAAACGAATTTTTCTGTTTCCAGCTGCACCACACCCTTTAGCGACCTCCCACTGAGTTCTGGTTTCTGGTCTAGACAAGACACTTCGTTTTTTCGCTCATTTGCATAGCAGAGATTATTGACATCAGCCAGATCCCAATGAGTGCACAAACCTGTCTCAGCCCTGCTCCAGTCTCCTCTCCCAGGTGGCATCTTCCTTTTCTGAGAGAAGTGTATCTAGCAAAAGTCACACATGAGTAACAATGATGCACCTCCTATAGAAACGATACAATGATCACCAGGGGCTGTTCTTGCACAGATCTTGAGCAGTCAGGGGAAAAGTGAGCACAACCAAGGAGAGACAGGTGGAGGATGTGCTGATTAAAAAGATGAGCTCAAAGACAAAACTTTCTGAATCCAGTTTGGTCACAATCTGGATATATACAGGACTGGGGAGGTGAGACTATTAAGAAGGAAAAGACCTAGAACAGGTCACCATCTAACTAGGAAGATTTTTGTATATGCACACGAAACAGTCTGCACTTTCCATGGAAAATTCCAGGATTCCCTGCTTTGGGCCTCTGCTCCACTGGGAGTCAACTATTTGCTGTTTCAGCTAGAGAATAGCTCCTTTCCTACCTCCATAATCCCATGCACCCATTCCCTCTACCTAGAAAGCCCTCCTCCCCTAATCTCCAACCATCAAATCCTTTTCAGGGGTCAAGCCCCTCTTCACAATTTGCCTTCTCTATCAAGACAGGCCTGATTTCTTCAGCCAAAAGTTTTCTAAATTTCTCCACGAACGCTTAAAGCAGTGTATTTTTTTCATTACTACCCTGCTAAGGAGTCTTTTTTAGACATTTTTTTCCCTAGCCACCCCCTTTCTCCAATGAAATTGTAATACCCCGGAGTAAGGGTGTCCAGAAGAAGGCTGGGTCTCCAGGACTTTGAAGCCATGGGAACAAGAAGGAAGTAATACAAGTCATATAGCTAAAGAATTGGCATACCTGATTTCCCCCACTGGTTTGAGGGAGGTTCTGCCCACAGGATTCCAGGTTCTTTGATTCCTTCTTTGACCAAAAGACCATTCGCTGACATAGACAACAAAACCTGGCTCAGACATTGGATCGAAGGCACGATAGAACCACAAAAAACACAGAATACAGAAGGCTCCATTTTAGAAAATGATTATGAGTATCTTAAATTTCGAATCAGAAAAACCATGGATAGATTACAAAATATTATTCATGCTACAAAAGTGCCTTAGAGTGTGCCTTTAGATAGTAGTATAGTATAGGGCAATGAAAATAGAATTTGATTTATAAAACATATACACAAATTTGGGGGAATATACATATTATACTAAGCATGGTACACTAACATAGCATCTATCTGAATATACAACATCAAAAAATTATTTTTAACAATACATTATTGTTTGTTTTTCAAATTATAAAATAATGCAGATTAATTGTAGAAATCTAGGAAATATATATAACCTCCCCCAAATTAAAAATCACATAAACTCACCATGCAAAGATTTTCTTTGTTAATAATAGATTATGTCCTTCCAATTTTTTAAATGTATATTTACCTTTTTCCAAGATTGAGATCAAGCATCACATATTGTTTTGTAATCCATTGATTTACACTTAAAAATAGAGGATGACCATTTCCCAGTATCATTAAGTATCCATCTACATCACACCTTTTCACGGCTGTATGGCATTCTAGCCTATGAATGGACCATGAATTATGACTCAATCTCTTATTGATGTTTCCAGTTTTATTTTTTGCTCTTAAAAACAGTGGACAATGAACATCTTTGCAGAAAGATGTGCCTACAATCGTTCCTTAGGACTTTTCCTTAGGACAATTCATTAGGTTATTTTCTTAGGACAAATTCCTAGAAGTGAAATTGCTAATTCAAAGAGTAGAAAAACATGTAAAGACTTAAAAGACAGGGTTGGGAGGCATTAGATCATCTCAAGTCATGGAGGGAAGGGTGGGATATTTACAGTTACATTACAAACATTTTTATGACATTAGGTGAGGTGAAGACTCGTACTGACTGGATTCTGGCTTCGAGGGTCACACAATCAGGCTCCCGTTAGACACTGTTAACCGAAAAGAGCTTCTGACATTTTGTATTCACTTATGGCTTTTAAAAGCCAAGTTTATTGAGGTATATTTTACATAAAATAATATACATCCATTTTAAGGGTTCAGTTCTATGACTTTTGACAACCACAATCAAGATATAGAATAAATAATACAACCACACCAAAATTTTTCTTCACACCCAGTCCTAGTCAGTTCCCACTCACCACTGATCTGCTTTCCACCACTGAAGATGAAATTTATCTTTCCTAGGGCTTCATACAAATAGAACCATATAGTATGCACTTTTTCATGTCTGACATCTCTCCTCAGCATAATGTGTCTGATTCATCCATGTCACTGTGTATATCAACAATCACTCCTTATTACTGAGAAGGATTCCATTGTATGGATAACATAATTTGTTATCCAAACACCTGTTGATAGACATTCGAGTTACTTCCTGTTTAGGAGTATTATGGATAAAACTGTTATGAACATTCTTGTGCAAGTCTTTGAGGGGATGCATTCTTCTTTTCTCGTGGGACAATACCTAGTAGTAGAAATGCTGGACTGTAGAATATGTATATATTTAACTTTATAAAGAATTGACAGTTTTCTAAAGTGGATGTACCATTTTACATTCCTACCAGTAAAATACAAGGATTTTAATTACTGTATATCCTGCCAACATTTGGTATGTACATTTTCTTTTGGCCTTTTAAGTAGGTAGCAGTGGAATCTCATGATTTTTATTTTCATTTCCCTCATGATTAATGATATTGAACATCTTATTCTGTGTTAATTGGCCATTCATGGCATCTTCTATAAAGTGCCTGTTTAAATCTTTCATCCATTTTTAATTGGGTTGTTTGTCTTATTAAATTTAAAATTCTTGATATGAATTCTTTGTCAGATACATATCAAATATTATCTTCTAGTATGTGGCTTGCCTTTGCATTTTCTAACAGCATGTTTTGAATAGCAGAAGATTTAAATTTTGAGGGTTTGTGTAATAAATTTTTCCTATTAGGGTTGGTGCTTTTTATGCACTATCAAAGAAATCTTTATCTACTCCAAGGTTACAAAGATATTCCTTTATGTTTTCTTCTAGAATTTTTACAGTTTTAGCTTTTATGTTTAGGTCTGTGGTCCATTTTGGGTTATTTTGTGTGGTGTGAAATAGGATCAATGTTTATTTTTCACTATATGGATATCCAGTTCTTTTAATATTTATTGAAGACTATACTTTCCTCATTGAATTACTTTAGCCCCTTTACCAAAAATCAATTGACCATGTGTGTGGGGGGCTATTGCTGGGCTCTCTATTTCTATTCCCTTGATGTACATGGTTAATCTCATATTCATACCACACTGTCTTGACTACCCTTCCCCTGTGGATATTTTAGCTTCCCGAATAAAGTGTTGCCCTTCTGAGGTCTCTACTGAATGCTCTGGGTGATCAGTGAGGACTCTTCAGTATAGCTGATTGGAATTCAAACCACTCTCAGCCCTGTGTGAGCTCTGGGAACTCTTCAGCTCATCCTGTCATTCTTCATCCAGCCTAATGGAGATTCACCTTACACATCCATGTCTTTGTATTCACTGAAGGTATTCATAGCCTTAAGACTCAATGCTTTTTAGTTCTTAACTCCTCAAAGGGACCCCCTTGGCAGATTTCTGGAGCTCTTTTGATGCCTAGTCCCTCTATTCTGGAACTCACAATTTACAGCCACTTCAGCCTCTTTGTGCTCCAATCTCTGTCCCCACAACTCAACAATACTGCAGTGCTCTGCTTGGGAACTGTCTCTCCCCTGTGGTCCAGAGTGTTTCTCCTGGCAGAAATTGGATGTGATTGTAGGATTTAAATCATTTGTTTCTATTCTCTCAGGGATCACAGTCCTGCACTATCTGTTTTCCAATGTCTGAAATAGTTGTTTCTTAAATTTTTTCTGGTTTCCTAGTTGCTTAAGGCAGAAAGGTAACACCATTATGGAGTTAAATCCATGAAATGGAAATTCTTTATTAAACATTAAACTTTAAGATCCTCATTTCCACCTACTGGAGAAGAGCATAGCACTTACTGGCCACTTATGATTTTTGTAACATTAAAAAAGGTACCTTCACTGAAACTGTCAATAATATAATTAGTAACTAATAGTAGTATAAAACATTTAACAGAGGCAGGCCCGGTGGTGTAGTGGTTAAGTTTGCGCACTCCACTTCGGCGGCCCGAGGTTCACAGGTTTGGATCCAGGGTGCGAATATACACACCACTCATCAAGCCATGCTATGGCAGTCGTCCCACATATAAGGTAGAGAATGATGGGCACATATGTTAGCCCAGGGCCAATCTTCCTCAGCAAAAAGTGGAGGATTGACAACAGATGTTAGCTCAGGGCTACTCTTCCTCACCAAAAATAATAATAATTTAATAAATGTGACCATCTACTGGCTCCATATTTCACAATGCAGCACTCACAAGCTGTAAAATATATTTTCTTACTGATTGTTCAGATCAGGAATTTCTATTTAATTAACTTTCAGGCTGTTTACTCTTCTCCTAAGTTCTCTATTCATCTGGTACATATTCAGTAATTTTTGGTTCTTAAAACTTGTAAAACTGGTTAAGGAAATTTAAAATTATTTAAGAAAATAAGTCTTCATAAATTCATTCAATAGACACTTTGGGTTCATTTGTTCTTCTCTGTATTCAATTTTAAGCCTTATCCTCATCCTTATTGATGTATCTTTATTATTTTTAATATGTAAAACATTAGTATAGTTGCAGAAGTCAAAACTATACAAAATATATATTCCCTCTCCTATTTTTCCTACCACATTCCTACTCACTCTTGATTTATTCTTCCTATATTTCTTTTTTTTTTTCCTGAGGAATATTCACCCCTGGGCTAACGTCTGTTGCCAATCTTCCTCTTTTTGTATGTGAGCTGCCACCACAGCATGGCCACTGACAGGATGAATTCATTCCCAGAATGAAACTGGAAGTTATCCAATATCTTAAAGACTAGATCTGGAATCGGTACAGTGTCATTTCTGCCATAATATAGCCATCAAAGCTAGCCAAAAGTCCATTCTGGATTTACAGGGACTGGATACAGATTTAGCCCCTTGATGGAAGCAGTGACACAGAATTAGTGGCCATATTTAATACATCTGACACTCTATTTTCTGAAAGTTTTTGTGCAAGATTGGTAATATTTCTTCTTTGAATGCTGATAGAATTCACATGTGAAAACATGCAGGCCTGGAGAGGGTTTTTTTGTAGAAAGGTTTTTTGATAAATTCCAAAAGGCTATTTAGAGTGTCTACTTCCTCTTGAGTCAGTTTCAGAAATTTCTGGTTTTTAAAGTTGTAAATTGATTGGTATAAAGTTGTTCATAATATTATCTTGTGATTTTATTGTGCTAAGAATCTATAATTATATCTTCTCTTTAATTCCTGATATTTGAAATTTGTGCTTTTCTCTTTTTTGTCTTGATCAACCCAGCTAGGATTTATCAATTTTATTAATAATTTTATTAATATTTCCCAAGTACTAAACTTTGGCTTTGTTAATTTTCTCTATTGTCTGTTTTCTACTTTCTACTTCAATTATTTCTGCTTTTATATTTGTAATTTCCTTCTTTCTATTTACTTTGGGCTTAATTTCTCTTCTTTTTCTAGTTTCTTAAAGTGCAAACTTACATCATTGTTTTTAAACTGCACTGCTTTAGGTGCATCCAACAAACTTTGATATGTTGTGATTACATTTTCAATCCACTTCATATTTTATAAATTCTCCTGTGATTTCTTCCTTAATCTATAGGTTAAGTGTATTGTTTAATTTCCACATATTTAGGGCTTTTATACATGTTTTATTGTTATTGATTTCTAATTTAATTTCATGTAGTCAGTGACATACTCTGTAATATTTCAATCTTTTGAAATTTATGGAAACTTATTTTTATGGCCTATTGTATGTTCTACGTTGGTGAATGTTCCATGTGCACTTGAAAAGAATATATATTTTGCTGTAGTTGGGTGGAGTGTTCTATAACTGTCAATTAGGGCAAGTTAGTTGATAGTGTTGTTCAAATCTTCCATATCTTTACCAACGTATTGCCAGTTGTTCTATTAACTGCCGAGAGGGGATGTTAAAATCTTGGACTATGATTTTGGATTTGTCTATTTCTCCCTTTAGTTCTATCAGTTTTACTTCACTATTAGCTCAGTTATTAGAGGCACACGTTATTTAAGATTATTATGTTTTCTTGATAAATTGATCTTCTTTTTTTTGTGTGTGTGAGGAAGACCAGCCCTGAGCTAACATCCATTGCCAATCCTCGTCTTTTTTTGCTGAGGAAGACTGGCCCTGGGCTAACATCCATGCCCATCTTCCTCTACTTTATATGGGACGCTGCCACAGCATGACTGACAAGCAGTGCGTCTGCCCATGCCTGGGATCCGAACCCGCGAACCCCGGGCTGCCAAAGCACAAACTTAACCTCTACACCACTGGGCCAGCCCGATAAATTGACCCTTTTATATCATTATTAAATGTCCTTCATTTCCGCTAATATTGAAGTCTTGTCTTGAAGTCTATTTTTCCGGTATTAATATAACCATACAGTTTTTATATATGCTTACTGATTGTATGATATATTTTCTTCATTCTTTTACTTTCAATTTATCTGTGCTTTTATATTTTAATAGTGTCACTTATAGACCATGTATAGTTGGGTCTGCTTTTTTATCCATTCTGACAATCTTTGGGTTTAAACTGGTATGTTTAGTCTATTTACATTTAATATAGTTATGACTATTGTTAGGCTTAAGTCTATCATTTTGCCATTTGTCTTTTACTAATTTCTCCTGTTTTTGTTTCTCTGTTTCTCCTTTTCTACCCTCTTTTTGATTAATCATTTTTTTCAGTATTTCATTCTAATTCTGCTGGCTTTTTAGCTATACTTATTGTTTTTAGTCCTTGCTCTAGAGATTACAATATGCATCCTTAACACAATCTACTGACACTTAATATTGTACTATGTCATGAAAAATGTTGAAATTTTGTAATAAAATTTTATCTATATCCCCTTATCCTTTATGCAATTGATGCCATATATTTTACATTTCCATGTTTTGAATCTCATGATACAATGTTATAATTTTGCATGAAACATTCATTTTAAAGAAACCAAGAGAAGGAAAAGAAATAGTCCTTTGTATTTGCCCACATCCTTAGCATTTCTATGTTCTTATTTCCTTCCTATATATCTGAAATTCATCTGATGATATTTCCCTTCGGCCAAAAAAAACTTCCTTTAGCATTTCTCTTAATGCAATTCTACTGGTGATAAATTCTTTCATCTTTCATTTAGCCAAAAATGCCATTACTTCACCCTCATTTTTACAGGGTGCTTTCATTGATATAGAATTTGGGATTTCCAGGTTTGCTTTTTTCCCTCTTATACCTTAAGGATATCATTCCATTCCTTTCTAGCCTCCATTTTTTTAAATGAGAAGCCACCATCAATTATATCATTGCTCAATGTATTTTTCCTCTGTATAGCTGGTTTCAAGATGTTCTCTGAATTTTTTGCTTTCAGAAGTTTTACTGTGATGTACTTGATGTTTGTTTGTTTGTTTTTTAAATCCTTCTTGGAGTTTGATGATCTTTTTGTGTCTATGAGCTGATTCTTTTTCTTAACCAAATTTGGGAAATTTTCAGCCATTATTTACTCAAATCTTTTTCTGCCCCATTCTCTTTTGTCTCTCCTTCTGGAACTCTAATCACACATGTGTTGGCTGCTTGATGTTGTCCCAAGGTCACTTGATATTGTCCCAAGGTCAATTTTTAAACATCTTTCCCCTTTTCTTCAGATTGGATAATTTCCATGGGGTCATCTTTCACTCACCCTTTCTTCTCTCATCACCAATCTGCTATTAAGTCTACCAACCAATCAATTTCTTTTATTTCACATATTACAATTTTCTGTTCTAGAATGTTCACTTGGTTCTTGTTTACAGTTTCTATTTCTCTTCTGAGCTTCTCTGTTTACAATGATCATCTTTTCCTTTAAGTCCTTGAACATGTTTTTAAATATCTGCTTTTAGTCCTTGTCTGCTAACTCTAATACCTATGTCATCTCATGGTCTGTTTCTATTGGCTGATTTTTTTTTAAACTATAGGTCACACATTCCTGTTTCTTCACATGTCTAGTAGTTATTTTTATTATATACTGGACATTATGGATGACACATTGTAGAGACTCTGGATTCTGCTATCTTCCTCTGAAGTATGTTGATATTTGTTCTAGCGGGTAGTTAAGTTACTAGATAATCAACTTACGTTGTGGAGGCTTGGTTTTACACTTATTTAGGTCTCTAGGAAACACAAGGTGTTTTCCAAGCCTCTCTAATTTGATAGAATTCAAACTCCAAACTCTTTCTCCTCTATGGTAGGTAGCAGTTCAAGTCTCTGCTCAGTTCTTTCAGCCTGTCAACTTTTGTTTTCTACTAGGCTTGTTGAGATCTTCCCTAAATATGTGCAATGCAGGTGTCATACAAGGATTTGGAGTGATATATATGCAGATTTTGGAGCACCTGTCTGTGGCTGTCTTCTTCATGGGATCCTCTCTCACTTTCCAGATACTCTGGCAGCTCTGAGCACCATCCTCTGATACCCCAAGCCAATAAGATCAAGGCTTTCTACTGAATTATAGTTACCCTGAGCCACACAAACTGGAGTTGCTCTTAGGGAAAAATCATATAATGTATATCTTGCACACTATGCTTCCCTTTTTCCCATTAGTCAAATCCTTTCCAGTTTCTGCTTGCTTTTGGCCATTTTCCCATGCCTTCAAATTATATATGTAATTTGTCCAGAGTTTATAATTATAATCTCTGGGAGAGTTAGGCTGATACAAGATATCTCACCATAATGGGAACTGGAGCCACTTCTTGTCTTCTTTTTATAAAAGAAAATCTGATTATAAAATGAATGCTTAATCATTCAAGAAAAGTTGGAGGATACTGAAAAACATAAAGAACAAAATGAAGTAATCCCAACTATCTGGAACTAGCCACTGGCAACATTTCAGTGAACACCCTTCCAGTCTTTCTGCTGTCTGTGCATCTATCTATCTATCTATCTATCTATCTATCTATCTATCTATCATATCCATCTCCCTTATCTTGTGGCACCACTGCTTTCTTGATTTTCTTCCTTTTCTCTAGCCATTTTTCTTCATGGGTTTCTTTTTCTCTATCCATTCTTACAACACCTTTTGTATCTTATTAGCAGGGATTTACATATACTGTAAAGTATCTCAGTATCTTCAGTCCTTGGCGAACTATAAGCATTCAATGAACGTGTGCAGAATGACTAAACTTTCCTAGGAGAGAGAGAAATTTTCTTTTACCTACTCAATGCATTCTGTGGCAACCACTACCACTATTTACAAATGTTTGGTTCTCTCTTCTTTTAGGACATGGTAGGATTATGCTTCTCAGCCCATTGAATTCAGGTGGGACCACATGACTTGCTTTGGGCAATGAAATGTGAAAAGAATAGGTGTGTCATGTGGGCAGAAGCTTTTGGGACCAACCCACACTTTGCCAGTTTCTTGTCCTCTGCTGAAGTGATTAGCAATGTTCTGTTTAGAGCCTTCTCCATGAAGCTGGGTCCTAAATTAAGAACGATGGTAGTGAGGAGCAGAGCCCCTGCCTACCAAAGATGGACATGAACCACAAGCAGGAAGTAAACCTTTGTCTTTTACACCAGTGTTTGGTAAACTATGCCTGAGGGCTGGCTACGTTTGTAAATAAAGTTTTATTGGAACACAGCCACAGCCATTCATTCATGTAATGGCTGTTTTCACACCACAAAGGCAGGGTTGAATAGTTGTTACAGAGACCCTATGGCCTGCAAGCCTAAAATATTTAGTATTTGGCCCTTTAAGAAAAGTTTGCTGATTCCTCTTTTAAGCCTCTGAAATTTGTGACTTGTAGTCACTGCAGAATAATCTAGGCGCTCCTAACTGATACACATTCTAAATTTCTAGATGAGTATCAGACACAGGCTGGAGGGAGAAGGCCACAGCAAAGCCAGATGCGGTGACCCTAGAATACCGGAGTAGCTTAGTTTGCTTTTCTTAACCTTTTAAAACCCATTATGTTCCTTTTTCATATATTTTTTAAAACTCACATTCTTAATGTTTAAAATGTAAATCTCATTTTACTCTCATAAAACTCATTCTTAATGTTTAAAACGTAAATCATTTATTCTTGACTAAGAACAAATTGAAACTATGATAATTTCTGAAGAAAGTTTTATTTTGATCTTGAAAGAGGCACTTTTTGGTTATTTTGTTTGTTTGTGCTTTGTTTTGCAGTATATCACGGTGAGCAGTAATTCTCCTTTCAGGTGGAGAATAGAACACAGTGAGTTGCTTTCAATATCAGTTTTGTAATCAGTGACATCCTTCCTCCCAGATTCTGATAACCGCCCTCCAGCCTCTGTGAAGGATGGTGGCTCTTTAGGACCTACCGCAGCACTACCGACAGGAAAAACTTGAGGGCAGAAGCCAGAAGGGTTCTATCCAAGGCTCCAGTAGAAATGTATTTCTCTTATTCAGAGTCCAGAGAGGAGGCTGCAGGCAGCCCTGTCACTGAAACAGGAGACAAGTCAGGAGGACAGAACCTCAGGAGGGTTTTCAGAAGGAAGGATCTTCAGACAGGGAGTGCCTGGACGGGTTTGCTCAGTGCTTTATACCTGAGCCAATCTGCCTGAACAAGGAGAGACTATTCTTATAAGAACCCTCAGTGATCCTGCTGGGGACGGACGCACACATGGCTTCCAGTGCCCTCTGGGGCTCAGCCCTGCTGCTTCGCTCCCCTCTCTTCTCCCAGGACTCTTCTCCTGTTTCTAGCCACAGCCTACCCTACTTCCTAGGATTCCTTAGATTGACACTCCCACCCCCTCACACTCCCACCACATGAAACAAGCCACACGAGACAAGCACGAGGGCCGTTCACATTTCACTGGACTGCAAATATCCCAGGACTGTGATGCCCCAACTCCAGGCTCTAGCTCCCCCTTGACTAGTACCTAACATGCCATCTTGGCCTCGCTGACTTCACCTGCAACATTAGAAGTTGGATGATATGATCTGTAATGGCCCTTTTAACTCTCAAGGTGTTCCTGCAGATCACTACAAGGAAATAGGGACCACCAGAAACACACAAACAAATAAGGAAAGTTACAGGCTTTTAGGAAACTTCCATATATTCGCATAAAAGTTTTGTCTGAGTTATGGTGAAATGAAAATGGGACCAATCCTTTCTCCAACTCCTTTTCTTGACAGAGGGAAAGTTCCTACGATACAGAAAACTGTCATTTATGTGTCAACTGGTGGGACTCACAGACCAACAGGTGAGTTTCATGTTGCTTCCAGATCTAAGGAGTCTGAGTGGCAATTTGGGTCCTAGATATCGATTTGTTCAAGATATCTTCATGATTAATGAGCACACCAGGACAAACTTTTGGAAATGAGGATGGGCCTGAAAATTTTGGAACATTTGGTCATTAAGTTTGCTCGTATTCTATTCATTAAAAAGACAAAAGGAGAAGAAAAGAAATATTATTTTATTCAGGGCCAGTGAAGCTCATCCAGCCTCCCCCACCCTGCACACCCTGTCCTCTTGATCCCATCTGCCCACCTGGGCTAAGTCACTCTTCAGAAAGCCAGATAATAAAGGATTCAAGCGCAGACTCCAGAGTCAGCCAGCTTGAGTGCAGTCTCTTCCCACCACTTACCTACATGGCTATAGGCAAATAATTACCTCTTTCTCAGCCTAAGTTTTCTCAGCGGCACAATGGGTACCTATTTTATAGGGCTGTTAAGGTTAAAGGAGAGAAAGCAAGTCATGCCCCCAACACAGTGTCTAGGGAACAGCGAGTGCTCAACAGACACCAGCAATTGTTGTTATACTGAACCTCAGTGGATTAGATAAATCCTATGGCAGGGGACCCCTCAGACCTCAGCCTGTCACCCTCTCTTCTCCTCTCGCTCCTTTCCCCAGGATTCACCATTCCTTAATACCCTACAGGTAAGTGTGCCTTTGGACTTGTGTGCTGAGGAGCAGACAGAGTGGAAGTGCTGCTTGTGGAACCTGAAGGAACTAGTGGTAACCTGGGGCCCTGGGCCTTCTGACCCAGAAATCCTCCCTTTTCATCCTTGGTTGGTGGGCACGGGGCAAAGTGAAAACACCAGATCTGATGAGCGACCCCCTTCTGGGGCAAGGGGAGAATGGAGAGCGCTCAAGGCCTAGCTCTACCGATGACTTGGGCAAGAGCTTGGTACACGGGGGCTCAAGACGTATTTGCTCCCCCCTTCTATTTGGTGGTGGCCCCAGGAGCCCTGTGAGAAGGTGCCAGGTCCCCAGTAACAACACTCATCTCCCTCTCCCCTTCTCTTCTCCCTCCCCTAAAGAAAGTTCCCTATTAGAGTTTACCTGGAGCTTCCCTCTGATCCAGACATCCCAGTCACTCCCCAACCACCTGGGGAGCGAGTCTCCCCCAAGTCCGCTGGACGCCCTTCCAGGTGCAAGCCGGCAACGGGGCTGGCCTGGAGGCAGGCGGCTGCGGATTGGCAGGCAGGGCCCGCGAGCAGCCCGAGCCGCCGAAATGAGGCGGGCGCTGCAGGCTGCGCGGGGCTGGGAGCGCCGGGCGGGGGCAGAGGACACAAAACCCGGTGCTCTCCGGGATGAGAGGAAAGGACGTGATCGCTTTCCTCTCCCCGGGGAGCCGCGGTCCCTACAGGCTCCTCTGCTGCGGGCGTCTGGGGGCGGCGGGGGCGGTCCGGTCCACACCGCGCGGCTCCGCACCCGGCGCCGATTGCTCAAAACGCTCCAAACGACAGAAGGGGTTTAAAGGGAGATAAATAATGACGGCGGCGTGACAGCCGTGAGTGCGGGGATGCAAATCTCCGCGAAGGCGCTGGCACCGGACCCTGCGGCGGCCCGGGCGCAAAGGCTTCTCGGAGGAGGCTCGGGGTTCCGGGGAGGGTTGAGGTTCTCAGCCCCTGACCCGACTCGAAGTTCTGGGGCTGGACAGAGGGGCGGACATTTGCCCCTGGGAGTGTCGGAGGGCCGCAGGCCTCAGCGGGCGGGGGCAAGGCTGTTTGCTCCGCGGGGCGCGCTGCCCTCTCCCCGGCTGTGGTGGGCTGGGGAGCTGAGCGTTGGAAAGGGCTGAGTTGGGGGTGCTGAGGGAGAGGGCTCAAGACGCTCCCGCAGCCGACCTCCAGAAAATGGTAACTGAGAAAAGCGAGGGCGGGAGTAAAAGAATGGCTAAGAAGAAGAAAGAGGAGAAAAACGCAGATGGGAAAAGAGGGTCAGAATCAAGGGGAACGCTTAACTGCTAGGTCAGCGCCAGGGTAAGTTTTCAAATAGAAAGTGGTTGGATGGAAAACAGTGATTCCGCAAGTGCGTCCCTGGACCGGCACATCCGCATCACCTGGGAACTTAGGAATGCAAACCTAGTGAATCAGAGACTCCGGGAGTGGGGCCCGGTAATGGGTACTTAAGCAAGTCCTCCAGGTGATTCTGATGGCGGCTCAAGTTCAAGAACCACTGGTACAAAGGAAGGGGCACTGGCCCGGGGGCTGGGAAACTGGGTCCCTCAGGTTTCTTATCAGTGAAAGGAAGGGTGGGACCAGATCAGGGGATACTGGTGGATGGAGCCAGGCAGGTGACACAGCGTGAGGTGGGCCAGGTAGGTAATGTCCCATCCCAGAGGGCCTGAGCCCTGTGCCTGGCCTGAATTGGAGACAAGTGTGGCCATATTACCTGGTTTTGCAAGAGAAGCTGGAAACCTGGACTTTTAAAATCTCCTGTTTTGTAAATGTTGGCAACTAATTAAACATTTTAAAAACACTGAGTCTTCACTGCAGGCCAAGCGAAACACATCTGCAGCCTGGATTTGCCCTGTGGGTCCCAGTTTATATTCTTTAGACTCATCGTGTTCTGAAGTAGTCTGAGACATTGATATAAAACGTGGCTGCTGCCGTGAAAGAGAAAAGTAGAGCTTCCTGAACTTCTAAGAAAATATCAGGAGAGAAGGTTTTTAGGACACCTCAGAGTCACACAAATATTATTGTTCCTTTAACTCCCTCCTCGCTGCTGTCTATCATCTTCTTAATCAGGGAGCCCATTGTTCTCATTATGATTGAGACCTGAAAAATGCTGACCCACGGAACACCGAGCAGCTTGCTCCAAGTCATCTGCCAGAGCCAGCCTGTGTGCTGCCATCTCCCCAACCACAACTTTCTTGTCAAGGCCCTCTCTAAAAAGCACCTAGGGTTTATCAAGTGTTTTTCCTACGTGCCAGACATTGTTCCAAGTGCTTTTTACATGGATTAACTCTTTCAAACCTACAACAACTCTATGAAACGGGTATGGTTATTGTCTCCCATTTTACAAATGAGGAAACAGAGGTCCAGAGAGGTTAAGTGACTTGTCCAAGGTCACCCAGCTTATATGCTGGTAAGTGTCAGAGCTGGGATTTGAACTCAGGCAGCCTGGCTGGCTCCAGAGCCCACCACACTTTACTGCCTACTCTGCTCACCATATTAAGCCTCATCCTGTCCCACCCAGATGGGGTCACTAGGAATGTGGCAGCTTAGAAGGACATAAAGGGCCTGTGCTGATGGGGCCGAGCAGGCCCAGCACACGTGGAACTATGACCCAGCCAGGTCGGCCCCTCTGCAACATGCCCGCTAATGTAGCCAGTCGAGCTTAAAGTGTCACGGAGTTTGACAGCTTTAACAAAGGAGGTGTCATCCGGAGAAGATGAAAGAGCAGAGCTGTTTATTTGAGGATTAGAGCCTTAAGAAATGTCTGTGACTCTGCGGGCTGCATTTCTGCATCTTATCCTCCTCGTTCCTGAGAGTGTTCTCAGGGCTTTGGAGAGAAGAACGCCCCGTAATCTAGTTTGATGTTACAAGGCTTTCTAGGCAGAGGAACTGTCTCCTGACCACACAGCACTTGTTCTTCAGGGCTCCAGATGGAAAGAACACTGGAAAAGGAGTCAGGAAACCTGGGTCCCAGCCCCAGCCTTATCAATAATTGACTGTGGAACCTGCGGAAACAAATTTTACCTTTCTGGGTTCCAGATGCGTCCTCTCCTGTGTTGTCCAATATGGCAGTTGCTTGCCACATGTAGCTAAGTTAAACATTCAGTTTCTCACTTGCACTAGTTACATCTCCTGTGCTCAATAGCCACTTGTGGCTAGCGGCTGTCATATTGGGTGGGGCAGATGTGGGACATAGCTATTATTGCAGAAAGTTCTATTGGGCAGGGCTTATTGTGACTGGATTAGATCATCTTAAAGCCCTTTGAACACTTACATTCTACATTTTGTTTGTTTCCGATACATAAGCAGTCACTCCCCATCACTGTGAGACATTCCCCGGGGATGGCTAAATTCTGACACTGAGGTGGGGTGCAGTGAACTAGAAAATTCCCCTTGTGGCCAAGAGCAGCTACTAGACAGACATCCAGTGAGAATTAGTGATGCAGCTTTGACCATAAACAATCCTGCTCTGTGGATTCTATTGGCCCATGAAGGAAGTGAACACTGGATCTAATTATTTGGGGTAAAAGTAAGAATAATATTGTTGCACTTTCGAGAACTCTAGCAGTCTGTCCCTGGCATAGTGTTGGGATGAAAACATTGGAGGGGCACCATCGAATAATAGTAAAAGCTAACATTTATCTAGCACGTAGCGAATGCCAGGCATTGTCCTAAGCATTTAATATGTTTTAACCCACTTACCCCTCATAGGAATGCTGTGGCAGGTACTGTTCTCACCCCGTTTTACAGAGGAGGAAGCTGAGGTAAAGGGAGGTTCAGTAGTGCCCACTGTCACATGGCTGGGATTAGGGTTGCCAGATAAAACACAGCACTGAAATTCAATTTTTACTGGGCATCTTGAATTTTTATTTGCTAAATTGGCAACCTTAGCTGGTACAAGTCCAGGCATTCTAGCTCCTGAGTCTGTACTCTTCATGCCTCTATTTGCCACCTCTTAAAAGAGGAAAGTAAAGTCTGTTAGAAGACACAAAGAAGTACCTCCTTGGAACTATGCAGCTCCCCTCCTCAGTGCCACCCTCAAGTCCTCATACTCAAATGCATGCACGTCAACCAGAGCATGGGAGTACACATTTTATGCAAACTGACAAATTACAGATGCCCAGTAACAGGATCCAGCTTTTCTGCCCTAAAGCATAAGCCCTACTTTGCACCAAGAAAAGTAGATTCCATTATTCCCAGAATTCCAGGCCCCCCCCCACCCCTCACCCGGCCATAGATGCCCCCTCAACACTTTAACTTTATCACAAGACACAAAAGTCAGGCTGCTACATGAGAATACCTGGGGCTTATATTTAAAAACAGTTTCATGAGCCAACTCCAGATCTGCTAGAATTGAATCCCCAGGGGTGGGGCTGGGGGCGTGTATATTTTTAATAATCTGCCCAAGTAGTTCTGTTGGGTACCCAGATTTGATGACCAAAGTTCAGAGATGCCACCTGGAGCTCCTGCTGGGTCTCAGGAACTTTTCTCTCCTCTGAAGGGCTAACCTACATCACATTCGACAAGCCCCAGCCCCCAGTGCCAGCCCCTACCTTGTTACCCTGAATCCTTTCTAGTCTTTTCCACCCTTGCCTATTTCTTCCATTCACCTCTTATTTCTTCTTCCTACCTCAGAGCTGAATCCTCCCCAGGCTTTCTATCCTAGCGTTGTTCTGGCTCCTATGTAGTCAAATTTCTGGCCCATCACTCTATCGGTATTCTCACGACTCTCTTGTACCATCTCCACAGTCATAGAATTTTAGTAGGTTAGATTTGTGGATGAGACCTTGGAGAAAACCCTCATTTTACAGATGGAAAAAAAGTCTTCAAGAGATGAAGTAAATCAGCCAGCCCGGTGGCATAGTGGTTAAGTTCATGTGCTTTGCTTCAGCAGTCTGGGGGTTGCTGGTTTGGACCCTAGGCACAGACCTACACACCACTTGTCAAGCCACACTGTGGCAGCATCCCACATACAAAATAGAGGAAGATTGGCACAGATGTTGCTCAGCAACAATCTTCCTCAAGTAAAAAGAGGAAGATTGGCAACAGATGTTAGCTCAGGGCCAAGCTTCCTCACACACACACAAAAAAAGAGACGAAGTAAACCTCCCAGACGCAGAGAGAGCTTGAAGGGAAGCTGTCTGCAGAATCTGGCCTCCGGAGACTCAGGCATATGCACATAAGATATCTTGTATTTATAGGGACAAAGGCTACAGTTCCAAGTTAGATCTGATCTCAAACAAAAGATATTTGGTATATTTTCACACCTGCTCCAGGGATGGTTTCAACAGTTGGAAATCTGTTGATGAGTGGTCAGCCCAGATCAACTGGCCACAGCCTAGGAATTCTTGGAGTCTCTAAAATGTGAGATAAGCAGGCCTATTGACCATTTAATTAACTATGTGTAATTTGCAGAAACTCTGACTCCACCACCAACGGTCTGCACTGACAGATGAGACAGACAGGTGGGCAGTGGGGTGGGGAAGCTGGGAGTCATTTATAGTCTCAGCTCACAGACTAGACAAGCACCATTATTTTTCTTGAAAAACCTGACGTCTGTTAGTAATTCAGTCTAATTTGGCAAGAAATTTTCGAGTATCCACTACATCCCCAGCACTTTCTCACTTGTACAAGAAAAGGAATGTGGGCAATCATATTGGAGAGAAAAGAGAGTAAGAGATGAAACCGTTAGGGTGTGTGCTTCCCCACTGGTGCCCAAATCAGTGAGGGGCAATTCTGAATACTGAGATACCTACAGACAGAGGCCCTAAGACCCCTCCAAAGCAGTCACAGAATGTCGAGCACAGGACTGGGTGCTGAGGAAGTGGATGGAGGCCAATAGGACACGGCTCCTGCCCTCAGGGAGCTGGAGGCTGTTACTAGAAGTGAAAGATACCATGGGGCCTTTGGGTACCAGGGAACTTCTGCTGCACCTGATAGTGTTAAGCAAAAGTAACACCTTTAGGCTTAGGGGTGGGAGGTCTCTCTGTGGTCTGCATCACTCTCAAGATTGATTTGGAATGAAAAGGGGGCTCATTTTTTAATCCATTATCACACATGCTAATGTATGATACACATGTCATACATATGTATCATACATGGGCAAGTTACTTGTCCTTTCTCTGCTTCCATTTCTTAATTGGTGAAATCTAGATAATTATATCTCCTTTGCTGGATTGTTGTGATGGTTTAATTAAATTACATGTGACAAGTTAAAACTGCCTTAGTAAAGTGTCTGACTCCTGGACATGATACAAAGAGGGTCACCTAACCGCTCAGTCAATTCTACCATTAAAAAAAAAAATCAGTCCTGTAACTTATTTGGTTTGGAATTCCATAGAGCAAAGACTGGAGGTTAATTTTATCACCAAATTACCAAAATGATTGGGTCATATGGCACTGTGGCAAAGCATGGCAAAAGGGGAGAACGAAAGAGAAACGAGAGCAAGGAAAGGGTAGAAAGAGCGAGAAGCAGGAAGGGAAAGGGGAGAAGGTACCAGACATAATGAGAGCCAGGTGGGGGAAATATTTTTACCTTCGCTCTGACAAGCCATTCACAGCCCACACAAAGGAAAGCAACGCTGAAATAATTATTGAGATAGTATCTGCTTAATCAGTCCCAAATGGTACTCAATTACTACAGAATTAGAAATCCTTAATTATTGGTGTGGAATTTCAAAAGACAAGCCTAGGAAATATGCAAATGCTCCTGCTGGGTGCCCAGGTGGGACCCAGGCGTGCCAGGCTGCTGCCATTCACTCGCCTGGGAGAGGCACGGGGGCCCATGTTTTCCGAAAGCTGCTGGGACAATTACAGGTTTGTGGAGAACAGCTGGAGATCCAGGAGAAACAAGTGGAAGCTAAGCTGTGCCTGGAGCTATATTTGAATAGTATCTTATCTGTGGCTTTTTTACTTTAAAAGCAAAAGGAGAGCCATGATACAAGCTAAATGAATGAATGAATGAGGTTGGGAAGCTTTTACTAATAGAACACATATTCTCTCTCTCATGCTGGCCCCATTTCACAAAACAAAGAAAATTAATTTTATGTCTAGAAGAGGGCACACTGACTTGATAGCCTTCAGCTCAGAGACTAGACAAGCACCCTTATTTTTCTTGAAAAACCTGCCATCTGTTAGTAAGTCGGTCTAATTGGGGAAGGAACTTTCGAGTATCCACTGTATCCGCAAAGTAACACTTTGTGCTGTATTATTTTAACTACATGATTAATGTAACCCCCAATAACTACCCTATGATTACCTCATTCTTCCCATTTTACAGATGAGAAGACTGAGGCATAAAGGTCAAGTAACTTGCTCGAGATCACACGGCTGAGTGGTGGAGGCGAGGATCCCCTGAGTGGTCTGGTTCGGAGTTTACGTTTCTCACCACTAGGCAGGCTCACGTCCTCTCTCTTCAGTGCCTGAGGAGCTGCCTCGGACAGGGTGCAGTGAGGCAGGGGAGGGACTGGTGAGGAAGGCAGAGTGCAGGGTCAGGGAGCATGGGGAATTTTCTGGAGCAGCCCACATGGAGAAGTCGCCCTGTGAGCAGCCTGTGTGCCTGTCTCTGTTGGCTGACGTGGTGTGGCATTGAGCCTCTCCTCTCCAGCCCAGCCTGCTCTTGGACTTCTCCCTCGGGTGACTTCTCAACTCCTTCAGGGGAGTTATACCCCACATATAACTTCTCTAGAGAGTCATAAAATGATGTGTGTCCATTTTGGATGATGCCTACCCAGTGAGAAGAATTCCTCCCCCTAATCCCCCAAAAATAATTCCAGGAAGATTCTGCTCCAGGTCCAAGAGGTCCTATAGGTGGTTCAAATGTGTCACAGATTTTTGTGGTCACATCAAAGCCGTGCCAGCGGGTTACCTCCTGAATGACCAAATGGAACCCTAACAAAAAATTAGAAGTTCATCTGTGATACAGAATTAAGGATCTGTTGCTGGAAGAAGGCATTTTTCCATTGATTGGTTGTGCAACCCTGGGGGGAGGCAATAGATGCTGAGGAGGTCATGCATGGGACTCCTTGGGGCCCTCTGCTCACTTTGAAGATTTCCCACCCCAAACTCATTCTGTGTTGTCTGATTTTTTGTACATGTGTATGTACTGATGTGTATGTGTATGTACATAGTTTGCCCTGACAGGCAAACAGGGTGGAAGGTAGCTTGGACTATGAGCCAGAAGAACTGAGCAATTCTGACTCCGCTTCATGAGCTATGCAACCTTGGGTCGGTCAGCTTCCCTCTCTGGGCCTCACTGTGCTAATTTATAAAGCATAGGAGTTGGAGGAGATATAGTCTAACGTGGGATTTAGGATCTCCTGGAGGTGATACAGGGACCACTCCCCAGCAGTCCCTAAGAAGCAGCTCCTCCGAGACCCCAAGTCCAAGGCCTCCCTTCCTACCCTAGTCGCCACCCTGACGCAGCCACCCATGAGAACTGCCTCCGCCTCCCTGTTGATGTTTCAACACTCTCTCCCCCTTCACCACCCCCCATCTTGCTGTGGGGGCCAAAGCCACAAGCAAGGAGGCATGTCCAAACCTTGGTTCTCACAGCACTGCCAAGCAGGCTGTTCTCAGAGGTGAGCCCATCCTGACCCAGACTTCCAGCCCAGCTCGCTTATCTGCAGACGGCTTTGTTCCTCCAGGCCCATCACGAGACTCAGTTTCAACACAGCCAGGCAGATCCTAATCTTCCCGGGCCCACCCCATCCGCAGGCGCTGCCTCAGGCACCTTGCTCACCCCTCGCAGAGACTTGGCTCATTGTCTGCAGGGACCAGGGCACCCCACACTCTCCGAGTTTCTCGGTCCCAGGCAGGAGTGGGGACAGTAGCCCGGGGTGGGGGTGGGGGGTGAATTATGCAAGCCTCCCCTGGAGGGGCAGTGAGAGCATCTGTTTATTATTTTTCTGTTGGTTTATTGGGCTGGCAGAGCCCCGCCTTTGGTGAGAAAGCCTTGGGAGCTCGCTGACACCGCTGTTCTTGAAACTGAAAGATGGTGGCGGTGGCGGCAGCAGTATGGCAGAACACGAGGGCTTTGATCTTAAGAGATGGCTCCACATCACATATGACAGTGCAAACCCCAAGCACTCAAGTCCTCCTGGAGGAACACACTGCCTGTGGTCCTCAGAGAGGAAGTCACTATTTGGGGGACGTTAGAGAGGCTGTCCCAGGCAGGCTCTGCAGATTCTCCCGGTCTGAAGACTGAGTCAAGGCATTTCTCCTCTTAAATCAGAGAAAGGTACGTTAGTCCACATAAAAGCCTATTTAGAGTTTGTGCTTTGCCGACAATTGACCTTCCTGACAGCCTGGGTTCAGTTAATTATGGGCTTTATTAGAAATCAAAATAAACTCAGGAGAAGCAAATGTACCACTTGGGGCTCCCTAGACATCTAACACCTTGATCCTCTCTGAAGATTTATGCTCAATTCCGCCTATACTTTTTCTCTAAGCTGTTGCCTAGACCTCCTTCAAGTCCTAGTCCAGCTTCTAAGTCCCTGATCAAACCTTCCCTGACCGTCCCAGGCCTCTTGATCACACCCTATCTGAGCATCGACTACAAGCAGAGCCGCCCACATAATTTGGCCCTCCATCGTGCAATATTGTGTATTGTTCACTAACACCTTATCTGTGAGTGTTATCTCACGAAGCAATCTCAACAACTAGGAGGCCTATCTTTTATTTCTTTTGGAGCCTGTCTTCCATTATTTTCTGGCACAGTACTGATCACAGAGTTGGGGCTTAATAAATGCTTGATTGATTGAGAAAGATAATACATTGTCAATAGAGAAAAGAAGCCAGAGATAAGGCGCAGCTGTTCCAATCCCATGGAAGAGACAGTTGTACTTACCATTTTTTGTGTGTGTGTGTGTGAGGAAGACCAGCCCTGAGCTAACATCCATCGCCAATCCTCCTCTTTTTGCTGAGGAAGACTGGCCCTGGGCTAACATCCGTGCCCATCTTCCTCCACTTTATATGGGACTCCGCCACGGCGGGGCTGACAAGCAGTGCGTCGGCGGGCACCCGGGATCCGAACCAGCGAACCCCGGGCTGCCAAGCGTGGACTAAACCGCTGTGCCACCGGGCGGCCCCTGTACTTACCAATTGTTGTTCAAGCTCCTCTCATTCTTTCACCTCCCTCTTGGGGGTCATGTGACTAGCTCTAGCCAGTGGACTGTGAACAGTAGTGCCACCATCACCTCCCATCCAAAGAACGTCAGCCATTGTGAGTTTTCCACACTCGTCTCTATCCTCTGCCACTCACCCTGTTGATATGGCAGAGTTACAAGGTAGTGGCATCTCCAACAGCTTGGGTCTCCAAGAGATCTTATGGAGCAGAGGCCCCAGTGTGAAAATCATGTGGTGTAACCATAAATAAACTTTGTATAGAACCCCTGAGATGGAGTTTGCTTGTTACTGCAGCAGAACCTGATCTAACTAATATGATTCCAAGTCTACTGACATATTTTTAGAAATAGGGATAATCTTCACACTGGAAAAGGAAACACAGAAGACAAAGAGAAGTAGTTTGAGTCCAAGATAGGCCAAAAGAGGGCATCTTTCCTGTTGTTCCTTAAAATGTGATCAAGGGATGATATATACATTAAAAGCATCCGAGATACTGGTTAAAAATGCAGATTCCTGGACCCCACTCTAGTCCTACTGAGTCAGAATCTCTAGTGGCAGCAACTGGGCACCTGCACTTTTTTGTGTGTGTGTGAGGAAGACCAGCCCTGAGCTGACATCCATTGCCAATCCTCCGCTTTTTTGCTGTGGAAGACTGGCCCCAGGCTAACATCTGCGCCCATCTTCCTCTACTTTATATGGGACGCTGCCACAGCAGGCTGACAAGCAGTGCGTGGGCTGGCTCCCGGGATCAGAACCCGCGAACCCTGGGCCGCCAAAACACGACCTAAACCACTGCGCCACCGGGCCGGCCCTGGGCACCTGCACCTTTAACAAGCTCCTAGGTAATTTTTATGCACCGTTAAGTCTGAGAGACTCTGAACCCACCACTTTAAGAGAGAGATTCTCTGATCAGTGGTTCAAAAACCTGGCTGTTCATTAGAATCACCTGGGAAGCTTTAAAAACGTGCTGATGCTCTGCCTCACTCCTAGAGAACCTTTTTCAATTGGTTAAACCTGGAGAAGGGCTTCGATCTCATTTTATTATTGTTGTTTTAAGTTCTCTCTGATGATTTTAACATGAACCATTGGCCTGGATTAATTGTTTAAAAGCATTTTCTAAAAGGAATAAAAGGACTCCAGATAGGCAATGAAGAAGTGAAACTCTCACTATTTGCAGATGACATGATCTTATACATAGAAAACCCAAAAAATTCCATTGGAAAACTACGAGAAATAATCAACAACTACAGTAAAGTGGCAGGGTATAAAATCAACTTACAAAAATCAGTTGCATTTCTGTACACTAATGATGAACTAACAGAAAGAGAACTCAAAAAGACAATCCCATTTACAATTGCAAGAAAAAGAATAAAATATCTGGGAATAAATTTAACCAAGGAGGTAAAAGACCTATACAATGAAAACTATAAGACACTATTGAAAGAAATCGAGGAAAACATAAAGAAATGAGAAAGTATTCCATGCATTGGAAGAATAAATATAGTTAAAATGTCCATTCTACCTAAAGCAATCTACAGATTCAATGCAATCCCAATCAAATCCCAATGTCATTCTTCACAGAAATAGAACAAAAAATACTGAAATTTGTATGGGGCAACGAAAGACCCCGAATAGCTAAAGCAATCCTGAAAAAAAAGAACAAAGCTGGAAGCATCACAATCCCTGATTTCAAAATACACTATAGAGCTATGGTAATCAAACCGCATGGTACTGGTACAAAAATAGACACACAGATCAATGGAACAGAACTGAAAGCACAGAAATAAAACCACACACCTATGGACGGCTAATCTTTGACAAAGGAGCAAAGAACATACAATGGAGAGAGGGAAGTCTCTTCAATAAATGGTGCTGGGAAAATTGGACAGCAACATGCAAAAGAATGAAAGTAGACCATCTCCTATCGCCATATACAAAAATCAGTTCAAAATGGATTAAGGACCTGAAAGTGAGACCTGAAACTATAAAATTCCTGGAAGAAAATATAGGCAGTACACTAACTGACATTGGTCATAAAGGGATCCTTTCAGATTCCAGGCCTACTCGGACAAGGGAAACAAAAGAAAAAATAAACAAGTGGGACTTCATCAGACTACAGAGCTTCTACAAGGCAAATGAAACCAGGATCAAAATGAATAGACAACCCACCAGCTGGGAGAAAATATTCGCAAATCATTTATCCAACAAGGGATTAATCTCCATAATATATAAAGAACTCACACAACTGAGCAACAAAAAAACAAATACCCTGATCAAAAAATGGTCAGAGGATATGAACAGACATTTTTCCAAGGAAGAGATACAGATGGCCAATAGACACATGAAAAGATGTCCAACATCACTAATCATCAGGGAAATGCAAATTAAAACTACACTAGGATATCACCTGACACCCATTAGAATGGCTATAATCACAAAGACAAAAAACAACAAATGCTGGAGAGGTTGTGGAGAAGCGGGAACCCTCATTCACTGCTGGTGGGAATGCAAACTGGTGCAGCCTCTATGGAAAACAGTATGGAGAGTCCTCAAAAAATTAAAAATAGAATACCCTATGATCCAGCAATCCCACTCTTGGGCATCTACCCAATGGACATGAAATCAACCATCACAAGAGGCGTATGCACCCCTATGTTCATTGCAGCATTATTCACTATAGCCAAGAAGTGGAAGCAACCCAAGTGTCCCTCGACTGATGATTGGTTAAAGAAGATGTGATATACATACAATGGAATACTACTCAGCCATAAGAAAAGACACAATTGTCCCATTTGCAACAACATGGATGGACCTAGATGGTATTATGTTAAGTGAAATAATCCAGAGAGAGAAGGACAGACACTGCATGAATTCACTCATATATGGAATATAAATGAACACACGGGCAGAGAGAACTGATTGGTGGTTACCAAGGGGAAGGGGGGTGGAGGGTGGGCACAAGGGGTGAAGGGATGCATCCACATGGTGACGGACAAACAATAATGTACAACTAAAACCCCACAGTGTTATAAAGTATTAAGACATCAATTAAAAAAAAAAAAAAAAAGTAAAAGCATTTTCTATTCATATTTCAGAGGATTAAATAAGAAGGGATTGTTCCAAGATTAAGACACTAGCTGATATGAATGTAACTGGCATGGTGTCCTGATTTAAACGTTTATGACCTTCAGCAACAACAAGATTCTCCTTCATCTATGGCTCATCCCCACTCAGATGTCACCACCCACACGTACCACAAGGGCAGCACCGTTGGAACCTGTGTGCGTGGGTGGCCTTATTCAGATGAAGGGACATTCTCTGGCACCAGAAACTTCATCTTCACAAAAAGACTGCTTCCTTTAAAATGTCCAGCTTTCAGAAAAGATATTTCTTGTCACTCAGTTTTGCTTCCACTCTTTTCCTCATCTGTGAAGTGGACTTAACAGCAGTTCCTATCTTATAAGGTTGTTATGAGAATTAATCAGACAAAAGCAAGTTACACAACACACACACACACACTCAGGATTCATTGTACACAAAACTTTTTAGTTCGTGCAGGTGAGTTAATTCCTTATAAGAAAAGCCACTGTCAGTAACCTCTGAGGATTCCTGGGAAGTTAAAAAAGTGTCAGTTTACAGGATGTGAGGAAATGCCTTGTTTTTTTTTGTTTCATTCCAGTAACTACAGACTGGTAAACTTGCTCTCTGTCAGCACCAACATTTTGGAATCAGTCTTTCAATAGTGATCACCAGGAACTGATACAGGTTCTCTGAGAATATGCCCTGTCAAGTGAAAGCCCCTTTCTGAAAAGATTGATTACTGAATTGGCAAACTGGTAGATGTAATGTATCTTGACATTTAGCAAGGCATTTGGCATGTCTATTTTTTGCTGAGAAAGATTTGCCCTGAGCTAACATCTGTTGCCAATCTTCCTCTTTTTGCTTGAGGAAGATTTGCCCTGAGCCAGCATCTGTGCCGGTCTTCCTCTATTTTATATGTGGGTCACTGCCACGGCATGGCCACCAACAAGTTGTGTAGGTCTGTGCCCAGGAACTGAACCTGGGCCACCGAAGCAGAATGTGCTGAACTTAACCACTAGGCCATGGGGCTGGCCCTAAGTTTACTTTTTTTTTAAAGGAGACTGTTGTGAATAAAATAAAAGCATGTGCTTTTAGTTTAATTCTCCAAGCATGTCTAAAAAATATCCAGTGATGGCTCTGTGAGCTTTCTAGAATGTTGTGCACTCTCAACTGTGTCTTAACTTGGAATCCCTCAGAACGCCCAGTGCAGCATCCTACTTGGTGTGAAAACACAATAATTATTCATTAAATGAATGCTCCCAAGGGATAGAATTCTAGTTAACTTCCCCTCACTACTCTTTTCTTGGCTGCCTTATGTTCAATATATTGACTTATAGCTTAGATATCAATGACGGTCAAGGCCCCAAATGTTCTCTACATGAAATCAATGGGGAATAAGATGACCTCTTTTTCTTTCTTTCTTTTTTTTTTGTGAGGAAGATTAGCCTTGAGCTAACATCCATTGCCAATCCTCCTCTTTTTTGCTGAGGAAGATTGGCCCTGGGCTAACATCCGTGCCCATCTTCCTCTATTTTTCTATACGTGGGACGCCTGCCACAGCACAACTTGATGGGCAGTGAATAGGTCCCATGCCGGGGATCCGAACCTGTGAACCCCCTCCGAAGCAAAGTGTGCAAACTTAACCACTACGCCACCTGGCCGGCTCCTGCTTGTTCTTGTTTTTAATCCCCAGCTTGGATGAAGATTTAAATCCCCACCAGCAGCCCCAGGAAAGACAGACTTGAGGACATGTTAACATCGAGGGTGAATTAAGAGAACTTTATTCCACCTTGGAAGGAAACAAGTCAGGATTCCCTTCAGCATTGATTAATAACAAAAAGAAGTTGGAGAAAACTGCCAAATTTTACCTAGACTTACTTTTTTTTATCATCTTCTTCTTTGGAACTTTTGCTTAGTGGTCACAGCTAATGTTATAGTTTTTACTTTTAAAGGCAGATTTAAAGGAAAGCTCTGTGGGCTTTTCTCTGGGGCAAGGACCCCATGAGAAGCTTGGGTGGTTGAACCATGAAGCATTACTATCCGACTGGTGGTAATTTACTCTAATTGAGGACAAAATACCTAGGAGGAATAGAAATGTCGCTTGACTGGTACTTTATAAACCCAGACCTTTCAATTTTCTGAAGGGAATTAGCAGGAAACAATAGGCTTCTCTTGAAACAGAATCCATTATGTGTTAGTTTTGCTAGAATTCAGCTCTTCCTCAAAGTCAAAGATAGTACCAATTACGAACGTACCGATATTTGTACTGAAGCCAGTAAATTCCAGTGACATATCTATTTATCAGAAACAGAGAAATTTTGGTTGCAGAGCTGCAGAGGCAGACTGCTCTACAGTCCTTGGTTATGAAGATTTCATTTGTTATTGTTGACTTTGCTTTTAGTCCAGTGAACTTTGTTATAAAGTGATGTTCCCAAGAGGTTTGTTATTTGCAACAGTGCTGTGTGTGAGAAGGAAGGAACAGTGGCACAAAAAAACAAGCCACGTCGTTTTTTCCTGGGAGACTACCTATTTAGGAGCAATGTAAATAAAGAGAGTAGTTGCAAAAGCGACAAAGGCCAGAGGATTTCTTCCTCTTCCCATAATGGCCGGCAAAGAGGAACAATCCAGGAGCCACTGTGCAAAACCTCCTGTGCCTTAATGGCCTGAGATCTTGCACGGAAACCACATCCAGGGCTGTGGATTTACCTGAACAAATAGACAGAGGCCTTCCAAAGCTGCAGCCTAAATGCTGTTTACACTGTAAATAAGAAAGACACAAACAGCTCTCTGATGAGCCACTGTCACATCTGGGCTGCCTCGTGGGAACAGAGGCGTGTTCAAGAGGCTTGGCTGGCAGCGGGTGCATTTCCCTAAGACCTGCCCTCCTGGTAAAACTTTGGAGATGCGGCAGACAAGAGATCTGGAAATGAGCATTCTTGGCGCTCTCCACAAGAGTTCTCGAAAACAACACAGGGGCTGGGTTCCCTCACATATTATGTCCCCCAAACTAGACCCATGGGAGTGTGTAGCAGGAATGAAAGCTCTTACTCCGCAGCCCGGCCTGGTGCTGAAATCCTTGTCACTCCCTCCACACTTTGGTTGTGCCATTGGTCTGCGAAGGCCAAGACGGTCCAGCAGGGGTGGGTGTGTCAATGTGGTCAACACTTCTTAAAGAGCACTCGACATAAAGCTCTGTGCTCCTTGGTAGGGAAGATACAAAGATATAAAGACATCCCTGTCCTCAGAGCTGTCAGTCTTGTTCGGGCGATAAACTGGTAAGAATTCAGCAAGTGGAGGGAGATGAGGGATGGTCAGCAGGGAGGGTGAGCCAGGCCGCAGCCCTCAGGCCGAAGTCTAGGACGCAAGACTACGTGCTGCAGCCTGCTTTCTCCTCAGCGTCTTCCTCCAGCCAGCCCAGGCATCCACTGGCTTCCCTTGCACTTTGCGCATGACCCTGTCTTCTATTCCGGCATCCTCCCATCCCTTCTTCTTCACCCAGCGAACCAGCAAGCCCAGCTCCAGTGTCGCCTCTTCCATGAAATCTTCTGTGAACCATTTTTGGGGGAAGCGTGTGGTTCCTCCTTTGAACTCTCATCACATTTGTTGTATAGAACTGTGGTTCCCAAACTCTGTGCTGAGGTACCCCAGGCTCTGCAGTAAGTTCACAAGGTGCTGCAGAATATTTTAGATTTTTCTCAAAGAAACATCTGTCAGACACCATGCAAACCACTAGCTCAAGGTAGCACACAGTTTCCATGTTAGATTGTACCACATCCCTTTTTGATGATGTATTTTTGCAGTTGCTGTGAATTTTTAAAAAGTTCCATGTAAGGGCCAGACCGGTAGCATGATGGTCAAGTTTCCACGCTCCACTTCAGCGGCCCAGGATTCACAGGTTCTGATCCTGGATGTGGACCTACATATCACTTATCAAACCATGCTGTTGCCGGTGTCTCACATATAAAGTAGAGGAAGATGGGCACAGATGTTAGCCCAGGGCCAATCTTCCTCAGCAAAAAGAGGAGAATTGGCAACAGATGTTAGCTCAGGGCTAACCTTCCTCACACACACAAAAAAAGTTCCATGTGAAAATCAACGTGGAACAGGAAATGAGGGTGACGGTGTTGTGTCCAACCTGATTTCAAGGTTGAAAACCTGAAAAGTTGTGTGGTGCCCATACATAAGTGATTGTAATTATTCAATAATGAAATACAAATATTATTTTTTTCTTTTAGTCTTGTGAGTATTACTTTTTCAAGTGGCTACTAAGTTGTCAAGCCATAAATACTTATTAAGTTGTTTGGACCTAATTACTTAATTACTTAATAAATAAAACTGTTGGCTTTTCTTTTGGCTTAGGGGCACCAGGAAAAACTTACTGAGACACTAGGGGTTGGTTCTGTGAATAGAGAGAGTTCAGGAACCTCAGGTCTAGAACGTTCATTTGATACATGGCATTTACTGCGTGCGTTCTTGTTTTATCTCCTTGTGGGTGTACTTGGGAAGCAAGCTGGGTTTTGTTGGCTTGTTTATTTGGTTTCCCCTTGGGCTGGGCTTGAGAAGAATAAGAGAAAGTTTTCTCTAGAAGACCCAAAGGAGCTGCGAGAAAGGAGGAGAACCGACTGTGGTAGATCAGAGAGAACTGGACGAGTTTAGACGGGAAGAGACCCAAACAGAGAAGGCCAGGAAGAATCCATAAAGAAAATTAAGTTTAATTAACTAAGTGGTTAGAGGAGTGTATCACTTCTACGCAAAGGCCTGTCACCACTCCTGTGCACTAGGCCTTTGAACAGCGTATGTTTTTCCTTATTTCATAATGAGGGGTATATTTTAAGTAAACTTGTTTTATGACTATTAATAGATGTTTTAAAGTTAGTACTAATGAGGGAATGAAAAGTTATTTCCACTTGTTTGTTTGTTTGTTATGTTTTGTTTTGTTTTCGGTGCTTCATATCTAGAGTTTTCCATGCCGAAAACACTCTACTTTGCTATTCAAACAAAGTGCCAGTTCACGCACTGTTGATAGCTAGATGTAAAGATGAACCCGAGAGGAGTCTTCCCCAGTGAATTTGCCAGCTCCTGGAGAACAGTGTGCTGTGTTCTTTTGACTCCCTGCAAGGAGTCTTGAAGGCTAAATAACTGGATTTTTCACTGATTGGGCCCATGGGGTCTATGAATGGAGGAAACTTTGAGAAGCTGTAATAATGGTTTAGAATTTAGATCATTTTATGCTGACAGCTAGGAAGTCTTTGCTAGCCCTGAAGCAGGACTGGTGGGTGGTAACTCAGCCTCTCAGAACTCAGTTTCTCCAGAGTGTTGATGTGAGGTTTAGATAAGGTTGCACGACAGGGTTGTGCACAAAGTAAACCTCAGTAAAGTCCATCTGAAATCAATAAGACAATCGAACATGTGCTTCCCTTAAACCACCCCTTTCTTTTGTCCTTCGTCCTCCTCCAGACTTCCTGGTGGTTGACTGGCCACGTGGGCTCTGTACATCCTTCCGTGTTTTGCCCTCCCTTTGTATTCCCTTGATTTCCATTTGTCAACTTGCCCTCTGGCCGTTGGTGTGCTGGCTCTGGCATCTGTGTTCTTGGTGCCTTCTGGTTGGGGTCCTCCCCCAGGGCCCTCAACCTGCCGTGGCCACGTGTGACAGCTGCCTGGGTAAGGATTTGATGAGGGTAGAGACCACATCCACAACTTCAGACAGACTTCAGACGTAGGGACCCCCCAAAAGCTATGGATGAGATTTCCTTCTGGGCTTGGAAACTTACAATCAAGTAGTAGTTTATAACTGACTCCAGAGCCAGACTGCTTGTGCTCGAAAAACAAATTCTGGCTCCACTGTTAATGGCTGTATGGTCTTAAGCAATTAATGCTTCTGAGCTTCTGTTTCCTCACCTATAAAATGGGAATAAAAATAGCACCTTCTTCATAGGGTCGCTATGAGGATTAAATGGTTAATACGTGAAAGTGCGTAGAAGTGTGCCAGTCACAGAGGAAGTGCTCAGTCATTGTGTCTGTCTCCCAGCAAGGGCCTGGTTTTAAGCCTGGACCAGCATCTGTTGGCTGTGTGACCATGATCAACTCCTTTAACTTCTCTTGGTCCCAGATTTCTTATCTGCAAAGTGCTGGTGGCAACTGTGCAGCTGCTTCACCATGTTGTTGTGATAGTAAACTGGAAAGTTCTGTACAAACAAAAGATTTCAATTTGTTATTAGTGGCCCCTTCCTTTTTCATTTTGGTCATCAGAAAGCATGGTAAAAGTCTCTTTTCCGGAGAGGAGAGGCTCAGCACTGGACATGGATGCTCCGACCCAGGCCAGGCAGCCACCGGCCACCATGTTGGACTCACTCTGAGCAGCTATCTCACCAGGGTGCCCAGGGAGAAGTGTTTCTTGGATCCTCTCTGGGTTCTTGAACAAGTCCAGAGCCTGGTTTTCCATCTCTCCCTTCCTCAACTAGGGAAACAGTCAAGCTCTCTGGTTCTTTTTCAGGTCTCAACAAGCCTTGGGCTGCCCTGGAGGGAGGAGGAGAAGAGGAGACAGGAGGAAACTCTCCCTGTAAAACTTGGCTTTGACTGAATAGCTTCCAGTTGCCTTGAAATCCAATCTTCTTTTGAACTCGAATTTGCCATCAGTCACATTCTTGGAAGGCGATGAGCTCCAGCCTGGTCCTGACAGCCGGGAGTGGTAATACCTTTCCAAGAAACCCACTCCCGGGGCAGTAGGAGTTAGCTGCTGGCTAATGCTTCTTTTCACCTGCTCAGGGACTGGGGGACCCTACAGACATCCTATTATCCCGATATAGGAGAGAGAGTGATCTTCTTTCTACCTGCTGTCTAGAGCTGAGGGATGCTTTGATATCTCTTTTATACACCCTTATTGAATTCCCAAATGCCTGGCTCCTCCAACCAACAAAACTTGGTTCACTAACAGAACCAACATTCTTGGTTTTGAACTTGGTTCAACAAAACCAATATTCACTAACTTATAAATTAATTAATTCAACAAATACGTATTAAGTAACTACTCTGGGTTCTAGGCACTGGGAAGAACAGTGGACAAAATGAGCCAAACACCTGCTCTCCATGAGGTGCACCCCAAAGGCAGACAAGGGTCAGGACTGAAATCTGACAGAGAGAGAGGCCTGGACTTCAAGTCAGAAGGTCTAGTTTGAGAGAGAGCTCTGCTGTGTGAAAGACGTGTGACATTGGGTAAGCCACTCAGGTTCCCTGAACCTCCCTTTTCTCACCTGTAAAATGAGCATGGTATGGCCCTTTCCTCTGCTGTCCTTGCAATGATAGAAAAAGAGGAAATAAATGAAGAGGAAATAAATGAAGTCCTTTTGTATACTGTAACATTCCATGCAAATTGGCCCAGTACAGATCCACTATACAACTCCAAACTTTTTATTTAGTTATGTAAGGAACATTTATTGAGCACCTACTATATACCATGCTTTTAGAATACAAAGATGAGTAGGATACAGCCCCCGACTTTTGATAGAGGAGGTGCCCACAGCAGTAGTTGATTACAAAGCTGTGTGGTGAAAGCGATGATAGAGCCATGGGAGAATTGAGGAGGGGGACCTAACCCATCCCCAGGATGAGGAGGATAGAACACTTGAGCTGAGTCTTAAATGATTGTTGGAGGTAGGCAAGTGGAGAGAGTAGCAGGGCAAGGGGACATTCCTGGTAAAAAGGTATTGTGAGCAGAAGAATGGAAACCAACTCCAGCACAGTTCCATGGTTCTAAGGCACTGAATATCGACAAGGAGTGATGAGAGAACAGATGTCTACAGGAACCAGCTTATGGATGGCTTTGTCATGGTGATATGTTGGGATTTCTTCTCTAGACAATGGGATGACATTGGAAGGCTTCAAGCAAGGACATGTAGCAACCTCTCAATGTTTTAGTTAATGGCAGTTGTGTGAAGGACTGATTGAAGGGGCACCTGCAGAGGTTGTGAGATGAGAATATCGCTGTATACCAACAAGCAAGATGGGGCCCTGAAATAGAGTGGTAGAGAGAGTTTAGGATGGACTCACGAAATATTTAGGAGCTGGAATTACAGGGCTTGGTAATTGCTCGGATGTAGAGTGAGTAGGATCAGGAGACAAAATGATTCCCAGGTTCCTAGTCTGAGTGCCCAGGTGGAGGGTGCAATGAGGAACCAGAAAGGAGAGAAGGTTTTGAGGGAGAGATGACAAGTTTTAGGTGTTTGTTGGATTTCTTAGTGGAACTGTCTAGCAGTCAGTTGAATACAGGCAGTCCTTGCTTTGCATGGTTCTGTATGTGTGAATTTCAGTTGCCACTTTTAATTAATAATATCAGTCCCTCAATACCGTAGTTCACCTTTCAGTTACCACAGTATAACTGTGAGTAATTGCATAAAGCATCTACTTCTCTGTCAGCTCTTCAGTCCACATATCGCTACATAGTAACAGATGTGCATCATGATCCATGACCAACTACGTCATAAAATAAAAAGTGTGTCAAAATTCAAACAATAGAGAAATCAGTAAAGCCCCAAGTCATGCTAACACATATCTCTGGCCCTCTGCTCCCATCCCCACCCCCATACCTAGAAGGGTTTCCTAGAAGAAATGGGACTTCAAGTCAAGCCCTCAGACACAGTGCTGGAGAACTTTTACATCTTCCAGTGCCTTTAGAGTGAAAGCTAGAATTTGCCAGGCTGGCTTGGCAGAGATTTTCCTGTTTTGTGCAAACAGTGCAATTCCCATCACACTCGACCTGGAAACCACACCCAGCACCCCAGAATCACAGAAGGAAACAGGAAGGACAGAGACAAATATCACTGTTCCTCTTCTCTTTAGGCCAACAAGTGTTTGAAGACTCTTCTTGGACTAAGAAAAGAGGAGAGGGGAAGGAAGGTGGGGTGGGGATGAATGCCAGAAACAGCACCGGCCTGGGAGCTTCTGTTTCTTCATCTGAAAAGTGGGGCTATTGAGCCACTTGATAGGCTTGTTGCAAAGCCCAATGGAATAATGTGTGAAAGCCCATTTTTTCCCCAACAGTGAAAGGCTGTTCAATTTGGGGTTGCAATGAAAATATTTAGAAAAAAGAGATAAGAGGTGAAGAACATGGAATCCTGGTTTCCTGCCCACCTCAGAAACAATAACAACAGTCACAAACATTTATTGAGCTCCTACTACATGCTAGGTGCTGTACTACAATTATTAGCTTCTATCTATTTTGTTCTTTTTTTAAATTAAGGTAGAACTGACGTACAACATTGTATTCATCTCAGATTTACAACATCTGTATACATTGTGAAATGAAAACCACAATAAGTCTAGTTATCATCTGTCACCATACAAAGTTACAGAATATTTTTTTCTTGTAATGAGAACATTTAAGATTTATTCTCTTAACAACTTTCAAATTAGCAATACAAAATTATTGACTATAGTTCCCCGCTGTACATTATATCCCCATGATTTATTTATTTTATAACTGAAAGTTTGTCCCTCCTGATCCCTTTCACCCATTTCATTCCTCTCTCTGCTAACTCCCTGCCTCTGGCAACCACCAGTCTGTTCCCTGTCTCTGTGAGTTTGGTTTTGTTTGCTCATTTGTTTTGTTTTTTAGATTCCACTTATATGTGAGATCACATGGTATTTGTCTCTCTCTATCCGAGTTATTTCGCTTAGCATAGTACCCTCAAGGTCTATCCATGTTGTCACAAATGGTGAGATTTCATTCTTTTTATGGCTGTGTAGTATTCCATTGAATATGTATATCACATCTTCTTTATCCATCCATTGATGGATACTTAGGTTCTTTCCACGTCTTGGCTATTATAAATAATGCTGCAATCAACATGGGGGTGCAGATATATTTTTGAATTAGTGTTTTTGTTTTCTTTGGGTGAACACCCAGAAGTGGAATTGCTGGGTCAAATGGTAGTTCTATTTTTTAATGTTTTGAGGACCTCCACTTAGAGCAGGTCAACTAGAGCTTTATAGGAGCTCTCATTCAGTTCCCTGAGGTTAACAACTCAGCTTTATGAGCAATCAGCACCTTTGAGGGAATAAATTCATCAGGAACCAGAGGACAGGGCATTTTAAATTTGGAAGGGAAGAGGCAAAGTTTCACAGGATGGGCTGCTCCCCAGGAGGTAAAGTTAGGACACCTGAGGGGTGGGGCCAGGGGTGACTTTCGGATCCATCAAGTGTGGGTCAAGGCTCACAGTTCCCACTGATTATCTCTGTGACATTGGGCAAATGAATCACCTGACCTCTATTTACCTTAATTTTCTGTAACACCAGGATATTAATAGTATGCTTCTCATAGTGATGCTGTGAGGCTTAGATCACTAATGCACGTGCCCCCTTTCCCACAGAAGGTGTCCCATGCTAACTACCAGCCCACCAAAGGGGCTGGTGAGCCTCTTCTCTCAAGCCGCTGAGGAGTCTTCAGCAGGCAGCATTAGAAAAGATCCTGCTTCCAGGGGCTGCCTCCAGGGAGCTCCTTGTCAGCCCAAGCCCTGTCCACAGGGTCCTTCTTGCCTCTGTTTAGGGAGTAATCTGGACTATCCTCAGTGTGGAATTCTGGGCTGGGGCTCATAAAAGATAGACAGGGGCTGGTCAGACCACTACTGGGCTTGGGCCACATTCTTTATTTCCCTCCCTCCATCTCTCCCTCCCCCCATCTCTCCCTCCCTTCCACCTTCTCTCCTCCCTCCTTCTCGTACTCTTCTCTCCCTCCTTTCCTCCCTCTGTCCCTTCTTTCTTCCTTCCTTCTTTCAAAAAAAAATTTATTGAGCACCTACTATAAGCCAGACATTAGTTTTAGAGCTGGGGATGTAACAGTGAATAAAACAACGTCCCTATCCTCCAGAGACTTAAGTTCCAGCTGGGAGGAGAGAGACAAAGAAGCAAAATATATACTGATGAGGGCCATGGGAAAACAGTTAAGGAGGGAAGGTGGACAGGGAGTCAGAAAGTAGGAGAGGGTGCCATTTTAAGGAGGTTTGTTGGGAAAGAACTCATCGAAAAGGTGATATTTAAGCAGAAGCTTGTTGTGGGATTGATTTTATTGTTGCCAGTTGCAACCTGGTCACTGCCAACATCTAAAAACAACATCCATTCTGTGTATAGTTACAGTTTTATGTGAGGTGTACACATCCCCACATATGTAAATGTATGTGCATAGGAGAGTGTTTGGGTAGGATCGGTCCCTGACATCCCTGATATGGGTGCACCCTGGACCCCATGACTGTCCACCCAGCTGGCTGGCAATGCCACCCTCCCTCTCCTCCTACCTCCAGCAGCTTGGGCATTTCCCTCCCTCCTTGCTCATAACTGCAGACCCCACTGCAGTGGGGACAACCTCCCCCCTCTGCTCTCAGGCTGTCACTGCTGGGCCGGGGGCTGTGAGGGTCTCAAGGTGACTGGAAGGAGGAAAGAGGAGGGAAGATAGTTTTAGGGGTCATTCTCCCACCTTGTCTCATGGCCACTTCACTGCCAAAGGGGCCGAGCTGGCAACATCCACGCCTCCTTCTCGTTTCTCACCTTTGGATAGACACATCCTTGTTCTCCTCACCAAGTTCTCTTCCCAGCTCCTGGCCTAAAGATCTTGGGAGATGCACCGTATCTGTTTTCCCTTGAGAGAATCTCTCACCCATAGCTTCATCATTACCACTAAGATACATATCTGCCTGCCTTTCCTCACAGAGGTTAGGTGGAGAGAGAGAGAGAGAGGAGGGAGAGAAAATGGAAGAGCTGAGGCTTTTCATCCAACAGAAGTATCACCTTTGTAAGTGGCCACAACAAGCCTCAGAAACTCTCAGAGGACTGGGGTTTTGCTTCAGGGTGTCATGGACCATTCTTTAAGACCCTCCTGCCATCTTGTCTGCAGTAAAACAGCACAAGAGAAAACCTGTCAGAAGCAACAGGTGGCCGAAGGGGAAGGAGAGGACAGAGACGAGGTCTGGAACAGTTGGGGATGGGGGCTGTGGGGCAGAGAAGGATGGCAAGGGCCGCTGTGGAGGAGGTCTGGGCAGGTCTCTGCTGTCAGAAGCGTGGAATCCCCAGCGCCTCGCCAGCCTTCCCTAGCTCTAGCCTTACTGGAGGCCCTACCAGGGGCCACAGGACCCCTTGGTGGTGCCTGGTGGGTGAGCCAGGCAGCGAGGCCGGGGGTAGATACGCCCATGGTCTGCCCACCTCCGCCAGAGGAAGCCCTGCCCACAGACCCTCACACACGCACCGAAGGGCGCCGAGTCTCCCAAGAACTGCCAAACTCATTTCTGCTCTGAAGTCAAAGAAAACCTAGTATAAACACGGTGGGCTCTTTGAATTATCCACATGAAATGTTTAACGCATTTAGCCTGGAGCAGATGAGATTTAATAAGGGGATGTTCCCATGGTGATTTTATTAGAAACTTTAATAATCAGCTACCATTCATTGAGTGCCTTGTATCATATCAGCCACTGGGCTCCAGGCACCTTGCCATGCGCTCTTCTCCCTGAAATCCTTGTAAGGACCCCCCACCCCGAGACACACACACACACACACACACACACACACACACACACACCCCACTACCACCAATGTTATAGTGAGGAAAGTTCTCTTAGGTTCAGCAACATTGAGTAACTTACTCAAAGTCATGCAACTAATAGCTGTTAGAGTCAGAACTGAAAACCAGGACTGACTAACTCCCAAACCCGGGTCCTCCATCACAGAGCTTTCCCGCTGCTTACACTGAAAGAATGATCCAGGCAAGCAGACAGGTCCTTTCCGTGCTGGTTTATACAGGGCAAATTTGACAGCTTTAGTCCTCTACAGTTTAATTGATTTTTCCTAAAAGCTAAGCACTTCTGCAAGAGTTAGAGCTTCTGGAGGTAATTCAAAGGTTGAGGTACTTATGATCCCGTTTAGGGGTAAGCACCTAAGGCCATACAAGTACTTCTAAAATTAAAAGTAGCTTTTTAAACATTTTATGTGTTTTATTTTTAAATGATAATTTATTACATACACGTAACAACATTGGTACAAATCAAATGATAAGGAAGCATTCACCCTCAATTTCACCTTTCCAATTCATTCACTCAGCATTCATGGAGAAACCACTTGAAGACACATATAATTTGCCAAAACCAAAATGAAACAAAGTGTTTGAAAGCTTCTCAACAGAACTGCTCAAAAGTAAAGGGTTATAGGGCATATATATTTCCACCCAACTCAAACATTTCCAGAAGAGAGAAACAGACACGGAATCATTGTAACAAGGTTAGAGACACTTTCCTAGAGGGTTCCCACTTCATTGCTCCAACTCCCCCAACTGCTCCTGACCCCAATTGTTTGCCTTCTTCTGCTTTTCTACCTCCCATGCCTCAAGTCCTGCCTTCTACTGCCCCAAACCCTAGACGAGCCGCCGTAAGTTATCGCTGTCCTGGATACCATAATCACCTCCTGCCCTTTCTTTGCACATGCACTACTGTCCCTCTCCAATGTATTCTCCAATCTTTTAAAAACACAATCTGACTGTTCTTAGACCAAAGGCCCAAATCATTAACATGGCCTCGAAAGGATATTCTCAGTTGCTTAGCAGCAATCACTGCCCTCTTCTCCCCTATGAAAAATGTTATCAGCTAGAGTATGCTGAGATGTAAGCAACAGAGTACCCAACTCACGGTGGCTTAAGCAACAAAGACCTTTAGTCATTTCATACATGTTCCTTGTTTGGTGTAGCTGTTCTGCAGTGTTGTCAAAGGCCCATGCCCTTTCCACTCTGTCATCTTCAGCATGTTGGGTGTTGGTCTGTGTGTCTGTCACCTCATGAACACAGGATGGTTGCTGTAGTGCCAGGTATCACAACCACATTTAAAGTCAGGAAGCCTGGGGAAGGTGGTAAGTGGTTAAGAGGCATTGTCTCAAGTGGTAGTCTCCTTTTATAAACAAAATAACTGTTCCCCAGAAGCCTCCCGGCAGACTTCCTCTTACATCTCACACATCAGTACTGTGTCATTTGGCCCCTTCTCACTATAAAAGAACCTGGGAAAGTGAAAATATGGCAAAGGGAAAAGGTATTACGATGACTGACTGAAATCAATCAGGATTCATCAAGTGGGCCAATGGAACATGGAAGGAGGTTTGGGGGGATTTCTGGGAAAGTTCTTCCTTTACTTTTCTAAGTAAAGAGAAGTAAGAGAGCATCTACAAGTGATCTTGTTCTCTTCCTTGAGATATAGTCTTGCTTGGGAGTAAAGCTCTTAAATCCTGTAGACAACTTGTTTCCAGCCTGGTATACAGTGATGTACAGAGGAGGGGCTGAGCCAAGAGAAATCAGAAAAGCATAGGTGGAGTCTGTGGTAGGCAGCCTCTGAGGTGGCCCCTCAAGGTCTCTGCCTCTTGGTATTCATGCTATTATGTAATCTCCTCCCCTTGAGTGTGGGCAGGACCTAGGGACTCTTCTAACACAGAGAACAGGGCAGAAGTGGTGGCATATCATTTCTGACATTAGGTTATAAAAAGACTGCAGCTTCCACATTGGCTTACCTCTCTGTGTCTCTCTCTGTCTCTATCTCTGGGTCTCTCAGCTCATCTGCACTGGGTGAAGCAAGTTTCTCGGTCTAACCACCCTTGAGGAAAAATACCCACTGCCAACAACCACTCAATTGATCTTGGAAGCAGATCCTTCAGCCCCAGTCAAGTCTTGGGATGACCAGAGCCCAGGCTGATAGCTTGGCTGCAACCCCACGAGAGATCTTGAGTCAGAGGCACCCAACTAACCCATTCTTAGATTCTTGACCCAGAGAAAATGTGAGATGACAAATGTTTCCAGCTACTAAGTTTGGGGGTAATTTGTTATGCAGCAATTGTTAAGTAACCCAGAGTCCTTAGATTAAGGCAATTCTCAAGTCTGCTTATGCTTAGGGCTTCCAGCTATATAAGACAATACATTTTCTTATTTCTGAAGCTGACTTAAGTCAGGTTTCTGTTACTTGCAGCCAGAAGCACACTAAGTGATAAAAAGCAGACTGCACATCACCTTTCTGTAGCCTGCCTCTCCAGCAACATCTGGAAACACTTTCCCCTTGTTCTAAAACTACTCCAGCCACTATGGCCCTCTCCAATCCCTCTAGCACACCATGCTCTTTCCCATCTCTGGGTTCTCATTCATTTTGTTCCTGCTAGCCAAAACATTCTCCACTTTATCTTGTTAACTCTTTTTAGTTTTTCAGACTTTAGCTTGAAATCCCCTTCCTTGGTAAAGTTCCCTACTCCCCGTCCAAAGTATCTGTTATGCACATTCATAGCACTCTAGACCTTTCTCGGGGGCAGGGATCACAGCGGGTAATTATGCTTTGTGTAAACATTTGGTTACCCCTATCTCCCTTCTCCTTGAGGAGAGGGCTCATATCTGCTTGGGCACCATTGTCCCACAGTGCTCAATACAGCACAGGAGCAGGGCAAGCTCTCAGTGAATAACTAATGAGTGAATGAACAAATGCATTGGAAATAAACATTGGTTGCTCCAGAGAAGGGCCAGGACTAAGTAAATAGATTTTGGAGTCAACAGAATAGAAGGGATATTTGAATTCCTGGGGGAATGTGGTCTCCCAGGAAAAATATGTGAGAGTGAAGATGAAACTTCAGGATCACCATCCTGTGGAGGTTGAGAAGACTCAGTAAAGGAAGTCCACAGGTGGTAAGTGAGAAAGCCTAAAATGCTGAGGTCATTTGACTGTCAGAAGAAACTTCAAGTCCTCGAGAGGTGACAAGAATTAGGACTCTCAGAGTGTCAACCAAGGCAAGGGGACATGGCACAAACAGAGCTGGGCTGCAGAAAAGCAACGCAGAGTGTTGGGCCCTGAGAGGGCCACACGAGTGACTCTTCCTCCTGGAGCTAATGGACCAGGATGGGTCGTCCACCTTGTCACACCCCTCCCCATGTCCCTGCCCATCAGCATGGGGATGCGGCAGACAGTGAAAGGGCAGTGCTTTAAAGGCAGTGCCAGCCACAATGACTTACATGAAATGGGATTTTCTCCCAGTGCAGATGCTAACTGCAGGATCCATCACTGTCCCACAGAGAAGGCTGCGGCAACCCCAGAAGGGTCATGAGATGATACTGCAATCCCCCAGTGAGTGCCATCTCTGCGGATAATGCAGTCCCAGCCTCCTCCTTTCTTTAAAGAGCTTAGGTAAGGGCTCAAATTTATTCTGACAATTATTTTACCTCGACTTTTTGTTCAGACTGTGGCTCACATGTCTAGCTGAGCCTGAAATTCTACATATCCATTAAAACTTCATCTATCCGGCATCACCAAAGGAGGAATAAATGTGGACCTGGTTAACACAGAGTCTAAATCATGTGTTTGAGCCAGAAGATGAAATTTCCAGATGACTGAAATTTGCTCCTTGAGCAATAAAAAGCAAAAAAGAAGTAAAGCATGATCAAATTCAAACACACACACCTCACTCACTTTGAATGTGACTTGCAACTCCACATAGCTACTTCCTTCTTTCCTTCTTTGATGGTAAAGGGGATGGTAGGTAAGTGGAAAGAGGAACAAAAAGGAGAGACAGAGAGAATAGTAGCATAGTGGGAGCAGGAACTAGCTAAAGCAGGGGTCAGCAAACTTCTCCTGTAAAGGGCCAGATAGTCAATATTTTAGGCGTTGTGGGAAACATAGACTCCATCATAACTATTCAACTCTGCTGTTGTAGAATAAAAGCAGCCGTAGACAATACACAAACAAATCAACATGGCTGGGTTCCAATAAAACTTTGTGGATACTGAAATTTGAATTTCATATGATTTTCATGTGTCACAAAATATTACTCTTCTTTTGATTTTTTAAAAGACTATTTGTTTAGAGCAGTTTTAGGTTTACAGCAAAATGGAGGGGAAGGTACAGAGATTTCCCATACACCCCTTGCTCCCACTCATGCACAGCCTCCCCCATAATCAGCATCTCTCACCAGAGTAGAACATTCATTACAATTGATGAACCTGCACGTCATAATCACCCAGAGTCCCTAGTTGACATTAGGGGTCACTCTTGGTGTTGTACATATATGGTTGACTTGTTTTTAATTATTAAAACATTTTAAAACCATTCTTAGCTCATACACTATACAAAAACAAGTGGTAGGCCAGCTTTGGCACATGGGCTGAAGTTTGCTGACCCATGATCTAAAGTAAGGAGTTAAAACTACCAAAGGAAACACGTCTCTAAGCTTCCCTTCCCTCTTGGCTTCTTCTCTCCCTACCCCTCCTCTCACCCCATGATGTTCAAACTTTATCCTATAACAAACATTCACCCAGTCCCTCTTAGCTCCTACCTTGCCTGTCCTCTGACAAATATTCATGTTTGTGTTAGCATTCAAGCAATTGGTCCTTAACCACACACTTACATTTCTGTAGCCAAAGGATTAGGAACATCCAGAGCTTTCTACAGAGTAAGGTTCTTCAGAAATAGGGTTGGTGGGGGTGGTAGGATCTGTAGGGGAGGAAGTGACTTTTAAAATGGATCTTTCCAAAGTATAGGCACACCCAATTTTTTTCTCTGTTGCTATATTATGAAGTAAAAGTCATTTCTTGCTAACTATAATGCTTGTATTTTATTTTTAGTTTTTCTTACCTACTCAACATGTTAAGTGAGTTTCTCTAAGATCTAAAAATGTTCAGTAGTCCCCACTTTTGGATGAAACAAATGATCAGGTACTGCAGCTTGCCAAAAGGGAAAGGAATTACTGCATGTACTTATTATGAGCTGAAGTCCTTGAACCCGTATTTGCAGAAATTTCAGTCTGAGTGAGTAAAGGTTGCGGGTATCCTGGGAGAACAGTGTTTGGAGTCAGACAGGCTTAGGTCGAAACCCAGTTCTGCCACTGGTTGTAGGACACACCTTCTTGAAGCTTCAGTCCCTTCTCCTGTGAGATGGAAATAATAATGGCCAATTGTTCTGGTGTTTAAATGAGCTAACAGATATGAAGTCCCTAGTTAATGTTAGTGTTCTTCATCCCTTCCATCTCTGGAGTCTCTCCCTATCTCCTTTCAACCTATCAAAACTTATTTTGAGCACCATTGTTTAGTATCAGCAACACCTTTCTATTTTTTTGCCATAAGAATAAAGTCTTAAGGCAGAGCAAATAATAAAAAAGGATTCAAAGTAAAACCTCCTGGACTGAAAGTATTTTTTTTTAGCTGTCTCAGAATATTCGACTTAGATTCAATTATGTGCAGCAATAATTAATAGCACATTAGTAAATGCAGCCATCTTTCTAGAAGTAATAAAGATGGAGCAGAATATGAGCTCACGGCTATTCTTGGCTCCTAAGTCTCTGCTGAGGAGGAGAAGGGGAGCCTGCCAAGGAATGTTGGGGGGAATTATCAGGCTTGTGGGTTTGCCAAAGCAGAATTAGCCAGGCTCTAATGCGTGCAGTGGGCGCCGTGCAGATGGGGAGACGGCTAGAAGCAAGGCAGGAGCCTGGGGAGGGAGGGGAGCTTCAGGGGAGGGCTTGAAGGACAGCGGCAAATATGGGCTGAGGTCGTGCTGGGCAGCAGAGGGGCACTGCGGCTGGGAATTGTGCTCTTGAGTTACAGATGGGCCTTGCTGTAAGGCCTAGATTCAGAATGTCAGAACTCGAAAAGGCCTCAACCTCAGGTGGCTCTACCCTCTCATTTTACAGGTGACAAAAGTGAGGGTCAGCCATATTCTAACTTGCTCAAGGACTTGCATGTTTTGTGAAGAAAGAGCCTCATTGTATATGGCTGGCTTTTTAGGGGTCATTTAGAGAAGGGAAGTCCAGTGTCCTGTTTTGTCCAAAGTAGAAATAGATGTCCAGAAAGTGCTAAGCTCATCTCGTGACAGTCTGAGGCAATGCCAGCTACTTGTCCATCACCATTGGGTAGAGAGTGTCCCGCATACACGCAGACTCACACCGCCGTTGTCTTTCTTTTGTAATTTGGGGGTTTGGGGAGTTGAAGCCAAATGTTATGGCTTTTAAAAAATTTTTGTTGCTACGGCAACAAATATTTACAATGATGAAATATTAATACTAATAATGAACCAGACAGCAGTTTGTGGAAATGATTCATCTTCCCTGTCCTCTGTCCTGAGAGAGGGGCATGAAATTGAATGTCTGTGACCAGCCTGGGGGGGGACTTGAAAACATCTCCTCATTGGCCCATTGGATAGTCTCCCCAGAAGAAGTGCCCACTCCCCGGCTGCCCTTGCATTCGGACCCGTGGCTCTCCAGCTGCAGCCTCCCCTGTCCACTCTCTGGTTCCCTCCCTGGGCTGAGCGCCCCTGACTACAGCCGTCCCCACAAGGAGAGAGCCTGGCAATGGGAGAAGGTGGTCGCTCGGTTTTGCGGGAAAAGAGGTGCCAATTATAGCCTTTATTAGGCTCACACCCGCCGTCTCGCTGCCTTTCGCCTGCTGCAGACCACACACACACTCAGTTTTCCTGCACCGGGACAGGAGACCTGTGTGGTCCTGCCGACTCACTTATAATAAATCTGCAAGCTTAATAAAAGGCATCACTTCTATCTTTTGATCTCTCTTGAGTTACTCATTAGCTCTGGGTAACACACTTCTTGACTGACAGGCCCTTCCCAGGGAAAACCCAAGCTTGGTGGTTCTTCAAACAAAAAAGCAATGTGGAAGAGTAGTGTCTGTGTGTGTGTGTGTGTGTGAGAGTGTGTGTGTGTGTGTGTGAGAGTGTGTGTGTGTGTGTGTGTGTGTGTTTTGGGGTGGTGCACTGTGTGATTTGTGGGAAGGAGGAGCTTGGCCATCTCAGGAGACATCTGGGACAAGGTCCCCAGAGGAAAATGAGCATCATTCCAGGCCTGCCACTGCTGGTGGAAGGTTCTAGAGTCTCAGAGCTATTGCACCCTATATGCCTCACCTGTTCCAGTCTTCCCTCCTGCCTTCCTTCAAAATCCTTCTCAGGGTTTCATTTCTCCAAATGTTTTCAATCTGCATTTGCTTTCAATGTACTAAGGCCACTTTCTTGTGTGACCTTTGCCTGTAAATTCCTTGAATTGAAGGGTTCAATATTCCATTTTCTTTTCCACTTCCTGGCTCACCCCATATCAATCGTACCAGCTACCACATGAGGGCAATTGCTGTCCTTCCTCAGTGCCAGGCTCTGGGCTAAGTTCTGGACATACATTATTCCCGTGTGCCTTCACAACAACTCTGTGAAGCAGGGACTATTATGATTTTCATTTAACAGCTGAGGAAACTCAGGATCAGAGAATTTAGGTAAGTTGCCCAAGGTCACACAGCTAATAGGCAATGGGTAGGGGATCTCATCCCAGGGCTGTCTGAATCCACAGGCCCTGCTCATACCCACGTTACCCCAAAGCCCCCATGCTGGGCCTCCCTCAGGCTGCTCAGCTGTGCGGGGCAGGCTGGTCCACGCATTTTGCACTCCCTGCAGCACCCAAGCCTGATGCCGGGATGCAATTCCCAGTGATCTGCCTCCCTGGGACTCACGTCATGCCCAATCCCTCTGAGTGACTTCGCCCTGGGCCACAGCTGCTCTGGGAAACCACAGCCACTTAGGGCATAGTAGGGTAGACACCAGACTCAATATCAAGTTGCTGTGTGTTGGCGTTTCAGCTGAGAAAACAAAACTACCAGGCCAGCCGTGTTTGGTCCTCTTTACTACATAGACACAACCTTCTTTATAGCCACCCCCACGTGAAACCACAAGCACAGGGACCACAGAACCACACACAACAGAGAGGCGGCATTGCTCGGTTGCAAGGGTGCAGGCTCCACCTCTGCCCTTTGGTGCCTATTTGACCTTGAGCAAGTCACTCAGCTTCTCTGCTCAGTCTCCTCACATCTAAAAGGGAGATAACAATAATGCTTACTTCATGTGCGTGTTAAATGAGATGACAATGGAAAAGAGCCTGGCATAAAGAAAAGTCTTTTTTTTTAAGGTTGGGAATTATTAGTGTTATGGGTTGAATTGAGTCCCCCAAAAAGATATGTTGATGTCCTAACCCCCAGGACCTGTGAATATGACCTTATTTGGAAATAGGGTCTTTGGAGATGTAACCAAGCTAAGATGAGCTCATTAGGGTGGGCTCCAATCCCATAAGACTAGTGTCCTTATAAGAAGGGGGAAATTTGGACACAGATGTGCCCAGAGAGGGGATACCATGTGAAGGGACAGACATGAAGGGAAGACAGCCATAGGAAGATGCAGACAGAGACTGGACTTATGCTGCCACAAGCCGAAGAACTGCTGGAGTGACCAGAGGCTGGAAGAGGCAAAGAAGGGTCCTTCTCTAGAGGTTGCAGAGGGAGCATGACCCTGTTGACACCTTGATTTTGAACATCTAGCCTCCAGAACTGTGCGGGAATAAATTTCTCTCGTTTTAAGTCACCCAGTTTGTGATTTTGTTACAGCAGTCTAAGGAAACAAATACAATTAGCATTAAAAAAGATCACCATATAGGAGCCCGAGACTTCTGTCCTTCATTTTGACTTTGCTTCTAACTAGTTGTGTGACCTTGGACAAATTATAGGGGCATCGATTATTAGGACTGGAAAAGACCTTATGCCCAGGTGAAGACACTGAGGCCTGCAGAGGGGAGTGACGGTCAGGTAACCCCAGCGAACCCCAGTTACTTCATCTGTCAACAGAGACACTCATCCCTGCCCTGCCTGCCTCTCCAGGCCGCGGCTGAGGCGTCAGTAAGATCACTGAGGTAGACCAGCTGCCATCACAGTCACGGCAACACACACACCACTGTCTGCCTTTAGAGGAGCATCCTTATTAGTTTCCCAGGATTCTGGCTGATTTGGAGGAAGGAGCCAGGCCAATGATGAGCTATTTGAAGCAGATGAAATCACTAACAGCCTCTGGGCACCCATGTGACAGCTCCACCAACTGGGTAAATACAGAAGAGTTGGGTAAATGTGGGTAATCGTGCCACTTGAGAGGCAGTGCAGACAGCATATATTGGCCTCCTTGACACAGGGCTTGGTCTCTGAGGGAAGAATTTGACAAATGAGGACAGCTGGGTTCAGCACCCGGTGCTGCTGCCTGACTCACTCTGCATTCTTGGGCAAGTTCCTTACCCTTTCTGGGCCTTCCCATGCCTGACTATAAAATGTGGAGCTGAGCCCTGCACCCAGGTCTATGTGACTCCAGAGCCTCTGATCGGAACCATTTTATACTGCCAAAGGAGGTGAAACCAATGGGTCATTCCAGGGAGTACAGAGTTGGGCTCTATGAAATCATAGAGCTGACAGGGTCAGAAGGTCATCTGGCTCAACCTGCCCTCATAAGCAGATGTTTATATAGCTTCTGGACATTCCAGTGATGTTTTCCTCACTCATCTTGAGTGTGCTCATTCTGTTGGCATAGAAACAGAGTCTTCCTTATATGAGGAAGTGATGAATGCAAAGGTTAAGAATTTACAAAACCAGAAATGCCTCAGTTTTGGTTCTGCCACTCTTTTTAGCCCGTGTGATTTTGGGCAAATCACTTTGCCTTGCTAAGACTGATGTGGAGACTTTGCAGCGTCGCTGTGAGGGTGAAGCAAGGTCAGGCTGTGAAAGCTCTAGGCAGCCTTGGAACACGGCAGGTGCTCAAGAAACATGGACATTCCCTCCCTTATGTAAATCTGGAGCTAGACAGATTATCCCTGCTGTCTGTACCTCTGTCAGCTCTTCAACCGTCTGAAGACCACTCTTGAGCCGTCCCCCTTCTTAGCATTCTCATCACATCCCTCCTCCTCATCTTCATCATTACCATCACCATCACCAACATCCTCACCTTTCATTATCATCATCACCAGCAGCCTCCTCACCATCATCTTTACCAACATCATCTTTATCATCATCATCATCATCATCATCATATCATACATTTGAAGTAATACTAGAATTTATTATGTATTCTCCTAACTGTGGCCAGTGGATCCTTTGACAATCAATGAACTAAATATTATTTTTATTATACAGATGATGAAACTGAATCTCAGAAAACTGAGGTGATTTTCTCAGGTTCACACAGCTAGAAGCTTCGAAGACAGGAGCCTAACCTAGGTCTTAGGATACCAAATCTTAGGATGGTTCCTTCGAGGGCATTACTGTTTTCGGCAAACATATCACCCAGCCAGCTCAGGTCACACACAAGATGAGGTGGGTTTGCTATTCTCCATTATGTTCTTGTGCAACTGACTTCTCAAACTTAAAAGGAAAATTCTACGTTTGAGTGTGTGTGTGTGCATGCACCCATGTGTGTATGCACACGTGTGTGTGTGTGTGTTAGAGAGACAGAGAGAATATATGTATCCCTGGAAACCTCTGGGGCTCTCCTCCTGCCAAGCAGACTTGGGATTCAGCCCACACCTGCAAGATTTGGATGTCTTTTGTCCTCTGAGAGTCTCACTCCGCCTGGGTAATCCAGGCAGAGCTTCCTGTTGCCTCCTTACAGGACGCAGTTCAGACCAGAATATTAATGGAGATTACAGCAAGGAGGAGAATAAATCTGGGCGAGGGAGGGAGCTGCCTGGCAGGGAAGCTTGGCACCCAGGTGAAACTCAAAGTACTTGGTTGGAAGCAGAGTGGGATGAATTAGGCCCTTCCCAGGGAAGCTGAGCTGTCTATATCCTGTACTCTGTCCCTAGGTTGTTCCTAGGACAAATCTGCCCACACCTTTGTTTTTATCGGTAATTGACATGCATGCATCCTTTTTCTCTCCTGTAAATCAAACTCTGCCCACTATAAATAGGATGACCATACAGCCCAGTTTGACTGGGACAGTCAGGTTTGCATCTGTTGTCCTGACACCCCATCCAGTTTACCATTTGTCATCATCAAAAGTGTCCCTGTTTCGGGGCCAGCCTGGTGGCATAGTAATTGGGTTTGTGCACTCTGCTTCGGTGGCCCAGGGTTCATGGCTTCGGATCCTGGGTGCAGACCTATGCACCACTCATCAAGCCATGCTGTGGTGGCGTCCCACATACAAAATAGAGGAGGATTGGCACAGATGTTAGCTCAGGGAAAATCCTCCTCAAGCAAAAAGAAGAAGACTGGCAACAGACATTAGCTCAGGCCAATTTTCCTCACCCCCCCAAAAAAAAGTGTCCCTAATTGGACATTAACTTTAGAGAATTCTTTCAAGGATAAGCATCAAAGAAAGCAGGAAACAAGGGCCGCCAAATGAGGGGTTTGCCACATGGCTCATTGGGAAGAGCATTAGACTTAGAAGCAGAGAGTTCAGTTTAAGTCTCAGCTGCACCACTTTCTGCCTAGGTAGGACTCAGTTATCTCATCTGTAAAATGGGCATAATTACACCCACTTCACAGGGTTGTCAAAGGTGAATGGCTTTAGTAGGCTCTGTTCCCTGCAACCATCACCTTGAATGATCTGTTCACCTTCATTTTTCAATTACAACTGAGACAGTTTTTCTCTAAGATGGTCGAACATCCGGTCCCATGGAAGCAGTGGGGGCCTTGGGCCAGAGGCAGGGGCTTGCCGCCTGTGGGGTCCACCCATAGAGCTATAAGAAACTAGGTATGCCCGAAAAAATCCAACCTATGCCTCAGTGCTGCACCAGCTGGAGCACCCCCACCCCAGGAACTGCTAATTTGGAAGATGGATTTGGAAAATCTGGAAGATTATAAAAAGCATTTACTTGTTGGAAGTTTAGGAAATTAGATACAAAAAGCAGTAGAGCCGAAAACAGTATCGGAAGGTGGATTAACTACAATAAAGGACCAAATTTGTGATGGGGGAGGAAGGGATTGATTGGGGTCAGTCCTGCTATGTCATTCTCCTGGGGAACCTGTTCTCTCAGCCTGGTTACTGAGCCCAGCACTGCTCACCAAGCCCTATGCAGTGAGCTCCAAGGGGCTTCCAGGTGCCACTCTACTGCTCCCTTCCACAGCTTATGGCCAATAGAGATGTCCATCAGACACAACCTGGCCTGCCTAATGTATTCACAGGTTCTGGGGATTAACACATGGACGTCTTTGGGGCTCATTATTTTGTCTACCACAGGCTGATAGAAGTCAATCTTTTAGGGGCGAAAGTGAGGAGAGCATAAGAGAACCAACGATTGTGGAAAATTGGTTGGTCCCTGCATTTTATTCCAGCTGTTGGGCAGATTCCTGGGAGATCGTATGATGTAGCTTTGGTGTGAGGCAGATCTGGATTAGAAGTCTGGCTTTAACACTTACTGGTTGATAACTTAGACACTCTGAGTTATTTCCTTATCTGTGGGGTGGTGATGACAATACTTAAGGCACATATTTTTAGTAATGGTTCAAAAAGATATGTGTGAGAATGCCTAGCACATTCCAAGTGTTCACTTTCCTTCCACTGTCACCCACATTACAATCGAAGGAGCTCTTGTCTTCTTAACATTCATTTACTTAGTAAATATATATGGAACACAACTATGTGCTGAGTACTGCATTAGCTGCTGAGGGAGAGCCAGCACCTGGATTCTGCCCTATCTGACCTTCAAAAACACAGCAGGGGATAGAACTGGATCATATGTCAAGCAAGGGGCAGCAGCAGAGAAACTAGAGGATGGTGAGGTTTATACCTCTTCCAAGATCCATGTGCATCATCCTTTCCTAGGTAGTGTCTAAGAGCATCCCAATCGCAGAGTAAGACTGCAGGAATGGAGAGGGTAGGAGTTAAGAACATGGGGTTTGGATTCAGACCTAGATTTTTTAAAAATAAACTGTTTATTATGAAAAGTCCCAAATACTAACAAAAAAAGGGAATATAAAACTGTGTTATCTAATTCAGTAGCCACTACCACGTATGGCTATTGAGCACTTGAAATGTGACTAGTCCAAATTGAGATGCACTGTAAGTGTAAAATACCAATTTCAAAGACTTAGTATTAACAAAGAATGTAAAATATCTCAATAGTAATTTTTATATTAATTATTTTGGGTATGTTGGGTTAAATAAATTATATTATTATAATTACACCTTTTATTCCTTTTGTGATGTGGCTAGAAAATTTTAAATTATGTATGTGGCTCGCATTAAATTTCTATTGAATCAAGCCAATGTAGTATAATGAACCCCAACTTTGAACGAATCACTCAGCTTCAACAATTATCAACTTCTTAACACTCTTGTTTCATCTATACCCCTACCAACCTTCATCCCTGCTGAATTATTTTGCAAGAAATTCCAGACATCATATTATTTTATATGTAAATACTTCAATAGGTACTTCTAAAAGGACTATTTTAGAAAACATAGTCTCATTATTACACTTTAGAACTAATATATGTCAATTATATCTCAATGAAAGTGGAAAAAAATAACAATAATTCTTTAATATTATCCAATAGAGATTTCTGGTTCCAGACAAGATGGAGTAGATACATTTCTCCCTCTGTCTCCATTTAAGTACAAGTGAAAACCCTGAATATAATACACAAGACAAATATAAGAAGACTCTGAAAGGTGGAGAAAAGGAGAACTGAGTAAGAACCTCAGGATTTGAGGAATGACATGGTGTCAAGTTCCTAGATTTTCTTATTCCCTCTTCTTATATGTACTATGGCTTCTCTCAATCTGGAAACACCAAAAGGTGTAGATAAAATACTCCCCAGGAAAATATCTAGCTAAAGGATCAGAAAAGAGGCAGCCTAGCAGATCAAAAACCTTTTTGAAAGCACTCACTCTACTCGAGCTGAACACCATGGGAAAAAATGAGGCACCTGTCAACAGCTGAGGTCAAGTGGGATCCTAGGATTTCATCATTGCCCAGTGGCAGTAAGTTGCTTCTTCTACTGTTCCTCCCACCCCCAACACCTGCAGAGTTAGCAGAGACTGAGTGGGAAGCCTGGACTTCTGCATTACCTGGCAGTAATGAGGTGGCAGCCCCCTTTCCTCTGTTGGGACAGTGTCAGCAGAGGCCTGCTAGAATAGAATATTTAAATAATATCCAGAGTCTCATAACATAATACCCAACATGTCTAGGATACATGAGGAAAACACCTTTTATATCAAGAATCAGGAATATCTCAACTTATCTGAAAAAAAGACAATCATAAGGCACCAACACAGAGATGATACAGTTGTTGGAATAATCTGAAAAGGATTTTAAAGCAACTATCATAGAAGTACTCTAACAAGTAATTATAAATGAACATAAAGCAAATGAAAAAGTAGTAGCCTCAACAAAGAAACAGAAGATTTAAACTAGAACCAAATAGAAATTTTAGAACTGAAAAATATAATAACTGAAAGGAAAAACTCACTAGACTCAATAGCAGAATGGCAATGCAGAGGAAAGAATCAGCAAACTTGAAGATAAATCAAAATAAATTACAGTCATGTGTCACTTAATGACTGGGATATGTTCTGAGAAATGTGTCGTTAGGTGATTTCATTGTGCAAACATCCTAAAGTGTACTTATGAGAACCTAGAAGGTATAGCCTACTACACACCTAGGCTATATGGTACTAATCTTATGGGACCACCATCACATATGTGGTTGGTGACCAAAATATTGTTATACGGTGCATGACCATATCCAATCTGAACAGAGAGGAAATAGATTGAAAAGGAACAGGATCTTGGGGATCTGTGGGACAATAAGAAAAGATTGAACATTTATGTCATTGGAGTCCCACAAGGAGAAAAGAAAGAGTGTAAGGCTAAAAAATATTCTACAAAATAATGGCTGAAATTGTCCCAAATTTGACAAAAGACATAAAAAAACAGATTCAAAAACTGATTAAACTCCTAATAGGATAAACCCGAAGAAATCTATGCCAAGACACATCATAGTTAAACTTCTGTCAACTAAAGGCAAAGAAAAATCTTGAAAGTAACAGGGAATAAATGACATCTCACCTATGGGGGAAAAATTGAATGACAGCCGATTTTTCATCCAAAACCATGGAATCCAGAAGGAGTTGACACAAAAACATTTTTTAAGTATTGAAAGAAAAGAACTGTCAACACAGGACTCTATGTCCACAAAAATATCCTTCAGGAATGAAAGGGAAATCAAGACATTCTCAGATGAAGGAAAACTAAGAAAATTTGTCACCAGAAGACATGCCTTATGATAATGGATAAAGGAGTTCTCTAAACATAAAGGAAACTATAAAAAAAAGGAATCTCTAAGATCAAAAAAGAAGAAAGAATATGGAAAAATAAAACGTGAGTAAATACAATAGATTTTCCTTCTCCTCCAGTTTTCTAAATTATGTTTGATGATTGAAACAAAATGATAACATTGTATAATGTTTCTCAAAGTATGCACAGTAAATATTTAAGACAACTATAAATGCAGAAAGGGTAAAGGAACCTAAAAGGAGATAAGATTTCTATGTATCACACAAAGCAATAAAATGTTTACACTAGTAAACTGCAATGTTACATATGTATAATGTAATACCTAAAGTAACTATTAAGAAAAAACTATACATAAAGATACATCCAAAAACACTGTTGATATATCCAAATGAAATTCTAAAAAATGTTCAGGTAATCCACAGGGAGGCAGGAAAAGGGGAACAGAAGAATGGAAAACAGAGGAAATAAATAAATAAAAAATGACATACTGAAGCCCTAACATATCAACAATTACATTAAATGTAAATGGTCTAAACATACCAGTTAAAAGACAGAAATTAGGGCCCACCCAGTGGTGCAGAGGTTTAGTTCACACTTTGGCAGCCCGGGGTTCACAGGTTTGGATCCCAGGGGCCTGCCGACACACTACTTGTCAGCCATGCTGTGGCAGCATCCCATAGGAAGTAGGGGAAGATAGGCACAGATGTTAGCCCAGGGCCAGCCAGTCTTCCTCAGCAAAAAGAGGAGGATTGGCAACGGATGTTAGCTCAGGGCTGGTCTTCCTCACCAAAAAAAAAGACAGAGATTAGCCCAATGGATTAAAAAATATGACCCCACTATATGCTGTCTACAAAAAACTCACTTCAAATATAATGATACAGAAAGGTTGAATGCAAAAAATACCAAAAATAAAAAGATAGCATGCAAACATTAATCAAAAGAAAAGTAGGAATGGCTATATTAATATCAGATAAAATAGACTTTGAAGTAAATAAAAAATTACCAGAGACAAAGAGGACCATAACATAATGATAAAAGGGTCAATCCACCAAAAAGACGGAGCAATCCTCAATGTGTATGCACCAAACAACAGTGCTTTAAATATATGAAGCAACAACTGATAGAACTGAAAAGTGAAATAGACAAAGCCATATTTATAGTTAGGACTTCAGCACCCCTCTCCCAACAACTGATAGAACTGCTAGACAGAAAATCAGCAACTAACAAGATCTAATTGACATTTAGAGAACACTCCACCAAGATGAAATTGGTGGTCCTAGATTTCAGTGAACATCGTTATTTTGAGCTTGGTGACCTGCATAAAGAAGTCCCTAAATAAAGAGTATACAAAAAGACAAACATTTTGGTAACTGCCAATTTTTTAAATCATGATTTTACTTTTAGACAATTATTTCTACAATTATAAAAAACTGGAGAAGGCTGTGCCCCAACCAATAGGTTAAGAACTTTGGTACTAAACCATGGAATCTCTGGGTAGGATAGACAAGTTATTTTTTAAAAGAATAGAGCTCAGAAGTCACTCTGGCTGCCCATGACTAGTACCTAGTGTGTTGAAGGGGGACTAAAGTGGGCCTGGGGCCAAGCCCTTGGTAGAGCCACCTGCTAAGTTCACAAGGTCACATCAGCAACATAAGGGACCAGATAGAGAATCTGAGAACATCAATACTAGCTCTAACCTTGGCTCTGGCACATAGTAGGTGCTCAGTAAACATTTGCAGAACAAATGAATGAATGGTTCCAGCTCTGCTGCTCTGACCACTTATTATGTCTGGTCAGCTTTCTGAGCTTTCTCATGTGCAAATGGAGTGAGAATTTGAGTCTAATTATTTCTCCAGTCTCTCCCAGCTTTCACAATCTATAATAGTGCCTCATATTGCAAAGCACTTTCACACACATGATATCACTCTTGACATCACTGAATCTTCACAGCAGTGCAAAGAAGTCATACCCATTTTAAAGATGAGGATGCCTAGTGGCTAACACAGTACCTGGCACATACATAATAATTGTTGTTTATTTGTCCTTCTCAAAAATCCTGAAAATGTAGCAAAAAGGTTACTAGTTTCCAGATGTGAGTAATGAGAGGAGTGTTGAAGTTTTCTTCACTATTTACCTCAGCATCCATCATTTTGCAAATCAACATGTTTTCACAGACCCCTTCCTATAAATTTTGGAGTGGCCAACTAATTGGCCAAGATGCCGATGTTCATTCTTTCAGGCAAAGGATGACTTGACTGCACGTTCAAGTTTGTCTTCCAAGCCCTTCATCGTCGTCTTGTCTTAAGGGTTTTAGCTTGACAGTCTCTTTTTTTATCTAAAACAGCTACCAAATCGGTAAACTACAGCAGCAGTATCAGAAACTCAAAAGCAGGTCAATATAAATTACCCAAACTGAAGCATAAAAGGAAAAAACAATGTACAAGAAGGAAAAAACTCAAATTTTCTCCCAAATCATGTACTAAATTGAATGCCCTATATGAATTTTTGCAGCTTCATATGCCCCCTGCTTCCATGACTGCAGCCTCTCATGTGGGTATAAGTCCCATCGGAGAAGCATGCCCTGTGTTATTATTATTAAGGTCCTTTCTGATGCTGAGGTTTCACCATCAGGCCCTGGAGTCATCCAGTCGGAGGATGTACTTTTCAGTCTAGTGTCCATTTTGAGAGAAATGTGTGTGGGAGAAGTCTCCTCGGGCTCGGGCAGTTTCAGCTCTCTTGTTCTTGTTTTTCACTTGGAGTAGGGAAGGAGGACACAGGGAGGAGTTGAGACGGGTAGATCTCAGTTTACTTGCTCTCTATGATCAGGTAGGATGATAATTCAGATCACCCAAAAGCTGGTTTATGACAAAACATGTGGCCCAGCCCTCCCCCAGCACCTTCCTTATGGCTCCTGTTTCCTCTTCACTCTTGCATTTTCCAACTTGCCTCTTGGCCAGAGAAAGAGTTGGAGGAGAGTGACCCAGAGTCGAGAATTGACTGCCGGCTGATCCTGGGCTGTCCCTCTGGGGGAAGGACAACACACCTTTCCCCAAGAGGCAAAGCAAGAGGCTTCTCATCCTGTCACCCGTGACAGAGACCAACAGGCACATTCCTGCTCCCAGGCTCGCCAGCCCAGCCAGGTGTCCTCAACCAAACTGACACACAAGTGGCAAAAGAAGAAAAAAAGGGTTCACTAGGGAGGCACTTAGGGTAGAGAGTAGGGTCTACCTGATCATATGCCAAGCAGTTTCTGAAGTGCGTTACATGCATTTCTCATTTAATCCCACACGATCTTATGAAATAGTACTATTATTCTTACTGTACAATCAGCAACAACACTCTAACATTTATTAAATGCCTACTGTATGTCAGGTGCCTTGTTAAGTACTTCATGTGCTTTACCTCATTTACCTTCAAAATCTGCCCACTTTACAGATGGGAAAACCAGGGCAGAGAAAATCTAGGGAACTCTCCCAGTTACATAGCTAGTGAGCAGAAGAACCAGCATCTGAATCCAGGCCCTCTGGGTCTAGATCTTTCATCTCTAACCGTCTTTCTATGACTGCTTCCTATAAGAGGAAACAGGCTCCGGGAGTAAAGTCATTTGCCCATAGTCACACGAAGCTCAGCTGCCCCCAGAGCTCAGATTAAAACACAGGTCTGGACTGAAGCAGAGGCTTGAGTGTTCAAAGGGGTTCGAGGGGAGGGATCTGGCATTTATGAAGTTTCCACTGCAGCTCAGGCTCTGGACCTGGCACTGTCGCGTAACTCTTTAATCTCTGGCCATGGGAAGTAGGCAATGGGACCCACATTTTCCGATAAAGATAGTGAGGTTCTGAAAAGCTCAGGCCCCACAGCTCACTCAGATGCTGAGTCTTCATCTTCCAAGCTGCAGTTCACTCTACTGCTCCTCAGTTGCATTCTCAGGCTTGGATGAGCGGGGGAACAGGATGCTGCTGTGGTTCTGCTTGGGCAGCAATGAACCCTGGCCTTCCAGGCAGCACTCAGAGGGTATGGTTGTACCAGGGCAGCCATGAAGAGAGGGGTTTGGGGCAGCAAGGCCTTGTCACATCCCTCAGCTGCCCTCTTTTTATTTTTTTGTGGGGAAGACCAGCCCTGAGCTAACATCCGTTGCCAATCCTCCTCTTTTTGCTGAGGAAGACTGGCCCTGGGCTAACATCCGTGCCCATCTTCCTCCACTTTATATGGGACGCCGCCACGGCATGGCTGACAGGCAGTGCGTCGGCGGGTGCCCGGGATCCGAACCCGCGAATCCCGGGCTGCCAAGCGCGAACTAAACCGCTGAGCCACCAGGCGGCCCCTCAGCTGGGCTCTTGACCAACGTAATTCAAGGACGTGGGGCTGGCCCCAGTAAGGGCTGGTAGAGGCCTGGAGACCTCGCCTGCACTGAGTTAGCAGCACAGGTGTGGGAAGGGAGGGAGCTCCTAATCCCCCGTTGGGGAGACAAGAGACTTCCAAGCAATTACATTGCAGTGGACCTCGAGCAGAAGAGCAGCACTTCTAGCTCTGCCTCTGCCTCTATTCAAGCGGTGAGACCTCAGTCAAGTGGTCAAGCATCATCTCGGCCCAGCTTTGGAGAAGTGACCATGTAATAGGGGCAAGCAGAGAATCAGATCCAGGCTCACATCTGTGCACAGTGTCACGTCAGACAAGGTAACATAACTTCACGGTGACTCAGTTTCCTGTAAATCAGCATAATCACACCCACTACACCTGCCTCCCACTCCCCACCCTCAGTGTTTTCTCAAAGGTGAGTGTCTTCGTTTCTTACCTGGGTTTCTGCAGTGGCTTCCTAACAGGTCTCCCTGTCTCTTGGCTAGCCTGGACTGCTCTTCTGTATCCTCTCCTAGCTAAGCTTACCTCCTGTTATGGGTTGAATTGTGTCCCCCCAAAATATATGTTGAAGTCCCAACCACCAGTACCTGTGAATGTGACCTTGTTTGGAAATAGGGTCTTTACAGAAGTAATTAAGTTAGGATGAGGTCATTAGGATGTGCCCTAATCCAAATGACTGGTGTCTTTATAAGAAGAGGAAAATGCTGTGTGAATACAGAGACACAGAGAGAACACCACGTGATGGCAGAAGCAGAGATCAGAGTGATGCAGCTGCAAGCCAAGGGACAGCAAGGATTGACGGTCACCACCAGGAGCTGGAGGAGGCAAGGAAAGATCCCACCCAGAGTCTCAGAGGGAGCACAGCCCTGCTGACACCTTGATTTCAGACTTCTGGCATTCAGAACTGTAAGACAATAAATTTCTCTTGGTTTAAGCCACCCACTTTGTGGTACTTGATTACAGCAGCCCTAGGAAACAAATACACCTCCTCCTTCATGACTGGGCACACAACTCCCCCGGGAACCCTCCCTTGCACTGCCCTGCCCAACGTGACCCCACACTACCCGTGCACGCCTCCTCCCAGCACTCTCTCGTCTGTGTCCTCCACTAGGCAAAGGGGGATACTTCCACTGGGGACACTGCAGAGGTTCCCCAAGGGCAGGGAACACTCCTTCCTTTCTCCTTCCATTCATTCCTTCATTCAAAAACTAGTTTTTCAGCACCTATTGCTGCCAATCATTGTTCTGGGCCCAAAGGATACATCGCTGAAAAGACAAAAAAGACCCCTGCCTTCAGGGAGCTTGCGTTCCCGCGGGTCAAATAAATGAAATCATTTCTGACAATGACAAGTCTATGAAAGAAAGTAATGGGCAAGAGAAGGCCCAGTCCTGGAGAATGGGGAGGGGACGGGGAAAGCCTCAGATGAGTGCCCACCGCAGGTCTCCAAAGGCAGCAAGAGACTGAGACCTGAATGAAAGCCCGCGTCAGCCACGCTCTGGTGTGTAACGCCTGTCTCCTTCGTTAAGTATACACTGTATGGGATTTTGGATGGTGCCTGTGTTGCTTGTCATTTTGTTCCCAGCGTCTGTGATTTATTCGAACTGGCACTGACCCCCCACCTAGAGCAGGTGCCGGACAAAACCATGTGTTGTTGAAGGAATGTCTGAACAGGGGATGTTATGAGAAAAGTGTTAGAAAGGGCCTGGTACACCATAGGTGTTCCGTAAGTGCTCCTCTTGCATCTTTCCTCTCATTGTTGGCAGCACAGGTGAACTCGGAGCCCATTGGCCCCAAACAACTTGCCCATCGCCTCCCCAAGGAGACCCCCCTCCAGGAGGCTGCCAAACAGCGTGACTCCCTTCTGCAACCCACACACACCGTGTGGGGCAGAGGTTTCAGCCCCTGACAATGCAAGCCTTTAAGGCTGATGATAAACAGTCACAATGATAATGAAAAAGTTAGAATTTTACAAAACCGTTTCACATACACCACATCCCTTAATCTTTCCCCCAACATTTTAATGCAGAAAGCACTATTTCTGCCATTTTTGTAGACAAAAATCCAGTCTCAGAGAGGCAAAGTATTTATTCCCCAGAAGTTTCCCCACAGTGAGCTGGGGGGCTCTGGTTCCAAATCCCACACTTCTCCCACTACACCACAGACGCCCGGGAGGAAAATCCAGTTCATGATTCATTAGGCTGAGGGAGGCGTGGAAGAGATGTCTGTTAGTGCAAAACCAAGTGACCAGAGGCTGTCACAGTCCAGCACCCAGCTGGTCCTGAGAATATTGTTGTAGTTATCGGTGGTGAAAGTTCTGGAAACAGTGAAATTCATTGCTGGCTAGAAAGGTACCACCGAGTTAGGGGTAAGAAATCCTGCAGGGAAGATTCCCCCACAGCTGGCTAGATGACCCCAGGCACACCAGTGAACTCTCTTGTTTATAAAACAAAGTAACAAATGAAATAAAACAAAACAAAAGGAAAAACAGGGATGAGTTTCCTTCCCTTCCTCCGTCACAGGTTGGCAGTGAGGATGGACTGAGGCTGGAGAGTGGTGCTCAGGGGTGAGGGGATGCTGCTGTGCCCCTGGAGGCTCACATGACATTTGACTAAACATGTGTGTCCAGAGACAGAGAGATCCTCCTTCCAGACAACTCTGAGATGAAAGGCAGGGTTCTCAAACCTGTAGCTATAGCAATGTCCTCCGGGGTGTGACGTGTGCTCAAATCAGTGACCCATATGCTGCTGGTTCTCCCACAGCCAGGATTCAGAGGCCGAGCATCAAGGAGTGGGGACGGGAGTGGCTCCTCTCACTGTTCTCCCTGGTGATCCATAGCCAGCGTTTTCTTCCCACCTCCGCAACTTTGGACCCCGCTGGTGGAGAGGTCTTAGTCCCCAAGGGAGGACGCTTCCACAGGGGACACAGCAGGGGTTCCACTGAAGTGAAAGCTGGGGCTGCCACCTGGCCACGTTGGCTCCTCCCTCTAGTGAATCAACAGGCAAAGGGGTCACTGTAGTGTTTGGGGTGACTGATCCTGACTCGCAAGAGAAAATCAGACCGTATCCACACAATGGAGGTCAGGAGGAATATGTGTGGAATGCAGGGGCTTCTCTTAGGACTCCCATATGCTGTGATAAAATTCAGTGGAAAACTACAACACCCGATTCAGGCAGGACTGCTAATGGCCAGGCTCTTCAGGAAGAAAGGTCACCCCTCCAGGCAAGGAACCTGGGCCAGCCAAGGTGCTTGCCGAGGGCAGACAGAATATGGAATGGCCAGTGGAGGAAGAGAATTATAAATACCAGCTACCACAAGAAAGTTGCAGAAATAAGGACTGTAATATTTGTGAGCATTTCTTCCTCTTTTTTGATATCAATATGTTTGTATATATATTGACTAATTTTTTCACCTCTCTCCCCTTCCCCTACCATCTAACATAAAATGTGTTAACAGTGGTCAATTTTGTGTCCCCATATTTAAGTTACGGGATATCAAAGGGGCTGTGTGAATCAGCTAGAAGAATGAACATCATCCAGAGAAGGGAAGGGACTCTGTATCCTCCTCTGGAGAACGAGCTTAGATGTTATCAGTTGTGTGTGGAATACTTATATCACACTAGATGAAAGTGGAACTTCTCTGCTGGCTTTATTTGCTAAGTGTGGTTTAAAGAGGTATATAAGGGTGCCAATTGACTAGGGATGGACTGCGGTGGCTTTGTAATATGTCAACTTGGGTAGGATGAACTATGTTTCTTCAAATTCCCTTTCCTATGTTTCTGGTTAGGATGGACCACAAGAAAGAGTCTGCATGAGGTCTGGAGGGCCGAAGAGAAGCAGCAGCCACGACGTGCGTGAGCTGCAGGGGTACCAGGCATTTCTGTGGCTCACACATGTTGTCACTTATCTGCTGGCTCACTTTGTTGGCATGGGCCAGCAGCAGGGCCTGCAGTTGCTCTGCCTCCCCTCAGTCTTCTTTTGGCTTCTCCAACTCTGGAGCGGGCCATGTCCAGCTTCATGATAAAGGGCACTAGCTTCTCCTCCAAGACAGCCGCATCATGGCTGTGGGAGGCAGGAAGGGCTTGTTATGGACTGAATTACGTCTCCCCCTGAAATTCGTGTATAGAAACCCTAACTTCCAATTTGGCTGTGTTTGGAGATAGGGCCTTTAAAAAGGTAATCAAGATTAGATGAGGTCATAAGGGTGGGGCCCTAATCCAATATGACTAGTGTCCTCATAAGAGGAGGAAGAGACAGCAGGGGTACGTGTGCACAGAGGAAAGGTCATGTGAGGACACAGCCAGAAGGTGGCCACCTGTACGCCAAGGAGAGAGGCCTCAGGAGAAACCAAACCTGCCAACACCTTGATCTTGGATGTCCAGCCTCCAGAGCTGTGAGAAATAAATTTCTGTTGTTTAAGTCGCCCAGTCTGTGGTATTTTGTCATGGCAGCAATAGTGAACTATACAGGGCCTGAAGTGGGTTCCAGCTGGGGCGTGTGGCATCCAGCCAGCCCTTGATGTTCCCCACCTTGTATCCATCTTCCTTTCCCAACTGCCTGCCCTGTCAACCTGAAGCTCCAGCATCAGAGAAGACAAGGGTTCCAGAGACTGCTGAACCAGCTCCCACAGTTGCATCCAGTCAAATCCTGTAACAAATCCAGGATCTGCCTCTCTGACTGAAGCCTGACTGATACAGGAGGGAAGGTTCTTGCACAGGCCTGTAGGGTGGCCCCTGTAGGATTGAAATTCTGAGCTGCGTTAAAGGACATGCACTGGCCAAGGATGTAGGCATATTGGCAACACACTCATGCACCTCTCTTGGGCGGGAGGCAGCCGGCCTGCCACAGGGGACCTTCCTCCAGCTCCCAGGAGAGAGAGAATGAAGGCAGAGGTGAGGTGAGCAGGTGAGGCCAGGCATGACCCAGTCCACTGAGCAGATGCTGGTGGCCCGTCTGCAAGCTGCCAGGCCCTGTGCAAGATCAAAACCCTGCAGCCCCAGCACCTGTGCACCAGGCGGCATGGCCCTGCTGTGGCAGGTAGGGACCCAGAAACCAGCTGCTTCCTCCCACATGACAAAGCCTGGAGCCTACAGCTGTCAGGAATTAGGGTGCTCTCTCCTGGGTCACTAAGGCGTTAAACTACAGTCAGTCTCCCTCCTCCCTCAACAGAGCCCATCTCTTCTAGCTTTTTCTCTGCTGCCTCCCTGCTCTCCCTGGCTGTGTTGTCTACTGGAGGCTCTGGGATCAGGGCCGTTGCTGCAGTGCAGGCCTCTTAATCAGGCTGATGCTGCCTTTAGGATGAATTTTTAAAGAACACAGTCAGCCGCTGGGGTTTTGAGTATCCTGGCCCCAGAGTCCAGAGGCCTGGGGAGATGCAGAAACAAAAGAGAAACTACTGTGTGCCAGACACCGGGTAACTGTTACTAACTAAGCTCCTACTCTGTACCAGGTGGGTGTATAGTTACAATCTCAGCAATTCTATGAAGTAGGTCTTAAGATCTACATTCTCTAGAGAATTCTCTAAGGCTCAGAGAGTTTAGGTGACTTACAAAGGTCACATGGAGACTGAAAAGCCAACAGGAAAATAAAAACCCAGTGTGTTTGACTTCAAAGTCCTTTCTCATCTCACTCCTGGAGGCCAGTGCTTGTCTAAATCCCCCTCTCTTAGCCCAGAGGCAGCTGGGGTGTGAGTCGGGGGGGAGAAGCATGACCCAGTGCAGTGGTTCTCAAAGTGCTCTAACCAGCAGCCTCAGCATCACCTGGGACCCGGTTAGAAAGGCAGATTCTCAGGCCCACGCAGGCTTCCTGAACAGAAACTCCGGGAGAGGGACCCAGGCACTCCTGCATTAACAAGTCCTGCAGGTGGTCATGATGCGAGCTCAGGTTTGAGAAGCACTGGTGCAGAGGGCTGTGGCTCTCTAGGCCTGGCCTCGGATGCCCTGGCTGAGCGTGTGGGGGCTCCCAGGTTGGAGGAGCTGAGCACAGGCCCAATAGCAGGACATTCCCTGGGGTGGTATGGCCCCTTTCATTCACAAAGCTCCTCTGCAGACCTCAGCCATCTCACCCTCAGACCAACTGAAAGGATGATGCACATCATTGCCCTGTTCTTTTCTGAGGACTTTTCTGACTACACCACTTCCTGGCTGTGTGACCTTGGCCAAGTTACATCCCTGGTCTGAGCCTTAGGCTCCTTCTCTGTCAAATGCAGTGACTGTGCCTCCACTTCCAAGGGTTGAGTGCCTGACACACAGCGAGTGCCCGCGACAGCTGGCAGGTGTTATTGCTGTGGTTCGTCAGGGCTCTGAGAGGACTATGATGAGGCTCCGAAGACTAACCCAGGCCACCTAACTGCCTGAGGTCTGGCCCCCCAAGAACGCTAGAAGGGGCAGTGTCCCACAGCCCTCCATCTGCTCACAGCGAGTAGGGCACTGCATCCCCAGGAATTTTAGAGAGGACACAGGGGCTCTGAGGCCCTGCCCACGCCCACTCTGGCTCCATGACTCTGGACTTGTCATCCACCTTCTCCGGGCCTCAGTTTCCTGAAAAGAGAAGGGACGAGATGTGCTCAGAGTTGATCCACTTGATTGGAGGACTTCCTGGGCTCTGTATGGAGCAGGGCTGAGAGGGCCCTGTAATGTTCAGAGACATTAAAATGTCAGTTTCCAAATTGAGGAAGTGCAGCATCCTTGGCCCTGGATTACTTGGCTCTCCCTGAATGGCCAGTTTTGCTCCTGAGGCTCCTAGAAGAGGCAGCGGGAAGGATCAAGCCCCTAATCACTTCCTCCCCGACAGATCCGGCTCCAGGGTGGGGAGCCTGGTCTTCTGGCTGCAGAGGCCGCCCCTCACATTCAGCAGTTTCCGGCCTCCAGGAAAAGGCAGTCATGCTGATGCTGAACCACATACCATTCTGTGATATTCAATCACAGAATAAAAGCCTCTCCTTTATGTGACTATGGAGCATTTTGATCTCATTTGCTTCTCACAGCTGCTCTGAGAGCACAGTGTCATTGCTCTCATTTCCCGGAAGCTTGCACAGCTGGAAAGCAGTGGGGATGGGATTTGAATCCCAGCTTCTCACTACAAGTGCAGTGCGCTTTATTCTAGAACTAGAGTTGGTAAGGGGGCGCCTATGAAGCTGGAGTTGTGGGGCCATCACAAGGGGCCTCCGAGAGGGGTCCAGCTCTCTGCTTCAGGAGGGAGGATGCAGGTTCAGATCTCCTGGGTTCTGGTCTCAGCTCGACACCTTTCCAGCTGTGTGTCCTTTGACAAGTCAATCAGCTTCTCCGAACAGTCATCGTTTGAGGCTAGAACCATTTTAGTTGAGAGTGGCAACCCTTGTTATTTTATAGGAAGAAGAAGCTCTGATTATCTCTGATTTGGTAAATGAAAATGAATGGAACTTCACCGTGTCATAATAAAAGTGGTTTATTTGGTGGTAGGCAAAATCTTTGAGGAATAGAGCCCACAGAGTGAGGGGTAAATAACAAAGGGACTCCAAGTGATAACCACGTCAGGGACCACGCCAGTGCACAGGTGCCAGCCAGAGCCCTCAGCCCGCCTTTGGACTGAGACTGATGGCCTCCCAGAGAAGGAGTTCCATTCAAGTACCCCTGATGGCAATTTTCCTGTGGGAAACCTCTCTGTGTGATCCCTACAGGGGTTCATCTACCTCTCCTTGAATACTTCTAGAGGTAGGAGCTCCCCTTTTGGGACAAACTCTTGCAAGTTGTATGGCTCTGATCGTTATAGTCACGTGCCGCATAACAATGTTTCGGTCAGCGACAGACTGCATATACAATGGTGGTCCCATAAGATTAGTACTGTGCAGCCCAGGTGTGTAGTGAGCTATACCATCCAAGTCTGTGTAAGTACACTCCGTGATGTTCACACAACGACGAAATCGCCCAACAATGCATTTCTCAGAACGTATCCCCATCGTTAAGCATCACATGACCATAGTAATTCTTCTGTAGAGGACTTCAGAGCCAGCCTCCTGGGACCTGGAGGCTTTTGTCTCACCCGGGCCTCTGAGGCCCTCAGGTAAGTCTAGGCCAAGAACCCTCTGGGTATTTGCAGACAAGCTCCAGAGTCTCTGCCAGCAAAGTCTCATGTTTGTTTTGAGTCCACAGTCCTGGCACCTATAACTACTCCCCACCTTACTCTCAGAATATTCTGGCATAGTTTAAAAATTAAAGTTAATTAAATTTATGTAGGGAATTTTATAACCCCTCCCCTGCTTACACACCTAAGGGAAAACAGTAATAACACCACCACCCATTCCCCCACCTGTTTAGCGCTTCATTTCCTTCAAAGCACCCCCGCATTTTTTTGTTTTAATTGATCTCTGCAGCACTCCATGAAATAGGCCAATGGGGATTAGTATCCTCATTTCATGGATGAGAAAGCCGAGGCTCAGAGAGGTCCGGTGACTAGTCCAAGAGTGAATGGTGGGACTTGTTGTTACATTGGGGGCTCCCAAATCCGTGGTTAGTGCTCTTTCTACTACAACGCATTATCAGAATTCATACCAGGTTAAAAAACAATCCAATTCTAAGAATTCACCTTACAGGAACATTCATAAAAGAATGCACACATTTGAATACAAGGGTGATCCCCACAACATTGTTGGCAAATGATTGTTTGCAATCTGTCCATCAGTGGAGAAGGGGTTAAAAATTGTGGGACAGCCATTAATGGAATTCTGCACAACTTTCAAAACAGAGCAGGTGACTCCACATGTATTCACAGGAGTAATGCGTACGCCATTTGGCTGAGCCATGTAGTGTTGAGTGGGAGAGAAACACGTTTCTTTAAATGAGTACAATATCTCATTTTTATTTCAGAAATGTACATGTTCAGATGTACACAAAAGTCGGAAAGGACCCACACCAGCTATCAACAGTGGTTATCTTTTATTTGTGTGTGGGGAGGTGCGGAAGGTGAGGGGGGTTATTGAGTAAAGGGGAGGTTTACTCTGCACTTCTCTAATTTTTCATTTTTTTAACAATGAATGCAGAAAGTTTAAGAGGATCATAGGAGTCTTTCACTCTTTATATTACTGATATTTGTTTTGTAATAAAGATACATTTTTATTTGAAATGTATGTATGTATACCCCAAGCATTTCTAGGAAATGGTTCTATTTGATTTCAAGGTAAGAAAATTTCAGTCAAGTGTTTGCTAACTTGGTCTTCATTGACGTATCTATCGCATCCTCAGGACAGCACTTTACAGTCTACAGAGAAGACTCTCTTACATCTATGAATAATCTTACTACATGGCAGGTGGGAGCTCATGAAGCTCTATGGTTAATGGGCTCATGGTGGAGTCTTTCTAACATGTGTTTGGATTTTAAGGGGAGGACAGAAAAGACAGTTATTGAGGACCTACGCTATTAGTTATAATAGTGTAGTAGTAATAGTCAAATAACAAAAGCTATTATTATTGCTGTTGTGTAATTTGAACCCTGAGGCTGCTCTGGCTAGTGCAGGAGGCAAGCCCATCTATCCTGTCTACTCCTGTATCTCCAGAATTTAAGACAGTGCCTGGAGCACAGTAGGTGCTCAATGAACATTTTGGTAAAGATCTGTTGAAGGAACGAATATTTTGGTAAAGATCTGTCGAAGGAACGAATGACAACTCCATTTAGATTCTAACTCACATTCTCCATAAAGATGATTTTCTCTGATGACGCTGTCTCAGGAGTTTTAAAGCAAAAGGAACTCTTAGTGTTCCAAAAATTAACATTCACAATTTCCTCTAGTTGTCAGAAACCCTGGTGGATCAGTCCTCCTGATTCTGCTCCCACGCTGCAGAGCCTCCCTTTCTGCAGAGGCTGGAAGGTGACTGGCAGGGCTTTGAGGTCAATCTGGAAGGGGCAGCCCCCTGGCGGCCCTTGCTGAGTGGTGAACCTCGCCACCCACCTGACATCCTGCACGATTTGGCCCCATGACAACTCTCTCCTGAAATCCCATGGTGATGTTTACTAATTTGGGGATTGATGAAGGTTTTGAACTTTTCCTTAAAAATATCTACCGCTTCTTTAATTTTTGAAATCATTCTACGTATCCAGATGTTTGAGTGATACTCTTTAACTTCTAGGTCGAAGCCAGAGCTCCCCACCTCTTGTCCTCTTCAATTTCTCCGGGCTCTGCTTTCTTGCCATAGATGATCCTGAGGTGGTAGGACTGTCTGGCTGAGGGGGTGTGGAGGGGGTTCTTCGTGATTCAGGGATGGCCACTGGGGAACAGGTGAGAGCAGCTACCGTGTAGACTGCATAATCTTGACTCCAGGCTAAGACTTAAAATATAGGCCACAGGGATTCCTCAAGTCTCAGCAAGTCCTGCCCAGGCTTACCAGGGCCATGACCTTGCAGCAATTCGGAGCCATGCAGGCAGTGTCCCTCTGGACCACACAACCCCAGGACCCTAACCACATCCAGGGGATTCACATTGTTCTAGTCCTGACTGCTTAGTAACACCCTTAGTAACAGGCTTTTCAGTGATCCATTCAAACGAGGTAGTCTTCGGGAATCTCCTCTGACTATCCTGGGGTTTGATGAACATGATCTTTGGGGAAGAATCTTCACCTACCTGGTCCTCTAGCAACACCCAAAGCTGCCATAGCCTTGCTTCACTTCTCTGCTTTGCTCCTGAAGAGCTGTGTAGAAATCCTGTGTGAAGGGAATCCCACTGAACTTTCCATATTTGAGGAAATCTGAATCCCAATCCCCTAGTTATGTATTGCTGCAAAACAACAGTACCACAAACTTAGCAACCCAAAACAACACACATTTATTATCTCACAGTTTCTGTCTGTCAGGAGTTCAGCCATGGCTTAAGTGAGCCCTCTACTTCGGGGTCTCTCACAAGCTTGCAAACAGAGTGTCAGCCAGAGCTAGATTTCTGAGGCTCGACTGGGAAGGATCCACTTCCAAGCTCGTGTGGCTGTTGGCAGGATTTCATTCTTTGCGTGTTGTTGGACTGAGAGCTTCAGTTTCTTGCCAGTTGTTGTCTGGAGCCCACCCTCAGTTTCTTGCCACATGGGCTTCTCCAAGGGCAGCTCATAACACAGCAGCTTGCTTTGCCAAAGCTGCAAAGGGAGAGTCAGCTAGTAAGGTGGAAGTCACAATCCTATGTCAAGTAATCATGGAGTGACAGCCTTTCTGTATCTATTGGTCAGAATTCAGTCCCAGGTTCCACCCTCACTCAAGGGGAGAGATTCCACAAAGGCATGAATACCAGGAAGCAGGAATCATGGGGCATTTAGAGTCTGTCCACACAGGGGTCAGCAAACTTCTGTAATAGGCTAGAAAGTCACATTTTAGGCTTGTAGGTCGGACAGTTTCTGACTCATCTCCACCATTGTAGCACAAAATCACCCATAGACAGGACGTAAACAAATGAGCATATTCCAATCGAACTTTAATCATGGACACTCAAATTTGAATTTCATATAATTTTTACATGGCACAAGGTATTATTTACCTTTTGGTTTTTTTCCCCCAACTATTTAAAAATGTAAAAACCATTCTTAGCTTGGGGGCCGTACTAAAATAGGCAGTGGGCCAGATTTGGCCTGTGAGCCTTAGTTTGCCAACCCTTGCCCTAATTTATTGGTTAGAAAAATTAGATTTTTGCATATCAAGTTTTCTTTATGTGAGTTCCTCCAGCCTTAGGGTAGTTTTCCTGGGTGTGGTCAATATCTGCTGTTGGGTTTTAGAAATTGTTCACACTAGAGACTCTATCCCAAACTCTATTTTGAAGGTGGGAGATAGTCCCTGCATTTGATGAACCTCAGTTCCCTCCTCATTTTCACTCTGGTAGGTTGGTCATGGAGAAATGCATATTTATCCCAAACTGACTTGTCCTGGGGCTAGAAAGTGTCCTTTGACTAGAACATACAGGCCACTGATGAGGATGCCCAGGTCCAGAGGGGCAAAGTGACAGCTCCCCACTACCGAGGCTGGGATTGGACACTCAGCGTCCCTCCTCAGGTCCATCCCCTTCCTGTCTCCATCAGCCCACACTGGTCTTTTCCTATTCTCTCTCTTTCTGTCCTAACCAAGCCACCAATCCCTCAGGCAGACCTGGAGCTCCTGAGGCCTAGTAAAGTATCTCTCTGCTCTTCCATCTACTTATCCGCTCCTCCTCCTCTCACCCCTGCCATTGACTGGGAAGTAGGGGGTGGGAGCCAGGTGGACAGTGGGATGGGGGAGGAGGGCAGCAAGTTCTCATGGAGTCCAAGTGAAGTCCTATAAAGAAAATATTTGTAGATTCTTCTTCTGTGTGAATCTATACTTGCTGAGACGCTGGCTTGGGAGCTGCAGAAAAGGCTTGACCCTGTCTGTCCTCCAGGGACTCCCCTTTAACCGGGAGGAGGGCAGTCCCATAATGGTGAGTGGCACCAAAGGCTGTTAGCATTCAGTTCTTGTGCAAGGGTTTGTGAATAATAAATGAGTAGTTACTCAGTGAAATTATACCCAGGGGCTTAAAATAGAGTTTGTCTCTAGACTCTAGAGTAGTCTTTCAAAACATTAATGGCATCATGCCTCCCCCTGCCTCATATCCTTACAATAAAAATCCAAACTCCTCCCTGCAGCCTACAGGCCCCGCCTGATCTGGCCACTCCTATCCCTGTCTTCACTTTCACTGCAGCCTCCCTGGCCTCTTCTTTGTTCCTCTAGCAGCCAGGCATATGCCACCTCAGGGTATTTGCATGAGCTGTTTCCTCCACGTAGTAGGCTCTTTCCTGGGGCTTTTTGAAAGGTTGATTTCTCCTGATTCAGGTCCTGATTTAAATGTTGCCTCCTCTTCCAACGACCTCCACCAACCTCAAGTACGAAGGAGTCACACTCACTCTGTTCTGCCAGTCTGTTCGTTCCTTCACATCCCTTATCAGCCCCTGCAACCATCCTCTTTGTGTGCGGGTTTATCATCTTCCTCTCATTTACTGCTATATCACCAGCGCCTACTGTGGAACCTGGCACGTGGGGCGACTCCATCAATACTTATTGAGTGAACAAATAAATGCTTCCTTTCCTTTATAAGGAATAATTGCCACCCAAATGTCCTTCAACGGGTGCATGGTTAAACAAACTGGTACACCCACACCGTCATCAATACTATCCAACAATGAGACGGTACAAACTGTTGATACATGCAACAAATTGCATGCCATCTCAAGGGAGTTAAGCCGAGTGAAAGAAAGTCAACTTCAAAAGGTTATATATTGTATGATTCCATTTATACAGCATTCTTGAAATATCAAAACTATAGTGATAGGGAACAGATCAGCGGTTGCCAGGGGCTGGGGATTGGAGTAGGCGAGAGGGTGTGATTCTACAAAGGGGCAGCGTGAGGGAGCCCTGTGGTGACGGAACAGCGGCAGATCATGAGTGTGAAAGAGGTGACACAAAGCTATACGTGTAACAAAATTGCATACGTACACAATATACACACGTCCACAAATGAGTGCTTATAAAACTCGTGGAATCTGAAGTTCTGTGGCTTATGCCAATGTCAGTTTCCTGGTTTTGGTGGTGTACTACAGTTATGCAAGAAGGCTGGGTGGAATACATTTTTTTTGCAACCTCCTGTGAATCTACAATTGTTTCCAAAGGAAAAGAAAAAGTTTTGCACGATCAAAAAAAAAGACAAGTTAAAATGTTTTTAATATTAAATCTATTTCTATAGGCAGTGTTGTTATTACCATTGTAATATAAAGCATATTGAATTCAAGTAAAAGCGTTCTTCAAAAATAATTGAGTGACAGGGGCCGGCCCAGTAGCGTCGTGGTTAAGTTCACACACTCTGCTTCTGCGGCCCAGGGTTTGCTGGTCCAGATCCCGGGTGTGGACATGCGCACTGTTCATCAAGCCACTCTGTGGTGGTGTCCCATATACAAAGTAGAGGAAGACTGGCACAGATGTTAGCTCAGGGACTATCTTCCTCAAGCGAAAAGAGGAAGACTGGCAACAGAAGTTAGCTCAGGGCCAATCTTCCTCACCAAAAAAAAATATATATATATATACAGAGAGAGAGAGAGAGAGAGAGCAACATGTTTTGCATCTAATTTTAATGAACAATTCTTTTGTCTTCATTTAGGATTCTCCCTGGTTAATACCTAACATGGATAGTGCTTTACAGATTACACTGGGCTTTCACAGGTGTCATTTCATTGGAGACTATTAGTACTGAGGTGGTACTTTGATTGGTATCTCCATTTTATGGATGAGAAAACAGAGGCTCAGTTATGAAAATTATACTCCTTAACTAAGAGGTAGAGCATGAGTGATTCAAGACTCAGGCCTCCTGATTCCAAATTTCCCCTCTTCCCCTTTTCTATCAATGACATACGTTTGAGCAACTGTTTGGAAATCCTAAATTAATCTAAATTTATGCTGATATTCAGAGTCTGAAGCCTGTACCCATTCTCTCCTCTAGAGGGGCTGCGGCCTTCCAGTCCCAACCAATTCCAAGAGGCTAACTAGCACTGCTTCTAAAAAACTCAAGGTGGACTAAGAGAGAAAAGAGACTCTGTTGGTTGTGTTCGTTTGCGGATGTTTTCCTTGCAAAACCACATCAAAGCGGGAAGCCCACCGTGGACTTGGCCTGAAACCAAAGCTCGCTGGCCAATGTGAGAAGCGGCAAGTTCCATCAGGCAGAAAACCATTTTATCTTCTGGGCCCAGATTCCTCACTTAGAGTTGATGAAGGCGGAGCATCCCCCGAGCAGCAAAGCTCCCCCTAAGCCCCCAGCTAGCTTAGGGAGCCCCCCACTTGGAGAGCCCTCCCCAGATGAAGGCCTGAGTGGGACGAGAGATGAGCCTCTGAACAAACCCCACAGATGGTCCCTGAGTGCCTCCCAGGTGCAGGGCACATGGAGAATGCAACTTTGAGGGGCAACCCCATCACATTCAGGTACTAAAAAATGAAAACGTGTTTTCATCTTCCTGAAAGGCATCACCAAACATATGTTAATTTTTTTGGAAGAAAAATTAGAGAGGTCATCCCATTAGACACTAAGAGCACGTTCTACAGAGCATTGTAGGAAACACACAGTAAAAATGCCATGGGCCCCACCTCCCCTTCCGCATACATCTTTCCAGGCATTCCAACATTGAGAACACGCAGAGGAACATCTAAGATCTCCCAGGGAGGAGTCCAGATTAAGTTTGAAGGAAGCACAGGACTTACGGGACACAAGGATGGGAGTGGGGGGCAGAGGTGTCATGCTGGGGAGGGCATTTCAGCAAGAGGCACTAAGGACACACTGCTGTGTGTTGCTCCCATGTCTCCAGATGTAACTGTGTTCATATCCATCTCCTGGGCTAAACCCTGAGCTCTTTGGGGGCTGGCCCATGACTTTTATCTTTATATCCCAAGTGTCTAGCACTGTACCTGGCACGTAATTGGCACCAATACACTTTGAGTGAAGGAATGGGTTAGTCTCTGAGGATTGGAGATTCATCAATACTTTCTGGCTGTGTAAGTGACACAATTTTATGTTTTAGAAATACCACCTTGACAGCCCTGTGTAAGCCCTTGAGGTAGGATGAGAGTTTGGATTTAGCTGGCAGTTCTAAATCTGAGAGGATAAGGCAAGTCACTTTAATCCTTCCTCACCCCCAGTTTGACCTCTGGTTTTGTAAATAAAGAGCCCAGTTAAGGCTTGGTGCATGCAGGAACTGAAAGACCTCGAGTTCCTTCGAGATCTGAGGTTTCACTAAATGTGACAGTCACCTTCCCGTGCACTATGCCTTACAGGGACCTTGGACTTGATAAGTATGTGTTGATTCATTAAATGGTAAGACCTGGGGAATATCATAACTGTGGAGGTGTGGACACTTTTTGGTTAATCACATTTGATCTCTCTTTCTTTGTTGGGAGAATTCCCCGTCTTATGAATCTTGGAGAGAAGAGCCCGTCTCACACTAAGAAACCAGAAACCCATGAAATTGCTTACTCAGCCTTCCTTACGGCCAGAGAACTGGCATGGGACAAAAGCTAGCCAAACAGATGCTCCCACCTCTCTTGGCTTTAATGAGGTGCCAATGACACCATCCCATACTTCAGCCATGAACTTCCTACAAGTGGCCAGGGAGATCTCTGCAGATACCAGTGCTGATCCAGAGAGCAGGCAGCAGATCCAAATTCTTCCCTGCTGCCACAAGGCCACAGTGAGCCAGTATGGTGCCCTGCCCCCACACCTAAGAGATGCCTCTTTAAAGGAGGAACAGAGCAGATTCACCATGACTATCTGACTTAGGGCCAAGGCCTTTGATTGACAAGTGAAGATTTCTTGATTCAATATTTCAGGCTCCATTGTTAAAGGCTGCAGGGTACTTGAAAAATTTTTCCTATACCAATTGTCCTCAAATGTTCTGAGAGATAGCACCTTGAGCTTGTTTCATACAAGAGGGGAGGTTAAAATCATAATGTAGAGGCTAAAAACAGATCCTGGAACCAGACAAACTAGCATTTGGCTCTAAAATCCTCCAGCTGTGTGACTTTGGCACCTGGCACATGGTGAGTTCAGTTAGTTGTGGCTATTATGATTATCACTATCTGGGGAGACTGAGAAGTCAGGATAGGAGAGAGCCGAGACAGGCTGACTCCAAGAACTCTGCCCGAGCGCGCGGCTGAGCCGAGGCCGACAGTGGAAGAGGATTAAACTTGTTCAGCGTAGCCCTGAGGGCAGAAGAAGAACCAATGGTGGAAGCTAGAAGGTGACGTTTGGCCTCAAAATCAGACTTTCTAATAGTAATCTGAAGATGTGCCAGGGTCACTCAGGGGATAGTGAATCTTCAGCATGGGAGGTGTGTAAGCCAAAATTGGATAAATACTTGGTGAGCTGTTGGAGAGAGGGTTTAAATAGACATTAGATTTGATCAAAAGTTTAAACAATGAAACTTCCTTTTTAAATGAAATGTTCTGTGAAAACCCAGCTGTGATTATCCAAAAGGCAAACTAAGCATATGCTCAGAACACCGGTAAAGTAGGAAGAGGGAGAGAGAAAAGTTCCATTTGAATAAATACAGCTAGAATTTTTCCATCAGCAAAACTAGAAATGAGTGACTTTAATATCAGTAATTGAAAACAAGTTGTATGTAGCGATGGTGGCATCACAATCTTCTCAGTATTCGGGAACTTTAAAGTCTTAATCTGGTCCTGGGCCCATTATAACAGACAGATCAAAGCAGAGCTGCTTTGGAGACAGGGGCCCCCTCCTCACAGGCCTCCCCCTGAGGCCTCTGCAGGGACTCTGAGGACCCCTAGCGTGTCCTGGAATCCAGTCTGAAAAATCCCAGAGAGTCCTTCTAGTCCTGGGAATAGGGAAAGTTCTTCCTGTCTTTACACAAAGACTCAAGTCAAGCCCTACTTAGACTTTCATCTATGATATTATTTAATTTTAATTTGCTTAGTAATTTTAACTTTTCAACTTTTTTCCCATATCTATTATCTTAGTTTACTCTCACAACATTCCCTGAGGGAGGTAGAAAGATGTCTCTTTTATCCTTATTTTATAAGTAAGGAAACAGGTCTAGATCACACAGTGTTTTTTGTTTTTAAGTGGAGAATTTCTAATACACAAAAAGTGGACAGAAGGGTGTGATAAACGCACAACTATCCATTATCCAACCCAATAACCAATCCATGGCCAGTTTTAACTTATCTATACTTCATCTATGTCTCCTTCCGGGTTATTAGAAACAAATCCCAGCCATCATATCATTTCATCCATAATTATTTCAGTATATACCTTTAAAAGCCTGGAATTCTTTGCTCTTTCTTTTTAAAATATAATCACAATACCATTATCGTATCTAAACACTTAAATATAATTCTTTAATATCATCAAATATCTGTTCAGTGTTCACATTTTCAATGGTTTGGTTAATGTCAGAATTATTTCAACTTAAAAAAAAATCACAATCCAAGTAAGGAACACAATTTGCAATTTGTTAATTTCATATTGAAAGAACCAGAATTTCTTAAAGAATTCCTAGATTAGGTGTCCTTTTTCCGTATACCCATTTTCCTTTAGTGAGAAAAGCAAAATGCTCTGTTTGAAGTGTTTGATTCTGTTGATAAATAAACATTTCCCAGACTTTGACAGACCTCTTTCTTCTAGGAATCCAGACTCTAGGACCTTAGCAGTTTGTCAGAAAATTCAGCCAAGCCATTCGCCACAGCCCAGGAGTCTATGTTGACTCTTTCCTCAGGCAACTTCTCTGTCTACACAAAGAGGATGACCAAGTGTCCAGTGGTAGGTCTCCTTACTGCTGCCTTTCAGAGCCACCCCTGAGAGAAGCTGTACTTATCAGCAGTCCACTTTGGGCTCATACCTACCACTGAGCCGACCCATCTATGAGCCATACTCAGGTCTTTCCCTGCTTTGTCAGCTGGTCATAGGGAGCACCCTCCCCCCTGTATAAGACCATAAGTGTGAGCTGAAGATATGTTGGAGCAAGGAGTGGTATGTGATGTGGGTGTCCGGGACATCCATTTTTGGAGCTCACTTGACCCCCCGGAACTGCTTAAGCCCAATTCTCAATGTATCACTTTCATTTTATGACAGATTTCTGCTGTTCCCCTCCCCGGGCTTGAGACTTGGTGGCTCTAGCAGTATCTAGTTCATGGCCTCATGGCCACTTGACTTCCCATGGTCAGAGGGTAAACATTTACAAGAACCCAGTAACATGCTAGGAGCTGTTTTTGCAATAATGGTACATAGTTCTCTGCTCCAAATGCCTTTACCTTGTTCTAGAACCCTAAGAGTTGTGTAGTCACTCTCTTACTGTAGTGTGCAGAAGCTCCAGCTGGCATCTTTCTCTACTACAGACATGTCCAATACCGTGAGACCTCCCAAGTTGTATGAGCCATGGAGCAGGATCACTTGTACTATAGTCTAGACCTGCTGCAGAGCCTGCCTTTGCTCTGGGCCCCACTCAAAGCTAGCAGTCTTCTGCATCACCTAATAAATGGATCATAGTGGGATTCCTAAGAATGGAATATGTACCTTCCAAAACCCATAGAAGTCTACCAAGCGTTAGGTTTCTTTTTCAGTAGTAGGAGTTTTAAGGTGCAATAAGTTGTCCTTGATTTCGGAGGATTAGCCTGTCCATGGCTCAAACCACTGGACCCTTAAAAACTTTATCAATATGGCAGTTCCCTGAATCTTTTATGGTTTTTCTCTGGAATATGTGTCTAGGGTGCATGTCTTTTACCTAGGTATCCAGAGTATGTGCTACTTTTTTGCACATTGGATCAAATTAGCATGATTTTGGCAAATTATTGTGGGGGCCAAGGTGCAGCCTGTGCACTGTGGGATGTTAATAGATGTTTCACCGACAAAGCTCAAAGCTCTATTAGCCACATTTTTTGCTCTAAAAAATATTTAAAATATCTACTTAAGAAAAATATTGGACACATTTATATAGGTGCCATTGATATTATTATATGATAATCTGCTTTTTTAAAATGATGTGCCTGGGCCAGCCCTGATGGCCTAGTGATTTAAGTTTGGCAGCCCCGGTTTGGTTCCCAGGTGTGGAACCACACTACTCATTTGTCAGTAGCCATAGTGTGGTCAGCTCACATAGAAGAACTAGAAGGACTTACAACTAGAATATACAATTATATACTGGGGCTTTGTAGAGGGGAAAAAAAGGGTGGGCAAGGAAGATTGGCAAGAGATGTTAGCTCAGGGCGAATCTTTCCCAGCAAAAAAAACAAAAAATGTTGTGCCTTATTGAAGAATGGTGAAGAGCATAACCTAATCATACACATGTGACATCTGATACAGCCTCCACTGATGTGAGGTATTTAACAATCGACCCTTGTGTTGTGTGATTCTTCAGTGATCATCATCGGCCCATGTTGTATGTTCAGATGTATAAGATCCAAATAAATATGTGATTCAATGTTTCTTGTATCCTAAATATGTCTACTACCCCATATCAATCTTCATGGATCCAGAAGGAAGTTTTAAATAAAAAGCAGAATCGTGTGCTCCCAAGTTGGGTTTGAATCACACAGCCACAATATTAAGCAGCCTTCAAATGAAGAGAATTTCTAAAGAGATGGGAGAAGAGCTGTTCAAAATCATTAATTGCCAATAATAATAATAATCACTACAATAAAACACAACACAAATATTGCAAAATGGGCAGTTGATCTTTTCTCCTTTGCTACATTGTACCGGTGACAGATGTGGAAAACAGAAATAGACTTGATGTTCAACCTGATAACAAAGATCCAAACCAGCCACCTCACTCCTAAGTGAAACGGTAGTTTTCAAACAATTCAAGAAGAATTCTTTCAATTAAAAAATTTGGGAGGAGGTCATACTTTATAATAAAAAATATAAAACATATATATTTAAAATCTTGATCTATTTAATTATTAATGAAGTTAAGTTGGTTTACTTTATAGAATTTGGCAATTCTATTGGAAATTAAAAATGCAAATCTCCTTTTGATAATGTCTTGCTACAACTAGTTAATCTGCGAGACCGTGTTCTTCTGTCTAGTGTGATCCAATCACATTATTGCCTTTTAATCATCTTGGTGTCCCTTCAGTTCCCTATACCTTTAAAAAGTAGGTCATGATGATGTAAATTGGAGAAACAAGGTCACAAGAGCCCGTGGATCTGTGTGGCCCTTGGAGTTGGAGACACCTGGGTTTGGACCTCCTTCCTGCCATTTTCTACCTGTGAGCCCGGGGGCAAGTTCCTCAGTCTCTGTCTCCATTTTCCGGCTTTAGTACAAGCGTAGAACCTCAGTTTCTTAGGGGATGAGACAATCATGCTAAATTGCTGGTTTACTAGATATCTGCAGAGTCTGAGAGGGGAAATAATCCACCTATCAGTGCTGAGGGCCAGCAGCTGCCGCATCTTCAGGGAAATCTTGCTTTGTTACCACTCTGGATTTTGCCTTCACGTCTCTTGAAAGTGCCTGTCATGTCCCCCTAAACCACCAGATTGTCCCATGGCTTTGGTCCTGTCTCGGTGAGCTGCAGGACAGCCCAGTTGTCATCTCCTTCCTATGTTTGTCTTCATGGATGCATCTTGAAAGTGTCTGGCAACTGGCAAAGCTTCTCCAGGAGCAGCTGCCTTGTACTGGTTTTAGATTTTTGCCTTGGTGAGCTCCAGCAATCCTCTCTCGCTCTCGCTCTCGCTCTCGCTCTCTGTCTCACACACACACCCTTCAGGACTGAAGGGTGTACCCCCCACCCCACCCCCCAGCTCCTGGGAGTTCTGCAGCAGACAGCCCTGAGCCCTAATGCTATGTGGAAATTGTGTCAGCTGACCTAAGGTCCCCCTTCCGGGGGCTAGCCCGCATCCAATGACTGACTGGTTAATATGGGGGATAAACACTGCCCACTCTGGCTTCTCTCCCTTCCCTGGCCCAGGAAAGGCCACTAGAATTACCCTTCTCTGCCCCCCGCCCCCCCATGCCCTCCCTCCCCCCGGCAGGACTGCCCTGCTCCTAGCCTGTTCCATGAGGCTGTTCTGCCAGAATCATTTTTGGAAAGGTTCTTGGGCCAAAATCTCCCTTCCTGACCTTCATATGTCAAAGCTCCTGCTTTGTTTGTTTGTTTTGTTTTTCATGGGGAAGGAAAGAGAGAGACACTCCAGAAAAGAAGAAGGAAAGAGAGAGTACAGACAGGTAGGAATAATAAACCTGCACATTTGTAAAGGCCAATCCAGTAGGCAAAGAGATTTTATCCACGTTATCTTAGAGAGAAGGAAAAGGTGCTCCTACCTGCAGGCAGTGAAATTACAGGTGACTTTGTTTTCTTTTTTGTTTTTCTATATTTCATTTTTTTGCAATGAGCAAATAATCAGAAGACAAAAAACAATACAGCTATTTTGAAGAAGGAGGAGGAAGTGAGGGTGCAGGGCTGGAGGGCTTGCTCCTTCTCCCTCTCCATCCCTCCTCTCCTCCCTCAAGGGTAGCGCCCTCGAGGGGGGCTGTGGGCAGAGGAAGTGAGGCCGCAAAGCTCGGAGGCAGCTCAAAGCCCGGATTTCTGGCCGAGCAGATTCCCCCATTCTTTGCTTCCAGCCCCAAATCCCACGCTTACTCACTTCACAGTACCTACTTTTAACCTGCCAAATGCCACTAAATCTGCAAATTAAACCTCTGATTACAGAATTCCTTTTGATGTAAAAAAAATGTGGGGATTTTTAAAATGTAATTATTCATACACTAAGATTTTAATTGTGCTGCTTTTCTCCCTCTCTCGCCTTTTTTTTCGGGGCAGAGTGATTCCCCGTGCGGGCCTGCCCGGGCAGAGCCCAGGGGCTGGGCACAGGAAGGAGCCTGGAGGAGTTGTCTGCTGTGGTTCAGGATGCTTCATTCTGGAGAGGCTGCAAGGGGTCTAGGCAGCAGCTGGGGTCTCTACCCTCAGCCTCCGGACCCCAACAACAAAATGACACCAAATGCAAGGCCGCAGTGTGATTCCCACGTGGGGATCCCTGGACTGAGAGTCGGAGGTCCTGGCTCCTGCTGCAGGCTCAACATCCATGGTGCCAGGATTTGGAAAATTTCTCGGATGGAAATCCTGGAGCCAGCCTGATACGGCACGAAGCAATGGGGAAGCCGCCTGGCCTGCCCACTTTTTTCCAGTCTGCTCCTCCCTCCCTGCCTAAGCTGCAACCAGACTGATCCTTTTTTTTTAAAATTGTGGTAAAAGACACATAAAATAAAATTTATCATTTTGACCATTTTTAAGCGTCCAGTTCAACAGCATTAAGTACATTCACATTGTTGTGCAACCACCACCACCATCTCCAGAACGTTTCATTATCCCAAAGTGAAACTCGGAAACCGTTAAACACTCACTCCCTTTCTCTCCTCCCCCAATCCCACCCCCCACCCTCGCAACCACCATTCTCTTTCTGTCTTTATGAATTTGCCTATTCTAGGAACCTCATGGAAGTAGAATCATATGATAGTTGTCCTTTTGTGTCTGGCTCTTTCACTTAGTGTACTGTCTCCAAAGTTCATCCATTGTAGCATGCGTCAAAATTTCCTTCCTTTTCAAGGCTGAATAATATTCCATTGTACGTATCATATTTTGGTTATCTATTCATCTGTTGATGGACACAGGTTGCTTCCACCTTTTGGCTCTTATGAACAACGCTGCTATGAGTATGGGGGTACAAATATCTGTTCAAGTCTCCACTTTCAGTTCTTTGGAGTATATACTCAGAAGAGGAATTGTTGGATCATATGGCACAAACTGATCTTTTCAACATGCAAATTAAACCACTTTGTTCCAAGCCTCTCTTGGGCCTACAAGGGTCTACATGGCGGGATCCCTGCCAGGCTCAGGAGCTCATCTCACCCCACTGTCCCCTGGCACACGCCGCTACAACCACACTTACCCCCTTGGGCATTCTCAAACACCCAAGCAGGCCCCACCCCGAAGCCCCTGCTCTGGCTTGTGACTTCCCCTGGGATGCTCTTGAGCTTGGCTACCTAGTCCTCATCCTTGGGGTGGCAGCTCCTCAGAGACCCTGACCACCCCACCTAAAGCTGGCCCTGCCCCTCCCCTGTCTCCATCCCATCTTCACCCCTCTGTCTATTTTCCTTCACGGCCTTGTCACAGTCTGGAATTACTTTGCTTATTTATTTATTATCTACTGTCTGCTCCCTACCTTCCCCAAAATGAAAGCTCCAGAGGAGCAGGTTCTTTACCTGTTGTGTCCCTGCACCTAAAACCACGCCTGGCTTACAGCATCTGTCTCCTCGGCTTGAAGGTGGCCATCTTCCCCCTGCGTCCTCCTGCGTCTTCACATCATCTTCCTTCTGTCTGTGTCCTAATCTCCTCTTCTTACAAAGGCACCAGTCATATTGGATTAGGGCCCACCTTAATGACCCCATTTTATTTAATTACCTCTTTAAAGACCCTATCCCCAAATCCAGTTACTTTCTCAGGTATTGGGGTTTAGGATATCAACATATGAATATTTGGGGTAATACAATTCAGTCCATAACCACTAAGCATTCCCTTAGCCAAAACCTACCTGCCTTTGGCAATGTACTTGACTCACTCTGTCTAGGAAGCTTTCACCAACTGCCCAGCACTGAACCAGTGATTCTCCCTTCTCAGAACCACAGGAAATTACCCAGTGCTCTCACTACTTCATGTCTGTGTGTGCATGTGTACGTGTGTGCATGTGTGTGTGTACACACACGTACGTGTGTGTATATACACAAGTCTTTTGGCAACTACTAGAGAACGGGGGCTACCTTCTTCTTCAGGATGCCTCCTCATACCCAGCATGGTACTGAACACATAGTAGGGCTTTATAAATACTGAATGTTCAACTGGCCACAGACACCAAACCTGAGACTGAGAACAACGTGTTTTATTCCGAGAAATCCCATCTCCTTCCTCTGAAGGACCAGTGCAAGTAAAAGATGCAGCCCAGTGCAGGGTTGTCAGAGTCCAGAGGTGAGGGGACCAGGAAGGAATTCAGAGAGCGTGGAGCCAACCCCACTATTCAGACAAGGGCACTGCAGAACTGAGGGCATGAGGTACGTCTGAGAGTGCCCAGCTAGATAGGGCAGAAGCAGGAGCGGGAATGGGGCCTCCTGACTCCCAGGCCACTCCTCTGTCCACCACAAGCACCACCTCTGTCCCGGGACAGACCTCAATGCCTAGAACCATCAGCCCCAACCCCTTGAGCCAATTATATACAGCACAGACCCACCTGCCCAAACACAGCAAGCTTTCTTTTATCTAGAAAAAAAAAAAGAGGTGTTCTGGGTCATTGAGAGTAACCACTTAATTCACAGAATGATTATCAATTTTCAAAGAATCATATGCACTAGAAAGTAAGATTCCTGGTACTAAAATGGCACCAGGCAGAGGGTCCTTCCTTTGATGATTCTGATGGCCTCGGGGGTGCTGGCAGGGACTCAACATCACCGTCCTGAGCATCAGTCCCAGCAGCCTGTCCTCTGTGAGGTCCGTGAGATTGGACCCACTCAAAGGTGTCCCCTGGAAGTTGAGCTGTACAATAAATTTCCAAGTTTAACATGCTTACTTATTCTGTTTCTCTTTTTCATCAAGCTCAGAGCAGAATAAGGCCCCAGCCTGGTTTGCTTATTTACCCTATTTGCACTATTTTACCATTTTATTTATTAACCATTTTGTACTATGCCTTCAGAGTATTCTTTTTTTTTTTTTTTTTTTGCTGAGGAAGATGGGCCCTGGGCTAACATCTGTGCCCATCTTCCTGTACTTTATATATGGGCTGCCTGCCACAGCACGGCTTAATAAGCAGTGTGTAGGTCCATGCCTGGGGATCCAAATCTGTGAACCCCAGACCCCCACAGTGGAGTGAGTGAACTTAACCACTACACCACTGGGCCAGCTCCAGAGTATTCTTTCTAGATCACAAATCACACCATTTCTGTCCCTTCTTCCAATCATTTAATCCCCTACCCTGACCACCCACATCATCACCTCTGGGGATAAACCACAAGCTCCGTGGAATACCACGGAAGTCTTTCCTGATACAGCCCCTTCCTCCCTCTTCATACACACTCTATCACTAGGATACCTTTAATTGCAAGGTACAGAAAACTCAACTAAAATGGATTTAAATGTAGCTAGCTTTGTTATTTCCCCTAACTAGAAGCCCAGAGGTGCGAAGGTGCAGGGCTGCTCAGCTCAGAGGTTCACAGCATCACTGAGGAACAAGGGCCTTGTCCCCCCGCTCCCCCCGACCCCGCTCTGCCATCCTCATGGAGGCAAGGTGGCTGCAGCGGCTCCAAGTGTCCCCACCTCCCATTCCAATGTCAAGAAGCAGAGCCAGGCCTGGATGAGCTTTCCCTTGCATCTCATGGGCCAAAGCCAGGTGACAGGCCCTTTCTGAAACCAGCACGGGGAATGGAGTACCATGATTGGTTTACACCAGCCTGCATTTCCTCAAGTTCCGGGCTCATCCCAACCTTCACTTTTCCTTTGAAGTATTTCCTATCCCACCCCTGGCAGGGCTACTTCACGTCTTCTCATCTAGTCATTCAACAAACATCTACTGAGCATGTCTGAGGTGCCAGGCATGAGGGATACAGTAGTGAACCAAAACAGACACTGCTACCCTCATTTTCTCCCCATTTCTATTATAGTACTAGATGTACTATGTTTTGCGGAGTGTGTGATATCGGGCACCTTTCTGAGCCTCTGTTTCCTTGTGTATGAAAGAGGGATGATAATGTCCACTTCAGTGTTGCAAGATTTAGGGCCAATGTACATACAGAACCCAGGACGTGCCCGGTTTATAGCTGATGCACAAGAAATGGTAACTCTTCACAGATTTGTTTCCCCCGGATGAAGGGTACTTTTCTTCTGTGTGAACTCCTTGGACAGCCTGGAATAATATTTTCAAATGCATAAAATAAAATATGTGGGATAAGAAAGGAAACCAATTATATCGAAAGACAATTATCAAAATATTTTAAAATATTTGTAATAAAGAAATGTATGTTCTTTATGGATAATTAAATAACATAATATAGTGTCAGATCTAATATTAATTCAAAGTAGTGATGAGCATTGATGATATTTCAAGATACCTACAACTTCTGCAAAGTCCTGTGAAATGTCTGTGATTTCTCTCTCTGACAAAGTCCCAGCTGATGGTGATGTTCATTGGTTTGTTGCCAACGTTTACATTTTAAGTGCTAACTTTCAATTACAGGCTAGGGAAAATAAAGACACTTATTTCCCATTTAGGTTCTCAACCCCCCCGAAATTCTATCCATGGATACTTTGGGAGTTAATAGATCTCAAATTAAAAACCTGCCCCTGGAGTTGGGGCAAAGATGGTCCGTTTTCCCCAGGACCTAAAAATAATATCCAATAAGGCCTCCATACCCGAAAGACTTAACAAGCTCATATACATATGTGTATATCTCAGAAAATGAGAAAATACAGAAAGGTGCAGACTGGACCTTCTTTTCAGACCCTGGAGTCTGGAAGGGCTTTAGACAAGTTCTTCCCACCTGGGGCAGTGGCTGTATATATCCAATTTCTTTCATGTTCCAAGCTTCAAAAGATGACTGTGTGAAACCTACAGGAAACTACCCAAACTGCAATAGCTAATCCCTAAAAGAACCCCCAGGACTCCTTTCCTTGGGCCCCGCCTGTACCGGGCTGCCTGAGTGTGCTAACCGGAGGTCTCACTGTGCAGAGTGAGAGAGTCCCAGAGTCCTCAAGACACCTGCCTGATTCGCTGTGTGACTTTAGCTAAACCAACTGTCCTCTCTGAGCCTGTTTGCTTCTCTGTAAAAAGCAAGGGTTGAAGGAGATGATGTTTGTCAAATGGGGCTCCTGACATGCATTCTTGCTGTGTAAGATTCTCAATCAGTGGTGTGTTTGTGTGTATGTGACTTCATCTTGATTTTTTTTTTTTGAGGAAGATTGGCCCTGCGCTAATATCTGTTGCCCATCTTCCTCTTTTTTTCTTTTTTCTCCCCAAAGCCCCAGTACATAGTTGTGTATCACAGTTGTAGAGTTGTAGCTCTTCTATGTGGGACTCTGCCTCAGCATGGCTTGATGAGCAGTGAGTAGGTCCACACCCGGGATCTGAACCTGCGAACCCTGGGCCCATGAAGTGGAGCGGGCGAACTTTACTGTTATGACACAGGGCCGGCCCCAATAATTTTTTTTAAAGACACTTTTTGGATCATCTGTTTGGCCACTTTAAAATTGTCTTACTGAATAATTTCAGTGTCGGCATTTGTATTTGTATTTACAATTACAAGCAACAATACTATCTCAACTGTCACAAGCCAGTATGGAGAGGCAGATGGATGTGACAAATATATGATGAGCTGGTGCCAAGTAAAGACTACATGACATCACAACGTGCTGGGCTTGGGATGTTTCCCTGTGGTTAGGGTATGAAGAGGGATGGAGAGTGAAGTGATTCCACCACGAACGGAGGGTAAATACACTCAACAAGCAACAACCACCACCACGTCTGAGGACTGAGGAGTGACGGGCCACAGTCACTCGGCACCAGAGATTTGAGTGCAGCCTGTGATGTGTCACAGCTATTAATAAGATTACTTTGAATTTTATTGATTTTGTTTGTAGGTTTGTTTTCATTTAATTTGAATTTTTATTTCTGTTTATCCTTGTATGGGAGTTATCAGTATAAGGAGCTCACAGGGAGTTTTATGTTCCGACGTGTTTGAGCAGCATTATTACTAAAGAAAACTAAGACAACATGGGAAGCATCTGTGATTTTTTTTTTTTTACTTTTAAAGGATGGAGGTTCCACTATTAAATCTGAGAAACAATGAACTAAAAAAATCTTTGGGGCCGTGTGTCCTCCTCCCCGCTGACCTTCAGGGGCTCTAATTCCCCGAGAACAAAGTCCGACCTGCATGACTGTGGGGGTAGGGGGTGGGGCTGAGGGTCGGTCACCTTTGGAGGGAGAGGGACTTGGGGTGTGTTCTGCTGCCCTCTGCTGGCCACGTGAATCATGGGCAGCGCTCAACCTGGGCTTGGAGAAGAATTTGGAGGGCTCTTTTGCCCCGAGGTTGGGAGGAAGGAGACGAATGCAGCTCCGAGTGACGTTATTTGCAGGAGCGCTGCACAGAGCTGGGCCCCAACCCTCCTGAACCCTCGAGACCTAAATTGAGCCCATTTTACAAACAAGCGTTGTCTCTGCTTGGGGATGAGGCCTGGATAAGGGATAGTGGAAGGAAGACAGTGATCCAAGCAGCGAGGAGATGAAGGGGAGGCCGAAGAGGTGACACTCGGTGGGTCCCCCTAGCGGCCAAACCAAGGGGCAGCTCCAGAGGTTTTCACCCTGTCGTGACCGACCCCGGAGCCCTGCCTCAGGTCTCGGCTTTGCAGCTGTTACAGAGCCTTGCTCCTGAGTGTTCATTTAAAGGAAAGGAGGCTGCCTCCCCAACTGCATAGACAATTCTGCTGTGACAGGAGGTCCCTCCGCCTTCTTATGAAAGATCTTTGTGACGACCAAACCATTGAGGAGGAGCAGGAAACAGTTCTGAATCTGGGAGGCTCCCCTTGGTACCTAGCCAACCCTCGGAGACCCAGCCCAGCCTTCTTCACCCCCATGGCCACGCTCTCCTGCCCAGTCATCTTTCCTCCTCTGGGCCCTGCAGCTCCTCCTGCTAGTTCTGTCCCAATCATCCTATCGCTGAGGCCATACTCAAGGAAAACTAGGTTTGGGGCTAGGTGCTGGCTTATGGGGTATTCGACAGCAGCCTTTAAGGAATGTGTAAGTAGTGGGGGAGCAGGCCCCTAAACCAATCACTGCAACACTGCGGGTCAGGGGGGAGTGGGACGGGGAAGAGGGGGCTGCCTGGGCTCCTGCATTCGAGAACCAGTAGCTCACAGGCTTGGAGCAGTCTCTACAGAAGTCAGCCTCAGCCCCATCTTTTCCTACCTTTTCTCTCTCCCTTGGTTCCCAACACAGTGCCCCAGCACCTGGTAGGAAGTCACCACACTGACTCTCAGCATTTGCCTGGCTCCTGGCACCTGGGAAGTACCCAGGTTGTGGAATGGATGAATTGATGGGTGGGGCCTGAAAGGGTGGGTCTGGGAAGATGCTTTCTTGCTCAAAGGCAGTGAGCGGGACCGAGAGAAGTCAGCCCTCTCCTCTTTTAAGGAGGCTAATGGGCCTGCCCTCTCTGTGTTGCTCACCCTTTGTTTACGTGGGGACACAGACAACTCAACAAACATTCCCCAACTTCATTCATCTAAGTCTCAGTCTTTCCAGTAGGCCCCACCAGGCTGAGCCTCCCTGCCGGCAGTTGCCAATCCCACGGAGCTACTCTCACTTCACTCTCCTACACCCACTCCACTCAGCAGACACCTGCTCCCAGCCATCCCCAGTGAGGAGCCCAGTTCAAGCAGGAGACCGAGCCAGAGGAAAGCTCCCTGTAAGGGTACTGGCTCTGTGCCCCCTCCCGGAGCATCTGGCCCTTCTCCTAGTAATGGGCCCTCTCCTCTTCTCCACCCTCAGACACAGCCATCTCCCCATCTAGCCTTCAGAGTACTGCAGACTGATCTGAAGAGGACTTGCAGGGCTTTGGGCCCAAAGTACCTCTCCTGGTCTGGCACAGAGGTTAAGCTTGCAGACCCTACACCCAGCCTCACTTCTCTCCTCCCCCACTCACTGGTTGGGTGACCTTGGGCCAGTTACTTAAGGTCTCTGAGCTTCGTTTCCTCATCTCTAAAATGGAGATCCTAATAGTGCTTTCTCGCACAGTTCTCATGAGGATTAAAGGAGTCAATGTCTGGAAAGTGCTTTACAAAGGGCTCAGCCCATCATTAATGCTCAAGAAGGCGAATCATTCCATCATCATTATCATTGTAAACTAAGAAGGCTTCTTAACCAGCCAGCAGAACCACTCCATGGGTTAGCCACTCCTGACTAACCCACGACATTCAGCCCCCAGTGACCCTCACAGAGCCTGCAGCGAGGCACGTTGACTGGGCCAGGGCCTCTCCAACCCTGAGCCCAGAGCTGGACCAGTACCATGGGGGCCATGAAAGAACTTTGTTCTCGAGAAAGAGGCATTCTCGCAGGCAAGATAAGACTAATTCGGCAAGCAATTAGTAAAAAATACAAGATAGCTTAAAAGTACTAAATTGCTTGGTGCAGACTATAATCGTGTTACTAATAAGAACCATTTGTACGGCATTTTAGCATTTACCTAGCACTTGGAAATACATTATCTCATGTAATCCTCAAAACAAACCGGTGAGTAAGTATTGTAATTAGCATATGTGGAAACTGAGGCGCAGGGGGATGAAATGGCTTGTTTGTGATCACACCACCAAGTAGATGACTCACAAAGGATGACTTCAGCCTGATTCTGATCTTGTTTGGTACGAGGATCCTTGCGTTTTCCTTAAAGTGGGATGTGTGCATGTAGGTGTGTATATGTGTGTCTGTCTGTCTGTCTATGTGTGTGTGCCTGTGTGTATATTTACAGGGGTGGGGGCAGCTTCAGACTTCATACCCCTCCTGTCCTCCTCCAATCAGCCCAAGATTCCCTGTGGCCAGAACATCCTGTAGACCATGTTTCAAGTCTATCTGTGCTGTGTCCAATGACTTTATTCTGGGCCCCCTCTCACAGGTATGGTGGCCTCTCGGAGCTGGACAGGTCTCTGAACCATCCAGAGGGTGGGTATTTTTGTGATCCTTGTGACCCCAACACTGCCCTGAGGCCCTCAGAAATATGGCAGCGAAGGATAAGGAACCAGGGACCCTGCCTGCCCGCAGCAGGCCCTGAGCGCTGGGGCCGGTGCTGGGACAGAGAGCTGGAAAGCAGGGCTGCAGCAGCCCCTGGTGGGCCTCCTGGAGAAGCAAAGCCCTGCCTCCAAATCCGTCCACGGAAGGGAGAGGAAGGGGGACCGAGAAGCAGGAACAGGGCCTGGGAAAGGATGGAGAGTGACAGACAGAGCGGAAGGTGACCAGCTGCTTATGATGTGGTGTGATGAACGCTGCACATGGAACTTGAAGCCACACACCTGGTTTCAAGTCCCAGCCTCTCTGCTCCCTGCAGTGCCACCCTAACAAGTTTCCTCCCCTCTCAGGGCCTCCGTTTCCTCATCTCCAAAATGCAGACAACAGTAATGCCAACATCACAGGGTGCTGTCAGGATTAAATTCGTTAATTTTTGTAAAGTATGACCTGGCACATAGTAGGTGCTGTCAGGGCCGCATTAGGACTTTATTTTTTGGCCCTGGGCACTTTTGATTTCAAGGGCCTCTTCCCCCCACAAAAAATATTTAAAATTCTATTGTACTACTGTGTTGGCATAAAGATGAATATAATCCAAACTGGACTATATTCATTCTTTCTTTTAAAAGAAATTAAAACATTTCACAGGCCTCTAAATGTATTGGGACCCCAAAGCTTTGAGCCTATTGTGCCAAATGGATAAATGGGCCCTGGATAAATGGATAAGTAGCAAAATTGTGTTTGTTATTGTGGATATGAAAAGGTCTCAGAAGCTGTCAGTGCTCTGGTCTTTAAGGGTCATAGTCATTCTTTTAGGGGTGCTCCTTCTATCCTCCTGTGTGTCCAGCATCCCTGCCCTTCTCTCTTTGTACCGAATGCCACGCTTCAATGTCAAGTTTTCCAGTAAGAGTGTGCCCTCCAGCCTCTCCTTTCAGTCCCTGGGCACCACGGAGATGCGGGGCTGGCATGTTCTGATGTGGGGATGGCAGGCTGAGAACCTGGGCGACCAGCTCTTTTAGATCTCAGAGCAGAGAAGGGGGCTCTGGAGGCCAGATGCCCACCGGGTCCTTTCACAGCAGCCTTCAAAGTGGTAGCCACAGCGCCCTCTAGTGGCTCCCAAGCTCTCTCCACACTGTGCCTGCCTCACCTAACTTCCCGCGTCCAGCACGGGAGGCTAGTGATGACATTTACGTGTTTGTGTTTGTCTGAAACCCTCCTCAGTCCACACAGGACTTGAAGCCAGTAATATAACTAAACCTACAACTATCTGCGGTGTGTTCACATGTACACAAAGCCAAGGTTAAGCTCTAGATCACTGCTGTCCATGGCAATACAACGTGGGCCACATATATAGCTTTAAATGTCCTTGTAAAAGGAAAAGGAAACAGATGGAATTAATTTTGATAATATATTTTATTTAACCCAATACATCAAAATATTATCCTTTCAACATGTAATCAATATAAAATTATTGAGATATTTTAGATTTTCTCCATTCGAAGTCTTTGAAATCCGATATGTATTTTACAGTTGTGGCATATCTCAGACAGAACACTGAGAATTTCATTGGAAACACTGATCTGTATTTTATGTACTTCAGAAAATTTACAACTGAAAACGCAGATTCACATACCTGCATTTTTCCAACCATACTTAAAAGTTTTCCAGTAACTGAATCAAGTAATAGTTTTGAAATTTAAATGTAAATTAATTAAAATTAAAAATTCAGTTCCTTAGTCATTATATTCACATTTCAAGTGCTCAACAGTCACATATGGCTACTGGCTTCTGGACTGGACAGTGCAGGGCTGGATCATGAAAACAGTAAGAGGAATACAGCACGCCCTTGTGAAAATAAAGCACACCTCACTGCAGAAGAAAATTATTTGTAAACTTCAAGTCCCTGGCCACAGTTTCCCAAATTAGAGTGCACAGAAGACTTGCTTGGGGAATTTTCAAGAACTACAGATGCCCACCCCATGCCCAGACAGCTGCCTCTGAAGGTCTGGGGTAGAAGCCTGGAGGGCGCATTTTGATGAGACCCAAGGGCCACACTTTGAGAACCATTGCACAGTATCAGGCAGACATGCAATCACAGGGGCACTGCGCCCCTGGTTCCCGGCTGGTTACGGGATGCACCAGGCACTGTGCTCAGCCAGGACAGCCAAAGATGGGCCGGCAAGACAATCCACTGGAGTATGCGGAGAGAAGATAAATGTAGTTTTATTATTATTCCTTCATTCCTATTTTAGCACATGGTTGGTGTAGTTTATACATAACTTAGTATACATACGTTGGGAAAACATATTAAAAATTTTTTTAATCAATAGAGGCAAATCCAAAATGTTTCAACCCATTGTGTTAAACAATGGTTCTTATCTCCAAGAAGCTTAGAGATGGCAAGATAATGTCTAATACGGATAAACATAAAACAGGGTAGAAGGAAATACACGCTTTAAGAGAGCTACAGTTGAAGTTCTGCCAGAGTTCAGAAATAGGAATCATTATTTCCTGCTGGGCTGATGAGGGATACAGGAACCAAAATTTAAGTAGCCTGTGGGATGGGACTTGTGGCCTCATCAAAGAAGGACAGTCACCCAGAGGCAAGTGCAGGGTCAAAGGCTTGGAAAGGGGACATGTGAGTCATGTTTTCAGAGGAAAGAACAATTTGATTTCTCTGGGGCAGCACGATTACGGAGGTACCTATGGAAACGTAGGCATCTGGACTTTATTTAGTGGTCAACGAGGGATCATTGCTTCTCGCTGCCCATGACATATGCCCTGGTTTAATAAAGCAGGTGAACCCGATATATGAGCGACAGGGCAACTCGACTTAGTTTGCCCCTTGAGGCACACACTTTCCACACGGCCTGGATCTGGTGATCCCACGACACCTCAACCCTGTGCACCACCACCACCCATGCCACCTGCCCCACTGCCTCCTTTGCTGTCCCCTCAACGCTGGGCCAGTCTGGAGCAGCTGGTGGATGGGGCACACACTGCAGCACCACCATCACCACTCAGCAGCCACCATTCTCTGCTCACAGGTCATGCAGAGTCATCATCACACTGAACATGCACTTTTATTCCAGGGAGTCCTGACATTTTAACTGGATAGAAGCCTCTGACAAGGCAGGCCAAGACCTCTGGATCTGGCTTGGGGACCAGATAAACTAAGGCTCAGATAAACCATGAGCCCCAGGCCTGCATTAATAGAAAGAATGGCCCCCACCTGCACAGGTTTAGGGTCTGGGGTCCTAAACCCTGGAGCCGAGGTTGACTCTGTGCCCAAGGCTCTTCATTTGCAGCCCTGAAACTCTCACATGCAAAAATGATGCTCCTGCATCATCCGGCAGTGGGGCCGCACCTCCAGCAATCATCCCCACCCCCCAGCTGGCATCCCCAATGACCAGGCACAACATCACTGCAGTGAGAGCACAGAGCAGCCACGGAGCAGAGCAAAACCAGCCTCTTGAGAACCTCCTACACTGATTGCTAATGGGGAGAAGGTGTACAGGGCAGCTCTGAGGGCACGCCTCCCTGGGGTCTGAAGCCTAAAGGAAGCCAATTCTAGCCTGGCTATTCCCGGGCATTCAGGAAGTGACCCCTCCACTGCCGGCTTAGGTCCTCAATTGTGTCCCGAAGCATCAGCGTCCAGTCGTCACCCCTCCGCATTGGGGTGCAACATGTCTCCTTGTGCTCCAGGGCTAGGATCTCCAAGGGAGTCTCTGGGGTCAGCCCGGCAGCCAGGACAGCTTCTGGGAACTTGGCTGCAGAGGCGGGCGCCAGACAACACCGGGGAGGGCTGTGGGGGGTGGGAACAAGAGGGCAGGAGACCATAGAGGGACAGGTACAGACAGAAGAAGGGGTGGAGGGAGGAGCAGGAACAGGGGAAGGGTAGGGGTAGGGTGGGGCACAGAGGAGAGAGAGACAGATATTTGGTACCTTGAACTTACCTCTACAATGACTCTGCAGGGCAAATTTCTCCTCCCCGTTGGAGGCCCAGCTCAACCACCACCTCTCGCAGGGATGTCCCCGGATATCTATCACACACCCTCTTCTGGGACCACAGTTCTCGGGCACAGTTCCACAGCATCCATCATGCTTATTAAAGCCATTTATTCACATTCCTGTCTCCCCTGCTTGGGGAAGAGGAAGGCCCCTGAAAGCCAAAGGGTCCCCCAGTGACTCAGGTGCCCCCCGGCCCATACCTGGGCTGCTGCCTGTCAGTCTGCTGGTAATGGTAGCTCACGGCCACGGCCGAGTGAGGGCACAGCAAGTACTGGTTCTCTTCCCAGCAGCGGCCCATGGTCTGGGTGATGGCCTCATCTGACACTGACTCAGACGCAACTGCCCCTAAAAGCTGATCAGTCAGAGGGGTGGGAGGGGTGGAAATCAGAGTGTCAAAGGGGTGGGAATCGGAGTTGGGAGGAAGTGGGGGAAAGGTGACAAAAACCCACCACATAACATAGCCAGATAAACACTAGAGACTCAAATGAAATGTTTAGATTGAATGGCTGAGATTCAGCTCAGAGAAAAATCTGGTTTCCCAGGTTTAAGCTGATTCACTCACTTTGGGGGAATGATAGGTTTGAGTTTTCAGGTCAATAAATTTAATTAAGATTTAGCTCATGAATCAGGAAATTAGTATATAGTCTTGTTCAACAACCTGAGAAAACAGAGAAGGTTAAGGGCATTCAAACCTTCCTGGTGCTTTGTTGATGGTGCGCCCCCTTCCTGTGGGCGTGAGAACACCTTCCCGTCAGGTCCCACCCCGCTTACATAGCACCTCCTCTAGGAAAACTCCCCACTGCCCTCAGACAGAGGAAGACTGCCTGCTCGGCACCCCCTGGGTGTGCATGGTTTATTTGATCATTCTCTGAAAATACATTGTGTGCTTATGATGTGCCAAACACACCTGTCCTTCAGGGTTCACAGAAGACAAAGAATGTATTTTATCTATCTTTGTATCTCTGGCACCTAGCACAGTACCTGGTTAGGGGGATACGGTGTCTGTCTTCATGGAGCACCTCATTTACATGAGGAGAAGGAATGTGGATGTCAAAAGAAACCATCAAACAAATAAGTTGATCTTTGGTTGTGTTATGGTCTGAATGTTTGTGTCCCCCCAAAATCATATTTTGAAATCCTAATCGCAAAGTGATCGTATTTGGAAGTGGGGCCTTTGGGAGATAATTAGGTCCTGAGGGTGGAGCCCTCACGAATGGGATTAGTGTCTTTATAAGAAGAGGCCAGAGAGTTAGCTAAATCTCTTTCTGCCATGTGAGCACACAAGAAGGCGGCCATCTGTAACCCAGAAGAGGGCCCTCACCAGAACCCAACCACGCCAGCACCCTGATCTCAGACGTGCAGCCTCCAGAACTGTGAGAAATAAATTTGCGTTGTTTATAAGTCACCCAGTCTCTGGTACTTTGTTATAGCAGTCCCAACTGACTAAGACAGGTTGCATCAAAAGAAGCACAGATTCCAGAAGACAGAAATTCCACTCCAATCTGCGTGGGTGGCTAAGCCCAGAGAACTGTATCTAGTTATGGGAACAACCCTTTAAGATAGACACTGACCATTCAAAATTATGTCTCATAAGGGCCAGCTAAGGGAACCAGGAAGGCGTAATGAGTAAACAAAGATTCTCTTCAAATATGGGAAGCAGACTGCTCACCAGTGTGCAGGTTCTAGCTCAACACAAAGAACTTTGTAATGATTAAAATGTGATGTGAGGTAGTGAGGTCCTGGTCACTGGAGATATGCATAGTCTGGATGACCACTTGGTGGGAATGTGGTAGAGAAAATTAAAGGCAACTTCAACATATGGAATTCTTTTTTTTTAACATAAAATTAGCGACCATGACCAGGTTGCATTAAAACAAAAGCAATCCCTCTCAACTAGATTCCTACCACTCTGAGGAGATAAAATTTCTCTTACTCCTCTTTAAGAAAAAAGCTAACAGGACAATGGTCTCTGCTCATACAGGATGGGTAAAGTGGATTCAAGTTGTTGCTATTATGGGAAATCAACAATAATAAATAGAAATAATAATTGTTAATATATCAAGCCCCACATTGCCAGGTATTATACAAAGTGCTTCATGAGTATTATTTGACTTAAATCTTCAACAATGCTATGAGGTATGCATTTTACAGATGAGGAAACTGAGGCACAGAGTTTAAGAAACTGCTCCAAAGTCTCACAGCCGACTTGGAGTTGAGCCCATCTGACTCTAAGCCGACACTCTCTTCTGCCTCTCCTCATTCAATAAATGAATCCATATAAAGGGACTGCAAAAGTGCCAGGCTCACAGCAGGTGCTCAAGAAACAGGTGTCTCGGGGCCGCCTGGTGGCGCAGCAGTTTAGTCCGCGCTTGGCAGCCTGGGGTTCGCGGGTTCGGATCCCGGGCGCCCGCTGATGCACTGCTTGTCAGCCATGCTGTGGCGGCGTCCCATATAAAGTAGAGGAAGGTGGGCACGGATGTTAGCCCAGGGCCAGTCTTCCTCAGCAAAAAGAGGAGGATTGGCAATGGATGTTAGCTCAGAGCTGGTCTTCCTCACAAAAAAAAAAAAAAGAAAAAGAAAAAAAGAAACAGGTGTCTCCTTCCCTTGAACAGATTTTCAAACCCCAAGTCTGGTCTTGTGGCTGCACCCTTTCCTTTCTCTGTGGTGTATGGGAGGTGACTGACCTTGCTGTGCAGTTCCTTGGGTAGACTCACACTTTGGGTCCTTTCAAACTGCTCCATGAGGGCCCTTGTCACCTGGCTGTCAGAGCCAGAAAGCAGCCAGAAGATCCTCTCCATGTTGTAGGGCACCTGGGCAGAAAGGCAGGGCCCTGACTCAGCCCTTGTCCATCCCCATCCAACCAACACCTGGGCCAGACCTGCGCACCTCCCCACAGGTTCCACCTGAATGTCCATAGCTGATGCCAGGGTTGGTTTAACGGCCTTGGACAGAGAGAAATCTCCCCACTGGACAGTCCTGTGGATGATGTCATTTCGGTTCACTGCCACGACCAGACAGATGGGCAGGCCCATCTTCTGAGCAATGCACCCAGCTTAAGACAAGAGAGGAGAAGAACAATGGTTTCTTGGACATGACATCAAAAGCACAAACAACAAAAGAAAAAATAGATAAACTAGACTTCATCAAAATTAAGAAACTTTTGTGCTTTTTGAAGCTTTTGTGCTTCAAAGGACACTATCAAGAAAATGAAAAGGCAAGCCACAGAATGGGAAAAAATATTTGTAAATCACATATCTGATAAGGGACTTGTATCCAGAATATATAAAGAACTCTTACAATTCAACAATAAAAATACAAATAATCTGGGGCTGGCTTGGTGGTGTAGTGGTTAAGTTCGTGCGCTCTGCTTTGGCAGCCCAGGGTTTGCAGGTTCAGATCCTGGGCGCGGACCAATGCACCACTTATCAAACCCTGCTCTGGCGGCGTCCCATATAAAGTAGAGGAAGATGGGCACAGATGTTAGCCCAGGGCCAGTCTTCCTCAGCAAAAAGAGGAGGATTGGCAACAGATGTTAGCTCAGGGCGTCTTCCTCAACAAACAAACAAACAAAATACAAATAACCCAATTAAAAAATGGGCAGAGGAGTTGAATAAACATTTCTCCAAAGAAGATATACAAATGGCCAATAAGCACATAAAAGATACTCAATATCATTAGTCATCAGGAAAATACAAACCAAAATCACAATGACATACCACTTACTACCCACTAGGCTGGCTAGAATCAAAAAGCCAGATAATAACTGTTGGTGAGGATTTGGAGAAATTGAAACCCTCATACATTTCTGATGGAATGTAAAATGGTGCAGTTGCTTTGGAAAACAGTCTGGCAGTTATTCAAAAAGTTAAGCATAGGGTTACCATATAACCCAGAAATTCTATTCCTAGGTATACATACTCGAGAGAAATGAAAACAGGTCCACAAAAAAACTTATACACAAATGTTCATAGCAGCATTATTCATAATAGCCGAGAAATTGAAACAATCCACATGTCCATTAATTGATGAATGGATAAACAAAAGGTAGTATATACCAACAATGGAACATTATTCAGCCATAAAAAGGAATGAAGTACTAATACATGCTAGGACACAGATGAACCTTGAAAACATTACACTAAGTGAAAGAAGCTAGACACAGGGGCCACATATTGTATGATTCCATTTACATGAAATGTCCAGAATAGGCAAATCTATAGAGACAAAGTAGATCAGTGGTTGTCTAGAGTTGGGGGTGGGGGGGTGAGGGGAAATGGGGCGTGACTGTTGATGAGAAACGGGTTTCCTTTTAGGGTGATGAAAATGTTCTAAAATTTATTGTAGGTGATGGTTGCACGAATCTCTGAATGTACTAAAAACTATTGAGTTATATACTTTAAATGGGTGAATAGTGTGGTATGTGAATCATACAGCAATAAAACTGTTATAAAAAAAAAAAAGAAGAAAGAAGAGGAGAATGTCACCATCCCCTGATACTGTTCTCTGTGCCACCCCCTGCCAGGTACTGACACACACGCTCGCTACCACTTGCAGATGAGAAAATGGAGGCTCCGGGAAGTTGAAACGACCCATCCCAAGCCAGCTATGTGGCAGAGTAAGGATTGAAACTAGGTCTGTCTAAATCCAGAGCACATGCTCTTGGCCCCTGTCTCAGCATCCTAGAACCAGTGCCTTTCAGATCACATCTCCTGGAGAGGCACCAAGGGACGACAGAGCAGCACCCTTGGTCCACCCTAGTAGCAGTTCCTGTTTTCATGGAACAAACAAGAAATTCCTCAGCCTGAGAGATGGAGAGCCCAACAAGGTAACGCAGTTTAGGAAGGTTGTACACACTTCCATGAATGGTTTATCTCTGGTGAGTAGCTGAGGGGAGTGAGGGATAATCACACCACCCCAATATCACTCTTGACTTTGCAAAGCACTTTCACATTCTTATTTCACTTGATCCTCATGTAAACACCATCATATCCTCACATGACAGAGGAGAAATGGAGGCTCAGGAGGGTCCGGGGCTTAAGGTCAACAGCTAGTTCTCGCTGGAGCAGGGATAGACAGGGTCACTCCCTACAAATGTTTATTTGGTGGAGAACCATCAGAAACAGTAACGCCCATGAAGAGGCAGTGTAGCGAGCTGGCGAGGACACAGGCTTTCGAGCAGCCTGGCTCAGCCATAATCCTGGCTCTGCTACTGAGCAGCGTGTAACCAGCAGCAAGCCGACTAACCTCTCTGTGCCTCAGTTTCCTCATTTTAAAAAGGAAATAATAGTATTGTCCTCCTCCTAGGCACACGGGAAGGTTAAATGAATTAAGGTGCAAAGTACTTAGAGCAGTGCCTGAAGCTTGATAAATGAGTGTTTGATAAATGTTAATTACTACTGTAGATAACGATTTTAATGCCACGTGGTCATACAGCACGTTACTCTTACAAAGGTCATATACACACATAATCTTATTTGCGCCTCACAGCAGTTCTGAGAGATAGGACAAGCGATCTGATCTCCCTTTTACAGCTGAGGAGCTGGGTCTAAGGGTCCGCCCCACAGCCACTCATCCAGGAAAGGACAGAACTGGGGCCAGAACCCCAGAACTCTTGCCACCTCACACAGTCTTTGGGTCGCGTGTCTAGGAGTGGGAACACATTGTGCCAGGTGAGCCACTTGTCCTCTTAGCAGGCGCTGGCAAGGCTGGGAGTAAAGTCTGTATTTCTGGCAGGGGGCACTGCCAGCCGAGCACAGCACTGAACCTTGACCTCATCTCTCCACACTCTGCTGAGCGAGCACATCAGGTGAGACAGTCGGAGCATATCGGGGTTAACCCATCATTCTCCCCCTGCAGCAAAAGGCTGGGATGTCCCCACAGGGAGTTGGGGGAAGTTTTCTGGGAGCTTCTTCTGTGTAGTTTCCCATCACCTTCAGACCTAGGACTCAATCTTCTCCCCACGGTTGCAGCCAAAGGGCAGCTGGAAGGGCTGGGCCCACAGATGTTTTTCTAGAAAGCCCATTTCCTCCCAAGGTCTCCTTACCTGCAAGGTTACCCGCGGCCCCCGTTGGCACAACCACCTCCACAGGGGGCAGGGGGTGCATGTCTAAGGATGGCGCACACCGGAAGTAAGCAAAGAAGTGGTGAGCCATTTGCACCAGGACCCGGGACCAGTTGATTGAATTCAGACTCATCAGATTGTGCTTCTTGACAAAAGCCACATCAGCAAATATGGCCTTGATGGGTTCATCAAGCTCATCGCTGTTTCCCTCCACTGTCAGGGGAGAGAGGAGAGGCAGCTATCAGGACCACGAAGAACCCCCAGGCGGTCAGCACTTGCGGGAAACAAGGCCCTCCCGGGCTGAGCCCAGCCTGCTGGGACCTTCGCTTGGCTTTGGTTTCTTCACTCTCATGTGTCTTGGCCTGGCTTTCTAGATTCAAAATTAAGCTCCTCAAGGATAGAAACCATGTCTCAAATTCTTGCGGTCATATTTCCAATGTATCTACCATTATATAAAATAAGATATAAAATAACCTTCTGGGATATTGGGAAAAGAATTCCTCTTTGTACTCTCTGGGAAGAAGGTGGAATGGTTTATCCGACTGTGACTTGATGAGGGGCTGATCCTTTACTCCACAGTCCTCTATCAGGGGTTAGGGAGGAAAGAGTCGCTGTTGCCATGTGCTCTGCCCTTTTTCCCTCATTTAGGTCACAATGGTGGGTGTTCTGCTCTCTGCTCCTCCATGATAGGTAAGTCTGCTTGGGCAGGAATTCTCCTCCCTGAGCTGGAGATGTACACAGTTTAATTTATGGATGAATTGTTGGGTAAATTTATGGGTGAACTGGCTACTAGTCCAAGTTGCATTCTCCAACCCAGCTCAACCAGCAAACAAGCCAATATTGATCTCTTATCTGAAACCTGGGTCTATTTCTCCACTGAATCCAAACTTGGAGGAGAGGGGGTAAGATTTACTGGGGGAAGCGCCAGAGTAGCCACTGAGGCTGTTATCCATTCCACCCTGCACCACCACGTAGCAGCAGTGATACTGGGGACTGACTCTAGATCCACGCACAGGGGGGATGTTTGCTGGGGTTCCAGGAAAAGAGTCACTGCTTTGAAGAGAGAACCACAGGAAGAGAGAGACTTGGTTACCTCAAGTAAACATCATAGGCCACAAGAGGAATGAGCCTTAAGACTGGGGAAAGCGGAGCAGAGAATGCAAAGAACCTGGGTCCCTGAAGGCACTGTTGAGTTAACCAATCAGGACGCCACCTCACCTCTGGACTTTCAGTGATGTAGGCTGGAAAATATTCTTGTTCAAGCTGATTTGAGTTGGATTTTCTACTACTTCCACCCAAAACATCCCAAATGATATATAACTAACGTGTGGATTATTGTGTGCTTAAGAAGAACCAAATATACAATGTACATGGAAATTAATGACCTTATAAAACAGTGTCCAACACACAACAATTCAGGCGGCCCATCCTTACTCTCTGAGCTCACCAGTTTAAGGGAAAACACATATTCACTGTTAGCTCCAGAACTAACACATGCTCCTTGAAACCAAATCAGAAGATTCTAGAAAAGAAAGGAAGAACTTGAACAGTGCGTTTACAAACAGAAACTAATTTCTTTAAAGGCTGCTGCCTTATTTTCTTGAAGCTCAGAACATGTACAAAACAGCAATACCCCTTTGGCTCCAGCAATAACGCATTTCTGACAAACCACACTCATCACCATCCACTTTTCTGCCACTATTTTGCAAATGGGCACCTTCTCCAACCCATGGTCAGGAATGGAGCTTCCATGCATGCCCTAACTTAAAAGCCTTCCAATGTCTGTGTATGAAGGGAGAAGGGAGTAGGTGGCAGGACAGAGGTACAAAAAGATATTCTCTGCTTTGATTCTAGGAAAAGATGGTCCTAGATCCATAACTAGCAATTTTGGTGCTTGGGGTATAAAAGGGACCCTCAGGAGCCTGAATATTGTGCATAAAATCTTGCAAAGACTGCAGGAAAATGAGGTCAAATATGGGCAATTACCAAGACTAATGTGTAAGATTTTGCCAACACCTTCATTAAGCCATGAACTTTTCAGTGGAATATGTACATACTTGCTAAAGAAAAAAGTATGTATGTGCTTGTTGCTTGCTCTTGAACAAATGGACAAAGGATATTCATGCTATTCCCATGGCTAAGGTTTGTTTTCATTGTGCTTTTGCTCCTTAACAAAACTTGTGTTATATAAAAACATCCTCTATGGGATTACACCAAGAGGCCAGGTCAGTTGTAGAGAAAATGTCTTCTGCCACCACATTTGCTGTCCTACCAGATGAGTGACCAAACGAAGCCAGGCCTCCTGGACAGCTTGCCTAGAGCCACAGTGTACAAAACCTCACCAAGACCCCTACCTTGGGGCCACCTGGAATCTCACAGGGTGTGAAAATAAAATATATGGCTCCACTCAAACTCACCCTGTCTTTCTCCACTCTTGATCTCTACAATGATTAAATCCATTTGGAATAGATGGCCTGATAGTAAAGGAGATGGTTTTTTGCTTTTCTCTAAGCATGAAAGGCTACAATTCATGATGTGACTCAGGAAGGGGTGTCACTAGTGATGAATGCCACTGAGTAGCTTCCTACTTTAAATACTTAGACCTGCTAACCAAGGGCATGGCTTAGTCACTTCTACACTGTAAGGGAGGGCGTGAACTGTCAACATGTAATGACATATTCTCTTAAAATAATTATTTAGCATGTCTGTGCCCTCTAAACTTCAGTGCCCTGGGACAAAACCCAAGTCACTTGGCTCAGGCTATGGCTCTGGGTGGCTCCTGAATACATGGCGCCGGCAGGTTGAACCTGCATGGAGGTGGCATTCTTTGGGGTATAGTTTTAAACCTGTACTTCCTGGGTTGTACTGTCAGTATTGGTTTATGCATCTGTCATCTCCAATAGCCTATGAGACTGTGTAGCCAAGAGCCTGCCCAGAGCTAAGCCAAGGCTTATACCAACCTCAAAACATGACTGATGAAGGAAGGGAGGGAGAGAGAAAGAGGAAGAGGAAGGATGGTCAGCTAGTCAATTGACCAGTTTTGTCGCTCCATCTCCCAAAACAGACCCACTCAAGGCAGGGCCATGTTGTCCCTGGAGGCTCTGTCCCAGAACTTACCTCCAAACACATGGATGTTCTCCTTCAGCACTGTTGTCATCTGGAGCTCCTGAATCTTCGTGCAGTGACCCTTGGGCAGCAGAACGATGATGTCCACATTCTTTGCCCCTTGAACACTCTCAATGGCAGCACTCCCTGTGTCTCCAGAAGTTCCTGAATGGGAAGAAAGAAGAACCCTTTCCTTTAGAACAAGGGAGATGGAAAAGGAAAGTAATGGCCCCTCAAGCATTGTTGCCAAATGAGGCAATGTCTACTTTCAAACACTTGGAGGGTAGGAACCTAGTACTTAATCTGAGGTCCATGAACCTCCAAGAGACCCATGAATAGAATTCAGAGCATCTGTGTACTTGGTACCACATAATTTTATGTATTTTATATATTTAAAAATATTATTCTGAGAAGGTTCCATGGCCTCCACCAGACTGTCAGAGGGGTCCATGGCACAAGAAAAGGTTAAGAACCCTGCTCTAGAAGAAGCAGTAACACACTCTCTGAGAAACATCAATGGAGGACATCCTGTAGGTGGACACTGGGACAATATGGGGCCCCAGAGCTCACGCCCACAACACACACCTACAACCACGGTGACATGCTTTCCCCTCTTCTCCAGGAAGTACTGCAGGAACTGTGCCGTGCAGCTCAGGGACAGGTCCTTAAACGCATATGTGACCCCATGCCACAGCTCCAACACGTTCAGCCCGTTCCTCAACCTGGACAGATGGACCACCTCTCTGTGGCGGAATCTGCTGAAGGCGTGGTCAATCAGATCTGCGAGGGGAGGGGGTGGGACAGTGGGCGAAGGGCATTATATTTTCCCCAGAGTTCTCTCTCAGTCTCTTTACACTTTTGAATTTCACGTCTCTACCTCCAACTACCAGATAAAAAGACCAGAAAATTTTATCCTAAGTGACACATGTATGAATGTAATTGTATAATCCTAGAAATAAGTCTGCAAAGACATGCATCAAACTGTTCATAGAGTCCTCATAGTGATTCCACCAGAGAGAAGAATTGGTGCTGCAAGATTTTCACTTGATAAACCTCATCATTTGGATATCTCATGAGCAGGTGTTCCAATGGAGGTTCAGTTAAAGTTATGTGACAAACAGAGCAATGTCTCATCTCTTCTAATTTTCCTTCCTGAAGACACAATGCTGTTTTGGTCTGATTGCTTTTTTGCATCGCCCAATCTCACATCTGTGATCCCAGAACCTTGGGATGGTTTACATACAATCCTACCCAAGGCAGGGCAGTCTAGAGCAGGGCTTCTCCAACTTTAACTGGCAAACCAGTTACCTGGGATCTTAAAGTGCAGACTGTGGTTCAGTAGGTCTGAGGCAGTCTGAGAATTTGAGTAAGTGCCCACATAATGCCATCAGTGCCGGTCATTGGACCACATTTTGAGTGGTCTTCTTCCCCTTCCCAGCCCCGAACTCTCACCATTACATTATGGATTATATCATATATTTGGTCCATGGACCAGCAGCACCAGTATCATCTGGACACTTGATAGGAATGCAGAATTCTCAGGCCCACTCCAGGCCTAGTGAATCAGAATCTGCATCTTAACGAGATCCCCAGGGGGAATCTACAGGCACATTACAGTTTGAGACAAGCTGGTCCAGGACACTCTCAAAGTCCCTCCTGGAATTACCATTCAAGGAAATAAAACAGCAATCTGAGGGTTTGGGTGCTTAATATGCAGGAAGAAAAATCCCAACATTCAAGCTGCTAGTCTTGAAAAACTGTTTTAAAAATAAACTAAAGGAGAAAAGTTCTCCGCAGATCATTTCGGTATTCATCTCGCTGGAGGTGGGAGCTGGAATGGATGAACTCTTTGGAGAGATTTCCGATTCTGGAATTCCAGAGTCTGGAAAAAAACCCTAAAGTTTGGGAAATGTGACTAAAGATGTCCTAGGGATTGAGTGATGAATTTGCAACTCTGTGGGGGGCTGGCTGGCAGGGGTGGGGGATGGAAGTGGGGGGGAGGGTGCTCACCATTTAAGTCATCTCTTGGAATGAGCTCAGGGCCAATGAAGAGGGCGCACAGCTCCTTCACCAGGCTAGGGTAGGAGAGTGCACTCCACTGACGCAGGGTCTCTCTGCCCAGCTGTGGGAGCTCCTCCGGCATGAAGAGGCCCCCGTCGGGTGCATAGCCAGAGAATAGGGCCCCCTCAAAGTCAACCCGTGGGGTCATCCCTCGAGTACTGATGTACCACATGATCCTGGAGGCCTGCAGAGGGGACAGTCCCAGAGGCACCTGGTCTCAAGCTCCAGCACCCTATGGGCAAAGTTGATGTATGCACAACTCCCTCAGCTAGCTCTTGAACCATCACTCACTGGGGTAAGTGTCCCAGACTGGGAGCCCTGCCTCAAGTCTCATGCCAGCTTTATCTGGGACTCTGCAAATCATGATCCCTTCAATCAACATTCCACGCACCTATTACCTTGGGAGAGGGGCTACCAGAGCAAGCCAGGAAAGGAGAAAGCTTGGTCCTCACTGGTGAGAAAGAAGGCCTGGTGTGGAGAAAGATAATAGCAATAATAGGAAACTGCCATTTTGATAGCCCTCTTAATAAGGAGTGGACTGTCACACTTGGTCATACACGCTTTTGAGAGATGTTTGGGTCTACTTCTGCTCAAAAAATAACCACCTTCAAAGATTATTTAGCAATGTTGCCTATAACCTAGTGGTTCTCAACTCTGGTAGTTTATTAGACTCGACTTGGGAGCTTTAAAAAAATACTCCTACCTGGGACCCTACCTGGGTCAATTAAATCAGAATCTCGAAATAAGAGCTCCTCGTGTGAGTCTAATGTGCAGCCAGGGGTAAGAATAGGGTCACCAACTCATCCCAGTTTCCCTGGACTTTCCTAGTTTTAAAATTATAAGTCCCATGTCCCAGGTAACTCCTCAGTCCCAGGCAAACTAAGACAGTTGGTCATCCCAGTGAAAACCAGTGCCCTACCTTCAGCCTAATCCTAGAAGAATAGTTAGAAGTGCTGACACACTGCACTTAATACTGTCTAGACCTGGCTAATTGGCCCTGTGTGGAGTCAGAGCTCTGTGATGGGGGTGGGGGAGGTGTCCCAGGGCATCCCAAGCCTAACTTTGGTCACACTTCCACAACAGTTAGCTTCCCAGGAGCCAGGTGCATGTCAAGGAGCTGGGCTTGAGTTCTGAACACCTTTCTCTGGATCATGGCTGTGAACTCAGGGGCTCTGATTTTAAAGCACCCTTGGGATGAATTTGACTAGACATAGCTCTCAGACCCAGCTTGGACTTGTTTCTGTGCCAGGGCCGGAGGAGACCTCCTGCCCCCTGGGGGCAAAGCCACATGAAGCTTTCCACTTATAAGAAAGGGTATGAGCTAGCCTTGACCTGGAGGAATTATGATTTCCTAGACTGTGGCTCTAACACCTCTGAACCCATTGCAAGTCCCACGTGGGCTGCCGCGTGCCACTCCCAGGCCTACAAATACAAGTGTGCCCCACTTAGAGACAGTGAAACAAGTTGATAACAGCAACTCCATTTTGTTCCCTGGACCCCATCTTGTTAAAAATATGAAACTGTGCTGACCTTGCTGACTTGCCAAAAGGGAGTTATTGCTGAGAAAGGATTTTCTGAAGGATTGTGCAAAAATACACTTTTTCTGGTCGCAATAAGATATCCTTGAGTAAGCCAAGGAACTGTAACATAAATTGACCCTCCCTAACAACCAACCAAGGTAACTGTTCTGGACTCTCCTTTTTGCTAATAAAAACTCTTGACTTTTACTCTTCAGGAGGACACTTTTCTGGCTGCTGCCGGAACCTGTGTTCCCCGAATTGCAATTCTAAGAACCCAAACAAACACTCTCCTTTTGCTTTGCAATTGCCTCTTTTTCCTAAGTTGACAACAGAGACAGGTTGATCATCCAAATCATGAATCTTTTGAAAGTGAAAGTGGATACTATGGATAGGTATGCTGGGACAATGGGTAAAGCCAGAACTGTCTTAGGCAACCTGGGACATATGGTCACCCTGGATGGGGTGCGTGTCAAAGAAATGAAATCGGGGTAACTTCAAAAGCCAACTGCAGCCGGTAAGCAAAGCAGGCCCAGTGTTTCACAAAACAGAACCAGGGTAGGGGGCGGTGGCTAGCAGTGCCTTCAATAAGGGGAGGAACTTCTGTAACTGTGGCAAGGGTTAGAGCCAATGCAAACTGCCCAAGACCCTGGAGTAACAGGAGGGAGATCCTGCCTGGCCACTTCATAGGACCAGACCAAAGGACAGGCAACAATTTAGCAGCCTAAAGCTGCTGCAGCAGCCATGAGGGCAGAGGCAGGGGCGGGCAGGGACATAAGGAACAGCAAAAGAAAACATCTGCAGAATGCCCTTCCCTGGGTGGGGTGGACCACATCAGACCTGGGCACTGGGCTCTGTTCTGGGCGCCCCACTTTAAGAAGGACGTGGGCAAACTGGCCAGGAACAAAGGAGAGGGGCTGACACTGGGCTCTGCTCACTTCAGTGTAGGGAACAGCACTGATCACACAGGCGGCTGTCTGCACAGGGGAAGGACGGCTCCTGTTCTGTCCAGTGACCCCAAGGGGCTGAATTCTCAGGCCAATATGGGCAGAGCTCCAGAGAATAACCATCACTGGGTTCAGTGTAAGGTAAACCAAATAGAGAAGCCTAAAAGCAGAAGCAGCCGCCCCAGAAGGCGGTGAAGTTGAGGAAGAAAATCAAGCACTTTTGCTGGACCATTGTACGGGGCTCCAAGCATCGGATGGGAACTGGACTGAGTGATCTCTGGTGTATAAGGTTTTATAAATTTCCCTTGTGACTCCTTTGGACCCTATTCCAGAGTAGAGAAGGTCACAAAAACTCTGACCAATAACTTGGATAAATAACAAGGGAAACAGGAGACGGCCCCAAGGTAGGAAAACATTTCAGAAAGCGCTCCTCCGTGTGGCTCAGGGAGGTGAAGAGATTTTCTGAGAAGGGGTGGAGCAGGGCGGAGACTTGGACCCCAGAGGCTAAACCCCCGCCGCTGATCGTTGATCACAGACTCCGTCCCTCCGGGTGGAGGCCCGCAGGCGCCGGCCTCTCTAAGGTCACTGGGCACCAGTCCTCCGCTAGCCAGAACCTGAGCCAAGAAGGTTTTGAACAGTTCTGCAGGATAAGGCTTCACTCCCAGCCTCTGAAAACACCGCAGACGTCTCAGTTTGGGGGCTCTCCGAGAGCTGCAGATAACCCTGCAGAAGGTGCAAAGCATCGGAAAACTTCAACCCTCCCAGGTTCCTCCAAGTCCGAGCGCCCGAACTACAGGTTACAGAAAGGGGGCAAAGAGGCCGACAGTGCCACGCTGAAGCCAGAGTTGAGCGAAACCACGAGAAGGTCAAGAGCCCAGAGATACCGCTACCGATTACCCCGGGGAGGGCGCCGCGATCGCCGGGAGGGGACCCAGGGAGGGGACCCGGGACCCGAGCGCACCCGCGGGAAGGCTCGGCCGCTAGGGCGCCCGCTCGCTTGGGGCGGTCACCGCGGCGACCAGGCAGCGTAACCCCAGCCCCCACCCCGGGATCGGCTGGCCTCGGAGGGGCCGCCCTCCGGGCGCAGTTACCGGATCCGGTGCGCCGGCGGCTGCGGGGCGCGCGGCGGGGCTGCCCGGCTCCGGACCTGCGCGCTGCGCTCGGAGGGCGGGGTTCAGGCTTCCGGTTGGAGAAGGAGAAGGGCTCCGCCGCAGTGAGGCCGAGGGCGGAAGCAAGCGGCCTGGGAAGAGGTGGAGGAGGGAGCGAAAGGGGACGGTAATGAGAGAGAAACCAATTATTCCTCACGTTGCCTGTTTTTAAGGCACTTTGCTAAGCGCTTTATTCGCAGTCTCTTAATCTTCATTGCAGCCCTGGAAGTACCATGTAACCTTATTTTTCAGAGTAGAAAACTGAGCAAGGTGGAAAGAAGAAAGGGCTTCATGCTTCTCATCTGCAAAATCAGATGGCTGGACAGACTCCTTGTTTCTCAAACTAGGGCCAGTACGTCAGGAGTTCAGAATACACGGGATACATGACATCGTTTTAGCTCAAAAATTCTTTGTAGAAAAACATTTTTTATTAAGCATAGATCTGTTCTAAGATCAAATGTCTCCCCAATTTATATTAAAGAAAAATGCAAGACACTTGAAAAAATGTCCTCCAGATATGGCCAAATGCCCCCGGATTCACATTCATCCTCCTGGGTCCCACCCCACTTAGGTGGTGAAGTTTGAGGAGCAGGACTGGACAGACGCCCGGCTAAGGTTTAATTGGGGCCTCTAGGCTGGGTCTCATGGGGACCAAGGGCATGGACAGCTGCCCTCTGGTGTTGCAGTTTCTTCTCCTTTCTTCCTCCTATTTATGACATTCTCCTAAACCTATGGTCTCTGCTTCCTCAAGTTCCCTGCTCTCCAAACTCTGACCTACACATGGTGCCCATTTGACATATCCACACAAGTCCTTGCACCTGCCATTGACTGGCTCCAGTCTGGGTAGGTCTCAGATTCTGGAAAAAGAGAGTCTAACCGGTCACCATTCAGCTAATGGATTGTTGTCATGGAGTTCACACAAAGGCCAGGGGAGCCATTCCCAGAGAGAGATGTAGTTCAGGCAGGGACCCTCAAAGAGTTTCCATCCCCTGCATCAAGTATACTTAATCACTCAAAGGCCAGGGAAACTGAAGCCTGTGGCAAATTGCCGTAAGATGCACCAGTGTTTGTTACAGTGCTCACAACCAACCAGGATGGAATCTCAAAAACCAAACAAGGACAAAAGCACCTTCCACAGAGTTCTCGCACCGGGCCTCTTGCCAGACTCACGGAGGCCTGCAGGACTTCTTCAGGATTCTGTGAGCAGGAGTGAAGCCAGAAGCTCTTCTGTCAATTATATTCTGACTCCTTCAGAAAGGAGAGGAGCAAAATGCTCAGGGAGCAAGAAGTTTCATTCATTAGGACTCCCCGCCCGGGACATTTGGAACAAGGCAGCTACCGAAAATGAACATTTCTGCATGGCCTCTAAGGAAGGCAGAATTCTGAGTGCTGAGCAGGAGCAGTGGGAATGTGAGGTTCTCTAAGATTTCTACACTAGATCAACAGTTTGTTTAAGATTAAAAATTGCTTTTATTTTATTTTTGCTTTTCGACCTTATGGATTAGAGTGCTTAGCTGTCTCTGGCTTTGAAGCTGATGATCTGCAAACCAGAGCTGAGGCAGAGCCCCAGGGTCCCTGCAGTGCTGTTTCTTCCTTGTGTCCCTTCAAAGCCTTTTAAGGGAGGCATCTACAAGACTGTGCACACAGAGGTTACCGTGGCCTCCATGCGCTGGGATGGAGGAGTTAGGGACCAGAGCCCTCCTAAAGATTAGAAAGCACACAGGGCCTGGACTGCTGGAGGAGAGAGTGACCTGCCGGAAGCTCTCCAGCCATTTGTGCAGGACATATGCCACATTCAAGCTTTTTCTAGAGCCCAAGCTGGGCAAGGACAGCAAGGCAGAGGGGAGAGAAGATGGCATTCAGAGTCGGGACACGCCTGTTGTCTCTGAGCATTTTTTCCCTCCTAAATTGGTGATCTATCATTTCACTTAATGTGTGTGGTGGTCGTCCGAGGAGATGGTAATGTTTAAGCTCAAGTTCTCGGAATCACCCTCAAATCTCTCTGAGTTCCTGACTGTGACCAAGGGTTCCAAATAGTCTCAAATTATCAAGCAAAAACTGACTGGCATCATTTCAACTGCCTTTTTTATAGAAATGGACAAGGTGATCCTAAAATTTATATGGAAATGCAAGGGACCCAGAATAGCCCAAACGATCTTGTAAAAGAAGAACAAAGTTGGAAGACTTACACTTCCTGAGTTTAAAACTTAGTACAAAGCTATAGTAATCAAGACAATGTGGTCCTGGCATAAGGATAGACATACGGATTAATGGAACAGAATTGAGAGTCCGGAAATAAACTCATACACATCGACTCAACTGATTTTTAACAACAGTGCCAAGACCATTCAGTGGGGAAAAAATAGTCTTTCCACAAATAATGATGGGACAACTGGACGTCCACATGCAAATGAGTGAGTTTGGACCCCTATTTCACATCATGCACAAAAATTAGCTCAAAATGGATCAAAGACTTAAATCTAAGAACTAAAACTATAAAAATCTTCGAAGAAAACGTGGCCGTAAATCTTTGTGACCATGGATTAGGCAACAGTTTCTTAGATAAGACAACAAGATCACATGCAACTAAAGAAAGATAGACAAATTGGACTTCATAACAATTAAAAATTTTATGCAGCAAAAGACACTATTAAGAAAGTGAAAAGACAACCTACAGAATGGAGGAAAACATTTGCAAATCATATATTTGTTAATGGTCAATTATCCAGAATATATAATAAAAAGACAACTAATTTAAAAGTGGGCAAAGGATTTAAGTAGACATTTCTCCAAAGATATACAAATGGCCTATAAACACACAAAAAGATGCTCAACAGCATTAATCGTTAGGGAAATATATCAAAACTATAGTGAGATGCCACTTCACACCCACCAGGATGGCTAGAATCACAGACTGTGTTGGTGGTGACGTGGAGTAATTAGAGTCCTTGTACACACACCAAAACCTATTGCTGGTAGGAATGTAAACTGATGCAGCCACTTTGGAAAACAGTTTGGCAGTCCCTTAAAATGTTAAGCGTAGGGTTATCAGATGACCCTGCAATTCCATTCCTAGGTGCATACCCAAGAGAATTGAAAGCATATCTTCATACAAAATCTTGTACATGAATGTTCACTGCAGCATTATTCATAATAGCCCAAAAATGGAGACAACCCAAATGTCCATTAACTGATGGATGGATAAACAAAATGTAGTATATCCATACAACAGAATATTATTTAACCATAAAAGGAAAGAAGCACCAATACATGCTGTGACATGGATGACCCTTGAAAACATTATGCTAAGTGAAAGAAGCCAGACACAAAAGCCCGCATATTTTATGATGCTATATATATATGACATGTTCAGAATAGGCAAATCCATAGAGACAGAGAGTAGATTTAGTGGTTGCAAGGGGATGGATGAAAGAGAAATAATGAGTGACTGCAAATGACGGGGTTGCTTTGGTGGGGGTGATTAAAATGTTCTGGAATTAGTGGTGATGGTTGCACAAATTTGCGAATATACTAAATACCATTGAACTGTACACTTTAAAGGGGGAGTTTTATGCTATGCAAATTATGTTGTAATAAAAACAATTGCAAAAAATTTTAAAACTGATTGGCTAGGACTCAGGGCCCATTATCCAAAAGAGCTGCCCAGAGAGGAAAGCCTTGAAGGCCTGAAGGAGCGGACTGAGTCCTGGAAAGGGGGATGCTGCTCCCCCTGGGAGTACAGAACAATCAGAGAATGGTTTAGATTCAGCCACCATCTAATTCATCAGGAAACAACTTTAGAAGTCATTTATAAAAATTCAGAAAAGAACAATCAAGCATCTTCCATTGCTGGCAGCTTCTTATATATATTAATTATGCCCTCTTTCCTATTGTTCCAAATAAATTCTTCCATTGCTGCATTTATTTGAAATGGCAGTAAATGCTGCATGATTAATACAAATCGGTTGCCTTTTAACATTCTGAGATCTGGTCTCTACCTTTAGGGAGATACTATCTCCAATTTCTGATAACTTTTTGGAAACCTGCAGAATATATTTGAGAAGGGGACAAATAGTTCTGTTGTTTTTGTTACTTCAACTCCTGCTCTTTTCCACCTGAACAGAGCGGGCATTTATGAGATGTTTTTTGCAAAGACCCGATGCAGGTTTCTCAGTCATGTCTTCTTCCTTCCCCTGGTCCTTGCTAAGCATTGCTCTGTGTGCGTGAAAGCATCTGTGCCAAGTTCAAAGGTACTTTTGTTCATGCAAATAGGAAACATGTCTGCCCAACTATCTCCCCTAGTCTCAGGTTCTGTTACTCAAGACGGTTGCCCAGACTGACCCTGTATGTTCTTCACGTTTCCACGAAGTGGTGATGATTATAAATTGCTTGTATTGCATGGCATCATGGGTACTGTTGGCTGTCAGGACTTGAGGTCTTGTGCCAGCCTTACGTGGATTTGGACGCATCATGTCACTGGAGGAGGCTTTTCTTTGTTCTGGGAGGTGATGTGGCTCCATGCTGCCGGACAGGTGCTGGACCTGCCCTTTGCTCTTCCACTCTCTCAGCTGGGACTCACGTTTACTAAGAATCTTCACATATATGATCACATTTTTGCTGCCAGTCACCGTGTCAGGGGGGACTTTTTAATCATCATTTCAATTTTCAGGAGCTGAGACTTGGCAAGATCATGACCTTTCGAGGGGCACGACATTAGTAAACAGCACAGCAGGGATTCAAATCCAGGTCTCCCAATTCTGTATCCAATTTTCTTTCCTGCCATAACTGTAAGATGTTTGGAACTTAGAAAATACTTTTCCATTGACAAGAAATGGTGAAAGCCTGGGCAAATGGCAATGTAAGAGCGGGATTACAAACATCGTGGGACAGACCGCTATTAAATGCTTGACCAATCCATTCTCACCTTATTTCTTGGTCCCGAACTCTAATTTAGCCTGCAGGGGCAAGGTGTGCAGCTAGAAAACTCTCATGGACCCTCAAACTTTTTTGCCTTTAGGGGTGGCCAAGGGAACAATTTCTGGCCAATAAGATATAATCCAAAGATTCTGGGAAAGGTTCCAAGACAGCTTTTATAAGGAATAGACTCAGCCAGTGGACTCAGATTAGTTGCCTGGTGTGAAGTCTGAAATTGTGAAGGGTCCAAGATGTTACCCTACTTGTAAGCTAACAAGCCTGCCACAGTTTATATTTGTATTGACTGACAGGAGACAGGAGGTTTTCTGGATCAGAGAAACAGTTGATTACTTATAGCAAAAGCAGCCAGAGCAGCTTCTTAGCACCAGTTCCCAAATCCCCAGTCCTCGGGGGAGGGAGCAATGAGAACCAGATGTTGCCTGCTCTTACTGCGGAGGTGTGACCTTGGACGAGGCTGATACAGTGTCTTCAGCTGATACAACCCCCAAAGGAGGCTAAGGGCTGAAGGCCTTCTCCCAGCAGTTCCCAGCAGCTGGGGAATAAGCTCCTTCTTCCTGAAGGAGGATCTGGGCAGAGCGTCACAACATCCACCGCATTTAGAAAATGATTTAAGAGGAGTAGATGTCTCATTCTCTTGGAGCTGACGTTATTTAAATGATGGATATTTACTCTGCTGTTCACTCATTTTTATTCCATAAATTATACATAATTTATATACAATTATATATAATGTATATATGATGTATAACTAAATATATTCCATACATATTGTGCACCTAAAAAGTACCAGGCACTGGGCCAGGCTCTAGACGTGAAACAGGACCTCTGCCCTCCAGGATCCCATAGTCTGGGAGGCAGAGGGAGAGGGACAGACAGACAGACACGTACAGTGCAACTGAGAAGTGATCTAAGGGAAGCCAGCACAGACCCAGCTCAGCACAGAGAGCTGGGGATCAGCAGACATAGCTAAGCCTTCAGGGAGGAGGTGGCCCCTGGTCCAAACTTGGTGCATCGTGCTTGCAGCTATAGGTCGAACAGAAGAGGGCTTCTTTTTACCCGCTCACACCAGGCAGAAATTTGGCTCATACAGAGCGTTTGGCTCCTACTTGGTCCCAACACCCTGAGTTTCAACTCTTCGATTCCTCCTTCTGGCATATACCAAGGTGTTTACATTCACTGCCACTAGATGGCAGTATTTGGCCAAAAGTGCTGGCTACAGCTGCTTTATTGCCAAGTCAGCCCCAGTCCCGGTTTTGGTTTATCCTGGGGCGGGAGTGAGGGTGGCCGCGGGGGTGGCGATGACAGGAGGGATTTCTGGGAATAGCAATAGGATTTTCAATTTTTTTTTAATTTTACTTTAATTCTTCAAATTGCGTATGGCATATATATTCATGTGCCCAAAAGGATTTAAAAAACAAGCAAATACTTGTATTGCTCTCCATGGTAGATTGGAAATTACCTCCCAATGTTTTCCTAGAAAATTGGTAAAACTGGAATTTTGTCGTGGGAATTATCTTTTATTTTTTTATCTTTTATTTTTTGGTGAGGAAGAGTGGCCCTGAGGTAACATCTGTTGTCAATCTTCCTCTTTTTGCTGAGAAAGATTGGCCCTGAGCAAACATCTGTGCCCTTCTACCTCTATTTTATGTGGGTGCCTACCACAGCATGGCTTGATAAGTGGTGTGTAGGTTCGTGCCCAGGATCCAAACCTGTGAACCCCGGGCCACTGAAGTGGAACGCGCAAATTTAATCACTGTGCCACTGGGCTGGCCCTGTTGGAATTATCTTTTCTTACTGTGTCCCCCTACCTCCTGGCTAGGTACCAGGTGTATTGGTGATGTTATGCTTAATTGTTTTCATGATTTCCAGTTGGCTCCATCTTCCATCACTTTTGCCTGTTCCCCCAGCTTCTCTGTAAAGCAGCAAGCGTCTAAAATGTCTACATGTTAGAATCAGAAGGTAAATTGGACCTTCCCCCATATTTTACAGATGCAAAAAGCAGAGTTGGGAGTCTCATCTCCAAGATCACCTGGCTCCTTTCCCAGTAATCTCCTTTTGATGAGATTACAATTCTCATTTCTTATTAACCAAGATAGTACTATCTCTGTTCTTCATAACTTTAGGGAAATTATACTTTAAAGAATATCAGTGGATCTTTTGTAAGACAAAGTTATTCATTCAACAAACATGTATTAAGCATTTGCTAGGTGCAAAGCACTGTGTTAGGGTGGAGAGTCAAAGCTGAATATGGTGGTCTCAGCCTCGCAGACACTTACAGTCAAGTGGGGGAAGCAGAGGATGTTACACAATGGCGTGCCTGGATAGGATTGACCTTTTTAAGAAGTGAACGCAAATGAAAGAACAACAGATGAAAATTACAGACTGTTCCATTAACTTCTCACAAGTTGGGGGGATGGTATGAAGGAAAAGAGTGCAAGTAAAGGAATGCAGCAGACACTGGGGTCGAGGAGAGGGGCAGCAGAGAATCAGCAGGCTGGCATTACAGGTCAGGAGAATGCAAAAATCCCCTCTCTCACGCACACGTCCCTAGAGAGAAGGTTCATGAGGGATTCTGAGGTTTCCTGTGGGCTCAGAGCAGCTGCGGAAGGCAGCTGGGAACGTGGACATGGACCAGCTCTCCAGTGCCCCCAGGTGAGGAGAGGTTGGACTTGCTGTGGCAGGTGAAATGGGGTACATCAATTGTACCTCTGGAGCATTCCCTGACTACAGAGATGGCACAGGTGTGCCCAGCTGGGCACCTGAAAACCACCAAATAAGTCCCACGATCCTAATCTTCCTGATAATATATCACCTGATAATATATCAGCTGATGATATCTGAAGCTTAAAAAGCAATGAGGAGAGGAAAGGAGGAAGAAAAGAGAAGGTAAGATCATAAAAATGTGTTATTTAGAAATGTGGAGAAAAGTACCAGAAAAAAAATAGCTAAAAGAATTGAAAGTGGTTGCAATTGTTTCATTACTTTACCTTTTTTGAGTGTTTTTTAATTCTGGGAAGGGTCCCAGATTCTTAAACTTGGCATGCCCAAGAACCCTAGGGGAGCGCGCTAAACACCTGGGCCCCCCGCTCTCACAAGTTCTGAATTTAGCAGGTCTGTGATGGGCCCAGACATCTGAATGTTTAACCTCATACAGGAGCTTGGTGGACTACTTTGGGGACTTCTGCTCTAGATTCCAAGCACAGCTAGAGAGTGGGATGGAGCCAACCCCCAAGTTCTGTTCAAGTTCCACTCCTTCCTAGCTGTGGGCCTTTGAGCCAATCACTTCACTTCTCTTTCCTCATGTTAACAAGAGATCACATTAGGTTGGAGCTTCTTGAACTCTTTGGGAGGTGAAGGTTGAGACTCTAAGGAAAGCCTTATCAGAAAAATGCAATATGATACTTTCCACAAAATTTTAGAGCATTCGTGGACCCTTCAGGGTCCCATAGATTCTTGGTTGCAATCTCTTGGAATGAATGGTCTCAAAGAATACGTCCCTGTCAGCTCTGTTGTTCAAGGCTGATCTGGCTTCTGGATGCTGTGGGCAGGCTGGTTGGGGAGAGAGGGAGGAGTCAATCTGGAATTCCAGCCTGTGTGTGGTCTCCTGGCACTCATTGAACAGCCACTTCATACTGCTTTTTATGAGACCGAAGAGCTGGTCACTAATTTGGCAGATACAAACAGGAGACAAATCTCCCCAACCTTGGCCAAGATGCTAGTAGCTAAGCCTGAGAGACCAAGAACATCTAGGACTATAAGAAACTAGAACCTCTCAAAAGAGTTGCATTTAATCAGATACTGAGTATTGTGAAAGATAACCATTGTCAGCCTGGGGAAGTGGCCCCAGCTCTACCCTTCTCCTTTATCTCCTACAAAGAATGGCCTTTCTAGATAAGTAATGATTTTGATAATGGCTGTGGTGCAATGGGCAGGGGAATCTGTGCAGTTGTGAGGTCCAAAGGTCTTTAACCGCCTTTGTCAAGCCTGAGAAGACCTTTCATCCAGAAGGGAGACAGGGTGCAGCTCTGCCCATTATCTAGGGCCATGGGAGGCCTCTGGATTGAGTGCTGAGTTCAGACCATCTTCAGCCTAATCAAAGGACCCATTGGCTCCTGCTGCTACCCTATAATCTCAATGAGATTAATTGAATCTTTCACTCATGGCCAGCTGGTCAATGGTCACAGGGCCAAGTTCTTAGGTAGAAAGAGCAAACTCAGGGCCACTGAAGCTGTGAGCTACCCACTGGGACATGTGTGCTGGCACAGGGCTCCTGACCATAGTCCATTCTTCCTCCCAGCCCAGAGGGAGAAGCTGCAGGTAGAAGGAGAGTGGGTCCATGGAGGACACATCAGAGGGCTTACCTTCCCAAGATATTTATTTCCCTCATCAGCCTGCTGTCCTTGTCTTCTCATTCCCGGCCTGAAAATCCCACTATTGCATGTTGACTGGGAGAGGTAACAAACCAGAGTAAGGCGACCAACTGTTCTGTCTGAGATTGTGCTTTTCCTGTTTTTGTTTGTTTGGGGGGGTTATATACAGTGTGACATGATAGTCTATGGTATGTGTTATTATTATTGTTATATTTTGACATCTTTGTAACCCAAATTCTTTTGAAAATGTTATTGGTTTATGAAATGCAAAAATTGGGGACCCTGAGCCATAAAGCAGGATTGCTAAAATACCCCTCTTCACTGCCCACTACCCAAGACCTCTTATCCCACTAGTCTTCTTTTATCACTTCATCTGGTTGACACTGAAAACCATAAAACAATGAGAATAGACAACATATCCCCAGAGTTTTAAGCCCCAGATCTAGATAAATATAATTCACAGATCCACCTCTACTCAACTCAGAAAGTAGATACCCTCCATAATGAAAGTCAAAGTGTATCCAATAGCCATCATGACCCGACCCAAGTCTGCTTTCCCAATCTCACTTCTCACCACTCCCATCCTTCCCTCAAACAGTCATTGCTCTAGTCACATTGACTATTTGCTTTCACACCTCTCTGCTCTACATATGCCTTTCCTTCTGCCTTTGATCAGACTGTTGAACTCCTACTCATCACCTTGACTGCCTCTGTGAAGTTCTCCCTGACTTTTCCCTATACCCTTTCCTTCAAGCAAATCATATGCCCTTTATCTCTGTGTCTATATCTTTTGTTCAGCATGTAACACTGCATTTGGAACAGCTGACTTGCTTTTCTGCTTTCCCTACTAAGCTGTGAACTCTTCCTCAAAGACTTTACCACCCACATCTTTCTATGCCCAGCACCTAAAATAAAAGATTTGGTGTACGTTTGTGCTAAGGAGATTCACTGAACTCAAAGGAAATGGACTGAAGCAAGTTAAGTTTATTGGTTAAAATTTACATCGACCATCATACTTAAAAACTTAAGAAAACTTTAAAATTAGAAATAAGGCAAGGTAATCGACTATTACCATTATTGTTATCACAGTTCTGGAGGTCCTGGCCAAGACTACAAGACAAGAAAAAGAAATGATAGGTGCAAGGATTGGAAGGGAAGAGATTAAAATGTCATTATTGGAAGATTATATGATCATCAACAGTTAAAAGAAGAGAGAGGAGACTTATGTGTCTGGCCAAGATTAACCTTCCTGACTGAAACAACCAAAAAACTAACAAAATATATGAAACAGTGTTCAAGACATTGGACAGCATGCATTGAAGGAAATTGATATCTAAGAGGCTGGAAATAATTGATATGAGCCTTATGATTCCCCCAGCTTATTGCCTTGAGAGAGCTTCTAGGCTATGGCATAGGTAGGGGAAGCCCAGGCAGACTGTGGTGAATTTCCTGAGTTGAGCTGAAGAGACAGAGCTGAAAGTCCAGGAAGACTAAGTCAGCTGGAGTTCACAGAACAGAGTACTGGAGAGGAGAGAGTGGCGCAGACAGAGAACCCCAGAGATCTGTGGAGGGTGCCCTTCAAGTGGTCACCAGAGAACTGATCAGCAAGGGTGCTACCCAAAGCCAAGGAAAGGACCAAGCAAATGAATTACAGATAATAGTACCCAGTGCTCACACAGGCCCAGAAATAGTGCCTGTTCCTACCACATGATTTATGGGGCATTGACTTCATTTCACTGAAAGGTCTTGTCTCAGTCCTGGGGAATAATTATCTCTAGCCAGAGCACTGCTCCAGTCCTGCCTATCAAATCTTAGAAGCAAGACCCAGCAGGATCAAATTGTTTTGAAGTATTGAAACTGCATTCCAGAACAAAGGTCAAGAGTATTAATAAGAATACAGAAATATCCACCACTCAACAGAGTAAGATTAAAAACAGACGGCATCCAATCAAAAATTACCAAGCATGCAGAGACAGGAGAAAACAACCCATAATAAGGAGAAACTTCAATGAATTGTACCTTCTCTAACTCACACAGATGTTATAATTAGAAGAAAGGATGTTAAAACAGTTATTATGCTTTTGTCTTCCACACATTCACCACATTGAGTAGAAATATGAAAGTTTTTTTAACCCACATTGAACTTGCAGAGATGAAAACTGCAATGTCTGAGCTGAAAAATACACTGGATGAAATTAAAAGCAGGATAGATATTTTATAAGATAAGATTAGGGAACTTGAGGACACAGCAATAAAAACTATCCAAAATGACAAACACGGAGGAGAAAAACAGAATTTAAAAAATAAATAGAACGTCAGTGAGCTGTGAGACCAAGCAGCCTAATAGAGGTGTGCTTGGAGTTACCAAAGGAGAGGAGAGAGGAGGTGCAGAAAAAAATTTTGGAGAAATAACAACCAAAATATTCCAAATTTATTAAAACTGTAAACATGCAGATCCAAGAAGCTCAGCAAACCCCAAGCACAAGAATACTGTGCCACAGCTCATCTTTTGTGACTTGTGTAAAAGTAAAATGTGTGACAACAGTAGCACAAGGTCAGAAGGGGAGAAATGAAAGTATGCTATTTTAAGGTTCTTACATTATACGTGAAATGGTATAATATCACTTCAAGGTAGCATGTGATAAGTTAAAAACATATACTCTAAACCCTAAAGCAATCATAAAAATAGTAAAGATTGTATAACTAATAAACCAACAAAGGAGATAAAACTGGAAACATAAAATATGTAATTAATCCAAAAGAAGACAAAAAAAGAAAAAGAGAATAAAGAACAGACGGGGCAAATACTAAACAAAGAGCAGGATGACAGATATAAACCTAACTGTATCAATGAACACTTCAAAAGTTAATGGTCTATCGGTTTAAGTGATTGTTTCTAGATACAACACCAAAAGCAAAAACAATAAAATAAATACTGATGAATTGGACTTAATCAATATTAAAAGCTTTTATGCTTCAAAGGAGACTAGCAAAAAAGTAAAAAGACAACTCACAAAATGAGGGAAAATGTTTGCAAATCATATATGTGAAAAGGAACTTGTATCCAGAATATATAAAGACCTCCTACAACTCAAGAACAAAAAGATAAATAACCCAATTTAAAAACAGGCAATATATTTGTAGAGACTTCTCTCCAAAGAAAATAATCAAATGGCCAATAAGCACGTAACAAGATGCTCAATCTCATTAGTCATTAGGGAAATACAAATCAAAATCACAATGATATACCACTTCATACCCACTAAAATGGCTAGAATGAAAAGGATGGACAAAAACAAAAGTGTTGGTGAGGATGTGGAAAAATGGGAACCCTCATACACTACCAGCAGGAATGTAGAATGGTACAACTACTTTGGAAAACACTTCGGCAGTTCCTCAAAAGGTTACCAAATACCCAGCTTTACACAGAGTTACCAAATGGCCCAGCAATTCCACTCTTTGGTATATACTCAAGAGAAATGAAAGCACTACATCTACACAAAATCTTGCACACAAATTTCATAATAGCCAAAAAGTGGGAAAACCCAAATTTTCACCAACTCATGATAAATAATGTGGTGTATTCATACCCAGGACTATTATTTGGCAATTATAAAGAATGAAGTACTGATACACGCTGATGTATGTACATTCATAGAGCATGATGAAACTTGTAAACATTATGCTAAGTGAAATAAGTGAGTTACAAAAGATCACATTTGTGCAATATATCATTTATGTGAAACGTCCAGACTGGGCAAATCTGTAGAGACAGAAAGTAGATTAGGAGTTGCCTAGGGCTGGGGATGGGATATGGGGGAATAGGGAGTGACTGGTGATAGGTATGGTGTTTCTTTTTTGGTGGGATGAAAATGTTATAATATTAGATTGTGATGATGGTTGCACAACCCTGTGACTATACTAAAGAAAATTAATTATACATTTTTAATGGGTGAATTGCATGGTATGTTAACTATATCTCAGTAAAGCTGTTTTTTAAAATGTTAATGGTCTAAATACTGTAATTAAAAGGCAATTATTTTCAAATTGGACAAAAAAGTAAGACACAACTACTTGGTGCTTTAAGTGATGCACTTTAAATGTAAAGCCACAAGTCATTTAAAGGTAAAAGGATGGAATATTATATACCATATTAACACTAATTTTAAAAAACATAAAGTGGTTATATCAAAGTAGATTTCAGAGCAAAGACTATTACTAGGGATAAAGAGGCAATTTCATAATGATAAAGGAGTCAATCCATTAAGAGGACATGACAAACCTAATGTGTATGCACCCAGTAACAGTGCTTCAGAATACATGATGTAAAAAATGATAGATTTGAAAGGAGATCTAGACAAATTCCAAATTGTAGGAAGAGATTTCAGTACCCTTCTCTCAACAACAGATAGAACAAATAGACAGAAAGTCGGCAAAGATAGAGCAGATTTGAAAAAACACTTTCAACCAATTTGCCATGACAGAAACACTATATCTAACAAAAGCTGAAAACAAATTATTGTCAAATGTACAGGGAAAATTTACCAAAATAGACCATATTTTGGGCCTTAAAAAAAGTTGCGTAAGTTTAAAAACATTCAAGTCGTCCAAAGTATATTTCTTGTCCATAATAGAATTAAATTAGAAATCAATAACAGAAAAATATCTGGAAAATCCCCCAGATATTTGGAAACTAAATAATCTATGGGTCAAAGAAGAAATCAAAAAGGAAATTAGTAAGTATCTTAAACTGAATGAAAATGAAAACATATCGAAATTTGTGAGATACCACTAAAGCATCTTCGTGGGAAATTTATAGCACTAAACAGTGAAAAAAAAGAAAGGTCAGATCAATGACCTGAGCACCCACCTTAACAAACTAGAGAAAGAAAAGCAAAGTAAGCAGAAGTTAGAACATAACAAAGATCAGAGCATAAATCAATAGAAAACAAAACTAATAGAGAAAATCCATGACACCAAAAGCTGATTATTTGAAAAGATCAATAAAATTGATAAACCTCCAGTCATCCTGATAAGGAAGAAGAAAAGACAAGATACAAATTACCAATACCCAGGAATTAATTTAACCAAGGAGGTGAAAGACCTGTGCACTGAAAACTATAAGACACCAATGATGGAAATTGAAGAGGTCACAAACAAATGGAAAGATATTCCATGCTCACAGATTGGAAGAATTAATATTGTTAAAATGTCCATACTACCCAAAGCAATGTACACATTCAATGCAATACCTATCAAAATTCCAATGGCATTTTTCACAGAAAAAACAATCCTAAAATTTGTATGGAACCACAAAAGACACCATATAGCCAAAGCAATCTTGAGAAAGAACAACACTGGAGACCTCACACTTCCTGATTTCAAGCTATATTACAGAGGTATAATCATCAAAACAGTATTTTACTGGCATAAAAACAGACACAAAGATCAATGGAACAGAATAGAGAGCCCAAAAATAAACCCACACATATACGGTCAATTAATTTACAACAAAGGAGCCAAGAATATGGGGAAAAGATAGACTCTTCAATAAATGGTGTTGGGAAAACTGAACAGCCACATGCAAAAGAAGGAAACTGGACCACTGTCTTACACCATACACAAAACCTAACTCAAAATGGATGAAAGACTTGAACATAAGATCTGAAATCATAAAATTCTTAGAAGAAAACATAGGTAGTAAGTTCCTTGAGCTCAGTATGGGCACTGATTTTTTGGATTTGACATTAAAAGCAAAGGTAACAAAAGCAAAAATAAACAAGTGGGACTACATCAAACTAAAAAGCTTCTGCACAGCAAAGGAAACCATCAACAAAATGAAAAGGCAGCCTACTGAATGGGGGGAAATATTTACAATTCATATATCTGATGAGGGGTTAATATCCAAAATATATAAAGATCTCATACAACTCAATAGCAAAGAAACAAACAATCAGACTGAAAAATGGGTAGAGGATCTGAATAGACATTTTTCCAAACAGAACATACAGATGGACAACAAGTACATGAAAATGTGCTCAGCATCACTAATCATCAGTGAAATGCAAATCAAAACCACAATGAGATATCACCTCACACCTGTCAGAATGACTATTATAAAAAAAAATAACAAGAAATAGCAAGTATTGTTGAGGATGCAGAGAAAAGGGAACCCTTGTGCACTGTTGATGGGAATGTAAATTCATGCAGCCACTATGAAAAACTGTACGGAGTGCCCTCAAAAACTTAAAAATTAGATCTACCATATGATCCAGCAATTCCACTTTTAGGTATTTATCCAAAGAAAATGAGAACACTGACTTGAAAAGATAACTGCATCCTCAGCCATAAAAAAGAATGAAATCTTGCCATTTGCGACAACATGGGTGCTTAATAAATATTTGTCGAATGAGTGAATAAGTAAATTCCTTCTTATTCTACAAATGAGAAAATTGCTGTCAGGGAAGCTGTGATTGTGTAGCCAGGAATCCATGAAATCTGACTACAAATTCTGCACTTTTTTCAGTCGATGGCAATGCCTATTTCTTATGCCCATTGAAGAAATTTAGAATGGAGAGTGGAGGCCGGGACCCTCCCCAAGAGTCACTGAAGATGATTGACAGTAATAAATGTAAAAGTGGCAGTTTGCTCTGTGAATGGTTCAAGGTACAATGTGAGGCAGTCTTGTTATGCTCACCTAAGTGCCAGAGGGGCTTCTGAATGCCAATATCAATGCCAGGAGGTAGTGATCCCTGATGGAGACTTGAGTGGAGACGATGGTAGTCAACTTGCAGGTCAAGTGGAGGCTTTCCAAAGGAGATGGAGAAGGTGGGAAAGCGAGCACCCTGGACAGATCCGAGGACACTCAGGGAGGCCTCCAGCAACCGCATTCAACCACATCAGCTGAGCCTTCCCTGGGCTGTCATGGGTCATGTTGTTGTGTACGAAGTACACAAGTTCACTGATAATTTCCTTTTCTCTTATAACATGGATTCAAGCTTCTTTCTACAATTATGTGACGCCCATCACTTGGTCCTGATATGAACTCCTGAGAGTCAGAGGAAGAGGTGGCTTAGAGACAGGGCAGGGTAATGTGTGCCCCTCATGTGTGGAAGCAGAAGACAAGGTTAAAAACCACTTGCTGCCTTAGAGGTTTGGTGCTGGGGAGCGGGCAGGGGCCCGGCATTCAGCACAGCACTGAGACCGCCAGCTGAGTGAGGCGTGGTGGCTGAGAAGTGATGGAGGCTGGGGTGGACCTGGGCCCTGAGAGTAAAGGAGCCTTCTCCTTCCCACTGCCTTGGCTCAGCCTGGGCCTGAGGTGAGCTAATAGGAAGGGCCAAGGGGTGCTGCTGCAGCATGGGGGCTTTTGAGGCAGTATTAAAACCTCATTCGTTCCTTTATTCAATAAATGATTATTAAGTACCTACAGTGTGCCAGGCAATGATTTCTCTGGTTCTCTGCTCTAGTAGCCAAACTTGCTAGTGATGAACTAAAAGAGAAGTTTCCGAATTCTGAGTATGTATACTTCATTAAAATACAAACTCTGCTTTGCGTTTAGGATGAAAATGGGAAAGAAGGCATCTGAGGCATAATGGAGACAGTTCTGAGATTGCTCTCAGAAGTCTGCCTTCTCTGCTGTGTCCTAGCTGTGTGGCCTCAGACAAGATGCTTTCCTTCTCTGAGACTCAGTTTTCTCTCTGGTGAAATGGGAGTTGTAGTATGCACTGTGTCTGCCCAATAGGTGGTTGGGAATGAGTAAGTCTTGCTAAGCTGTGCTGTGCCGGGTAAGGTACAGCATTTTATTCTAGCCTTAGGGAATTAGGAGTCTCTTTGAATCAGTCTCCCCAACTGCAATAAAAAATATCAACCAAAACCAGGGTCGAGAGTTTGTCCATTTGGGTCTATTTGGGAAAGGAGTCAGATTTGAATGGTTTGAGACACTTGACTAGTCCCATTTGGGCCCGCTTATCCTCGTAAATAAAGCTTTGAATCCCACTTACCATGCCTAATCCTGCCCTTTCTCAAGACCCCAGGATTTCCCTGGAAAACTTTGCCCTGGCCTTGGAAAACAGCTCCCATTAGAGCTATTTTCAGCAAAGGCAGCCAAAGAAGGCTGACAAATTCCAATGCCCTGAGTTACAAGGGAGTAGTTTAGTCAAATAACATTTAATCGAAATTTAACCAAATTGTCAAAAGCTTGGTCAAAGAGAAATTTGAGCCATTCTTAATGGACAATGTACATTTTGTGAGTTCTGCCTGCATCATGGAATCCCATACTTCCCCGGGCAATTTTCCAAGAGCAGTGGCTTTAGCGTTTCTAGGAAATGTTTGTGAGGGTATTGCTAAACAGACTCGGAACCCTTTCTCACAGATCTCTATTTTCTTATCTTCATTCTGTGCAAGGCAGTTTTTCTCCTGTGTAATCAAAGATCCTGCCAGGAGGCAAATGCTAGAAGAGTTGTCACCTGTGGGCAAAATTTGTGGCATTTATTTCATTCTTATCCATTGGCTCAGCCATTCAACAAGTATGTCCTGAGTGCCTTCTACTGTCAGCAACATTGCTAAGCTCCAAAGATACACATAAAAACACAGTCCCTGTCGTCAAGAAAGTTACAAGTGATAAAAGAAAATAGAAGTAGAAATGTCATCACAAACCTGAACCTCCATGTCCGATTTTATCACTGTACCCCAACTTAATATTATGATTATTATTTCCTAAAAGTTGAAATTCTCCTGGTCGTAGATCAATAGACTGAAAGTAAGCAGCAGAAATTTTGATTTTTATGTTTTATGAAAACTTTACTTCCCAATCAAATTTCCACAATATTTAAAAATTTAATAATTCAGCTGGAATTTGAGGCCCAAGGGGAGACAGAATAATTCAGGGAGCCCCAATATTTTCCCTTGAGCCTCAGACCAAATGGAGCCTTGAGTGTCTCTGTGTCTACTGACAATACTGCAGGGGTACATTTTGGAACCTACCATACTTTGAGACCTTGGCAGCCTCAAAAATTATACAGAGCACTTGGTGAAGTACCACCAATGGTGAGGCAGTTCCAAATGCTTGGAGAATTTGCATGTTTGTGAAAAACATCCTGACGAAGGATTTGCAGTGGTTTCTCCTCAGTGGAGTCACTCCTAGGTCCAGCAATAAGAAGGAGAAGATCAGAACGGGTTTGACATTGTTGGATCCATGTGCCCTGTTTCCACACAAGTTTCTGATGAGTCTGGTGAATATGGATCCCCATAGATCATGATGCACGTGGGAAATCTGATGGAGTCTGACTTCTCACCTTGCATCGAGATCTCTAGTAGCCCTGGAGCCGGACTCCATGGGTTTGAATCCTGGCTCCTCTGTTTTTCACCTGGGAGACCTTGAATAAGTTCCTTTACTTCTCTGTGCCTCAGAGTGCTCATCTCTAAAATGGGTTTTAATGCATTGTGTAAATGGGATAATTCATATAAATGTGCCTAGTACCAGCGAGCCTTCAGTAAGTACTATTAGCCGTGGGTAGCTGTAACAGCCAAGGACGTGCTGGAGGAATGGGACTGTTCTGCAGCAGTTCAGTGTGAGCCCTAGGGAGACACTGACTGTGGTCTAGACGTGGAAGTGACTGGTCAGCAGCTATACGCATCCCCACAGGTGGGAGCAGGACCCTTCCTTCTCTGGCAGAGGGAGAGACTGGGCTATTTCCCATATGGCAATGACTGCCTCATTTTAATTAATTAAGTTGTCAGTTAATTAATTAATCATTAATCATACAAGAAATATGTTGTGAAAAAATCAAACAAAAAAAACACAAGTAAAAAGTATTTTTCCACTACGGCCTCCCTTCCCACTGCTCCCTTCAGAGGTAGCTACCATTAACTGTCTAGGATGTGTCCTTCCAGACTTTCTCTACACACATGTGGGTGTGTGTATGTATAGAACCATGGTTATTGGGTTTTTAAAATTCAATTGAAATCATTGTACATATTTTTCTATAATTGCCTTTTATTACCTTAACAATACATCTTTGGAAATATTGCAAAGTTGGTACAAACAGAACTCACTCATTCTTGTTAACAGCTACACAGTAATTCAAGTCACAGATGGACCATAATCTATGTAAGCAGTCCTCTACTGGTGGATCTGTTGGTTATCCCCCACCTTTGGGGGGACTGTGTCAAATAACACGCAGAGAGAATGTCAGTATGGAGACTATTCCTTCATGAACCCAAATAAGTACAAACTTTTGGGTTAAGAATATACCAGGCCACAGACTCAAGAAAAGAAAAGGTGCTACATTTTAAAGTTTAATAAGTCTTCACTGAGCTCATACTACATACATGAAACAAAGGAATCCCATCAGGTTGGGAGGTGGGGGTGGTGCTAGCACAAGGGTTAAGTGACAAGGCAGCCTGAATGAATTCTGCTAAACAACTTTCATCTGGCTATTTCTGTTGCACTGTCAACATAGATGCTGAGTTTTGCCCTCAGGATTTTAAGGGCACCACAACATGTGACAATGTACAATCTACTAGGAAGTGAAGTGGGGGCAGAGGAGGAGGCATGGACACAAATAGCCATCGTTACATTGTTAGAGCCATTGCTTTGTTCATCAAACATTTATTCAGCCTGTTTCTGTGCCAGCGACCATGAACATCCAGTAGGAGAGACAAGGATGAAGGCTTGTACTCCTGACACCGAGCACCTTACCGTCCAGAGGGAAAAGCAGACAGGAAGCCAGGTGAGGTTGTAAGAGTGGTGCAGACAGTAAGCGGGTATAGAGACTAGATCAGGAGAATTCAGGGTGAGGAGGAAATACTTCCAGCTAGGAAAAGGGGAAAGGGAAGAGGCTGGGTGGACTCTCTTCTCCCTGTATCGCCCACCTGCATGGATGGCATTGACATCCCCACGGAACCCAAGCTGGGGCTGCCTGCAGCATCTGCAACTCCTCCCACTCCCTCAGGCCCACCCCTAATGGATCCCCAGACGCTCTCAGTTACAATGCAGGGTAGCTCTCTGAGCATACCCTCCTGCCTCCTTCCAATTTCAAGTCCTCATTCTCTTGCCAGAATTTTTGCAATTTTCTAACCCATTTCTCTACCTCCAGAACTCTCCCCATCCAGCCCATCTTTCCTGCTGCCTCAAAGGTAATCTTCCAAAATCTCAAATCTGATCATGTCACCCCTCTGCTTAAGAACATTTGCTGACTTTCCATCACCTAGCATAACAATAGCCAAAATTTTGTCACCAGCATATCAGCATCACTATGTTATGTTTTGTCCTATCTTCATATGTCCTTGTGCCAGCTATTTACCCGTGTCTCTCAGCCCCTTACCCTCACCTCACCACTCTGCTCTGTATTTGGGGCACTTGGAGTCTACAAGCTACATTTTCCAGACTCCTTTGCCAGCTGCCTTTCTGCTAGGACCTAGGGGACACCCATCACCCAACCAGTGGGAAACCGGAAGTCAGAAGTAAGGGACAGTTGGAAGGTAATCTTCCTTCTGCAGCAGTTGCTGGAAGGTCTAGTGGTTGCTGTTGCGGCAGCCAGGAGTGCAGGGTGCTAGATTCCGGCAGCCTGGGTAGAGACGACACTCTTGTCAGTAGTTCAAGCCCTGGTCGAGGTGACACCACTTTATTGGATCCAGAACTGAAAGCACCAGCAACCTCCAACACTGTGGAAGCAAGTGTAGGCCTCTGGGTTCCAGCCCAGAGGCATTAGCAGCTTCAAATCCCTTTCTTCCTTTTGCTCTTCCACTCTTCCAACTTGGTAACCAATCTCCGGTATTACATTCCCTCATTTGAAACGCCTACGGTAATATCTGTTTTCCATACCGGACTCCTATACTATTATGTACTATTTTTTATAGTTATAATAATTTATAATTATTATAATAAATATAATTATATAAATATATATTATAGATTATAAAATTATAAGATTTATAACAAGTTATAGTTATATATATAGTTTTATACTTATATAACATTTTTCTCTAAGTTAGTCCTTAAAAAAAGCAACTTGAGGGCCGGCCCGGTGGCGCAGCGGTTTAGTTCGCGCTTGGCAGCCCGGGGTTCACCGGTTCGGATCCCGTGCGCCCGCCGATGCACTGCTTGTCAGCCATGCCGTCGCGGGGTCCCATATAAAAGTGGAGGAAGATGGGCACGGATGTTAGCCCAGGGCCAGTCTTCCTCAGCAAAAAGAGGAGGATTAGCTACAGATGTTAGCTCAGGGCTGGTCTTCCTCACAAAAAAAAAAAAAAAAAAAGCAACTTGACCTCATCCTAAGCAATAATATCCATGAAATCATAAGTTGGTATATATTTTCCTAATACACAATAGACTAAATACATGACTATTAATGTGAAAAGTGTTCATCCATGTCCCATGTAAAATCATGTGCTGCTATATACTCCATTCTGGGAAACTCTAATCTGGGGAGTACATCCAGGCTCCCCTTCACCATCTGGTTGTGGCTTCCCTCTCCAGCTCCCACCTCTGGTTCCCCTACACAGACTCTTCTGTTCTCCTCTCTCTCCTTTCCCTTTGAAATATGTGCCTTTCTTCAGCAGCAGCACATTTTCTCCTGCCTCTGCATGTTTTGTTCTCTATTCATGAAAGTATCTTGACTCCTTCTCTGACCAGAAGACTCCTTCTTACTCTTAATTCAAACATTCTCTATATTTTGAAATTTTATTCAAACTTCATTCTCTTCAAAAGGTAGCTTTAACTCCTTCGCTGCTCCCTGGTAGACAGTGAGTTCCTTTGTGGATTCAAAACGTAACCTCCACATGAATTTCACATAGTAAGAACTAGAATTCAGTAAAATATGCCTTGCCCTGCACCTCTGCTGAACACTCGCATATCAGATCTTTCGTACCTTTGTGATCTCTCTTTATGCATGTGGACTATCAGGTTATTTGGCCTAGAGTAATAGGACATTTCTGAACCAACAGTGACCCAACCATGAATGACTCAAGAAGTCAATAGCTCCCGGACTATTGTCCTATCAACATTTTATGGGCACGTACTCCATGGAAAGTGCAATGTTAATCTCTGGTTTAGAAGAATTTTCAAGATAACCAAGATATACCTTTAAAAATTATAATATGGAAACAATCAAAGTAAAACAGATAAGCTTCGGAGTCTAACAGACTGGGTTCACATTCCTATTTGGGTAGCTGGAGGCAGTTACTAACCTTTTTATACCTTAGCTTTCTCATTTGAAAAATGGGGATAATAATGCTGACCTTATAGTATTATTTTGAGAATTCACGGAGATATACAGAGAAAGCACCTACTTAGTGTCCAATTAATGGAAGCTGTTATTTTATCACTATTAATATAATGGAATAGAATAGAAATCGCTTTTCGCAACGTTGGTCTAGGGGAGCAGAGAAGGCAGAGACCTCAGGAGGCCTGTATGGAGAGGGACTGTGGAGCTGAGCCTTGAGGGGTGTCAGTGGATTGGCCGTCCTGGCTCTGAAGGGCTGATGACTCCCGGCTCTAAAGCAACGAGATGCAGGGATGCAGGGATGCAGGGAGGGGATGGCAAGCAGGCCAAAGCTTGCTTGGAAGAAATTTGTCTTTGAAGTGTCAGGCTGTCTTTGATGACAATAGGACTAGCTTCCAACCCTCAGAGGGCAAGGGACACAAGGACACAGGACAAGCAAACACTATTAGCTTTTACAGCCAAAATAGGGGCCTTATGAACCAGCTTTGCAGATAAGTTTTGAGTTCTGTCTTGATTATATCAGCCCTCAAGTAACCTCCACTGCCTGCCACATAATTCATAGGATTTTTCCACTCTACTCTGTCCCAGTCAAGGAGAACTCAATGGGAGCCCTAAAGTAAATCTCACTTATACAACAAGGATATTCTTAAAAGTTATTGTGTAAAGGGAAATTTTGTTGAATACACTTGTTTGTGTACTCTGTGTAGTGTGATTCCTTTCACAGTGCAAACCACCACACACAATTTTCATTTGACATATTTACACTTTTGTCCCTTGGTGGATTCTGCAAGCAGGCAGACCTCTGAAAACACCAAGGATATTGAACGGTTTTAAGGCAGGTCCTATTCTAGGTACTGGACAGTTGATAGATACAGGGGCATTCTTTAAAGAATTTCTTTAAAGAATTTACCATGAGAAGAGACAGAATAGGCATATGAAAAACAAGGCTTAAGAATGTCTTTAAAATTTTTTTCTTGAAGGATGTGCATCCTGAAATCCCACCAAAAGGATTTAAAGCTGCACATAATAAAAACACAAGATTTCCAGGATCCATGACATGGCCAACTGAGCTGATGCAAACTCTTCCCTCTGCACGATTAGAATGTGCAGGTTGAACCAGAACAGGTTTTCAGATATACAGCTGAGGTCACAAGAAAGAAAGAAAGAAAAATCCCCAGATGCCAGGAACACAGAGGGAACAGAGAGTCAGAGCAGTCAGCAGTGAGCCGAGGCTGGGGCACCCGGGATGGTTGCGACACCTGGAAATAGACCCGAATGGCCAGGAGCTGGGTTTTCATGCCCCTCAGGAGCAGGAGATGAGGCCACAGGCCCAAAAAAGATACAAAGTGGGAACTGAGAAGCCTAATAGGACAGCTGCACCATAGGAAACTGGGGACTGGAGACGTTACCCGCCGGCCCAGGGAGATGGGAAGGAATCTTCTCCTCAAGCCTTAAGATAAACATAAAAATTGTTCTGGGCTGGTGATACCTCTGGACACCTGGCAGAAGCAAATTCAAAGTGTTCTGATCCCCCTGATATGAGCTTCACATTCCTGAGGGATTTGACTGTTGACACAGTGCTTTCACAAGGCAGAGAATGTCATGACTATTTAACGAATAGAGGAGGAAGTGGAGGCTCAGTAAGGCTGAGGGATTTGTCCAGGCTCACAGGTCTGGTAGAGAGAAGAGCTGGGCCCAAACCCAAGTCCTTCCCCTCTGCAGCCCGGCCTGTAGCAGAAAGACGGGCTCACAGGGCTCTTCCTGAAACACCCAGGAAACGGGCAGGCTGGCACTGCAGACACCCTGGGATCAGATCCAAGGTACGTGGCCTAAAGTGAACGGCAGTCATATCCTGGCCACCCAGAGGCGTGTTCCTCCCCTCCCACAGCTTCATGCTGCTCATCTGACTGGGGAATGTGAGGAGAAGGGACCTCTCGTGCGGACTAGAGGGGGGCTGGAGTCTCTGCGTGGATAAAAATCGGAAGCTGTGCCCATGGGATGGAGTCTTTTTTTTTTTCCTTGAAAGCCACTTGAACTTTGTCATTGCACTTAAGCTTATCTCTTCTTGTGTTTGCTTAGCTTGTGGGCAGGAGATGTCACTACTCTCTCTTTATTTTATGGAAAACTATTTACAAGAGTTAAATTTCGAAATGGCCACTAACCTCTGTGGCCTCAGGACTCACACCCACATAAAATATCTGGCCGAAAGGAGGCCACTGGAAGTTGCCTAAGAATCTCCCTGTCCAGGATCTGGAAGAGGGAGGAAGTCAGCTTGCTCTACCTGCCGCTCCCACCTATAAGGCTGTCCATTTGATGCGGGAGCCATCCGGTTTTCACCTGCTGTGCCAGCCCCTTCATGAGCTCTGAGTCAGTCATGCCTGGGCGCTGCCTGGATGATGTAAGCAGGAAGTGCCGGGCCAGGCAGAAGGGTCTGCAGGGAGTGGGCTCACAGGGGCTGCTCTTCCTCAGACACCAGAAGAGGAGTAGCCGATCCAGGCCTCTGGGATTGGTGCTGACTTGTCTTATGGAGAAACTGTCACAGCCCTCCTCCCACTCTCCACCTTAAAGCCCAGAGAGCAGCACTGTGGGTCATGTCATTTGACATCTGTGGGCCAGGGGAGAGGGTCTGGATGTGGACTATATGTGCCAGGTATCTCTTCATCTGAGGAGGGATGTCGGCAGATGGTGGCTGCATGAGAGAGCATGGTGCATTCAGGGCACTGCCAGTAGGTCCTCCCAAATGGAGCACCTGATGGCTGGGGAGGGCGGGTGTGGTAAATGGCCTTATCACTGCCATTTCCTTGGTGATGAGTTCATTAGTTTTAGCAAAGCTTCTATGCTCTCCATTTAAGGAAGTTTTTCCTGATTTGCTCCCTGATAAGTGTTTGAGGAGTTCTTAGGGTACATGGTGGGTGAGGTGGGGTGGGTGGGGTCTCAGGTATGACTTGAATTTAGCCCTGGGCTCAACCACTGCACTGTCATGAGATAGATCCATGCCAGCTATTACCCCATGAGTATTAGCCAACATAACCCAGATGCCATCTGGGATTGCGTGGTACACTGGGATTTGGTTAAAATTAGCTTGAATTCCTCCAAAGACCTGTCTAAGATTTCTGGGGGTCCTGGGGGGAATGCACCCCCATGGACACTCTGTTTCGGGTATGTTGTCTCAGCCCCATCACATCAATCTAGAAATGAAACTCAGACCTTCATCATCTTCCACTTGCACATATATCTATTCATGTACTATATTTGACTGTATTATATATATGTATTTATATTTTACTGGACTATTTGAGGTAGTTGGGGAGGGAATTAAAGAAAGATGGATGGGGATTCACTTTACAGCAAATGAGCATCTTCAAATTCAGCATTAACCTCTCTAGAAGCCCTTCCTGCCTCACTACTGTTGGGGGTCCCTTAGTGACCCATCACCCCACACCCTCTCCCTGGCCCCTCTCCTCTCTGCTTGATGCACTGCTCTCCTTCTTCTCCTCCGACATCAGGAGGGAGAAAGAAGACACAACCAGGCATCTCCTGGTCTCCCACACAGCACAGCAGGGCTTCTCCTTCACCATCTCAGCCCGGGCTGACACACAGATTTTGGGTCTCACTCACTCTCTCTCCCAAGTAGCTTATCCAGTCAACTTCATTCTCTGTCTCTCTCTCTCTCACACACACACACCCTGTTTGATACACGCTCACACACACAGTTTCCTCTCCAAGAGAAATTCTGATGCCATTTCTTAAGATAATGGATTTTTCTCTTCCTTACGTATGTGAAAATTAAAAATCATTGTCCCACCTGAAGATGAGGATCTAATGTGGGCACCCGCAATACAATGAGCCCTGTTAAAAGGTACATAGTCAAGGTTCAGAACAAGAGGAGGGGAGCCTGGGGATGTGTCCACCATCCTTTGAGCCACTTATCCTGCTCCTGTCCAGATGCCAGGGCATTTGTGGTGACTAAAAATGGCCGTGAGTTCTCAGCATTCAAGCCTGCTTGATGTTCTCCAAGGACAGTCCCAGCGCATGGCCTGGAAAGCGCCTTGTGTCCTGGGCACTGTCAGGGGAGAGGCAAGCTGGGAGGGCAGAGCAGAGCACCCCTCTGCACTTAAAGGGAAAAGTTTACTGGTGCCAGAATCTGCATGACAGCACATTCAACCAGTGCCCACGCTGCTCATAAGGTAGTGATCTCTCCGTGGCAGGGTGTATGCTAACATCACCCGTCAGAGCTGCTGGAGAAGGGCTCTTGCATTGAGCACGTGGGTGGATGAGAGGATTTCTAAGGTGCTTTTCTGGATCGATGTATCTAAATTCTGGAGAATTGGGAGGGGATGTGTGAGGGGGTGGAGATAATAGAGCACCTGTAACGTGGGCTGACATGCCTGTGTTAGTCCCGGCTCCTCATGCTCCTGTGGCATTGATGTCCCCTGGCATGAGCCCCCATCCACTCACGCGTCCCCCGCCTCATGTGCAACCAGAACCTGAGGGCTGCCAGGCTTCGAGAGCAGATGCCCCAGCAGTCCAGCTGTTCTGGGGTACAGAGACGGGGGACTGCCAGTTTGGCATATAAGCAGGTGAGCATTTAGTCATTTTGGTGACTGCTGCAGGCAGGAACAGACGGGATTCCCCGGCAGGTGAGGGAACTGTCCAGGAAACAGAGAGAGCTCTGTCTGGCATCTCCCATCAGCTTCAGCACAGGCTGGAATGGCAGAGCAGGATCGCAGAGGAAGGAGAAAGAATGGATAGGGATGGGAGAGAGTAGCTGACTCTCGGACTTCGAGTCATACTTTGCCAGCTCTGTTCACATCCTTCCACACGGGACTCTCAGCCAAACCGCAGCCCTGTTTGATACACACACACACATACACACCAGTCTCCTTGCTGTGCAGCCCCAGTGGTTCAGCGATGTGAAGGGGTTTGCCAACCTGACTACTCCATATGTCTTATTTTCCTTTAATGAGACAAGCCATGGCCTCATCTTTTGACAGCTTTTATTTGCTGGCCCATCATTAATTGAACACCTACTATGTGCTGGGTATTAGGAATACCAAGGAAGAAGCACAGTGAGAAAGAATACATAGAGAAATAATCCCAGTAGGAATTAGAACACAGATACAGTCGGCCCTCGTTACCGCAGGTTTCGGGTCCGCGGGTTCAACCACAGTTCTGCGGTTGGTTGAACCCGCGGATAAGGAAGGCCGGCTAAGGGACTTGAGCATCTTCGGATTTTGGGATCCACGGGGGGTTCTGGAACCAATGCCCTGCTATGCCGAGGGACGACTGCATTTGTAAAGTGCTCTAGGAGCCCAGAGGATCCATGGAGGAGGTGATTATGCGGGGAAGGGAAGGAAGCACAGAGGGAGCCGCGAACGCATACACGAAGCACGGGCGCCCCTGACGAGAGCAGTTGGCCCAGCCAGTACTACCTTCTTTCTTTCCCCTGCTTTGTCTCTGCCTAACCAAGTGCGTCTCATTTCCACACAGGCGGTTTAAATGATTGACTCTTGCCCTTAGCATGTCCCACTTGAACACTTCAGAAAGGAGACTGATCTGGACTGTGGAGGAGCTTATAATCGGAGGAATTCTCAGAATAGAAGATAGCTCTAAGGGCTGATGACAACTTTGTAAAAATTAAGTCCGTATAACGATAAAGATGGGAAAAGATCATAAGGTTATGTACATAAGGTGGCGTTCTGAGTTTAAAGGGATTCTTTGGTATTTTTCTGTGTATCCACATCTAGATCTAGATACACACACGTATATATGTACACACAAACATGTGTGTATACGCACACACACATTTCATGGGAGAGTAGCACCTTAAAGGCTACAGGGCCATAGGGTTTTGCACTTGATTGATACCCATCAATGTTTGCTGAACTAGGGCAAACCTCTGCTGTGCCCATCCTGTTTTTTTATCGTTGACCATTGCTCTCAGGAGTTAATGTTTGAACCTGGTCATAAAGGAGTCAACAGTGCCTGACCTCTGTCCAATATTCGAAAGGGAAGTAGCCCCCTATAAATCAGCCCACACCGGGCAGCCCGGCCAGCAGAGCTACAGATCAGCTGTGGAGGGAGCCTCATCGCCACCATGAACTTCTCCGGCAAGTACCAACTGCAGAGCCAGGAAAACTTTGAGCCCTTCATGAAGGCAGTCGGTGAGTGCTGGGCTGGACGCCAAGGCTCGGGGTCACAGCGACCAGGTGCTGGCCTGCAAATGGTAGCTATTCAGGGTCACGATATTGGGATAGGAGGAGAGGTTCAGGCTTTACATAGACCAGGGCCATCTTGTTGACTTTTGCAGTCACTTGCAGCTTGTGCTATATTCACTGGACAAAGCCACCCCATAGACAAGGGGAAAGAGCACTGAACTGGGGTCTTATCTGGATTGAATCCATCTCTGGTACCTCACTGTGTGACCCAGTTCATTCTTCCTTCTTTCCTTCATTCATTCTTCTAACAAACATTACTTTAAGGCCAACTACCTGCTGGGCAGGATGCTGGACAGATACCAGAGAGAGAGATAACAATGAGCCAGGGAGAAAGAGAAGAAATAAATGCAATAAAGTATCCCCTACCATGTACTGAGGGCCGACTCGGTGCCAGACACTGTGCTAAGCCCTTGATATGCAATATCCCATTGAATCCTCACCAAAAATCTCTGAGTTGGGTACTACTACTTTTCCCATTTTACAGTTGCAGCAGTTAAGGCCTAGAAAGGTTAAGTAATCCCCACCAAGGTCACACAGGTGGGAAGTGTTTGAGTTGGGATTTGAAGCAGGTGCTGGTTCCCAGAGACCACATTTTAACCCCCTGTACCCCTGCAGAGTCACTTACAGGAGGATGTGGTGCTCGTGGGGCGGGAGAGAAGCCTTGGTGTTAGTGAAGGTGGGCCTTGGCTGAGCCCTGGAAGATGAGCAGGTGTCCACTAGTGGACTGGGGGAGGGGACTGTGCTCCAAGTAGAGGGAGCCTTGTGAGCAAAGGGGCAGTATGACAAGGAAGGGTGCTGAGAGGGAGAAGGGTGGGGAAGACAGCAAAGGCAGAGAGAGGAGGACCTTCAGGGCCAGCTGAGAGATTAGATCTTCTCCTGTGGGCAAGTCACACCACCTCTCTGTGTCTTGCACCCCTCACCTGTGAAACAGGTCCCTCCACCTCTGCGGTCAACGCATATGGTTTTTATGAACCTCAATTTGTATAACAGCGTAGACATGCTCTGAAATTTTTAAGCTCTGTCCCAGGGTAGGGGACTTCTGGTACATCTTCCTCAAGAACCTTGATGACAGGGGTTTGCCGGGCACAGTCCCAGTGTGTGCATGTTGTCCTGGCATAATTAATAACAGCTCCCCCTTTCACTCTCAGGAGTAACCTGGCTTGGAAGATAAACTGTATGGTCCCCCTGGTATGGAGGATGAAATTCTTACACTCAAAGAGCAAAGTCTCCAGGCATTGAAGGAGGAAGAGTGAGCAAGAGAGCGAGCGAGAACTAGGGTGCTCACAGAGGAAAGGGTCTTCAGGCCAGAGGACTGTCATTTTATAAACCAACTGGCAAGATGGCAGGCAGACTGGGTCAGGCCAAGCTAGGCCACTGACCTTCCTTTCAGAGGTCAGAGCCCATGTTGCTCACAAGACTCCAGTACGTTCCTGTGGCCTCCCCATCCCCTCCATGCCACAGTGTTTCTCTTGTGACCACCGCCTTGCAACTCCCACCTCTGCCTGTCTCTAACCTCAAATGGTTTCCACCAGGTGTGCCCGACGACCTCATCCAGAAGGGGAAGGACATCAAGGGGATATCGGAAATCGTGCACAACGGGAAGCACTTCAAGCTCACCATCAATGCAGGGCCCAAAGTGATCCAAAACGAGTTCACCTTGGGGGAGGAGTTTGAGCTGGAGACCTTGACTGGGGAGAAGGTCAAGGTAGGAGGTGCCCCCTTTAGCCACCCTCTGCATCCAGATCTTTCCTTGGAGCTTCTTTCCCCACCTCTTCCTCCGTCGAGGATCCCACCTCACAATTCCCACCATGGGTATCCTATCTCAGAACCCACTTCTAGGGTGAGAGGCAGAGAGATAAAGACAGTTATTAGGGAAGAAGCTCTTAGGGAAGCTGCTCCTGTTTTCCTCTGACTGTCCGGGGGTGCTCTGGGCCAAGAATCCAGGCTCTCCCATATGGAGAATATGAGGGAAACAAGCGCAGAGCAGGAGTCTAAGACTCAGGTGCTCGCAGGCCCAGCACTGGGCAAGTGAGAGTCAGTGGAAAGCCCTTAGCAGAGCCCTGCGGTCATCCTTGAGCCCAAAGTAAACTAGCCTTTGCTGAGTCTAGAGCTGATGGTCACGGAGAGAGACTTCCTGGAGGAGGTGCTGACAACACCAGAATACCAAGGCCTCAGGCAAGCCCTCAGACTAAGCCTTCAGGGGTGGGTACTCAGCCCCTGGCCTCAGCTACCTCATATGTAAAATGGGCATAGCCTTCCCAGACTGAAGGCGGTGGGCAGGGTGCATCATTTCCACTGGGCTATAGCTCAAGGTGTGCAATGAGAGCTGGGTGTGGGCTGTGTGAGTGGTCGGCAGGGAGATCCAGGCAGTGGGGTGCCCCTCACCAGGAGCCTCTCTTCCTCCCTTGGAAACTCCACACACCCCAGCCCAGCCAATGCCACTGAGCAGCCATCTTCACTCCTCCCCTCCAGACAACTTTGTGCCGAGCTCAGCATGTTGGTCTCCTTACCTCTTCTGATCACTCTTTATTTCTTCTCCTCCAGATATAACATTACAGTTCAGGAAATCTGTGATAAATTTTAGGAGGAAAATTCTCTTGACGTGCCCCAGTAAGGGGCAGGCCATCATGGGTTTTACTATGGCCTTTTCCAGCTGTCCACTTTGGAGGCAAATTTTTAATGTTGGCCAGTGTCTTCTGCTCCTTGCTGGGTTTCTGTTACCTCTTCCTAGATGCATAAAGTTTGAAAAGGAGACCACAATAGGAAAGATAAATGTGCTAGAAGGACTAATACATACCAAAGCAAAAAGATGTGTTCTCCCAACTGGCCAGTATTTTGAATTTTGCTATTACTTCTCCCATTAGCTTGGAGAATTGAGATTTTACTGCAATATATTTTAGTGTTTGCATTTGAGACCACTTAGGTGTCCTGTGCTGATTTCTAGATGACATGCTATAAGTCAAAGGCTGGCAAAAGAAGCCCTGACATTTCCTTTAGTTCTTAAATGCACCTCACTTCTGTTTCAAGCCAGAGAAACGGGCGGGTGGCATTATACAAAGATGAGTGATTTGGTTCTTGTAAGCAGAGACCCATGCAGGGGACCCAGCTTCATTAGCAAGGCTCTTGCTCCCTCCCCAGACCCTTCCTCACAGGCCATCTCTTCTGTCCCCTGCAGGCAGTGGTTCAGATGGAAGGTGATAATAAACTGGTGACAACGTTCAAAGGCATCAAGTCTGTGACCGAACTCAATGGTGACATTCTCATCAACGTAAGTTGGCGCTCTGAGCGCGTGGCTCCCAGTGCTTGTAGGGGAAGGGAGCTGAAGGGTGAGGAGCAGCCCTCCTGCTACCTTTCCTGTTGTTAATCTCTGCTACCACTTACTGAGGATCCACGATGTGCCAGACAGTCTACACTCATCATCTCTAATCTTCCCAACAACTCTGAATTTTCTAAATGGGGAAACTGAGGCAACAAACAGCCAGGAAACCGCAGAGCTAGGGTTCCTCCGAACTGAGTTTGTCTCACAGGGCTGTCATAAATGGCTGTACACTGCACAACCATAGGGGGAGCCATTCCCATTATAGACAGTGTAGATTTGTATACTTATTGCAATCTCGCAGTGGATGCCAGTAAAGGCATCTTGTTCTGACAAAACCAGCACAGTGTATTCGGGTAGTTTCCCAACAGATAGAAGTGTAGTATCTTGAGGAAGGGGCACCCTTTTCTAATTCACCAAAAGCCCCACATATGCTAGAAGCATCCCCAGCTGGTTCCTCCTGAGTTCCTTCCAGGTTAGGGTCAACCACTCCAACCTCCCCCGCTTCCTTCTCTCCTCATTGCCATCACCCATCTCCTCTCGCCTTCCTTCACTAACACCCAGATGAGATGGGGTAAGAGAGGTGCTCGGTGGGAGGAGACACAGGGTCATGCAGAGCCACAGCATGGCCCACCTTTCTCAGTCTCCGCTGGGTTGTAGCCACAAGACCCGCTCCCCGGCTGGAGGGCAGAAACGCATTCATTCCCTCCTGTGGGCCTCTGATTCATGGAGCAACCCCTCCTGCTGATGCGGCACCCACATGCAAGGAAGGCTTTGTTTGGCCAAAAGTCGGGCTCTTTCATTGCCTTTTCTATTTTATGACATTGCAGTGTTACTAGCCATAACCCTTCCCTTCTGCTTCAGCACTAACCAACAAGCCACAGAGGCCTTCATCTGCCCTGCAAACCCAGGGCACTCAATAAATGCCTTTGCTCTTTTGGTGTTTATAAGGAGAATCATATTCATGGCAATTTTATGGCACCTTATGAATCTGGCACACTCCAGTTGTGTGTGCCACATCATCCTTGGTGCCTGGCTGTGGGCCACGTCCTGTCCCTGGTTTGGGGGTGAATAGTGCAGTGTTTCTCCTGCACTTATGTCCCCTGGGCTCTTCCTTGCCCCCAGGATGTGCTTTAGGGAGTAACAGAAGGCAGAATACCACTCAAGGGGTCCATCATAACCCTGTTCAAGTGGAAAAATCCCTCAACTAGGAGTGTGAGAGTCAATCATGAAACACACAGTCCCCAACCCCCACCCAGGCACATTCACAGCAGAGCAGGAAGGGACCGGCAGGGGAGTGAAAAATGAGCCTGTCCTGGACTCAGTCCTGGCCAACATCCTTTGATATGCTTCATCTCCCCTAATCTTCCCATCTCCTATGAGGGAGGCAGGATGAGGGATTTAATAGACAGGTTGGCCTGTCCAAGGTCACCCATCTAATGAGTTTTAGAACCAGGGTTCAAACCTAGATCTTTCCATTCCATTCCATTGCTGCTGAAGCTAAGGGGTTCCTTTTTAACCCTGATGACATTACCCCATATCATTGCCACAGTCTTGTTCAAGAGAACCAGCAGAGAGAGAATTATGGGGAGAAAGGAACATCCCTCAAAAACTGATGAATCCAATGGTTTTATATTCTTCAACCTACCATGTTTCATGCTGGGTGCCTAAGTGTTACCACATACGTGTGTCCTTGGTGCTCAACACATGTTTGGTACATGGTGGGCACTCAATGAAACTTTGAGAAATTAGATTGGAGTGGACTCATTTGGATGCTCTTGCTCTAACAGCCATTGATATAGAAAGGAATTCAGTAAAAGGCAGGATAACTCTCTATATGAGGAAATGAAGTGACAAAGACTTGGCATGGGATTTTAGAAAAAGTTGCCAACCCTTCCTCTGGTCTTATAGAAAACAGAGGAATCTTTGAATTGTCTTATATGTTAGCATATTTGGGGCTATTTTGTAGGCTTAAATATCTTTTAGAATTCAACATCAGATGAACATTTCATGATTTCTCTTCTCACTTTCAGACCTTGACGTTGGGCGACATTGCCTTCAAGAGAATCAGCAAGAGAATTTAGACAAGTCTGCGTTTCATATTATTTTAGTGTGTAAAACTAATGTAATAAAGTAAACTTTGTTTTAAAAAAAATGTCTTTTCTTCTCGATGGCTTTTCATTAATGGTGCTGTTGGTGTCATTGGGCACTGATCATCTATATTTTTGTAAACCTTGATAATCCACACGTTCCATCCTGCTGGGTCAGGTCTGAAGGAGGATTCTCACCCTAATAGCAGACCCCAGGCTGCCCACTCAGGTCACCCTATGAGGAACACGAGATGTGGCTGGATCTGTAGAGCAGCCCTGGAATGATCTTTCTCAGTCAGCCACACGGGCAAGAAGCTGGAGCAAGAGTGTGTGCAGTGTGCTGGCCCTGAGGGTTGCTCCCCATGGGGACAGAGAGCAGGAATGGCAGGCAGGCAAAGGGGAGCTATGCCCACGAATGTGGCCACAGTGGCCCCACCCACCTGTGGACATGAACAAAAGGAGCGAGCACTGACCCACCAAATGAGCAATTCACCCTCCTAGGGGAAGGGTGAGGGAGGAGCTTAGCAAGAGGTGCCAGAAGTGGGTGGAGGAAGCTTAGGTGGAAGTTCCCTCCATGCTATGGGCAGAGGCAGAATGCGGAAGAAGAAGGATTCCTCTGAACAGCACTTTGTACCAGGCTCTGGGAGCTGTTTTGGGTTGAGTTGCATCTCCCCAAAAATGTCGAAGTCCTAGCCCTCTGTATCTCAGATTGTGACCTTATTTCAAAATAGAGTCATTGCAGATGCAATTTAATTAAGTCAAGATGAGGTCATACTGGAGTAGAGTGGGCTCCTAATCCAATATGGTTGGTGTCCTCATAAAAAGGAGAAATTTGTGGATACACACAGTGGGGGTACACCATGTGGTGATTGAAGGTATGCTGCCACAAGCCAAGGAACCACCAGAAGGTAGGAGAGAGACCTGGTGCAGATCCTTCCCTACCTCCTTCAAAGGAAGCACGGTGCTGCCATCACCTTGATCTCAGACTTCTGGCCTCCAGAACTGTGAGATAAATTTCTGTTGTTTGAGCCCCCTGGTCTGTGGCACTTTGTATGGCAGCCCTAGCAAACGAATGCAGTGCTCATTCCCCATATCCAAAGAGCTGCCAAGCTCAGGCATTTCTACCTTCATTGTGTCCTTCGGCTCCCAGATCTGTGCCCAGCCCATGGAAAGCTCTCAACAGAGATGCCTTAATAAACGAATGAATCTGTCACATTTCCCACCTCGTCTCATCCCACTTCTGGAGTTGAAACCCCATGACTTGTTACTTGGATTGTTTCTCAGGCCACGATGGCATCTCCCTGAGTCTCTCTCTCTCACCTGCAAACCTGCACCCCGCTAGCAGTAATCTTCCTTAGCAACAGCACTGATCGTAACGCTTCCTAGCTCATTGCCTAGCACGGAAGAGTCAAACTTCTAAACCTGCCTTCAAGTCTCTCTATCAGGGGTCAGTAAACTTTTTCTGTAAAAAAACAGAGAGTAAATATTTTCAGCTTTGTGAGGCATCCTGCTTCTATCACAACTCCCCAGTTCTTTTTCTTTTTACTGAGGTAATGTTAGTTTATAACATTATATAAATTTCAGGTGTACATCATTGTATTTATATTTCTGTGTAGATTTTTTTTATTGAGCTAACGTTGGTTTATAACATTATATAAATTTCAGGACAACTCCCCAGTTCTACTGTTACAGCACAGAAGCAGCACAGACAATATACAAACAAATGGGTGTGGCTGTGTTCCAATAAAATTTTATTTGTGGACATTGACATTTAAAATTTATGTCATTTTCATATGTCATAAATTTGAGTTTTTTCAACCATTTAAACATGGAAAACCATTCTTAGCTTTCACACTATACAAAAACAGGTGGCAGCCGGATCTGATCTGTGGACAGTAGGTTGTCGACCCTTGCTCGATCATGGTCTGTCCTGCCTTATCTAGCTTCACAGCCTTTCCTATAATATACATTCTGATAAAACTAAACAATCTCTGGTTCCCCTCACAATTTAAGTGCCACCTCCTTCAAGAAGGCTCCCTATATTGCACAGCTCAAAATATCCTTTCCCTCTCTCTGGCATTTTATCTACACCAGTCTATTAGAATGCAGGCTTCCTGCCTTGCACTATAGTTTTATCCATATGTTTGCCCTCCTTCTGTGTGGAGCAGAGTCTTGGGAAAAAAGAGAGACCATAATCTGGGGAACTAAGGCAGACTTAAGGAAAGAGCTTCAGAGCTTCAGTGAGAACTCAGAGTTGAGAGATACAGGAAAAAACAAAACAATAGCACACTACAATATGCCATTCACAAAAATACATTCCAGATGAACTAAAAAGCTAAATGAATAAATATGAAATATTAGAAATAGATATGATGGTGGATAAACAAAGTATAGAAGACCTTCTTAAATGAGATGCAAAAACCATGAAGGAAAAGATTAATTCACCTTAGTACCTTAAAAATTTAAAGTTTTATATGAAAAAATCTCTATAAATGCAATTTCAAAAAAAGCAACAATGTGGGAGAAAACTTTTGTGGCTTATATAACAGAGGTTAACAGAACATAAAAACCAGCCCCAAATCAATAAGAAGACCAATAAGTCAATGGAAAGGTGGGTTGAGGACATTTATAGGGAATTCACAACATGAAATATGCTTAGTCTCACGGAAATCAGGGAGGCGGGATGTAAAATGAGACATCATTTTACAAATCAAACTAGTGAAAAGTAAAAAGATTGACAACATCCAGTGTTTGCAAGGATGTGGCACATGGCTCTCCCATTGGCAGTGGAGACATAAACTGGTACAGCCCGTCTGGAGCACTATTTAACAGTATCCATATTTTCAATGTGAATTCTCTAACACCTAGCAATGCCACTGCTGTATATCTCCCTGGAGAAGCATTTATACACATGCCCAGAGAACCCTATAAAGGATGCAACAGCCACAAACTGGAAACAAATGCCCATCAGAAAAGAGGGTTAGATAAACTGTGGTACAGCTGTACTCTGAAACAACCTACGGTAGATTAATTAAATGAGGTAGATCTTTGTGTACTGTCATAGAACCCTCTCTAAGACAAAGTTTGTTGTTTTTTTTTTTAAAAGAGCAAGTTTCAGAACAATAAGAATGGTATTATATCATTCATGTAAATTTTGTTAAAATGTGAAACAAAATTATCTATTTATATAGAGGTACTTACATGGATGTGACCATGGACGGCTGTGTGGGAACAGGAATTGGGTGCGAAGTCAAGAGAGTTTTTTGCATTATTTATACTGTTTGAATCTTCTGCAAGGAACTAATTTTGTGCAACTTTTTTTTCTTTTAATGAGCAATGAATATTTTAAAAAGCAGATGATTTAAAGTAAAAATATTAGGCTTGAAAACATTGTTCTGCTAAACTAATCCATGATTTTTTCTAGTTTTCTCATCCGTAAAATAGGCTATACAATACCTTTTCTTGTGGCTTTTATAAGAGGTCATGAAACGATGAAAGTGCAAGGGTCAGGGCTCCTCCACGGTGGCCTTCAAATATGGACACAAATTTAATTATGAGGGCCATGACCTATTTTTCATCTCACCAAGATAAGATTGATAAACAATTTAAATTACCGATAAGGAAAAATTACTTGCTGGTTAAATGAAATATCCCAGTGTTTGTATAAAAGAGGCTTTGGGATATCCTTGGGGCTAGAAATCTGGTTTGCATAGAATATTTGTTCATGAGTTTCCCGTTTTGAATTTGATGACTGTTTTAAGCTGGCTGTTTCATTTTACTATCTCCAGTAATGAAACAAAGTGTGAAATATGAGACAGTGCTAGTTAAACATTTATACCAGCCCTACCCTGTCATTTCTTGAAAATATTAAAATGTAATGTTTTTATATGAAGTCATTATAAATTTATAACAAGTTTAATCCATGATGAGGCACTGTTCCATGGGCTGTGAATTATTGTTCTAAATTTCGGGTGGCAGATGCTTTCTCTGAGTGTTGGTGCCGGAATGATTAGTTCCTATGATGCAGTGTAAGAATATATCTTCCAATTTGCATAAAAAAAAGAAACGATGCAAGTACCGTTCAAATGAAACATGCCATTTTTGCCACTCAGATTCCTCAGGGACCTGCAATGTGTTTGACATCCAGATCATTAGCAGAAGCCCTGTTATGCCCAGAACCTCTGTGAGCAGATAAAGAGGCACAGAGAGGGAAAGAGGTTTGCTGAGGACCACCCAGCTCATAAATGGTGGAGCTGAGGTCCTTTGACTCTCTCTCAAGCCACAGGAGGAGGAAAATAGTAGAAACAAGGTCTTTTCCTCAGCAAAGCCTCTAGGGATCTGGCAAAACTCCCAAAGTCTCCTCCTAACTGGGAACAACTCTGGGTTTGGGAGGGGATTGTTTGTATGTTTATGCCTGAAAAGGAGAATTAATTTTAGAGGCTGAATTTGGATTTTGTACAGGTGCCCAGAGAACTTTGGGGCTGAAGCCTGCTTTAATTAAATTGAATAAACAGCTGTTAATGGCATCAGCTATTTTTACCTTGACCCCTTCTGACCTTTCCCCCTCCTCTCTGCCTGTCCTGTGGGCACCCCACCAACAGAGAGTGCTCTTTCCCTGTAAGAGCCGACTGATTTGTAAAGAGCCGGTTTGGGCGTCTATATTCTCATAAAAGTAGACATCTCCAGTTTTCTTTTTTACTCCCATTAGGGTAAAGAAAGTGATTTTTTTTTTTGGAGAGGCTATCTAACTTAGTCTATACTCAATCTTCAGACCACTTTTTCTACATATACTAAAGGCATGTTGACCATCCATGATTTCCTAGTATTTCTTACCAGAAAAACATGGAGACAAGGAATTAAATGTGTCTTCTCCACACAATCTAGCCTCATTTGGCCAAATCAGGGCTGTGTCGCGCTAAGCTCTGAGGAGATGATGGTCCCTGGGAGACTAGCTTTCTAGGGAGGAGACTAACCCATAATCCATAATGGCGACAGTATGATCCATGCCATGACGTCAATGTGTACAAGCTCCAGACCCTGCCCGCCTAGGAAAATGTCTCAGAGCAGGTGACATTTCAGTCAACTCTCAAAGCATCCAAGGGTATTTGCTTGGCAGGGAGGTGTGGTATAAATGGGGGCTTGGCAAGAGACAAGGCAGAGAAGGGACACAGAGTCTCCATCATGAATATCCTTTTACTCTGGTAAGGAGTTTGGATTTGATCCTGGAGACAGTGGGGAATCATTGAAGGGTTTTCAGCTACAAGAGTAACATGATACTAAATGCATTGTTGAAAAATTATTCTGGCTGTGGTGTTGAGGACCAGTGAGAAGGGTCAAGGCTGAATACAGAGAGACCATTAAGAAACTGGGGTGATGGTCCAGGGAAGAGATGTTGGAGGCCTGAACCAAGGCAGTGCCTGTGAGGATGGAGTAAAGTGGAAAAGTTCAAGAGCATTTAGGAATTAGAATCAATGGTGATTCAATAGTGATTTAATCAATAATGATTAGATGTGAGAAGTATATTAGAAAGATATATGTCAGCTATGTTTCAACAGGAAATAAGGCTCACTCAAAAGGGTTCTCCTGCTGAGATTTTAATGAAAGCACTATTTACAAAGGTGTGTTTGAGTAAAGGGAGCCCACAAGGTAGGTGAGGCACCCAGAGACCAGCAACCACAGAAAGCCGTTACCACCCTTAGGCAGGAAGGGCAATGTGAGGACAGCGTTACTAGAGCTCACTGAGAGCTGGAGTCATTGGAGAGCACCTGGCAGGAGCTGAACCCTGGTTAGGCAGGGAGGCGGCAGAAAAGAGAGGGTGTGGTGGGGAATAATAACCCATCTCGCTCTCCTTCTGCCTTCCCATCTCCTGCCGGTGCCTCCCATTGGCTGAACAAGAAAGCAGAGGTCAGCCTTCCTGGGAAGAGAGCAGGGCAGAGAAGGGTGAAGAAGGGATGTCCAGTGGGCAAATGGAGACAAGCTAGCACAATGGGAACTCCCTCAGTTGCAAGTGAAAGAAACCCACTTAAACTGGCTTTGACGAAAATTAAAGGAGAGAAGAGGTGGCTCACTGACTCGTGTAACTGGAAAGAACAGGTGAATTCAAAGCCTTACAACAATGTCATCAGTACTTTTCTCTCCTTATCAACTCCGTTTTCTCCCTCGATGTTCTCCCAGAACTTTCCAAATGGCAGGGAGCATGAATACCAGCACCTCCAGGGTCACAAGTTGAGACTTTGTATTTCCAGAGAAGAGCAGGGACTCCTCCTCCAGTTCAGAAAGGCCCTGGCATGGCTCCGATTGCCTGGCTTGGGTCACATGCAATTGAATACAAGAGCCAGCTAGGACCAGCTCCCAACTCAACATACAGCTTGGTAGCTAGACATTGGCCACAGCGGGAGTATTTACACCAGGGAAATCAGCAAATATTACAAATCGGGGATCTTCTTTACATCGTTGTTAAATGTTTACCAGCACACCATCAACTCAGGGCCTTGTGTGTTAGGGAATGCTGTGCCATGTATGTCAGGCTGGGTCCTGAGCCAAGTTGCCCTGAGTAGCCCCCTAGGAACATCATGGTGCGGAGGAGTGTCTCTAGAGGAGGAGCTGGTACTGTTATCAGAACTGGGGAGATGCTGGGCTGAAAAGACTACCTACAGAAGCCCATTACAGGGGGTGAAGGAGAGGGAAGCGTTTAAGATAATATCCCAGATCTTTGGCAACTAGATGGATGGTGAGGTGGGGAACAGAGGTCTGGAGGGAAATGGTGAGCTCAGGTGTAAACAGGTTGAGCATGAAGTGCCTACCATCATAAGGCAAAATCCTTCCCCTTCCCCTTCCTCCCCAAGACAGGTGATGAATAAAGTGCAAATAACCATCCTACAAGGCCAAATGTAGGTGCCATCGAAGGACACAAACCACATATCTGGAATTCTATCTGCTGCTTCAAACTGTAGTTCCCAGCACTGCCCCAGCTCTTTGCTATACCCAGGAAGATGCCCGGTCTACAAAGGGATTCCACACACATGCACCTGCCCAGGACAGGTGGACAGAAGGGAAGCAATGAGACAGGGCTGTGGTCGACTAAGTGAGAACTTACAAACCCTCCTCTTGGTGAATGGGGAAGAGAAATCAAATTGGATGTGTTTGTCAATGTGATATACGGGAAGATTCATTCTCCTGGAACCTGGAAATCAGGATTCAAGGCCGAAGTCTTCTGCTCAGAGGCTTGTAGCTGTGTCTGCATGACTGGTCTGAGGGCTTGATAGCAAGACTGCTGTGGTAGGCAGACTGATGGCCTCCAAAGATGCTCACGTGCTAACCCTGGACCTGTGAATATGTTTCCTTACATGGCAAAAGGGATTTTGCAGACGTGATTAAGGTAAGGACCTTGAGATGGGAGATTATCCTGGATTATCCCAGTGGGCCAAAGGGAATCACGAGTGTTCTTATAAGTGAAAGAGGAAGGCAGGAGTGATATGATTGCTGACTGGTGGCCACAAACCAAGGAATGTGGGCATTCTAGAAGAAGCTTTTAGAAGCCGGAAAAGGCAAGAAACAGACTCTTCTCCTAGAGCCTCCAGAAGGAGCCTGTCAGCTCTGCTGACACCTCGATTTTAGCCCTGTGAGACCTATTTTGGACTTCTGACCTCTAGAATTGTAAAATATTAAATCTGTGTTATTTGAAGTCACTAAGTGTGAGGCAATTTGTTACAGCGGTAATAGGCACCAAACATAACTCCTAAAGACATCTGGGAAACTGTAGCACTGTGTCTGGACCAGACTGTTCTCAGACCAAGCCATGTGAGCCAGGGACACCGAGGCTGATAATGAGGACTGAGTTCATGCCAGAGTTGGCGGACCCATACAGTGGTCTATGGTCATGCTACACGCTGTCCTTCTCTGAGACTGATGAAGTCCTCCTGGGCAATGCGAGATTGGGTGATGTGTACATAATGCTGGGCCAGGAGGGGTTAAGGGAGCTTCCAGGATGGCTGCTTACCTTCACATACTGGATGTTATCATCCACAACTGTGCACACCTTGGTCCAGAAGCTTGCACTCTGACTGCCCTCAGAAATGTTGCTGTTCTCTCTGCTGTGTGCCCCAACTATACTGATTCCCTTCTGCATCCTTTAGAGAAGTAAACCAGAGCAATTCGCTCAAGCAGTGGCTATATCTGGCCTTTAATACATGTGTCTTTCAATACATTGGTGGTGCAGTGGGGAAATGGCTTAGCCTGAAGGGTAGTAATCAGAGGCCTTGGCCTTTTTTGGTATGGCCCTGAGGAGCAGAGGTTTCAGAACACCCAGTTTAGGTAAAGATTTCTTTAATGTTCTTATCTGTTCTGTTACTCATGTAGCAAACCCCATTTTTATGGATTGACAACACTACAGTGTTCTTCTAAAGTTAAGCCAATTATCTTGGTGTAAATATTCCCAGCATGGCCAATGTCAACCTATCAATACGATGATGAATGAAGAGTTGGGAAGAGATGTGTACAGTCGGCTCCCACAAGCTGGTGAGAGCTGGCGTCAGCACACAGGCCACTGCTGTCTCTACCTGCACCTCACTTTCTGATTAGGAGAAGGAACACCCCAGCAGAAGCATGGTTGGAATGCTCATGGAACACTTATGATGGGCCAGGCACTGCTCTAAGAGCTTTACATTTAAAAAATTTAATTCTCACAGCAACTCTATGTGGTAGGTAGAAATGAGGAAACTGAGGCATGGGTGCAATAACCAGTCTAAGGTCATACAGCTAATATTAGGAGCACTGAGATATGAACTTAAAAACTTTGTCTCAGTGTCCATAATCTTTAAAATTACGCTAAAGTGTTCTCTAAAACTGCACTGTCTAATAGAGTAGCCAGTAGCCACATTGGCTATTTAAATTGAAATTAAATAAAATTAAAAATTCTGTTCCTCACTCATTCTGGACTCATTTCAAGTGCTCAATAGTCACATGTCACTAGTGGCTACTGTACTGGACAACACAGATATAACACACTTCCATTATCATAGAAAGTTCTATTAGACAGTGCTGCTCTAAGTAGATTGTCAGAAAGAAAGAAGTCACACATATTTGCTTGGAAACACAGAGGATTTAATTGCCTTTGTTGAATACTGTAACATAAAAACTCAAAATACACAGTTTCATGTCTCTTCTGCTCTGAGATAGGCAAATTCATTCACGTATTCATTCATTCATTCAACACACATTATCTGAGCACCTGCTAAGTTCCAGGACCTGTGCTAGGTTCTGGATTTGAAAGATGAATAGAGGGACAGAGCTCCTGCCCTCCAGGAGTTCACAACCTGATGGAGGAGGCAGACAAGTAAAAAGGCAATTAAAATGCCATGAGGAGAGTGTTATGATCGAGTTTCAAGAGTAATATGAGGACTCGGACAGGCAGCCAGCTGAATCTAAGGCATTCAGGGAAGGCTTCACAGAAGGGGTGATTTCCGAACTGGATGTTGAAAGGTGATTAGGAGTTGGCAGTTTTCAGATATTTTAGATAGAACGTCTCAAAATTCAAAGAGAGGCACAGGAGAACATGGGTCACTCGGGCACCCATGACTGAGTGGGTTTGACTGAAGTGTAGGATGCAATAGAGACTTGAGAAGTAACTAGAGCAGAAGTCAGGTGTTCTCAGGTGGTATGCTGAGCAGGAGCAGATGGAGGGGAGGGGAGAAAGGGAAGAGAAAGAGTTTCACTTTGGACATGTTGAGTTTGACGTGCCTGCAGAACATTCGAGAGGGTATGTTGGGTAGTAACTCAAGAGCGAGGTTGGGGAATACAGATTTAAGAATATCAGGCTCAACGGGGTGATAAAATAAAGGTCCCGGCTGAGCTCATGCAGGAGTGTGTGCAGAGAGAGTTGAGAATGAACCAAGAGTGACCAGAAGAAACAAAACCAACTCCAGGAAATGCCAACATATCAGGGCAGGTAGAGAAACAGGCCAGAGAAGCAGACAGAAACCACATCAGAGGATCATCACAAGGAAGTGGTGTCCCAGAAATCAAGGGCTGGGACTGTCAACTGATGCAGAGAAGCCAAATAACACAAGGACTGAAAAGTACTCCCTAGACTTGACCTTGGTAAGAGCCATTTTAGTGGCATTCAGGAAGCCAGCCTGCAGTGGGTTCAGGAAGAAATGGAAAGTGAAGAAAGGCAGATAATAACTATGAGAGACAAATCCTTTAAAAAGAAATACTCAGCTGTGAAGATTATGATCAAAGAGTCCCCAGCATGTTTATTGACTGCATTGAAGAAGCCACTGGACGGAGAAATGTCAAGGATCCGGGGTGGAGAAGGAATAATGGGTGAAGCAAGGCCCCGAGGGCATAGGAAGGGAAGGGGTCCAGAGCACAGGTGGTGAGTTTAACTTTGGAGGAGGAGAGGGGCTCCCATTCCACTGGTGTGAGAAGGAGGTGAAGGAAGGACAAGCACACACAACGTGCGTGAAAGAGGAAATTGAGGGAATCCTGTCTTCTGGCCTCTGTTTTCTCCATGAAGCAGGAGATGAGGTTCTGCTGAAAGCAGAGGACTCGAGGACAGGAGTGAAGGCCTGAAATAGCTCCTGGGCAAAAGGGAAAGAGCCAATGAGGGGCACATGAAGCACTTCTGGGCTGTACCCAAAGACCAGCTAAGGTTGGAAATGTGGAGTCCATAGAGAGGCCTGTGTTCAGAGAGGTGCTGTTTTCCCTGTCTGTATTCAGCATCTCCAGGTGCAGCAGAGGAAAAACAAGACAGTTGAATTAATCCAGGGTTGGGACTCTGCCAGGCAGGAAGGGAGAATGGGCAAAAAGGAGGACTGATGAACCGAGGAGGAGGGTGAAACACTAGAGTTTACATGAGGTCACAAAGTAATTTGGGGTGGAGAGAAGAGACAGAGGTGAAAAGATAGGAGGCAATGACTAGAAAGTTAGACATCAAAAATGGAGAAATTATGGGTGATGACAGTGTACAGGGTGTGGCCAGGAGAGCGTGTTAATGGAGAAAATGGAAAGACACCTGGAACTGAGTAAATAAAGAATCTATGAAGCAAGAGAGTTGGCTGATTTATGTAAGTGGACTTCAAAGACACCAAGTTTGAGGGAGAGGGGATGAAAAACAAGACCATGAATATGGAGGAATGATCAGCTATTGGCAGACGACAGTGACAAAGAAAGGAAGAGGGTTTGGGGGTAGGCTGTATACCAGGGTAGAAGAGGGATCATTTGAACGTGCCACCTGGGTCCCTGGAAAGAGGCTGGTGCCACGTCTAAGCCTGTAGTATGGGGGCTTGGAAGACCTGTCAGTTTTCTTGTGAAAGCTTCTAGAGAAGTGAGTATCCTCAAAGAAGAGCCAAATGCCAGCTGCAAGTATTCTGCAAAAAGGTGGCACATTTGCAGTTTTCGGACAAAGTTTTCGGCACATTTGCAAAACCACTGGACAGGTTCACAGTGGGTCATTCTGAGGATGAAAGTGTGGAGATGGAGGAACTAACACTTTAGACAGAGATGAAAATGTGGGGCCTGGTGGGATCACTTGACTTCAAGATGTTAGCTAGAGCTCTCAGGTCAAGGGTGGCCTCAGGTGGTGTAGAAAACTTGGTGACACCCCCCAAATGGAAGCTTTGCTCCAGGATCCCCCAAAACATTGGTGAGAAGTTTGGAATCCCAGAAGATAACAGGCCAACTAGGTTGGTTGATTCCTAAGCCTCTCACTCTTGTGGATGGAAACCACAGCAGCCTCCCAGGAGATGAGTGCAAGTTGGTCTCATCCCAAAGAGCTCCTAACCTAGGTATGCAGAGTCCAGATTAGACATTCCTTCTGGTGAGAAAAGCAGAGGCCCTAGTGCATAGACAGTAAAAGAAATTAAGCAAAGGAAGTCATAATTACTCATTACTAAGAATAGAGATTTACTGGGGGCCGATGATGAAGTCTAAGCTGGTGAAGACCCCCAGATGCATGTAACCAAATAAAACCCCCAAAGGCCAATTCTGCTGGACCCGTGATCATCAGGTATGTGTGTTTCCAAGTTTCTCCCTCAGCTTCACCCTGAAAAGACTTCTTCAATGGCCAACGGCCAGAAAAATCTCAGGTATTGTCCAAGTAGCCCCCACATCACAGGGAACCACAGGCTTGGTAGTGCAGGTGGGGAAAGGAGATACTCCCTCTGTGTTCTAGAAATAGTTTCAGAATAATATGTGGAATCCAGACTTTAAACTGAGGCCTCAAGTGGTTTGGGCAAAGCCCTCACCTCTTTCTGCAAATCCCCATTCTGAAGAGGTTTCAGTTCTCTGAGTAGAACCTAAATGGCCCAAACACAGCTCCTTCTTCATAACTCCACACTAACTTGAAGAAACTGGACATCACCCATCCTTGTCAGCCAAATCCTGAATATTCTAGACCATGGGTGAGACCAGCAGCCACAGAGATACCTGCCTGCACAGATGGGTGAACAGCCACCTGAGACTTCAGACACCTGCCGCTCTCAGCTCAGATGTCATCTCCTCCATGACACCCCCCACTGCACGTTCACACACACACACACAACCAGACACATGCCCTCCACTGCATCTCCTCTCTCTGTATAGTTTACCATTGCATTTATTATTACGCTGTGCTTTAATTGTTTACATTTTGCCTCCCCAGCTACATTCAGAGCTTCTTTATCCCTAGGGCCTAGCGCCCAATAAATATTTGGAGGATGAGTTGGACTGGGCTGGGCAGAGACAGAGTTAAATTGAATTGAACTTAATTAAAATGAACCAAAATGACACTGAGAACACAGAGCAGTACATTCCCATAAGCAACAAGGTTGAGCGTTACTCTGACTTCGTCAACAAGGGTCTCCCCAGAAGCCCACCACCCCCAGAATGTCTCCCCATACCCCAGCCACAATGTCCCTCCCCCATCAGGCAGGTCCTCATTGCTTCTTATGGAAGAGAGCTGGCGCTGGCTCATTGCTGGGCTCGGCCATGACCTGCATGGGCTGGTTGTTCAGGGCGGCTTCGCGCATCTTGTGGTACATGAACTCGTTCTGGCGGAACATGCGCAGCTCCATTTCCGTCTGCACCCGCATGGCCTGTGGGGTGCAGATACACCACAAAGAGTGATGACAAGCCCCCAGGACATATTGGTCTGTGACCTACCTTGGCCCTTTCTGAAAGGGCAGGCGATGGGGTATATGACTCCCAGTCACCAAGATTCAACTACTCCCTCAGAGGACACACACTCACACACATGTACATGCTCACACACATACACACACTCTCTGTTACACACACACACACTCATCCACTGGGGACCTAATGTCCTGGTGGTGGGCTCAGTTTTTTAGGAGAGGGAGTCAGATCCCTGAGAAAGTAGCTTGAGGGATTGTTCTCAGCAGAGAATGTTCTGAGGAACTGCCAAGTGGGTACCTGGATTTGAGGCCCAGCCCTGAGATGCTACTTGCCTCTAAGTCCTTGGTGATTGGATGGGAGGGTCCGTGTGTCACCAGGAGAATGGCATAGGCTTTGCAGATCATCCCATGCCCCACTTCTATGTTACCAGCATGCCAGTTGGTCAGCCCTGCGCGCATCACAGCCATGCCCAGTTGGGCATTGTTGGGGTGATAGAGCTTCCTGTAGGTGCATAGAGAATAATCTTAATATAATCCTGTCCTTCCTTGTATCAGCACATAATTTGACAATTTATGAAGTACCCTCATTGATTAAGTCCACCTGCTCTCCCACCAGTGCTGTGAGACATCTGCAGCCCATTGACAGGGGACGGAGGCACAGGGAGGTAGGGTAAGTTGCCAAACGCCCCACACAGTGAGACTGTGAGAGCTGAGACTCTGACCTGGAACACCGAGCCAAGTCCTCACGGGGAAGAGGGGTGAGGATTGTACTCTGAACTTGAGTACAGGAAGCTGGGAGCTCCCAGGAGCACCCAGCCCTCTCCCTGGAAAGCAATAGGAAGTTCAGGGGAAAAAAGTAACTTGACTGTTCTCCTTGGGACAGAATTGTATTTTCACCTCCTTGGCACCCTCCAAACAGAGCTTCCTTTTACCGTGTTGTACAGTTTTCCCACATTTTGTTTATGAGTAACATAGTCTCATAAAAATGAACCTCCTTGTGCCAACTTACTCATTTGGCCAGAAATACAAATTCACATGCCAATGTGGACAGAGGAGGCAAGAGGGAAGGCAAGGGCATTGCATTTTACAGTTTATAAGCAAGGATGGCTGACATCTCTTTTGTTTTTAATAAAAGAAAAAGTCACAGGTATGTCTGTGTTGATTGTTAGGGGAAAAAACCCTTCCAAGCATTTAAAATCAAGCTGGAGTTAGCCTTAAGGAAACCCAAGATGGCATCTATTAAGATGATAGAGGAGCTGGAGGATTTGGGAAAGACGAGGGATAACAAATAGGTTTCATCTCAGGTACCAACTCTAATTATTTGGTCATTACTACTCGAGCACCGTGTTAAAAAGAAACATGATCGATTACTTGTGCCTGCTGTGGTTGCAGGAAGGAAAGGTAGCAACACGTGTGCTATCTATTTGTCATCCCTGGAATGACACATTTCCAGGAGACTATCTGAGACCCAGAATTGTCACCTACATATAGCCATCCACCATCTTCCTGGCGTAGTATGAGGCCTCCTCAAAGGCCTGAAGGTAGGAGAGGACCTCTGAAACAATGCTCAGCATCCGCAGCATATAGAGATTGGTGTCAGCAAACACCGGCTCCTGCTTCTGCAGACACTCCCGGCATAATTTCACGACCTAGAGGAGACACAGGCCCTGTCCATTACCATTGCACCAGAGCACATGCTTAATTCACATACAGGAGCATCACAGTGACATTGGACATTCATTCTTCTAAGGTTGAGGAAATTGCTGACAGAGGTGGGAAAGCAGAGGTTTGTGATTTAATAGCAAAATGGTCCTATTTGACTAAGATGTAGGGATGGAAAGGGAGACACCGCTGACACAGCAGAATGAGGAGTTTTCTTGTATAAGTCAGTAGGTAACAGGGAGTTATGAAAGATATATAGATATACATACAGTTATAGATACTCTCACAACAATGCAATGAGATAGGTACTACTAATATTCCCATTTTATCAGATGAGGAAACTGAAGCACAGAGAGGGTAAATCACACAGGTGTCAGTCACACAGGTAGTGAGCAATGGAGCAAGAATTCAAACCAAGCAGTTGAGCTTTATCTTAATCACTATTCCTGTGATTCTCCACCCCGGCTGTGCTCTGGGATCACCTGGAGGCCTTTTTTTTCCCCCTAAACATCTCTCCTTGGAGAGAACTGTTTTTTGTTTTGTTTTGAAGAGGAAGATTGGCCCTGAGCTAGCATCTGTTGCCAATCTTCCTCTTTTTCTTTTTTTCTCCCCAAAGCTCCAGTACATAGTTGTATGTCCTAGCTGTAGGTCCTTCTAGTTTTTCTATATAGGATGTCACCTCAGCATGGCTTGATGAGTGGTGAGTAGGTCCACACCCAGGATCCAAACCGGGGAACCCTGGGCCACCAAAGCAGAATATGCAAACTTAACTGCTAAGCCATGGGGCCAGCCCCTGGAGGCCTTTTTAAAAGCATGGGTGTCTGGGCCCTACCCCAGACCAATTGAAACCAACTATCTGGGGGAGGGACCTTGGCATCTGTAGTCTGTATATGCCCCTGTGTGGTCCTTACACACAGTGATGTTGGACAATCATGGCCTGCTAGAAATGTACAAGATGGATTGGCAGAGAAGGAGGCCCCCAAGAGGCTGGGAGACCCACCAGGAGGATGCCACATTGGTCCTGGTGAGGAATAAGATGGGCCTGACCCTAGTCAGCTTGGAGTCAGGCTTTTCTGACTGATTCATGTGTAGACATAGGCTTAGGTTGCACCCTACAAAATCAGAGGGTCTCTAGATTTCAATTGCTCATTTTTCTCCTCTTCTTCCCTTGCTGCTGTCATGGAAGAAATAACACACAATTCTATCCATTTCAAACAAGTGGGAACTGATTTTGCTCTAAGACTCTCCCAAAGGTCCATGAGGCAACTGGGTAGGGGTGTGGCAAAATGTAGGTTGGCAATCAATCCATCCTGAAGACAATCCTCTTAAACCCATGGGGGCAGTGTCCAGCCCTACACCTGACCCTGACAAGTTCAAATGGAAAAGAGAAGAAATGGAGAGGAGGAGAGAAACCAGAGGACTGGAACCAGCAGAGCCCTCCTGATTGCTCCAGCTCCTACCTCGTGTCTCTGACAGATTTTCCATACTATACAACAACACTTTGTTTGTGTGACTCTCTCCCGACCTGACAGAACTCCTAGGAGGCAAGGAGCATGTCTTGTGTTGGTCATCCCAGTAAGGGCTCAAAAATGTGCAATGAATGAATGAGTAAAGGAGAATGAAGATAAGGGAAAAGCAAGTAGAAATGAACAGAAATCAATCTCCCACATTGCCATGCCCTAGTGGCATCCAAATCCAGCAACACACCTGAGTTGTTTAAAGAGCTTGGAAAAAAATACTGATTGATGGTCCCCATGGTCTGTTGCAGATTGGATGAATCACATTCTAGGGGATGAAACACAGGAATCTGTACTTTTAACAAGCTGCCTAGGTGAATTTGATGCTAGTGCTCTGCAGGTCAGTGTTTAACAGTGGTTTTAACTTTGGGTACACATTGAAATCACTTGAGAGTTTTAAGAATCCTGATGTCTGTAACGCTATGAAACTAGAAATCAACTACAAGAAAAAAACTGGAAAGGGACAAAGATGTGGAGACTAAACAACATGCTACTGAACAATGAATGGATCATTGAAGAAATTAAAGGAGAAATCAAAAAATATCTGGAGACAAATGAAAATGAAAATACACCATACCAACTCATATGGGATGCAGCAAAAGCAGTCCTGAGAGGGAAATTCATAGCAATACAGACCCACCTTGACAAACAAGAACAATCCCAAATAAGCAACCTTAAACGACACTTAACAGAATTAGAAAAAGAAGAATAAACAAAGCCCAAAGTCAGTAGAAGAAGGGAAATAATAAAAATTAGAGCAGAAATAAATGAAATTGAAACCAAAAAAAACAGTAGAAAAGATCAATGAAACAAAGAGCTGGTTCTTTGAGAAGATAAACAAAATTGACAAACCCTTAACCAGACTCACTAAGAAAAAAAAGACAGAAGGCTCACATAAATAAAATCAGAAGTGAAAGAGGAGAAATTACAATGGATACCACAGAAATACAAAGGATTATAAGAGAATACTGTGAAAAACTATATGCCAACAAGTTGGACAATCTACAAGAACTGGATACATTCTTACACTCATACAACCCCCCAAAACTGAATCAAGAAGAAATAGAGAATCTGAATAGACTAAACACAAATAAAGAGATTGAAAGAGTAATCAAAAACCTTCCCAAAAATAAAAGCCCAGGACCAGATGGCTTCTCTGGAGAATTTTACGAAACATTCAAAGAAGATTTAGTAACTCTCCTTCTCAAACTATTCCAAAAAATACAGGAAGATGGAACACTTCCTAACACATTCTATGAGGCCAACATCACCCTGATACCAAAGCCAGACAAGGACAATACAAAGAAGGAAAATTACAGACCAATATCGCTGATGAACACAGACACAAAAATCCTCAACAAAATATTGGCAAACCGAATACAGCAATACATGAAAAAGACCATACACCATGATCAAGTGGGACAGCCACATGCAAAAGAATGAAAGTAGACTATTTTCTTTCACCATACACAAAAATTAACTCAAAATGGATCAAAGACTTGAAGGTAAGACCCAAAACTATAAAACTCCTGGAAGAAAACACAGGCAGTACACTCTTTTACATCGGTCATAAAGGAATCTTTTTGAATTCCATGTCTTCTCGGACAAGGGAAACAAAAGAAAAAATAAACAAGTGGGACTTCATCAGACTGAAGAGATTCTACAAGGCAAATGAAACCAGGATCAAAATGAAAAGACAACCCACTAGCTGGGAGAAAATATTTGCAAATCATATATCCGACAAGGGGTTAATCTCCATAATATATAAAGAACTCACACAACTGAACAACAAAAAAACAAACAACCTGATCAGAAAATGGACAGAGGATATGAACAGACATTTTTCCAAGGAAGATATACAGATGGCCAACAGGCACATGCAAAGATGTTCAACATCCCTAATCAGCAGGGAAATGAAATCAAAAGTACACTAAGATATCACCTTACACCGGTTAGAAAGGCTATAATCATCAAGACAAAAAATAACAAATGCTGAAGAGGTTGTGGAGAAATGGGAACCCTCACTGCTGGTGGGAATGCAAACTGGTACAGCCTCTATGGAAAATAGTATGGAGATTCCTCAAAAAATTACAAATAGAAATACCACATGATCCAGCTATCCCACTACTGGGTATTTATCCAAAGGACCTGAAATCAACAATCCAAAGAGGCTTATGCACCCCTATGTTCATTGCAGCATTATTCACTATAGCCAAGAAGTGGAAGCAACCCAAGTGTCCCTCGACTGATGACTGGATAAAGAAGATGTGGTATATATATACAATGGAATACTATTTGGCCATATAAAAAGACAAAATTGCCCCATTTGCAACAACATGGATGGACCTGGAGGGTATTATGTTAAGTGAAATAAGCCAGACAGAGAGAGACAAGCACTGCATGATTTCACTCATATGTGGAAGATAAACTAACACACGGACAGAGAGAACAGTTTAGCGGTTACCAGGGGCAAGGGGGTTGGGGGGTGGGCACAAGGGGTGAAGGGACACTTTTATATGGTGAGTGACAAACAATAATGTACAACTAAAATTTCACAATGTTATAAACTATTATGACAACGACAAAAAAAAAAAATCCTGATGTCTGGGTCCCATCCCAAAAGATTCTGATGAAATTGTCCTGGGGCAGGGTCTGAGCATCAGGATTTTTCAATGATTCTAGTGTATAGCCAGTTGAGAACTCCCAGTTCTTCGGGAGCCAGGGTTGAGTGTTCAGTTAGTAGAGATTGGAAACTGTAGCCAGGACCCTACGAAATTCAGTTCTGGGAAGGCAAGCAACCCATTGCCATCTCCATTCATCCATCTCTGATGCTCACCTTAGATATCATAGATCCCCCAGGGACATTTGTCAGGTTGCCTGTGCCCTCCACAGACCCAGTTTCAGTGGGTTGAATATACCCCTAAGAGGTGCTAAAGGCTTGAGAAAGAAGAGTCATGGTGTCAACCAAGGGACTCCTTCCAGAAAAACAACCTGCTTTGTGGCCTCCCCATCTTCACCCCACCCAATTTCCCTCCCTTACTAGAGAAACTTTCTGCTCTCCTCCCCACCACACCCCCTATAAAAATGAATTCTTACCTCATGGTACAAACCCTCAGATCGAGCCTTGTCGATTTTTTCCATTGTATCCTTGGAGAATTGTACTAACTCCTTCACCACATCCTGAGAGGGCTGGGAAAGGGAAGGACATTGAGTTGGAGACCCCTTCATGAGGCAATCCTTTGCATCTTTGGATAGCTGCCATCTTTGACATTCATGGTAGTTCAAGATCAATGTCTTCCTCATTCCGAATGCTTCATTTCTGTAAATGCTGCTCAAGATCACTAATAGCTTTTCCAGCTCCCTCATCATGTTGTGTTTTCCATTGACCAACCCCCAGAGCCTTGCTGCCAGCCAGTCGTCCCCACACTGTGTTTATGCCTGGGCTTTTGGACCCCAGTGCAGAATCTGACATTGATCCCTGTTGTATTTTCTCTGGCATTTTTGATTCTCATTCTATCAAACAAAATATTTTCCATTCTTCCTCTTTACTTCAAGTCAATCACATATTCTATAGGTATGCCCTTGCATTTTCGTCTTCACACAAGTCATTGATTTAAATACTGGCCAGCACCAGGCTGAGGACACAGGCTTAGGGACTGACGAAAAAAATAGTACTCCAGTTTGCCATTGGAGTTCGTTAAAGAGGGCCTTTTAGCTATGGGCATTCAAACCCTTCCAAGTGTCTTAGCATCCAGTTAATATTTCCTTGTCTTGACCAACAGTATATCATGAGAGAATTTGCCAGCCGTCTCTGTGAAATCTAGACTCAGTAGGCTTACTGCATTTGCCAGAGCAGTCTAGTGACCTTGTAAAAAAACCAAAGAGGTACCATAATTAAGAACCCATGAGGGCACCATAATTTTGAAGAAAAAGTGGCAAATTTCTCAAAGTCCAAAGGAAAAGTTTACTTACTATGCTTATCCATATCAGAAGCTCTTTTCTATTTTTTTTTTTTTTTTTTTGCTTAGGCAAATCTGATAAAACTTTTTTCCAAAAATGAAAATAACTTTATTGTTTATTCTGACTGTAAAATTGACATATGGAAGCTGTAAAAAATTAAAATATAGGAAAAATATATGGAGAAAAAAGTAGAAATCCCCAGAAGCCACCCAAAGAAGGACACAGCATTTTGAGGAACATTTTCCAATGCATATATAGAGGAATAGTACTTAAAATATTTAACAACTGATACAGGAAAGGCACTGACCAATCAGAATAGACACTAACTATCAACAGTGAGTATGTCCATATGGCCTCATCAGTGCATACTGGCTGAACTGCAGTCCTGTATGTGCGCACATGCGTGTGTGTGTAGATGGCAATAGCATCAAATATTTCTCTAAGTGGAATCGTATCATATTTCTGTCTACAGTCTGTTTTTTTCACTCAGTAGATTATGGATATTTTCCTATATCAATATAAAAATATATCGCCACTTTTAATAACTATAGAGTTTTCCACTGTGTGAAGCTAGAATAATCCATTTAACCCATTCTCCATTTGTTCAATTTTTTCACTATAAGGAATTGGGCTCAACGGCTCCATTTTGATTTGCTGCTTACATTGTTTTGTGAGGTCACCTTCACTAAACTATCAAAAAGTAGCAAGAGGATGGGCATTTGTTCCCATCAAAATACACCCCCCTTTATAGATGGAGATCAGGATCTTCCCTCAGTCTCCCAGCTGTCCTGAGCCAGGTCTGCAGTGTCCATCTTGCTGTATGAGAGTCTCCTGGCCAGGACAGCTTGCTTCAGGGTCAGGATCTCCTAAGGAAGAGGGCATTATATTTATTCTTCTACCCACCTCACCTACTTTGGCTTCTGCAGAGTCCTTAACTATCCCTACAATTTTGACTATCCTCATTTCCATACCCTTCTGTATCTGGGCCTGCCTAGAATTCTTTTGCGTGTCTACCTGTACTGGTCCCATGGCCTGACCCCAAACTGATTCATCCATTAGTGCTATGACTTCTGCTTACAGGTCTCACTACTGACTTAACCTTTGTCTCGACCTTTGATTTGGCTAAGATTTCTGGTTTCTGGCTGCCTTTCTGCCTGGCTACCTGATTGTTGCTTTCCAGCCCCAGAGTGCTACTTGGCCTTCTGTTAACTCAGATCAGGTCTTGGTTCCAGACAAACCATTTCAGTGCATGTCTGCTTTCCCAGGCCCCTTTGAACCAAGCACATAAGAAAGAGGGGGTCTATGTCTCATCCAGTTGTGCAGAGTTCTGTGACTGGTGGTCCAGAGGTGTACCAACAATCTGTCAAACCCACATTTTTTGTTTCATCCATAGCTTGTTACCCAAGTAGTGGCTCATAGAATCACATCTAGTTTACGGCCACTAGCCTCTAATCTACTGTAAGTTCCAACATCTTTAAAACTCAAAATTCTTAGTGAATCTTTTGGAGTAATAAGTAACTTGGAGGGTAGATTCAGAGAATACCAAGTGGATAGGCGTTAAGAAAAGTCTTGCTCAATTTGATCTTGTAAGGAAGAGCATTACTTTAAGCTCTGGAAGTGAATCAAATTTTTATAAGGCGGCAACTGCCAAAACAACCTGGCTGGAAGGTTGTTAATTAACATGTGCAATGTGTGGTAAAGCTATTTTGAGAAGGGAAATTGGGCTGTTCCATTTGGCTCCCCTTTTCAGAGTAAAGGCCGGAAAATTTGATCTTCAGGAAGGATTTAAGGAACCCCGTAGAGAGAGACTCTCCTCTCCAGGAGCATCAAAATAAATAGAAAACAGGGAGGAAGAGAGAGGGAGGAGCCAGGGGAGGAGCCAGTGGAGGGGGAGATGCCAATGGAGGAGGAGCCGGAGGAGGAGGGAGACGAACTAGAGAAGGAGGGGCAGGAGCCAGCAGAGGGGGAACCAGAAGAGGACTGAGAGAGGGAAAGAGGGATGTTGGTTAGCCAACCTTGAAAATTTGGCAGACTCCTACTATGAAAACCATGGGTGAGGGCTGAAGAGAGAGAAAAAGAAAAACCTAAGCAGCCTAAACAAGGAGGGTCCAAGGCTACAACTGAGGGGAATGTTACACATTTTGGTATTATTTTCTCACTTTTTAAACATTTGGTTTTTATTTTCATCCAGCCTTACATATACATATATTAAGGAGTCAGGAATATACATATATTAAGGAGTCAGGAAGGATTTTGACACCAATTGAAAGCCTGAGGATGAGTCACAAAGGCTGGTGTACTGAGCAGGGCTTATCAGGCTGGGATAAAGCATTATAAGGAACAGAAAGAAAAGCAACTGTGATGACATCATAGATAGATCAGCTTGAAGGAACTGTTAATAAGTTAGACCAACTCCCCATTTTACAGATGAGGAAACTTAGGCCCAAAAGGAAGAGACTTGCCCAAGCTCAGACATCCAGAGTTGTAGGCAAAACTAGAACACAGGCCTCCTAATTCTTTTTCCAGTATTCTTTCTACTACATTATAATGGCCTTTTATTATGCCTTAGGAGTCACTTGCTTTTAAAAAGTTATACTAAATTTTTTTTCTGATCAATTTTTTTTATTTTTATTTTATTTATTTATTTTAACAGAGAAACCCAATGAAAATAACACAAGTCTTTTGCTTTGAATACAGGTAGGTTCAAGCAGAAATCATCAATCTTTTATATCGAGAGATGCCAACTCTGCAGTTCAGACTGGAAGACGTGGGGATATTGTCACCAGCTGGGAACAGCATATCTAAAGTGAAGGGACAGGAAGGAATGGCCACATATCACCTACTTAACTATTGGAACTGCCAGATGAACATCAAAAGATTTAGAGAAATTACTACATGGTTGTTTCATTTAATTTTGGAAGGGAGAAAAGAGATTCTGGCTTTTTAACAAAAAAATTAAGTAGTGGTGGGAGCAAGTTATGAAACAAATGCCCAGGACCAGGCACCAGGAGGGAAAGCTGGTTGGCTTGCAGATAAGACACATGTTATCTCACAGGTTCTGGAAGGTCAGAGTGAGGCTGGACGCAGTAGCTTATCCTTTTCTGTAGCTACTATGGTACTGTGCTCGGTGCCTCACGCATACATGACAATACACATTTCCTGGAATACAGAACCTTTGATTCTGTGAAAAGGGTTTGTTCCTACAAAGAACATATTAATCCTTGGATCCCAACTGCTTTGTATCCTGCCTGGGAGGGATGACTCTCAACTTCTCCACACCAGGCATTGCTGATCCATTAGTTACAGCTTCCTCCTCCTACTTCTGTCTATATCAAGACTGATGATGCTTGCGCACACATGTGGGCACATGGATCTGTGTGTGTGTGTGAGTGCCTGTATCCATTTTAACTTTCATATATGATAGCATACACAGTGTTATGGATTGAATTACATCCTTCCAAAATTCATATGTTGAAGTCCTAACCCCTCTGTACCTCAGAATGTGACCTTATTTGGAAATAGGATCATTGCAGATGTAACTAGTTAAGATGAGGTCATACTGGAATAGGATGGGCCCTTAATCCAATAGGACTGGTTCCTTATAAAAAGAATACCTGGCGAAAAGAAAGAGACAGGCATAGAGGGAAGACAGGGTGAAGAGACACAGAGAAGACAGCCATCTACAAGCCAAGGAGAGAGGCCTGGAACAGATCTTTCCTTTGCAGCCCTCGGAAGGGACCAACCCAGCCAACACCTTGATTTAAGACTTCTAGCCTCCAGAACTGTAAGACAATAAATTTCCATTGCATAAGCTCCCCAGTTTGGGGTACTTTGTTATGGCAGCCCTAGCAAACTAGTGCACATGGCAATGTTTGACTCCTTAATTCTTTTCCCTTAAGAAATAGAGCTCATTCCATATCCGTACACAAGATCTATCTCACTAGTTTTACAGACTGCAGGGTATTTTCATAATTTAACTATTTCCCTATTGGTGGTTATTTAGGTTTATTCAATATTTTGTTGTTCTCAACACTGCAGCACTGTATCTCTTTATACATATATCTTTGTGCACATAAGCAAGTATATCTACAGCATAAATTCTTAGAAGTAGAACTGCTTGGTCAAAGGGTAAAAAATATTAGATATTAAGAATAAAAATAAGTTAGTAGCAAAAAAAAGAGTCTAGAACAACCAGGGGATGAAAGAGAGAGGTGAGTCAAGTGGGGGAATAGTGTTAACTGAACCTTAGCACTGACGCGTGGAGTAATGAAGTAACTGAGAGGGGCCCCACCATCTGGACCTACAAGTCAGTTTTGCTTGTAGTCTTTGCTCTAACCAGAGGCAAATTTCTGCCATACATAGGATGCAGAAGTTAATTAAGAAGTATATTTGTGTATTTAAATGCACTGGTGGGCTGTGAGTCATATAGAAGTGCTCAGTTAGCCTCCCCCGAGGAATGTGGCGCCTGGTTATAAACCTATGCATGATTTTTCAGACCTGACCATAGGCAATTACAAAGGCTCTACCTGGCAGGCTTCACAGGGAAAACTGCTCTCCCCACACCTGACTTGGTGCAGTCTCTAAAGGGAGCTGCAGTCAAGGACTCAGGCCCCCCTGGCTGGTCCTGCTCTTTGCATATTTGCATTCCTAGCCCAGGTGCCTTCCTTCCTAGGTCTCTCTATCTGAGGCCTTGAGTAGAAGTCTTCATGGGCCTCTACCCAGGCTGGCCTATGTGGGTGGAGGAGGGAAACTTGAAGACACTTTCCCTCACTCTGGCTCATCACCCAGTACTTTTCCACTCCTAGCCCTTTCCCCAAAGCCCTCTTCTTTGTCTCCCCACCTCAGGGTCCATAAAACTGCTGGAGCCTTTTGTTCTGGGCCCCTCAGCAGTAAGATGACCCCCCCATCTGTACTGATCCACCTGACCCTCCACCTGTGTGCCTTTCCACGGGGGAAAATGGAACAGGGGGAGTCAGCGCCCGCTCCAGTTTTAGCCTCTTGCTGATACCAGTGCAGGAAGTGATTAAAGACCTAACTCTTTCCTTTTTGGCTTGTTGCTTTAATCGGCTACTCCACCCGGCAGCTCAGCTCTCTCTCCCAGCTTAGCTGAGCTCCTGACATCCGCCTCAGTAAGGATTCTGCTGCTCAGTGGTCTCACCATCAACCAGGCAGCAGCTACTCAGAAGTTAAGCATATTAACTGATCTCCACACTGCCCATTTCCTTGGAACTAGGAATATCTTTGTGCTACCCAGACAACAAATCTCTTTGCCCATCTGGTCTCCATATATGAAATTCTCAGCATTACTTAACCTGCAGAGGGGCAAGGAGAGGAACTAAAATTTAATATATCTACTCTATGTGCCACTCCCTTTACATATGTCATCTTGTTTAGTCCTCATAACAACCCCTTTTAGTGAGTGCCATCTTTCCTGTTTTACAGATGAGAAAACTGAGTCACTTGCCCAAACTCAAACTCAAACACCTGGCAAGTGGTGGCACCAGGACACTGGCTGGGACCTCTTTGCAGTGCTCTGTCCACCATATGGCCTTCCCAAGGGTTATAGGCTGGTCCTCTGGGAACTAACGGGCAGAGCACATTGATTAGCTGTGACATCACTCTTGCCCAGCCCCTGGAGAAGGTGGCCACAAACACCCCAGTAGTAGGGCTGCAAGTACCTTGGGGTCGTCTTTCACCCCCAGGAAGAGGTCGTCCTTCAGCCCTTTCTGGCAGTGCTCACACGTGCAGTCAAAGTAGTACTGCTTCTTCAGCTGCTTCTTGCGTTCTTCACTGACATTAAGGAAGTCGATATAGGACACCGTCAGCTCCTCTCCTTCTGAGATCTTGCCCAGAGCCCGGAGCTCAATTCTGGAATAGTGTAAAAGGAAAAGAGAAAATCAAATCCAGGGCTGTGGGAGTGGGATTTGTGCTCTTCAAGAGTTCAAGGAGTTGAGTCTCAAAGACGACAACTTCCACTAGGACTTGAGAAATCTCCCATTCCCCCTAAAAGGGGAGATGTGACCTAAAGGACAGTTTTCTGCATAGTTCTGCTCTACCCATTATAACAATCCAATCTGCTCCATTCAGTTAATTGCTCTGGAATCAGCTCAGATAGACTCCCAGTAGAGGGCTGGGCTTGGTCATAAAACCATGCACAGCTTCCACGCCTGCAATTATCCCTGTACATTTAGCTACTGATTGTCTGTAACAAAGGAAGGGAGAAATAATAAGGTGGAAACTCAAAACAAGAGAAGATTCAATGGTCATTTCTGCTTAGTTTGGGGACTGCTCTCTCGGGAACACACACATTCAGTTACCCACAGTCTTAGCCCGTTCTGTGTCTAACTATAAGTCCCCTCTTACCTTAACCTTCAGACCATGGTTCAGGCCTACATTATGTGAGGAGACTTATGCCTGGAGATCACTGAAGGCAAACAAAGGCTGGCTCTGTTAGCCTGCTGCATTGTTCACTCCTGTGTTTATTGGGGACATGGCTTTCTGGTTGAAGGTGGTCAGCAAGAGAAGATGGCATTTCAGTCCCCTTCTAGCCTAGACCTGACCTTCCAATTGCCTACAGCACTGCACACCTTACCATGTAATAGGTACAGAATGTGCTGAGGACAAGAGCCCACTGCAGAACTGACATGCAGCTAAGCCAAACAAGAGGAGACAAGCCTATGGACCTCTCAGCCATTCATCCTCCAGCCATGAGGCCAGAAGCTGCAGAAAAGTGGTGAGCCCTGCAAGCTGGATCCTAAGCTGTGCTCCTGTATCTCCCTAGGATCCTGGGGCCTCACTGCCCAGTGGGAAACTGCCACCCCAGAGAGTGAGTGGCAGATACAGAGAGCTGGGGAGAGCATCTGCCGAGAGGTCCATGGTCATTTCTTTCACCTCCCAGAGAGGCTGAGTCAGACACCTTGTGAAAGGCAAGACAAGATTCCAGCATCACAGAAGGGTCCCAGTCAAAGGCAACCCCTTCTACATGCTCTGAGGTGACAATCGAGCAAGTAACTGCTGAATGGCAGTGACATGCATGTCCAAGACTCTGAGGTGACCACTTAAGGTTAAAAAACCTCTTCCCAAAGTGGGGTACCTTGACATGCCCAATATATGTAATATTATATGTAAAAACAACTCATATGGAGCCTACAAAATCTAAGTGCCTGGTCACCTTTTGTTTCTTCCCCACCCCAATTTTTGGCAGCAGCTGTTACTGAAGTGATGAAAGGTAAGAGGGAGAGGAAGGCCGGGTGATTCTACCCATAGCTCTGCCTGGAGTCCTAACATCTGAGGGCCAGGGAATCAACAAACTGAAAACAAATGAGGATGCTGATGTCCTTGTTTCACAAATGAGGATGCTGATGTCCAGTGAGGTGAAATAACTTTCCCCAAGGTCCCACAACACTTTGGCAACAGAGTCAAGATTAGGATTCAAGTGCCATTCACACTTCACCACATCACACTGGCCTCCCCTGATTGTTTTCAGTCTGCCTCTCAGGTCTGCAATGAACAGGAAATGAGAAGCACAAAAGCCCTTGATTTTAAGGCTCTACTAATATCCTAAATAGTTCCATGTGAGCAACTCCTGGGCCAGTGTTGAGTGTGGATCTCTGGCGTTTGGTCCTGCTGGGGTAAGTAAGCAATTCTGCCTCCACTAGCCCCTTCTACAGAGGCAGCTCACCCTAGTGACATATTGTCATCCAGCAGTGATCCAGTGGTCAATTGAATTAGGATTTCCAGTAGATTCACTTCCTATCATGGTTAAGCCAATTCTTACTAGGTCTCAGAGTATCTCAAATTATTTCAACGCTATTAGAGAAATTTCAAAACCAAATTGATTTAAAGTCACTTAAATATGAAAAAATGCATAGGTGTATGCCCCATTTTACCTAACTTGGAATTGGGGATCATGGGATGAATAGTGACCACCACTCCATTCTGGACCCCAGACCCTTTCCATCTCAACACTCTGCAATTCTATAGTTCAGCTAATTGAGCCACAAGTAGGCAACTTATTTAAATATTTCTTGTATAAATTAGAAACAGAGCCCAGAGCCACAGAGACTGAGAATGGGGACGGTCCCTAGAGACATTCTCATCTTGACCTTCACTCTACGGATGTGGAACCAAACCCCCAGGAGATGATGTGAATCATCCTAAGTCACGTGCAATGCCTGCCAACACAGACTCAGATGCACCAACTACTCCTACCCTTGCATTCCCAGAGCCCAAACTCCCACACAGCATTTTGTTCTTAATCCAAAGAGCATTTCAAGTACTTTCAAGCCCAGCCTGACAAAAAGACCCATCTGGGACCATTTGGTTGTCAATAAGAAAAGCCAAAAGTAAACTCTAACCTAAACCACTAATTCATAGCTGGCCAGAAGCAGTAAACAGAACACTATGAATAAATATTTATCAAAAATATCACAGTTATGGGTGCTATTTTCAGAACCCAGCCTTGGTGAGAAGTTGGGGGTTATGAACAAACACACAGTCTTTTAGTAGGTCAGTAATGGTAACAGTCCTCATTTCATGATAAGGAGCTTAGAGGGACAATGTAGGTTTTTGCTAAGATGATGTAGACTAAAAGGGACTGTCATGCTTTGAGGTTGGAGGAGCAAGAGAAGTAAGGAGTGAAAGAGGACGAAGAAAGGAAGCATAGTACAGCAAAGGCATGGCAGGTGGTGGGTGGGTGAGGGACAAATGATTCATATAAATGCATTAAAAAGTATAGCGTTCAGCAAAGATGAGACTCTGGGATGCAGAAGGACATTATGGATGGACAGCAGCCAAGGAGTCTTGGGAAGGGGTGGCCCCAGCAAACCAGGCAAGTGAGGGAGATGGGTCATAGCAGCAGGGATGTTTGCAAAGACTGACCCACCTCATCTGGGTGTGAAACATGGATTTCACTGCCTCATGACTGAAAGACAAAACAGACACCCAAATAGGAATCATTACCACTGGTGATCCTGTACGGCTAGCAAGGGCTCACAGCATTTCAGGTTATGCAATCAAAGCTTTGGCCATCACAACAACCTCTATCCCAGCCCCTTCTAGCTGGGTTAATTTGACAAGATGCAGCCTGGATAGTGGAAAGTGCACTAGATTTGGAATGAGAGGTTCCGGGTTCAAAGGTACTCAGCTCTGGACAAGTTACTTCCCTTCCCTGGGCTTCAGTGTTCTCATCTGTAACCTGGCAATGAGACGGTCATGAGACAGTGCATTTAAAAGTAGAGTGCTAGTACATCTATGGGATGCTATTATTATTCCACTAACCAGCAGCTTGGACAAATAAGCGTTGCTTCTTTTGATGTCTACCTTGGGGAGAGTTTGAACTGCGTATGGAGGCTGGTTAGTGCACACAGGTAGTATGTGAAATTTGTTGGAGTTAGAATTGGGCTCCTAACATCACGTCCAGTGTTCTTTCCACTATGACAGGCAGCTAGGCAGTGACTGCAAAGTCACCTTCTCTTGCATGACAGCCAAGAAGCCCAGGTAAAACATGGCTGCTCAAAATTAGCGGATGCAGAGAAGCCAGAGCAGACTCCAGAGATGTTCTGAAGAAAGGATTCCCAGGTTCCTGTGGCTGTTACATGTAGTGACAAGAGGAGCCCTGGGTCACCACTGCTTAGGGGAGTGATATCCAGAAAGACAGCTTCATACGTGGCTGAATTTGATCCTCTCTGCCAACCAGGCTTACCCTGGACAACAGCCTATTTAGGGAAGATTCCATGAGATCCAGGCCAGTGACCCCAAGAGGCTTCAGAAAGGAAACACAAATGCTGGGAAAAGATTATCATCTGGGTCTCAAATAAACTTCCCTGTCTTGAGTGACTTTCCCAATTTCTTAAGAGCCTGGTGTCATGCAGGCCCTTGCTTCTAGAAATAGGAAGAAAAATGGAAATCAGAGTCCTTGCTATATTGGGGCTTAGGCTTGATTCTTGGCTGAGAATCAGAAAACTTCGTCTTTGGTTTCTAGGAAGTTTTTTAGGGAATCTGTTCATTGTTGATGGTTCAGAGTCAGCTTGAATCTGCCATAAAAGCTCGTCTCTAAGAGCAAAAGAAATAATATTGCTCAGGCCCCATTCCCCCAAATACCCTGAGCCTGAGCCATGGACAATGAGGGGCTCGTCCTGTTTGCCTACTCTTCTCCATTTGTGCCCCACCCCCAAGATCTGTTCTTTACCCTTCTGTCCACTGACCTGGGGGGGAAGGGGGCTGACCTCTGAGGGCTTCATTACCCGGGTTCCTTTGCCTTCTGGCTTCTGGTTGGGGTTTGGTCAATGGTAGGAGATCAGAAGGTGGGAGGAGAGAGAGGTTGTGGTATTTAGTCTCTTGACTCCCTCTCTGCCTCACCATGGTTCCAGCAGTGGCTAGTTTCTCTACAGGCACAGCCAAGCTGATGGGTGGGGAGAGGAAAGGACACTCTCTCATGCAGAAACAGTACTTCCTCCACTTGCCCCTCCAGGTCTAGAGGTGGTAATGGTTTCATACTGTTGCTAGACCCTGGACACTTCACCATTCCTAGCTAGTTTCTTAATCTCTACCCACACTTCCATAAATTGTCCTTTTATTAAATTCTCTTCGGGTAAACCCTGAGCATGACTTCTGATTTCTGCTGAGACCTTGACTAATATATGCTCCTGCCAAGTGCCTTCTCAGGTGATGTTGTTCTGCAATGACCTCTAGAAAGATAATCCCAGGCTTCAAGTTTTAAAATAGTAGTTAGAAATTTATCTAACACATCTAGGCAACCTCAAGAAACATGCAAAGACTCATCCATTACCCATGTGGAATTCTTTGCTATCCTCTTCATTACTCTTCTCCTATCCACAATTATTCTAGAATGAAATTTCTACTTGCTGCCCATTTGAAACCCATGCTAGTTCAGGTTCAACAGCTTGCATTTGGTTTAAGTCAAGTGGAGAAAACACCATAAAGTCTTCCCATCCCCATCACCTCACCCCCAGTTAAAGACATACTCACTTGCCATTGTTAAATATGACGGTGCAGTTGGGCCAACAGTCATGGTTCACCAGGCCCAGGTTGGGGAAGACGCCCACACCCACTGCCTGCAGGCCTCTCTGGTCACTGAGTGTGAAACCATTGCAGTTAATCTACCCAGAGGAAAAGAGAAAAGAGTCAGTTAACAGATACAGACTAGGGACAGGACACCATCATAGCTGTTGAAAGTTTAAAAGAAAATAGAAGACCTGGTCTCATCCTGGAGATGCTTAGAGAGTCTGGAAACAAAACAGTTTCCTGTTCTCTGCATGTTCTCCAAATGAGCCTCAAGATTAGTACCACGGGAAAGTCCCGAAAATGCAACGCCATCTTGAAAGTTTGGGGTAGCTGTATGCTAAAAAGGCTAAAGATGGAAATGTTGGTTCTGAGAAGTCTCTCCCTTTTCCTGTATCTGCATCACATGTGAGTCTTCCCCAGTATTTGTCTTGGTTTCTCTGTGCCCTGCTCTGTCTTTGTGTGTGTGTGTGTGTGTGTGTGTGTGTGTGTGAGCGTGCTTGTGTGTGTCCCCCCTGCTTCCTTTGCCTACCCACCACCAACTTCCACCCTCAACCCACCCTCAAACTGCTCATAAAATAAAATTGACATCTTTTTTTGATTATTGTATGTCTGGTGAATATTTTATACTCCCTATTCACAATTGTAAAGTCTGATGAGTGCAACACTTAACATTTATTTCTGAATGCAAGGCAAATCAACTGCTAATTAGGTATGTGGCACTCAGTTGATTTCCTTTTCCTTAAAAATAAGTTCTTCTTTACAGAAACAGATTCCAAATATCTGCTCTCAGGGTATGAAAAATGTATAAGAATAAATCTAACCTAGAATACATTAATAATTGCATATAAATATCTGCTATATATAATATAATACGATATACATTTTTGCACTCACAGGGCTATTTGTTATAGATATTGAAGGATATTGGATATCTCTCCATTAAGTCTCATCAGACATTCAGCAAGTACATGAAGTTAAGCCTCTCGGTACCACTAATAAGCTGTTTACCTTGAGCAAATTTCTTTCTTCTCTGAGCCCTGTTTTTCCCATGTGTAGGTTGAATAAGTTGGACTAGATGATCTCTACGAATCCTTATAGCTCTAAACTTTGGTAATTATGCCATCTTGTGGCTTTGGTCCCCAGACTTCCTTAGGGATGCCCAACATTGGGCTATTACACCCATTCACCCTAACACTGTGAAGTATAACTGCTAAGAGAAGCAACTCTGGCACCAGACAGACTGTTTCTAGTCCTTCCTTGGACATCAGCTCACTGTGTGGCCTTTGGAAGTCATGTAACCTCTCTGGGCCTAGGTTTTCTGCCCTATAAAATAGAAATGGTAAAAGCACAGACTTCACCTTGTGTTATAAAGATCATGGGAAGCTGTGATGGTTAATTTTACGTGTCAACTTGGCTGGGCTGTGGCGCCCAGATATTTGGTCAAACATTATTCTGTATGTTTCTGTGAAGGTCTTTTTGGATGAGATTAACACTTAAATTGGTTGACTTTGAGTAAAGCAGATTAGTCTTCATAATGTAGGTGGGCCTTGTGTAATCAGTTGAAGGCCTTAATAGAATAAAGACTGACCTCCCCTGAGTGAGAAGGAATTCTGCTAGAAGATGGCCTTTGGACTCGAATTGAAGCTCTTCCTTGGATCTCCAGCCTGCCAACCTACTGTCAGATTTTGGATTTACCAAGCCTCCACAATCTCAAGAGCCAATTCATTAAAGTAAATCTCTCTCTCTCTCTTCCACTCTCTCTTTCTCTCATATAAGAGTTGGTTCTGTTGGTTCTGTTTCTCTGGAGAACTCTATGACAGAAGCACTGGCACATGTGAGGACTCGGAGGTGGTGGGTGTGATCATGTTGTTATCATATTACAATACATACAATCGTACTACAATAACCCCCTCCTCAGCCCACTCCCCAGCACCACAGAAGGGGCCGGGCCTGCCCAGTGGAAGACACCCACCCCCATAGCCCAAGGTCTGAGCCTCCTGATCCACTGGGTCCCCACTCCCACCTCCTGGACTCTCATGGCTCCAAGAGGCCTGGCTTTGTTGCCTAGGGCAGCACCCTCCAAAAGGCCTCTACTCTCCTCTCCCTGGCGTCCACACCCACTGCTCCAAGCCTCCCATTATCCTGCCCCTCAGATCTGGGAAAAGGAAGGGTCTTATTTCCAAAGTGACTGGCGGGCAAGGGATGGTGATTGGGTCTTTGTTTTCAATATGGAGAGCAGAAAAAGCAGAAAGTGCAGACAAACAAGAAGGTAAATTACCATCCACGTCTACCATTCAGAGACAATGAACAGTGTGTGTGGGATGCCAACTTCTAGGTCAAGAATGACCTCATAACGAGCAGGCCAGAAAGACAGAGACCCAGGTGAGAGCTCTTCATTTTAGGCCTCTGTACAGCCCCCAGTCTTTCTCTTGGCCTCCCTTCTCCACACTGACCTGGTAGCATCTGGAAACTCCTTAGTCGGACAATCCCAGCTGTCACCCCACCCCCGCCGCCACCCCACTTTCTGAGAAATCATACCACGCCAAAGATGTGCGAGATATACTGCATGCTGAACTGCTGGCTCTGGGGCGGCCAGTACTGCAAGAAAGTGTCCACATCCACACGCAGCTCCTTCTGCTCCTCTTCCCCAAAGTGTTCCACGTGGTTCTGCAGGTCGTCCACGGAGACCAGGCAGCCCTCGGTGAGCCCGGTGCCCTCCCTCTCCACCCGCCACATGATGCGGGCCGCCAGCCTGTGGAGGGGGCAGGGTTAAGGAGGCCCCACTGCATTCATTCAGTCAACAAACACATACTGAGTGCCTAATGCATGCCTGGCACAGTGTCAGCCCCAAGATACAGCTTTGAACTGGACGGATGGAATTTCCACTAGCATGAAGCCTCTCATTGTGGGAGAGACCTAAGTTAAAAAGGTAGTTTAAACTAGAATTAAGTGTAATGCAGAAAATAAAATAAGGTAACATGATAGAGGGTGGCTGGGGGAGGGGAGGCTAAGGTGATCGGGGGAGGTAACACGGAGGGGGCACCCTCGAGCTGAAAGTGGAATGAACAGAAGGAGCCGGCTCTATGTAGATGGGGAAAGAGCAGCAAGTACAAAGGCCCTGAAGAAGGAATTAGCCTGGCAGGATGGAGAAACAGCAAGAAGGCCAAAGTGGCTAGAGCACAGGGAGGGAGGAGTGGAGACCAAATAAAGGTGGAAAGGTGGGCAGGAGCCAGGTCACGTGGGGTCTAGGAGACCATGGAAGGGGTCTGGGGACACCATGAGGTGTGACAGCCTGAGTCTTTCCTGATAGTATGGCTAACTGAGATGAGCACTGGAGAAGGAGTCTAACGACCTGGGTTCAAGTCTGTTTCCACTTCCTACTGTGTGACCCTGGGTAAGTCACTTGACCTCCCTGAACCTATCCAGTGGCAAGTAAAGTAGGGATAATATATATTCACGGACACAGTATTTGGAAGACAAAGTGAGTTAATGGATGTCTACATCATGTATGAACTTATTCATATTAATGATTAGATAGAGAGAAGGTGGAGAAGACAGTATAAGCAAAGGCCCAGAGGCAGCCACGGCTTGGCATATGCAGGAAGCATGGAGAGGCCTGGCCTGACTGGAGCAGAGGGCTCTGGAAGAAAAGGGGAGGCGGTTGGGACAGGAGGGAGCCCTGGAGAGCACAGGGCTTTGAGTGTGAGACAGAGGGGTGCACTTCACCTTGAGGACAGAGAGGGCCCCCTTGTTAACTGTTAGGCAGCCCATGCCCACAAAATGAAGCCTATGACTGAGGGACACTGCCACTGGCTGACTACATCCTGGCCAGGCACCTGGGAGGGACTGGTGGCCTAGGGCAGACCATTTCCCTAAGGAGGGACCCTCTTGGCAAAGCACTGGCCCTTTTCTCCTTTTGTTTGAGTCACAGAGTTATTTCTGCAGAGGCGCCCTGCTGGGGACCCCAGTTGCCTGGGAACCGAGATGTCCCCACATGGAGCTCAGGGTAGCACTGGGGAAAATAAGACTCAGGGTAGGGTGTCTGCCGCCTCCAAACATTAGGGAAACGGTCACAAAGCTCAGAGAGTAAAGACTAACGGGTGACAGATTTCAACTTAGTATCAAAAGAAACTATCAACTGAGACTGTGCAGATAAAGGGAGTGAGCTCCCCATTACAGGAGGTAACATTTACTTTGGGTCTTAAAGACTAACTAGGATAGCGAAGAGATATTTGCACTCCCATGTTCATTGCAGCGTTGTTCCCAAAAGCCAAGATATGGAAACAACCTAAGTGTCCATCAATGGATGGCTGGATAAAGAAGATATGTATATATCTTATATACAAGCCAGACAAAGAAAGACAAAAACTTCATAGTGTTATTTATATATGGAATCTTAAAAAAAAAAGTTAAACTCACAGAAACAGAGAATAGAAAAATGGTTGCCAGGGGCTGGGGGATGGGAGAAATAGGGAGAGGTTGGTAAAAGGGCACAAACTTTCAGCTATAAGATGAATAATGTCTAAGGATCTAATGTAAAACATGGTGACTATAGTGGATAACACTGTATTGTATAATTGAAATTTGCTAGGAGAGTACAACTTAAATGTTCCCCCCTCCAAAAAAGATAAATATGTCAGGTAATGGATGTGTTAATTAACAAGACAGGGAGTATCCTTTCATAATGCATACATGTATCAAATCATCATGATGCGCACCTTAAATATCTTACAATTTTGTATGCCAATTATACTTCAATAAAGCTGAATTTTTTAAAAAAAATTAAATAAAATTGCAAGTGAAATTGCAAAAAAAACAAGAAGAAGTAAGATTTCAATAGCTGGAACTAAAGGATATAGGAAGGCTGACTGAGCCATTTCGTTTAGTAGTTTCCTAAAAATTACCACGATATGATGATTCCATTCTGTACTTTAACTTCACACCCTACCACACAGTGAAAATGCTCCCAACATCACCTTCCCCATCTCCTCTGCTCTCCACTGCCAGCTTCATAAGCTCCTACCTGCAGCCTAGCATCAGGCCCTACCTGGAGAAGCCTCCAGGACTTGGGAGCTCTTGAACTGGGGCTCCCTGGGCACTGGCCCTGTGATTTCTGGTTATGGCTGCCATGGGAGACCACTGATTGTTGCAAATGCAAATGCCTAGTGGGTGTAGTGAGTACAGAGGGCTGCGTGTGCAGCCACAGGGACTGGGGGGCTGTGGTAACTTGAAAAGCTCTGCATTTTTTAAAGGGGGCAGTTGCTACTGAGCTCCACTTCATTTTGCCAAATCTTCAGATTTTTTTTTTTCAAGAGAAGCCAGAAACCCTAATTTTTTAAAATGTGAAATTTCCCAATTTTTTAACATTGGCAGATCAATTTTTAAAAAATTAAACATCAGGGAGCCGTACAGAATGGGTCTGCAGCTCGCTCCAGTGGCTGTGGCTTGGAACTGCTGCTGTAGATACCCTGTTCTCCCTCTTGCACAGGCTCCCAGACCTGAAGGGAGTGCACAGGAGAAGTGACCACATCCAGTCTCTCTGAGGCTCCTTCCTGAGTTGCACTCAGCCTGGCTTCCTTGGGCCTGGGAATGCTGTCACTGCTGCCATCCCCGGCCTGACATTTGAGAATCCCAAGCACCACCCCCAGGGCCCAGCTCTGACCTGATGTTCTCATTGGGCACCTTTCCGTATCTCTTGATGGCCGAACACTCATTCTTGTGGTTCAGCCAAGCATCCTTCTGGCAGGTGCGGTCACAGTAATGGGCAAACTTGCACTGCCCGCAGCGATGGAGCTTCTCCTGCCTCTTGAAGCAGGTGTGGCACACGAAGTTAATGAGGCTGGAAACAGAGGGAGAAAACATGTGATGGGGGTGGGGGGCATTGTGGAAAGGGTACTGCACTGGCCGTTGGGAGACGGGTTCAGGTAGTGGCTCCATAGGCCATCCTTGTCTTTCTAAGCTTCAGATCCCCACTTTTCAAAATGAGGGGCTTGGGATTCCAAAGATCCCTTCTAGCTGTATTTGTTCTTTTAGCAGGTATTTTTAAGTGAACCCAACATAGGGGACACCATTATGTCCTGCATATAAGCTCTTCAATTTAATTCAGCAAGTGTAGATTTATGACCTATATGTATTAGGCACTGGGAATACCACAAGTTTCCAGAAGAACAATTGAACTTGTGATCACCATGCAGCATGAGGAGAGTTGTGATAGAGAAGGCACAGGGTGTTCCTGGCACATATTGGAGAAGACACTTGAGGAGCCCAGAACTCTTCCGGGCCAAGGAAGTAGGTGGAAATCCCTCATGGTCCCCTTGCCAAAAGTCACAGGTTATTGGTACCATGGCATGGAGGGGGCATTTTGCATGATGTGTCCTTCTTATTGTTGAAATGTAATGTCCCTTTCCCCAAAGAATAAAAAAAATCATAACTATCTACAATATCATGGGACACAAAACATGATATATTTTATACAAAATGAGATCTACATATTATGATATACGTCATAGTTCTGTATGTTTTGCAACAGTAAGAATTACAAGGTTACTAATGTCACCGATGTTATCTGACGTATTCTCCTGGCGCAGAGAGAGAGTGGAAGTGGTGTGGAAGAATAACGCCCACCCATTCGGTGGGTGAGAGGGAGAGATGTAGGAGGATGAGGTTCCTTACCCTGTGCTTCTGGCCTCCTAGAGTTCCCATTAGAGAGTCTCGTGTCTCCCGTTGCTAAACCCACCACTCAAACAGAAAAGGCCATAGGTTAGCATGACGGAAATGTATTTCAAGACATAACCTAACTCCCAGAATGAGTGAAATCTGGTGTGATGCACAGTATCTCTAGACCCCAACTGCATTGGGAAAGAGAAACCCTGGCAGAGGATTGAAGAGACATGAAGACAACAAGTTTAGCAATATGCAGGGAAGTACTAACTCCTTGGGAGAAAGTGGATATGTAAACTCAAGTTAAAGTTGACAGTCTAAACAGGTATCTCAAAAGTGCAAGAAAACAGCGGTTTTTAGAATCACAGAATTCTGAGCCTGAAGGAAGATCTTCCACAGAACATACAAGTACAGAACTCCCTTGTGTCCATCGCCAACCAAACATTTTTTTAATTTCCATAGTGAAAAAGAGTTTACTGCTTCCAAGTACAGTTGGTCCATTGTTGGCTAGTCCTGATCATTACAGATTTCTTCCTTGTGTTAAGCTTGAGTTTGCCTTCCCAAAAAACATACTCCTATAACCTATGTTGGCCCTCTGGATCCTTGTCCAATGGAACAAGCCTGGTCAGGTCAGTTCTTCGAGAATTTGAAGACCACTGCCACTTTTCCTCTTCATTTCCCTTCTCCAAGTTAAACACTCCCAGCTCCTTCAACAGTTCCTTGTACAACATAGTTTCTGGAACTCTCACACCATTCTGGGGGTCTCCAATGTGCCTACAGCAGGTCCCTGAAGCCAAAGGAAGGTGAGTGTGGCAGGGCAATCAAGCAAGATCCAGGGGCCAATGCTAGGTCATCAGGCTCAAGGACCAGCCCAAAGGCCCAGGACGGCGTCAAGAGATGGAGAGAAAGGTAGACAGCCAAGCTGAGGTTACTGCATGGGCTACAGCACTAAGCTAGGTCCTGGGTGTCCTGGAATCCAGGCAGTTTTCAGCCTCTGGGTGGCCAACTCAACACACTGCTGTGTCCCATCTGCTGTGAGGTGCATTGCTAGTAATTTGTTATTCAACATAAAATACTCATGAAAGGTTAGTGCTTATTTATAAGCTAGAGCAGATTCAAGGTTATTCCTATAATAACGTCTTCCTCACTCCCTTGCATTCCCTTAAGCTTTCCTAATGAGAGAGGAAGAGTAGAATTACACAAGCATACTTAGAATTGCACAGAATTCGCAGCCCATCATAACTATGCCACAGAGGGTACTGAGAAGGTCATTTGTCATGAGTGCCCTGGCAGAATAGAACATACGGGCTCATACAAGACCCTGACCATTTAGTGGAATCTCCAAACCCCTAGAGATGGGGAGCTATGAATTTCTCACATCTGTCTCAAGTCAGGATTGCATTCTCTGGTAGGAATGCGAAGTTCATTACCAGGGACTAGATTGCTGAAGAACCCAAGTAATTGGGATCCCAATGAGGCTTCAAGTCTTCTCTCCTGGCCACTCAAGGGTGGGACCCTGGGTCACAACACTTTATAAGTATGGTTCCCAGAACAGAGTCCAGTATTCAGGTGTGTTGCTATTCAACTTCCTGGATCTGGACATCGTACTTCCATTAGCTTCTTTAACAAAAATTTCACATTTATTTAATGTCAAATTACAAATATAGTCACTAGAACCTCTTGAGCTTTCTCGAAGATGCTATAGCCAAGTCAGAGGTTCCCTTCATTTGTCCATATGGCATTGCATTTTTAAAGCAGCTTTGTTGAGGTATAATTGACATACATAAACTGAACATATTTAAAATGTTTAATTTGATAGGCTCTGACATACGCATATACCCATGAAACCATCACCACAATCAAGATAAAGAACATATCCATCACTCTCCATATTTTCCTCACGACAGTGAATTTTCTAACCGGAAGTGGGGTCTTCACCTTTACCTGTATCTGATTGCTTTCCATGTAGCATTCCAAACCGTCCAGATCATTTTGAATTTTTATTGTCTTTGTTTATATTGTTATGCTAAGCTTTGAGTCATCTGCAAATCTGAGAGCGTCTCTTAGGTTAAGAAGGGGAAGGAGGAGCAGATGCCCACCTCTGGGGTATCAGGACCAGACCAGGGAGACAAATCCAAGGCAGGAAAGAAAGGGAGGACAGCCAGGAAATGGTCTGGAAAGTGAACAGTTAGAAGCAAGCACCATTGTGCTGGCTGTCACTTGGAAATTGTCACTTGGAACTCCATGCCTGTCTGCTCCAGGGGCACCCAGCAGAGAACAACCCCATGCTGGAACTGCTCTAATATGTTACACTCAAACTGGTATTTTTAGAATATTCTAGTATAACGTCCTCATATTTTATTCACACACATATATTCACATTCATATACATATTGCACATGAAAACTGGACTTTGTACCTACCAAACAGAAATAGTACAGTTCACAGTTCTCACACTGTTTCACTGCTCTAAGTTTTAAATACAAATAAAAACTTCACGTGGCCATCTAGAACAGCAGAAGTTCTGCTTCTTCATCTTTACAATCACTGCTTATTTCTAATATACGTAAACTCAGGAGGACGTGGTATCACAGGGATTGGAGACATGCACTGTGGCCAACATAAGCTGAAATAATTTAGAACCTTAAGTACTTACTCTCAAAATGAACACACGTTGCTGACAGCATGTGTGTTAGGGGCTGACTCTACACCTGAGAGTCCTCTGAATTAAATTCCAGGTAGAAGACAATGTTTATTAAAGGAGATAAGTAATTTTAAAATGTGCTAATCTGAAGTTTACTCAATAGCACTTGTTTCGAACATAGATCAAAGTAGAGTTTTTTTTGAAGAAGAGTATTTTATCCCTGACATTGTTTAGAATTCTTGGTGCATGGTGATAATAAAAAGCAGATCAGCTTAGTTGGTTTTGTTACTGTTTTTAAATTCGACACAGATAATGTCCCCTACTGCCTGCACTGGGTGGGGGAGGGGCATGGACTTCTGGCACTGCCCCCTCCTTGGTCCACACTGCCTGTGAGGTCATTAGGGCAAATTTTCCTAGCCTGGCTCAAAGGGAGAGAATACATCTGTTCTGGCACTTGCCTCCAGGCTCCCATTAATAGACTAAATACATTTCTAACAGAGCCTGATTATAGAATAATCTATCTGCCATGAACTGTAGCCGTATTATGTCCGTAAGAATTTCCAGTGAAATGCCCCGCATGTCGTCAAAGTCACTAATAACCACTTTGACCAGAAGGCTGGAGACAGAACCCCAAGCTGCAATATAGACTTCACCCCACTCTGGGTGATAGAGAGACCTCAACAATCACGGACCTAATCAATTATCAGGCCTTGAATAAATTCAACTGTTGGTTCAACAATATCTTGCCATCATATTGTCTCATGAGATTCTTGACAATCACTTTGTTATAATAAACTTTTAATTTTTTTCATCAGAGGAAAATGTGAATCAATTTGAAATGATTTTTTTCTTATAGTGGGTTCCAAATGTTAACTACCAAACTAGTCTCTACAGGCTCACACACCTGTTTTATATTCCATTCTACAATTTACTAGGGCCTAGAGGCAAGTTTTAAAATTGCTGAAACCCAAGAAGCATTGTGAGTTATGTCCTAATTTAGATCTGGATGAGGCAGACATTTCTCTCCATCACCTCACCTGCTGTCAAAGCTTAGCCATAGGAGGCTGGAACTGGGAAGAAGGAGGAGGGCAGGTCTGACGCAGAGCAGGGCTCCTCAAACTCTAGTGTGCATACACATCACCAGAAGTCTAGTTAAAATTCTGGTTCTAATTCAGTAGGTCTGGGGTGGGGTCTGAGATTCTGCATTTCTAACAAGCTTGGGGCTGATGCTGATGTTGCAACTTCGAGAAGCAAGAATGTAGAGATAAGAGAGAAGCTAAATCCCTCTCCTTTTGTGGGGTATGCAGGGAAATGTCATGTAGGCAGGAATGAGAAGTTTAAAAAAAAAAAAAAGCCTGTCCCTCTGGTCTCTACGTCCCTTCATTGGTGGCCAGATGGGTAATATGGGAGGTCAGACGTGGAGTCGGTTAGAGCTGGGTTCAGCTCCTAATTTCAGTATCTACTGGCTCTGTGACCTTGAGCAAGGACCCTAACTTCTCTGAGCCTTTATTTCCTTATGTGAAAATGGGAACAGCAACACCTAGATCTTGATATCTCTTAGACTATTACTTTTTAATGAAACATTTTCTATTTTAAAAAATTCAAGCAAGAAAATTACAAAGAAGTTCCAAAATCCCACCACTCTAAGTTGCAAAATCACTCTAAGAGTGACTTTGAGAGTGAAATGGAATAATATGTAAAGTAGCCAGCTCAGAGCCTGGCACAGGGTGGGCACTCAGTAGACATCAGCCTTGTCCACCATCCGTCTGTCACATGGAGAGGTGATCTCTGAGCTCCTGCTCTCCTCCAGCAGCCACTAATTCTCAACCAGCCACCAGAGAAGAAGGCCTCCTAGCTAGAGGAGAACCCCTGTAGGGGGCCAAGGGTACTTCCTTGACATAAATACCCCCTCTTCTTTACTTCCCCCAGTGAGAGAAAGTATCAAAAAGACATGAGGTCCAAAAACCACCTTTTGGATTCCAGGAGAAAGATTCCGGGCTCAGCTGGCTAACCTTCAGCTAGTCTCATTTCTCCTCCTAGTCCCATTTTTCCAGTCCCCACAAGTGGGTATTAACTCCCATTTACACACACTTTGCAATTTTCAGAGATGGTTTTAGCAATTCTCTATTGTCAAACCTTCGTGACAACCCTTTAGGGCAGTTGTAATCACTATCCTCACAGGGATATTATTCTCATAGGTCCCTGATGCCTGATACTTCTCCCAGCACAGAGGCAGAGGAAGCCACCAAACCCACCTGCTCTGCCTGCAGCCCTGAGTGGGCCCTGCCCCAGCCAGCGGGTCCCCACTCACTCCTTGCTCTGCAGCCCTGTCCTGGGTTATGTCATCTGTCAGAGTCAAGAGGGCTGGAAAGGCAGCTGCTGCTCAGCTCCTTGTATGGAAACAACCGGTTACTAGACAGATAAACGCAAAGAGAAGGTGCCTGCAAGGTGGACAAGCCCTCCAAAAACACAGTCAGAGAGGCTTACACTAACAGTCCTGGCTTTTGGGGCTGCTTAAAAACTCTCAGCCTACCAGGAGGTCTCCCCTCAAAATTCGAAGGGGAGGGGATGTGTCTTAAAGAACATCCCATCCCTCAACTCAGGTAACCAGAGAACTTCACAATATTTTAAATTCCTTCTCTCCTTCCTTCCTTGTTCCTTCCACTCTCCCTTCTTTTCCCCCTTCCGTCCTTTCCTAAGTATTTATTGGGCATCTGTTATGTGCTGAGCATGGAGCTGGGTGACAGACGGCCTTAAGATAAAAAAGAGGCAACCTTGCCTTCAAGCAGTCCCCAGGCTGGGCTGGGACATAAACACATGTCAGTAAGGTGAGGCACACCATCCAGGAGTGCTGGTAACTTGCTGTAGGGTTCAAGGATGGAAGACCTAACTCCCACTGAGGTGGGGGAGTTGAGGAATCGGGAAAGGCAAGCATCTAGGAGGGGAGGAGGCGTTGTTCTGATCCTCTAAACATGGGCTGAGGTGGTACTCAGAGAATGTCAGGTTCTCCCACGGAGAGTCACTGGCATGAGTCAAAGGCTTCCATGGGGGGTGGGGGTGCATGTACAGGAGGCAGGAGCAGCTGCTGTCAAGTTCATAGGATGCACCTTATTGGGAAATGATTTTGGAAAGATGACCAGACTTGGGGGGGACCTGGAATCCAACTCTCGGTAGCACATCCTTATTCTGCAGGTAAAGGAGAGCCACTGAAGGCTTTTGCAGAGAGGAGAAACACGGCCAGAGTTGGTACACTCATTTTCTTTTCCCCATGGCATGTACCTAATGTTGTTTTTAAATGGCTCATGTCAACCCTTGAGGGGCATCGCTGGATTCATGTTGGCACTATCACGTACCTTGGCATAAGAAGTTAGGTGGTCCTGGTTCCTTAGATCAGGCTTAGGGATTGCCTATTTATTTTTAACGTCTCTTATTAAAACAGTAATACTCAGGATTTTCTCTGCCACAACTCACATGACGAAGTTCATGCACTGCACTCAGACCTGTATGCACTTCCCATGCTCTAGCCACAACCAAACCCCACTTTCCATGCTCAAAACACATCTTTAGCTGCAAATGAGTAAAGATGACACCGTTACACAGAGAACCTGGCATTTGATCTAATCTGTGTTTAAAAGGCAATTATTCCCAAAATTCTGCATTTAAGGATTATTTAGGAAAATTTAGTAATACAGCTCATAACAGGTCATGCGACATATCAACATGCCTTGCCTCTGCAGCTGAAAGTACCAAATTAAAGACGTATTTCTAAACCTACTGTGGTTACCCTCAACATCAAGTGCAAACGTTTAAGCCTGTAACTTGAATACTTTAACAAACAGTTATTCATTCATTTTCTGAACTAACCATTCAGGAATTTCTCTAATCCCTTTATTAAATTATTTCCATTTATAGCATCATTTGTCCCCCACCACCCACCAGCTGTTATCAGATTAAAGGCCACACGTGTGTTTGTGTGTATACCCTGGCTAATCCTGGCGTTTCCAAGGGCCCACATAGAATTACACCGGCTAAAAGGCCAGCTGTCTCCACTGGCCCTGAAGAAGCTCATAACTAGTTCAATTTTCAAAACAAGCCTGGCTGGCAGTATTTTCTTTTAAAGTACTCTGCTTTTTCTCACGGTCTTGTCTTTGTTTCTCCCTACACACTTATATGTATACAGTCACATGTCACTTAACAACTGGAATACGTTCTGAGAAATGCATCATAAGCAATTCTGTTGTTTTTCGAACATCATAGAGTGTACTTACACAAACCTAGATGGTGTAGCCTACTATACACCTAGGCTATATGGTACTAGTCTTATGGGATCACGGTCGTATATGCGGTCCATGGTTGACTGAAACTTTATTATGTGGTGCAGGACTGCACATAATCTCCTGGGCACTTTCCACTCCTTAAACAGAATTATTTAGGAGCTGGACAAGTTTTTATCAAAAGAACTTTTCAAAAAAAATCCACTCTCCTTGCTCCTTCTTAACATCTTTGGATGAATTGGATTAATAAGAAATTCATATTATTGGTTGTGGTAGGCTGAATAATAGCCCCCCCAAAATGTCAATGTCCTGGTCCCTGGAACCTGTGAATATGTGACCTTACATGGCAAAAGGGACTTTGCAGATGTGATTAAGATTAAGGACCTTGAGACAGGGAGGTGATCCTGAATCATCCGGGTGGGCCTAACGTAATCACAACCGTCTTTATAAGAAGGAGGCAAGAGGTCAGAGGAGAAGAAGATGCTATGCTGCCGGCTTTGAAGATAGAGTCAGGGATGCAGGCAGCCTGCAGAAGCTAGAAAAGTCTAGGAAACCTAGCCCTGTAGACCTATTTCAGATCTCTGACTTCCAAGTGTGTAAGATAATAAATTTGTGTTGTTTAAGCTACTAAAATTTGTAGTAACTTGTTATAGCAGCTGTAGGAAACTAATACATTGGTTTGTTATTATAAGCACATTTTTTCCCGTGTAATCATATTTACATTCCTGTTTCTTACCTGTGAGTTTCTGGATTTAACCATTCTCAGACCCCAGAACGAGACTTTGATTCTTCTGAAACTGATGAATGGATACTGTTTCTTTCATGACAACTAAATATTATTAATTGGACTGACAAAAAGAAAAGAAAATTAAGGCAGCAATGTTAGGCCCACTTGTGGCGGGGGAGGCAATAAGAGATGATGACTGGACAGGATCCCAGGAGACTCAGTCCTGCCCTATGACTCTCCCCTGTGTGACCTTGGGAAGGCCTTTCACTTCACTAAGCGTCAGTTTCCCCATCTGTAAGAGAGGATTGAATAAATTCAATGGGTTTCAACCTTCTCCTGGGTTGGGGACCATTTTGAAAATGATGAAAACTATGAACTTTCTCCAGAAATAAAAAGCATGTATGCACATCCACACAAATGATCTTCCAATTATAGGTGTTTCCCTAGCTAAGGATCCACGGACCCGGGTTAGGAACACATAGGCTAAATACACTCTAAATTTAAGGTATCTGGGACTGTTAAAAAGGAACAATCAAATAGTATTTTGGCTCCTAGAACTACCCACAAGTACCATTCCTGTGCCATTTCTTGTATTTGATGCTAAAATTAAATAATAATCAGAACAAGCTCCATTCCTATATTAGCCTAGCACCGTCTCTTGCTGCACTGGAGTCCTTTGCATGTAGAAGAAATCATGGAACCCACTGAATCTCAGGCTAGAAGAGAGATTCAGGGACACATAACCCAATTCCCTTCTATTGCCTGACTCTCTCTGTACATGATCTCTGCCAAGTTGTCACTAGAAAATACAAAACCTTTGAAAAAGCCCTTTCCATCTGCAGACAATACCGATAGGCTTGTTCTACCCATTGGCAATAGAGGCTCAGTGTCAGGGACATAGAAGCTTGTAGGTGACCCGGGAAAAGGTTTGGGACTGATATTACCTTTTAATAACTCCAATTTTTTTTTTGAGGAAGATTGGCCCTGCGCTAACCTGTTTGCCAATCTTCCTCTTTTTTTTCTTTTTTCTCCCCAAAGCCCCAGTACCTAGTTGTGTATCATAGTTGTAGAGTTGTAGCTCTTCTATATGGGACGCCACTTCAGCATGGCTTGATGAGAGGTGAGTAAGTCCACACCCAGGATCCAAACGAGCAAACCCTGGGCTGCTGGAGCAGAATGCGTGAACTCAACTGCTATGCCACCAGGCCGGCCCCAAATAATTCCAAAATTTTTTAAAACAAAAACAAAAATGCAAAATGGAAATTAATAACAATTTGGAAAGCAAAGTTATAAAAATCCATTCAGAAGTGATAAGCAAAAACTGCATTTTGACATATTATAAGGTGGTGCCTTTAAAGGTAAGGGTGGCCAGTGCCTACCTAATTCTTAAATGGCTTGAGCTCTGATGAGCACTCCCCCCGACACCCCATTTTTACCTGAAATATGTCTCTGTAACTTCTGCTTAAGGTGCCTGGTTCTCACCCTTCTGTCAATTAAAAAAAAGTTCAGAACCCTCTTTCTTGCAAATGACTGACAGTCATGATTTGTAGATGGCTATTAGGAGAACTTCTCCAATGTTACTATAAAACTCACTTCAAATTCCTTCACCGGGTCAAGTCTTCTGAATCTATTCCAGTTTGGTCCTGTATCTATTAATTGTGGGTATTGTTTGAAGATGATCATGGTGATGGTGATGATGAGATTTTATTCATATTGTGATCAATTGTGCCCCGTGGATCTTAGTCTATGAGCCCACTGGGTTAATCAACTGATTGATTTATAGTTTGGAAAAGATGGAGGTTCTATTTAGAGGGCTGGAAGAGTCCTTCCAAGACCAAGCAGAGAAAAGATGAGGATCTAATCTCCTTGCTGCGGGCCTGAGTCACTCTTAACACTAAAGCCCTTTAACGTCTCATTCCATTCAACGTAAAATAAACTAAATAAGCTAAAAAAGGAAAATGAAAGAATGCAATGACAACAAGTAACTGGATTAAAAATAAACCAAAAGAAAAAGAAAGAAACTTAAAGCTTAGACATCATTTTCAAAGATAAATATAAGACAAAAAATGGATAGCTTTTATAATAAGATAAAAGAGAAACACAAAAAATTAAAAAATGACAAAACTAATTGGGGACTACAAAACAGTTGAAATCAAAAAGACTAAGAAACCAAAATGATACAAAAGAATTCAAACAATTTAGAAGTCCTGAACATTAAGGAGTAAAAAACAAGTAAGCTACACATATAATTTAAAAATGAGGGCATCAAGAGAAAATAGACAAATCACAAAAGAAGAAATGTAATGACCAATAAACATATTTTTTAAAAAACCTTTCACCTCCTTAATAATAAAAAAATTAAAAACAAAATAATACTAAAATAAATTTTTATAGATTAAGTTGGAAAATATAAAAAAGTAAAAGATAGCTTTCTGTGTTGGCCAGGTTGGGATGGAGAGGCAAATGCTACACTGTTAGTGGAAAAAATTATGATCCTATTTGATGGAGTGATTTGGAAATCTATATCAAGAGCCTTAAAAATGTCTTTTGAATCCAAAATGCAAACTTCTAGGAGTTTTTCTTTAATCAATAATCAGAGATGTATGGAAAGATCTACTAGGAAAAGTAAGAAACAACCTTGATATCAAAAATATGGCACTTGTAAAATCAATATACAACAGTCAACAAAAGGAATACTATACAGTCATTAAAGATGGTTTAGAAGGGTAATAATGGTTTGGAAAATTGCTCACAACATATTGTGAAGTAAAAAAATAGGTCACACAATAATCCCACTTTTGTGAAAGGAAAAAAAATGTATACATTACAGTGAATCTAAAGTATTGTCAATCATTAAATGCATCATTTTTATTTACCATTAAGAAAAAAAATGCTCCCAGTTAAGCCATAATGAGTCACAGATGATAAGATTTCAGATTCAAGATAAGATTCAAGATTTCAGAAATGTTAAAATGATATCCTAGAATTGATAAAATACTATATTGTGTCATATTCTTCTCATTGTAAAATAAACTCCTGCCCCCCCATTATAATATGTTGAATTTAGGGATGCATCTTATGATAAAGGTATACATTTAATGAAGTATTTCTCCCACTACCCCCACCCCATCTACAAATCATCAGGATCAAGAAAATATTTTATATACATCATATTTGCATAAGGCGATTGGAAGGATATACACCAGAATGCTAACGGTAGTTTTCCCTGAATGCTAAGAATTTTAATTTTCTTACTTCGACTTTTCTGTAATTTCTAAGATGAGCTAAAATATGCATAAATTTTATATATCTCTGAGCAAGACAACATCGCGGATTCCCAGATTAGCCCCACCTCATGTAGAAGCAAGCAAGATCACTTGGGCTAAGATATAGTAGATTCCCATTCACTGTCCTCCCCAGAACAGGGAACCCTTAGAGTAGAGAGCAAGAGGGGCTGAGAGCAACCTTTAACAGCTCATCCACTACCCTTGGGGTCTCATCCACTTTAAAAGACTGTGTCCATGAAAGACAACTCCTTGGTAGACTAGACTTACCCACCTACTTCACCTTCATCCCTTTCCAGCACCCAACCAAAACACCTAAAATGGATGGCAAATAGGCTTCCCTTTAAATGCCAGTTTTGACTGATTGATAGCGGGCTGCCTGGAGCACCCTGCTAGAAAGGATTCTGAGGCCAAATTGGAGTTCAGGAAGGAGCTGCCTGATTGATTAGCCATGTCTGCCGGGGATCATGGTAGTCCAAGTGCTACATATTTGCCAGGCCTGAAAGGATTGTCTCCGTTTTATTCTTGCTCCTTTATCTTTAAGCAGAACACCTGTTTTTCCAAGGAAGCAAAATTAAAGAAATCCTAACCAGATGAAGGACCATAGTATAAGGGCCTGGACAGTTGCTGTTAATGCTAAGTCTATTCTAGCAAAGACATAATTCAAACTTGCAAGTCAGCATTACACAGTGCAGCATTATATTTTAAAGCTGAATATCACATCCATTATGATCCAATAATTCCACTCCTAGGATACACACTTCATGTATCTGTTCACCAAGAGATAGAAACAAAAACGTCCATAGCAACCACTTGCAAGAGAATGGAAAAATAAATTGTGGTACACACAACTACACAGAGTTTATTCATTTTATTAGTTACACAACACTATATGGATGAAGAATAAAACATTTGAGTGAAAGAAGCAAGTGGCATAAAACCACATATAATATTATACCTTTGTTTAAAAGATCAAAAACAAAACATAAAAATAATTTATATATTGTTTAGGAATATGTACATATGTGATAGAACTACTATTCAAAAGGCAGGGGAATAAATAACATAAAATTCAGACTAGTGGTTACCTTTGGGGCAGGCAGGGAACAGATAGGGAGGATAGGGAAGATGAACATATTGGAATATTCTAGTTACGTTGGATGGTGGTTTCGTGGATGTGCATTCATTGTTATGCTTCATAACATACACATAGATTTATATGCATATCATATCATATATAGTTTGAAAGAATTAATTTTCATTTAATGCAGTGCTCAACTAAAAAATAAAATCTTTCCTCGTGTTTGTGTTTGGAGGGTAAGGCAGAAAGCCTGGCTTTCAGTAACATGGGTTAGAACGTGCCTCTTTTATAGAGTGACTTTTGTGGTTGGCTCAGTCTTATCTCCCCATCAGGTTTCTCAATAGTGGCTGTGTCTCACCAGGAGCCAAAAAAGGCAGCGAGGGCAGGATGCCTCTCCCGGCTGTCTCAGGTAAACCCCCAAAAAGAGCAGCCCTCTCATCTTCACAGTGAGAAGTGTGTCTTCTTTTTAAATGTATCTCTTTTCGATTTTTTCAATCATTTTAAAGATTATTTATCCCAATCATCCTAATTTTTATTACTATTGTAATAATAATGTAACACTTTATGCAGCATTTTATCTGCAATGTACACAAAGGTTGTTTTTGTATTACTTCAGATGAATGATGAATCATTTATGGTAGCAAAAACATGTAAACAACCTAAACGTCCTGTCATAAAGGAGTGGTAGGAAAGCATGCAGCTGTTAAATATTATGTTTATGAAGAGAGTACAGTAACACAGAAGACAAATTATTAAATGGAAAAAATCATAGTTTGTATAATAAGATCCCACCTGTGTAGTACAAACAAATGAAACCTATGTTTCAAAACAAGATGGAAGGAAATAGACAACAATGTTAAGAGTGATTATCTTCGTACAAAGATACATTTTTTCTTCCTAAACTTTACTTTTATAATGGAAGGAAAACCCACTCAACCCCAAACATTCTTGAAATGGAAACTGATTGGCCATATTGGCTGTAGGGGAATTGGAGGCACCAACGGAGGTGTTCTATACAAGGCAAGATCGCAACCTGGTGGCAGCACCAAGATCATTGTTCCGAGTTTCCGTGTTTCTAGCTTTTTATGTCTTAATTCTGAATCCAACTGACTCCTTAACTGTACTCACTTCCACTCCTGACACAGACATAGGTAAGTTAACAAAGTAGGGCAAGCTCCCCCTGAAGAGCTATTACTGTCACCTGAGCCCCTTATCTTTCTCAGTTGGTGGTCAGCCATGTAGTCCATTCACAGCATTTTCCTTGAAGGTCTTGGTAGGCAGGAAGAAAAGAGAATTTGAATGCTAATCAAATTATCTCTGAACAGCAGTGCCCATTCCCAGGATGGTTGGTACAGTGAGCCAACCACAAAGCCTAGATTATCAGAGGCCATCTTGATTCAGACCACATTAATGTCAGGCAGGTAACCCCAACTCTGGGCTCAGAGAGTACTGTCATAATTTAATCACGATGTAGAGTTTTTTTTAAATAAAGATTTAATACTACAAGTCAAGTATGGACAGGGTTGTGGGGAAATGGGAATGTGAATTTAATAGAGCCACTTTGGAGAACCTATTAAAACAGAAAACAGCCCAGCCTATGGCACAGTAATTCCTCTTGTAGCAATATATCCTAGAGAATAATGTCACAGGCGTACACGGTCAAGGATTTTAATTGCAGAAATGTTTATTTTTATGAAAAACTGGAAACCACCAAATGTCTGTCAATAGTGGAATGGACAAATAAAATGTCATATTTATAGGGTGGAATGTTTATAGCAGTTAAAATTGGTGGCCCATATAGTATATGGATCAACATGGATAGATCTGCAGGTGAGTAAAAGAAACAGATCTTTCAGGATTTAACAGAAGTATCTATAGACTTGTAGTTTCCATAGGGACAGATATCAAAAATATGTTGTTTAGTGAAAAGAGCAAGTTCTAGAGTGACATCTGAAGTATGATATCATTTCTGAAAAAAAAACTACGGCTATACATTTTGATAAGGGTAGATATATATACATAATAGTACAAGAACATTCTAGAAGGAAACACGTTAAAATCATAATGCGGATTACCTCTGAGGAAAGACAGAGGGGACTGGGATTGGGGATGAGAAAAATAAAAAGGGATTCCAGCTTTATCAGTGATATTCTAACTTTTCAAAGGTAAATGGATTCCAGTGTTACTTGTGTATTTACAGTTACTTTTTTAAATTCTCAGCAATTACTTTATCTGCTAGTATATGTTTTATATCCAAGAACCTATAAACATGGAGCCTTCTGTAAGAAAACATTTCCCACAGCGCCACACCCACCTTCCACTCCCTTTCCCTCCACCTTCACCACACACAGCACACCCACTCAGCCACATTCACTGGTGCCTTGAGAAAGTGCCCCAAAGCCTGTGCTCACCTTTACAACCCTCCCAGGGACCAGAGCAAATCACATTGGCAATGACTCCTTGCAGAAAAACGTATGCTAGAAAACAGCTATCAGAAGCGCCATTTTGTTAAAAATGGTCACATGGATTTTATCTCCTTTCCCGACGATTTTGAGAGCAAAGCATTTCAGAGTTTGGCACCAGCCAAACCAACAGCAGAAAAGAAGACAACTCCCCACAATTCATACCTGTCAAAAACCACTGCGGAATAAGCCCGCTCAGCAAAGATGATATCCGCAGCCCAGAACTCCTTAGTGGCCTTCAGACCCCGGCCTTTGCCCTCAGAAGTGAAGACCTCCACGTTCTCCATTCTCCCTATTGTCATCTCACAGTCTTTCAGGCAGCACTGCAGATATTTAACACTGAGCCGAGTCTCATGTCGTTGCTGCTATTTCAACACCTTCAGCATCCCAAAGAGCAAGCCTATAAATGGACAAGCACCTCCCCTTCCCTACCCCCTCTCGACACTGGGTCCTCACCTCCCCCTCCACCACTTTTCCTGGAGGCGGGGATGGGGCAGGCAAAAGGACAGTGACCTGGGAAGGGTCTCATTCATTACCCAGCAAAGCTGACAGAGCAGAAAATGACCATGGGCTGGTGTGTCTGGGATTCGGCCCAAAAACTTATGAAAAGTTTCTTTGCAAGAAGAATCTCAGTCCTGGATGGCAGTCATGCTCAGCTGTAGTTGGAACAGGGAACACTTACTTGGTCAGTAGGGTATTTTTAGCAGCCAGATGCCTCTGTCAATCCAAAGCAGACAGCTGAAATGGTCCAAGACAAGAGGCGAGGTGATGTGTGCTGCTCTGGGATCCTTCAGCAATCAGGCTCGCACTTTCTCAAGTCAGCTGGGCCCCTTCTCCCCCTACTTCCTCTCCCATGGGTGGACTGTTTGCAGAGAGTAGCAGACGCTAAACTGACCCCTTTGACATATTATATAACAGCACTATTTAGGCTCCCAAGGGGCATCCCTCTTCTCCAATACTATCTGGGGCTCACACAGCACCCCACCCCTGGTGGGAGATGGTCTGGGAGTTCCCTGCTCTCAGCATCACGGAGGATGCAGGTGTGCTGTAGGCAGGCTGGTAGAGAGAGGAGGCAGGCCTTGAAAATAAAAACCCCCGTTTCTATCTTTGTATCAAATCTCCCTTAAACATGTATTTGCTGCCAGGAAAATACCAATGTGCTCTGTCCTTCTTCTTACCCAGGAGTGAGGACACTGGAGAGACAATTCTAAAATCCCCACTGAACTAAACGCCACCATTCTTGATGGCTAGGCAGCTCTCACTGAAGTTGAAGGAAAAACTCTTGCAGACCTGAAGCTCTGGCTTATCTTCCACGTAATATTTTTAGTTTTGGGGATAATCTATTTACAAGAACCCTGTGCCCTGGATCTCTGTGAGTGTAGTAGTTCGCAACCACTGGCTTCTGAGCCAGATTTGAATTTTGAGCCTACCACTATGACTTTGAGTTAGAACCTGTAAAACAAGGGTGATCATTTCTACCTCCCTGGATTGTTGTGAGGGTTAAATGAGATCATATGTATAAAGGACACAGCACAGCACTTGGCACTTCATAAAGAACTCATTAAATGATAGCTATTTTATTTTATTTATTCTGTCACATTATCTCCCCCAAACTATCACGATGTGCTAGAAATTCCGTGTCTTCAACCAAATCACATCTCCTAAAATTTCTTTGACTTTTAGAAGCAGATGGAAAATCCTTTGTCAGACCATATATCCTAATTTTTAGGTCAGAACACACAGCCCCTAGAGCTGGAGAATATCTCAGTGACTTCTGATGTATCCCAAAGAGCAGAACAACATAAGACACGTAAAGTTGGGTGCCCCAAAAAGTAAACATCGCATGCTCCCAAGAAAAAAAAGGAGTTCTTTAATCCAGGTTAGCTTCAAGTGAATGCCTGGACCCACAGTGCCTGGCAACTCAGGGCCTTGCAATAACCAGAGCCGTCCCTCAGGGGCCAGCAGCTCAGCCTGGCAGGGATTAAGTTGTTCTTCTCCAGACACTGTACCCCTGGAACAGGTCCAGCCCAAGACAACGTCAAAGGAAGAAATCTACCTGCCCCAAGAACAGAAAGAGAGAGGGAGCAACAAGTCCAGTGCTTTAGTTATATTTGTGAGTCTCGACCTTATCAGAACAACAAGTATTACATTATTAAAGTGTGCTGGACAGAAATGGCTCTCAAAGATGTCCAGGTCCTATTCCCCAGACCTGTGAATATGTTACTTTACATGGCAAAAGGGACTTTGAAAATGTGATTAAGTTAAGGATCTTGAGATGGGGAGATTACCCTGGATTATCCGGGTGAGCTCAATGGAAGCACAAGAATCCTTATAAGAGGAAGTCAGAGGGGTCAGAGTGAGAGAAGGAGACGTGACAATGGAAGAAAGAGGGTCAGAGTCAGAGAGACACTTGAAGATGCTATATTGCTGACTTTGAAGATGGAGGAAAGGTCCAAATTGTAATATAATACATTTGTGTTATTTTAAGCCACTACGTTTGTGATAATGTGTTATAGCAGCAATAGGAAGCTAACATATAAAGTACAATACTTAGCTCTCAGTATAGTAAGTATTGTGTAACATCCCTTTTGCTACTCTGAAATGAAATTCATACATAATTTACTAGCTTTTACTGAAAAAATAATTACTAACTCCTGTGGTCTAAATGTTTGTGTCCCCCCCAAAATTCACAGGTTGAAATCTTCACCCTGAAAGGTGATGATATTAGTAGGTGGGGCCTTTGGAAGATGCTTAAATTATGATGGTGGAAGCCTCATGAATGAAATTAGTGCCTTATAAAAGAGGCTCCAGAGAGATCACTAGGCCCTTCTCTTCCACCATATGAGGATACAAGAAGTCTGTGACCCAGAAAAGGGCCTTCGCCAGACCATGTTGGCACCCTGATCTAGGACTTCCAGCTTCCCGAACCGTGAGAAATAAATTTCCGTTGTTTATAAGCTACCAAGTCCGTGGTATTTTGTTATTGCAGCCCAAATGGACTAAGACATTAACCTAACCTAATAAGGGAGAAATAAAATGAAAGTTAACTTATAATAAAATAATACATATGCATTGTAAATTAAATATGTCAATGTGTTCACTATGCATATGTTTGGGCATGACTACTCTAGAAAACACGATAAAGTGGTCAGATGTTTGCTCCTTTCAGCAGAATCACTATGACAATGAGAGCTGTAAATGCAGGTTGATTTGGGGGGCACAAATACCACACAGGGCATTGTTGCCTGTGACATGATTTTCTGAAATGGCAAATAACTCGTAGTCAAGTTCTGATTGAAAGAAAGTATAATATTCCTTGAGTTAGCAAGAAGCTCCATTCCTGGAAAATTTAGAGTATATTAAAACTTTACAAAAACTATTTTATAATTACATATAAAATAGAGTTCTAGACTCAGATCATTATAAACAAGGTTTTCACGTACCTGAAACGCACATCTGGATATGTGAGGCTGTGCAGAATGGGCAGAGAGTCTTCAAAGTATAAGGCTGTCCTTACATACACATAAATCGTAGACTTGAGCTCCACAGACCTCCACAATCATGTTTCTGTAGAGGAGCCCTTTTCCGCTCCAAAAAGATGGAAACTTTTTCCATTGTTAATAATTTTAATAGCCATCCAGTCTATTTCTTTTGTGTGTATGGATAAAGGTGGTGAGAAAGGGAGAAAAATGAGACAGCTCGAGTCAAAGGACCCCTAGACCAGGAGAGAGGTCCAAGCTGGGAAATTCCAGACAAGAGGATGACAAGAAGGACCACTTTGGCTCTATCTCCCTCTATTTCAACTGAACTTCCCTCCCACCTCAGCCCACACATACAAGAACACTACTATGGCTACCCAGGACTCCACACCCTAAAAAAGGCGTGAGGCAACCGTTGCAGGATATGCTAAGCAAGGGGAATGCCGGGTCCCCAGTCACAGACCTCAAGGGTAGAAGGAGGTGACATGAAGAGGCCAGGAGTGGGGGCTGTTTGGAGAGGATTATCAGTATAACCACAAGACTAGACATGGGCTTCAAGTATCCTTTTATTATAAGCTCCACTAGTTAACCCGCATCTCGGGTAGAATCTGTTCATGATGTAGCCCCCAAATCTTTAATCATAGCCTGTATTCATATTACTGTCCTGAGTCTTTGAGCAAATAATCTCAGAGGCCTTGAGAGAGTGATTGCGTTCCCTTCAGTTGGATATGTTGCAATTCAGGGAATATGTACGAGTAAGTGTGAAGGTGGAGATGTAAATGAAACCCAGAGTAATCGTTTGTGATAAGTTTTGAATCACTGGGACAATTCAGGTGCCTGTATTAATACTGCAGCGGCTGATCTACCAAACCCTGGAAAAACTCCAATTGTCCCCTCTGTTGAAAGTCCCATTGGCTGAACCACACACCTGCAGGTATCACCATCTAGTGGCAAATCAAGGGAACTGCAAGATTTTAAATCATTTCTAAGGCCTGAGTTAGTAAAAGATCAGCCTTTTATCACTGAATTTGATCTCCTTTATACCTGGCGCTAAGGTTCGTTTAGGCCGGGGGTCAACAAGGCTTTGGCCCCATGAACTAAGAATAGTTTGTAACTTCTTTAAAGGTTAGGGAAAAAAATCAAAAGAAGAATATTTTGTGACATGAAAATTATATGAAATTCAAATTTCAGTGACCATAAATAAAATTTTATTAGAAAACAGCTGTACTCGCTTGTTGACGTATTTTCCATGGCTTCTTTAACAGTGCAATAGCAGAGTTGAATATTTGCAACAAAGACCATATGGCCCACAAGCCAAAAATATTTACTCTCTGGCAGTTTACTGAAAATATTTGCCTACCCCCACTTTAGATTAATAATAGTGTAATGCCTGGCAATGTTAAACAGGCCAGAAAGAGCTCCCTGCTTCCAAGTGCATTCAGTGGCTGGTTCATTCATTCATTTCATAATCACTGTGACAGGATCAAAGAAAAAGTTCTTTTGCACATCTAGCACTCACATTCCAGGATGACAGGAGCAGGTTCCCTCCTTAATAGTCCAGTACATCCTGTATAATTACATCCTGTATAATGACATCATTGACAAAACTTCACACTCTCTCTGGTCTCTGTGTTCTTACTAAAACAGCATGCTTGCTTTCATCTTTCTTCCCTTAGCTCCAAGAAGTCCTTAGCTACAAATTGCTTTCCTCCCAAGAATTCCTAAATTCACTCATTCCACGTGCATTTATAAGCACAGTATCAAGCACTATGCTCAGTGACCTGATACAAAGATGAATAAAATGTAGGCCCTGTCTTCAAGACATTGATCATTTAGAGAGGATTACGGAAGTGTGTAAAGATGGTGAGAGAGACATAGAAGGCAAATGGAAAAGGCTTCCAGAGGCCCGAGGGCCTGTCCTTTAGGCCCAAGGACACAGCAGCACGAGCAGAGATGTGGAGATAAAGAAATAGCATGACATATGCTGTCATGTATAATCTGTTGGGTATCGAGGGAACCACAGAAGCACATGTATTATTCTTCTGCTTACCATTCTGTCACCAGACTATTGCCATTTACGTCCTAGTGTTTCATATACATTCGAAAGTTACTCTAACAGCAACAATAACTGTTTGAATGCTTGAAATTGTTTTAGTTACGTTACTTCATACGTTTTCACAACACTCTTTGAGGTGGGTATTATCGAGGCATCCTAGTTAGCAGCAGCATCTCCTAAGTATAATCCCCAGAGAAACTCTCACATGTATGCACAAGGAGACTGCACAAGAATGTTAAAGTAGCACTGTCTGTAAAAGCAAAAATGGGAAACAAACTCTATATCTATTGATAGGAGAATGGATAGCTCATGGTGTATTCATACAATAGAATGTCATAGAGCTGTGAAAGCAAACGAATTAGAACCTCACATCTCAGCATGCATTAATATAAAAAAATGGTGAGAGGAAAAACAAATTGCAAAGTATGTATAATAACATTTATGCAAAGTTTTAAGTCACACAAAGCAATACTTCATGCTACTTAAGGATATATGATATAGATATAGATATATAGTAAAATTATAAAGAAATGTATGGGAATGAGAAATGCTGCATTCAGGATAGTATTGACTTCTGAGGAGGAGTTCATCAGGAATTAGAGCGAGCACATTCCAGGAAGAAGGACCAGCATATACAATAAGTTGAGTTGTGCGATAGCTTGGTATTTATAGGAATCACTAAATGTTTAATGTTGCTGAATCATGAAGTGAAAGCAGAGTGGGGAGGTGAGAGCAATAGAAAGATAATGGGAACAGGGAGGTGCACAGAAGCCAGGTAGAAGTCACAGTTGACTTCTCCAACAGACAGTGGGGAGCCAGTGACAACTAGATAGAACCGTTTGGCAGCTATATGGAGAGTAGATTGGAGTGAAGTCAGAAGGATACCAGTTAGGCAGCTATTGCCATGGTTCCAACAAAAGATGATGAGAACCTGAAATTAGGCGATGGCAATGTGAAAGGAAAGGAAAGGATGCTCTTGCACAGTACACCAGGATATATGTTCATCAACAGGAAAATGGGTGGAATATCGCAGAGCAGTGAAACAAACAAGTAACACCTATACACAACAGCTCGGATGAACCTCAACATGTGGAGAGGAACAAGTCCCAGAATACTGCATAGAGAAAGATATAAATCTTATGGAATTCAAAAACAGTCTAAACTTTTTTTAGCCATACATGTATGTGATAAAGACATATATGTAAGGAAATGATGACTACAGACCAGAGTAGTGATTTCTTCGGGAGATGAGGAATGAGATGATGAGATGTACGTGTAAGTATTTACATGTGTGTATATGTATATATTTGCATATATACATACATTGACAGAGAGGGAGAAAGGTCATCTATGGATCAAAGACGACGACGTATCATGACTAAGGATTCTATTTAATCTACTCTGTGCACTAAAGGCCCTAGCAAAGGAAAGAAAGATAAAGCAGGAGATGATGTATTTTTCATATACTCGGGAGACAGAATCCGCAGATTTCCAGACCTTTTTTTTTCTTAGTTGGTTTCGGATGCTCTCTTCTAAGGTGAGTGGCCACACGTGCCTTTCCTTCCCTCCAAGGTGAGAGTGGGAAGACCGCACATGACTGAGCTGGGAGAGCGACTTTCTAGATCGAAGACCCGGTAAAGGCGGACGAAGAGGGCGGAGCAAACGGGGGGGCGGGGCTAAGGGGCCTTTCTGGGAGCCGGGCGACCAGCGCACGCGCAGGAGTGCGCCTGGCTGCCATGGCGTCTGCGCCATCCAGTCAGCCGCCGGTGGTGGCGGCGACTTCCCTTCAGGAATCCTGGTCTCCGCCTCCTCCCCCCACCCCGCCTGCTCGGCGGCGGAGGCGGCGGTGGCGGCAGCGGTTGTCCCTGCCTCTCCGCCACCTCCACCTCGGCCTATCCCCCGGCCGGCGGCGTTGGCGGGGAGGGGGATAATAGTTGTAGACGCCCGCCCCTGCCTCAGAGAAGGTGAGTTCCCGCCCGGCGGCGGGGGCGGCCCGGTCTTCAGGCCCTCAGCTCCGCGGCCCAGCCAAGGCCTCGCGCGCCCAGCCCGCCGGGCGCGCCCCGACTGTGCGAAATGGCCGACCCGGACGGGGCCAGAGTCCCTCCGCTCCCCTCACCACCCGCCGCCCCGGAGAGAGGCGCAGGGCCCGCAAGTGGAGTGTGGAGGGGAAAGGGCGCCTCAGCGTGCTGAGGTTTGAGTGGGGGAGAGAGGCGGCCATTAGAAGTCTGGTCCTGGAGTGTCAGGGAAAAGGAAGACGATCGATGAGGAGACGTCAAGATTGAGGAGACAGAGAAAAGGCCCAAGCCATGGAAGGGAGTGAACCTCCGCTGGGTGAAATTCACCATCCTGGAAAACAGACTTCACGTAGGATACTTAGGGAGAGGTGGAGGCAGGCATTTGGGGGGAGGAGGAAGTAGCCTGGGAGCTCAGGGGGCAGAGGAGAGGGGGTGAGGATTTCGAAGGATCACTGGGGAGTTTTCCTTGCTTTTTGAGGATAACACCCCGTAAAACAAGGTTCTAGGATTTACAGGCCTCTCTTAATAGTGGTCTGAGTTTTAATATATCCAATATCTACCGGTGTCAAAGGTGACAAAGCCGGACATTAGAGCGGTGAAACATTTTATTCAGTAACTCCTGACTCAGGGGATAGAGCTGAGCTCCATTCCAATTTGCGCAGTGACTGGGCGTTTTAAAGGGAAAGTGAGGGAATGAGGGAAAGGTTCAAGTAGAGTCAGGGAAGTGAAAAATTACAAAGGGTTGTGACTGCGATTAGGTCAGCTGTGCCTAATTACCGGCAATTACCGTAGTTAGGAATCCATCCTCTCACCGACTGGGAGACAGGCCCTGTCCTTCCTGCTGATTATGGCTTTCAGGTCCTTGAGAAGTAGGAGATAGACATATATCTCAAAAGGACAGCGGAAGGTCTCAAAATTGTAAGCCCTTTTTAGTAAATGCTCTAAAAAAAAAAGCAAAAGAGGTCAGGGACCTATCATCAGGTGTTGGCTAGGACAAACAGTAAATTTATTTTGACAGCCCTGAGCTTTTCCACACAGGAGCCCAGAATGGGGCTGGGTCATCCCAGGGATTCAGCCTTAGGCTCCTAGAGATCAGGTTAAAATTTGGTCAAGTCTCTGTGCAGGGGTTTGGAAGGAGTGTTCCTGTGGAAAGTTTTTATAGTTCTCACCAAGACATTGCCCCTAACACAGAAAGCTATTTCTTGATCATCTCAATCTAAGCGATGTTTGATTTCTTACAAGTACTATATACCTGCAAACAGCTTGCTTGTTCTAAACTGTGAAATAAGGCTGTGAGGCAGTTTTGGAAATGATTTTAGAGGGTGGAGTTTGATCACACTGCAGAAGATCTCAGCAAAACATTTAGCCATCTTCAATTTCATAATTAATTTTTAGTATTTACTGTGTTGCCTTATGATGTTTTTTTGTCTCCAGAGTGAAAGATGGTGGAAGCCAGAATATTGTAGAATAATTTAGATTCCTTTTTCCTGGAAGGACGTCAATAAATATAATAACCCCATAAAAATAATTTCGTTTTCACCGTCTTCCATGATGTATTCTAAATCTTTTATACCTTTCACTTTGGAGGAATGACAAAGTACTACAATATTATAAAGTTCTTAAAACATTTTTGTGAGCACTTTATATAAATTTCATTTGCTGAAGATGAAAATTAGAAATTCATTGCAGCTACATGATGCTCCATTTGGTTTCTTAGTGAAGGCAACCTTTGGAAGACTAGATTTAGTGTCTTCAATCAGTTTGAGTTAGTATCATTGTTCTGAGATAAAAAAATAAAATCTGGATTTTTTTTTATCTTCATACCAGACTTCCTCCCTCTCACCAACAAGTAAGCCTGAGTAGTTTATAGGTGTCAAGACTACAATTCAATTTGGCACCCATAGCCAGATCCCAGGAAGATTTGGAAACAGTTTCTCATGGAAAAACAGGTTTTTGTCAGGCTTGGCATTTTGTTTATTTTTTGCAATGACTTTGAATATGTGCAGCTACTAAAGACTTTAAACAATGTCAGTTCACACAATGCTAGCAAGAACCTTTCTATACCACTTCAAGGTGGTATGATGACAATACTGGAATAGGAGTCTTGACTAGTAATAGGTTTTAGTGCTTATTTTCCCACTAGCTGTATGACCCTGAGTAAGTCCCCAACTTGTCTTTCAGATTTTCAAACTCCCAAGCTTTTCTTTTTTGAGTTTTTCATCTCTGGGGAGGGGAAATTGGACCAGCCCAATTGAGTGGCTCTCAACCAGGGGTGATTTTGCCCCCCTCCCCCCTATTCCTCACCCCAGAGGACATCTGGCAATGTCTGGAGACATTTTTGGTTTTCACCACTGGGCAGGGAAGGGCGTGGTGAGCACAGGTGCTATTGGCATCCATTTGGTATAGGCCTGAGATGCAAACATCCTAAAATGCACAGGGCAGCCCCCCCCACAACAAAAGATTATCCTACCCAAAATGTCAGTAGTGTTGAGTTGAGGAACTCTGCACTAACCTATCAGGTCCTTGACAGCTTTAAAATTGTGAACTGATTTCGCAGTTTCACATTAATACTCTTTCCATGGCTTGGCTGTGTACTAGAACAGCAGTTCATAAAACATTGACCTATAATGTCTATCAGATGACATTCAAAGAGTAATGAAACCTCTGTTGAGTTAGAATTGAAAATTAAATGAACTCAGAGTTCATTTTTAGGGTTAAAAAACTTTAGGGTTAAAAAATTAAATGAACTCAGTTTTAGCATGAAGGACATTTCTGACTTCTTGTTGAATCATTAACCCATTTACATAGCAATTGCCTAATCAAATCCCAAATTCATTAGGATTTGAAAAACAAAATATAATTTGTTTCCTAAGAAATTACTTCTCGTCACTTTATTTCAGATAAATATCCTTCATTAACTGTTGAGTTAAATGCTACTTAGCAAATGGTAAATATTTGATATACTATTTAAAACACTACTAGGGCTTAGTATACATTTTTAGCCTAGATATTTATAAAAGCCTTAAATAGTTGCCAATTAAGATAGTACATAAACAAGAAGAGAAAAAAATGTTGCATGGTACTTAGTATCTTTTTTTTTCTTAAAAGACTGTTAGGAAATTCCTCCAAAGGTATCAAAGAATTGTCATGCTTCTGGTTCTTAAAATTCCACTCTCACTTGCATCCTGACAGGACCATTGAAACTGATATGAAGAGTATCTGATAATCCATTTTCACCTATAGCTGTAACACTCTTATGAGGAGCTCCTCTGTATTGGGCTTGGTAATGAACAAAAGTCAGTAAGGATTAAAAATTGGCAAGTAGGGAAGATACAGAAGGTGTAAGATTACAAATAGAAAATTGAGAAGTTAATAAAAAAAAATAAATACCACGTGACCAGACCTGTATGAAAAGAAATATACGTGGAATTTATGGTCAAGGTGTCATAAGATTTTCCAGGACACTTTGTAATTCATTCGTTGAGGTTTCTCAAATGTTTTTGACATTTAAAAAAATTTTTACCGAGGGGCTGCCCAGTGGCGCAGCGGTTTAGTCCGCACTTTGGCAGCCTGGGGTTCGTGAGTTCAGATCCCGGGCGCCCACCGACGCACTGCTTGTCAGACGTGCTGTGGCGGCGTCCCATATAAAGTAGAGGAAGATGGGCACGGATGTTAGCCCAGGGCCAGTCTTCCTCAGCAAAAAAGAGGAGGATTGGCAACGGATGTTAGCTCAGGGCTCATCTTCGTCACAAAAAAAAGAGAAAAAATTTTTACCGAGGGGCCGCCCAGTGGCACAGCAGGTTAGTCCGCACTTTGGCAGCCTGGGGTTTGGGAGTTCAGATCCCGGGCGCCCACCGATGCACTGCTTGTCAGACGTGCTGTGGCAGCGTCCCATATAAAGTAGAGGAAGATTGGCAGGGATGTTAGCCCAGGACCAGTCTTCCTCAGCAAAAAAGAGGAGGATTGGCAACGGATGTTAGCTCAGGGCTGGTCTTCCTCACAAAAAAAAAAGAAAAAATTTTTACCGATTAATGATATTCCTGACAAATCAGTAAAAACAAAACCACAACAAACAATTCTTGCTTATCTGCTTTTTAAGAAAAAAAAAATTAAATGAACTCAGTTTTAGAATGAAGGATGTTTCTAACTTCTTGTTGAATCATTAAACCATTTACATAGCAATTGCCTAAAAATGTTTTTCTTTGTTTTCATGATATTAAGCAGAGATTCAAGTCAAATGACAGAAAATTTAGCTCATAGCCCTTCTTACATCTATTCAGAAAATATTTATTGAGCTCCTGCTAATGTACCAGGTACTATGCTCAGTACTAAGGACATACAGATGAATTAGGCACAGCCATTTTAAAGAGCTCAGTGGTAACGTTCGTTAGTGAAGTTAGAAAAAAAAAAAAGAGCAAGTGGAGAAAATGCAGTTTTAAATATGGACTAGTCAGACTGCTGAGATATCACGAGGACATTGTTTTGTATAAATCTATGCTCTGCCCATGATGTATTTGCTCTAGGCACACCAGAGCACGTTACGTTCTAAATCTAATGTTGGCAGCTGGGAAGAATGGTTGGGGAGGAGGATGTCTGGATAGATGTTAATGATTGTTAGTTTCAGATCTGCTGCCTTTATTAGGTGTCAATATGATAATATTGCTAAGCATGTTAAAATGACTAACTTAAGATTGCCCCTACTATATTCATCACATACATGTTAGGACATGAGCATTGATTTTTTTTTCCCTGTCTTACAGACCCATTCACATTTACTAACCCTTTAGAAGGACTGGCATACATTTGATGGCATTCTGATGTAGAATGTCTGGCTTAGATCCAAGTAAAAACTAACTTCACAAGCATGATCCTTGAGCTAGCTAGCCATAGGGTACTTATGATTACTGATGTTCAAAGACTTAATTTAAATAAAGACAACGTTTATATTAAATATGTAACTAGACTCCCAATTAGTTATTGTTAATTCCTTTGTATTTTGTCATTGGAAATATGCCAGGGTAAACTCTTAGTTATTTTGGGGATTGTTTCATTAGTGTGAAGTAGCTAGAGCTTGGCAAACTCTCAGATCAGATATTAATCTCATTTCCTGAAAGGCAAAGTTAATAACTAATATAAAGAATATTCATGATGCTGACAGGTACAGGGCTGCATTTCTAGCACAATTAAGATCTCTAAAAACTCCTTAAATGGGATTGACATTCAGGGTTAAAAAGGAATAAAACAACATGCTTTGGCAAAGATAACAGAATCAGTTACCTAGTCTCCTAAAACTTAATACTGTGCTCTGCTTAGTCTTTCCTAAGATTATAACGGTATTAAAAGATTGCAAAACTCAAGAGCAGGAACAAGGCAAGGATGCCCATTACCATTTCCATTCAGTATTATACTGAAGATCCTAGTCAGTACAATCAAGCAAGAAAAAGAAATAAAAGGTGTGGGGCCAGCCCAGTGGTATAGTGGTTAAGTTCGTGCATTCCACTTGGGTGGCCTGGAGTTCACCAGTTCGGTTCCTGGGCGCGGACCTAGTCACCAGTCATCAAGCCATTGCTGAGGTGGCATCCCATATAGAAGAGCTACAACTCTACAACCGTGATACACAACTATGTACTGGGGCTTTGGGGAGAATCAAAGAGGAAGATGGGCAACAGATGTTAGCGCAGGGCCAATCTTCCTCAAAAGAAAAAAAAAGGTGTACAAACTGGAGAGGAAGAAATAACACTGTCTTTATTTGCAGATGACATGATGATCTATGTAGAAAACCCCAAGGAATCTAAGAAAAGGCTACTAGAATAATAAGTGAATTTAGCAAGGACACAAAATACAAGATCAGTATACAAAGTCAATAAAATTCCTAAATGTTAGCAACAAGCAATTAGAAGTTGAGATTTTTAAAAATACTATTTACTGTTGCATCAAAAAACATAAAATACTTTTGAATAACTTTAACAAAATACAGTGAATGCTACATAATGTTACTGAAAGAAGATGCAAATAATGGAAAGATATAAAACATCTCCTAATACTTCTTAGTGAATTAGATTTAAAAGTACAGGACCATGTCACTTTTTTGGTGTATTTATTAAAGGGGGAGAATTGAGCTACTTACACCTAAAACTAACCAAATTAACATCCTAATTTTGCTCAAAAAATCCTTTCTTTGAAGATTAAAGATATTTAATAAACATTTAAAAAAATTTATGCTGTATTATGTTTAAATGCCATGTCACGACAACAGATAATGTGCTCTGGTGCATGGACTTTTTTATTAAATTTTTCACTCAAATTCAGTTTATTCATCAAACCTGAGACTTATCAAAAACATATTTCATACAATGCAAAAGTTCAGGTTTTGCGATTTCTAAATGGATGGTTAGAATGGCATAAGTTCTCTCTGATCGGTCTAGAATTAGGAAAAGTAGAGTCTTAGTATTTTATTAAGATATGAAGATCTTTTTAGACAGTTTTAAATTATAAGTAATTCATATTACTCATGTGTTTCATATTTAACACACTAGATGATGTGCAGTGTTTTGATTACTTTTTCATGACAGCTTTACATACTTTTACTGAAATGAAAAAGACTGGGGCCAGCCCTGTGGTGTACGTTAAGTTCACGCACTACGCTTTGGCTGCCCAGGGTTCATGGGTTCAGATCCCAGGCACAGACCTACACACCACTCATCAAGCCATGCTGTGGCGGTGTCCCACATATAGAAAATAGAGGAAGACTGGCACCGATGTTAGCTCAGGAACAATCTTCCTCACCATAAAAAAAGACCAATCCTTGTACAGCTATTGAATAACAACCTGCATAGTTTCATTTCTCCAAAATAAAAGATTCTGTATTCTTTCTCTTCCCATTCTGATATCTTTCCTGGAAGTAAATGAGCAAGCAAATGGTATTATGGGTGTTCATCTGTAACTAGGCTTGTGCATGTGCAGTACAAATAGGAACATCAAGTTTTCAGAATTTGTTAGAGTTTTTACAAAAGTTTTAGAAGATAATGTCTAAGAAAAGTACTCCAGATGAGTTTCAGTTAAGAAACTGTTTCTTGCTTGGGACCTAATACCAGCCTGTGATTAGCTAGTAAAATAGCTATGATTCCTAGGTGTTTCTGCTTGATATTGAGTACTCTTTGGGATATTAAAGTATATATGGCATACATTAACACAGGACATAAACTGAAATCTTCAAAGAGTTGCTTCAAAATCAGAGCAGTCAGGAAAGAATAAGAGTCAAGTCCAACTTGCAGCTTTCATGAGAAAAAAAATCCCTCTAAAACACAAGTTAGCTTGAAATACAAAGAATTAAGTACTCCTGTCAGGTACTTCTGCCCTGTTTACATGTAACCTTTCCTTTATTTGGCTGTCTGTAGTTACTAGAATAATTGGGTGACCATTTCACTGTGTCAGTTAAATAGATGAAATTCTTAATAACAATAAAGATAGCTCACTCTTAACAGCGCTTGCTATATGCCGTACACTCTTCCAAGCACTTTACGTATATTAATCTCCTTAAGGCTCACAATAACTCTTTGAGGTATATGTTATATCCCTATTTTAGAGATGAGACCCTAAGGTACAGAGAGGCCAAGATACTTGACCAAGCTTACACAGCTAAAAAGTGCCAGAACTGACTCCAGAGTCCCTATGTCTGGCTCCTATGAGCAGTAAGGTGAGTAACAATATGACAGATAGTCATTCTGCACAGGTGACTTAGCCTTTGTTAGACGGGTAATCTTTCTGTAAACAAAGCCAACATTTAAAAATCCAGTTTAATAAATTAAGGTAGAATTATTTCTTTTTCTAAAACATCCATTATAGATGTTTAAGCTCCTCTAGTACACTTTATTGAGGTATATTTTAGTTACAATAAACTGCACATATTTAAAGGGTGCAATGAGTTTTTGACAGGTCTATATTCCCATGAAACCACCATCAGAAACAAAATGCTGAGTATTTCCATCCACCCCAAAAGTTTCCCTATGCCCCTTTATAATCCTTCATTCCACCCCTGTTGCCAGCAACCACTAATCTGCTCTCTATCACTATAGATTAGTTTGCATTTCTAGAACTTTTTATAAATAGAATCATACACTATACTCTTTTGTGTCTTCCACTGAGCACGATGACTTTGAAATTCATCCATGTTGTGTGCATTGCTATTTTGTTCCTTTTTATTGCTGCGTACTTCTATTGTATGGATATACCACATTTTGTTTATCCGTTCACCTGTTGACAGACATTAGGGTTGCTTCAGTTTGGGGCTATTACAAATAAAGCTGCTATAAACATTTATGTACAACAAATATAGTTGTTACGTACATTTATGTGCATGGACACGTTTTCATTTCTCTTGGGCAAATATGTATGAGTGAAATGGCTGGGTCATACGGTAGATGTTTAACTTTTAAAGAAATTGTCAAACAGCTTTGTAAAGTACCATTTTGTTTATTTATTTATTTGTCGGTGTGAGGAAGATTAGCCGTGAGCTAACATCTGTTGCCAATCCTCCTCTTTTTGCTAAGGAAGATTGGCCCTGGGCTAACATCCATGTCCATCTTTCTCTACTTTATATGGAATGCTGCCACAGCATGGCTTGATAAGCAATGCATAGGTCTGCGCCCAGGATCCGAACCTGCGAACCCTGGACCACCAGAAGCAGAGAGCACGTACTTAACCACTATGCCACAGGCTGACTCCAATGCTTTTAATTTTTTTAATGGAGAAATGTGTAAAGCCTGGAGATCACAAAATGTTCCTGCTTTTAAAAAGAGGAGGAGTGGATTCCAGAATGTGGACTAAGAAGCTTTACATCAGTTAGAAAGGCAGCTGAGCGTAACAGTTAATACAGATTCTGGAGCCAGACTGCCTCTGTCATTCACCAACTGCAGTCATGGACATGTTTCTTAACTTTTCTATGCCTCAGTTTCCTCTTCTATAAAATACACATAATAGTAGTACTTAGCCCATAGGGTTCTTAGGAGGATAAAATTAGTTACTATTTATAAGTATTTAAACAGTACCTGATATATAGTAAGGGCAATGCTGGATAAGTGTTACAGAACAGATTGCCTGTGAATGTATTACTTTGAGAGGAACATTAAAAGGTAATGTGGATTTACTAAAAGCACAAGTAATGCCACATCTCATTTTCTTTTATGAAAGATCTACTGGTAGATCAGAGGAATGTTGTGGGACTGTATTTCTTTAATAAAGATACTCAGATTTCTCTGAGGTTTTTGAGGTAATCAGCAGTGTGCTAGGAGGTGCTTGAAGTTTAAATGGCACATTTTATTTAAAGATTAATTAAAGATTTTTTATGTAAAATGGATGTTTTAGGACTAGAGTTTGTCCATTTTATATAAAAGAAGTTTTTATATAAGTTTTTAAAGTAGATCATGAGACTTGAAATACATTTTTTTGTGATTGGTCCCTTTAGGCTATATACCCTGTAGACCTCCTGGCAATAAAAGTTCACTTGTCTGCCTATAGAATGCTTTGGTCAAAATGATTGAGATTGAGAACCATTGCTGTAGAAAGAATGGTTACAGTTTGGGAGGACATGTCATAATATCTTTCAAATGTCAACAAAATGGAAAAATAAGACTTCTATTTAGTACAAATAGATTTGAATAATCAGACCCATAAGAAGGGAGGGGAGTGGGGAGTGGAGTGGAGAAGCATTGAGTGTTCGAAAAGATGCTGAATTTAATTTTGGAATAAATTCAGATTCTATCAAATTCTGAATATCTTTCACATCTGTCCTTTCCTTTCCTCTATCCCATTCCTCTATGTGTTCAATTCCTCTAAGCGAAACTGGGTTTAAATCACAGGCAGATGTTCCATGTACCTTGAAATTCATTACAAATTAACATAGTTAGGCACTTGAACTAATTGTATATGTACCAAACTTCCATAAACATGGAAGTTTGACCCAGGATCAAAGCCTTAGAGTTGTCTGTGCTTCTCTTTTCTTCTATCTGCTCTCCTCCTCAGTTATCACGGATTCCTTTGATTCCTGTAGAATGTCTCTTAAATTCTCTTTTTTTCTGTTCCCACTACCACTCTTCTATTCAGCCCAATAATATCTTGCATGCAACACCCTCCTAACCAATATCCCCATTTTGAGTCTCTTTTCTTCCCCTATTGACTGCAGAATTAAACCCAAATGCCCAAATAAGGCCTATTATGAACTGGCCCCATTCCACCTTTACAGCACTGTCTTTCACTGCCTTCATGCATATCTTGTTTTATCTAAAGCAGATATGCATTTTCTAATGTCCTTCCCTCCTCCAGAATACCCTTTCTTCACTCATTTTTTCCCTAAATTTTACCCATCTCCTAAGGATCAATCCAAATCCATTCTCCACAAAGCCTTCCCCAAACCCCTCAGCAAGAAGACTGTACCTTCCTGTGTGTGAGGCACTTAAGATGTTTTTGTCCTGCATTATAGTTCTTTGCATATCATTTCTACAAAATTGTAAATTCCAATATCAAGGAATTTACAATTCCGTCCCACAGTACCAACCATAGTACCCTGAAGATAAAACTCAATTAATAGTGATAAAATTTAATAAAGCCCAAAGGCATGGAGAACTTGAACTAAGTAGTGTTATAGGACTTGAAAAATGATGGGATAGCTTTGAAAAAACATTATAAAGCTAGAATTGACATGAGTCAGGACTTGATAGGGAGAAAAATGGCTGAGATTTTGAGCTTGGGAATATGATACTATTTAATAGAGATAAAGAAAAATAAAGTAAGAGCTTGGTGTGTGAAGGAGTTAGAGGTGACTCCCAAGTTTCTTACCTCAGTGTCAGCTTAAAACATTGACTTTTAAAAATGGGAAATCTGGTATTAAGGGTTGAACCAGGAGGGAAATCATTGTTCTATTTTAGGATATCTTGAGCTTCTAAATGACTAGTCTTCAGTAAGCTTTCCGTCTGTACTAAGTTCTGGTTGTCACCAAAAGACAATATTTACCTATTATTAAAAAATTTTAATAGAAAAATCAGTGTCACATCATCATGGTCAGGTTGTGGTTATTAATTCCAAATCAAGGGAAGTTCTGAAAGCCTTCTTAGTTAACCTTTTTACCTTACTGACTTTAGAGTCAAATGTAATTAAATTATATGCTTCAAAACAACTCAAAAATAATTTAGAGTGATACTATATATAACAGAAATATTTTAAAATATTTATCAAGTTGTTTCTAAAATGTTTCTGATTTACAACTCTTGAACACACAGTATTTTTGAGCAAACCTTTTTAATCATAACACTGGTACTGAAAATTAAGCCTAATTTGAAGATATCCTGTAGAACCTTTAAATTCAATTTTTATGGCGTTTTTAATTATAAAGTAATATATGTTTTGTAGCTTTGAGTGGCTTGTCTGAGCCTTGTTTAGTGAGCCTTTTTGTGGTCATATTTGTACCATCTGTGGAGGATGGTTGCCTACCACGGGTGAAGATGGTTTGCGGTTCCCCCATGTGATTCTCAGGTGGCGTTAGTGGTATAGCTAGAATCAGTGACTATCTTAAAGTCGACTGCATTTCTTGAGATTGTCTAATATACAACACAAAATGCCAAGGCTGGATTTCTTACCCAGCCTTTCACTACTGATACCCCAGATCATTTCCATAAAGTCCACACTCCTACTGGTGCCCCAGTAACTTCTCCTTCCGAATGGCATTTTCTGGACTAAATAAAAATATATTGCCATATTAAATATTAGAGGCTTACTAAATGTTTTCATACTAAAATTTCATTCTAATGAGCAAAAAGCTAGTACTAAAGCCTTGCAAGCACTTAGGAAATTAAGATTTGAGATGGCATATGAAATGATATCTAGTTGAAGATTGAAAATATTACCTTAAATGTTTAATATGATCTTCTCTCTTACCTCCCTTTATTTTTTTCATAGATAACACATTGAATGAACAAAGACTGAACTTTTTACAGATACCTTTTGTAAAAGACGTATGTGGAGTAGTGATGTAGTTTGAATCACAAAGGATCTCACATTATGAGGTAGGTTGAAAGTAAAAGGCTTCTAAATCATAGGATTATTTCTACTGAAGCTGATACTTTGATCTGAGAGCAAGCGAAACTCTATTCTTAAACTCATAGTTCAGACTAAATATATTAAAAATCATGAGTGCTACCTTCAAATTTAAAGGTGTAAATTTGGGGTCACTTTTGCTAAAATAAAGTATTGTTTATTTTTCCAGGGTAAAATACATGCTCAAAAAGTTAGCTTTACTTCAGATTTATAGGAAGCAAAATGATAAGAAATTGAGATGGATTTTGTTAATTTTCAGATGATTGATCTATGTTGATGATGTAATTCTAAACTTTGAATTATTTAATCTTTATAACAAGATTGTGCTTGGTTTCAGGTGACGGGGAGTGGAATATTGGACAAAAATAGATTTTGTAATCTCTGCATCATTTTTTAGCTCCCCAGTTATTGCACATTCTCACTACCTGTCAAAGTTCATGCTAGAAAATTGAAGCAATTAATGGGTGAATATGATAAGATTTCTCCACCAAGTTCTCAGCCTGATAAGGGTAAGGTTCCATTCACCTCCTTATGGATCTCTGTACCCTCTGTGGTCTCTTGGGACTGGCCTCTTTCATCACTTAGCATGTCTTCAAGGTTTATCCACGTTGTACTGTGTATCAGTACTTAATTCCTTATTATTGCTGAATAATATCCCATTGTGTGAGTATACCACATTGATGGATACTGAGTTGTTTCTACTTTTTAGCTGTTCTAAATAATGCTGCTCTGAACATTCATGTACGAGTTTTGGTGTGGACGTAGGTTTTCAGTTCTCTTGGGTATATACCTAGGAGTGAAATTGCTGGGTCATAGAGTAACTCTATGTTTAACATTTTGAAGAACTGCCAAACTGTTTTCCAGAGTAGCTGCACCATTTTACATTCCCACCAGCAATGAATGAAGTTTCCAATTTTTCTACATCCTTGCTAATACTTAATATCATCTGTCTTTTTTATTATAGCCATCTTAGTGGCTATGTTTTAAGTCTAAAATCTTTTCATTATCAAAATTTTTCAAACATAAAAATAAAGAAAATGGTATAATGACCCCTCATGTACACATCACCCAGTTTCAACAATTATCAACATCTTTTTAATCTTTTAGTGACTTTTTATTTAAAGTATACAATTTTATGGGTTTTCACAGATGTATATACCCATAAAATGATCACCATAATCAAGATATAGTAAACATACCCATACCTCAAAAACTACCCTTTATAATTGTTCCCTCCCACCTCTTCCTGCTCCATTCCCCAAGCAATCACTGTTACTATAGATTAGTTTGCATTTCCTAGAGTATTATGTAAATAGAATCATATGTACTCTTTTGTCAAGCTTCTTTCACTCAGCATAATTATTTTGAGATTCATCCATGTTGTTGAGTATATCAGTAGTTCATTTTTTTTTAATCACTGATGGTATTCCATTGTATGGATATACCACTACAGTCATGCACCACATAACGACGTTTCAGTCAACGACAGACCCCTTATACGACAGTGGTCCCATAAGATTAGTACCATACAGCCTAGGTGTGTAGTAGGCTACACCACCTAGGTTTGTGGTAAGTACACTCTGTGATGTTCACACAACAACAAAATAGCCTAATGACTTATTTCTCAGAACATATTCCTGTCGTTAAGTGACACATGACTGATTCATCCATTCACCGGTTGTTCAGCATTTGGGTTTTCTCATTTCTGTGGCTATTACAAATAAAATTGCTGTGAACATTCATGTATATGTCTTTGTATGGACATATATTCCATTTTCTTTGGGATAAATATCTAGGAGTGGAGTAACTGGATCATATGGTAGGTGTATGTTTAACATCCTCAGAAACTGCCAAACTGTTTTCAAGTGGTTGTACCATTTTACATCCCCATCAGCAATGTATGAGAATTCCAGTTGTTCTTCATCCTCACCAACACTGGTATTGTGAGTCTTTTTAATTTCAGTCATTCTAGTGAGTGCATGGTGGTATCTCATTGTGATTTTAATTGGCATAGACGTGATGACTAATGATATCTTTTCATGTGTTTATTGGCAATTTGTATATATTCTTTTCTGAAGTGTCTATTTAAATCTTTTGCCCATGTGTAATCATGTATTTGTTACATTATCTTATTCTCATAAGAATTTTTATACTATTTAAGTTAAATAGGAGCTAAATTTTCTGACTTACCAAATTAGGCTTCATTTAGACTTTATTTTTAATCTCAAATTTCCAGAAAAGATAGTGATCATTAGTGACTCTAGAATGCTATGTCAGACTTATTTGTTTCTGTTAAAGGGAAGAAGTGTTCAATTCTACAAGAGGTTGATTCCAGACCTCCTAATTTTTGGAGATAAAATATATCACCAAAAATATCTAGGGCATTATCATCTCATAGTACATTTTCTGCTATACTTGTACTCATGCAAGAGATGAAGTGAGGGAAAGAAAGAGAATCAGGAATAGCACCAGTCCCCTAAAAAAGAATCAAACAAGCAAACAAAAACTAGTATATCTACTTTAAATTCCTTCTGAAATTTTTCTCTACATCAGTCCTACCCCCTCTCTGCTTTCACCTCCATTTTCTCCCTTAACCCTCTCCCCTGAACTTTAATAGAGAGAGAACAAACCAGAAGACATTCTAGAATGCTTTGTTCACCAGTCAGAAGTAGTGGAATGAAATCTAAGCCCTGTGCAGAAGATACAGAACTCTGTTCCCTCATCTTCCCTCATGCCCTATACCTAAGAGTAGTTTTATCTCGTAGCTGAATTTCTAATTTCCATCATTCCCAAAACATTTTAGAAACATCTTTTTATTATTAAGTCTTATAGTATTCTAGTCAGGTGAGTATGTATGTTTATTTTATATTGTTTGAATAAACTGAAGATTTTAAAGATCAAATTACTTCTCTATGGTTCTCTTAGAAAACAGTATACAAGAAACTGATTAATCGGAACTTTAGAAAATACCTAAACATTTAGATCAGGCTATCCACCACAGATATGTACCACACATCACTACATGCCTTATATGTTTAGCCCTCAACAGAATCCTGTATGTCAGCTCCTTTCTTCCCTCTTCATCCCACTTCTGAGAAGGATAAAGTTACTTTTGAGTGGCCTGGGAGATATTTGACTATCCTCATGCTCCTTTTTGGCATATAGTGTCTTGATATTTAACTTTGATGCTGAATTAGGTTTTAATTTGTTTGGGCTTTTTTGTTTTCCTTTTCAAAGCTCTCGTCAAGAGCAAAGGAAATATTCAGAGTAAAATAATCTAGTAAGAAGAGTTTTCTCCCATCTTCTCTACAGAGAATCCCTTGTTGTCAACCTAATGAAGCATTCAAAGAAGACATATGACTCTTTTCAAGATGAACTTGAAGATTATATCAAAGTGCAGAAAGCCAGAGGCTTAGAGCCAAAGACTTGTTTCAGAAAGATGAGAGAGGACTATTTGGAAACCTGTGGGTACAAAGAAGAGGTTGATTCCAGACCCAAGTATAGAATGTTTGATCAAAGACTCCCGTCTGAAACTGTCCAGACCTACCCAAGATCATGCGCTGTTTCACAAACAGTGGAAAACCAGTTACCTCAGTGGCTACCAGCTCACGACAGCAGGTTGAGACTAGACTCCCTGAGCCACTGTCAATTCACCAGGGACTGTTTCTCAGAAAAACCAGTACCCCTGAACCTTAGTCAGCAAGAGTATAACTGTAGCTCATACAGTGTAGAATCTGGTTACAAACACCTCTCCTCAGAAAACAGTACCAATGCCCATCAAGCCAGTCGTAAACAGATACATCAGAAGAGAAAAAGGCACCCAGAGGAAGGCAGAGAAAAACCAAAGGAGGCGCGGCCCAAGCATAAGAGAGAAAAAAGTTGTGAGGAAATACATTTAGACAAACACAAGAGCATCCAAAGAAACAAAAGAGAAGTGGAAACAGTCAGGGTCAGTACAGAAAAGGTTAAGAATCGAAAGGAGAAAAAAAGCCGAGATGTAGCCTCTAAGAAAGAGGAACGTAAGCACAGAAAAGAGAAAAAGGAACAAGGCAAAGAAAGAACAGAAGAGGAAATGCTTTGGGACCAGTCTATCCTTGGATTTTGAAGCTCTTGAGTTGGTTCTCCCGAGGTTAAGTTGAAAAAATAGTTGAGGACCTTGGTTTTATGATGTTCATGTTCATATCACTTTTTGCATGTGAACAGGTACTTTCACTTCTAACAAAGGCCAGGAGAACAGAAAGTATTTAGTATACTTACTCTCCAACATGGAAATTACTTTTCCTCATTTTCTAAAAGCATTATTACATTTTTCTTATATATAATGTAATTTCTCTTAATGGGAGTAGCTCTGCTTTTATTAATCAAATTGCTATGATGCTGGAAGTATTTTTTTCTCTGGAGGTCTTTTATTTTAAATTGGAGGATTAATAGGCCTTGTAGAATCTATTTCTTGATTGGGTTTCTTTTAGTTTGGGGTGGGGTATTTTCATATTCATTAGTTTTCTGTATGAGGCAATTTAGATTGATTTTTTTTTCCTTTGTTAGATCTAACTTGCAGGTATTTTCTGGATTGGAAAGTGGAAAATGAAATACATTATAATAATAATGATTAATAGTAAAGCTTACATATAGTTTTTTTTTTTTTTTCTTTTTTTTTTGTGAGGAAGACCAGCCCTGAGCTAACATCCGTTGCCAATCCTCCTCTTTTTGCTGAGGAAGACTGGCCCTGGGCTAACATCCGTGCCCATCTTCCTCCACTTTATATGGGACGCCGCCACAGCGTGGCTGACAGGCAGTGCATCGGCGGGCGACCGGCATCCGAACCTGCGAACCCCGGGCTGCCAAGCACGGACTTAACCACTGCGCCACCGGGCGGGCCCAAGCTTACATACAGTTTTAAAAGTTTCAAAGAGTCTTTATACAAAATCAGTTTATATTCTGCAAATGTTTTTAATAAATTGTTCTCATTTCTGCATTTTCTTGTTCTGTGTCAATGATCTATTCCCATTCAATGATAATTTTCTTTTGGAAGAACAATAACTGAGCAGTTTGTAGTTAAGAGACAAGATCTTTTGGGTAGGTCACACCTTGCAATTATAAAAATTCCTTATCTACTATACCTTGCTTATTCATATTTAAACCCAGTTTTTAGGATAGAAATCTATGAATAACCACAATTTTTCCAAATACTTGAAATTGAAGAGAGAGGAATTTATAAGAAATAAAATTCCATTAGATTATTCTTCCCTGACCAATCTTTTTGTTCTTTTAATCCCCTCTTTTATGATAAACATATCAAGTATTTGAGCATCACTATTTTCTTATAAAAAGAGTGATGAACTGGGAATCTGAATCCCAGGATTCTAGTCTCAGTTATGCCATCAAGTTGTTATGTGACTTTGGGGAAGTCACTGAACTTCCTTTTGCTCATTATCAAATATGGACTAGAAGGACTGGCCTCTAAAATGCTTTGAATAACAAGATTCAGTGATATGAAAACTCTCTTTGCATTCTACAATGTGCTTACATGTCTCATTATTAACTTTAAAATTATTTTGCTAAAATCATTTTATCATATATATATCATATATATATTTTTTTCTCCCCCTCCTTCAATCCTCTTGCGTGTAACCAGTCTCCCCACCCTTGCTGGGCTACTGCTTTACTCAGTCCTGACCCCTCTCTGGTCATCACCTGCCTAGCCTCCTACCTCATTGGGCCCCAAATAGCAAAAAAGAAAGGAAAGAAGGGAAGGAGGAAGGAAGAGAGGGTAGGTGACTCATTTTATTTTAAACTGATGACCATAAACCTCCAATCCATTGAGTTTCCCTAGTACGTTTCCCACTCTCAGAGATGTCTGTCTTGTATTCTCCATTCTCTCCTCAAAACTTCCCCTTCCTAGTGCCTCCATGTAGGCCCTTTTCAGCTGAAGACCTCACCTCACACTCCAGTGAGAAGATAGAAGCCTTCAGAAGGGAACTTACTGTCCTACCACCAGATCTATAAATTTCCCTCAGGTACTCTGTTCTCTGCCTTCCCTCCTCTTACAGTAAAGGTGTCCCTGCTCTTATTAAAGACAAATCCCTCCCCTTGTGCACTGGATCCTACACCCTTTTACCTTCTCAAGGACTTCATCTCTTCCCTGCACCATGAATCTCTCCTCCTTTACTGGATTATTCCATTAGTATGCAAACATGCTTCTGTTTCCCTGCTTCAAAAAATAACAAACAAAAATTCCCTTGACCCCCTACATCCTCTTTCAGCTATCTCCTTTCTCTTTCACATCAAAACTTGTCTACACTTTCTCACCTCTCATTCTCTCCTCTACCTATTCTTATCTAGTTTCTGTCCCTACCATTCCTCTGAGGCTGCTCCTGTCAGGATTTCCAATGACCTCCATGTTGTCAAATCCAATGGATGTTTTTTATTTGTATTCAATTCAGCCTCTCAGCAGCTTCCATCTGGTTGGTCAGTCCCTTTTCCTTGAAATGCTCCTCCCTCCGCTTCCATTATTCTCCTGATTTTCCCTACCTCCAAAGCTCCTCCTTCTCATGATCTCCTTTATTGATTCCTCCTCCACCCACCTCTAAATGCTTCATGTATATTGCATCAGGGACCAGTACTAGACCACCACTCCTAATCGCACATCCTAGGTGAGCTCATTCAGGCCCATGGCTTTAGATTTACCTGTATGCTGATGATGTGGACTGAATGTGTGTGCCCCTCCCCCAATTCGTATGATGAAATCTAATCCTCTGTGATGGTACTAGGAGTTGGGAACTTTGGGAGGTAATTAGGTCATGAGGGTTCTACCCTCATGGTATTAGTGCCCTTATAAGAAGAGGCCAGAAAGCTAGCTCAACCACTCAAGTCTATGGTAATTTGTTATTGCAGCTCAAACTGACTAAGACAGTTGATGACTTTTAGATTTCTATCTCGAGGCTAGATCTTCCCCCTGAGTTCTAGACTTAATATCCAGCTCCCCTCCATCTTTCCACTTAGAACCCCAAAGAGCACCTGCTTCCCTCATCACCAGTCATTCTCCCCCATCTCTGTGAGCAACACCACCAACTCAGTTATCCAAGCCAAAAACCACTAGCATCACACTTAACCCTTCCTCTCCTACATCAGACCCATCAGTAATTTCTCCTGGGTGTTTCACCGAATTCTCTCTCCTACCATCCAGTTCTCTCCATCTTCATTGCCACCACCCTGTCCCAAATCATTTATCCCTGTACCAAACAGGACAAATAGGTCTGAGAAGAACCACCAAACTGGAAGAAGTCATCACAGGTTCTGAGTTGGTGGGTGCAAAACCGGCAATAGAAGCACCAAGAGATCAAATGGTGTTATGGCCATCTAAACCGTGAGGATTTCAGAAATATCCAGCAAATATTTCCTTCCAGAAGGACAAAGCCTTGCCTGAAAACAAAACTGCTAGGTTGAGAAACCAAACTGAGCAGGGAAGTAACACTGGAGGTAAGGGAAAGAGAAGATTCAAATAGTAGGGAGCAGGGGAGGGTCTCAGATAAAGTATAGCCCAGAAAGTACTGTAACAGCAAAATACAACATCTGAGATGAGAATACCACCTTGGCAGGCAAGACCTGTAGGCCTGTAGGAAATAAAGCAGAAAAACTTTTCTGAACCAAGCTTAGCTCTGAGAGGCGGGGAAGTCAGCATACTTGGAGCCCTTCATAATAACCAACAGGGGGCGCTCAAGCCCTGAAGCTTGGAAAGGTACCCTAGGCCATTCCCCTTTCCACTGAGAAATGTCCTCCCAGTAGTCCAGGTTAACTCATTTCATTTAAACTTTGGAAAGGAGGAGGAGAATATGATTTAGCCACACACAAAGTGTTACAAGAGAAAAATGAACTATAAAGTATTTTGACAAGAAAACACCAGAAAAATGCAGACACAAAGCAGATGAAAACTCTAACCTAACACTTCAAACAAGGCTGAAAGAGAATGAGAAAACAAAGCCTTGAGAAATGCACATAAAGGAGAAAAAGAAGAATTCTGAAATAAAATGGCCAGACAACTATGCAACTGAAAAAGAAAGATAATTATTAATTCCAGGGAAAATAAATTGTAGTGTAGTAAAGAAAAAGGAATTATATTTTTGTCAAAAATACTCATTGAGCATCAAATTTGAGCCACACATGGTTACTAAACAATGACCCTGACAGACACAGGAGAAAATTAGTAAAAGAAAAAAATCATTTCAGAAATAAAAAGAATATGAGAGTATAGACACCATATAAAGAACAAGGAAATAAAGGGTAGAAAGGAAAATAACGAAGATAACCCAACAAAAGTAAAGAAAATAATACAAAAGACTTGTGAGAAGGTGATAAAGATAAAAGATAAGCAAAGGAGATCCAAATATACTTGGAGTCTCTAAAGAAGAAAATCACAAGCAATGAAGCAGAACAAACATTTAAAACTGTAATTTGTGTTTAATGTTTATTAATATGTGTATACATTTGCAAAACAGTTCCAAACATATGCACAAAAGGTTGTTGACTTAGTTAGGCAATGCATGGAGTGTTCTGGATTCCCAGATCCTAGGCAATAACTCCAGGGCAGTTTTGAACTTTCAGATTTGACACACTTGTTTTAGAATTCCAGTTGTACACTTACAAGCTATGTATAGTAGATTCTTTGTTGGGGAAAATGGCAGCAATAATTCTCCCTCCCTGTATCTACCCCCTGGGTATCCCCTCCCATACTGCTGCCCTTGGCTATGTGACCTGTTTTGGCCAATGGGAGAACAGCAAATACGATGCAAGTTAGATGTGCAAAGTGCCTGTGCTTACCCCCAGACTACTTTTGGCACTTGGCCATCTTGTACAAGCCCTGCTGAATAATGAGAGACTTCTGACCATGTCCCCATCACCCAGCTGACATTGAACTCCTCCCCTCCAAATATAAGGCACCTTGGCCATCCAGCCCCCACTGAGCCGGCCCAGCCAACTCACAAAATTGTGAGAAATAAGTGTTTGCTGTTTTAAATAAGTTGTTGGGTAGTTTATGATGCAGTCAAAACTAACTTATATGCTACACAAGTTTAGGTGAGTGTCTTAAACTCTCTGAGTCTCAATTTTCTCATTTGTAAAGTGGAGATAAGACAATTACTCTTGGAGGGCTATTTTGAGGATTAAATGAGAGAATATATGTGAAGTGCTTGGCAAAGCATAAATATTCAACCTAATAAAAATAACCAACCTCGGCAGGCTGGCATGGGGGCAGCCCTCAGGCTGGAGTACACTGCTTTAGTACTTGGTAAGCCATCCTCATATCTAGAATGCCAGAGGGAGGCATGTGAAAGAACTGGAAAAATGGGGCAGCAGAGGCCAAGATATGAAGATGCATGCCCGAGGTCACAGCACTAATCACTGGGAGGGGGTGGGGGGTGGTGCACTCTAGGCTCTTCCCTGCCACCACCCATCTCCCCAGAAACGATGGAGGCAGGGGCACTCAGTGGCTGGCTCGGCTGGTTCCTCCAAGAGCGCAAAGTATGGGCCTCTGCGGACAAGAAACACACCAAAGAAAAAAACAACCCTCACAGGCAAGATGGATATCCAGATGTATCACGGATTGTCTGGAGACCAGAGTCCCTAATAAAAGTGGACCTTGGCTCGTGGCAGACATTGAACATCATTGTACACCTCATCCCCACTGCCACCATAAAGGGAACTGCCACTGCTCCCACCGACGTTATATGGAAGAAAGGCGAGGCTCAGAGAGATTAAGTAATTTGTCCAGGGTTACGCTGGAGCCCAGCCCTGTCTCCTTCCAGGTCTGAGGTTTGAACCCCGCCTCTTTAGGGAGCTAGGATAGAATCCAGAAGGAGGTGTGATGGGGGGAGGGGCAGCTGGCAGATAGGTGCTGGCTGGACTCCAGGGAGTCTAGAGGCTTCCTGGAGGGGCCAAGGGTGAGGCAACGGGTTAACCACAGACCTTGAAGGGAAGGAGGGAGTCACTGGCCTCAGGGTGTCTGAGACAATATGCAGAGGACGGCGGGCACGGAACTCTAGGGCCGAGAAAAGTGAGGCTATTGTCTAGGTCTGATGGGGAAGGGAGTAACAGGCAGTTTCTAGACAGAAAAAGAGGGCTCGAAGGTCCTCCCTCCAACTGGGGACAATGGAGCCGAGCAGCAGGCTCCGCCGCACGGGGACCTCCTCTCCGCATCTGGAGAGGCCCGACCCCAGCCCCTGTGAGTTCCTCCCGCTTGCCTTCCAAAGCGCTGCTTCCCTCCCACCGAGGACTGCGAGGCCACCTTGTTCTCTAGCACCGATTCACACTAGTGACATCCCCCCAACACTTTCTCCAGGTGAGTTCTCACCGTGCTGCCCGCAACAGCCTCGTTCCCCACTCTGACCGCCACTCAACCCCAAATTCCCTTCAGTTCTGGGCAAAACTCATGTTCCACCCGGCTTTGGAGTCGCCCTCGCACTTCCCACACGCGCTTCGCGGAAAAAGGCGGTGTTCGCGGCGGGGACCCTGTGGCGGCCACGCCCCCGGGGCGGGGAGTGGGCGGGGCGTGCAAATGAGCTGGCTCTTCAGCCCGGGGAGATGGGCGCAAAAAAGGATGCGAAAAGTGACTAATAAACCAAGAGGCGAACAAAAATATCTGAGGAAAAGGGTAATGTTTTCAATACAATATACACATAAGAAAGGTGAGATTTAGACCAAGGGTGAGGTTTCTCACCGTGAAGTAAAGACGAGTGAAAGAAGGAAGGACATGAATCAATCGTGCCTATGTAATGAAACCTCCATGAAAACCCAAAAGATTGGGTTCAGAGAGCTTCCAGGTTGGTGAACACATGGCGATTTGGGGAGAGTGGTAGACTCAGACAGCATGGAAGATTTGAGCCCCTTCCCGCATGCCTTGCCCTAGGTATCTCTTACATGTGGCCCTTCCTAAGCTATATCCTTTTATAGTAAACTGGTGATCTAGTAAGTAATACGTTGGAGTTCTGTGAGCCACTCTAGCAAATTAATTGAACCCTAGGAGGGTCGATAGCCGGTCAATCACAAGCACAGGTGATAACCTGGGATTTCGATGGCAACTGAAGTTGGAGGGGCAGTCTTGTAGGACTGAGCCCTTCACCGGTGGATTCTGATGCTATCTCCAGGCAGATAGTGTCAGAACTGAGTTAACTGCTTGGTGTTGTGGAAAAAAACACATTAGAATTGGTGTCAGAATTGGACCCACCTTATCTTCCTTACATCCAAGTTTTTTCAAATTGTAAACATTCTTTTAACAAAGTCCTTGTCTTTGTAAACTTCCTCAAAGCTATTTGAAATGAATCCTGACATAAATAAGTAAGCAAACCCACAAATTTCACAAGCATCACATGTGAAATTGGGCCTAGGGCTTAAAAGTTCAGGCCTTTCATGATTCTGTGACTCAGAGAGGTTTAGTGGACAAAGTCAGTCCTCAGGGAACACAAAAAATAAAGAATACCCAAATAAATGGAGACATAAACCATTGTCCATACATCAAAAGATGTAATATTGGAAAGATGTCAGTTCTCCTCAAACGGATCTATATATTCAGTGAATCCCAAGCAGAATTGCAAGTGTTTTTGGAAATTGATGAGCCAAATTTAAAATTTATATGGAAAACAAAATGCCAAGAATAATCAAGACATACTTGAATAAGGAAAAGATAGGAAGAGGATTTGCTGTAGCAGCTGTAAAGACTTATTATGAAACTATGTTAATTAAGACAGAGTGGTATTGGTGCAAAGATAGAAACAGAACCCAGAAAGAGAACCGTGAACAGATGGACATTTGATTAATAACAAAGGCAGCACTTCAGAGCAGTGAGGAAGACAGACTTTTCAATAAACAGTGTTGAGAAAATGTGATGTCTATATGTGAAAACAAATGAAGTAGGATGCCTACCTCACAGTTTGCACAAAAATCAATTCCCATTGAAACATACATCCGTGAAGCTTTTACAAGACATCATATGAGAATATATCTTCATGATCTATGGCAGTGGTTCTCAACCAGGGACAATATTGCCCCCCAGGGGACATTTGGCAATGTCTGAAGGCATTTTCGGTTGTCACAACTGGGGGAAGAGGGTTGCTGCGGCCATCTAGTGGGTGGAGGCCAGGGGTGCTGCTAAACGTCCTGCAATGCACAGGACAACCTCTACAACAAAGAGTTATCTAGCCCAAAATGTCACTCGTGCTGAAGTGGAGAAACCTTGCTTAAGGGTTAGGGAAATATGTCTTAAATATGACACAAAAAAGCACTAACCCTATAAGTTTAATTGCTAAGTGTGACAACATTAAAATTAAGAAAGTCTGTCCATCAGAAGACATCACCAAGAGAATGAACATGCAAGGCAAAGAGTGGGAGCTCTCATACACACAGAGCCAGCAAAGGGCTCATTTGCAGAATACAGGTAAGGAAAAATGGCAAACAATGCAACAGAAAAATGTTCAAGAGATCCCGACCAGAACTTCACAAAAGAGAAAATCCAAATGGCCAATAGCTATTAGGAAAGGTACTCAGTGTAAGCAGGGAAATGCCTATGGATTTTAAATAATACAGTTAGATACAGAATTTAAGGTCTGACAATTCCGAGTGTTGGGAAAAATGGGAAGCACTCCAACACTTCTAGGGGAGGATTTAAATTGGTAGAACCTCTTTTGAAAAACATTTGGTGTTACTGTGTCCAATAAAGCTGAATACACAATGCTGTGTAACATGGAAATTCCACTCCTAGGCAAACAGTCTGCAGTAATACAGGCTTATGTATCTGAGGAGATGTACATAAGAATATCCATGACAGTGTTGTTTAAAATGGCCCTGGACTGGAAACATTCACAATGCCCATGAATAGATAAATGATCTGTGATTGTGTTTCTATGTACATATATTTTTTCACAGAATAGAATACCATACAGCCATGAAAATGAACACACTGTGATGAAATTCAGAAGTGTGTTAAACAAAAGAAGTGCACACTGTATGATTCCATTTCTATAAAGTTCAAACAAAAAATAAAGGCAAAACAAACTATCATATTTTGAGATTTATACTTAAGTGATAAACTATAAAAAGCAAGGATGACATTACCATAAAAATCAAGCTAATAGGGACAAGAAGTTAAGATTAGGAGGGAAAGGAGCCAGGCTTCTGGGGCGCGGGCGGTGTACTATTTCCTGATCTGAATGGTGGTTCGGTAGACTTGTCCTTTGTGATACATCATTGTGCTGTACATTTTTGTATTGTGCACACTTCTGCATACGTCCTATATTTTACAATTTAAGAATGGTATGTTTTGTTAAAATTTTTTTTCAAAATAAATGCTTCAAACAGGATGTAATAGTATTGATTAGGTTATAGACTGATTGTGTTCCAGGATGATGAGTTTGTTTTCCTAAATCACCTTGAAGGCTGTGATTGGATTTGTTTCTCCTGAGAGCCTGGAGCTGCCGGCTAATGAGATCTACAACCCAAAAGCCTGAGACAAAGGAAGGGGCGTGGCTTCCTGCTTCCCCACTTCACTGCTTCCAGGGGTCTGGCAGAGTCTGAGCAGCGAGGTAGCTGGGATTCTTGTGCTGGAGCTCGGAGTAAAACTTCCACCAGCACTAGGGTGCCTCACTTCCCTTAGAGCTTCTAGCCAGGTGAACCTCTGCTCTCTTTGGGCCCACAGGACTTCTGCCTACACGACCCCAAAGACTTGTAGGCTTGAGGAGGTGAGGGTTCCATCTGTCTGTGGAAACTTCTCATAAACTAGTGCATGGTGGTGATTCCAGGTAAGAGGTGAACCAGACAGGTTTCTCTTTTGCTTGAATGTTTGGCACCCTTTGGAATGCTAGTTGGGAGGGAAGATGGCTGAGGTGCAAACAGAGGTGACTGTCTGGGGAGCACAGTTGAAGCAGGTAGGACTTCTTGGATCTGGGGCTCCTAGTGGACCTGAACATGCAAAGCTGAGGTGTCAGGAGAGGTCAGGGCCTTTCTTCACTCATTTATTCATTCAGCAAGTATTTATTAAGCATCTACTTTATGTCAAACACAATTTGATATGATGACGAGATTCTAGCGAATAAGGAATCTCTGCTTGGTGAGGAACATATATTCAAGTGTGGTAAGATAGAAAATAGACCAAATTTATAAATTGTGTGTGAGATTCTTCCTACTCAAAGTGTGGTCCGGGTACAGCAGCAGCAGCATCACCCGGGAGGTCGGTAGAAATGCAGAATCTCGGAGCCCACCCCAGACCCGCTCAATCAGAATCAGAATTTTAACAATGTCTCGAAGCCCTGTGTTAGGTGATGGTAAGTGCCAGGGAGAAAAATAAAGCAGGGAAGGGGCCTAGAGTGTCCCAAGGGTTGAGGGGGCTGTCAAAACTGTGGAAAGGTGACATTCCAACTAAGGGGTAGGAAAGAGGAGTCTTTCTATGGGGATACACAGGTGCAGAGCTTTGCTGGCTTTGCAGGCTTAGGCCAGGCCTGTATCTGCATGTTCCCTTCCAGTCAGAGATGAGGGTGGCTAGAAGGGAGGAGCAGGGGGGGAAACTCGAGACCTCAGGACAGTGGGATAGCTGATAGTGTCTGGGCCTTGTAGGCACACTGGGGATTTGGGCTTCCTTCTGAGTGAGGGAGGAAACCTGACGGATTTTGAGCAGAGAAGTGACATTAGCCAGGATTACAGAACCTTAAAAGGATTATTCTGGCTGCTGGTTTAGAAATAGACTCGGCAAGCAGGAGCTGGGAGACCAGTTAAGAGGCGACAGCCCTGATTCGGCAGAGATGTGGTGTGGCCCACGCGGAGCGGTTTGGGTCAAGAGAAGGGGCCCAATTTGGGATGTGTTTTGAAAGTGGAGTAGGCGGGACCTGCTGCGGGTGCTGCCTGTGCGGTGTGAGAAAGGGGCGGTGGGTGTCTCCAGTCTGAGCAAGAGCCGGAAGGAGGGGCGTCAATGGAGAGAGAGCCTGCAGGGAGAGGCTCCCCAAACTTCCCACAAGTTCCCTTGGAGAAGAATGGACTGGAATCTCCCGGGTCTGGGGGTAGAGCCCTAAACTGAAGGAAACGCCTTAGAGAAGTTGATTTCAACTAGACCTTTTTTTTGCCAATTTTGCTTTCTACTCTATGGCGTAGCCATGTTCCTCTTAATATAGGGCATCCAACTAAGAAAACAAAGCTGAGAGGGGCATGGGGCGAGGCTGAGGAAGTGGGCAGGGAGGTGACAGCCTCGAAGACTATGAAGAAAGGATAGAAGTTGATGAGGTAAGAGGTTGGGTGTGGAGACTCCAGGAACATCCTGGGCAGAGGTCCCGGCCTGAGGGAGCTGATTTTAAAGGGAGGCTGGAAAAATGGGGGGCAGCAGTTGTGGCTGGTGCTTGGGGACTGAGGAATAGGTAGAGGCCAGAAGTGGATGGCCTGGGGGACTTAGTAAGGACTATCTTAGAAGAACGATAGGAAACACTGGGCTGGAGGAGACAATCAGGTTGACTTTAAAAAGATTCCTCTGGCTGCTTCCTAGAGTGCGGCTCAAAGGGCGGGTCACGGTGGACAAAGGCTGATTTGTAGTGCAGGTGAGGGAAGATGGGGCTTGGACTGGGGAGATGGCAGCGGAGATGGAGAGCAGTGGGTAAATTCCAGGGGTGTTTAGTAAATTACAGCTCTTGTCATGGCTGTTTCGCATATTTGAGGGTGGGGGGTGTTTATTGTCTGGCCATCACACAAGACTGTAAGCTCTCCCAGAGCCGAGAACATGTCTGTTTAGTTCACATGTGTGCCCAATCCCAAGCACAGCACTGCTCAGGGTACGTGCTCAGTGAACATGTGTCACAGGTGGGCAGAGAACATACAATATCACACCAACTGCACCTCACACCACAGGGCGTACTACACACGAGGAAACTGAGACCCCGAGAGAGTGAGACAGTTATGCAAGTGCACACACATGTTAGTGTCCGCCTGGCTCCAAAGCCACATCTGCCCGGTTGTGACCTGCCCAAAGGCACTCAGACTGGGAGCAGGAGCGCGGAAACCCAGCCCGCCTGTGCCTGTGGGCAAGGCCTCCCAGGGGCAGGTGCCCTGTCTCTGCACTCTGGCACCTTCCTTTCTCAGGCTGGGCGCCCTGGGCTCTTAACCACCATTCCGTTCCAAGAAATCCCTCGCTGTCCAGGTTTTCACCCTTTCACATCCTTCCATATGGAGGAAGTGACCTGAGGCCCCTCTAAAATTCCGTTTCACCTACCAGAATCCAGAATCGATTCAAAACCCTCCAAAAAAACTGAACCCCTCTCCTGGCAAACTCGGTCTCACTTCAGTTTCCATTTATGGGAGGAGGTTTTCCTCCTGACCAATAACACTTTAGGATCAGACCGGCTAGAACTTCCCAAGGATGAGGGCTCTGACCCCACAGCCCCACTTCTGGGAGAGCACCTTACAGCCGGGTGGGCCCACGCACTTGGTGTTTGCAAAACACTGCCGCTTTGTTGCCCAGAGCTAAAAACTAGGAGCCACCTAAATTTGCAGGGTTTGATTTTTTTTTTTTTTTAAATCATGGTCCACACCTGTTCTGTCACACCAAGCAGCCCTCTTAAAAAAGAGGTAGATCCTTTGTACACTGAAATAGAAAATGGGTGTACATACATTGTTTGGGAAGAAAAGCTGAGTGGAAAACCAGAATGTACTATCTGACCTCACACCTGTTGAATCAGAGTTTAGATAAAAGTCTGCAGTAATGCAGTGATATACCCAGTAGTTATCTCTGGAGGGTGAAACCAGGGAATTTGATTTCACAGTGTATATTGCTGCTGTGATTTATTTCGTTTTGTTTATTTTTTTGCTGAGGAAGATTGGCCCTGAGCTAACATCTGTTGCCAACCTTCCTCTATTTTGTGTACGGGATGCTGCCACAGAATGACTTGATGAGCAGTGTGTAGGTCCATGCCCAGGATCCGAACCCATGAACCCCAGGCCACCAAAGCAGAGTGTGTGAACTTAACCACTACTCCACCTGGCTGGCCCTGTGTTTTTTAATTTTTAGCACAAACACATGTTTGTTTTGATTAAATGGAAAGACAAGAGCAATCAAGTAAAATGGAGACAAGTTCTCAGAATAGACTACCAATAACACAGTAAATGCTGCTGGTCGCCATTCCAGCATCCTAATGAGAATATTAATTTTAATATTAATATTTAATATTAATATTAATATTAACTAAGGGTCACTGGCCAGTGGCTCTGTACCCAGCACCGTTCCAAGCCCTTCATTTGTAATCATGCTTTCAGTCCTCACAACACCGGTAAGGCTGGTACCAATACTGGAGAGATTAAGCAGCAGGCTCTGACTCTCTCTGCCTGGGTTAAAATCTTGGCTCTTCCACTTTCTGGCTATGTGACCTTAAGGAGTTATTCAAACTCTCTGTAACTCGGTTTCCTCATATGTAAAACAGGAATAACAATAGGTCCAGATCTGAACACAATAAACGATGTCCTCCTCTATTCTTTCACCCCAGCTGTGAGATTAAATATACATACATATAGTGTGTAAGTGAAAGAATATTTGATGATCCCTATTTCTTGGCACATAAGCACTGGGACTAGCCAGTTCCGTTTTTGTAGAATTTATGAATGATTTTAGTTTAATTTAGTGGCTTGATGTTCTTTTATTGTTTTCTTAAAATAACTTGGTTTTTTATTTTTATTACACAAGTAATACTATTTATGGGGAAAAAAATCACAAAGTATGATTAAGTAAGAAATCCCCAAACCCAACCACTGATAAATTTTATACATTTATTATATATTTCTAGATCTTCAAATTTACACAATGTTTTAAGACTCATTTTCTTAGTCCATTATATTTTATGATTCTCAGTTTATGCCCCGAATATACATTTTCAATATCAATGGCTACATGGTATTTACAATATATGAACATAATTTCCACTAGAAATTTGAGAACCTGATCTTTTTAAGGACAAAGAATACATTCAAAGCAAAATAATACATTTAACAGGAAGTTTTTCCTCCACTTTCCCTAGCAGAGATTCATCCATAGTCAATATAATGGAAAACTCTATGGCTTATGACTCTTTTCAACATGAACTTGAGGATTATATTAGAAAGCAGAAAGCCAGAGGATTACAACCAGAGCTTTGTTTTAGAAAGGTGACAGGAGACTCTGCGTACAGAGAATGGGGCCACACTGCACCCACACCTCTAATGCTGGAGCAGAGTCTCTTCAGGAGCTCCCACAGGTTCCCCGGTTCTTACCAAAGGCTGGGGACAGTGGAAAGCCAGTTACCCCCGTGGTCCCAAATTCATCACTCCAGACAAAGACGGGAATCTCTAAACCGCTGTCAGAAAAATCATCACCATTTCTTCAAAACCCAATGGCTTCCAAGTCCAACTGTGCAAGGAAAGACCACTGGTCCCCATGCAGTACAGTGCAGAGAAGATGCCAGCCGCCTCTTAAAGGACCCCACCAGCATCTGTCAGGCAGGAGATCGAGACCGAGGCCAGAGGAGAAGGTCCAGGGAGGAAGGAGGAGGAGGACATAGCGAGGAGGAACAGGTTGAGCGGAAGAGGAAGCACCGCGCGGATGGAGATTCCCACCAAGAGAACAAGAGAAAGGCCCAGGTGGAGAAGCCCAAATACAGCAAGAAGAACAGCCAAGATCGGGACACCACAAAGGAAGGACGGAGGTCCGGTAGAGAGAGGAAGCAACCTGGCAAAGAGAGCCCGCAGGAGAGGGACCTGTGGGACGAAGCCATCCTCGGCAGTCGTTACTAACGTTGGGGATTTGGGGCCCCGATATTAAATAATTTGCATCTGTTGGAAAGGCTGGATTAAATGACATTGAGGCAATTCCGTGGCCACTACTTCGAAGAAAATAAAATTAGATCCCCACCTCAGACACTGTTCAAATGTAAAACCCAGGTCGTTTAAAGATATAAATGCAAAAACTAAAACTAAAAATATTAGAGGAAAATTGTTTTTAATCTTGGAATATGAATGGCCTTCCTAAATAAGACACATTAGCCAGGAGCCATAAAAAGAGAAAAAAGTAATAACTGTAATTGGAGAAACTTTTAAAATCTGTATAAAATAGAAGATTTTGTTGTAATTAAAAACAAAAACAAATTAAAAGTAATCATTGTACATATGCATAGAACAGCTCCAGAAAGATACTCGATACACTGATAATTGTGGGCTCTGGGGGGAGGTACTGAGTGGGTGGGGACAGAGGTGGCAAGTAGACTAACTTTTCAAAGTGTACATTTCTTCCTATTTTGAATTGTGCACTATATGAGACTATTATCTTTTCAGTAAGTAAATATTTTTTGAAGGCAAGCAACAGATTGGGAAAAAATACTCGCAACACACTATATTAAAATCTCTTGTGTTAGCTATCAAATTATTGCCTCAGCTTGAAGGGGCTTCTTTGCTCTGCTTTGTGAAACTGTATAGACTTGTCTCCTTGGCCCGCGGGATGTTAGTCTCCGCCAGTAGGGGGCGCTGGAGGGACACCTTAAACTGGGAGCGGGAGAGACTTTCCTTCCTTTTCCCAGGTTTGGCAGTTTTCCGTGGCAGCAAGTCAGTGTCTGTGCGTGTGTGTGTGTGTGTGTGTGTGTGTGTGTGTGAGAGAGAGAGAGAGAGACCTAGCTGCAGCCCATGCCATCTGACATATTACTCTGTCACAGGTGGACTGTGTGACCTGTGACAGCCACATTCTCTCTGCAGAGGTCTGAATCTCAGTCACATGGGGAGCCCCTCTTCAAGCGTCTCAGTTCCTTCCATGTTCACCCTCCCTCAAGGGTCAAGGGTGGGCAAACCTGGGCCTGCAGGCCAGATCCAGCCCTCTGCCTGTTTTCGTACTGTCCTCCATCTGAGAATGGCTTTTATGTTTGAACCCCAACGAAGCAAAATGTTATCCCAACAAAATGGATCCCATTCTTCACATTAAAGAATTTTATTCCAAAGCTTATACAGAATAATTATTATATTTTTAATTTTATCAATACAAAGGTTGTGGAAATTTGTTTTCTGTGTTATGTAAGAACCTACATAATATCATTGATTGTGTCTCTTACTCCACAAAGCCTAAAATATTTACTGCCTGGCCCTTTACTGAAAAAGTCAATCCCTGCCTTGGAGTCTTCTTGTACTCCCTTTTGGTAGTTAACCACCTTTTACTAATTAAAAACTCTTTATATTTAATTTTCTCTGTTTAAATTAGCGGTGTGGTTTGTCTCCTGATTTGGCCCTGATGATATAGCTCTAACAGAGAAAAACCTTCTACGAATTAATAAGGAAATATACACAACCCAATAGGAAAATAGGCATTTACCTATTCATTTAGTTAACAAATACTGAATTCCAGTCATTGTTCTAGGCACTAAGATAGAGCAAAGAATGAGATAGAAAAAAGGACAGAAGGTTTTGTTGACGGATAAAATGGAGCTTATTTCCTGGCCTGGGTCATGACAAGCAGGTAACTCACCTGGACTAGGTCTGGAGGGACTATGAGAGTCTTACAGGCTGTGAGTATTCGTTGTCTGCTGTTTGGTACCATCCCACACTTGTCGAACATCTAGCATCCTCAGTCCCCATCTACTAAATGCCAGTGACTCCCTCTCTGTACCCAGACATTGAGAAAATCAACATGGGCCCCTACAGATTTACAAAGTGTGCCCCCTCCCAGAGGTTCCTGCTCCCTCTGAGAATGCCTGGCTTAGCCTCTAAGAGTTCAGTTGAATAAACATTTTTAAATCAAGTCCCTGAAGACAACCCAGTGACACAGACAAGGCTAGTATCTTATCTCCATTTATCAGATAAGGAAATCAAGACCTCAGGGGCTGGAAGAGCCAAGTAATGATTCCAACCAAGATCCTCTGAGACCTGACCCACTGCTCTCCCCACCCACCTTTGTTTCCAAACATTACTTTAGGCAACACACACACAGCATTAGATGACACAGGGAGAAGGGTGCTCACTTTTCAGTTCTCCTTCCTTCCTTGAGCTCTGCAAGAAGAAAGTCTCCACTCAGTGCTAATGTGTCTTTATACCCTCTCTAGGGCTGTTAATGTCCCCTGATGTCTTTGGCTTTTGCTTGCATTGTACTTAAGAGTTACCTTCTATTTATGGCATGTGTTATTAGGTTTCTCTTTAAAATAAATTTACTTAAGCTATTTTTTAAGTCAATTTAAAGAAAATCAGTCTTGGAATGCAGCTCTGGAAAAATAAATATGAGGCATGAATGGCTAGAGGGTGGGAAACACCAGCCTAAACCATGGCTTATTATTTCAAATACGGGCTAATGTGTTGGGGGTTGAGGTAAGGTGAAGATTTAAATAAGGAGTAATCTGGGGGGAAATCTGGGAAGTCTTTATGAATAGTTGTATCTAAAGCAGTGGATGGAGGTTGGGAAAGTTTTTAGGCTGAATGGTGGTGTGAGCTTTCTAGGAAGGTCCAGGCTGGTTTTATTTAGTCAGGAAGCAATAACCACTTAGCTAATGTGTGTGTGGCTGTTTCAGATGCACCTCACATCATCTGAGCTCCTCAGCTTGACTGAAAGTTCTTTACTGGAAAGTTCACATGTCTACATTGCTGTATCCCCATGATGTTAGGATCATTATTTCCAGTTTACATTTGAGAAATCTGGGGCTCAGAGAATTGAGTAAATGTCCCAAAGTTACCCAGAAGTGAGTGGCAGAGCTAGAAAGATCCACCGCTCTTCCCCAACACCACACTTGCTTTCCTTACCTGCAACTGTCCACCAGGTATGAGGGGTAGAGAAGGATCAGGGACAGAGGAAGGGCATGTAGGCATCCGGACTGTCGACTTTTAGCATGGGAGTTAATGGGTGACGTGGTACTTGAACTAACTGTAATTGTTAATTGTCTGGCAACTCGTCTGTGTCAGGCATGAGATTCAGCTCCTCACGGGCAGGGACTGGCTCTCACACACCTTGGTGTCCCAGGGCTAAGCACAGGGCTTAGAAGACTCTCACTATATGTTTGTTGAATGAATGGCATGAGGGACAAGAAAGCTTTTCTAGATGCAGCACAGCTTGCAGAGGGGGAGAGTAAAACTGGAAAGGTGGTTCAGCTTAGATGATTGGCAGTCATTAATGCTTCTGCCTCACTGACTACAGCACAGGAATGGCTACAGAGCTAAAAGTCTTCACAGACCAAAACAGCTCAGGGGTTAATTTTGTACAAAGGTCACACTAGAGACCAATATCCCTTATGAATATCAATGCAGAAATCCACAATAATATATTAGCAAACCAAATCCAGACACATATTATAAAGATTGCACATCATGACCAAATGGGAATTATCCCAGCAAAGCAAGGGTGCTTCAACATAAGAAAATTAATCAATGTAGTACACCACAAAGGAAAAAAACCACATGGTCATCTCAATTGAAGCAGAAAAAGCATTTGACAAGATCCAACACCCTTTCATTGTAAAAACACTCAGAAAACTTGCAATAGATGGGAACTTCCTCCACATGATAAAATACACTTATGAAAAACCATAGCCAATGTTATACTCAGTGGTGAAAGACTGAAAGCTCCTAAGATCAGGAATGAAACAAGGAAGCCTGCTTTTACCACTGCTATTCAACATTATACTGCTGGTTTTACCGGAGCAATTAGATAAGAAAAAGAAATAAAAGGCATCCAAACTGGAAAGGAAAAAGTGAAACTATCTCTACTCTTAAATGGCATAATCCTATATGTAGAAAATCTCAAAGAATTCACACAAAAAAACGAGCTAATAAATTCAGCAAAGTTGCAGGGTACAAGATCAACACACAAAAATCAGTTGTGTTTCTATACACCAGCAACAGATAATCTAAAAAAAGAAACTAAGAAAACAATTCCATTTATGATAGCATCCAAAAGAATAAAATACCAAAGAATAAGTTAACCAAGAATGTGAAAGACTTATACACTGAAAACTAAAAAACATTGCTGAAGGAAATTAAAGATCTAAATAAATGGAAAGACATCCCGTGTTCACGGATTGGAAAACTTAATAATGTCAGATGGCAATACTACCCAAAGCAATCTACAAATTCAATGCAATCCCTATCCAAATTCAACGGCCTTTTTTGCAGAACTGGAAAAGCTGATTCTCAAATTCAAAAGAAAAATAAGGAGCCCCAGATAGTTAAAATAATATTAAAAAAGAAGAACAAAGTTGGACAACTCAAACTTCCCAATTTTAAAACTTACCTCAAAGCTACATGTTGCAGTCAGGGTTCTCCAGAGAAACAGAACCAATAGGAGACATATACAGAAGATTTATTTAAGGTATTAGCTCATGCAATTGTGGAAACTGAGAAGTCCCATGAACTGCTGTCTGCAAGCTGGAGACCCAGGAGAGCCAATGGTGTTGTTCAAAGGCCTCAGAGCTGAGGGCCAATAGTGTGGATTCTTGTCTGATTCCAAAGGCCTGAGAACCAGGAGTACTGAGGGCAAGAGAAGATTGATGCCCCAGCTCAAGCAGACAGGCAGAGGGAGGGAAAATCCAACTTTCCTCCACCTTTTTGTTCTATTCAGACCAACAGATTGGATGAGATTCACTCACATTGGGGAGGGCCGTCCACTTTACTCAGTCCACGAATTCAAATGCTATTCTCTTCCAGAAACAATCTCACAGATATGCCCAGCAATAATGTTTAATCAAATATCTGGGCATCTGTGGCCTAGTCAAGTTGACATAAAATTGACCATCACACTATAGTAATCAAAAGAGTGTGCTGCTGGCATAAGATAGACATATAGATCAATGGAATAGAATTGAGAGTCTAGAAATAAGCCCATCTGTGGTCAATTGATTTTCAATAAGGGTGCAGAGAATATTCAGTGGGAGAAGAAGGGTCTCTTCAACAAATGATGCCAGAACAATTTTTTTATCCACATGCAAAAGAATGAAGTTGAACCCCTACCTCACACCATATGTAAAAATGAACTCAAAATGGATCAACAACTGAACCATAGAGCTAAAACTATAAAACTCTTAGAAGAAAGCATAGAGGTAAATCTTTGTGACCTTGGATTTAGCAATGAATTCTGACATACGGCACCAAAAGCATGAGCAACAAAAGAAAAATAGATAAATTGGACTTCATCAAAATTAAAAAGTTTTGTGCATTAAAAGACATTATAAACAGGGGGCCGCCCGGTGGCACAGTGGTTTAGTTCACGCTTGGCAGCCCGGAGTTCACGGGTTCGGATCCCGGGCTCCCGCCGACGCGCTGCTTGTCAGCCATGCCGTGGGGCGTCCCATATAAAGTAGAGGAAGATGGGCACGGATGTTAGCCCACGGCCAGTCTTCCTCAGCAAAAAGAGGAGGATTGTGACAGATGTTAGCTCAGGGCTGGTCTTCCTCACACACACACAAAAAAAGACATTATAAACAAAGTGAAAATACAACCAACAGTAATATTGAGAAAATATTTGCAAATCATATATCTGAGAAGGGTCTAGTGGTCCAGAATATATAAATAACTCATAACTCACAACAAAAAGACAATCCAGCTTTTACAATGGATTGTAAAACACTAGGCCCTGATGGCCTAGTGGTTAAGTTCAGCATGCTCCACTTTGGCAGCCAGGTTCAGTTCCCAGGCATGGACCTACACCACTGGTCTGTCAGTGGCCATGTTGTGGTAGCAGCTCACAAACAAAAAAAGGAAGATTGGCAGCTGATATTAGCTCAGGGTGAATCCTCCTCAGGCCAATAAATAAATAGAATAAAATGGGTAAAGGATTTGAACAGACATAGAAAGAAGAAATACAAATGGACAAGAAGCACATGAAAAGATGTTTAATATCATTAGCCATTAGGGAAATGCAAATCAAAACCACAATGAGATATCACTTCACAGCTACCAGGATGGATTAAAAAAAACAAAACAGAAAGTAACAAGTGTTGGTGAGGAAAGAGGAACATTGGAACCCTCATACATTGTTGGTGGGAATGAAAAATGGCACAGCTGCTGTGGGAAACACTTGAGCAGTTCCTCAAAAAGCTCAGCAAAGAATTACCATATGACCCAGAAATTCCACTCCTAGGTATACACCCAAAAGAACTGAAAACAAGTACTCAAATACATACTTGTACAAGAATGTTTATAGCAACATTATTCACTACAGCCAAAAGGTAGAAACAACCCAATGTCCATTAATAGATGCATGGATAAACAAAATATTGTATATACATATGACAGACTAGTACTCAGCTATAAAAAGGAGTAAAGTACTAATACAAGCTGTAACATGGATGAACCTCAAAAACATTATGCTAACTGAAAGAAGCCAGACACAAAAGGCCACATATTGATGATTCCATTTACATGAACTGTCCAGAATAGGTAAATCCATAAAGACAAAAATGAAGATTAGTGGTGATCGGGATTTGGGGGAAGGGGACAATAGAGGATGACTGCTTGATGGGTACAGGGATTCTTTTGGAGATGAAAATTTTGGGGAATTTTGATAGAGTTTTGGAATTAGATAGAGGTAGTAGTTGCACAACATTGTGAATGTACTAAATACCACTGGATGGTACACTTTAAAATGGTTAATTTTGTGCTATGTGAATTTCACTTCAATTGAAAAAAAAAAAAGGGCCTGGTCCCGTGGCCAAGTGGTTAAAGTTCCACGCGCTCCACTTCAGCAGCCAGGTTCGCGGGTTCAGATCCGGAGCGCAGACCTACTTCACTCACCAGCCATGCTGTGGCGGTGTCCCATGTACAAAGGGGAGGAAGACTGGCACTGATGTTAGCTCAGGACCTATCTTCCTCAGCAAACAACAAAAAAAAAACTCACACTAGTGTGTGGTCTCCCCAGGGCTGTCTGCCCTGCGTATGCTTAGGCATCAGCAATTGCTCCTGGGAACAACGAAAATATGGAGGGAGACTCCGGCATCACACTCAGCACATGATCCTTCCCCTTTAGAGACTCTGAACTCTCCAACCCAGCCAGCAGTGGGCAAAGGAGCCAGGGCAGGAATGGATTGGAAAGGATATTGGCTTTGGACACTGAAGGTGGCAGTGTCCCTGCCCCACTGCCTGCTTTAGATCTCCAGTGACATTCCATCCCCTCTTAGATAAACTCCAAGCTCTTAGGCACAGAGCCTGCGAGTCTAGGTCCTCGCTGATATTGTGGCCTCCTCCCACAGTCCTCCCCAGGCTCCCTCCACCCTGCAGGCCCTCACATACCCAGTTCTCCTTGGAACGCTGTCCGCCAACCCCCACCCTCTGCTAAACCCCTTTTGAACAGGAAGACTACCCCGACAAGTCCCCCAGCCCAAGGCTGGATTGCACAACAGGCAGACAGAGCTGCAGGGCACCTGCAGAGCGGGAAAGCAGGGCCACCGTGAGCCCACGCACGCGTGGACACACACACACAGAGCTTCAAAGCAGGCATCTTTGATGATCTGCTAATTTCTTATTTTAGTGCCACTTTAACAGGAATTACATGTGTGTGGAGGGTAGGGGGAACCCCACAATCTTCTCAGCTCTTCAGGACTCCGAAGGTCTAGGTCTGCCTTTGCCCCACTCGCAGGCACCTTCCCAGCTCACCTTCCTAAGGCATCATACTGTGTATCACGGTCAGTTAATTTTCCTTCCTCCCTCACAAGTGTGTGCCTTTGAGGGCAGGGCCTGGGTCTTGGTCACTCCAGGCCCGGCTGAGCCCGGGGGCACCCAGGAGGCTCTTGATAACTACTCAAAAAGAAAGGAAGCGACTGGCATTAGGGTCCACCATGCACTTCTGTGGGACCTTGAGCATCCTGACCTCTGTGAGCCTCAGTTGCCTCAACTGTCACCTGGAGCCATGACCTTGTTCTGACCACCTCCCAGAGCAGGAGGAGATCCCACACGTGCACCTGTTGGCGCAGGATAGCGGTGTCACCTTCTTACCGGGAAGCACAGGGTCCTAGTGGGCTCTTTGGAAACGCAGCCAAGACCTTCAAAATGCGGGAAGGATGAGGGCGGAGACCTTGCCATCCTCACACCAGACTCCCGCCTCTGCCCGCCAGGTCCCTCCCTCTCCGCTCCCCACTGCTTCCCCAGCTGCCCCGCCCGGTCCCGCTCCCCACCCACCCGAGCCGGACGGTCTCGGCCGAGCCCCCCTGCGACCAGGTGTCCCGGCGCGCCAAGATGCAGCCGCGGCTCTGGCTTCTCCTCGCCGCGCAGCTCTCAGGTAAGGCGGGGGGTGGGGGGGACGCGGGTGGCCGGGGCTGGTGGTCCGCGCTGGCCCCGGGAAGAGCTTGACCGGTGGAGTCTAGAAAAGGCTGTCCCGGTGGGATGCCGAGCCCCGAGCCCGGGGCTGCGGGGCCGCCCGGGAGGCGGCGCGGCAGGCACAGCCCCTGAGGGTGGAAAGGAGACTCCTCCCAGGGAGCTCATTACCTCTGGGGTCTCGGGAGCCCCAGGACGGAGGCCGCCTCTGCCCAAAAGCCTTGACCTAGGAGAAGTGGAGGCAGAAAGAGGAAGGGAGAGGGAGGGAGAGAGCAAGAGAAAGAAGGAGGGAAGGAGATAGGAAAGAAGAAAAGAGAAAGAGGGAGGAGGTCCAGAGAGGGAGGAAAAATATCCTTGTCCAGGATCCCCTCAGGGATGTGCCCCCAAGAAGGTACCAGAGGCCCAGTTCTGGCTCTGGTGCGCCACACTTGGCCCAGGGTTCTGAGGATATATTTTTATTACTTCCGGGGAAGTATTTATAGTACAAGTGGTCAAACACCAGGCTATTGCTGGTTCTCAGGCAGGTATGGCAGAGAACTCCCATGGGTCCCCTGTTTCCCCGGTGTTCCCTGGGGTTGGGTGTGTGTGCAGTGTGGCAGTGCTGGAGTTGGAAGGTAGGAGAATCTAGACTGTCCCTGTCTGTAACTAAGCCCAGCCAGACTGCCTTTTGAAAGAAGCCCCTCCACACCCCAAACTGCCCGCTAACCTGTGGCTGATTACTGTCCTGCTCCAAAACCCAAAGCCGGTCGTCATGCCAGGGGGTACAAGGCCTGCCAGCCCAGGCTCTGACCCAGGGAGCTCAACAGCATCTTAAGTAGAAGCTAGTCCAGGCCACTCAAAGCACTAAAGTTATTGCCAATCATTTTAGAAACGGCAGGTCCCTCTGAGAATGGAATCACTGGGTTACAGATAGAATCAAACGAATCAAATGAGACCACATGTGTGGCCAGGTCTGGCTCTGTGTCCAGCCATGGCCGGGTGTTCAGTCTCCAGGGGCCGAAAAGCAAGTGGGCCGGAGAGAGACCAGGGCGTGTCAGCCAGGAAGTCTTCATGTCAGGACGCAGGAGGGGGAACTACACAAACAGCCCTGGCCCTTTCTGACCCTGTTACCCCTCAAGGAGTCTCTGGGCTTTCTTAGAAGGGCTTCAGGAGTCTGTATTTGCAGCCCCACTATGTGCACACAAGCCCATGGCTGGGATCCAGAAGAGGATCAAGGTTTCCTCAATTCAGGGAGTGGCTCAAAGCTCAGGGTCTGGGGTTCTTTCTGGGCCTGGGTTTGAATCTGAATCCACCACATACAGGTTGTGTGACCTTGAGTATGTCCTTTACCTTGCTGAGCCTCTGTTTCCTCATGTGTAAAATGAGTGTAAAACAGTATCTCCCCCACAGGAGTTGGTGAGGATTAAGTGAGATAATGCGTGCACCAGGCTCAGCATGGCTCAGTCAGTATTGGCATTATCGATTCTCATTATCTTCCCCGAGAGGTCAGGGACCCCGAACAATGAAGAACGTCTGCTCCACTGAAAAGGCAGGATGGTGTTTGGGGAGAAAAGGGAAGGCCCCGCAGCCTCTTGGGGCTCAGGTCCCATTTCATTCTTATGCAAGCGGAAGCTCAGAGTGGCCTGTGAGTGGAGTCAGAAAGTTTAAGTTCATCTCATCAGTGTTAGAGAAGGCCTCTCTGGGGCAAGGGAGCCTGAATTGCAAGCACAGGCAGGATTGTGAATATGGGCCACTAACTCAGCAAGCAGGCTCCTCTTGGGTACACATGCATGTGCGCACACACACCCCCCCTGGCCCCCTCTGCCCACCCAGGTCTGTGAGCTCTCTATGCCTCGCTGCACCTGGGCCTCTGCTCAGCAGCTGAAATGAAAGGCCTGCCAGGTCAGATTCAGTTTGTTGGTGCCTTCGTGGGCTTGGCTGTGATGGGCCTGTTCTAATCCTTCTCCTTAAGATTTCATTTGTGTAGTAACAGCCCACAAGATGGGAGACACATAGGCCAGGATTTACCCACGTACAGTGCTCTCCAGTTTGCAGTGTGCTTTCTCGGCCATTCTAATCCCCGGAGGCAGGCAGGACAATGGCCCCAGGCCACCCTCCTTTCACAGGGAGGAGAAAGGGTCGATGACTTGCCTGAGGTCCCACAACTGGCACTGGGCAGAGGCTGGGTTCAAGGCCAGGTCTGCGAGTTCTGCTCTGGTCCTTCCTGAACAAGCCCCTACTTGCCGGTGCTTCCCTTCTGAGACTAAAATGAACTCCCAGCCCTGCTTCTGGGATGTCTGCCCTTCCACTCGGGAATGGAGCTCCAGGGACCTATCAGTTGCTGGGCTGGGGAGTGATGGGCTGTAATTGTGCCTACCAGGGGACAGTGAGTTCCTCTTGCTGGTTATCAGCGCTGTCCAGACACGGTGGCTGGTCCTCTTTTAGATTGGCCAGATGGGCCCTGTGCTCTGCCCCTGGTTCTGAGCTCCTCTCCCAGCCTGCTCTGGGTCTCCTTCAGCAGCTTGGAGCCTAGTGAAGGTCTGCACACGCAGTGGCAGCTAGCCAAGATGAAAGGCAACCGGGCTTGACCTCAGACTTTGAATGTTTCAGTTTGAATCCCAGGTCACTTACTAGCTGTAAGTGGGACTTTGAACAAATAACTTCATGCCTCAGTTTCCTCATCTGTATAATGGGAATAAAAATCCCCAAGTAAGTTGGAGACTGAATTGAGAGCAAAGAGCCAGGTGTTTAAGCATGCTATCAACAAGTGGCCGCTTTCTCCCCATCCCCTCTGTAAAGCCGGGCGTAGCAAACACCGCCTTGCAGATGATCTCCTGAGAGGTGGGGTGCTCGAGCTCTGAGTCCAGGAGCCACCAGCTGCATTTAACACAGCCCCCCAACCCTGCAGCTGGGCAAGTTCTTCCATAGCTTTTCCTTTGATACTCGACTCGGGAGACTCTGACGCCCCACAACTGTGGCCAGGAAAATGTGCTGATGGTCTCCACTCCTTCTGCTTCTCGTAGCTCTCCATGGCAGCTTGGCGCTTCAGCAGAGCCCTGTTTCCATAATGGTTCAGACCAACCGAGTGGCCGTACTGACCTGTGAAGCCAAAACCTCCCACACACACAGGCGCATCTACTGGCTGAGACAGCCCCAGGCCCTGAGCGCGGACAGTCACCAGGAGTTCCTGGCCTTCTGGGATTCCACAAAAGGGACTGTGTATGGCGAGAAGGTGGAGCAGGAGAAGCTAACTGTGTATCAGGATTCGTCCAGGTCCATTCTCAATCTCACACATGTGAAGCCTGCAGACAGTGGCGTCTACTTCTGCATGACTGTCGGCACCCCCGAGCTGACCTTCGGGAAGGGAACTCAGCTGAGTGTGGGTAAGAATATGGCTCAATGCCATCAATGAGCATTGAGCACCTACTGTGTGCTGGGTGCGTGCCAGGCACTGGGCTGCCCCCACTGTCAGCAAACCCCACTCTGCAGGAGGGGACGACAGCCATGAGCAATAGCAGTGCAGCTAATAGTGACAGAAAATATGTTTTGAGACTTACCCAGGGCCAAGCACGTGCAAGTGTTTTAATGTAGTTATCTCACTTAATGCTGCCAACCGCCCTGGGAGGGTTATGATTCCCGTTGTAGGTGGGGTGCTTAGAAGCATTGCTGCTTCTTATGAGGACAGGACAGTGATGTCCTTCAGCCACATCAGGCCCACCTGAGGCTGGGACTGGATTGGGCTGTGTCCGCAGGCCTGGCAGTGGCCTCAGAAATCCCCTCTGAGTGTGAACACGGGGAAAGAAGGTCCTCACTGCCTGGGCACACCCAGCGAGAGCATTTCTAGAGCCAGTGGAGGGCAACTACCTTCACATTCTGCATGGGGGCCTGTGGCTCGAATCCACACCCAGAGTTGCAGGGATTGTGGAGACCGGACCCCAAGCCCAGCTGCAAATTCTGCTGCAAATTCACTGTGTGCCTTTGGGCAGGTTGCTCCCTTTCCTGGGCCTCAGTGTTCTCTTCTGTGTCACGGGGCTGCTGATGACCTCCATGACCCCTCCTGCCCTTAGAAGCTGCAGCTCCTTGTGAGTTAAGTCAGCATGTCCAGTAGAAATTTATTGCAATCCACAGGTGTAATTTAAAATTTTCTAATAGCCACGTTAAAAAAAGTAAAAACAAACAAGTGAAATTAATTTAAGTAATATATTTTATTTAACCCAATTTATCAACAATATTATCATTTTAACAAGTAATCAATATAAAAATTATTACTGAAGTATTTTATATTCCGTTTTCATAGTAGGTGTTCGATGTGTGTTTTACACATACAGCACGTCCGAGTTTCCCGTGCCCAGTAGTATATGTGGTGAGTGGCTGTTGTGTCAGACACTGAGGGCGAAGCTATCAAGGGGGCGAAGGAAAAGTGACAGAAATTCTCAAAGGCCCACATCTGGCTTTAGCCCCCCGCCAGGTTAGCCCATGGCCGGGGCCAACCCCCTGCACCCTCCCACTGTCCCACTTCCTGTTCTCCTGGGTTTTTCTCAGGCTGGGGGCCCTGAGAGTGACAAGAGGACCCTCCAGGAATTAGACCACTCAACATGGGAGGTGCAGGGACAGCTGGGGACAGCAGCACAATTAGGAAGACAAAAAGCAGAGTGATGGCCCAGTCACATCTCACCAGCTCTGGGTCTTAAATTGGGAGGTGGGGGCTGAGGGCTGAGATCACTGGGCAAGAAGCCAAGGCATCCCTGGGGGGCTGTCGACTGATTCCTATATTGAAAATTGGGCTTTTTGAGGTTTGGGGGTTTGGTTTGGTTTATTGTTTTTGTCTCTACAAGCCCTGCATCTTCCCACTGATGAGATCTCAGGGGCTGAGAAAGGTAGATGGTGAAATAAGAAAACTAGTTTTCAGAAGCTTCCCCCCACTTCCACCACCAACCCACTCACTGCTGGCTCTGATGTTCCCAAGCCCCTCAGGCTGCCCTGCACCCCAGGAACGGCACTCCCTCCCCAGGCATTTCCTTACAACCGTTGCATCTCCCAGGGGCTGGGTATCCAGAGCCAGATGCCACCCTCCTGCCAGGAGGTCAGTGCATTTTAAATGAGGAGGTCTGGATGGTAGAGAAAGTATTTGGGGAAAAACAGGGCCTTTCTCAGGTCCCTTAAGCACACCATGGGCTCAAAAGGCGGGTCCCTTTCAAAGAGAAGAGAAAGGGGAGATTTGAGGTGGGGGGGAGGGTCAGGAGAAATGAAGGGGACCAGGCTCTGGGCAAGAAGATGCTCCCATAGAGCTGGCTCCCTTGCGGGCTCACCGTGACCAGCTCTGAGACCTCTGTGCTCCTCGTGTGTGAAGGGGAATGAGCACTTCTAGACCATGAGGCTTGAAGGAGACACCAGATAGCTGCGACACTGCTAGCAGAGGGCAGGCTCCTCGCGCACCCTCAGAGTACCGTAGCTGATGTTGTCCTTTTACACCAGTTTCCCTCAGCACTGATGACCAAGGGCCTCGGGTCCACCTGATGTGCTTAAGGTTTTGTGAAAAAACACTCGCCCTTGAGGCGGTGCGGTGTCGTGAGAGCCTAGAATCAGAACCTTTTGGCTCTGATCCTGGCTCTGCTATTTACTGCCTCTCGAACTTTGGGCAAGTTATTTCAGCTCTCTGGGGCTAGGCTTCCTTGGGGATAAAATGGGGGTCACAGTGCCTGTCCCAAAAGCTGTTGGGTTCAGTAAACTTAAGCTGAAGTGCTTGGCACTGTCACTAGCACCCGGTGGAGCTTGGTAAGCGTGAATTCTGGTGAATTGGTTCTTCCCAGCAGCCTCATGAAGCAGGCAGAGCAGAGCGTGTCTTCAGTACTTTCTGGAGGAGGCTCAGGCTGGTGAGGGTCAATGTGTCCACTTTTTATATGGCAGATGCCAGCCCCAAAATGGCCAATTCATTGGCTGCCCCTCCCCGTCCCCTTGACTCTAGAGTTTAAGTTCATGCTTTCACCCTATTTCCTCTCCCATTTTGCAGAAAATCATTTCAGTAAAATGTCTTTTCTTGACCCACAGAGGCAAGCGTTGGATTCGGTGGCCCCCGGTGCTCACACCGTTCCTCAGCACCTCAGAGCCCCCGGGGTTGCCCTCTGCTCTGTGTGCTTGTCCCGCTGCCCTCTCCCAACACTTCAGCGTGTGACACTGGATTAGAATGAAAGAGAGGAGTGACCCACCCTGGAGTCAGGAAACGGGCTTGGGGTCCCTGCACGGCCATTTACACTGTGGGGCCTTGGGGACAGGCCCTCACATTGCTGGTGTTCAACTTTGAAACTAAGGGTTGAGACTAAAGGTCCCTCTAGCTCTGGTAGTATATGATTTTTAAAGACACTGAGAAGGAAAACAAGTCCCCAGAACTGCAGCCTGCATGGTATTGTACATGCAGAAAAGGGCACTCACCTCCTTTCTACGAGCTTCCTCTCCTCGCTGAAGGATTGGCAGGTGGGCTGAGGGGCTGGTCATGCCAAGGGCTTGGGGACACCAGCTTCAGCTTAAGGTCTTCAGCCAGGTGGAGGCACGTCTACTGCACACTTTGTTGGGCACACCGTCCTCTTTAATTCTCATAACAACCCCAAGAAGAAGATGGGGGCCATCTCTATTTCAGCAGATGGGGAAACTGAGGCACAGAAAAGTGATAGGACTTGCCCCAAGTCACACAGTGGTTAATGAGGGGTGCTGGGGCTCTGTTCAGGTCTGTGTGGCTCCAGAGCCCCTCTCTCTCCAGGACACCACGCTGATTCCCATCCCTAGGCCCTCAGATAGATCTGAGCGTTGGGGAAGCAGATCAAAAATTCTCTTGGTCTGGGACCTTCAAGCCCTGTTGCAGCCTAGGGAACAGTCACAGGACTTTAGTACCTGGCTGTAAGACATGCGGTTTTAAGTTTTGTCTCTGAGTCCACCTGCTGTCTACCTGGCTGAGCTATGTGTCTTACTTGCTTTCCATAGTTGATGTCCTTCCCACCACTGCTCCGCCCACCAGGAAGCCCACCCACAAGAAGAAAGTGTGCCGGCTCCCAAGCCCGGCGACCCAGAAGGGTGAGTTCTCTCGCTCCCTTTCTTCCTTCCTTTCGTAAGCCCTTCCCAAGTGCGGACTCTCGAGCCTGTTTCTCTGGCCCTGAGCTGGGGTCAGAAGGGAAGCTGAATATGACAGCCATGCTGTCTTCAGCAGCTCACAGTCTAGTGGGGGACACACTCGCAAATCGTCACAGGACGAAACTCAGTGGAGAACGTGTCCACCCAAAACTTGCTCACAAACGCTCCTACAGCATTGCTCATAATAGCCAAAAAGTAGAAACAGCTCAAGTGTCCACCGGCTGACGAATGACTTAACAAAATTTGGAATATCCATACAATGGAATATTATTTGGCCTTAATCAAGAAGGAAGTACTGATACATGCTACAACGTGGATGAATCTTGAAAATAGTCATCAAATTCATCCAAAATATGCAGTGGAAGAAGCTAGTCACAAAAGACGTGTACAGTGGTCGTCCCTTATCCTAGGGAGATACATTCCAAGCCCCCCAGTGGATGCCTGAAACCACAGGTAGTACCAAACCTTGCATATGCTATGTTTTTCCTGTACATGCATACCTGTGATAAAGTTTAATTTATAAATTAGACACAGTAAGAGATTAACAAAAATAACTTCTCTTTGGCATATCTGACTTGCCAGCGTCCCTACTCTTGTGCTTCGGGACCATTATTAAGTAAAATAAGGGTTACTTGAACAGAAGCACTGCGGTAACAACAGTTGATCTGATGACCGAGACGGCCACTAAGTGACTAATGGGCAGGGAGGGTAGCATATACAGCACGGATATGCTGGACAAAGGGATGATTCATGTCCTGGGTGGGATGGAGCAGGACGGTGCAAGATTTCATCGTGATACTCAGAATGGCTCGCAATTCAAAACTTATGAATTGCTTATTTCTGGAATTTTCCATTTAATATTGTCCGACCGCGGTTGACTGTGGGTAACTGAAACTGCGGAAAGCAAAACCGCGGATAAGGAGGGCTACTGTATTATATGATCCCATTGATATGAAATGTCCAGAATTTGACATTCCATAGAGACAGAAAGTAGATCAGCAGTTGCCTAAGGCTGGGAGTGGGGAAGGAATGGGGGGCCACTGCTGGTGGTACAGGATTTCTTTTTGGGGGGATGAAAATGTCCTAAAATTAGATTGTGGTGATGGTTGCACAACTCTGGGATATACTAAAACCCACTAAATTACACACTTTAAACGGGTGAACTTTATGGTATGTAAATTATATCTGAATAAAGCTATTGGCAAACAAATAAACAAACAAAAACCCCAACCCAAAAGACCAGCATTTTAAACTTTCCCAGTTTTGATGCCTAACAGAGGACCTGACACACAGTACGTGCTTCATATATGTTTGTTAGTGAGTGAACAAACTCGCCTCTCTGTGCTACAAGCACCAGATACCACAGCTGGAGTACACACACACACACACACACACACACACACACACACACACGTACACTTTCCTTGAACCCATCAGCCAAATGTGCTTCTGGAAAAATATTCACCTCTGTTCTAAAAGTTACTGGTAATAAACAGAAAGTGCCACCTGCTCCTTCCCATAGATCAAACCACAGGCAGCCACACCAGGGCTGCCTCGTGCTGCTGGGGTTGCTTTGTCTTAAATATAGAAAGTCCCAGAAAGAGTCTGGGCAGAGGGATCTAACTAGATCTAGGGGATGGGAGAGGGAAGCTGCTGCCACATGAGGTCACAGTAAAAACAAAATCAGAACCCATGTCCAGGAGGGCAAAGTCTTGGGGATCATAAAAGTGGGGAACAGAATGACCTCATTTTATAAAATGTTTATGCCCCACAACTTGGCCTGAAGGGTACAACAGAAGAAGGACACATAAGGCAAATAAAATACAATCATGTGACATGTAATGATGTTTCAGTCAACAATGGACCACATATAGGACAGTGGTCCCATAAGATTAGTACCATATAGCCTAGATGCGTAGTAGGCTATACCATCGAAGTTTGTGGAAGTACACTGTATGATGTTTGCACAACAGCAAAATGACCTAAAGATGCTCTTCTCAGAATATATCCCCATTGTTAAGTGACGCACGACTGTAAAGCCATTAGGATGAGGATGCAAAAGCTGGGTCTGTACTTTTTCACTGGAGGAGCAAGCAAACCCAGTGGAAACAAAGGGAATACTCCAATTTCCAGGGCACCACCTATGCCCCCCACTACATTGATATAAAGAAACAATCCCAGGCATCAAAGTCTTCATTCTAGCACTAAATTCTAGAAGAAGTCTGCTCTGTTCATCCTTCTGTAATGACCACTAAATGATAGGGAATTCAGTAACACTTTTATAAATGATGGGAAAAAAGGTCTTTGAATTTCTTGCATCATTTCTTATATCAACTCTTAGTAAAATCCCAGGGTAAAATGCAAATCCAACATTAGTAGGTTATTGAGAATAACCAGGATGTGTATGAAGGTGTCCAAGTGTGGGGGCGGGGGAGTAGGTGGAGGTTGCATTGGGGCTGGGGGCCATGGGGCAGTGTAGCCTAGTGGTAAGTCAGCCAAGCCTAGGTGTGGGTCCCCGTCTACCAATGCCTATACTGTGTGACCTCGAGCAAGTGATTCTGCCTCTGACCCTCAGTTTCCTCATCTGTAAAATGGGGATGTTTACCTGGCTAAAGGGAAGACAAGATTAAATGAGATGCTATATACAAGGCACTCAGCTTGATGGAGCACCCAGACAGAGCTCAAAGCTTGTAATCATGAATGAAACCCACAGGGCTGCCGTGAGGAGGGGCCTGCTCCCTAAGGCTTAGGGCTGTCTCTTGAGACAACACTGGGAGGTGCTGGGGGACAATTCCTAACCCGCTGCCTCCAGAGCAGTGTGGTGAGATCTAGATCTCAGGATACCCTGAGACCCAAGCACTGGCTCCCTGCATGAGCAGGCTTTTCGCTGCCTTTATTAGAAGCAGCAGCTTTTCCTGGAGTCACACTTTGGGCAGGTGATTGTGCTTCGTTGTGGACCTGTAGCTGTGTCCCGGGCCTCCAGTTCAGTTGTGACCACGCCTCAGGAAGCCTCCCCTGACCCCCCCTCCCCACAGAAGGAAGGGGCCTTCAGTCTGTGACCACCTCCCCCATTGAGGTATGATTTGCACATCATAAAATTCACCCATTTTAAGCATACAACTCAATGGTTTTTAGTAAATTCACCGAGTTATACAACCATCACCACGATCTAGTTTTAGAACATTTCCATCACCCCAGTAGGATCCCTTGTGCATGTGTACAGCTAGTCTCCATTCCCACCCCAGCCCCTGGCAACCACTAATCTACTTTCTGTTTCTATAGATTTGCCTCTTCTGGGCATTTCCTATAAATGGAATCATGTAATGTGTGGTCTTTCCTGCCTGGCTTCTTTTACTTCGCGTCATGTTTTTGAAGTTTATCCAGGTTGAGAGAACATGGAGGAGATGAGAGGGAGGCAGACGGAAACCCTTGCATCTCAGAGGTGGGAAGGACTTTCCAAGGTGTCACCCAACCTTCCACCCAGTGCAGGCGTCTCCTCTCCACATCACACCAGCCAGCCTCGGCAGTGGCGGGCTCTCCTCCGTGGGGCAGTCCACTCCATGCCCCCTGCTACCTCTCACACCCTCAAGCTGTCATGATGGGACCCGCAGGGGCTTTAGGACCGCACGACCTGAGTCCATACCCTGGCCCTGCCTTTCAGTAGCTGGGTGTCCTCCGGCATGTAATTTAACCTCTTTGAATCTTGGTTTTTCTGAACTGTAAAATGAGAGATAAAAATGATAGTAATAACTTCCTTCCTTTCGAGATGGAAGTTTACAGTTAGTGTTAAACTTAGCAATAAGAGGTATTCGGTAAACATTCTCCTGCTTCTCTGCCATCCAAAACTCTTTCTAGTTTTTTTCACCCAGGAGTCCTGGGTCTGCCCCTCAGCTACTCACAGGGACCAGCCATAGGGGCATGAAGGGTGTCAGAGAAGGATTTGGGGCATTAATAACATAAACCCTGCTGTTTAAATAGCACACGAAATGGGCAAAGGAACAAATAGGCAACTCATGGAAGAAAAGGCATCCAAGTGGCCAATACATGAAAATAGGCTGAAGCTGCCAAGTAATCAGGGAATTGAAGTGAAATATCATTTTTCACCCACTGGACTGGCAAAAACTAAAACCTCTGATAATTTCAAGTGTTGACAGGATGCACAATCGGTGGTTAGGAATGGAAATCAGCACAGCCTTCTTGGAAGGCATTTGACAGTATCTATTACAATTTTAAATGGACATAGTCTATGGTTTAGTAATTTTCATTTTCAATATCAGCCTCAGGCAAACCCTTGCATAAGGAGAAACGTACCAGGATGTTCTCTGCAGAGTTATTTGTAAAACACAGGAGGCAAACAAAATGTCCGTGCATGGCTAAACAATCCATGGTACATCCATACTTCAGATGTTACTCTGACAGAAAAAAAAATGTGCTGGAATGTTTAAGTGAAGAAAAAAAAAATGGTTGCAGAACAATTTGTACAGCATAAACCACTGTACTTTTTCTAAAAAAAAAAAAAATGCTATATGTGTCCATGTAAATTATGTGTGTGTAAATGCAAAGAGATAGGTACCAAGTTCACAATGGCGGTTACTTCTGTGAAGGAGCGAGGATGCCAAGGTGCACTCTAACCATATTCTTGAATCTTTTACAGTGAAAATGTATTCAGCTAGTTCTTGTGAAATGAAAATAAAAGTTTTAAAAATAAATAATAAAAAACCCAATACCAGGCATGAAAATTGTCTGTCTCCTCTGAACATAAATAGCTCCTGAGTTTAATTAATTTTTTTAAATTTGGTTGTGAGACATGAAATTTTGTATATAAAATTATCTCGATGTGTTTAAAGTGCCTAGAAAGAAAACTAGAAGGAAATATGCAAACAGCGGTATTCTCTGGGAGGTGGGGCTTCTGGTTGACTTTTCCCTTTGTTTCTATCTGCACATCTCAAATGTTCAATATGTGTGTCTTTTCCAGGCCCGTCGTGTGGCCCCATCACCCTCAGCCTGCTGGTGGCTGGTGTCCTGGTTCTGCTAGTGTCCTTGGGTGTGGCCATCCATATACACTGTAAGTTGTACCCTCTTGGGCCATCGTGACGACCCCTTTTGCTGTTGGAGGTGTCCCTGAGGGTCCTTCCTTCTCTAGAGGAGCAGGGAAGATGTTAGCCTGGTGGAAGTTTGCCCCCTCCCACCCCCCAGAGCCCGTGGTAATTCCAGAGATGATTCTTGGCCTGAGGCCATGCTGCAGCGATCAGAAACCAACCTGTCTCTGGAGTCTGATCTGGGTCTGAGTCCAGCTCTGCTGCTCCCTCATCTAGTACCTTGGGCACCTGCCCTGGCCTCTCTGAGCCTCAGCTGCCTCACCCAGGGGTAACCGTATTACCTGCCTCCCGGGGCTGCTTTTGTAAAGTCCTCCCCAAAGTGCCCAGCGTGGGGTATGTGCTCAGTAAGTGGGAACTCCCGTGAGCAGTTGGGATGGAAGCAGTGCACAGAAGAGATTGCAGTGGGGTTTGGGTTATCTTCCCAGAAGCTAGAAATCCTCCTCCTCTGTGAGGCAGGGAAACTCAGAGATGGCTGCTGCTCCCAGCCACTCCAGGGGTGGGATCATCTCCTTCTATGGGCCCCCAAGGGAGCTGCAGGGGAGGCTCGCGCAGCTGCTCAAGAGCCCAGAGCCCCAGGCTCTACCCCTGGCTCCTCTGCTCACCTGTGCCACCTTGAGCAAGTCACTTACCCTCCCTGGGCTTCTGTAAAATGGGAGGGGGTGGCCTGCAGGGGCATGGCCTAGATCAGTGGCTCTTTTATAGGTCACAGACCTCTATGAACATGTGATAACAATTATGGACCCTCTCCCAGAAAAATGCATCATGCACACATTTTTGCATACAATCGCCACCCACAAAGGGATCCATTTCCCCCATTCTAAGAACCCCATTAAAGTTCAGTGGTCTGCAAACTTTTTTGATCAAGGATCTCATCAGAGAAAGTTTAAAAATTATAAACACTAAGTGTAATTAGCTATTTTTTTTTTTACTTAATATATTATGTATGTCATTAAATGTGCTTCAAAAATAAAAAGTAATAAAGGATGGGATAAACATGTAAATAGACATGCTCATATTTCCTTCCTATGTCTCAGTGGGGAACCTTGCACATCCCCCAAATACATGTGCTCTGGTTTAAGACCACCTGTCTGCACAACCTCTCATTCCTGACCTGCTGTGAAGGGCAAGATAGCGTGTTTAAGGACACGCAGACTGGAGTAGATTAACTGAGTTCGAACTCCGGCTTTACCACTTACTAGCTGCATGACTTTGGGCAAGTTACTCAGTAACACACTCACTCTGTGCCTCAGATTCCCCATTTTAAAAATGGAGATAATGGGGCCGGCCCAGTGGCGTAGTGATTAAGTTCGTGCACTCTGCTTCGGCAGCCCAGGATTTGCAGGTTGGGATCCTGGGCAAAGACCTACACACTGCTCATAGAGCCATGCTGTGGCAGCGTCCTATATGCAAAATAGAGGAAGGTGGGCACAGATGTTAGCTCAGGGCTGATCTTCCTCACACACACACAAAAAAAATGGAGATAATAAGAGTAGTACCTAACTCACAGGTGTGCTGTGAGCATGAAGGGAGTTAAACCTGTGAAGTTGGAGGAGAGCCTGGCACCAGGGAAGTGGCCTGAGGTGTTAGCTGCCCCTCCGGTCACCATCCTCACTCTCTGGGGCTAGGTGTCAGCAGCCCACAGCCCAGCCAATGGATGGTCTTGTTTTCTTCTTCCAGGCCTGCAGAGGAGAGCCCGGCTTCGCCTCATGAAACAGTAAGTGCTCGGGGCCTCGGAAAAGTGCCCGTGACACAGCCCTGGCTGTGGTCCTGGTTTCCTCAGCCCCTGCTCGCAGCCTCCGCTGCAAGGAGCCAGAGCCAGACGCTGAGACTGTATAAAGAGGTGGGGTGATAGAGTTCAGGAAGAGAGATCACCTAAGCAAAAAAAAAAAAAAAAAACGATTAATCGTTTGAGCATATTTCAAGTACGGTAAGATTTAGCTCTTAGCTCTCCCGATGATAACAATCAGCTCTTGCATGCATAAAATGCGGTAAGGTATCCCAAACTCTTTCCTTCCCATTACTTCACTTAACCTGATCCTGTGTGACATAGGAGGATTATTTTTACAGACCAGTTGAACGACTTGCTCAAAGTATTTGGGACAGTAAAGAGCAGAACTGGATGTGAAGACAAGTCAGTTCACCGCAAGGTCGGCGTCCTCCACCAGCAGTGGAATCCTTTCCCTGCTGGTGTTGGATATCAAGCTTGGCCGCACCTGGGTCCCAGGAGCTGGCAAACTGACCAGCTGAGTCACATAGATACAGGGGCTAAAAGGTGCTCACTCTCCAGGCCCACTGAGCTGTGTAAACACCAGTAGAATCCAGAGGCTACTGGCTTCTCCCAGACTTAAGGGCTCCCAGACCCCAGCTGGGCTGTGGGCAGTGTTCTTGGATTGCTTTTTTGTCCTCAAAATAGAGACTGTTTCACATCTACCTATCTCATTAACTACAACCCCCTCCATATAGAGGTGTTTGAAAAAAAAGAAAGCCCCTGCCTCCTGATGCAACAGGGCCTGTGCTCAAGAGCTGTGGCTCGCCGTGAGGCAGATCTGGGTTTGACCGCTATCTGCCACTCAACAACCGTGTGACTGAAGGCAAGTCACTCACCTCTCTAAGTCTCTTATTCCATACCTGCAAAATGGGATAAGAGTACCAACCTCACGTGAGGACTTACCAGAGTCTTTATATTACACACCTACACTATTATATTTGTTATATTTGTATATCTAGTTCCTTAAACATGCCTGCTGTATTTAATGGGCAATTTTCAATGATAATTTTGATTGTGTGCAATTTTCACCTTGTGAGCTGGATTTAGAAACTACCTCCTCCTTAAGAGACAGTAACTTGAGTGTATTTGTCTAAGCCTAGACCTCCAGAATGTTCTGTTCAGTCTCTTCCCCATGGTGACCTTTTATGGAGAAGGAGTTCCCCTTTAGGTACTGCCTGTGGTTCTGCCCCCAAACTCCCCCTTCATTTTAACTTGTTCGCAGTGATTTGACGCCAGTTTTGGAGGAACTGGATGCAGGACCTCATGCTTTGGCAACCCCAGGGGTTCTGAGGATCAGCTAGGGCGGGGAAGGGGCTGGGGTGGCCGTAGGTGGGCCCTAGGCCCCTCGCCGTCTTATTCCAAACAGCTCTGCTCTCATCTGCTGCCTTTAGTTACACTTACATGTAAGATGGCATTGAACAAAAGGGTTTGTGCTAAAAAAAAAATGTTTAAAAACCGCCTCTAGTTTTGCTGTCATGATCCATGTGTGGATGAGATAGTCTATGGGCCTCACAGATCAGCTGTTCCGAACTCAAGTTGTGATTTGGGGCAGACATTCCCAGCTTCTAACTGGCCTCAGAAAGTCATCCCATCCTTGGGTCACCTTCTTCTAGCCCCTTGGTGTGCATTTGTGAACAGCTTATCTTAGAGGGTACTGCAGGAAGTAACACTATTCAAAGCTAAAGTTCTTAGGGCTGCATTTTTTTGAACTTTTTAATTTTTTTTAATGACCAAGATGAGTCCTAAAAACATACGAACACAAAACTCTTGGCCCCAGGCTACTTACTTGGAGTGGAGCCCTGTGTCCTCATGTGCCATGTGTTACAGGAAATTCAATATCATTTGCCTGAAAATAAGTGGTTTCACGATTTGCTGTTGTTTTCAGGTTTTATAAATGAGCAGAGAATATGCTTTTGGTGTTCTGCTACAAAAATACATCCCTCAGTAATGAGCAAGATCTGGAATAATGAGAGAGAAGGGACACACTCAAACATGGAAGTTTCACTGACCTGCTGAACCTGGCTGCTTTAACTACTGCAAGTCCTTTCTGTGGGCCTCACACATGGGAGCAACTTGTTAGGTGGTTGTTGGGAATCTTAGCAAGAAGTCTTCAGAACCCCAAGGTACTTTCTGCAACTCACAAGATGTACTGGAGAATTGACTAAGAAATGCTGCCCGGGACACCACTTCCAGCTCCTGTACTCACACTGGGCTGGGCTGGGACCTTTGGTGTTGGCCATCTAGCCACCATCTTGCAGGATGCTTTGCCCGAGCAGGGCAGTGACATTGAGACCTGAGTCTCTCATGGGATGGTGCTGGGATGGCTCCCCGCTGGTCTTCCCAGGCTGGGGCTGACCGTCCTCACAGAGAGCACCACAGAGCAGACCCAGGTTGGAAGTGAGGCATTCTAGGAGGGGCTGACCTGGCTCCTACAGTCATTTCAGTTTCTGAGGACCTCCTTTGGGGCTGGAAACTTGTGGTTTGGGGGGCAGGAGGCCACTTCATCTCCCACGAAGAAGTTCCTCGGCTTTCACTTCTGCACTCCCATGGCTTGTGGATTTCTTCTCTCATTTTCTGTTCTTTTCCTAAAAATGTCTTGGTTCTAAAAATAAAGTGCTGAGTAAGAGGCATATGGCTCCTGTGATGTGAAAGCGCAAAAGCTCATCCACAGGGTGAAGATGTTGATGCTCAGTTGAAAAGAAGTAATAAGGATAAAATGTGTATGCCCTCATTTTGCATCCTAGCTCCTCATTTGCCTCACAACATTTGTCCATGTTGCAGGTGTGGAGAAGGCCTGGGCACCTAGAGCCAGGCAGCAGGTGTCTCAGGGGCCGACCCCCTCTGGCCCACTCCCAAGCTGCCTTCACTAGCACCTGTTCATTTCCACTGAGGGTAGAACCCCAGGGACTCCTGGCCACAGGGCTGACGACCTTGCACCAAAGAAAAGGTGAAAGGCTTCAGGGTCTCTGTCACGTGTCCATTAATTTTTTTACTGTCTCTCAGCCTCAACAGTCAGAGAAGGAAAATGCAAGGAGAAAACGCTGAGCTGGAGAGGGGAGTCGAGATGACGGTCTTGCGCCTTTTGAAAAGTCCCTAGATCTTATCTCGGCTCCCCACCATGGGCTTTAGCAGCATAAGAGCTGTTGAGCCAAAAAAGAATGCAAACTTAGGCTGTATTAACAGAAGCATAATGCCCAGGTCCAAGGAGAAGAGAGTCCCACGTGCTTCTCCTGGCTAGCCCAGGGCAGGGAGGTGCAATTTAAGAAGGGCAATGGCAAACTAGACCTGTTTGGAAGCCTCTGGCAGCCACAGAATGTGAAGAAGGGGCAGTGTGACTGTCTCCAGGCACCTGAGATGCTGCCTCTGCAGCCGCAGGGTGCAGCAGAATTTGGTGCGATGGGGGCAGTTAGGAGGGCGTGGATTTGGGAAGTGCTCAAGAGAAGCAAACACTTTCTGCCCATCATCTCTAGGGACAACAGGACCCACTGCCTCCCAAGGCTGGGGGCTGGGAGAAAGGGCCAGGGTGGCCTAGACCAGACTCCTCCAGGGATCACTCTTAGGGCGGGCTCCTTGCTTCGAGATGTCCCATTTCATGATAAGAGACTAAGGCCAGACGAGCAGCCTGGGCTCCCTGAAGCTCACACCCAGTCCGCAACGGATGTCAGAACAGGCCTCAGAGCCCTCACCCACTACAGGCTCTGCTATTTAACGGCATCTCTCTGCTGCTGTCTTTGCGATTGTGTTTAGTTGTTTGCAAGTTCCCACGGGGTGAGGTTGGGGGGCCCCGGGGGTAGGGGTGTCTCTGTTTTCTGTGCACAGGCACCTGCCGAGACAGACTCAGCTTGTCTGCCCAGGGAGCTGGAGCTGGCTTGGCTGCCGGCGGGGGCTCTGCAGTGAGGAGGTCTGCACCCACCACCTGACTTTTGTTTTGAAGAAAGAACTGAGTATTTGCTACTTTCTGGAGGGCCTTTATCGCAGAATATCCAAAAAAAAAAATTTTTTTTTAATCTAGCTGTCTTCTGAATAGCAATTGCACTTGTAGGCATTTGTCTTAAAGAAACACATCTCAAAGTGACATGCACAAAGAAATACGCATCGAATTGTTCCTTGTAGTGCTGTTTATTAGCCCAAAATTGGCAACAATCCAAATATCCATCAAAAGGAGCCAGTTAGTTCAATTGTGATACATGGGACTCCCTGCAGCTGTTAAAGAATGAGCTAGCTCCGTACATGCTGGCATCAAATGATGGCCACTACATCTGCATATGTTTTAACAACATCTGTATCGATTATTCTCATTTTAAATGCAATGCAGAGTCCGCCCTGATGGCCTAGCAGTTAAAGTCTGGAGCACTCTGCTTTGGTGGCCCAGGTTTGATTCCCGGGTGTGGAACCACACCACTCATCTGTCAGTAGCCTTGCTGTGGCAGCCGCTCACATAGAAGACCTAGAAGGACCTACAACTATACACAACTATGTTGTGGGGCTTTGGGGGAGAAAAAGGAAGAAAAAAATGCAATACATGGTCGCTGTTAAAATTCAAGCACAGATAAAAACAGGCAAAACAAATATATATTAGTAGTCAGGATATGGTTACCCTTGGTGCGGGGGTGATCATTAGAAGGGAGCATGAGGTTTGGGGGTTGCCACGTTCTGCTTCTCCATCTGGGAGGTGGTTACACGGGTGTGTTCAGTTTGTGGAAAGTCACTGAGCTGTATACTCATGATATGTCAACTTTCATATAGATATGGAATTAGATACAGATAGTACTTCAATAAAGAGATATGTTAAAAATCCAAGTACAGAATATTGCAAAAATGTGTAAAATCAGTATTTGAAAGTTTCTTGTGTTTCCAGATTTTTTCTGTCTGTTCTTTTTTAATCAGAAAGTTAAAATCTTTATAAAATATAATATATAATACATAAGATATAGAATATAGAAAATTGAATCTTATTTTTCTGCAAATTTGATTTTTTTTCTCTAATAATATATCAAGGCCTCTGGACATATTTGTTTGTATGTGCATAGAAAAAGTTCTGGAAGGATATACTCCAAGCTGTTAATGGCAGTTACTCTGGAGAATTTCCATTTTTGTTTTGTACATTTCTGTGTTGTGTGAGTTTTTACAACAATCTTGTAACGCTTTTGTAATTGGGGGAAAAAAACAATTAAAAGTTTGGGAAAAAAAGAAACAGCCTCTTTTAAAAGAGGCTCTGGTTATTGTAATAATAAAAAATTGGAATCAGCTTAAATATCCATCAATGAGAGATTTGTTCATAAATTATGATAAAAACAAATCTGTACAATGGAAATCATTGTGACGCGTGCTGAGGCAGCCAGACAACAGTGCCTAACTCTACTACTGTACGACCTTGGGCAAGCTACGTGGCCTGTGAGCCTCAGTTCTCGCCTGTGAAATGGGAGCACCAATAGCATCTCCCTCCGGTTCTTGCTGTGGGCCTAGAGTGACCATGGGTAGGAGGATCTGGGAGCAGTGCTGTTTCCTCCCCTCCCTTCCTCTCTGAGGGAAGCAAGGGTAGAAAATTCTGGGCACCAGCCTGCAGGTGTGGCACCCAGCAGGGCTGAGTTCAAAGGAGGAAAGGGGCTCCTCCACCACCCCCTTCCTTTCATCCTTACTCATCCCCACCCCCGCCCCAGCAGCTTCATGTCTCTACCTGTAGGAAGTGGGCAATTTGTTTTCAGAAAGTGATCCCCAACCCCGTGTGGGCTGCGAAGCTGATCTGAATCTACCACCCAGTCAAAGGGAAAGAGAGAAAGAGCCCTGTCTTCAGAGGCCTTTCCAAGTGTTGAGGACAAAAGAGATTTCCTCTGTCACTTCTTGGGAAACCTCCTCAGATGCGTCACTGACACCCCTCGGTGGCCGTGAGTCACTGGATCCTGGAGTCCTCCAGGCTACATAACAGTGCGGTGACTCAGGCAGAAGGAAACCATATTCCCCAACCCTTCATCAGTCTGGGATTCACAGAAAGAGGCATGACGTGTGTGATTCTTATCAAGCTAAAGCACAAGTGCAAAAAAAGGCTCTTCTGCTCCTGGCACAGTGTCATCGACTATCTTGGATCGTGGTTCTTTCCATTAATTTCCTCCTTTTCCACTTGAGTACCCGCCCTAGAGCTTAGCTCAGTCTTCTACATTTGAACGGAAACTACCTACATTTCTTTTCACATATTTTCAGTCGCAGACCATCTCGAGTCCTGTCCCTCACTTACAAGTGAACTAGTCGCCCTGCCCCTTTCTCTGCAATTAACTCCTCTTCCTTAGGCTTCCTGCTGCAAGTTCAAATATATTGATATTTGGGACACCTTCTGTGTGCCCGGCTGGCCCTGTGTGGGACCAGGGGTGGCCAGGACAGACAGCCCAAACCTCCAGGGCTCATGTCTTGCTCATGGCATGTACCACTTACCTCCCTCCTAGCCAATCACTCTTCTCCTGGGAGAGACCAGGGGCTACAGGAGCCCTCTGGCCCTGCCCTGCCAGCTGCACAAATGGTCAGCATTCCCAAGCCTTGAGGCCCGAATCTAAATGAATAAATGAACGAAGCAAGAAGGCTCCTCGAGGTGGTCCTTGGGCTCCCACGGGCAGGCTGCTCCCGCGTTGGTGAGCCACAGCACCGCCTTCCCTCACCGCCCCTCTCAGCGCCTCTCCTACCAGCTCCCCAGCTCAGCCTTTCTGGGCTCCTCAAGGCTGTGAGGACTCAACTTCTCCACATTTCTGAATGTTTACTCTGCCAAGTACAGTTGACAAGCACAGAATACAGCTCAACAAATTAGATATTAATTGAGCACCTAACGTGTCCCTGGCACTAACATGCATTCAGCACACTCTCCCTAACTCCATGGGCTTACATCATCTTGGGGGACACAGACACAGGCTGGCACTTGTGTGACTCTGAGAGTGAATACCCTTGGTGCCTCACTCTCCCCACCCTAGTGCCAGCCCTGGACAGATGATAAACAAGTGAACAGGTAAATACCCCAACGATGTTAACAGGTAGAAGGCATAAATTGCCTTCTCACAAAAGGTTGTATTCCACTGATAGAAAAGTTTGCAGCCTCTCACAGTAGATTTTGTGGAGGTCTCTGCGGTTGGGTGGGGGCAAAGCTAAGAGGGGAAGATTTGAAGTGTTGGCGGGGAGGCGGAGGCCCATCTTCCCCAACACACACCTCCCCAGCACCCCTTCAGCATCCTGTGGGCCGAAAGCTGGCTGTTTGGCTAGACCTGCTGGCTGGGTAGGACCAGGCCAGGCAGAAGGGAGGCCATGACTCCTGTCCCTCCACCCTCACCCCACTCCAGGCCTCAGCCAAGCTTGGGGGGCCTGGGGAGCAAAGGGCAATGGGAGACTCATCCAGCACAGAAGATGGGACTGGCTTGAGAGCACCGAGCCTCTGGGTGGGTAGAGAAGGTGGAGTTTGAGTTGTCCCTTCCTTCACTCTCATCATCGTCTCTAAAGCCACGCTGATGCTTTGTTTTGGGAATGGGGGAGGAAGGGTGACTTCCACAAGATAAGCAGACCTTTGTGGAAGTCCTTTCTTGGCCCCTGCTCGAAGCCCACCTCCCCAGAAATTCAGAATCCCATCTCTTGTGGCCCATCTTGCAGTGTGCCGTTGAAAGAGGCAAGAAGAAAGGCTCACTGGGCCTCATGGGAGCCAATTCTTGCTCTAATGGTTCTTTACATTTTCCCCTGTCAGGACTCTGCCACCTATGTGGCACATAGGGGCTTATCAGTGGAAGAGGGAATAATCCTATTAGGATTTTATCTACATGATTTCAGAGTGAGTGTGCCCGTGTGTGGCAGGTGAGATTGGGGCTGGTTGTTTGCTTTATAAACTATTCCTGACTATTGTAACGTACAAGGCCTTTCAATGGACAGCTGTCCCGTAGTTGAGCCAGGACAGACCCTGCCGATGTTAACTCGAAATCTCCCCACCCTCTTCCCTGCCCTGCTTTTAGTGTCCAAACTAAATTAAGACCTTCAAGTGTGTCTGTGTGTTTAAGAGAAGAAGGTTGATTCACAAGTTCTCAATCTCCTGCCATGAACTTGACACCAAAATTTTATCTTCATCACATGAGATTTCCAGGAAAATGGAAAACTGTCATTTTCATACCAATGTCACCGGCTGGGTGAAAATGTAAAAGAGTGACACCACTCCCTGCTGGAGAGGATGTGGACAGGGCACTCACAGGGGCTGCTGATGGGATTTTGAGACACTCCAGCCCTTTGGAAAACAGTTTGGCAATATCTAGTAACGTCTAATATAAATCACATACCCAGTAACTCCTGGGCATATGTCTGTAAAAGCATTATTACATGAGAATAAATATACAAAGATGATTATTTCAATTTCATTTGGGCAAAATAAAAACTGGAAACAACTCAGGTTCATCAACAGGGAATCACTAAATAAACTGTGTTCTATATACGCCCTAAAATATCATGCAGCCATCAAAAGAATGACTTAGAATGACTTGGTGAGACTGCCGGGAATTCTCAGTGAGGAAAAGCTGGGTGCAGGGAAGTATTTACAATACGATCCTATTTTTGTAAAGCAAGTAATCATCCGCAGAAAACTGTATACACGTCAGTAGCTGAGCATATATGACTGCGTGGGGGCACAAATGATGCTAATGTGGCAGTCAGGACACCCACGTGAGTGCCAACATCGGGCATGAGTGTTAAAAAAGCAAAAGTCCCCCTGGAAAAGGAACTGGTTCCATTTAAGCAATGAGATTAAAACAAAAGTAATCCTCTTTTTATTTTGATTAACTTGACTGTTAAAATTCAATTTTACAATACATCAGAAAGCGCCTAGGAATCAATATTTTTGTTTATTCTTGCACTGCCTAATTTCAAAAAGGATTTGGGGCGGCTTACAAAGCTATACACACAAAGGGAGCCGTAAATAAGGGCAAACCCACAGCGGAGTGGAGGGTGGGGAAGAAACGGTGGTAGGGTAGCGGCACACCTGCCAGCCTTCGACACGCGTCTCCCACTCAGGCCGGCTCACTCGGTGCTACTGTTTATAAAAACTTGATGTTACCGTGTCCTTCATTGTGTTTGACATGATATCGCCTCTGACTTTCTATGTTTAGTTTTCCACTCACTCCAGGTAGCATTTTCTCCTCTACATTTGCCCCAAATGACAGTTCACCACTGCAAATACACTGTGGTGCTCCGGCTGACGGTTCGTGGTGTGAACACCCAGGTTGCTCAGAAGCACAGTTAGAGGAGAAAGCACACTTTCCACTCATTTATACGTTTGTTTTTTTACAGAGTGGAATTTGTTATTACGGTAACTAAACATATTTATTAGTTCCTACATTTGATAAGATGGCATTTCAAGCACAGGTACAACAAGGTTATTGACTTACTGAGGCGTGACTCTGTGGATTATTTTTATTTTTTTCTAAAATGTTGAGAACAGTACTTCCTTCCCCGCCCCACACTCTTAGGTTTGAATTTCTTATCAGGGCCCCAGAACTTGGCTGACTTCTCAGTGTCAGAATCCCCGAGGCTGGTCTTCAGTTTTCACTGTGACCCCCGGGGCGGGAGGAGAATAAGTTTTCTCACAAGCTTGGTTTCTTGTCAGCCGTGTCCTGAGTTCTGACTTCCTGCTTCCTCACCGTGATGTCCTGTTTTTCCCATCTTTAGGTCCTTGCAGAGGGAAAAATTGCAGAGATGGGGGAATGTGACTCACCCATCTTTTTAGAATCAGAAAGATTTTCTTTCTCAAAGGAAAGAGCCTCTCCCTCTCAATGGGATTATCAGCGACTGGATACACACCGGCCCATTTACAATCACTGATTCCAGTGATTAAAATAGAGTGAGACAAGAATAGACCCCATTAGAATATATGGATTACATGATACAAGCAGCATTCACATACATGGGGAAAGAATGGGTTGTATAATAAACGGTGATGGGCCCTTCACATCTTACACCGAAAGAAACTCCAGGTGGTTTAAATAAGTGAATATTTTTAAAAACATACCTGAAAGAAAGAAACCAGAAGGTCAGTAATTTAATGAATAATAAACTTTAGTAAAAATTGAATACAAACTTGTTTCTAATTTAGTTTGGAGTTGTTTAAACAACAAATAAACAAAAAAAGGAATGCATTTTTAAAGTTTATTTTACCAGATTAGACCAAAATATAATATTTCACGTAGATGAGAGGGCTGATAAACGAGCCCATTCATATTCCGTTGCCGGGAGTGCAGACTGGTGCCACCACTGGGAAGGGTGATTTCACAATATGTATCAAAGTTGTGTACATCATTTTGACCCAGAAATTCCACTTCTACAAATTTAGCATGAAAAGGTTCTTATGGTTATGCACAAGGATTATTGACAGCAAAGACACACATCACATTATTGTGAGCATATTGAAAACATGCTAAAAACCTAGGTATCCACCAGTGAAGTAAACGAGAATACATCCATACAATGTAATGAAAGCCGTTAAAATAATGCTGTGCAAGAACGCTTAATCACTGGAAAGACATTTACAATGTATTTTTAAAATTAAAAAGCAGATTATAAAACATTAGATGTTATATGAACCCAGTCTCGGAGGGGAGGGGAATTATCTGTGTGTAAGAAACACGTGTTAGAAAAAATAGTCAGAGAGAGTATCTGCCAAAATGTGAGCTCTGATTGTTACAGGGGCTGGAGGGAGGGGGGTGGCAGATTACGTGTGATTTCTACCTTCTGTCTGTGCGCACGCATTACTTCCATCTGTGTATTACATTTGTAGCCAGACAAAACAATAAAGCAATTTCAATTTTGAAAAAATATATATATATATGAGGAGAATGTATAATAACAAGAATTACAGTTTTAAAAAGTTATGAAATACCATTAGAGCATTTAGAGTATGTCCTCAATTTTAAGAGAGAGAGAATCTGGAAGGTGATAGAGCAGAGGTTGCCGTTGTATCCTTGAGGGAGGACTATATGACTAGTTTCTTTTCTTTCTCTCTGCTTTGCTATATCCTAGACTTTCTCTAAAAAGACACATGATTTTGATAATAGGAAAATAATGCTTTTAAGGCTGTAACTATTTAAAACACACTTGAACAGAACTTCACACTCACACCTTGGTTCCGGATCTCCCAGGCTCGCCATCTCTCCTGCTCTGCAGGTTTCAGCTCTCTGCATCCAAGGCTGTCCAAAAGTCCCCTTTCCTTCAGAAGTGAGCTCAACCACAGCATCTCCTGCAGCTGCAAAATCTCCTGAGAGGAAAAAAAAAATGATCAAATAACAAACAATAAAAATACATTTAAAATTCCCTAAATATAAATGAGATTATCTACTTTATATATCTACTTTAAAAAGTTGTCTGTGGGTCTGACCACACACATGCACACACGTGCACACACTTCTACTTGTTTTCAGAGAAGGTTGCCCGCACCCAATCTCACTAGAAGGTTAAAATGACCAGATGACCATACCTTCACATGCTGTTTATTGACATTCGCCCTCACTTGCCAGCCACGACCTCCATTTATGAAACATTTGTTGTGTACTGGGTACCGTACTGTTTTACCCGCTTTCTCTCAGTTACCCCTTTATGCACGTAGGCACTCTCACCATTTTACAAACAGGACAATAAGCCAAAGCTCCATCCAGTCACCAGGCTGGAAAGCGAACGGTGGAGCTAGGACTTTACCCAAACACCACCACCCAATGATACCTGGTGAGATGTCCTGTCCCCCAACTCAACCCATGGGGACAAGAGCCAGAGCAGTTTAATCTACTACATGTAAACTGTCCTGTGGGCTCTTTCTCTACTCTAGTTGTGGCTGAAGCAGTAGCAAATTAGTAAAACTCAAAAATCTTTGCAACTCGTAAAATCTAATCTTTTAGAGTTATAGATCTCTATGTTGGGAAAGGAACTTAAAGTCTATCTAATTCAACTTCCAAAATATTTGAACACCCTTTATGACAACTCTGCCAAGTGCTTGTCCACCTCACATTTAAATACCTCCTGTGACATGGAACTCGCACTCTCTGGCACCTACTTCACATTTAACTAATTCCACCAGAAAGTGTTTTTCTTAAAGGAAGTCCCTGCAAGCTTCCAAAAACCCCTCAAAATCGTCTCAATGGCTTACACTTGACTGCAGTTTTGAATCACTAATGCACCAAGATGACCTTTTTGCTGCCACAAAATTCAGTGATGTCCACATGTGACCATTTCCATGACCAATTCCCAGTGTGCCAGCTGTCACTCCATCCCTTTCTAGCCCACTCCAAGAAGTCTACTACAATGCAAGTAGTAAGTGACAAGTGACACTTGCAAGTAGAGTGAGCAAGTGACACTATATTTTATAGGAATAATCTTGAACCTGCTCTACGTTTTTTAAAGGAAATGGTCAGTTTTAATTGCCATACTTTACACCGAGCAGTGACATAATAAAGTACCTACACAGAGAAGGTTAAGAAGGCGAGTTGGGGTTCTTTCCACGTGACAGGGCTCAGGCGATGCATCCAGTTGCATCACCGCCCTTCCTGGGTCATCCGCTTTCCCAGCACATCGGTTGGTGCCACCCTGGCCCAGAACCACTGCAGCTTTCGATGGTATCATTATGAATTGATCAGTGGTTCCTGTTTCCTCTTCATTTACGGACCCGCACATGTGACAGATTCTCAGAAAATTCCATTGTTTGCAAGAAAGTCACCATTTTAGAGTGGCTCTTTTGTTTCGTTTATTGGGAAGAGCACATTGGCTTTATAACTCCATCACCCTGACACACAACTGGGGAGGTATTGCTGGCTAGCCAGGGGGCAGGTGTGGCCACCTCTTCACTCCGGTGGCCCAGATGGACTCCTCTGACAACAGGGGTAGAGCTATGAAGACAACACAGGCCTTCGGGTTGCCCGCACAGTGCTCCCCCACAAGACCACACTTCCTCCCGGGTAATCAAGGGCACATCAATATGAGAGAAATGAGACTTTCTAAAAAACCACCTAAAAACACGGGTGCCTAGCCTGCTTGGTCTACAGATTTATCAAAGCTTGGGGGATTTGTCTTGGATGTTTTCCTCCAAGAGCTCCAGCCGTCGATGTCCACACATTCAGGTACGTGCTCCTGTTCATGGCTGAACTGTGCCTCGTGTCCCCTCCCGGAGGACAGGGTCTGCGGCTGCTCTCCACGATGTGTCTTTCAGGGTGGCTGACAGACATGTGCTGAGTCACGCAGCCTGATACAGTCAGGTAATGGCAAGAAAGGGCAGAGGTGGATGGGCAGCAGGGGAGCAGCTAGGAAGGAAGTGGCCCCGTCTGGGAAGCTCACACACCTCTGGTTATGGTCTGCTGACCATTCAGACTTGGAGGTGGCGGCCAAGAACGGGTCACAGCACTTTTCTTCTCCTTCGTTGCTTCTGCAAACATTTTCTGTTGGTTTCTTCCCAGAAGTGTCTGGTCCACAGGCATTAGCCAAAAGGAGGCTGAGCCAGTGGGACCCCAGGCTCCCAGGGCTGAGGTCTCTCTCAGAGCCCCAGGACATCCACCTAACACAGGGCTTTTCCCACCTGGGACGTGCTGGGTGACTCCTGCCAGGGCAGCCGTTCTCTGACTCCAGCATGATCAGAGCGACCACAAGCCAGCCACAAGCCTCTGTGTTTGCGTGTTGGGGTTTGCTGTGACAGTTACAGACTCTGGGACTGCACTTCAAATGGGGTCAGATTAAAACGTGCAAGAATCCCTGTGCCCTGGAGTCTTTCCCAAGGAAGTCAAAAAGAATGGCCCAGGGAGGGTTTAGGGGGATGCTTGAGGCAGACAATCGCCCCCCACAAGCAGGGGGAGTCAAGCAGAGCTGCCGCCATCCTGGGTCCCACCTGTGCACCTGCCCCTTTTATGTGGAGATGTTATGTAGGGCAGCCCCTCCCCCCTCCAGCAGCACCCCCCCACTCTCACCCCTACCCCGCTGCTTGGGACAGGAGGAACAAGTTCACTTACAAACGCAGATGTGGTGCCATCCCGGTTCTGTCCCTGGCCTCCTAGCATGTCCACAGCTGCCTTGGGCACTGTGGAGGGTCAAAACCGACAGGGCCCAAAGAAACCGCTCAGACCTTTGAAATCCAGTCTGGAGATTAATCCTCAGGAATTATTACTCTTAGTGTTATTAGCATTATGTAACAGCATTATGTACGTATTTTAGAAATATTGAAAACAACCTAAATGATTGACAGTAAGATGAAATTTTAATAAATTGTGGTTCATTTACTTGATAGACAATCATTCAAAGCTTAAAAATTTTGGTTGTAAAGCTACTGTAAGAGACTCAGAATGTTTAGGCAAATAAGCAAAGGAAAAACAGGACATAACATTGTGTTTACAGTAAGTAAGGTCAAGACTTTAGGAAAGAAGCACAAGAAAGCACACTCAAGTGTGCTCTGGAGGGACTAGAATCTTCTTTTCATCTTCTGTGGTGGGTCCTGCTCCGCCCTCCTCTCCCTTCCTCTCCCCTCCTCCACCCACAGATCTCCCTCCATCTTCCCTGGACCCAGTGGAGCAATGAAAAGCCCCCTCCCAGGACCCTGGGAAGAATGGTGGGGAGGATGGGGTCAGGTCTTTTCTCTTTTCATTTGCTTATTCATTCAATCACATATTCACTCTTCATTCACTTACTTGCTCCTCAACCTTGGGCAGGCGGCTTCTTGTCCCTAAGCCTCAGTTTCCATTCCTACAAACTGGAGATCACAACTGCCTCCCTGCCATACGCCAGACACTGCACACACAGCCGCCCAGCTGAGCACAAAGACACAGAGCAAAGCAGTAGTTCCGGGCATGGGCTGTGCCCGTTTAGCAGGCGCTAGCTGTGTAAGCGGCTGCATTGATCTGCACCTCGGCCTTGGTATCTGAGAAACGGGGTTCCTTGGTGCCTGGCCCAGGAGGTCATGCAGGTGCAGAGTATGGCAGAGCCAGTGCCCCACAGGAGGTACTGGCATTTGTTCCTCATCCCGGCTGTGTGCTCAGTCAAGCCCAGGGCACTGCGTCCCTGCTCTCAGACCAGGTGGGAAGAAGAGGATCCCCTACAGCTCCCTGCGGCACCTAGAACACTCTCCAGCTCTCTCCCCAGTCGCCATCTCTCCCAGGACCCCTGCACACACACACTCACACTCACACACAATGCACGAAGGCCCTTCCCTCCTCAGGCTCTGTGACCCCCTCCCACTGCCTGGACCCCCAGGGCTCCTCCTCAGCCTTCTTCCCAGACCACTCCCCCATTCATCCTACAAACACTTAGACTGTCCAGAAAGCCCCTTGGGGTTCTCTGTCATCACACTTCCACACTTCTCACACTCTGTCCTTCTTTCTTCTCTCTTTTTCCTTGTTGCCTCTGTCCCACTGCACTGTCAGCCTGGGAGAGCACATGTGCATCTTGAGCATTGTTTAGCCCTCTGCCCAGCACAATAATGAGCAAATAAACATTACATTTAAAATGAAAACAAATCAGGGACTTGGTCCTTATCTTCAGAGAGCTTTAAAAAGGATTGTGGAAAAGGGACAAATACTGTATGATTCCACTTATATGCGGTACCCATAGTAGTCCAATTCATGAAGACAGAAAGCAAAATGGCAGTTGCCAGGGGCTGGGCGAGAAGGAAATGGGGAGTTAGTGTTTAATGGGTATAGAGTTTCAGTTTGGGAAGATGAAAAAGTTCTGGAGAAGGATGGTGGTAACTATTAACAGCAATGTGAATGTACTTAATGCCACTGAACTGTACACATTAAAATGGTAAATTTTATGTTATATATATTTTACCACAATTTAAAAAATCAGTCATTGTGCAGAAACATAAAAATATATTAAACTGGAGAATTATGAGACAACATGTGGATAAATGGCACCCACAATATGGGGCAAAAAAGGACATACACACTGCTCAATTTGGCCCGAAAAAGAAAAAACGTCCATCTCTGCAGGCTGTCTCTGGGGCGGAGTGTGGCTTTGCACCGAGCATCACTCCCCCAGAAGGGAAGTGAGTTGTTTTTAAGTCTCCCATTTGTAAAAGTAATATAATTGCGGTAACATACGTTGCAGAAATTTAGAAACCAGAAAAAGAACAAGAGAAAGGTACCTTGATGTATTTTCTTCTAATATTTTTTAAACATTGTTTACATAGTTGTAATCTTGCTGAATGTGTTTTTATAAAGTGTACCACAAGCATTTCCTTGTTCATACGTAGTTTTCATAATTATAACACTTCATAATTTTAATGCTTAAATAATGTATTGAATGGATTATCATGGTTTACTTAAATAATCCTTCACTTCTAAACATTTTGATTGCTTCCAACGTTTAATACCTCTGTTCATACCCTTTTGTGCCAAGTCTAAGATTATATCCACTGGAGAAATTTTCCAGATTGGAATTACTGAGTTTATGAGTATAAACATTTTTATAGCTTTTAATACTTGGTATCAAATTGCTTCCCAGGCCACCAGCAGGTACCAGTTTCATCCCACTCTCACCCACAATAGGTATCACCTTTTTTCCCCCTTGCTGGGTATAGGTGGGAAATACCTTCTCAGCATAGATATAATTTTGTACTGGAAGATTGCAACATTTTTTTAAAGACTTTGTTTTTTAAGAGCAATTTTAGGTTCACAGCAAAATTGAAAGGAAGGTACAGAGATTTCCCATATACCCCCTGGCCCCACACACGCATCGCCTCCCCCATTATCAACATCTCCCACCAGAGTGGTACATTTGTTACAACTGATAAACCTGCATTGACACATCATTATCACCCAAAATCCATAGTTTACATTAGAATTCACTCTGGGAGTTGTACATTCTATGGATTTGGACAAATGTATAATGACATGTACATATATGTACATGTACATATGGTACATTATCATTATGGTATCATACAGAGTATTTTCAGTGCCCTAAAAATCCTCTGTGCTCTGCCTATTCATCTCTCCCTCCCCCCAACCCCCAACATTTTTACTGTCTCCATAGTTTCGCCTTTTCCAGAATGTCATATAGTTGGAATCATATAACATGTAGCCTTTTCAGATTGGCTTCTTTCACTTAGCAATATGCATTTGAGGGACAGCAGGACGGGATGGAGCTAAGGAATTAAGTGGTGGGAAGGGAAGGGTGCAGGAAGCAGGGGGCACAGAACAGGCACAGCCCTACCCAGAGGACTCCCCCTTTGCAGAGGACTGGTTACTGTGGGGGCTTTTCCCCACTGCAGCAAGGTCTTGCTAAAAGTGAAACTGTGATTTTCTAAGGGCTCTGAAGGGGTTTGCCCTGCGAGGGAAGATGTTCCACTTGGGGGTCTACACTGGCTTAAAAACAATCCCTCCACCTGCTTTCAGGCCATGCTGCAGTGGGCCCCAACTTGCCCTGAGTCCCAGCCTGGGCCAGGCTGTGAAAGAGCCCCAGTGTGATCTTAACTCAAGGGTGTCTGACAGGACAAGACCCCATCTGCTTCCTCACCACAAGACGAATAAGAGAAATAAAGCTCCCACCTGCCCGTGGTTCCTAGGCACCAGGACTTATTTATCTTGTAACTGGAAGTTACAAGACCTTTGGTCGGTCATTCATTTCCCCCACCTCCCACCCCTTGCCTCTAGCAACAGCAATCTGTTCTGTTTCTATGAGGTCGGTCTTTTAAGACTCCGTATAAATGAAATCATACAGTATTTGTCTTTCTCTCCTTGATTTATTTTGTTTAGCATAATGCCCTCAAGGTCCATCCATGTGGTCACAAAAGACAGGGTTTCCTTCTTTTATATGGCCGAATGATATTCCATCGTATATATATATATATATATATATATATATATATATATATATATGTATATACACCATATTTTCTTTATCCATCCATCTATTGATGGACACTTAGCCATCTTGACTATCGTAAATAATGCAATGAACATGGAGATGTAGCTATCTCTTTGAGATAGTGATTTCATTTCCTTTGGATATATACCCAGAAGTGGAACTGCTGAATCATATGATAATTCTATTTTTAATTTTTTGAGAACCTCCATACTGTTTTCCATAGTAGCCACACCAATTTACATTCCCACCAACAGTACACAAGGATTCCATTTTCTCCACATCCTCACCCACACTTGTTATCTCTTGTCTTTTTAATAGTAGCCATTCTAACAGATGTGAAGTGATAGCCCATTGTGGTTTTATTTTGCATTTCCCTGATGATTAGTGACGTTGAGCATCTTTTCAGGTACCTGTTGGCCATTTGCATGTCTTCTTTGGAAAAAATGTCTATTCAGTTTCTCTGCCCATTTTTTAATAGGACTGTTTGGTTTTTTGCTATTGACTTCTTTATATATTTTGGATATTAACCTCTTATCAGATATATGATTTGCCTGGCTATTTTTGAATAGCCTAAATCTCACCTTTACTCAGGGCTGGGAAAAGGATGTTTCATTAACCTAGGAAATTCCAGTACTCTAAACAGTACCTGGAACACAGCAGGTACTCATTACATATAATTATTTTATTAACCTTCTACAGAGGACAGAGTTTTTAAGTTTTTGTTTTAAATTATGAAATATGTCAAAAGTACTGGAGCTGGCCCAGTGGTGTAGCGGTTAAGTTCGTGTGCTCTGCTTTGGTTGCCCAGGGTTCACAGGTTCAGATCCTGGGTGCGGACTTAGACACTGCTTGTCAAGCCATGCTGTGGCGGCATCCCATATAAAGTAGAGGAAGATGGGCCCGGATGTTAGCCCAGGGCCAATCTTCCTTAGCAAAAAGAGGAGGATTGGCAATGGATGTTAACTCAGGCCTAATCTTCCTCTCCAAAAAAAAAAAAAGTACTGGGGATATAATGCACCACATGGTGACTACAGTTATTAATACTGTATTGCATATTTGAAAGTTACTAAGAGAATAAATCTTAAAAGTCCTCATCACAAGAAAAAAGTTTGTAACTATATATGGGGACAGATGTTAACTAGACTTATCGTGGTGATCATTTCACAATATATATAAATATGGAATCGTTATCTTGTACGCCTGAAACTAATATAATGTTATATGTCAGTTATTCCTCAATAAAAATAAATAGATACAAGTGCTGAAAGTCATATAACATATGCCCAGATACCCACTGTCAGATTTAGAAAGTTTAACATTTTGCCGAATTTGCTTCAGTTTTTTACTTCGAGAAATAAAATGTTAGTACTTACTTCACCCCCTTTCCAGCCTCCACTATTGCCCACCCCCAAGGCAATCCCTATCCTGAAGTCTGTGGGTTCTGCCTCTTTAGGCTTTTATATTTTTATACGTGTAATACCTTTATTAAATAAGTATGTACTTTAATAATATAATAAAAATATATAGCATATTTTGCATGCAATTTTATTTTTTGTAAATGATGTCAGATTGTATGTACACTTTAGAAATTTGCTTATTTCATTCAACATTATATTTTTGAGATTTATCCGTGTTGATGCCTGTGAATCTAATTCATTCATTGTGTTATTTAATTTGTCGCCTTTTATTTATTCATTTTTCTATTATTGGATATTTAGATAGTTCCCAATTTTTATTATTAAAATTTTCCAGTTTCCATTCTTTGTGCTTCCATGAATGTTCTTATACTTCAGAGTTTCTCTGACTGATGAACCTAGAAACGGAAGTGCTGGGGTCAAGGGGTCGGGGAAATGGTGAGCATGTTTATTTTACTAGATATTGCCAAATAGTCTCCAAAGTGGTTGCACCAGTTTACATTCCCATCAACGTTGCATAAAAGTCCTTTGGCCATTTCCTCATTCATGGTTGATGTTATTAGTCTTGTTAATTTTTGCTAATCTGGGTATGAAGTGATATCAGTTTTAATTTGCACTTCCCTTATTCAAGTAAGGTTTAGTGTCTTTTTATTTGGATATTGGCTGGGTCATGTACTTTGCTCATTTTTAATTATTTGTCTTTATCTTATTAATTTGTAATAGTCATACATTATGATGATCCTTTGTTGCTTCTATGCACTGCAAATATCTTTTCCTATTCTGAGATCTGTTCTTTAATTTGTACTTACTGGGTTTTGTTCTACATTCTTTTTTTACAATTTTAATATGGCAACATATTATCATTATGGTTTGTACTTTTATGTCTTGGTCAAGAGATTCTGCCCTTACTCTATGTCACACAAAAAGTTTTTTTTTCCAAAAAGTTTTAAGGCTTTGCTTTTCACACTTAGTCTCTATTCTCCCTGGGATATACTTTTGTGAATGGGAGATAGAGGTCAAGTTTTACATTTTTCCCACATGGAAAGCCAATGGTCGCAGCACCACGGACTGAATCCTTTACCCACTGATGTGTACGGCTACCTCTGACATTTTCATGTACACCTTTTCCGGGTCATCTACTCTCTTCTATTGGTCTATTACTGTTTAAATTACTACAGTTTGTAAATCATGATATTTGAAAAAGTGGGTGCCCCCTTACCCTTCAGCAAAATTATCTTAGCGATTTTTGGTCTTCTATACTTACATATGAATTTTATAATCATCTTGTCAAGAATGTGTGTCTGATATTTTAAGTTCACTGAATCTGTATATTAACTGGGGAAAACTGACATCTTAAAGTTGAGTCTTCATGTCCAATATAACATACCTCTGAGAGAAAGTTTCCATGGGAACAAACTCACTGACCTTTGGGACAGACTGGCTTGTCTTCCAACACGAGTTGACAGCATCAACCCTCCTCACGACTGTGCTGGGAGAAATTTTAAAGGCATAAAGATGTCTCTTACAGCTATAGACACTTACATCCTTGATTCCAAATGGCAAGGAACTAATTTACAGGTCACACCCTGCTGAAATTCACCTTGATTAAGCACAGTAATAAAATTCAGGGCAACGCCCAAGAGGGAAAAGTGACACCCTCACCCCACTTCCCCAAATGAGATTAACTTACTTACTTTGGGGGCATAGTTACAATAAGTGATTCTGTGTGTGTGATTTCCTCTTTCTGAGGAGAGTTCAGAAGAAACAGAAACAGAGTTTTCTGGCTTCAAGGTCCTGAATTAAATGAGGCTGGATCCCGTTGTAACCCTACGCCTGTTGATGCTATAATCCTGGCTCTTTCTGTGTTTAAGTTGATAAACATCTAACTTGTTAACCGAGTCACAGTGAAAAACTATCCGTCATTCCTTAGCAAGTAACCAACAGCTTGTCACCGACCCGGTGTATGTATTGAGGCCCTCTTGTCTTTTGCAGGGCCTCGAGGGGAAGGTATTTCACTAATCCCTGTCTCTAGAGGCCTGCCTGGAGTCCACAGCAGTGCTGTAGACTCACTAAAGCTGCTTGGCCCCTGGGCAAGAAGCATCATGGGCAAGAAGCACAAGTCCACATGAGTGGATCTTTCATGCTTTCACCATATTCCTTCCCTTTACCATCAGGGGTGCTCCAGCACCCCACCCCCAGAACCTTTTTTGCCACCACCACCCCATATCCTAGGATACTCTCACTCTGCCCTGCTAAGCAGCGGCCCCCGTCCTTGTGAACTATAGAGCGTCCATCTTAAATAAATTTGCCCAAAGTTCTAGAGAATGGGGAAAGGGCAGCATTGGGATTGGCAAGCACTTGGGAACATCTTTGCTGCCTGCATCTCTGGCACTGGATCACCATAGGTATGGTGTCCCCATTTCAGATGAGCAGCCCAAATGCTGAGGTTAAAGAAAGCTGCTTCTGTCAGGTGACCTTCTCCTTCTGAGGAAAAGCACTTTCAAGCTCCTTTCATTTTTTTAAAACTTAATAAAAATCTTATGAACACAACTTTGTCAGAAACAAAAATGTAACTAATAGTTCTTCGATTTCCCAAATCCACCATCGCATCAGTTTGTATAATACCACAGCTTTTTCTGTGCAATTACACACACACATATAATTTATACATAAAAGAATCACAATGTATATATTGTTCTGGACCTCATTTTTCACTTAACAATATATGTTGGAATTTGTTTATTCCAGGACATATGAATGTATTGGCTTACTTTTAACTGCTGCATGGTATTCCTATCTGTCAGTGAGCCATAATTTAAATTCCCACTGACATATTGATGAACCTTCAGTTTTCTCCCAAAATTCACTTTATAGGCAGTGCTGCATGAACATTTTTGTACTTGCTTCATTGTGTACAGGTGTGAGGAAGCACATTTTGCTGCACAAGGAGCTAGAAATGATGTTGCCCAGGCAAGAGCTAGCAAGACATTGATAAATAGTTATTTAGATGGATGGGGCAGGGGGAGAAAAGGAAGCAAAGAACAAGTGCAACAAATAGAAAACAGTTACAAACATGATAAATGTTAATCCAACTACATCAATAATCACTTTAGGTGTGAATGGTCTAAATACACCAACTAAAAGACAAAGATTGTCAGAGAATAAAAAAAAACAAGACCCAAACATATTTGTCTACAAGAAACTTACTTTAAATGTAAAGACTCAGATGGGTTGTAAAGGGGTGGAGAAAGCTATATCATCCTAACACTAATCAAAAGAAAGCTGGAGTAATTATATTAATTTCAGACAGGGCAGACTTCAGAACAAGGAAAATTATCAGGGAGGAAAAGGGGCATTACGTAATATTAAAGGGGTCATTTCTCCATGAAGACTTAATGATCCTCAACGTATGCACCTAACAATAGAACATCAACATATGTGAGACAAAAAATGACAGGACTGCAAGGAGACATAGAGAAATCCACTATTATGGCTGGATATTTCAACACTAAGTAATTGATAGATCCAGCAGGCAGAAAATTGGTAATGAGTTAATTGACCTGAACAGCAGTATCAACCAACTTGATTTAACTAATATTGATAGAACACTCCATCAAACAAAAGCAGAATACCCATTCTTCTTAAGCTCATATGAAACATCCACCAAAACAGACCACATTCTGGGCCATAACACACACCTTAACAAAATTAAAAGAATAGAAATCATACAAAGTATGTTCTCAGAACACAATGGAATTAAACTAGAAATGAATAACAGAAAGATATCTAGACAAGTCCCAAATATTTGGAGATTAAACAACATACTTCTAAATAACATATATGCCAAAGAATAAGTCTCAAGAGAAATTTAAAAATATTTTGAACTCAATGAAAATGAAAACACAGCTTGTCAAAATTTGTGGGGTTCAGCAAAAGTAGTGCTCAGAGAGAAATTTATAGCATTAAATGTATATATTTAAAAGGAAAGACCATCTAAAATCAATAATCTAAGCTTCCACCTTAGGAAATGAGACAAGGAAGAGTAATTTAAGTCTAAAGTAAGGAGAAGAAAAGAAATAATAAAAAATTAGAGCTGAAATCAATGAAATTGAAAAACAGGGAAACAATAGAGAAAATCAATTAAACTGAAAGCTGGTTCTCAGAAAAGATCGATAAAATTGACAAATCTCTAGCTAACCAAGAGAAAAAGAGAGAAGACACAAATTACTAATATCAGAAATGAAATAGAGGTGATCTCTACTGATGGCAGGGACATTAAAAGGATACTAAAGAAATATTGTATATCAATGGATAGGGCCACTTGTGAATGACAAGCTGGGCCATTCCTCTTCTTTCTTAGTCCTGAAAAAAAGCAAAGGACTCCAGCTCCTCATTCCTTCCCCACCCTCCCTCCCCACCACAGTCCCTTTATCTGAGGGAAATTGAAATAGGAATCTATCAATCCCAGGAAAATCATGTAATCTCATTAGGCATCACTTGTCCCCATATTTCAGCCCAATTATCCTAAAATTTCACCACTCTAAAAAAAAAAAAAAGTTAAAGAAGGCTTCCTCCCCCTACCCCAACCCCTCCACTCCACACCCCCGACCCCTCCCTCCAAAACTGTTTAAACTTTAGTCCCCACAAGACCCCTATCTGCTTTGTGTGCCACACTGAAAGTTCTGCTCAAATCCAGGGTCAGTGGGGAGGGAGTCAGTCAGGGTGAATTTGAGGTATCTGGTTTGATGGGCTGGATTTTTTTCTTTTCCAATAAGGTGTTTTGCGGTAGAATAAACATAAACATAATTCCTAGAATGTAAGAACTAGAAAAGATTAACCTCTTCTAGCTAAACATTAGAAAACAGAAGCACAAAAGGACGAGAACAATCTACATACAAAAAAGAAAATGTAACTGATTATCAGATCTACAGAAAAAAAAGGTGAACCTCATCAAAGCACATTTAAAAAATGATCCCCATTTCTTATCTCTCAGAATAACACTGTCTTGTTTTTCATTCTTTTTTTAAAAAATTTTTTTATTCAATGTATTTAAACTGAAAAAAAAAAGAAAGAAAATTTCACCCATTGTTCTTTTTTACACCTGGTGCAGACCAAGGTTTAATGAAGCAAGCACTGTCACATGGCAGCCAATAGCCTGCGTTGGTCAAATCCTTAAGAGGCCAATTTGGCTTTCCAGGCCATTTCTTTCTGAAAATCCAGACCAAGAAAATAATCCAAAATGTATAAAAAGATATATATGCCAATATGTTTTTCTGTTTATCATCTTAACAACCATGTGGTTTTTACACTTCAAAATATCACGTAAAGATATAGAAACAAAATAGTCAGTGTACAAATTTCCAGTTATAAGATGAATAAATTCTGGGAGTGTAATGTACAGCATGGTGGCTGTAGTTAACAATACTATATCATATTTTTGAAAGCTGCTAAGAGAATAGATCTTATATGCTCTCAACACACACACACACTATGTGAGGTGATGGATGTGCTAACTGACCTTATTGTGGCAATCACTTTGCAATATATACATATACATCAAATCATTATGTTGTAAGCCTCAAACTTACACAATGTTTTATGTCAATTATATCTCAATAAAGCTAGAAAAAACTTTTTTGACTATATACTTTATTTTATTAATTTTTTAATTGAGGTAACATTGGTTTATAACATTATATAAATTTCAGGTGTACATCATTATGTTTCAGTTTCTGTGCAGACTACATCATGTTCACCACCCAACAAAGATTAATTACCACCCGTCACCGTACATGTGTGTCCTGTCACCCATCTCATTCTCCTCCCTCCCCCCTTTCCCTCTGGTAGCCACCAATTTAATCTCTGTGACTATGTGTTTGTTGTTGTAAAAAAAAGTTTTAAAGAAAACAATATATAAAGCACAAACTGTTAGAAATACAAAGAGGAAATGGTAAATCCACAGACATATTTTGAAAACTTACAGCTCTTTCAGAAATTAACAGATGAGGAAGATAAAAATAAAGAACATAGCAAGTATGAATAATATATTTAAGCTCGATCTATATAGAATTTTGCACTCAATCATTCATTCAAATCCATGCCTAAAGTTATTTACAAAATCAACCATCAATCAAAAGCTCAATAAATTCCAAAAAGCATAAATATAGGCCACATTCTCAGACCACAGGGCAATAAAATTATAAGCAAATGGGAAAAATCTATCCACTTAAAAAATTGTCACACCTTTTAAGAACTCTTAGGGTAACTAAGAAACAAAATTTGAGATTACATACTATTTAGAAATCACTGTAGCATAATGAAAAAGTAGATAACGACCTACATGTCCAACTAACTGAGCAAATTGAGCCTAATAGTATGTAGATATCAGGAGAGATTCATGAAGAACATGTTATGAGAAATGTCTATAATTTAAAACTTTTAAAAAGCAAGCTGGAAACCTAAATAGGAAATATGATGACAATGATGTAAAAAAAATTAAAAAATACGTATGTATAGAATTCGAACAAAAAAAGGCAAAAAAATAAAATAAATACACAAAATGCTGAGTGGTTATAGTTCCATATTGGCAACTATGAGCAATTATTTTTTTCTTTCTTTTTATTCCATATTTTCCAAAATATTTTTAACCTAAAAACGAAGGCAAAAGTTTTTTTTGGTTAAATACTAATTGTATACATCTGAGGCAGAGAGGTTTTGAGGGATTTGCTCAAGTCACAAATTCAGTGCGGGGCCCCGGCACCCACTCCACCCAGGCCCCACACGCCCAGTGCTGCGTCTGATCAGCTCAAGACTCGTGTGAACAACCAGAAATGATGGTTCACATCAGCAGGAGAAACAGGGTGGGCCTAATGACTTCTTAGTGGCGGACAGCAGGACACGGTTTGACCAGACTTCCAAGCACCGCCAGGGCCCGCGCGGGGCTGTGCCATCCGGGTAAACGAAAACCAAGAGCGGGATGAAATCCTTGAACAGGCCAAAGGAACCTCAGAGGGGCCTCGGCTCCTGCAACCTCCCACCTTAGTGTTCCGAGGCTTTCCCCCCTCCAGACCCGCCCGAGCCCAGCGCGCGCGAGGCGGGACCCGCCGCCCGGACGTTCTCTGCACAGCGACCTCGGTCCTGCGCAGGGGACCAGGGCCCGGACGCTCTCCCTGCGCCCAGGACATCCCCGAGAACCCCGACCCCGTCGGCTCCCTGCCAGTTGCTCTCCTCCACCTCCACCTCCTCTCCGGCCCCCGGGTCCAGGGCTCTCTCTCGGGGCTGCAGGTCCGAATGAGCGAGCAAGAGGACCCTCCGCCGAGCCGTTCCCGCCAGGGGACCAGCGGACATCGGCCAGGTTACCCCGGGTCATCCCGGCGCCCAGGACTGCCCAGGATCTCCAGTCTGGTCCCCCAGGATCTCCAGTCGGTCCTTTTACATTTTTTGACAAGCGAGGGAAGGACAGTTGGGAGAACTCCCAGCCTGGCCCAAATTGGGGACACCTATCCACCGTTAAAGCTTTGACATTCTAGCTATTTCTACGGCTGATGCATTGCACAGATGGCGTAGGACTAATTGGTAGATATTGAGGGATTGGGGGAGGTTAGGAGTCTAACCGAAATATCTCCCCGCTCTATCTTGGGCAAGAAATTCCATCTTTAACCAGTCATTTGATCCTCTGTCAAAATGCAAATCCCCCCGTCCACCCCCACCCCCATTAATAATCTTGGTCGCCAAAGAAAAGTAGGACTTTAGGGGACTGTAATAGGACTGTTAACTCTTGGGAGTCGGGAGGGGATCCTGAGAAAGGCGGGGACCTGAGCCACAGCCGGGGGAGACAGGGACTGGGTGGAGACGCTGAACAGGGCTGGGCACCGGGTGGCAGGGAGGGACGTGGACCTGCTTCGGTTTTGTTTGTGATCACGCTCGGCCTGAATTCCGATTCCCTCCCTACCTCACCCCCAACCGAGCCAAAACTGGAGCAACAACTCCTCCTGCTGGACTGAGGGCAGCGTTAGATTTTATTCAAGACTGGCCACGCTCGGGCGTGGTGGGGAGTGTCCTGGGCTGCTAGACCCAGCTCAGTCGGAGCCTCCTGGGTTCTAGTAAATGCTAGTAAAATGCTCACCCTCCCTGGGCCTCCCTTTTTCTCCTCTATAAAATAAACGTGTTGGACCGGATCTTCTCTGCGTTCACGTCCAACTCCGATTCTGGATCCCTTCCCTCCTCCTCCAGCTAGGGGCCCTCAGGCGGCTTCTTCCTCCTTCCCCCACCCCAGGTCCTGCCCACCCCGCTCGGGCACCTCAGTGTCCGCCTCGGTGCAGCGCGCTGAGCTCTGTGCTCTAGGGGTGCAGCCGCGTAAGGCCAGGATCTGAGCCTCGTTAGGGGCCACTGTTTCCTGGGGTAAGAGGAGGAAATGTGCTGGCCGCGTCTGATCAGAAGCAGCTGTGCACAGAAAAATGAATTCCTGTGAGAAATGAAGCGGGGGGATCCGGGCCTTGGTCAACCAGGATGGATATTTTAGACCTCTGCCGAGGCTGTCCCAGAGAGTTGCACTGAGAAGGGACGGCAGTGCAAACTCCTGACTCCAGCGGCCGTGAGCCGCAACCACCTCCCCTCCAGTATCAGTGCTGTCTCAACTGGCCTGGTTGGTGCTGGCTTGCCCAGACACCCCACACTGCTTCCGGCCATCGTGCCCCGGCAACTGCCGCGCCTTCAGCCTGGCTCCCACCCCTAGCCCACCACACCTGTTTCTTGGCCCCCTGTAAGTGCGTTTAGGCACAGCGGGCTATAGCCGCCCTGGTTGTCCTCCCAGCCCCTCGCCCCCCTGCTGAGGATGGCGGGTTGGCGGGGCTCCCTGTGCGCCTGTCCTCGCTGCACCCACCACATCCTGGCACCCGTATCGTGGCATCACGTGTTCCTTTGTCTGTCCCCACTGCTGAGGTGTCCCTCCGCGCTGGGGCCTGCAGAGCAGGCATGGGCGCCCAGGACAGCTGCAAGCCCTGAAGCAGGACACGAACCGCAAACCCCACCTGCACCCCACTCCATGCAGCTCCTCTCCACTGCTCAACCTTGTGGGGCGCCATGGAAACACATTCTCCACAGTCCAAGTAAGAAGCTGACTATGCAACAGAGGGGAGATCCTATTTCCTGGCTCTGACTCTGGGCACATGTGGGAACATTCCCGAGGGACAGGTTACCTCAGTGTCTTGCTTACGGGAAGAAGCAGCTCACGTCTCTCCTTCCTGCTGCACTGAGAAGGTGCAAACTATCCTGAGAAACTCTCTAATGCCCTTCATTCCGCCCCCACCAAAACAGAGAAAGGGAAGAGGAACTGGAGGAAGGGAGGGAAAGCCCTTGGCTTCTCCTTTTCTTTCCTTCTCAGGCTCCCCCTTTTCTGCCTTCCTCTCTCCAGGTCCACACTCCCCCCCCCCCCACCCTTCTTCTCAGATAAGAAAACTCCTATAAATGGGTCATTGTGCTACAGGACGAGTGGGAGACTTTTCCGCCCACCCTCAGGCTCTGGTGGTTAAGCTGGTGGAAACAATCACCCTCCCTTCTTGCAATGTTTCCATTTGCGTCCTCCAGCTTCCACAGCTCACCTCACAGATAACCCAAGAGAACCACTCAGATCCCCTCAGAAAGTTGCACGGGGAGCTTCCCACCGGCAAGGTCGCCGTTTGTACAAGGTAAGAAGAGTGAAAAGCTTTATGGCTGAGTTGAGGTTGCTTCATGGATCCTGGGCCAGTGCCCAAATAAAGAATTAACCATCTTGTGTAAAAAGAAAAATTTCCACTGACTTTTCAAAGTTTCTATTTTGGGTAAACTGTTTCAAGACAACAAATTGTCTCCTCCCCCCCAAAAAAAGGAAGAAGAAAGAAATTTTTGGTAGGGTTGTTTTTTTTTTTTTTTTTTTTGCCTCACAATGTTTTTTGCCAGAGCCTTAACTGTGAAAACAACAGGACTCAGGGCGGCTGGCAAATAAAAAGAAGAGCTGAAGCTTCAATTGGTTGTTGAAATTCGTAGTACACAATTAGTTGGAAAGAAATCAGGTTCTCTAAACACCAAAAAAAATTGTATTTTAAGAAATGTGTGTTCTGGAAAGCAGGGACAGTACCTGGTGTGTAGAAGTTACTTAAGCATTGTTAATGCCCAGCAGATCAGTGAGCAAAGAACACACTTTTCAGAAGTGGTGAACTGAATGGCCAACTTGTGACAAGATGCTTAATCTCAGTCTTCACTAGGGATGTGCAAGTTTAAACAACAATGAGATACCAACTCACACTGATCAGATTGGCAGAATTGAAAAGACGGACAAAACCAAGAATTATAAAGCATGTGGGTTAACGGAAACTCATCCACAGCCGGCGTGAGTATAAACTGGTACCATCATTTTGGAGAGAAATTTGCCAATAGCTACAGGGGTTAAAGAGAAGCATATGCTTCAAGTCAGTCATTCCCTTCAAGGTCAGCATCCTCCTTAAGTCATTCCTCTTCATCCGTTCTTCATTTGACACCCTGGAGAAAATCTTCTGCGTGGACTCTAGGGAATATGTACAAGGATGTTCACCGTAGCATTGTTTATAATGCAAAAACTGGGAACAGCCTAAATGTCCATCCACAGAGGAATGGATAAATAAACAGTGGCAGTTGTCATCAGTTGTCATCAAAAATCTCATTGTTCTGGCTTCTTCCCAAAATATGAAAGACTATGCACTCCCTCGCACATTTAAAAAAATTTTTTTCCTTGTGGTAAAATATGCATATTTACCATCATAACCATTTTAAGTGTACAGTTCAGTGACATTAGGTACATTCATGTTGTTGTGCAGCCATCGCCACTATCCATCCCCAGAACTCTTTTCATCTTGCAAAACTGAAACTCTTTAAGAACTGAAACTCTGTAACTCCCCATTCCCCCTCCCCCAAGCCCCTGACAACCGCCATTGTAGTTTCTGTCTCTCGATTTGACTTCTCTACCTCATAGAAGTAGAATCACACAGTATGTGTCTTTTTGTGATTGGCTTGTTTCACTTAGCACAAGGTCCTCAAGGTTCATCCATGTTGTAGTATACGTCAAAATTTCCTTCCTTTTTAAGGCTGAATAATATTCCGTTGTATGTATATACCACATTTTGCTTATCCCTTCATCTGTTAACGTACACTTGGGTAGCTTCTGCATTTTGGCTTTTGTGAATAATGCTGCTACGAATGTGGGTGTACTCCTTCATTCAGTTCTAATTTGACATCAAACATTTTTCATCATACATAGTTGTAAAGAATATAATTTCCAATGCTTTATAAGGATTAATAATTTAAAATAAAACCTTTACATCACTCTTTTTAATTGATTCTGATAGAATATAGAAAAATAATGTATCGATTTTATTTCAACCATCACCCATTTTAAAAACACAAGAAGAAGTTCTTCTTTAACTCTTGGAAATTTTTCATCATTCCTTTTTCTCTTCAAACTTACAAATTCCATAGAAATTTATTCTAATGTAGTATGTTCTTATACTTGAAGATCTTTTATTGATCATAATTCTCTGCCAAAAAAGTATATAAACTGAAACTTAAATTTCCTGTAACCATAAATTTCTAAGTATCGAAAATTTATTTAGATTATGCCATCATTACAACTATTAGTAGTGCACAATTGCTCAATAATAACAGTTAAATTATAAATCTCGAAAATTAATTATTAAACATAAAAAGTAACCTTTGGTGATATTGTACTATAGTTAAGCAAGATATTACCATTGGGAGAAACTGGGTGACAGATATACAGGAGCTCTCTGTACTATTCTTGTAACTGCAATGTCAATCTACAATTGTCTCACAATAAGAAGTTTCATAAAAAAGTAACTTTGAGGAGAAATTCAGCTCTTAATGAGATGTATAGGGCCTAGTTAGTTAATGAACCTACAGGATAATATTACTTGTTGCTAGAATGAAACAGGGTTCAGCATCAATTATTTTCCTATTTTTTTGTTTTGTTTTTTCATAGAAAGTAAGCACTGAGCAATCTTGTTCCCCAACTAGTTGATTTTGTTATAGCAGAGTCACTAAATCTTTTAACTTTTTCCAAATTTTTTCCAAAAAAAAGAATACCACAACAGTGAGCTATCATCAAATGTAATTTTAATGATCTATTAGTTGCTGTATTGGTTTCTGAGGCTGCTGTAACCAAGTACCACCAACTGAGTGGCTTACACAACGGGAATGTATTGTCACACAGTTCTGGTAGCTGGAAGTCCGAGACCAAGGTTTTGCTGAGTTAGTCCTTCTGAGGGCTGTGAGGAAGAATCTGTTCCATGCCTCTCCCCTAGCTTCTGGTCTGTTGCCGGCCATCTTTGGGGTTCTAGCACCCCACCTCTGCCTTTATTTTCACCTGATCTTCTCCCTGTGACTGTGTCCAAATTTCCCCTTTTTATAAGATCACCAGTTATATTGGATTACAGCCCACTCTAATGACCTCATTTCAACTTGATTCCCTCTGTAAAGGCCCCGTCTCCAAATAAGGTCACATTCTGAGGTCCAGGAGGTTAGGACTTCCACAAATGAATTTGAGGAGGACACAGTTCAACCCGTAGTAGTTGCCAGCTCTAGTAGGTCTTCTTTCATTGTGCTGAAAGCAAAGGCTTAGGAACCACTGACCTACATGTGGCTTGGTTACCATCTGTAGACTTATCCACTTCTCAGTTTCTGGAAGCCCTCTAAAATAGCTTTTACCAAATTCTACCAAGTAGCTATCAACTGCACGGTTCCTCTCTCACCTGGAAGCAATTGCCTACACTGATGAACTCAAAAAGGGTTGGAGAAATAAAAATAGTTTGAATTTCAATACAAATTTACCAAAACAGTATCTTGATAAAATGTTTTTAGCTTATCATAGGCTTTAAACTGTGTTTTCTTCAAAACTTCAAAAATGAGAAGTAAAAATACTGCCAACTAACCTCACTGGCAAAGCCAGTCTTCAATGTCAAGCCAATTAGCAAATCTGACTTACTTTCTGTTAAAAACAGAAGTCTGATTCCTCTTGCAATGCTAACGACCATGTTAACATGTGTCCCATAACAACTGTCTGGTTTCTGAACTTCAGCCGTACAACAGAGAGGTGGGTAGAGTGATGAGGCTCAGGAATCAGCCGTGAGGCACTTCACCTCCCGCGTTTCTCCCAGACGCCCTCTTTGCCAGGATCTCGGGGATGTTCCTCAGGAGAAATGCATCCTTTGGCAATTCCTAAGGCAATGGACATGAAATGAAAAATATTTGGGTATTTCCCTTTGATTGCTGCCCAGAGGGTTTTGCACCTCCTGGGCATTGCACTGCAATAAGGCACAGGAGGGTGGGAGGTCTGCCTTTCTGTTTTAAAGCAGGAAATGAGCAATTATGAAAGGGGAGGCAGGGAAGGAGAATCAGCGAGAAGGGTAGACACAGGCATTTGTTCTTGGGCAGATCCATCTTAGGAAAAAGGACCAGTGGGAGTTGAGGATCTGGAAAATGAACCTCTTAAAATTAGGTATATCCCCAAGAACAGTCTCTGCGCACCCCCATGGGTATCAATACCCTGGTTTGAGGACCACTGAACTGTGGTATATTCACAAGATAATACTACTATACAGCATTTAAAATAAATGAACTAAATCTATATGTCTCAGCATAAGTCAACCCCAAATACATACAATATGATAACATTTCTGTATATTAGACATCCTCAAAAAATAATATAATATACAGTTAATACAGACATACATATATAGTAAAGGCACTAAAACAGAGAGGTGTGAGATGAAAGTAATAGCGTAGAAAAAGATGTATCGCACAAAGAGAAAGCATAAGAAAGCTGAAGTGGCCATACGAATATCAAACTTGACTCCAAAACCAAGTATTACCAGAGATAAAGAGGGACATTTCATGATGGTAAAAGGGTCAATTCATCAAGAAGACAGAACAATCCTAAATGTGTATGCACCCAATAACAAAGTTTCAATATCTGAGGCAAAAAATGGACTGAATTAAAGGAAGAAATAGACAAATCCAGAACCATAGCTGGAAATTTAACATCCTTCTTTCATAATTGATAGACAAAGACCCAAATGTTGCTTCTGGCGAGGAGGCAGGAGACTTGGGGTGGGGGGTACAATTGTACGTGTAACACTCGTCTGAGGCAAATATGACAAAATGCTAACACATTAGTTCTGAGGGGTGTTTTCTGAGGAGCATATGGGTGTTTTATATTATTTGCTATATTTTTTCTGTATTCAAATGCTTTCATACATCAAAAAAAAAAGAGTAAAAGGAAGAAACATTTAAATGAGTGAACAATGAAGTCCACACATCAATGTCACCTCATCCAACATGACTCCCACAACTCCCCAGCCATCCTATCCTCCCCCCAACTTTCCTCCTTACCACCAGTCTTCTCTTGTCATCCCCCAATGACAGACACATGGGAGTGGGTGTCAGTATGTGGGTCAGGTGCCAGGCACAGGCTTACAATCTCTCCCTGCTACAGGCCTGCAGTCCCAAACTTGAATGCCCTCCCATATCTCCCTTAGAGCCCAAACCTGCAGCAGCCACCTCCCCATGAAGCCTTTCCCCCTTCTCAAGCCCCATCCTGAAGTTCCCATACCATGTGGATTCTGTGCCGACGTTTTCTTCCCTCTCCTTAAATGTGGACCTTCCCTAAAGGTTCAATATCCTCTTCTGCTCCTCCCCTCTATACTGCCTTCCTTTGCAATCATACCCACACTCACAACTTAAATTATAACCTGATTGCAGAGGCTGCAACCCCAGCCCTGGCACCTCTCTTGAACTCAAATCCTGGCTCTCTGGTTGCATTCAGGACACTTCTGTTAGAATGTTGTTGACATTAAAGATCTGCAATAATTTGATCCAACCCAACTTTACAGCAAGCACATGTCTGCACCCAGAGAAGGATGACAGTCAGAATCAGTACAAGTTGTCAACAGACGTGTGGGTTTTCCCCATCACAGATCAGCTTCTTACTCTCTCTGCCCCATCCAAGCTGTGAATAAGGCTTCCTCAAACATATTTCAAACATCATCCCAATTTCTCCTGACCTCCGAGGATACCTTCCTCTCTTTGCTCTTGATGTCTTATGATTCACTTTGGTATGTTCAGAGATGGATATATTTATATTTATCCTGTTTGGCACTCTGAGAGCACTTTTGATCTGAGCACTGTGTCTTTAATTGTGGTAAATCTTCAGCCATGATCTCTTCCAATACTCCTTCTCCATATTCCCTTTATTCTCCTCTTTCTGAAATCCTATGAAACATTTCATGGTGCCGATCCACATCTCAACAGCTTTTCAAACTGCTTCTATCTTTGTCTCCCTGCATTGCATTCTCTGTGAATTCCTCAATGGTGGCTTCCATTTTGCTAATTATCCCTTCAACTATGTCCAATCTAGACTGTATCCTATTTTATGTCTAGAGTTTTCACTTCCAGTATGCTCAGTATTTATCATAGTCAGCGGTTGTTTAATTTCTGCATTTTCTATGCACTCTTGTTCTCTTTATTTTGAATACTTTTCCTATTGTTCCATATTTTGTATCTCTTCTAGAGTGAATTCCCATCTCAATTTGAGTTAGATATTTTTATATATTTTTGGGATTTTGAGTGTGTACATAGGCTCATCTTGAATGGGAATTTTTCAAATCTCTGTCTTTCTTTATACTCCATCTTCCTGGGTTTTTAGTAGCCTCTGACTTCCCAGGGCCCCCAGTCAGAACCAGGCCTTATACTGGTGGCTCTGGGCTCCTGTCCAGTGGTGACTCCAGGGATCAGGCAGCTCCAGTCTCTGCCCTGCCCTCCCATCACTGTCGGGGAGGGACAGCCAGGGAGCCTGGCTCCAGGCTCTCTCCGTAGGTGAAACACTTTGGGACCCTGTTAGCTGAAGGAGTCAAAACTTCAGTGTGCCTGCACCAAGAATGGACCCTTAAGACCCAGACCCAGGAACAGACCCCAGCAAGCCAGCCCCTGATTTCAGCCCTGGTCCCACAACTACGTCCATGGAGATATTTACCTTGCTTTTGAATGCATCTACCTTCTCCTCCTCCTCCTTCTTTTACTTTCAATCACATCATTGCTACATGTTAAAGCATGGTATCAGCACCATCTTGACCAGAAGTTGAATGCCTCATTCTAACCCAACCTCTCTCTTAATTCTTACCTTATCTCCAAACCAGCCACTTCGTAAAGCCTTTCCTGACCACTCTTACATGAAAGGAACTATCTCTACCTCCTCTGATCTGCTCAACCCTGATTTTGCCTTCAGTTAGCTTTTACCAAACAAGGGTTTCTTGAAGACCAAGTATGTGCCACGCCCTCTATTAAGCACCATAGCACAAATATGAACAAGACAAGGTCTCTTCCTCAAGGGACCAAGGGTCTGGTCATCAAGCTGGATGAACAAACAAACCATTGCTGTGCTCCAGTCTAGGGATGCCTAAGGTCCAGGTGATGCAGAGAAGGGTGTGTTCTACACTGCATGGGAGTGGAAGGTGGCAAGGGGCTGAGTTCTGTAGGGAGGAGATGCTTGAGCTGGGTGTTGAAGAAGAGGAACTTACTGAGCAGAGAGCAGAACTGAGAACACTCCAGCTGAAGGAATAGCATTCTCAACGGCGTTGAAGTGGAAAGAAGCAGGGACAATTTGAGAAATGGAGAGACTCCAAGCCTAGGAGGTATAAAGAAGGCAAGCAGGAGAGAATAGAGATGGGGCTGCAGGGCCGAGTGTGAAGGGCCTCAGGCAGCATTCAGATTACCAGATGTTCTCCCAGGGACCGTGGGAAGCCCTTATGGGTAGAAGCAAGAGGTCAGCAGAACGAGATTTTCACTGGGAGAGACCAGAAGCACCGGACGGGACCAGAGTGGAAGTAGCGTGGCCAGTTAGGAGACCACCGCAAAAGTCTAGGCAAGTGACGACAGTGGCCTAGATGAACTTGGAGGCCCTGGGGTGGAGGAAAGTGGGAGTGGCTGAGTGAGGTAGAATTAACAAGTATTTGTGATTGAGATAAAGTAAGGCCCTGATAACTCTAGAGTGGAAAAGCCTTTCTAGGCTCAAATAAGTTAACTCCTTCCAAAGAGACAGTAATACATCTCCATAGACCTGGAAAGGCAGAGGGAGATGGCAGGCTACTTCCACAGCCATGATTCCAGGTTGTCCCCGAGTCAGTGTCTCAGGAACTATGGGACAGAGCCCTGATTGAGTTTCCACCACTGCCCTGCCCAGTTATGCATTCTGAATATGTCTTTAATTCATGTAAATTAAAATGATTTTATTTCTATGTTTTAAGAACAAACACCTTGAGAAAAACAAAGACCTGTTTAAAGTCAGCACAGAAACTGGTTACTCTCTTACCCTCTCTCTCTCTGGATGTTTTAAAAATAAGGGGCTTGCTTGATGGAGTGCAGTTGTTCTCATTTCTTCATGCCATCCCTCAGGAGTGCCACACTGTGGGATGCGGGAGCTCACCTGGCAGTGATGGGCCGGCCCCACCCAGCCCTCTGCACACCTGGCCCTACAGCAAGCAAACATCCCCAGAACTTGCACAATTGCATCTGCTCTCCTGCCTGTTGCAGAGAGGATGTCATTGTGGTTACCTTGAGACTCCACCACATTCTGTGAAAAATATCATTGGGGTCACAAAGCCTCCTTGGTGGGTTTGACATGCCACCCCCCCATCCTCCATCAATCTCTGTACAAAGGGACTGCCACCCCCAAAACTGACATTTTTCTTCGCTGCAAGGCTGGAAGGACTCCAAGCCAGCTGCAGCTCACTTCCGGGAGACTGAGGTGGGACTACTCTGTTTTCAAGCACTGCACCCCATAATCTGGCCATCGTCATACTCAGAGACCCGGTTCCCAGATCCAAATATCTGCAGGTTGACTCTGGCTCCCCTCCAATGCTTCCTCCACAGGGCGAGGGATACTTTCATGGCTGGGCATCCTCTTTCCCACCCGCCTGATTGTATCCTTTGGCCAGCAGGGCCATTTGACACTCCTCCTGCAGTGGGAAGAGAGAAGCAAAATGGGAAACTATCTACAATGGGAATTGACATGTTGGTGGCCTGTCTAGACTTGGCTGTTTCCTTTTCACCCTCATTCATGTGAGTTAAGGGACAGAACTGTGTCTACACAGCCAGGGATACACACACACACACAGAAGTATACACTCACACACACACAAATGCATACATCTATATGCCAGGGGATCCACTGCTGTGTATCCCAGTCAAACCATCATTACAAAGAGTTATTCTTCACCAACCTCCCTCATCTTCCATTTAAAAATGTGGCATGTACTGGTGCAAGTCCTCAATGATACAGAAACATTGTATCTATGACAGCCTTGCTAGTAATTGCGAAAATTGAAAAACTGCTTAAATGTTAATAGGAAAGCTAAATACGGAAGACCCATGTGAAAGGCAGCCATTTAGAGGAATGGAGTAGATCTACATGTGCTGACATGAAAAGCTTTTCTGCCACTGTTAGATAAGAAAGGTAAGCTACAAAAAATATATACACAGTACAACCACATGTGTTGAAAATGATGTATAAACATCTGTTTATGCACAGATAATATTTGAGGGACACACTCAACTCTAGCAGTGGTTTTCTCTGGAGAATGGAAGATGGTGAGGAGAGCTGAGACAAAGGGAACTTTCCCTGTATTCTTTTTTGTGCCATCTGAAGTTTTTCAAGAATATGTAACACTTGTAATTTAAAAAACACTTTAACATTTCATATTTAGAAATGTTTTTTAAATGTTCCAAGTTAGAGTAAGCACCTTGGACACTTCAAGAAGGGCAGGGTGGGGGGAGGGCAGTGATATCAAAGTAATATTTTTAAAAAGCCCACTCAACTCTTAAGTTCAGACCTCACGAGGAGAGTGCAATTCTGCAAACAGCTCAGCCCAAGCTGTGATGTGACATCTGGGGGGTGTCTGGGACATGGTCCAGGCAGAATTCACAGGTGGGCAGACACATGGAACAGATAATGCCAGGTGGCTTGACTCTAGCGTCAAGCAGCAGCACAAAGGACACCTACTATAGGATTCAGAATGGGAAGACCTAGGAACCCTGAAGAAATGAGAGGAGGGCACCCCCAGGGGCTGGAAGGTTTCAGGACAGCAAGAGACAAGAAGGAAGGGACATGTATGTGCCAGGGCCAGAGAGGGCATACTGCCTCCACTCAAGCGTTCCCTGGGGCTGCACACATGTCCCTGCAGAGCACCCAGGGCTGAGATACAGAGAAATGAGGTCCAAGTCCCACAGCGTGGGAGCTGGCCCCAGTGCTTGCACAGAACGACATTCCAGGCAAAGGGAACAGCAAAGGCAAGAGGAGCCCAGAGTTTAGATAACCTGAAGTCCTGTGAGAATGCAGCCGCAGGGGACTGGGCAGAGGCTGGGAGGAGCCAGCCCCTGAAGGCACTGAGCCAAGCTAGGGCTGAGCTTCCATCCAGTCCCACAGGTCCTGGGAGGCTGCAGGACGGACACTATCAGATCCTCTTTATGAGAATAATGATCCCAGCATGGTGGCTGGAGGACTGGCCAGGAGAGAGACTGGTGTGGAGGCTGTTCCAATGGCCCCAAGAAGGGATGAGGCTATGTGGTGAGGTTTAGCCGCTTGGGGAAAGCCCCAAGGGTGTGGTCAGCAGAGGACTGCCAGCCCCACACAAAGCACAGGTGGCTGCTGCCCCCATGAGAGTCTCCTCAGTGGAAGGGAGAAATTCCGTCCTCAGTGAACACCCCAACTACTCGGCCCAGGAAGTGGGCAAGTCACTAACTCTTTTTCTTTCTCAGCCCTCGGTGCCCATTTTGCAGACCAAAAGCCCCAAGATGGACACAGTAATATCGAACCTGAAGTGAGTTTGCTCACCCATCACGCAGCGAGCCAATCTCTGACACCGGGTGTAGTGGAAGAAACTAGGAATTTTATCGTAAAACGCTGAGCAAGGAGAACGGGCAGCTCACGCTGTAATCCCGAACTGCCAAGCAAGGGTTTTTATTGGGGGTTTTAGGTAGGGGAGGGGGAGCACGTGGCCTCGGGGGCTGAAGTTCTGAGTCCTCTGCACAGGCGTGATTGTCTGTTCTATGTGTTGCATGAGGTGGATTTTCAGTCTTTGACGTCTAAAGTTTACAGTCAGTCATCACTCTTCCTGCAAGATGCTTAGTCAGGCAGGGAGCTGTCAGCAAGGTAACTCTTAGCGGTCCTCCTGCCGTTCTGCAAGGCAAGCTCAGAAACTTCACTTATTTCGTTTCCCACGTTAATCTTGTGGGTACAAGGCACAGTTTCACCCTATTCCGGGGAAATTTTAACTCCTTCATCCTCAGTTTCAACAGCACTAGAGACACCCGGAGTGAGGGCAAAGGAAGTCAACACTCCTTTCCGCTTTTCTGCTTACTCCCAGCCTCACTTCTTGAAATTTCTCTTTATCCTCTCTCTGTCACTCACACAAATGAACCATTTCCAAGGGTCATTCCGAGCCCTTTTCCTCATCCTCATCCTCGCAGTTCTCAACTGCCCCCAGCTGCCCCGCAAGGCTGACTCGACGGCCTCCATTCACGGACCCCAGCCCCCTCACTGGGCTGGAAGGTGACACCCGCGGAAAGGAGGGCGACTCTCTCCTGACGGAGCTTCGGGTGACATCACATCCTCCAAACGCGAAATCGGGCTCCGTGGCCGGCCCAAGGGCGCAACTTCCCCTCTCCGCGTCCCCTCTGCTTCTGCGCGCCTCCGCTCGCGTGGGAGCTTCGAGCTGAGCCGCGTCCGGGGAGCGCGCCATGGCCTCGCCAGTGACCACGCTGCTCCTGCCGCTGGCCATACTGCTCCGTGAGTTTGCGACCTCGGGAAAGGAGGGGGGGTTGCGGGGGGCGCGGGGCTCGGGCTCAGCCCCGCTGCCTGCCCCCTGCAGACGCCGCCCTGGCCCTCGGGTTGAGCGCCTTTCGGATGACGCCGTCGGAGGTGCAAAGGCAACCGGGCGAGCAGGTGAACCTGCGCTGCGAGGTGCTGCTGCCTAACTACGGCTCGGGCTGCTCATGGCTCTACCAGGCGCCCGGACGCGCCACCCGCCCCATCTTCCTGATGTACATCACCAAAAGCCGGATCAAGACGGCCGAGGGGCTGGACACCAAGCGGTTCTCAGGCGAGAAGACCCTGGACACCACCTTCGACCTCACCCTGCGCCACTTCAGCAAAAATGACGAAGGCTACTACTTCTGCTCGGTCATGAGCAACTCAGTAATGTACTTCAGCCCCTTCGTGCCCGTCTTCCTGCCAGGTCCGGGCGCTGGGGTCGCGGCACCTCTCGGTGTGGGGTGTGGGACTCACCTCTGAACCAGTTTTTCACACAGAGGCCCCGCTTTGGAGCCTCTTGGCGCCCCTGGGGGCTAACGATATACAGTTCCCATTTCACAGACGAGGAAACTGAGGCTAAGGCGCGGCTGGGTAGGGACTGAAGATGGCTTTTTAGGTCCAGCCGATCCGGGCTCGAGTTTAGGTGCTGGTGTGGTCCTAGGCAAGTTACCTAAATTCTCTGAGCCTTCGTTTGCTCGTCAGTAAAATGAGGATATCAACCCAAGACCACAGGTTGCTGGCTGAGCCCTGGAGAGAGGCTGGGTGGAGGGGAGCGGGCTGCTGCGTTCCCGTCTGAGGCGCCGGGTGCGCTTCGCTGAGCCCTGAACGCAGAGGCTACCGCGCCCGCCGCGAAAGTGCCAGCGCGAATCCGGGAGGTCCCCACCCCGTCTCCCCTGCCCTGAGTGCAGAGTGCGGTGCGGGCGGCGGTCTATCGCTCCTCCAGTGGAAAATCGGGGGAGGCGTCCCCTTGGGCAAAGGTGCGGGGCGAGGTGAGGGGGGGCGGTTAGTGTCCACAGCCCCAGCCAGTCCCCCAACCACGCTCTGTTGCTCCCGCAGCTAAGCCCACCACGACGCCGGCGCCGCGACCACCCACGCGGGCGCCCACCACCACGCAGCAGCCGGTGTCTCTGCCCCCAGAGGCGTGCCGGCCTGCGGCGGGCAGCACAGGTGAGGCGGGCGCAGGGGCCCGGGGCGCTGGCGAGCCAGGGGCGGTGCGGACCGCGGGGAAAGCCCCTGCCAGGGCCCGCCCTGATCCTGGAAGTAGAGCCGAAGGCTGTCCTAGTGGTTGGGAAGCCGAGCCCTGGAGCCAGGAGATGTGCCCGGGTGGGCAGGGTGGGGTGGCGGATCCCAGGCTCGCTCCTAAATGTTGGCTTCTTCGGTGTCGACGGTAGACAAGAAGTGGCTGGACTTCGCCTGTGATATTTACATCTGGGCGCCCCTGGCTGGGACCTGCGCGGTCCTTCTCCTCTCCCTGATCATCACTGTCATCTGCAACCACAGTGAGTCCTAGGAAGTCACAGCGGGGAGGGGTCTGCGCGACTCCGGCTCTTTGCGCTGCTTGCTCTAGGCAGCCCAGACGGGGTTGAGACTTCTGGGACTCCCAAGCTGCACCACAGGTCTAGGCACCGCTGATTTCTTTCCTAGAGACAGAACGCAGGGAAGCCCCTTCCCGCCCCTCTTTCCACTCTCCAGGAGGTTTTTAGGAAGACAGAGTCCTATCCGGGGAGCAGCAGCAGCAGGTGTGTTCCATCGGCAAATCCTGCTCCTGCCGCGAGCGCACAGGGCCCGGCATATTACAAACGCCGGGAGGGGGCGGCTGTGGCCCTGGGACCAGTGCCCAGGAGAGCTGGGTCAAAAATATGACAGGCTGAGATTTACCCTTGACCCCCTCCTCGCGAACCTCCTACAGTGCTTTGGGTCCCACGCGGGCGACTGTACTAACCCCATTCACTCACATCTTGCAAAAAACATTTGCAATGTTTTTTAAATAGATGAGAAGAGGGATGGAAAAGAAGCCCTCACCTGGACTCTCAAGAGTTAGAATCCTAAAGACATAGAAAAAGGGGAGGAGAAACCATGTGGGGACTATGGGGGGTGGGGGCAGTCGCTTTACCACTCTTCTTCCTTATCCAGGGAACCGAAGACGCGTGTGCAAATGTCCCAGGTGAGTCTCTTATAACCCCTGGGCCTGCTACCCTGGGCAGCCCTGGGCACAGATCCTGGCTTCCCAAGCAGCAGGTGGTGGGAAACTTTCCCAGAGAGAGGCCATGGCAGTGGAGTCCTGGGGGCAGGGAGTCAGCATGGTGCCCGAGCAGAGAAAGGCAGAAGGCTGGACCTGTGGAGAAAATGGAGGCCCAGGTTGAGTTGATGGGCAAGAGCAGTGTGACTTCAGTAAATCTCCATCTTATGTGGCCTAGCACCAAAAAACCCATCTGAAGGATTCCCCCAATTAATCCTAGCTCCCCAAAAGACATGAGGGCTCTTTATCTAGATGATTCCAGCTGGTTTTTGTTGTTTTTTTAAGGAAAAAATTTTTTCTACTTGTTAGGTCTAGTTTTTTGAGAGAGAGCCGATCTTTTATCACCTGAACCAAATAAATAACGGCCTTGGTTCCTAATTTCCCTGTGCCAACGCAGGGCTTTGATTTGCGGCCAACGACTGGAATGGATGAAGGGGGGACCAGAGGTAGGGGCAATTAGCTCTCTGGCAGCTCAGGTGACTCCCCCATCCAATTCCAGCCCATGATCATTCTGAAATGATCAGGAAAAAAAAAAAGAAAAACGAAAACCAGTGTCTGGAAGAGAGGCCTCAGTCTCCTCTCTCCTTCATGCTTAGGCTGAGGCAGCCCTGGGCTCATGTTTAACAAGCGCCCACTCTAGCCCTGCACTGTGGTGGGGGCAACACTCAGGGTCAGTCTTATCCTCACAGCAACCCCATGTAGGTGACATGGGGTCCCACCTCTGGCTCAGAGAGATCAGGAAACCTACCCAAGGTGGCAGAGACATGCTTACTCTCAGATTATCAATAGTAATAACAACTATGTGATGAATGCCTACAGTGTACCAGTTACTTGCTTTATATATACATTTTAAATTTCAAGTTTCATAACAACCTTCAAAGTAGTTACTCTGACCACCATTTTATGGATGAGAAAACTGAGGCTTAGGACATTTAATGACTTGTCCAAGGCCATATTGCCAGAAAGTAGCAGAGCTACAATGTCTGTCCAAAGCTCAGGCTCCTTCTTGGGGTTGGGGGCTGGGACAGTGGGGGTTAAAGACAACCAACTATATTCACCTATTCCTTTCAATAGATGAAAATATTTCGGATTTTATACGTGGGGTTTGCATTTCACACTCCTTGCTATTTCTCTGAAGGAATACAAGTTCAACATCTTATACATTATTATTATTATTTTTTGCTGAGGAAGATTCACCCCGAGCTAACATCTGTTGCCAATCTTCCTCTTTTTGTATGTGAGCCGCTGCCACAACATGGCCACTGACTTACAAGTGGTGTAGGTCCACATCCGGGAACCAAACCCAGGCTGCCAAAGCAGAGTGAGCCGAGCTCAACCACTAGGCCACTGGGGCTGGCCCTACATTATTATTTTTAACAATGGAAATGTAATGAATTTCCAATGCATATATTATAGGTGATATACCAAGAGGATAAAGACTTTAAAAACAGAAGGATTTTTAGCATTTTCAAATACTTGAGCTGCATTTGGAAGCTTTTGGAGGAGAACCATCCCTTCTTTTCCATCTTTTCTGAAAATTCTCATTTTGAAACGAATAACTGAGAATAAAACTCTGCCCTGAAATACAAAGCTATGCAGATTAAACACAGCTGAGGAATTCATAGATCTCAGTTGATGTACTCAGTGATGAGGGACGGCAGCTCAGCTTCAACAGAGAAGTTTGGGAGGACGGAGTGTGTAGACATGACACTCACGATGAATTGGCACATTTAGGAGGTGCTAGCCCAGTACTTGAATTAACACACATTTTTAGTGTGACATCAAATTTGGGTTGTCAAATGGACTTTAGATGAAGTAGCTCTACTTGGCTGACAGTAGTGGTTTGCTCACATCCTCTCCATTCCCTGTGATCCTCCTGGGGGTTGAGAATCAGGTCGGCTGGTGACTGGTTATCAGCCTCCTCTCACCTCCACGGGACCTTGACAAAGGCTCCAAGAAGCTAGACTAACTGGGTTTAGAACCTGGCTCCACCAACCTCCTAGTGATGTGACCTTAGGCATGTGCCCTAACCTCTCACTCCCAGTGCCTATCCCTCAGGTTGCTGTGGGTATTAAACAAGATGGCACAAGTAAGGCGCTTGGCAGGGTTGCTGAGGTCACTCACCCAGTCCCCTGCTGCTGCCCCAGGGACAAGTCCTCAGAACCTTGAAAGGCTGGGAGGCTGGGGGAGCTGGGTAGACAGGGATGGATGCTGCAATGCATCACAGGGGCTCTTGCTGCAGTGATGGCTGCCTGCCTCTCTTTCAGGCCCGTGGTCAGACCAGCAGGCAAGTCCAGACCTTCAGAGAGATATGTCTAATATGGCGACAGGCCCTGTGCAACAGCCACTACAAGTCTTCAAACTGAGAACCCTGCACAAGGAGAGCAACAGTCCTTCCCTTTTGGTTTTCCAGCCTTCCTTATGTATTCATTGTCATTATTATTTTCATGGGAGTGGGGTGGGAAGGGTTCCTTTTTTTGTGTGTTTACTTTAATTGACACAAAACAAGACTATATAACATCTACGGTACACCGCAAGGGTTACAATACCATTTTGCACACATACTGGGGTAAAGGGCGGGCAGGCCAGAGCTACCGCAAGCTGTGTTCTCAGAACGAGGCTGTTAGAGCTGGCGGGGGGCCTGGGCCCCCACTCAGCCCAAACTTTTCTCACCCATTTTACAAAGGAGGTAGCTGAAGTCCAGAAACGGGGGGAGAAGCTTGGCTGAGGCACAGCAAGGCTCAGGCTCTGCCTCTACACCATACAGGTCTTTCTTCCGGAGGCCTCTGTCTTAGTGTGAGGTGCTGTGTCTCAAACCGCAAAGGAATGAGTTATTTCTTGAGCACCTGTGATAGACCCCTTACTGCACCCAGAGCTCTGAGGAGGTAATGAAATAAGACAAGAGAACTTCTGCCTTTCACAGAGTTCTGTAATGTAATTGAACAGACTTTTCCATAATCAAGCGTGAAACTATATAGACAGGAATTCCTCAAAAAAAGTGGAAGGGGGGAACTGAATCCTGGAAAATGAATCACTTCATCTCTAAAGAAAATCTCTGTAAAATCCCTAAGTGGAGGCGAAATTGCTCTCCCAGGCCTTGCATCGCAGAGGGACCTATGAAAGAGGAGAGGCCAAATATGATTTGAGCTTCAGTAAAGTTGAACAGAGGTCCTCTTGAATCTCTAAACTTGAGATGCCATATTTGAACATGCTCCTGGGATCAGCAGTGACTTTTTACAGTTTGTAAAGGCAGAATTGTGAGCGAGCTGCCAGCGGCACAGCCCCTAGCCTCACCTCGACCAGCAGATATGAGGATGTGGCAGAACAGACTCTGGTGAGGAGGCTAAGAGCCCAAACTGCTGCCCTACATGTGCATTTCCTCCCTTATGTGTTGTACAAGAAATGTGTGCTCACTGGAAGAGAAAACTTACATAGATAAGGATAAGGATCACCCATAATTCTTTACCTCAGGTAGAATCCACTGTTAATATTATGGTGTGCATTCTTCCTGATTATTTTCTATGCATATATGTAAAATATACACCTTGCTTTTTTAAAAATGGGATTGCACTATGCTTTTATAAGTGGCTTTAATAAACAAACATTTATAGCATACTTTTTAATGACAAAATAGCATTCCATTTTTGGTTGTGTCATCATTTATTTAACTATTATTCGGCATTTAATTGTTTTCAATTTTTCAATACTATAGTGACACTACTAAAACTTTGCACACATCTTTGTTTCTTTAGGATAAATACCTAAAAGTAAACTTCTTGGATCAGTCCTCACTTTCACCTTGGGCTCCCCATTTTCACATCAGTTAAAACAGATGAGCCTCTTCTTGCATCACCTTTTCTTGAGTTCTTTCTTGGTAACAGATGAGCTGATATTCCTCTCATAATAAATCACAAAATCTTCCTTCTTGTTGTTGAGGTAACATATATATACCGAGAAGTGCACACATCCTAAGTATACAGCTCCAAGACACCATGAAGTGAGCACATTCACACAGCTAGCACCAGGTCAAAAATAGAACTTTCTCTGCCCTCTAGAAACTGCCTTCCACAGTCTTAATTTTTAAAATCAAGATAGTTTTAGAGAACAGAAAATGAGGGGAAAAGTATCCCAAGTATGAGAAAGCAGAAGTGAAAGCTGAGAAACTTCCCATGAAACAAGGTCTGGCTCTTGCCCCCTCCTCCCCGAACCTATCCAGCTGACCAGAACCGGGGGACACCCCAGGGACTGAGGCCCAGCTTGGAGCACCACCAGGCTCTGAGGCCTCTTGTGGAAGCAGGGCCTGGCTCTGGGCCGTCTCTGGGTTCCCTGGAAAGGTGAGGGGGAGCATCCTGCGACAGCCACTCCCCTCCTTACTGGAGAAACTCCTGAGCACGGCCGTGTGTGGAGCGCCAACATCAAAGAATCCGGGCCAGGGCATTCCCCTCACGAGTGGCATTTCCTCTTCAACCTGCCGCTCAAGCGGCAAGCAGCCACACTTGAGAGGGTCCAGAGAGAGTTAAATACTTACTCATTTTTTCATACCCCCTAAAAAAGGGTTTCACTTACCACAAATAAAATGGTAAATAATAATTTGGAGATTAAAAATATCAACATAGGAAAAAGTCTTCATTACAGTTGGCCCCCAGGACCAGGGAGAAAATAGAAAACCAATCTGCAGGCCAGGAGGCCTAAAGCATGCCAAAGGTGGGCTCTGAATTTAGGCTTGGGGTTTGCTATGACCGGACATCCAACCGTTTGTTCTACGCATGGGGAAGGAGCACCCAACAGTTCAAAGCTGGCAGTCTCAGGTCCAGCAGTAATTTTTCACTTGCCAATCTCTAGCCTGAAGCATTGGTTCTACAAATTTTCCTATGTGGAAGATGCCCACAACACATTTTTGAACCCCGAAAAACAGTTAGTAGAGAAATTACTTCTCTATTATGCCATAAATTTGGTATAAGCTGGCTGGAATTCAGCCTCAGTGTGGTTCATTTAACAAACATTCATTCATTTAACAAAAACATATCCTATTTGTGGAAGAAAAAAAAACCAGAGAAATTTGTCTTTTTTTTTCTCCAGCTGTTAAACTGCTCTTAAGAGAGTCCACACTATACTTGGAAATTCGAGTGACTCTCTCTCTTCAGGTCAGAGAGAAATCTCCCTTTTCTACCAGCAAGAAGTTGCCCCTCCCTCCTGCCCTGGGCCGTATGCTCGCGATTTTATGACCACCTGGGGCAGGCGTCAACCACTTAACCTGCTCCTAAAAGCAGGCTTGAGCAGTGTTTCCCCACCAAAGGGAACTAAAGGCGGCCAGGATTGCCTTACATTAGGTTAAATGCTGACTCTGCTACTTATTAACTGTGTTCTCTGGCAAGTGACTTAACATCTCAACACCTGTTTCCCTACTTGTAAAATGAGGGTAATAGTCCCTCCCTCAAAGGGTCATTGGGAGGAACATTAGTTTGTATATATATTTCTCAAGTGGCTAGACCAGCTCCTGGAACATGGTGAGTAACAAATAAATGTATGCTGAAAAAATGACCTGGGACTGAATTTTTCAAAACCAGTGTTGTACTAACTACACTCTAAATGCAGCCACCTGTGTCTGAATCTTCCCATTTGTATTCTCAAAAAGGGGTACACAGGAACCATTCCTGATGGATACCCGTGTTAATATTTTCCCAGGGATCTCAGCGCACCAGGGTGTGGGAGAGCAACCCTTCACACACATCTCACAGCTCAGTCCCAGACAGGTGCAGCCCTCTTCCTCTGCACTGTATCCTCTGCAGCTCCCCTCCCCCTCACATTCTGAGTGTCACCACCCATTGTGCTGTTCACAGCTATGTCTGTCCATTGCACAGGAGAGCTTTACCATCTCTAGAGCAGGTGAAGGCTGGCAGAGGAGGAAAAGCATGTGCTGACCCATTGTGCCATCTCAGCACCTACTGAAGTCCCCATCCCTTTGGGCATATCTCACCTGTGCATGCCAGTTACTAATTCCCCTTTTCCACTCTCCCTTAGCTGGTCCTGACCCACAGATGTCATTTGTCTTATGTTTTACCGACAATAAAATAGCTACCAGCTATTTGGCACTCACCACAGGCCAGGTATCTCATTTAAGCTTCATCAAAACTACGAGGTAGGAACTGTTATCATTCTACTTTACAGATGAGGAAACGAAGGCGCAGAAGTTCCTGTCACTTGCCCCAAATCACACAATTAGAATCTGGTGGGGTCAGGATTTGAACTCAGGTCTAATCCCACAGCCCAAAAGCTTAACTGCTCTGCTGTATTGAATATTTTATAGTCTGTTCTTTAATTTTAAAATTAGATGAATATTTTAAAATTATCTAAAAATTTATAAGTACCTCAAAACCAAAGGTACTTTTTACCTATGCAGCCTAAGATATAAAACAAAGGTCACCACCTGCTCTGAAATGAAACAAATGAGAATGTTCTAGAACAAGAGTAGAGCAGGGGTTGTGTCTGAAGTTAGTGCAAATACCACAAATACCGCCAGGGTCTAAGAAATGCAGCTGGAGATATGTCAGTGACGGCTAACTCTATTTGTATAATATCTCAACGCAGGTGGAAGGCTGTACCAACCGCTGGTGCTGATGGCTTAATTCTGTTACATAAAGGAAATTTCACGTGTTTCCCGGGTGAAATGCAGTTAAATGTGGCAGAGACTGCAGGTCGCTTTAACAACCATTCTCCTCTTCTTCCTTACTAATAGAACCCTCATTTTGTTACAGGTGGCAATGTGCTCAGCTAAGACTACATTTCCCAGACTTCCTTGCAGCCAAGTGTGGCTAATCAGTTACTGGGTGGAGCTTCCTGGGAAGACTCTTCAAAGGAGCTAACTCAACTGGGAGCTTGTTCTTTTCTACTCCCTTCCACCTCCTCCCTCCGAAACAGTTATGATTAGACACAGAGATGACACTGAGGCCACATGTTAAGGCTGTGGAGCAGAAAGAAGGGGGCCTGGGTCCCTGATGGCATAAAGCCACTACAGAAACCCTAGACAGCCTGCTCCACACACGCTGTTCGCTGGTACACACTAGCAAGGTCAAAGGCCCTCAGCCCAAATCTGAGCCACCTCTGAAAACTTTCATGATAATTTAATAATTTCCCATGAAATTCCTCTTCAGGGTAGATTAGCAGCCTGTTAATCTAAAATAACTAAAAGCACAAGGTCTTGTGCTGAAGAATGAAAGTAACCAAAAAGGTATTTCTAATCTGTTCAGAAGGGGAAAGCACCCAAACTGGAGAAGCAAGCTCCTGAAATGATGTCTTGAATGCTGACAAATAACATGTTTCCTTTAAAGGAACGTTTTGCTTTAGAGGGGCAACGACACCAAAATCCTTCACTTGAATGGCAGCACTTGCACAGTGGCTGAATGCAACCTTCAAATGGAGTAAGAAGACCAATCCCGACTGGAAATTGGCAGAACATTACACAACCCACATAGTGTAGGAGACCAATATACATAAGGAGAATGTGGTGAAGTTAGAAATTCACCGTTAGAAAATGTAGACAATAGAAAGAAATGGGAATATATCTCAGAACACCAGAGCAAGGAAGCCCACCACTTGAGAGACAAGAACCCCTTAATGCCTCTCTAAATTACAAAAGGGTTCAGAGCATTTGTGACAAAAACATCACCTTGCTGTATTTTCTGTCTTGTTCACCACTCTATCCCCAGAACCTATAGAAGCACTAGGTACAAGACCAGTGCTCAACAAATACTAACACTCATCCTAATGACCTACTTGTACTGGCCTCCCTGGCTCTAGCCTCATCCCCTCCCCAATCACCTTTCATCCCACTGTAGCCCGAGTGTGCCTTAAAGATACACAACTTACCTCCCTTCTCTTCCCTCCCATTATCCTTGGGTAGTTAGGTCACTGGTGGGAATTAACCTCACTACAGAGTCTTAGCACTCTACTTTTCTTCCAGCAGTCTGTAAGCTCCAGGAGGCCAAGGACCCTGTTCTCTCTCAGCGCCTGGCACTTTAAAAAAACCCCGTGTTGAATGACTGAAGGTGCCATACCACAATATGTTAAATATTTCCTGCATTTTACACACATCTGTTTAAGTTATTAAACAAGGATTTTATGCACAAGCCAATATTTACCATGAAGCACTTTGCACTTTTCTAAGCTGGAAGGAAGCATAGCTAAGGAAAGTCAAAATTCCCTGACACACAGGAGCTCCTGCTTAGACAATACTGCTAATGTGTAGATCTACTACCCCATTTGCTAGCATAGAAGGCTCAAAGGAGCAAAAGAAACACTCCACTGCAAGGAAAAGCTTCTTCGGAAAAAGAAAGATAAAATACTTTCTATCATACATATACTGACAGAGATTTCAAAGTAGCTTTGTGAATGGATCATACCATCATTGTCTTTTAATGCAAGGCAAATCTCAACCCATTAGCAGGTCATGAAATCAATTCTGTCTTGATGAACATTAATTAACAGAAATAGAAAAGATCAGAGTGTGTCACACATGAAGAGCATTAACGTTTTGTAAAACTTGCTTCATAACTATAAACTTTATGTGCATACAAGGTTATGATATTAAATTTCTTACTGGGTGCCAGAAAAAAAAAGTTAGGAAAGTGTGTCCCCTGGGAAGTGACACTTGTTTGCTGGGACATTATCAAACTTTCCTACGTGGGAGGGAGGGGGGCATGTCTCAGGCAACTGTTTTGTCTACAGGTTCATCTTCAGTATTTTGTCATGATAAAAATCTGCTGTTTTATAGCTTTGGTGCTTATCCTTGCCCACTTTGGTGGGGATGGGGTGGAAAATGCCTTTTGCCATGCCACAAATACAACACTCCCTCAATTACCTGGATGCTTAAAGAAATGCACTGATTTTTAAAATAACTGCACTAAAACAGAGTTCAAAGCACACTAAATTTAACTTTTCTTGATGACTCAGGACTTAGTCATCAAGAAAAAGGTACAGTTTTTTCAGTATGTGCGATCCTTATCTGCCACATTTAAGAGGGAGGCTACTCCATGAAATAGAGAGCATCCCCGAGGCTTCTTCTGAGCAAAGCCTGTTTTCTCCTGAGGGTCTGCATTTCTCACAAGCTCTCAGGTGGCGCCTGTGCTGCTAGTGATCACACTTTGAGTCCCAGAGAGCCCAAGTGCTAGGTAGGGGATGAGATCTTTGGCCTGGCCTGCCAGGTCTCATTTATACCACATGGGTCACTAGCTCCAAATGCAACCGGGTGGGGGGACCCACAATGGTTCCCGTAGGTAGGAAACATTCTAAAATCTCAGATAAGAATGAGTCTTTCTCTAAAAGAATATATACAAAAGAAACACAAATAAGTTCTTAGTCTCTACCAGCTTAGCTTGTCATTGAGTAGGACAGAGAGTTCAGCCTCTGTTCCTCCCTGGCAATGCCCCACCCCACCAGCAGCCTGGGTAGAGAGCTGTTTTGGGGCTCCTCTTCCCAGTCTTACACCATCACTCTGGCCAGAGGTCCCGGCCATCCACAGGACGGGCATGAGGACGCAGGAGCCTGGAAACACTAACACAATCCCCTCCTTAGAAACTGCAAACAGTGCCCAGTCACCTCCTCTTCTCACACTGCTAGTGACACAGAAACAGGATGAGATGGTGACAAAGATATTTTCCTAAATCCTTTACATGAAGACCCTTAGCAATGCAGATAACAATGTTCTCTTCTCACAATTGGCACCCCCCTACTCCCTCCCTCACACCTCCGTCACCTGAAACATTTATACAGACTGGTTCCACAAAACACTTTTTAAATGTGCATTTCTTTAATTTTTAAAAATATATACAGGAGAAGCCATGTGTTTTACATAGGAATACACACATTAACAAAGCATTTCTTATAGTCTTCCAAAACTCTATTATATCAGTCTGAAATTTATAAATTAAATATATCAGAACTTTAAGTTAAAATGAAATCCCTGAAACTACTGGATATGCTAGACTTTTTCCAAAATCAAATGAACAGAGAATATGAATATAGTTTGTGTTAAATAAGGTTTATTGTTAGCTTTATTGCCTATAGTCTATAAGAAGCAACTTTATTGTGCCTTTGCAAACAGGATACATTTCTTAAAAAACTGATCAAAATTTTCCATACATATAGCTCTATGATAGATTACAGTGCAACACTATTCTTGTTACATAATTATAGAAATACTATAGAACCCAAGAGCACAGGGTAAGCAAAAGAAATACAATCCTGAGCCATCTGAACAAGATAATTTGATGAATCCTTTTAGTGTAAGTTTAGAAAACATGGAAGAGAAAAAAAAAAAGACATGCATACCGCAGTCATGAGCAAAATACATTAAATTTCTGTTCCTTGCTAGACACAAGTAGGGTAATGGTGAATTTCACACACATGCACACTCACGCTCCCATTTTCTTCCCCTGCTTCCCTCCCATCCCCGATACATTCACTCCCACCCCTTCCCAAAAGAAAAGATCAGGCACTAAATCCTAGGGAACCCCACATCTGCCTTGCTGGAGAATGTTAAGTGACTCCTAAAGGTTAACAGTGTAGGTCTTCATTCACGACATGAAACAAAGCAGGTGCTATGAGCCAAAACCAGCTGCTTTTGCCTCTTTGGAAGTAAATGAAGCATATGCTCACTACAGTTTAAAACTGTAGAGAGAAAAGTCTGCAAAACAAAACTTTGTTTTCCTTCCCTATGTCTTGAAGTAAAATCAACAGTGGAAAACCTGCCCTAAAACTAACTGCCTCATCTGCTATTAAAATACATTTGTCATTCTATTTTTGGTATCTATTCAATTATAGTTCAACAAGAACAATTCATGTAACTGCTTATGGTAAACACTATGGTACCACATAAATCCCGCCACAGCTGGACAGACTTAGGAAGCACCAAACCTTCTATGCATTCCTTGCTAACATTCCCTCAAGACCACAGCATTCTAGTGTTACCGAAGATAATGTACCGAGTTAAGTAATGAAAGGTATTTGGTTTGTGTCTTCATCTTACACATCCCAGTGATGAAATTAACCAAACCATGCCTCTGTGCCTTCCCTGAAAATAACCTGAGTCTGCTGACTAAGCAGACTGACCAGCTTGACCATCAGTCCACTTAATCAGAGGTTGAGCTGGAAAACCAGAGGACTAATGTCTACCAGCAGCTTATCTTGTGCAGATAATCAAGAATTCTTGGTTTCTGCAGTATCTACTGTCCCAAAGGCTGAAACCACTGAGATGGAAATAACTCACAGCATAAGGAATACTGAACTTAAACTGCATAACCTGTGGGACACCTGGAGGGAAAGAAGGATCCTCATCCCCCACATAATTTGGTGTGGGTTTTAGTGTCACTGGATACATCAGCTGCTACTGAAAAAAATCAAAACAAAAGATTTACTTCATAACTTTCTTATTTTCAATTAAATGCTCATACACTCACAAAATACTCACATACCCTATGAATATGAGGTGGCTCTTTTCTTCAAAATTTTTAAAATCAAGAGGCACAAATACCCGTTCATTTATGTATTAGAAGTCTCATATAATCACCACTAAAACAGAAATGGCATTTGTGATGATCACACAAAGGAGAAAAAAGATCAAAAGACAACCTTAGCCACTGTACTTCAGATTGTACTTGAAAGCACAGATACTCTGGTTAATAAGAATCTAAGTATCTGATGATAAGGTTTTATTGGTCTAGCATAGTCCCATGGCCTTTGTCCACAACTGATAAATGGAAATGGTTCTTAAAGAAATTTAAGAAACCATTCTGAAATTGTTTTCAATGTACATTGTGATAATTAGTCTGACTGAAAAAGCCCTGGCTCTATCATGACCTTTTGCAAGTGGAAACAGCGTGACAGAGAGCATCCTTCCGCACTGCTGACATAACCAACCTCAGCGATGATGTGGTCCTGACACCACTGGCAAAGGTGTTTCTAGAGTGGGAAGGACAGCATGTTGTATTTAGCATCTTTGGTTGAGGTCTGGCCTCTTCAAATCCACATCTCCTTCACCTTTAGTCACCAATAATTTTTAAGTCTATGCATTTGGTTAAAGAAGGTCACAAGACATAATTTTCATGTTAAATTGTCAGATCAATAGAGTTTCAAAATTTTTGGCCCTAACCTTGCCCAGTGGGACTATAGGGACCTTGCACAGGAAGCCGTACAATCAAATGCTTCACTTAAAGCATATTCTTTTTGAAGTTTCAGGAGCTGCAAACTATCAACAGGATTCCCAACACTGAAAGAGGGACAAAGCACAGCACTGCTTTTGTCCTTGAAAGTGGCCTAAGCCAACTATATGAAGTGTGTGGCCACCAAAAATATTTACCACCAGCCTCTAGAGCAATGTCTGTATTATTCAAACCTCAGGTGAAGCCTAAATGTTGTGTAGGTGTTTGAGGTGAAAAGGTGAGAATAAGTTATGAATAAAGCTAAATCTGGCCTAGTGAGAAAAAGGTAAAAAAAAAAAGGTGACACTCTGGGTTTTAATTCAAAGGAAAAAATATATAATACACCAGCTTTACATCCTTGGCCAGAGTATTCCCTGGGATCTCTACTTTTTCTTCTGAAGTCCAAGGAGCTTCTCTCTGCTCTCTTCCTTCACTGTGTTAGTGGTGAGAGGGTTCCAACTAGCAAGCAGCAACACGGGGCAGAAGTCGCTGTGAGGCCAAGACTGAGGTTGGGCAGGTCAATCACGATTCCTGGCTAACCTACACAGCACACAGCAGCCCTCGACATCAGCCTGACCACACCTAGCACTCCCTCCTTTACAAACAAATCCCAGCTCTCCCAGGTAAACATTTCAGGACAAACCGTCGAGGCTGGCATACTTCTGCAAATGCTGCCCGTTTCCAATTAGCACCAAATCTGTTCTCTCCCTCCCCCACAAACTAAGTCAATCCGTAGTTTAAAAATCTGAAGTGTCATGTTTCTCTTTGCTTCTGTTTTCCTCTTTTTTCATTTCTCATGAAAGTCTCCTACATTGATGTTCAGTTCCATGTCAGATGAAACAAAGTTGCAAAATATTTGGTGATTTCCATATACCATTCTTCTCATAATGAAGGAACTTAATGGGTTTAAGTCACAATTATGTCCAAAGAAGTCTTTTCCATGTAGTTCATCATACAGAGAAAGACTCTTACACATGGCTATTTCTGGACAGTGCATTAAATGAAGATACCTCACAAGAGAAAAGATCATCATCTGTATCCATTAGAATAATACACAGATTCACAGTCAATGAGATGATACACTTTGCAGAACAGAGGCATTGAACGGCATACTATTCAAATACAAAAACAGCAATAAACATATTCTGCGCTACAGAAAATTTGCTAGCTTCTAACTTCAAGGATTTAAAGTAATGAGTCTGGTAACTGCATTTTAGGACTGGAACATGCTTCTTCCCTTCCAGATACACAATGTTTGATGCTGGTGCACGTATATATACACACACACAACACTGTGTCTGCAACGATATACAAAGGCAATAGACAGCCAAGTCCTGAAGGCAGATTTCAGAGAATAGGGCGACCAAGACCAAGAGAGCAAGTATCAACTTAAGAACACTTCTAACTTCAGAATTTCATTTTATTGAACACACTTTTAAAATAAGCACCTCTTGGCAATAAAAGCAAAGAAACAATAGTACTCCTTCCTCTCTGTTCTTGCGGAAGACTTCTCACACCCACCTGCTAAATTCACGACAGAATTTTAAACAGGTAGCCTGCTGGGGCTACAAGCAGAGCTCAAATGCAGGTCTACTGACTTCTCAGTGAGAGCTGGAGCAGAGGAAAACATCAAAAAGCAAATTTGGAATCTACCACAGCTTTCTTCTTTAAGCAAAAAAAAAGCAAATTAGTTTTATAACCACAATTCAGTTTTTCAAAGTTTTTCTGAAGAATTTTCATTAATTATGTATACATAACAGGAAACAAACTTTCTCACAAACACTCTCAATGCTTATAATTATCAAGAAAATGACAAAAGTAAAAGCAGGAGAAATATTAAACACATGGCGGGGAGGTTAATTTCTGTTTCTGCTCTTAAAAAGTAAAAAAATCACCATATAATTAAGTACAAAAACCTGCATTGAATGACAACTGCTGGTGTATTTACTTGATCAGAAATGAAGACCAAGAATATAATAAAGCCCTATGATAATATTCGTCTGGAGCACTCCCCTCAGTGTGTATACACTAAAATGTTGGCCAAGTTTCCGGAGCATTAGCTTATATAAACACGAGAGTCCTTGGTTAGCTGCATTAAATGGAACGCTCTCTTCTGAAATGCGCCCACAATTCAGTTTCACTTACAAATTGCAAAGTAAAGTTATTTCTTCAGAAAAATATCTGTTTGGCATCTCCTGGACTTTGTTCCATTGGACAATATGGACATTTTAATCTAAAGATAAGAAAGAAAACATTGAATCAAGGGACAGGATCAGTACTGAGCATTCCATTTTCATCTAGTTATAGAATATCTTCAACAATTATACACCCACATACATGCACACGTCTGTATTCTGCTTTGAGGGTTAACTGTGCTTCCCTTCACGTAACAGTTAAGCTCTGAAGGGTCACAAATACAAGCCGACTCTGAACTGAAAGGCTCTTCTTCAGTGGAAATCAGTGGAAACTGTTTTGTAAACAAAATAAAGACAACTGTTCTGAAAATTGCTTTTGGGGTTTCAGAAGTAAATTCAGATTTTCTTCTCCCAAGTTTAGGTTGAACCTGTCTCTGAGTTTCAAATGTATTGGTCACACAGCCCACTCAGGTGCAGCAAATCTGATGCCAGTTGCCGGGCCTACGAGGCACGTAGCCTTCCAAGAGCGGCCTAACGTGTGTTGAGTGACACAGGAAACTAGCACGGTCTGAACCAAGATCCAGATCCAGCTTCTAGTCACCAGCAGTCTGCACTACAGGGTGGCGCGGTCTGGGGAGGGCACAAACAGCTTCGTGACAACCCAGGGCCTGAGAGACTTCAGCATAACGGGTCTGAAACAGACTCCAGTGACAAATTTCCTAGCTGCCTAAGCTAGAAATAAGCTGTTTAGACTGTTTTCAAAAGTTGGGCTCCTTATATATAAAAATCATAAATGTATATATCCTTTGAATTAGCAATCCCAATTCGATGAATTTATATGTCACATATAGATAAAGTAATTCACTTTATAGTAACAAAAATCAAATGCTCATCAGTAGGGAACTGGTTAAATAAATTATCATATTTCCATATGGGAGAATACTCTGCAGCTTTAAAAAAGAACGAGGGCTCTTTCTGTAGCATATAAAAGATCTCCAAGATATACTAATAAGTAGAAAAAAGCAAAGTTCAGAACAGTATATAGTTTTTACACTACCATTTGTGAAAAAGGGGCGGGGGGGGGGAAACAACACCAATGTATCACCTACCCAAAACGTTAAGATTTAAAGGTCATGCTTATAAATCTAATCATCAGATTTATGAATTAAAAAGAATGACAAAAAAGCAGATACCATCCACTATGCCAAATGAATGGTTAACAAAATCTATTTCTAAATTCTAGCCACGTTTATCCTCATTACTTATCCTCCCACTAAGTTGCAAAAGAAAATTATTTTATTAACATTTAAAAAATCAGACACTCCTCTGGGGTTCCCAAGACCCTCGCAGGGGCTCAGCAAGGTTGAAACTCTTTTCGTAATATTAATAGGATGTTGTTTGCCATTTTCCCTCTCGTTCTCTTAGGAGGGTACTTTGCAGTTCAGGGGCCACATGACGTATGCAGCACGTGGAATGCTGAAGCAGATGTGAGAATCCAGCTATTTATTGTCCTTTGCAAAAATGTGTAGCTATGCCACTTTTCTCCCTAATTTTTTTTCTGTTTTGGAAAATATGGTTATTTTTCCTAAAAGCTGTTGTTTGTGTTAACATGAAAAAAAAAGAAAGAAAAAAAAAAATCAGACACTTACTTGCTACCATTAAACATTTTATTCAGGGCATCTCTTGATATAATATGACCACACACCAATTTCATGGGTGGATTGTTATCTGTTGTTTGCTGACGAAGAATAGGACAGGCAAATATAGAGTGATACCAGCACTTTTTACCAAGGTCCACCTCAATCTGTTCAAAAAAAGTAAAAAGGCTTGAGTTATATTTCAGAAACCATCCACATGTGAAAAGGCACTGTGCAGCAGAGAACACTGATCAAATCTACTCATCTGAATATAACTTTTACAGAACTCTTCTAACTCAAAGATGGATGGTCTTAGGGATTCAAGTATTGCTTCATAATTTTAAATTAACCTTCAAAATTATTTACAATCCTACTTTTCAAACAAATTCTGACGTCTGAGAGTGATAGCCAAGGGCAAGGCAACACTCCAGAAGTCAAACACCTGTGAAAATGCATCCAGATATACACAGAGCAAAATCTACCAGAAGTCCTGACTGTTGTGTGGCACACTTAGCTGGTGATAAATTCAGTGTATTAAGGCAGACTAAACACGGTTTACTTCTGTGTCAGCTTCAGATCTGAGTTTCCCAGGTTTTGTGTGTAACAGTCCAAAGAAACCACCTAAAACAAGGGCTTTAAGCTAAAGCTCAGCAGGACCTTTCACAACCTGTAACATCTGAGCTCATAACACTTGTCCCCATTATCTCTCTTCGCAGCAAAGAAAACAAGCAAAAGCTTTGAAATCAACTAGCTAGGCAGCTGGCACATGACAGAAGCTCCACAGATGCCAGCTCTTTCTATTTTCTTGTGTTCTAAATCTAAAATGGCTATCAGGGGCCAGCCCCAGTGGCACAGTGGTTAAGTTCGGCACGCTTTGCTTTGGTAGCCCAGGTTCAGTTCCCAGGCGTGGACCTACACTACCTGTGGCCATGCTGGGGTGTAGGAAGCATACAAACATACGAAAATAGAGGAAGATTGGCAACGAGTGTTAGCTCAGGGTGAATCTTCCTCAGAAAAAAATAAGTAAAAATAAAATGGCTATCAATATAAAAGTCTATTACCCAGACTCTTTCAAGAAAGTTGACAACAATCTTGAGGAAAAAAACAGCCAGATCATCACCTCCAATTGCTTTATTACCCTGACACATGGGCTTCAGGTGAATTCAGATTTCAGTATACTTCGTGCTAGTGCGCAAGTGTCAATGATGCTTACAACATAACTGCAAAACTGCTATTTTCTTGCAGGCACCTGACTCAGCAAAACAGGTGAAGGCTCACATTCCTTTCACTTGCTCAGATGAGCAGCAGTCAAGTGGGTCAAGTGGTGCTGTTGAGTCCTGACCACACTCAGGACTGGGAATGCACCTGTGCCTTTAATCAAAGCAGATCTCTGAGGAGAAGCTGGGGCAACCAACTGACAGAGCTACCAGCTGGAAGAACAAGGTAACTGCAGAGAAACCTGTGCACAGGTGTGGCAGAAAAGACGCAAAAAGCCAAATGTACATTTCAGCCCTTTAGAGTCTGTGAGACAACTGTGACAAGAATGATAATTCCAGTCAAAGTTTTAGTGCCTACTGGTGGAAACACACATACAATGACCCTTGTCACTCCATGTCATAACTACCATGGCAGCAAAACTTGAGTACCTACTATATGTCCGTATTATTCTAAGCATACCTACGTTATCTCTAGCCTTTAATAGTCCCATAAAGAGAAGGATGGTCCCCATTTTAGAGATGGACAAACTACTGGTTAGAGAAGTTACAGAGTTGGCAAATGATTGGGGTTGATGTTTAAACCCATGGCCCGATCCACAACAGCAGTGGATACACAGTACTAGAGGGCCACCGATAGCTGCAGGTATCACAGAGACAACCTTTATTTTAACAGCTATGTACTTACTTTAATTGTTATTAGAAAAATATAACCAGCACAAACCTATGATCTCATAAATATCAATGCTTAAAGGCAAAACTAAATCTGATCTAACTGACACTGCTTTTATATTTTAAAAAAATCATGAGTGGTTTGTCAACTGCAATGCAGGACACACTGCATGCACAGTATGTACCACCTTCCCTACTTCTGTTGTTTTCCTTCATTAGCTTTCACTGCCACTCTAAGTCACAATTTTAAGAAAACTCCTCCAATGCCTCCAAAATGTACTAGCTCCCCATTTCTATCGTTTAACCATGTCTACATACACAGAAAAGAACCCCTGTTGAATGGCTACAATAATGTTTCCTGATTAAAAGGAAAGATAGGCATTTTAAATCCTTAACATCCACAATTTTCTAATGGCAGGAAAGGTAAATAACCAATTGAAAATGGAACTCACGGGTAATTCATCCTTTTGGTTCCAAACTCCAGTACACTGTCTCTGTTCAATCACAGCTTTGATATTAATTAAAGCTGGCAGCGCCACACAACCTGCTGAGAAACTGGGAGAGCAGAAGAGGAAACGTCAGTGCCAGGCCAGATGTCAGACAGCTTGGTCCTAGGAAATGTCAATTCCTCCACACTCCGTGTGCAGAGGGCCCTGGGCACTGGACAGGACACAGAGCCCTCTGCTTTGCTAAATTAGCACACACACACAAAAACGTTCTACATTTTACAAAACCACTAGATTTAATGGGCTCTGCATATCAGTCATTAATGACATTCTGAAACATTTTCCTGCATGGTTCCTTCAAGACCTGGTCATTCTTGTCCAGGGTAGAAGTACTGGCAATCAACTCTCAGCTGAGTCCCTCTTCAGGACCATCCTCGGTTGAAGAAAGCCACCTGACCAGGGTCACATCTGATGACTGCTCCATGTGAAGACACAAAAGCCCAGCCCTGTTGCCCCAATTTGAGACAATTGGCCCACAGGCCCACTGTAGCTCCAGAGCTCCTCAGGGATGGGCTGAGGCCTTTGGTGAGACTGCATCACAGTCCAACTTTTCCCTCCACCTAATCCTGCTATTTCCATTCCCCAACAGGGGCTGATCCAAATAAACTTCCTGCACGTCAATCTCCACCCATTTCAGAGTCTGTTCCACAGAGAACCCGACCTGCAGCCTGCCCATGCATCAGAGTTAACTGCATGAGTGTCTCCTATGCTCAGATGGAACACACCATGGAATGCAGATTGTACCTGATCCATCTTTGTATCCACATAATGCCTGGTACGTAGCAGGGGTTCAAAACACTTGAGAAATTAAATGAACAGAAGAGCTAAAAAAAGTTCTTTTCTTAAAATAGGTTCTTAAACTTTTTGGTTTCAGGACCCATTTACATGCTTAAATATTAAAGCTCTCAAAGAGCATTTGGTTTTGAGTTATATCTATCATTATTGTATTAGGAATTAAAACAAATTTTTAAAATATTTATTTAAAATAAATATTACATGTTATCATAACTAACATTCTTATAAAAAATAACTATATTTTCCAAATCAAAATAAATTTGAAAGAAGAGTAGCACTGGTTCACATTTTTACAAATCTCTTTAATGCCTAGCTTAATAAAAAACAGGTGGATTCTTATATTTTCCTCTACATTCAACCTGTTGCGATGTGTTCTTTTGGTTGAAGTAAACGAAAAAAACCTAGTCTCACACAGATATGTAGTAATTTAATTTCCTTTTCAGATAATTGTGATATTCTTATTTAATGCCACACCAAAACTCAACAAATAGTAGTTTCTTAGAGGTTAGATGCGGAGTCTGAATCCTTACCATTGAATTTTTTGCAACCTGCTACATTAAAATCTAATGGTCTGTCTCATACTTTGAATGAATCTTTTACTCATGCATGATTTTATAATATCATACTGAATTAAGATCTTCTACTATTAACACATTTCATTATATAACATCAAAAAAATATAATTCATTAATATCACCAATCTCATCAGAAAAATCTTTAAGTATTAGGAAGCTGTTAAGCCCATAATACCAGGTTCAAGTTTTCCAAAATCTCTATTTTAGCTTAAAATCTTGAATTTTACCATTGTGGCAAAATGGCAGTTATTTTCCTTAACATGACAGGCTCACTTCATTCGTTGGAAAAAATGTCTGCCAAAAACCTGAGTGTGAATAACTGTAGTTTGTCTTTTAGTGAGTCTTCCAAGTAAAAACTGTGTTTCATGAAAAAAGCAACTATGAGATTATTAGCTCATAACTCAAACAACATACAGGTGCTTTTTCTTGACACAACCACCTTACATGGCTTAACCAAAGCATGAAGCTGAAGTGCTTTATGTGAACGTCCCATTTTGTCACACAGAATATTAAGATGTGTACTCAAAGGTAGAGATTTAATAAAACTAATAATTTTTAATGTTTAGTCAAAAATATTCTTAAGTAAAACTAGCGTGTCTTGAACCGCAAGTATGTGGTGGTGAGGAACACAGCAAGTCCTTGCTTGTGGAGTTTGGGACCACTGCCCTGATCTGTGCTAAGGCTCAAGCAGTTTAATCCACCACCGTTTTTGTACCATCTGTGCAAATGTCAACACAGTGGAAAAGGCTCTCAGGGACCTTCAGAGGTTCACAGACCACACTTTGAGAACCGCTGCTCTAAAACCGCTCACTGCCAATTGTGATGATCTCTTGAAATACCAACGGGACTCTTCTTCAGAAAGACAAATGTTCTCTCGGCTTTAACATCAAGATCTAGACAACAAATTAAAAAGAAATGACCGATGCGGTACATATTTCAATTACAGAAACGACCAATTGCCATACCTGACACTGAGAGGGGACTCCACGGAGAGCCCCAGGAGGGCACAGGCATCCCGGGTAAAGATGTCACAGATGTCAGCCCACTGGTTTGCATCAAGCAGGTGAACATATGGTGAGTTCTCAATCCCTTGTCTCAGGTACACAAGGCTTCCCATCAAAACCTGAATGTCTAAACAAAAGCAACACCAATTTGGAGGTGTGAATGATCACACTTAAAACAGAGCTAGCTTGCAGGTAATAGATTGAGAAAGGCAAGAATTTCCCCACCGACTTAGCCTAAATTAATTTATTAACAATGTCTTTTAAAATTCTGGACCTTAAAGCTTGGTTTTGCCCTTCACCCTAAATTAAAGAAACAGCATAGAGAGAAAGGGGAAGACAAGGAAAGCACTAAATATTGAACTTCACATTATTTTATTCTTATACACAGCACAGTATAATTACCATTATCTAGAGTGGTAACAATTATGTTTAAATGGGGTCATCACATATTGCTGGCTGTACAACTAGCTAGTACTCCCACACTGACACTCGGGGTTAACTGCTGCCACCCTGGTGCACCCTCAGACACCTTGTCACGGCAATAACAGCAGTATGGCAGGTGGCAAGGAGCAAGTGCATACCTTGCTTTCTTGTGTCTCTTCTTAGTTTAGTATGGAATTCTCAAAAATGCAATGCCTCTTTCGGACTTTTCATTTAAGAGGATTTAATGTTTTACTTTCGTTCTAGGGCCAGTCAGAGCTTTTTCTGTAAGTGATTACCACCTACAATTGTTTTAATTAACAAATACGTATTAGACCTAGTTAAGATAAACTTAAATTCCAGTCGTAGCTATAAGCCTGTTCCAAACATTAAAAACATCTGACTCCAGACTCACCTTTCTGATGATTTAGGGCAAATGGCTGAAAATTTTTAGCATATTGTAATGCCTCTCGCTGATTTGTAGTTCCACCCATCAACAAGCTAATAAAATACAGTCTGTGTAGCTTAAATTCCAAGGAGCTGTTTTGGGCTATGAGCATTTCTCGGTTTGACACTGCCCATCTAAAGAAAATGCAAAGAAGATTTTAACAGTAACCAAGAGCTCAGGCAAGATGCGTTAAAAATTGTTTGAAAACTAGAAACACAAAAGAAGGGTTTGTCTGCCACCTTGTGGAAGTCAGTGATAACACTGATCCCAAGAAGATAAACAACAACTGCACCCAAAGAGGTCCTTCAGCCGGTGAGAAAGAAAGAAAAACAGTATTAAGTCAGATGACAATTACACATCTAGTAAGGTTTTACACCAAGACAAGACGGACTCTGAGGAGTCACATGCTATATTTGGAATGGTACAAAGCCACACTTGGAAGCAGGTGTCAGCCATGATATTCACTTCTCCACTGCCTACATCCAATACTCTTCCTGTTAAACTGGCATGTTTATAAATGAATCACAAGATTCTGAAGAAGAACCATCTATTTTTAAACTTTCATTAGGTGCACTCTGGGATTAAAAATAGTAAACGCAGGTATTTACCCTCAAGGTGCTTTCAGTCTAATCAGGCAGATAAAACTACATAAATATCGGGGCCGCCCAGTGGCGCAGCGGTTTAGTCCGCGCTTGGCAGCACCGGGTTCGCAGGTTCGGATCCCGGGCGCCCGCCGATGCACTGCTTGTCAGCCATGACGTGGCGGCGTCCCATATAAAGTAGAGGAAGACGGGTATGGATGTTAGCCCAGGGCCAGTCTTCCTCGGCAAAAAGAGGAAGATTGGCGACGGATGTTAGCTCAGGGCTGGTCTTCCTCCCAAAAAAAAACACAACTACATAAATATCATATACTGTACCACACTATGCCAAAAAGATCTGTACAAACATAGTGCTAACAAAGGAAGGAACAATATTCGGTTTTGAATAATCCGAAGTCCAGCAACTCAGGCCTCCATAGTACAAACAGTTGGAATAACCAATCTTGAGCTGAGACTACCATCAGGTGAGCAGTGAAGCAGGAAAGTGTACCAACCAACCAGCCAGCTGCTAAAATCAATTTTGCAATCAAGTGGTAAGAAAGCATTACTTTATTTCTCTAAACATACTAAGATGTAGAAGCTGTTAGTGTCTTCTTTAATTTGACCTTTAGCTAGACAAATATTCCTCACCTAACCCCATTCACCAAGAACCACTGGAACCTGAACTGAGTAGGAATACAAACTCTGAGTAACTCTACAAACTACAAGAGTAAAAAGCTTGAGTTATGCATAATGAATCAGTTGACTGGGGTCCGACTTCACAGAATGGCACTTTCACTGGATCCGACCCTTCCCAGGAAGGGCTGCACATGCATATGAATACTCTAATCAACTTGTTGATGCATCCACACCTTACAGCCAAGCACGAAACTTCTCTGACTTGAAAATCAATGTAATTTTTTAAAATGTTAATCACCTGGACCTTGGAAATATTTACTTAAATTTAAGTAAGCCTTGGATCCTTGCCTGACACATCTAAGAGGAAGGCAGTCAAGCTACACCACCAAGCCTGGTAAATCCTGCTGACATCAGCAAGGTACTTCTGGCAGTTGTCTTTTGTGAATGCCCAACACCAACATCAGTACCAAAAGGACTGTGCTTTGGGCAGTCTCTAGTCCATGAGGCACCTTTCTGACTTCCAGTTCCACGGAGTACATTTACATCAGATCACTTACCAAAAGTTCATCCTGCTCCCTCTTACTCATAAAAGTATGAGGATGTTTTCCTACTAACAAGTAAGGAAAGGCAGTAAGCTTTTCCTTTTTTCTGTTTCTGATATAAGGTATATGTGCAAGACTTTGTAGAGTCAAAGGGAGCTAATATAGAGTAACTACAGATTTTAGTAAACGATAAAAGCCAGCAGAAAAAGGGCAAAGTCCTTAAGGAGGCAATTCACAAAAGAAGAAACTAATCTATTTCATTTTCCCAGGCAAATGTTCATGATGTAATATTAAAGGTGGGAAAAGTTGTAATGCATAGAAAAAAATAACTTCCAGTCACCAGAACTTTTAACAGTAATGACTCCAGGAAGGTTGGGTTTCACACATTGTTTACCAACTGTTGGGCATGGGCTATGACATATCAGAACAGCGCAGCAGCTGTCAGAGCAGCACAAGGGGCTAAGACCACTGTGAGGACACACCTGAATGCACAGCAGCTAACAGCCGTCCATAGGACAGTGATTTTTAAATAGCCTATGCTGTCCTGTTTCCAAGTTTTCTATAATGAACATATATTACTTTCATACTTAAAAAGGTAATAACTTTTTAAGCTAATGCAAAAGTAAAATTTCTTAACTTCCTTTTTCCATCAAAGAGCTAACAGTAACCACAAACTACTTTTTCTAAAAGTAATTCAAGCTATGAATTATGAATTCAAGCCTTTCAAGCTATAAATATAAGTACCCTATTTTTTAAGTTGGAGAGGCGTTTATTTAGCCAATGGAGTTCCTAATTTACCACTTGAATTTATTTTTATACATTTTCAAATTTTGCTATAAAAAAAAAAAAGCAATGCTACATTCCTGTCCCCCCACCAAGAAATTTCTAGAGAAGTAAATAGATATCCATTACAAAAAGGAGCTGGAGGAGTGTGGGGAGAATGCAAAACCCAAATTCATAGAATACTAAGTTTTCACATGTTTCTTAAAGTCATATTTCTTGTCATTCTGTTCTGAAACAATGTACTATCTTCATTTAACTTCTGAATATTATATTGAGCCTAAATCTCACAAAGCCAGGGATTAGAATAACCATTTCTAAGCTTCTCTCTCCCTGGCAAAATGTCATTTTCTAAACTAAGGATGATATACCCCATTTTTGCCCCCCAAACATGTGCAATCACATTTAAGCATTAAGATGAAACCCCTGACCAACAGGACCTCTCCCTCATACCCCCAAGATTGTACCCAGGCATCTACATTTGTATTTTCTTGACCCCAATTCCTTGGCCACAGTTAACTGGCCAGATAACCACAGGTTTTAAAGTCATTCTCTGTACTGCTTCCTAATAGGAGAGTTTACCTATCTTTGTCTCCTTTATGATCACTTCATGATCCTACATCTTTTGCTGTATAAGGTCTTGATGGGTCTGCCTTCCTGGACAATCATCATAACATCTGCCTTACCTAATCTTTGGAATCTGGGTACAAATTTCACAGCAGCATTCTTATCCACACTAGCAGCCTCCCCAGACAGCTTAACATTAATAAATTCATGGTGACTTCCAAAATGATGAAACCATCTTTTACTGGCTGTAAAGTTCTTCTTCAATCTCCTTGTAATTATTGTTTTCTTTCAATGAGGCAATTAACTTCAACACTTTGCCCCAAATGTTAGCCAAACTGATGGAGATGTTTGTTAATCCAAAGTAGAGTTAAACGCTCCACTTAAACCATAACCAGCTTTCTGTTCCTAGTGCAATTTAAATTAAAAGATGTTGAAGCTATTTGACCCTGGTTTTTATATTCATAGGACTTTTTCAATATGCTTTATACTATGGCTTCATGTAGGCCTAGGTCTCATCCTAGCTTCACTTTACTGTCATCATTTTCAAATCTTTCTAATCACATTCAATTTCACTTCTAGCAACTCATCTTTGTTGACCAAGTCCCTCGTTCGATTATCCATTTCTGAAATGTCACGTGGGTTTATCACCGGGAGATGAGGAGGCACTACAACTGCACACTTGCTGTCTGAGGGTGAAATGAACATCAGATGTGCAGCAACCAATCACCGACAGACTTGGAAAGGAGTGACGTGACTGGTTATGATCATGATGCACATCTGTTATTTATATACTGATTAGTGGACTGAAGAGCTGGCAGAGAAGTTTGTATTTTATGCAGTTACAGTTAATGTATCGTGGTAACTGGAATTTGAACTGTGTTGTCGGGGAACTGGTGTTATTTAACTAAACTGTGGTAAATAAAATTTGGGCATACTGGAATTGTGCAGAGAGGACTGCTAACAGGCTCAGTAGAGAAGACAAACAGGAAAGACAGTACATAGGGATCTCAGAGGCAGGTTACTTTATAAAGACGAGGAAGGCCCAGAGTGGTACAACGGAGAAAGATGTAAGTTTGAGGAACTGAGCAGGCCAGGGTGTCTATGGCCTCTTATCACGAATCTTAAGAATCAGAAAGAAAATGAAATTAGTTTTCTATTTCTCTCCAAGATCTCTGCCCTTCCACTTTTCTTTTCTGAGAAGAGGGAAGCTAGGCTAGAAAACCAAGGAGTTTATGCCAGGAGGGGAAGTTAAGCAACACTGGGGTGGGGGGTAACAAAGCAGTGGTTGCCCAATGGGATAAATTATAGGCATCTGTTGTGTGGTGTGAAGAATTAATGGAGGAAAATAATAGACCCGCTGAGAACAGAATGGAGGTAGAGACAGATGCAGGTGAAGACAAAAACACAAACATATTCAGATAACATGATCTAGCAACTTGCATTACCATCAATAGTGATGTGTCCAGGTGAATTAAAGCTGGTCCAAATAAAAGAAGTTTGTTCTATGAAAGTAGAAGCCATGATCCCATCTCCCACTGTAGGTGCCAGTTAATTTTTGCAAAAGCACCATCAAATACAAAGTGAGTAGCTGAGAACAGAGGTGGAAATTTAGGGCCCAGGCTCAATTACACACATCCTACAACTTTCCTAATGATCTCTCCATCCACAGAACTCTACATGTTCCTTATTTGAACCTCTCACGTGGCGCCTCTCACAATCTATTTGGTAGGACAGTTTCCAGTCTCTTAAGGCAGAGACTGTCTCGCTCATCTTGGCACGCCCTCTACTTTGGATGGGGTGTACTGATCAAGAGCACAGGTTAGTAGAGTCAAATATGCACAGACTTAAAGCTGAGCTCTGCAATGTGAATTTGGGCAATCTGTTACTTAATTCTCTAAAATCTGTTTCCTTACTGTAAAATGGGGATACCTCAAAGGGTGTGGGCATTAAATGAGGGGGCTAGGTAAAGCACTGAGTGCACTGGCACAAATACACATTCAATAATAAGCTACTTAATTTGTGTTTACTGAATGGATGAACTCTGATAGTTCTTCAAAGTCATTATTTTTAATAAGAAAATTATATTTAAAAGAGTTACTTGGGCACTTCCACGTAATACTCAGTGCCACTTTGATTTTTATAGCACCAACTGTGTGGGAATATGATGATATGCGTATATCAGTTAATCCCCTTGAAAGAATTTTGAAGTTTTCTTACTTAGAAGTTCACACTAAATATTTGGGTGTTTGATTCACTGAGCATGAATAAGGAGTAGAAGATAGTCACAGCCTTAACAAATCTGATAACCAAATCCATAAACTACAAAGCACATGAAACGACAAAACTATAATCAGCACCAAAAATTTAACCCACTATCTACAAGGCACTAGAAGACACACAAAATGCTAGTTGAGATATTAGGGAATGGGGTGCTGTATTCTGGATAACGGCATTCCCAGCAGAAAACTTTTGATTTTTAAATTAAAAAAAAAAAAAAAAAAACTACCACTATACTACAACTAGCAAGCTAACTAACATTCAGTTAAATTATAACTTGACTGTGATTAAAAAAATTCTGCTCCCAAATCTTCAATGTGGGCCGCAAGAGCATTGTCAGCTTTAGAATTATTCCTTGTTTAGAAAAACACTGTAGACCAAAAAAAAAAGACATCCAGTAAGGTCACTGATGTCACAGTTATCTCCGTTCACTGCTACTGCATTCTCCAATAAGAGAACTTTTGTGCCTCTTCCATAAAAAGACCCCAAAACAATACTACTGACTTAGGTGACTAAGTTAGAAGCAACCCACATCTACACAATTATCCCACAAAACATTAAGCATTAATTATCCTAATTATCAAGCCTCTGAAAAGACTTGGCACATTGTTAGCTCCGTATTTAGAATCTCCATACTATTCCAAAAATAATTAAAACAAGATTCCACCTTCACAGTTAGCTGTTGTCCCCTAGGAACCTAAGCAACAGCATTAATCTGTTTATCTCTCTCCTCCCACAATTCTGCCAATCCGGGCTGGTGTCTATTTCTGATAATATTGAAATAAAAATGCCTCTTGGCAGTTCCCACAGCACACTCCACTACACCCTTTCACAGCATTTCTAAAGACTTACAAACACCTTCTTTTTCTAGTCTCTTTTAGGGCTATATTCTTGGGGGTAAAAGCTCAAGTTCAGGGAAATGAGTGACATTTTACTTACTATACAGGTATGAACTTGGCTGACCGTTATTGGTAATCAAATCAAGTGCTGAAAAAAATTCAGAAAAAGGCAAAAATGACACAAATCAAAGTTCAGCCAAAAAAGTTAAGAACCCTATAACTCTGCTTTAGAGACTGAAGAGGATAAATAACATTTCACTTCTGAGATATTTTCAAATGGTAATTTCTCAGATAGGGGCTGAGTCCATCACTGGAACAACCAATATTTTATTCACCTCACAGCTGGTATGAATCTTTGTCCTTCTTACATGCCATTTAAGAAATCACACAAACTATAGTATTACACATTTGAATCTACTTAAAAAAACTACACACATACTTCCAACTTTACATGAGGTTCTCAGTAAAGCAGAGTTTAGTTTAGCAGTGGACGGAGAGTGCCCTGTAGCTGCACGTGGAAGTGGCCACCATATCGGACAGCACAGTTCTACAGAGAAGTGATTTTTTTAAAAAAGTACTTATATATGACTGCCTTATTTACTGCTAGTTTCCTACCACAAAACCAAGAGATTTTATAAACCTAAAATAATAATGGATCGGCATTTTACAAGCACAGTCTTTTCTCTCCCCTCCTGGCCTAGTTTAGCTTCTTATTCTTTTTTGTGTGTGTGAGGAAGACTAGCCCTGAGCTAACATCCTTTGCCAATCCTCCTCTTTTTGCTGAGGAAGATTGGCTCTGGGCTAACATCCGTGCCCATCTTCCTCTGCTTTATATGGGACGCCGCCACGGCGTGGCTTGACAAGCAGTGCGTCTGTCCATGCCTGGGATCCGAACCCGTGAACCCCCGGCTGCCGAAGTGGAGCGTGCAAACTTAACTGCTACGCCACCAGGCCAGCCCCTAGCTCCTTATTCTTTTAAACCCTTAATCTTAGGAACAATTTATTTCAATTTCCCCTTTCTTTTCAGGAAGATTCTCAATTCCTCTCCAGTCATGGCCTGTCCACTCATTCCCAGTGATGCTCAAGTTCTTGGTGAGGATGTATCCATATAGAGCTGGCCATGTTTACTTGTCCTACTGAGGGAGACCTACTGTCTCGGAACTTCAAATAAACTTTTGCCAGCAATGAACATAAAACAGACAACAGAAAATGTCGTCATCATCCCATATATTTTTCCCCTTTTGGCCTTCATATTCCATTGTGCTATCTTCTCTCTTCTCTTCTGTATCCTTTCCACTGGGCACTTCTTTCCATTTCCAATTAGCTTCTTTTTAATAGAGTAGCTCTTTCTCCACCAGACTTAGTACATGGGCACAGTGAGTTAAAAATGTATACCTCAACTCAGCTCTTCCGCCTTTTCAGAATTAAGAACCACCCTCAACAAAACAGAAACAAGAAAACAAAAACTCAAAACTCCGGAAAAAATCCAACTTGTTCAAACCTTGATTCCTTTTCTCTAAAGGTACGTCTATCAGAGCCTTATTTCTTCTATGGTTCTATGTGGCTATTTAAAAAAAAGCCTGAATCAGCAAGACTGTTCACCTATAGGCAGCCAAAACTAAGAACAAGAAAACAGACACCAGAAACTCCTTAATCACTGTCACCCTCATTTCCATTGGTAGTCAAGGCTCTATGATCAGGCACTTTGGCTTGCTTCCTTCATATTCATTTTCTAAAACCTTTCTCTGCTTATAAACTGTGTTCTATTCACTGATACTACAATTTCTCTAAGTCCAGCAAGCATCTTCTTAGAACCACCATCACACACACAACTAAGAAACCACAAGGCAAGCTCATCGTACATCCCTCTGTGGTTTTTATTGCTAGTCCCACCTAATCGCTGGCTTGGAGACAGAGTCCTCTCATTATTTTAGCAGCCTGATACTGCTCATGGCCTGTCCAAACTAAAACCCTTCTGTGGTCTAAACTAATAAAATATTTTTTTCTCTCTTCCTCTCTGAAAAATTCTATAACTTCCCCCCCCCTTTCTTATAACCATTCAGTTATTTTCTGTTCCCATATGGCATTCTATTCAGGCTTTGCAAACAGAACTGCAAATTCTTCTAAACAAGTGCTATGAGGCCACTGGGCCTGCTCTCAGTGTTGAAAAAACCAGGTTTCCAAGTCTGCAAGGCTGAAAATCAGCTCCTAGACTGTGGCAAATCCACCAAGGTAATATTACTCTTTGAAACACCTTTAGGAAAGCAACCAACCAGCTTCCCCTAAAGACTGCACTTTCCTTCAAAATGTCAATAACTGGCACACAGCTACAAGGACAGTTTCTATTTTCCTAATATTACTCCATCCTTTAGTATTAAGTTACTGCTATTCTTTTGTTAACAATAGTTATTTCTGGCTTTGCCTCTACGTACTACATGAAGGAGGTCATGTTGGTTCTAAGTTCTCCTTCAAACTATTCCATCATTTATTGAATGCTTACAGTGAAGTAAGCACTATGCTAGGTGCCAAGAAGAATTCAAAACACAGGTAAAGCAATCTGGAAGAGAAGAAAAATCTGTACATAAACTCAGAAATGTAAGGGCAGGAACAAAAGAGCAGGCAGGGTCCCAACTACATCTGTATCTATAACTAGCTGTTCTTCTGCCACTTCTCTCTGCCGTTATCACCTTTCTTTTCTGCCTTCTTTCCATTGTCTCTCATTATCTGCAATTAACAGTTAACACTCCCCAGACTTCCTTCTCATAGTCTTTCCATGGCATCTACCCATATTAATTTTTTTGTTGGCCTCTGCCTTCTCAACTGCCCAGACTGCCTGGAGGAATTACTGCAGCCTCTCACCTTCTTTTCCCTCCTGGGTGGTTCCACGATGCTGTCTCCCAGCATGTACGTACAGAAGATACCACGCAACTATAAGATATTTTCCCCCTTGTATCTAAACAAGAATTCCCCAAACTGATGTCCTATATGTTTCAACTTTTGCTACACGTTGAGTAAAGTGAATTTTCTGTGCCTTGCCTATAAAAGATGCTGAATAAATATTTGCTTTGCATCCACCAGTAACAGGCAAGAACTGGAAAAGTCTGAGTTGTTGTAATGGAGATTTCTACTAATCTATCATTTTCCAAACTTATGTTTTATAGAAATCCAGTTTTGTGGGTTTTAATAGGTGTTATGGGGGGAGGGAAAACAAGGATTCTCTGGTCAAATATGCATGGGAAACACTGGGTTTCACAAAGTTAAATGAGCTTCTTTACTGTAGGACCGCTGATGGCCCACCTAATGTGCTAAAGTGAATCTCTTAGAGGAGAGTATTAAGGGAATATCATATAACCTTTTGCCTCCATAACCTTTTTGTCATGGAGCATCTTCCAGGCCTCAGTTCCTCCTCTGTAAAATGAGTGCTTATTTCACTGGGTTATTATGAGAACTGAGTAAGTTAATACATGTAAAATGCTTAGAACAATACTAGACATATAATAAGCACTCAAGAGGAGTTAACTATAATCACCACTACATTCTCCTACGCTGATATTTAATGTGGCAATATTCCCAGATAAGTGAAATGAATAATTTTCACTGTATAGTAACTTCCAATGTTACTACCAAGTGGATGAAACGAGTCCTCCCTTTGCCTGAGAGGCACTGCTTCAGGCTACAAATAACAGAAAACATTTACAGGAATAATTGATACATATGATGTGGTTATCAGTAAGAAACTTAGATCTTACAGAAAAGGCACAAAGTTAAAAGTGTCTTATGAATGTTCTTCATTCCAAAAGAAAAAGCCTTGAGTACTTTGAAGGCTGAGGTGGTCCTAATATTTAGCATGGTTTCTGGTACACAGTAAGCACTCAATAAAAGACTGATGAAAAACCTGAGAAATTAATGGATAAAAGAGCATTACCTTGAATAACAACTCAAATATTATTTCCAAATCACTATACAACAACTGGGACCCCCATCACATTTTTATATTTAGGTTCCCTCACTCTCCTTTAGAGATGTTTAATCATACAGGTGGAATATGAACATAGATAGAAGAGTGGTTGCCATATTTTGTTTAAGAGGTGTTAGAAGTACTTGATTGAATTTAATTTCCCAGGTGTCACAATCTAAAATCTGCTAAAAAACAAAAATCAAAAAAACTGTAAAAGTAATATGCATCTTTCACAATGGTACTGTTTAAGTGACATCTATCTTTAAAGATACAGATACAGTACCTATCTCCTCATGTTTATAATTTATACAGGAATTTATAATTTATAAATTTACACAAGAAACTATCTCTACCTGTTCATCTTGGCTGGTTTTAGAACTTTTGCAAAATTTTCAGTGAACTGAGAAATGATCAGCAACAGAAAACTAAGCTTTGAAGAATTAAATGGCTTAGTGGAAGACAAAAAATGTGCATTTTATAACAATCAGCAAGGATTTTCCTATTTTTTTCCTGATTACAGTGATCTCAAATACTTCTAATTTTAAAATATCATGATTCTAAGGCTATGGCCTCACAACAACACTGCTTCTATCATCCAGTTTCTTCCTTTTATGAGCTTTTCGTTTCTAAACAAATAACCTAGTAACCCTCACATTAAAAATTCTAGGACAAGGGTCAGCAAACTATGGCCAGGGGCCAAATATGGCTTGCTGCCTGTTTTGTACACCAGATGGCCAAGATGGGTTTTCACATTTTGAAAGGGTTGTAAAATAAAACAAAGACGAATATGCGACAAAGACCTTATGTGGCTTGCAAAGCCCAACATATTTACCATCTGGCCCTTTACGAAAAACTTTACTGACCCTGCTCTAGGATATTATTTAACACAGCTTACTCAGTAATTTCAGATAATTCATATCAATGACAAGTTCAGCGAATCATTGAATTATCAGTGGTAATTAGAACTCCTTCATAAAAATATTTGCTCTCTTCACGCATACCACTCAGTTCCAAGAACCAATTAAATTGTTTTTCAGAATGCTAGCGCAGAACCCAGCACATTATGGAAGTTCAAGTATCAAACTCAGATCTCCTGAACAACAGTACTTCAGTTACAATGCTGGTCTGCAGTGGGATACAAGAAACCCTTTTCTCTCATGGGAATTCAGACCAACCGATAAGTGAAGTAAGCTCTAACCATTTTCTCATACTGCATATCCCCCATATTCACTTAGCTAAAAGAAATAAAATAATTCTTCCTTGATTTCTCTGAGGTCTACCCCAGGTGAGAGATATATATCTCAAAATCTCTAATGTGTTTCTAATTAAGTTTCTTAAAGAGACTTCTCTCAAAGTATTCAAAAGAAAACAAACTCAACTCACTCCAGAGCTGGTCTCAGAACTCGGACTTTTAATGCTTCTAATATTCGATTTAATTCCACAAATGGTTCCTTCTGACTTGGGTCTACAGAAAGACCAGATTCCTGAAAAAATGGAAAGAACTTTTTTTACTGTTAAAACGGTAAAGAGATATAGTAAAATCACATTCTAAATTATAAAATATGGGGCAAGCTATTAGAGATAATTTCTTTTTAACATGTATTTCTATGGCAGAGACTAATGATTGACCCCTAGTATCATTCTATCCCTTTTTCCATAGTGCCAGGACCCCCAATTTTAGCTGGGCACACAATCATACGGAATAAAGTTGGATATGACTTTGTGAGATGTAAGTTTTGGCCAATGAAATATAAGCATGTATTCTTTGCCCCTTCCTGGAGTACCAAAGGTGTAGCTAGAGTTCTGGCTGCTATCCTGAGGACAGGGGACACTTCAGAAATAACAGAGCTACAAGGAGCCTAGGTCCCCAAGAGCTTCATGGAGCATAGCTACCATACATGCTGTGGATGACTTACTACCTCCTGTTTCTGTGCAAGTGAAATAAACTTCATTTTTGTTAATCCACTGGTATTTTGGGTCTGTTACTTGTAAACAAACTTCATCCCAAATGACACAATTTACTTTAGGAAATTTATATGGACACACACACAAAATTCCTTTAAGGTATAGAGAAAGACTTGAGATATCATTTATCTGAATTGTTTAAAAGAGAAAAGGCTTAGAAGTTTGGTTTACAAACTGGCTTTAAATTATTTAATCCTTACACTCCTTCATTCTTCTAAACGGAAAATAAAATAGTACATGGTGGCTCAGAACAGAGTTTGAAGACACACAAATTTGGGACTGAATTCTAGTTCCTTCACTAAGAACCTATATAGCCTTGTGCAAGTTACTTCTCCAGACCTCAGATTCCTCATCGGTAGAATGAAAACAACAACTTCTACCTCACAGGACTGCAGTGAAGAATGAAGGCAGGTCGTGGCTTGTGGTAAATACTCAATACGTGGCAGCTGCTACTATTATGACTATGTGGTATTGGTAAACTGTTCTGAGAAACCTAAGCTGTGTCTAATAGAAATGAAAGACAAATGCTGCTCATCTGAAGTAAATTTTAGCTTGAAATTCATTTGATAAACAAAATTCTACAAGCTGGGCCACATCAGAAGAACAAACAAAAACCTCTTTGTCCTTTTCTTTGCTACACTAATTTTCCCTATCAAAAGAGGAAAAGGAAAAAGTGGTATCACTTCAGACCCCTTGGTTGATGACCTGGCACCAACGTTATAGGGCAGGAATAACAAAAAGACAATTTGAATAAGCCGTTCTAGGACTACAACTTTTTACCAACTTAAAAAGACTTCCTAATAAAATGAGGTCGGTCCTGATAATTACAATATTAAAAATCTATCCATGGCTAGAAGAAGACTCAAAAACTCCAAGGAGTTCCCTTGTTTCTCTTTCATCTTCTCACACTGTTACCTGACAGAGCTCCTCAGCTACATCCAGCATTCCTTGTCGGAAGAAGTGCTCCACCATCACCTCATTGAGAAGCCTCTGACTGTCTGCTTGCCAGCAGCCATCTATTCCCACACTGCTAATGTCAGAATCAAAATTCTGAAAGAAAGAAAACAAATCATGAATTGACTAGGATACATCACTTTACATAATTTTCATCCCACCTAAGAGAAAGAATGGCCTTCACTTCATTGTAAGATACCCTTAGTAAGTACTCAATTCAAATTTATCTGTAGCCTATGACAGGAAGTAGTTTTTCCATTGCTCCTTTCTAAAACTTGTCACTCTTGTTGATTATAGCTGGAAGAGTAAACAGGCACATTTTTAGAGGGTACTTTGGAAAAAATATACAAATTTAGTAATGATTCTGTGAATAAAGTTATTTCTAGGCATTATACTATAGCAATATTTTCAGAGGTATACAGTGATACCTATAAAAGTATATTCAATGCAGCACTGTCTAACAGGAAAAAAAGAGAAAGCCGATATGTCCAATACAGGATTATTAGTAAAATAATCATGGCACACCCCAACAACTGCAGAGCCAAGGAGGGGGTGGGAGAAGGGCCAGGTGGTTAAGAAAGCAGGCTCTGGGGCCAATCCACGTGGGTTTGAATCCTGGTTCTCTCTCTTACTAGCTGTGATCCTGGCCAAATTATTCAAGGTCTTTGCACCCCAGCTTCCTTACCTTAAATGGAGAAATTAACAGTACGTCCCTGTTATAGGCTGAACTGCATCCTCTCAAAATTTCTATGTTGAAGTCCCAACTCCTAGTACAGTCAAGTGTTGCTTAACGACAGGGATACATTCTGGGAAATGCATCGTGATTTTGTCATTGTGTGTACATCACAGTGTGTACTTACATAAACCTAAATGGTATAGCCTACTATACACTAGGCTATATGGTACAGCCTATTGCACCTAGGCTACAAACCTGTACAGCATGTTACTGTACTGAATACTGCAGGCGACTGTAACACAATGGTAAATATTTGTGTATGTAAACATATCTAAATATAGAAAAGGTACAGCAAAAATATGGTATAAAAGATAAAAAATGATATACCTGTATAGGGCACTTACCATGGAGTTGGTGGGACTGGAAGTTGCTCTGGGGGAGTCAGTGAGTGAGGAGTGAGTGAATGAGAAGGCCCAGCACATCACTGTACACTTTGTACACATTGTACATTTAGGCTTCACTAAATTTATAAAAAAATTTTTCCATAATAAATTAACCTTAGCTTACTAAAACTTTATAAGCTTTTTAATTTTTTTTTACTTTTTGACTCTTGTAATAAAGCAGCTTAAAACACACATTGTACAGCTATAAAAATATTTTCTTTCTATCCTTATTCTATAAGTTTTTTCTATTTTTAAATTTTTTTATTTTAAACTTTTTTGTTAAAAACTAAGACACAAACACACACATCAGCCTAGGCCTACACAGGATCAGGATCATCAGCATCACTGTCTTCCACTTCTACATCTTGTCCCACTGGAAGGTCTTCAGGGGCAATAACATGCACAGAGCTGTCATCTGTGATAATAATGGAATACCTCCTGAAGTACCTGCCTGAGGTTCTTCTTGAGGAGATGTCACTCTTTTCAGAAATATGTCCATGGTGGTTTCCTTGGTTTGTTTCCTTTTTTCATCACAGATTTGCTTGTGAGCAGATAATGTACCACGAACATTCCTCTCTATTAATGAAAACCTTTTGGTGTCGGGGTCCATGTTTTCAAACTTTTTAAGGAGCTTGTTGAAGTCTACTAAACTCTCCACTGTGAATTTTCTTGGAGATTCTTCTTTTTCTTCTCCTGCAATTTCCTTTTCTCTTGCCTCTTCTTCAGCTATGCATTCCTGTTCCAGTTCCAACAACTCCTCATTAGTCAGTTCCTCAGGAACCACCTCCAGGAGCTCCTCAATGCCATCCTCATCCACACCCAGGTTAAAGTTGTTTGCCATCTCAACCACAGCCTAGTTGATTTTTGCAACCACCTCATACTTGGCAAATCTTTGAAGTTGTGGACAAACCTCGAGTGTCTTCTTCCAGATGCCATTCATATACTCCTTGGTGGCACCACACCAAGCCCAAGCAAAATTTCTGATGCAGTCACAGATGTTGTAATTCTTCCAGAATTGCATCAGTATCTTCTCAGTGTCTTCCTCAGTTGCAGCAATAGCCTGGGCAAACGTGCTCCTCAGGTAGTAGGCCTCAAACGCTGCTTTAACTCCTTGATCCACTGGTTGGATCAAAGAGGTGGTATCTGGAAGGAGAAACACCGCTTTGATATTGGGAGGAAGATCACCAATAAAAGGAGGATATCTGGGAGTATTATCAATAATAAGCAAAATCTTGAAAGGCATGTTCCTCTCCAAACAGTACTTCTCCATTTTGCTGGCATAGCAATACAGGAGGGCATCCTGGAAGAGAAGCTGGGTCATCCATGACTTCTTACTGCTTTGGCAGTACACTGGTAGTCTGTGCTTATTGATAGATATGCTTGAAGGCCCTGGGGTTCTCACTGTGCCAGATCACAAAGGGATTCAATTTGTAGCCTGCAACACTGCCCCCAGCCAAGATTGTTATCCCATCCTTAAAAGCCTTGAAACCTGCCAGTGATTTGGTCTCCATATGACTGAAAGTCCTTTCAGGCATCCACTTCCAGAAGAGGAAGGTTTTATCCAAACTGGCAAGTAATTTTCCTCTGCAATCAGCTTATCTAGAGTTTCCAAAAATTCTTCAGCTGCCTTCACATCAGCACTCGCAGACTTACCACTCACTTTCACATTATGAAATGAAGAATGATTCTTGAACTGTTTAAACCACCCAGAGCTAGCAGTAAATTCAACATCATAGTCAGGTCCAGCCTTTTCTTTCAACCTTGCAAACAAACTGTTGGCTTTGACTGTGATCATCATATAATAGGGATATGTTTCTGTGTCTGGTCTTCAATCCAGGTCATTAGAAGTTTCTCCATGTATGATATAGGCCCTTCTCAAATTTTTGTTGGCCTCGTTGCCTTCAATGAAGCAGATCCATTAACTGTTTCTGTTGTTTTGTTCTTGTTCTTCAAGATCACAGGTATGGTGGAACGGGACGTGCCTGACTGGTTAGCAATAACCATCACTGATTTTCCACCTTCATCGTCTATAACCACTCTTAATTTTGTTTCCAGGTCAGTCAGTCGATGTGGCCTCTTACTGGCAACATTAACAATGGATTTTGTATGCTCAGGAGCCATGATGAACAAAACAACACGAGATTAAATCAAGCACAAGAAAAATGATGCAATCAAGAGACGTGGTGAACACAAGATGTATGAGGCAGGTACCAGCCTAACACAGCAAACTTAAGTAGAAAGAGTACACACTAAAATATCAATAAAAAGTATAGTATAGTAAATACATAAACCAGTAAATAGTCTTCTATCAAATATTATGTACTGTACATAACTGTACGTGCTATGCTTTTATAAGACTGGCAGTGCAATATGTTTGTTTACACCAGCATCACAAGCATGTGAGTAATGCACTGCACCCCAATGTTATGACATCACTAGGTAATAGGAATTCTTCAGCTCCATTTAATCTTCTATGGGACCACTGCCATATATTTGGTCCATCGTTGACTGAAACACAGTTATATGATGCATGACCGTACCTCAATAAGTTAAAATGAAGTCATTAGCATGGGCTCTAATTCAATAGGACTGGTATCCTTATAAAAAGAGGAAATTATGACAGACAGGTACAGAGGGAAGACCATGTGTTATACACTGAATGTCTGTGCCCCACCACAAAATTCCTACATTGTAGCCCTTACTGCCAATGTGACTGTACTTGGAGACAGTCTGTGAGGAGGTGACAAGGGTTAATGAAGTCATAATGGTGAGGCCTTAATCCAGCAGGGCTGGTGTTCTTATAAGACAAGGAAGAAACACCAGACCTCTCTCCACCATGTGAGGACAGTGAGAAAGTAGTCATCTGCAAGCCAGGAAGGAGGTTGTCTGCCCTCAAAAGGAAATTAATTGGTCAGCATCTTGATCTTGGATTTCCTAGTCTCCAGAACTGTGAGAAAATAAATTTCTATTGTTTAAACCACCTAGTCTATAGTATTTTGTTATGGTAACCCAAGACAACAAAGATACCATGTGAAGACTCAGGGAGATGTTGGCTATCTACAAGGCAAGGAGAGAGGTCTCAGAAGAAACCAACCCTGTCAACACCTTGATTTCCAACTTCCAGTCTCCAGAGCTGTGGGAAAATAAATGTCTGCTTACGCCACCCAGTCTGTGGTATTTTGTTATAGCAGCCCTAGCAAATTAATACATCCCCTTATTGGTTGAATGAAATGGTAGCTGCTACTATTACTACTTACAATTAAAAAATGAGGATTTCATTGCTCTGTATCTACTAACATGGAAAAATGTCCATAACACTTCAAGTGAAAAAAAAAGCAACTTCCACAAAAGTTTTTTTGTTTAAAAAAAAAAAAACTTGCAAACGCTTAAGAAAAAAATTTAAAAGAATATATACTAAAGTATTAGCAGTGATTATCCCTGAAGATTACTACTCTCCACACAAAGAGCAAATATTCTCCTTACAATAAACTAAAAGATTTTTTAAAAGCACACATGTTGAGGCTTCCACTTTGGGATAAGATCAAGTGAGCACACTGCACCCTGTCTCTCCCGCAGAACGCAGTTTTAAAACCAGGACAGAATAAATGGAGCAGCTATTTGAGGACACTAAGAAATGGAGAGTAGTAAGTGGACTGGGGAAGAAAGTCACAGAACTAGTGGTGAGTTTACCACTTTTCTCTTCTGAGATCTCTCAGCCTGGATGCAATACAGCCAAAACCAAGAACTAGGCACCCAGGATGTGGACAGAGAGTTCCAGAAGTCCTCTAGTTCTAGCAGGAAGAACAGGGATGGGTTCTCCTACCACTCAAAGAGTAGGAGAAATCGCATATGTTTTTTCATTTTCTTGCACCTCTAGTTCATTAGTTTTCTACTGAGACTTAAAACAACATAAGTTTATTATCTCACAGCTCTATAGGTCAGAAGTGCAACAGGCTCAGGTGGTTTCTCTGCTCCAGGTCCCAAAGCTAAAATCAAGGTGTGAGTGACCTAGGCTCTTATCTGGAGGATCTGGGAAGAATCCGCTTCCAGGCTCATTCACATTGTTGGCAGAATTCAGTTCCATGCAGTTGTAGGACTGGGGTATTCCTTACTGGCTGTAGGGTATGGGTTGCTCTCAGCTTCTAGAGGCCACCCACATTCCCTAGCTCATGGCCCTCTCCATCTTCAAAGCCAACAACAGAGGTGACATCCCTCACATTTTGAATCTTTCTGCCTTCTCTGTCTGCTCACCTCTACTGCTTTTAGGGCTCACGTAAATTACATTGGGCCCACCTAGATAATCTCCCTATTTTAAGGCTGACTGCTTAGTAACCTTAATTATACCCACAAAGTCCCTTCACAGCAGTACCTAGACTGATGTTTGATTGAATAACCAGGGGACAAGAAATTTGGGAGGATAGCTTTAGAATTCTGCCTACCACAGCAGGCAAGCTAAAACTCTGATGGAAGGGATTCTTTCTTTCCAATCAGAGGAACTATACTCTCAAGAGGGAAGGACAAAAAGCCCTACTGGATCACTGCTCTCTGTCCTTCCACCACCTAGTCCCAGACATAGGCATAGTAATGGTAAATGTACAGGAGAGCAGGGCAAATAAAGCCCCAGCTTTCTAGCTGGAAGACCAAAAAAGTAGCCCCAGACAACCATAAAGTACCAGGGAGGTCATGGAGAGGGAGGAACTCAGAAAAGTGGTCCCTTAAAGTTCCTGGGCTTGAGTTGCACATGCATGGGTCTGACCCTAAGCAGCATATCACAGACTGAAAACTAGGGGACAGATCTAGTTTCCAGTTCCCAGAATGGCCACTGGTTGGCACACAAACAGGACATATCGGAATAGCTCTGTAATGGCTTTGGAAATGAAGCTGACACTGAAACTAAACTCAGAGAAGGTTGGTTAAAACTTGTAGCCTGAACCCCACCAGGTCGACTGGCCAATGAAACAAAACTATCAATATTCTCCACAGAATTTAAACAAGACCCAGAGTCTCATCACATAATATTAAAAATGTCCAGGATACAATCCAAAATTATTTGGCTTACAAAAAACCAAGAAAATCTAAATTCGCATGGGAAAAGATGTTTCAACAGATACACCAATGCTGAGATGACACAGATAATGGAATCATCAAAGACTTTAAAGCAGTTATAAAACTGCTCCAAGAAGGAAGGGTAAACACTTTGTAACAAAAGACAGAAAGTCTCAGCAAAGAAACAGAAGATAAAGTAATCAAAATAAAAAACTCGTTGGATAGACTCAACAGCAAAATGGAGGTGACAGCACAAAAAGCCAGTGAAGATCAATAGAAATGATCTAATCTGAACAACAATAAAAAAGATTGAAAAAAAATAAACAGAGCCTCAGGGAGCTGTGGGACAATGACAAAAGATCTAACATTCATGTCATCAGAGTACCAGAAGGAAAAAAAGAGAGTAGCATAACAAAATATTTGACGAGTATTTCCCAAACTTGGCAGAAGACATAAACCTACAGATTCAAGAAGCTCAGCAAACTCCTAAAAGGATAAACTCAATGAAATCCACACCCAGACACCACACAATCAAACTGCTGAAAACTAAACACAAAGTAGCCAGAGAAAAGTGATGCATTGCTTATGGAACTATGATTCAAATGACTACAGATTTCTCAAGAGAAACCATGGAGAAAAGAAAGAAAAGAACTGCCATCCCAGAATTTTATGTCACACGAAAATATCCCTCAGAAATGAAGAGGAAATAAAGATATTCTCAGATGAAGGAAAGCTAAATTTGCTGTCAGAAGGCCTGCTCTAAAAGAACTGCTACAGTAAGTTCTTCAGACAGAAGGAAAATGATACCAGAAGGCAACTTTGAACATCAAGAGTGAAGGAAGAACAAGTCTACCTTGTGGTCTGAGAGCTTTCCCTGCCCAATCTTATTTCCACCCCCTTTATCTTTCATAGGCATTACCCCCTAATAAACCTCTTACATTTCTTTTAAAAGCACATAAATTTAATTAGACAAGATCATTTAGATTTAACTGAAATTACAAACCTAGTCAATCAATGCTTAAACACAGTCCAAGCAACACAGGATTATTTTACAGCACACACAGGAACAGGTAGTAAGTAACCTGCAATAGAAACTTCAAACCACCTACCATTTACAATCACCCCAATGCAGGAGAGTTCTCCCCTCTAAAATTAAGCACATTTTTCTTTAAAGAGCTACCGATCCTATTCTTAGATGTCAATTCAGTGGCTTATAACAAAATACATATATTAAGACTCAGAATTACTCAGACAAAAAAGCAAAATTACTGACAGTCTTAACTTTTATTGATTTGCTTTTTATAGACATCTTTCTTGGTCTAGTACTTAACCTAAAGAATGGAAGTAATACAAAGTACCTACATGCTAAAGCAACAGCTTCCATGCACATACTAAACAGACTGTCCTTAGCACTGAAGAAAAAGTCACAACTGCTAGGATAAGGTTCCCTAATTTCACATCAGCTGATAAGATTCTGCCTGTTGAGCGATGATTTTTTAACAGTTCATCAATACTTTTAAGCTAAAGTATTATTATATCTTTACGCTACCTATGATAACTAGAACGCTACTTTGTTCCTCTTCTGGACTAGAGCAGAGGCCCAAGATACTCTCCCATAGTTTCTTCCCCAGATAAATGGCCATTCCTACAAATAAATGAATGACTATCTGAAGATGACAGAATTTATCACCAACTCAGGAATCTGCTTATTACTCTCTAAATGTCTAAGTGTACCCTATAAGCAAGAATCACTGAGACCAAACAAGAAAGATTCCTTACCGATCTATCGACCTCATTCAATCCAATACAACCTTCAGATTTCTACTTATTCATTTAATAATTATTCCCCAATCCCATCAACTCCCAATAAATTTATCAGGTGTCTGTTCTGCAGGAAAAAATGAAATGACTTTGGAAGACACACTGGTCAGCTCAAAGCAAAAATCATGTCAAAACAGACAATTTTATTTGGCAGTATATATTAAGCCAAAATTTTAATAGCTATCACCAGACAGTAACTGCTCAGATCAAATGAAAGAATGCCTTCAAATCTTTCCTTAATATACACAAAAAAGTAAATTTTGATCATCTAGAAAACTTTAAAATATGAGAGTCTAATATTTAAACAAATTTAAACAGGTTTACTATGTTCTTCATGTACCTTTATTTCCATAAGGTACACCATGGTCACTACTATATGGGTTAGAAAAATCGAACACACTTACACTCAGGACGTCTCTACTACCTTCAGGTTCGAGAACTTATCTGCCTTCAAAATACAACTAAACATAAATAAGCAATGCATTAGACGAAATTTTCTGAGCTCCCTTCTACCATTCTGATTTTGTAGTTTAAACTACTGAGGTAGGAAAGTAAACTTCTTTCATAGCTTATTTTCTGCTCACGTGTAGTAAAAATTAAAGCTAAAGCTGTGGAAAGAGGTCGAGAAAATGCAATATATTGTAAGAACTCCTTTTGTTATAACTGCACATTCTCACTGTTGCATCAGAGCTAGGGTAAGTTCCAGCTTCTGTTGCTAAGTAACCAAACTCATTTGCATGGCTGCCCAGGAATCAGCAGCACTGCAAACCAGCCAGTGGCGGCTAATGAAGAGAAATATCTATTATTAGCACTTCTGTTTTACTATATTTTTTCCTTTCATATTTTTAAAGACAAAAAGTTGTTCTTAAATGCAAAGGCAGGATTCAAACAAGAATCAAAAGCAAAAAAGCACACATTCAAGGGTGTGTCTGCCTGGAGAAGATGTTATGGCTTGGAAAGAGAAATTCAAAGCACACTAATTCACACACCATCTCATGTACTTTCAGTGTCATTCACGTTTTTGATGAATTTTAGAAGTTTTAAAATCTAGAAGCTGAGGCAGAGAAAGAGTAAATAACTTTAATAGAACATCATTATGAAACTATGAAATCTAAACAGATCATCCTATCTCTTTGGCCATATCATGAACATGTTTACAAACTGGTTAGACTCTAAGGACTGGGTCTCACTGTCCACCATCCAAAACCAATCCATTTCTGAAATACATTTTATGAAATTATAATTATTGAGCTGGCAGTGGTAATAATATATATGATAAAACTCAGTATTTGTCTTAATTCCTAAGTTCCAATTCTTTAATACTGTTAATAATTTTTTTTAAATTTCCCCAGCTACTTTTGAAGAAAAATTGGTGTATGAACCTAACACTGTGCTATTGTTGAACCTATCAGGAATCAATTTCTCTTCTAAGTGTCAGTTAATCTGGTTTAGCAGCCAGAGGTACACTACAAAGAATACTTAGAGAATAAGAAGACCTGGATTCGGGTTCCAATCAATCTGGGAAAAGATATCTACCTTACATACAATCCACAAAAGATTAACATTCAAAAGAATTAAAAAAAAAAATTCCTCCCAATCAATAATAAAGACAAACAACCTAATAGAAAAAAGTGGACAAAAGAAGAGCAAGAAATTCACAAGAGGGAGAAATTTTAATGGTCAACCTTATGAAAAGATGCTCACTTTCAAAGATGATGAAGGAAATGCAAATTAATGCAACTAGATACTATATTACATCCATCTAAGGTAATTTAAAAATTACCAAGTCTGATAATACCAAGTATAGGTGGGAACTGAGGAAACAGGAACTGTTATACATGTTTGGTAGGACTATAAATTGGTATAAACCCTTTAGGGAAAAATTTAGTAAACCTAGCAAAGCTGATGATGAGGCACATGCCTGATGAGGAAATAATCCATATTTAGGCATATACCAGACAGCAGCGCTTTGCAAACTATGGGCTGGAAAATAAATTTAGTACTAGTGTGTCATAATCAGCATTGTAGATGCATTTTTAGATGCAGATGCAACCTTTTTAGACACTCCATTCTCTCCTCTATATGATATACATACTTCTACTTTGGTTTTCAAACTTAAGAAAGAAGAAAGTTGTGCCAGATCAAGGAAGGGGGAGGGGGCTACTTATAAGTTATTACTTTATAAACAAAGGAGAGTAATGTGGCATGGTCACAGATATGCCAAACTACTTTGCTGAGCTTTTAAAAGATTCTTAAAATGCTCCATAATCTAACCATCTGTCACATTTGCATCCCTATCCCTCACAATTATTTTACATACCTTTCTGCTCTGTCAATCTGTTTCCCCCCGCTGCCTCCTTATCTGAAGAGACTACAGAAATGTGAGTGACTATTTTACTAATTCTCCCAAATATGGCACATACCTCTTACCATTATAGAAGCATAGGAGAGAAATTCATACATATAGTGGGTGCCTCAGGGCACTAGCAATTAATTCTCTCAAGCAACTCCAGTTGAGAAAGGCTCCTCAAAGACTTAAAATCTGGGTTTTTATCTCAGCTCTTCCATTTGCTTTCTAGTGCTTTGATCTCAGGCAGGTTACTTCAAGTCTTAGTTTTCACATCTGTATCTGCAGACAATAATCCCTCCCTTACTAAGTGTTGATAAAGACTAAATTAAATAAAGTGCACAAAAATATCTACCAGGACCTACCCTACGGTAAGCCTTCAATACACAGTAGCTGAATCTGAGAGCCAGGCCTTGCCACCAAATCTTCTGACTCACATTTAAAAGAATCATCATTTTAGAAAACAAAAACAAATATACAAAAGCACATTAACAGAGGCATTAATAAGAAATTCATTCATTTAAAACTCACCTGAATACAATTACAGACTGGATTAGTCGGCACAGCTTAATGGGTATAAGGGCCTTTTTCCCTCTCAACCCAACCTGATTTGGATGCTAGACCAAGCAAGCTATTTCATCTTCTAGCCCCCAGGTCCAGTGGGATTCTGTGATTCTGCATCCTAATATAAGACCTCATTGCAAACGTCCAGGCTTTCCTCTGTGCTTGACTCTAATTCAACAAATAATTATCATTATCAACTAAATTATGTAGTTTCATTCTGCTCAGAGCAGAAGTAACAAGAATATAGGCCCACAGCTTAGAGCTAATGATGTAATGTGATAGGTGGCAAAGAAAGTAGAGCTCAATTCATCTTCTCTTTGGAGAATGATCTTCAAACTGAAAAGGGCAAACCCATTATTGTTTCACAGAAATTGGTGCCCAATACAAGTAAAGAGACCCAGAGAGCATCCAGCTGCTTATATGAGTCAGGAGTCTTGGTTCCTACAAACAGAAATCTCTTTTGCCCAAACAAGCTGGATTTAAAGAAAGGCTCAGGTAAACAGGGATAGGCAGGAAAGTAACTGGACCTCAAAAGTTGTCCTCTCCTCATCTCTTGCCTCTACTTCTCTAAGCACATGGGAGAAGTATTAGTCACTTCTAGGCTCACATATTCCCAGCCCTTCTTTCCACAAGAGCTCTAATGAGAAAGAGCCTAGAAAAGGATACCAACCCTGGAGCAAACAACTGTGGCCAAGCCTGGGTGGGTCAGGGCCATCCTCAGACCACTCACTGTGGCCAAAGCAGACAGGATATTGAGAATTTTAACTGTTCTTAGTCAAACCACATAATTTAAAAAGGAACATCTTCCATCTTGACCACAAAGATAAGAGATTTCTATGAAATGCCTTGCAAAAATTGAGACACGTTGTCTACCATTTTCTTGGATTACTTACTAGTAATTTGGGGAGGGAGGTTAGTTTTGTAGGTTTTATTTTATTTTTAGGGTATACATTCCTGGCTTTTTATCACTATTGTCTTTTTATAACTTTGTTAACCATTCCTTTTCAGCAATTCTAAAAATTCCACCCAAAATATACATATCAAATTATCTGTCTATATTTCAGAATTCAACTTAGCTTTTTCTTCTTAATCAGAATGAATTTCCTTGTCTTTCTAATTTCCTTTTTTCCTTCATTAACAGTAATCTCTCTCTACTGCATAAGGATTTATCCATCACATAATAACAGAACTTTAGGGCTAGTACATATCTGCCCTCACCCACTCTATCCAAATTACTATTTAAGGCTAAATCCAAGAACTTACCCCCCACTGGCATCTTCTTCTCCTCTCATACCCTGGTCATACCTACATAAAAGTCAGTTCCAGATGGCTCACCCAGAAGTATTTTAAAACATTCTATATTTTACTTTGTAAAGCATTACTCCATTCATTTCTTAACAGTCAGCATTTTGCCTCACCAATGTAGATGCTCCATCTAGCGGCAGAAGATTAACTTCAGCAATGTGGTTTAAAAAAAGTTTTAACCATTATTTTCCCCCTTAAAACATTACCAGCTCTGCAATGGCCTGATTTCCTAGTATAGCACAGTGTTTCAGAACAGACTCTTGAAAGAGATCTTTTTCCAAACCTTGATTCACCACTTCCAAGCTGTACACCTGGGGTATGTTACTTAGTATCTCTGAGTCTTAGCGTCCTCATATGTAAGATGGGAATAATTTACCTGCATCATGGGATATAAACGTATGCAAAGCACTCAGCTCAGTATCCGGAACACTGTCAACACTCAGTCAGTGATGGCTATTATCTTCCCACTCCTCACTTCTCCTTAATTTAACTGCATCCTATTTAATGAGGGCAAGCAAATCCTCAACTGCTTTTATCATTCACTGCCCTTTCCCCTAATCTCCTTGGATCAAATCCTTAGGCCTTCCATCATTTGCCTTTCTTCAACCTGATCTTGCGCTATTCTCAAAAGGGGCAGCCACTCCAATGCAGTCAACCCCTGAGAGTCCTTAGCATGGGTCAAGCATCTTCTCAGCTGTTGTTCTGTCTCATTCCCAGCCCCACAGAAAACCACACCTCACTGCTCTGCTGCTCTAACTTGTACCCATTCTTCCAAGTCAGATTTAAGATACCAACTCCACAAAAGTTAAACAAGAGCACAATGATCTTCCTTTACTTTATATGCGGAGTCCATCCCATACAAAGGTATGTTGCCTCAGAATTTTTCCAGTTCTTTCCAGCACTCTTATATGACCAAACTAGACCACAATTTTCTAAAGAACATGTACTATGCATTTCACTTTCAACTATCCCACAGCAAATTTTAGACAGTTTAAAATCTTAGCACTATTTACTTTAACATATATACACACTGCTTCCCCAAAGCAGTAATCATTTTATTGACTTTCCTTACTTAGGAAGTAAACTTAAAAAAAAGTCAAAAGACTAAGTAAAACACTAAATAAAATGCCCTAAATAGGAGAGAATTCCAGATTTTCTTAAAATGGGGGAGGAAATTAAAAATAGCCTAACGTGATTTGTTTTTCCTAAAAAACATTTGCCACAGAACCCAACGGCTGGTATTATTTATTTATTTGTTTATATATATATTTTTTTTTTGCTGAGGAAGATTTGCCCTGCGCTAACATCTGTGCCAATCTTCCTCTATTTTGTATGTGGGTCACTGCCGCAACATGGCTGACGAGTGGTGTAGGTTCACACCTGGAATCCAAACCAGTGAACCCGGGCCGCCGAAGTGGAGAGAGCCAAACTTAACCACTAGGCCACAGGGCCGGCCCCCTATTTATTTTAAATAGTGATCATACTAGGTATCTGAAAATAGTCAACACATTAAAGCAGAAATCTTCAATAACTTTTTATGTTCACAATAATTAAAAGCCAGAAAATGCCTTGGCTAACATCACAAACTTCTTTTCTACTTATGTTTTCAGGGAAGTGATGACTAAAGAACTTTAAAACAAGTATTAAAATATTAAAGGAAAAAAAAATCATTAAGCAGGTCAAAAATTTACTAAAGTTCCTCACTCAAAACCAGCCTACTCATAAAGGAGTCACCAGCTTCTCTGATTGTCCTCCTCTTGGCAGGGTGGGAACATGTGTCCATTATATGGTGCTCAGAGGCTGCTGGACAGCATTCCAATTTATTACTCAAGTTGGTTTGTTGTGGTACTTTTAGGTTTGTGCCACAATGGCATCAGCTTCATCCTGTTTGTTCATCACCAATCCATGAGTCCACCCAGCCTTAAAACAAGCAGCCCTGGAAACTTACACAAATTTACCAGGCCCAAACTAAAAGCAAAGGAAGACTTTACAAGTCAATGGAGTCTTATGTGACAATGGCCTACACAGAATTCCTCATGTATGTGAGAAGCTCATGTACAATGTCTAGGTAGTTCTAGTAGGCTAACAGCTTCCTCTACAGCTAAGACCAAGTAGATGCCAAAAAAAAAAAAAATTGGGAGAGAATGCACTGAAAGATGCTAGAGAACTGGGCTAAAAGATCCAGGTTTTCTTCTGTGCCTCTGGACTACAATTCAAAAAATACTCATTGGTATCAACTAAATAATGTAGTTTCATATGATGAATCTGAAGAATCTTGAATCCAGGTCACCTAGAACTTAAGCTACTTTCACAGGAACATAAAACTACAAAAAAAAGTTACTTAAAAAAAAGCCCTTATAACTTCCAAGTACATGAAAAAAATGTCCTCAAAAGAGAAATGAGTAAATTAAAATACGTAATTAGGAACATTCACCTCAAACACATCCCCAAAAGTCAGATTGTAGATTACTTACTGTGTTCCCTTCAAAGAGATACTTCCATTTCTAGCACCAAATAAATTTAAATGCTTTGTCTCAAAGACTGGCCAAAATATCTGACAACCCTTGTGAATATCTGTAAAGACTTGCTAGATCAGGAGAAAGACATGGCTGGCAAGTCACCAGGAACTAGAGGGACAGAGTAAAAGAGGTTTCTACTGATAATTAGGACAGGAAAACAGATGTAAACTAGAAAACGGGGACATATGGTCACCCTACCAGCGGTAGAATGCAAAGCTGGTGAATTATTTGCCCAAATATGCTCCAGATCCTGGTGGCTAGTGGTCCACACACTTGAGGTATGGTTGCTGAGGCTCTCCCCACCTATTCCCAGAATCTGGGATCTCTTCTCAGATACTTTCTCTGATTGGCTGCTTTTCATCAGCTCTTCTCGCTGTCATGGCATCTTCTAGTCCCGCTGTCCCTACCCTCTGTCATAATCTGGTGGTCAAGCAAATGCCTCCAGGAACCTCCCTAGGGTTTAAACCATCAGAATCACTAGAATGCCTTGGTCACTGTCAGCCATCAAAATCTGAAGCTTCCTAAACTCCACCAGTAGTTACTTCACCCTAGAGGAAGTGAGGGTTCCTCACCCACAGTGATTTAAGATTATGTCTAAAGGGTCCCACCACCATTCCAGTAAGTCCATAAGCTAGTACACACCAACAATCACTTTAGGTACCAACCGAAGACTTCCAATGCCATAGCCTCCAAAGTCTGATGCTGAAGCCACTTCCAAAGCTGTGTTCACTCCCTTGAAGTTACCAAATAGGTGTCACAACCTCAAAGCTATTTCAGAAAATACTCATTGCCTTCTCACCTTTTGCTGGCAACTGCCATCACTGATCCAACATGGGGCTGCTGCTGCCAATACCACTTCTCTGGCCTCTTTTGCTGAGTCGAAGCCTTCAGCACTACAGCAGTGGTGAGAGCTCTCTGAAAGGTCACTAACACTTTTGTAAGCCACCCAAACAGTCCCCAGAACCCCTGCAACTCACAGTCCTGGCATACTGTAACTACCAGTTAATGACATCTCCGTAGAGGCATACAGTTCTGACTTAGGCTGCCTCAAGTCGAACCTTTCAATACTACTTCTCTATAGGATAATTCCTAAGTGTTAGGCTTACCCATGAGTTAGAGCCACTTTCTGGATTCCATGAGTTTCTACCTACATTACAGCTATTTCTCTCGTGCATACAGACTAAGCAACATATAGAACTGGTTTTGTTAAAAGAGCTCTCCCCAAAAGTTCTTTTTACCCTTCCAGAGTTTACAACGTGTGAACAAAAACGTCCATAACCAGTCACAAACTCCCCAATGGCTGAAGAAGTGTGAGGCATAACAAAGTACCTTAAGCCACTTCTCTTAGTCCCTACTAGGACTATGAACTCCAAGGGCAAGAGTGGCCCAGTGCTAAAAATAATAACTGCTTATCAGGAATAAATAAAATTGAAACCAAAAAAACTCTAGAAAAGATCAACGAAACAAAGGGCTGGTTCTTTGAGAAGATAAATAAAACTGAGAAACCCTTAGCCAGACTCACTAAGAGAAAAAGAGAGAAGGCTCAAATAAATAGAAATGAAAGAGGAGAAATTACAACGGATACCACAGAAATACAAAGGATTATAAGAGAACACTATGAAAAACTATATGCCAACAAACTGGACAACTTAGAAGAAACGGATAAATTCTTAGACTCATACAACCTCCCAAAACTGAACCAAGAAGAAATAGAGAATCTGAATAGACCAATCACAAGTAAAGAGATTGAAACAGTAATCAAAAACCTCCTCAAAAATAAAAGTCCAGGACCAGATGGCTTCTCTGGAGAATTTTACCAAACATTCAAAGAAGATTCAATACTGATCCTTTTCAAATTATTCCAAAAAAAGAGGAAGATGGAACACTCCCTAACACATTCTACGAGGCCAACATCACCCTGATACCAAAGCCAGACAAGGACAATACAAATAAAGAAAACTACAGGCCAATATCGCTGATGAACATAGACGCAAAAATCCTCAACAAAATATTGGCAAATCAAATACAGCAATACATCGAAAAGATCATACACCATGACAAAGTGGGATTTATACCTGGGACACAAGGATGGTTCAACATCTGCAAATCAATCAACGTGATACACCCACATTAACAAAACAAACAATAAAAACCACATGATCATCTCAATTGATGCAGAGAAGGCATTTAATAAGATCCAACATCCATTTATGATAAAAACTCTCAACAAAATGGGTATAGAAGGAAAGTACCTCAACATAATAAAGGCCATATATGACAAACCCACAGCCAACATCATACTCAATGGGGAAAAGCTGAAAGCCACTCCTCTGAGAACAGGAACAAGACAAGTGTGCCCACTCTCACCACTCTTATTCAACATAGTACTGGAGGTTTTGGCCAGAGCAATTAGGCAAGAAAAAGGACTAAAAGGACTCCAAACAGGCAACGAAGAAGTGAAACCATACACTATTTGCATGACACGATTTTATATACAGAAAACCCTAAAGAATCCATTGGAAAACTATTAGAAATAATCAACAACTACAGCAAAGTGGCAGGGTATAAAATCAACTTGCAAAAATCAGTTGCATTCCTATATGCTAATAACGAACGAATAGAAAGAGAACTCAAAAAGACAATCCTATTTACAATTGCACAAAAAGAATAAAATATCTGGGAGTAAATTTAACCAAGGAGGTGAAAAACCTATACAATGAAAACTATAAGACATTACTGAAAGAAATCACTGATGACATCAAGAAATGGAAAGATATGCCATGCACATGGATTAGAAGAATAAACACAGTTAAAATGTCCATACTACCTAAAGCAATCTACAGATTCAACGCAATCCCAATCAGAATCCCAATGACATCCTTCACGCAAATAGAACAAAGAATACTAAAATGCATATGGGGCAACAAAAGACCCCGAATACCTAAAACAATCCTGAGGAAAAAGAACAAAGCTGGAGGCATCACAATCCCTGACTTAAAAATATACTACAAAACTACAGTAATCAAAACAGCATGGTACTGGTACAAAAACAGACACACAGATCAATGGAACAGAATTGAAAGCCCAGAAATAAAAAGACACATCTACAGACAACTAATCTTTGACAAAAGAGCTAAGTACATACAATGGAGAAAGGAGTCTCTTCAATAAATGGTGCAGGGGGCCAGCCCAGTGGTGCAGCGGTTTGGTTCACGCTTGGCAGCCCGGGGTTCGCAGGTTTGGATCCCGGGCGCCTGCCGATACACTGCTTGTCAGCCATGCTGTGGCGGCGTCCCATATAAAGTGGAGGAGGACGGGCACGGATGTTAGCCCAGGGCCAGTCTTCCTCAGCAAAAAGAGGAGGATTAGCAACGGATGTTAGCTCAGGGCTGGTCTTCCTCACACACACACAAAAAAGAAAACATAGGTAGTACACTCTTTGACATTGGTCATAGAGGGATCTTTTCGAATTCCACATCTACTCGGACAAGGGAAACAAAAGAAAAACAAGTGGGACTTCATCAGCTTCTGCAAGGCAAATGAAATCAGGATCAAAATGAAAAGACAACCCATCAGCTAGGAGAAAATATTTGCAAATCATATATCTGACAAGGGGTTAATCTCCATAATATATAAAGAACTCACACAACTGAACAACAAAAAAACAAACAACCTGATCAAAAAACGTGCAGAGGATGTCAACAGACATTCTTCCAAGGAAGATACATCAATGGGCAACAGGTACATAAAAAGATGTTCAACATCACTAATCATCAGGGAAATCCAATCAAAACTACTCAAAACTACACTAAGATATTACCTTACACCCGTTAGAATGGCTATAATCACCAAGACAAAAAATAACAAATATTGGAGAGGTTGTGGAGAAAGGGGAACCCTCATTCACTGCTGGTGGGAATGCAAACTGGTGCAGCCTCTATGGAAAACAGTATGGAGATTCCTCAAAAAATTAAAAATAGAAATACCCTATGATCCAGCTATCCCACTACTGGGTATTTATCCAAAGATCCTGAAACCAACAATCCAAAGAGGCTTATGCACCCCTATGTTCACTGCAGCATTATTCACTATAGTCAAGAAGTGGAAGCAACCCAAGTGTCCCTCGACTGATGTTTGGATAAAGAAGACATGGTATATATATCCAATGGAATACTACTCAGCCATAAAAAAAGACACAAAATCATCTCATTTGCAACAACATGGATGGACCTGGAGGGTTTTATGTTAAGCGAAATTAAGCTAGACAGAGAAAGACAAACACTGCATGATCTCACTCATACGTGGAAGATAAACTAACACACGGATAGAGAGAACAGTTTGGTGGTTATCAAGGGGAAGGGGACTGGGGGGGTGGGCACAAGGGGTGAAGGGACACATTTACATCGTGACTGACAAACAATGTACAACTAAAATTTCACAATGTGATAAACTATTATGACATCGATAAAAAAAAATAGTAACTGCTTGTAAGTAAACCCCTAAGTCAAAGATTCAAGAGATGTCACAAGAAAAATCACCTAACACAAGTGACTAGACTTGCTGGCTACCAACCAACCCACTCACTCACTAGGAAAGCAACACTGGAGAAAAGCAACCAGAAGGCCCACAGGAAGACAATAAGAGTTAAAATGATGCAGGAGAGACGGATGTTATCCTAATCAACCCATAACAGAGACAGAGTCACAGCCAGGGAATTACTCAGGAAGGAGGAAAAATTACTTCTGTAAACAAACTCCCTCATAGTGAAGTTAAAATTTCTTTGGAAATTTACTCATCATGACACCAGAGGCTGTAGTCATACAAGCAAATAGATAAAAAACAATGCTGTAAAAAGAGAAGGTTTTTTCCGGTTTGTTTTTATTTTTGCTTTTTAAATAATAGCAACAAGGAACTTTAAGAATAACACAGTAAAACCAGATCTGCAAAAGTTATTAGTAGCAAGGATGAAAAGAACAGCATAAAATAATTTGAGAAAGCTAATGTTATCAAAGCAGTGACAGGAGATGAAGGATGATGATAAAAAATACCAAACACTTCCTTCAATATCATACCTTATCAATGGCTTTTCCAACCCGAGAAACACTGCTGTGGATGTCTTTGTGGTCTGAGGCCAATTTTTGAACAGTATCCTTTATTCGTTTACAGCACTGTGTCAAAACAAGTGAAAGTGTCCCTGATAATTCAGCATCTTGGCCTATAAAAAAAGAAAGAAGACTGGTTACTCATGAAGGCAAACCCAAAGATGGCAAGTTTCAAATAGGTCCTTTGGAACATGAAGATGGAAGAAAAATCAGTGCCTGCTTTTGTGTGTGTGTGTGTGAGGAGGATTAGCCCTGAGCTAACATCTGTTGCCAATCCTCCCCTTTTTTGCTGAGGAAGACTGGCTCTGAGCTAACATCCGTGCCCATCTTCCTCTACTTTATATGGGACACCGCCACAGCATGGCTGACAAGCAGTGCATCTGTCTGCGCCTGGGATCCGAACCGGCGAAACCCTGGGCCGCCAAAGCAGAGCACGTGAACTTAACCACTATACCACCAGGCCAGCCCCAGTCAGTGCCTGCTTTGAAGCAGATGGTCACATTCATAGATAATATTTTTCAAGTGAACAGTAAGAAAGCTATCTTAATATTTATTTTTTGCAATAAATAAGGGAATTTTACTACGAAATAAACCACTTTTGTAATTATTAAAATCAACAGACTGTGAATAATACTGCCAGGGCATTTTTCATAAAATATGTCTGAGTGAATAAACTCACTTATTCAATCCACTTAAACTGTTCAAGTCATTCTCCAAACATTTTGATTGTTACCAAAATTCCTAGAGAGAGATTATTTCCTCTAAATGCTTTATATTCTACATGAAGAAGTAGAAGAAAAAACTAACTAACTTCTTTAGACACCATGATGGAAAGAGTGAACACAGCAGAAGAGAGTTAACATGTCCCCACCTATAAGCCACACGGAGCCATTGGCATCAGCTAGGGTGGTGGGAACTCTCCCGAAATCCAAGTTCCCAGATGCCAGCCAAGGGCCAACCCTGCAAGCAGGCCTGAAACTACTATCCTTAGAAAGCCTTGCTTGCAAGGCTGACCCTTGGCTGACACCTGGGAACTTGGAATTCAGGAGGGTTCACCATTCCCAGTACTGATAAGACTGGCTCACTGTGCCTAAATTGTTTGTACAATGTGGTTTATGCTCAACATTCACTTTCCTGTTATGAGTGTGGAATTTTGGTATCTGCCAGGCAGAGGGTTCCTATACGAGCAGTCCCCAGTAAAGACCCTGAGTACTATGTCTCTAATGAGCTTCCCTGGTAGAAAACATTTCACGCTTGTCACAATTTGATGCTGCAAGAATTAAACATGTCCTGTGTGACTACAACATGGAGGACTCTTAGAAACTTCCTCCCGGTTTCCTCTGGACTTTGTCCCATGTGCCTTTTCTTTTCCCTTAGCTGATTTTGCTTTGTACCCTTCAGCTCTTATAAATCTTAGCCATGAGTGTGACTACACGCTGAATCCTGTGCATCCTCCTAGTGATCACTGGAACCTAAAGGTGGTCTTGGGGACCTTTGACACACATGATAAATCAACTGTAAGTTACTACAGTTTATATCCTCTTTCCCTGTGCTACTTCCTCAGGAAAAGGGGAGGAGAAAAAGGGAGAAAGAACAAATTCACCTATATTTGTCAATTACCTCATGTATCTATATATTCCCACCTGTAATCAACACGCCTGGCTTCTGAAATCCTACTCAAATTATACAGAGGTGGTTCTTAAACTTTCATTTACATTAGAATCATCTGGAGGCCTAGTCCAAACAAAGTAGTTCGACCCCCATTCCCAGAGTTTCTAATTCAACAGGTCTGAGATGGGGCCCCAAGAATTTGAACAAGAACAAGCCCACAAGTACAGTAGCCCTAGGATGTTCATTCATTCAACAAATATCTACTGAGCACTAATTATGTGACAGGTTAGCAGTGAAACAAAACCACCAAAATCCCTGCCCTAAAACTACCTTCTGGTGAGCAAGATAAACAATACACAAAATAAGTCAGTTATATAGTATGAGAGAAAGATGATACATGTTACTGGGGGAAAATAAAGCAGAGTACAAGAGATGGGGAGCATATGTGAGTTAAGCAATTGCAATCTTAAACAGGATGGATGTGGTAGGCCACACTGAGAAAATGACATTTGAGCAAAGACTTGAATGTAAGGGAATTAGTCACGTGGCTACCTTGAAGGTGAAAAGTAGCAGAATATGCCACCCCAAAATTTTAGGCATAAGGATTATTTTGAGAAACAGCAGACACAGAAGCTCTGAAAACAGAGAAGTTACCCTTTTGTAAGAGAAATTTACATTTATAAGAGAAATCTCCATTTGTAAGGGTGTCTCCTGCTCTGTACCAGGAAGAGAAGGATGACTCTAAATCCCAATAAACTTTTATCAATGGAGAAGGCTAAGACTTAGATCTGCATAACAAACCTCACTCTTGTTTACTATGCTTTTCCTGGTAACCTCCCCCACTACTGGCCTCCCCACACCTTTCTTTCTTTCATCTTTAGCTTAGATGGTATTTATGCCTGAATTCTAAGCCATGTCTTTGAGCTACTCATTTTTCCCTGGGCATCTCCCATGTATACATGTTAATAAACTTTTTCTCTTGTTAACCTGTCGTTTATGACAGGGGTCTCAGCCAAGAATTCACAAGGGTAGAGGGAAAATTATTTTTCCTCCCTTACAGGAGAAAGGATTCCAGGTTGAGGGGACAAAAGCCCCATTGCAGAAATATACCTAGACTATTCAAGGAATAGCAAAGAAACCAGTGTGGCTAAAGTAGATTTCCAGCAAAGGAAAATAGGAGGAGAGAATGTCCAAGAGATAATGCAAGTCCTGATCTTGTGCGGCTTTTTTTGGTATTGTAAAAACTTTGGCTTTTACTTTGAGTGAAAGGGATACCTACAGCAAGGTTTTGAGCAGAGCAAGTAAATAAACCAACATAACATTTTATATGGTCATTCTGGCTGATGATAGGAGTATAAGAACAGAAGCAGGGAGACAGGTTAGGAGGTTGTGGCAGCAATCCAGATGACAGGACAGTGGCTCAGCCCAGGGGATTAGATGTGGAGGTGGTGAGAAGTGTTTGGATTCTGGATATATTCTGAAGGTAAAGCCAATAGGACTTCCTGACTGGATATGAGGGAAGAAAAAGACTCACAGATGACTCTAAGTTTAGCCTGGGTCAACTGGAAAGATGGAGTTGTCTTCAATTAAGATGAAAAAGATTAAAGGCTGAGTAGGAATGAGAGGAAGGGAGAGATAAAGAGTTCAGTTTCTGGCTTGTTAAATTTGAGATGTTGAGTAGTCATTCCAGTGTATATCTGGAAGAGTGAGTTGGATATATAAACCTGAAGTTCAAGAACAAGGTCAGTGCTGGATAGACAAATTTGTGAGTCACCGGCATACAGATGATACTTAAAGCCATGAGACTAAATGAAATCACTAAGAAAGTCAGTGCAGACACAAAGTGGTAAAAGGAGAGAGTCCTGGGAACTCTAAGTTTATGAGACCAAGATGAAATGGAACTGGAAAAGGAGACTAACAAAGACTACTAAAACACTAACTGTGATGGAGGAGGAAAATCAAGCAAGTATGGTGTTGGGGAAGCCAAGCAAAGAAAATGTGTCAAGGAGGGAGCAACCAACTGTGTTAAATGCACTGCTATGTCAAGTAAGATGTGACCTAAGAACTGACCACTGGATTTACAATGTGGAAGTTATCAGTGACCAAGACAGGAACAGTCTTTCCTTTCTAGAACTTTTCCTCTAGAAAAGAAATCTAGAAGGTTGTAGGGACTGTGAAGAGAGAATATAATAAGTCTGGTTCAATGACAACCACTGAGAGAAGTAAAAAGATAAACAAACAGAAGATAGTGCCCATAAGGTACCCAATCCAATATGGGGTGGCTGAAACAGAAACTGCCCTTATCTCTAAATACAGCTGCACAAAGTATACAGTGATGAGCCACATGATGACCTTTCAGTCAACGACAGACTGCAGGTACAACAGTGGTCCCATAAGATTAGTACCATATAGCCTAGATGTATAGTAGGCTATACCATCCATGTTTAGTGTTTAAGTACGCTCTATGATATTCGCACAACAACAAAGTCACGACACATTTTTCAGAATACATCTGCATCATTAAACAATGCATGACTGTGTATCAAGTGCTTTCAATTTCTAATAACATAATTTAGGCTAAGAGAAGACTTGGTAATTCAGGAAAATTTCAAAATCTGTATAAAAGGTGCTCCATAAAAACTATGGGCCAAAAGAATCTAATGGCTTCAGTAGCTCTGCTCTGGCTATTTCTGGTCTTTCTGTATCTAAACCTTACCTAACCTCAATGGGTTCATCTCCCCTATGAACTTCTCTGCCCACAGACTTACCCGGTCTTCTCAATTTCTAATGAATTCTGTTCTTTCCACCACTCCTCTGGCACTGAATCATGTACCATTTAACAACTTCACGTATATGTGCCATCATCAGTCTCAACTAGACGTTAAGTCCTGAAGGGAAGACAGGTTCTTATTGTAAACCATATACTCCACTGTCTCATCACATGCCTTGTACATATGCAGGCACTATTAATATAAGTATTTGGATTAATGGCAAATAAAGCAAGGAAAAAGAACAGTTAGAAAGAAAGCCATATTCAACAAATGGTGATGGGATAACTAGATATTCACATGCAAAAGAATCATACCATATACAAAAATTAACTCAAAATGGAATAAAGACCTAAATGTAAGAGCTGAAACTATCAAATTCTTAGAAGAAAATGAGTGTATTCTTGACCTTGGATTGGGCAATAGTTTCTTAGATATTATACCAAAAGCACAGCAAAGAAAAATTACTTAAACTGGACTTCATCAAAACTAAAAACTTTTGTGCTTCAAACACTACCAAGAAAGTGAAATGGTAACCCACAGAATGGGAGAAAATATTTGCAACTCATGTATTAGATAAGGGTCTAGTATCCAGAACATATAAAGAACTCTTACAACTCAACACTAACAAGACAACCCAATTTGAAAATAGGCAAAGGATTTGAATAGACATTTTTTCCAAAGAAGACCTACAAATAACCAACAAGCACAGGAAAAGATGCTCAACATCATTAGTCAATAGGGAAATGCAAATCAAAACTACAATGAGAAACTACTTTACACCCAGTGAAACAGCTATAATGAAAAAGATGGACAACAACAAGAAATGTTCGATGTGGAGGATTTAGAACCCTCAGACGTTGCTAGTGGAACGTAAAATGGTACAGCCACTGTAGAAAATAGTTCAACACTTCCTTAGAAAGCCAAACAGAGCTACCCTACAACGAAGAAATTCCACTCCTAGGTATATACCTAAGAGAAATGAAAATGTCCACACACACACTTGTACATGAATGTTCATAGCAGCATTATTCATAATAGCCAAAAAGTGGAAACAATCCAAATGTCCAAATGATGAATGGATAAACGTAATGTGGTATATCCATACAATGGAATATTATTCAGCCATAAAAAGGAGTGAAGCACTGATACATGCTACAACATGGATGAACCTTGAAAACATTATGTTAAGTGAAACAAGCCAGACACAAAAGGCCACATATTGTGTGATTCTCTTTATATGAAATGTCCAGAATAGGCAAATCTATAGACAGAAGTAGATTCACTGTTGCCAGGGGCTGAGGGAAGGGAGGAATGGAGACTAACTGTTAATGAGTATGAGGTTTCTTTTGGGAGTGATGAAAATGTTCTGGAATTAGATCATGGTTAATGGCTCCACAACTCTGAATATACTAAAAGCTACTGAATTATACTCTTTAAAAGGGTGACTTTTATGGTATGTGAACTATACCTCAAAAAAAAAAAAAAGCAAGCTAAACTAAAAAACCAAACAAAAAACGCAAGCCATAATTCCTACCCATCCAGACATGTTTGTTTCTACAGTAAGTAGATGACAAAGTAAACAAAAGGTTAAAGAACAAAAAAGCAGAGACCAAGCTGGAGGAGAGATATCATTTGGACTTTACCAACTGAACTTCTATGCCCCAACCCTGAAATCCATTGATATTTTTAAATCTTAGCAACTCAGGTATCTCTCCTCTTCTTCCTTTATCACCTACAAGTCTCTCTCCTTTTTGGTTTTCAAGTTTATAAATGAGAGATACCAGTAGTATAATGTCAATTAATTAACATTGAGAGTTCTCAGTATGCCCCAAGGAAAAATAATTTCTACAAAGTATTTGGAGTGCAAGAAAAGTATAATGGAATAATTTGAAAGAGAACACTGGGAAAGTCCTGTTCAGAGAGAAAGATTCTACTAATCCACTTTCAAATGGTTTTAGTGGAAAGCAGCCAAAGGTAAAAACAAGTTCGAAAATCACTATAATAACCAAACTGACTGAAACCAAACTTCTCAGTCTTAAAGGGACACTTCTAATGTTCTTTGGATTTCTCTGTCTGAAAACAAAACCTGCTTCTAAGAGAACCTTTCTGTGAAAGAAATCTAATTGGATTCAGTTCCTAGAAGGAAAGCTGGGAAATCACTGTGACAGCCATCTTTACCACAACTGAACTAGATCTGAAGGTGAATGCTGGAATCCAGGTTGGTCACTGGAGTGGTCACTTTTTACCCAGAATGAAGTCCTGTGCCACTGTGTCTTTCAATTCAATAAACCTCCCTGGACTCAGGCCCCATACACAAGCACAAAAGAAACAGCTCTGAAGTCATGCTTATCACTTTATAGTCACTACAAGTTCTTTTTTCTTTTTTAAGACTACATTTTTAGGGCTATTTTAGGTTTACAACAAAAATGAGAGGGAGAAGAGGTACAGAGATTGCCCCCACACATGCATAGCCTCCCCCATTATCAACATCACTCACCAGAATGGTACGTACCCGCCCCCCACCACCAACGATAAACCTACATTAACACATCATAATCACCCAAAGTCCATGGCTACCTTAGGGTTCACTCTTGGTGCTGCACATTCTATGGGTTTTGACAAATATATAACATGTATCCTTCACTACAGTATCATACAGAGTATTTTCACTGCCCTAAAAATCCTCTGTGCTCCATTTCTCTCTCTCCTCCACCCCAACCCTGGCAACCACTTACCTTTTTCTCTCCATAGTTTTGACTTTCTCAAAATGTCATATAGTTGGAATCATACAATATGTAGCCTTTTCAGACTGGCTTCTTTCACTTAGTAATATGCATTTAAGCTTCCTCCTTGTCTTTTCGTGAACTGACAACTCATTTCTTTTTAGCTCTGAATAACATTCCATTGTCTGAATGTACCACACTTTATCCATTCACCTACTGAAGGACATCTTTGTTGCTTCCAAGTTTTGGCAATTATGAATAAAGCTGCTATAAACATCTGTGTGCATGTTTTTATGTGGACATAGCTTTCAAATCTGGGTAAATACCTAGGTGTATGATTGCTGCACCTTATTGTAATTACAAGTAATGTTCAGTTTTGTAAGAAACAGCCAAACTGTCTTCCAAAGTGGCTGGACCACAAAAGTACTTTTTAAGATTACTTTTATTATGACTTGATTCAACAGGTAAAATAATTAGCATGTCAATAAGAGATTTTAAATCCAAGCAAAGGACCAATACACATGGCTGGTCTAAGTTAAAGGTAACATCCTTCCAATACAATAGAATAGTATAAATCTTTTATAAACAGATTTTAAGCACAATATTCTCAGAAATCGGAATAGTCATGGTCTCCTCCAAAATCAGACATTCACCAAACCAGAACATATTTGAGTTAACTCCTAAACTGTTTTTATAGAGCCCAGCTAAGACTTCAAGTTCCGCCCTTGCGCTTTGCCGGCTAGCCGTTTCAGGATTTATGCCCATTAGTTTTACAGAAACAATAAACTAGAAAAATGTTTATTTCCACAGCATCCTGTACTTCTCTATCAGGGTTTCACACTTCCATTATAAATACCTACTTCCCTATCAGGGTCTCACATTTCATAGTAAATATTTGTCTATCACCCCCACGAAATTACTTGAAGATAGGAAATATGATTGTTTAATCTCCAGCATTTAGCATGGTAACTGACACATATTAGGCATTCAATAACTATTTACTGAACAGAAAAATAATAAATTGTGTATTACATATTCTCAGTTTCAAGCCCAGCATTGGAGACTCGGGCACTCTGAACCAACATCCTCTGAAATTGCCAGCAGTTTCACACTCAGCAGCTCCCTGATCTTCCACTCTAACAGGATGTTTGGTGTGTACTACGCAATAGCATCGCAGCCTAAATTTTCCAAATACCAAATAAATCAGTCAATACACATACACACCAATTTTCAAATAAAATACATTCACAAAATAGAGTCCCCCAGTTATAAGTTTTTTCTCTTTTCCAAATAACAACTCCCCCCCCCCCCAAAAAAAAACCTTAAACATGTAGGTAAAGGCTTGGAATAAAAATTCACAAGCTTGTGTTTTGAGCCACAGTTTCCTTGTTTGTAAAAGAAAACTATGCCAAGGTTTGTCAAAGAAATGAAATACATCTTAAGTTTAGTGTATAATGTGTTCCTACAAAAGTGTGCCCCAGTCAGAATGTAAGCAGGTAGAACAAACTTACACTTAACACCAGTGGGTGTTTGGTTTCCACAAAGTGAAAAATTATAAAATTCCTAATTATATTTTGGTTTTACAAATAACTTTAATACAGTTCTATCATTTTGTACATATATTTGTTCAATTATTTTCGTTACTCATCACATGGCTTAAGACAACCATGTGTCAAACTATGTGACAAGATTTGCTGATCATTTTGGGCCATATAATACAATCAAAACAAAGACATCAAGATTGAAAACTATGTTTCTCATCCCTACTCAGTGTTTGCATTTTCAATTCTTTCACTTATTTTTATGATATCAGGGGGAAAAAAAACCCTCAAATAATTGCATACACACTAAGGAAAGATAGTCTTGCTAAAACTAAACAGCTGGTTGGTAGGCAGCACTACAATGCTGTAGGCTAGATATCTCTGCTCATCTGCAGATAATCAAAAGTACTAATTTGGTCTATAAAAGGCAGTTTAGAGGTGTCAGTAACACCATGAAGCACATGTTCCCTGCGAGTCAAACACGTGAGATGAGACCCACTATAACCGAGAGCACTCTATACAGAATGGTGAGGCACAACAGAGAAAGGTATTACTATGATGATTATTATTCAGATTTCCAAAAAGGCTGAACTAGGATACACCTAGACTAGAATATTTTGGTAAAAACAGTAGGATTGCCCAGAAATCACTAAGACTTGACTTAACATTTTTATGAATACTGTGGAGGCAGGAAAAACTTTAAATATCGAAGTTTATAATTATATATATTGCATTTGAGTTATTAAAAGTTAACTCTACCTTCATAAAATGGACAGAGAATCTTAAATTTGGAATTAAGTGGAAAGCAAAATGGCACACAAGTTCTGATGTAGATAAACACAAAGAAATCTATTTAGTAAACGTAATCCTAACTGTACCTAATAGAGCTGTACTCCAGAATTCATCCTAGATTAGTTCCTTTAAAAAAAATTAAAATAGAAAAAGCCAAAAGAAGGCTATAAGGAGAAAAAATTCTACGTTATCCCAGTCTTAAAAAAAAAAAGTCTTAATACCTTAAAATAAACAAAATGAAACCAGACAAAGACAAAACAGGAAAGAAAAAAAACTAAAGTCAAAAGGAAGGGAGAACCATGACATTTAGATTCAATTAACATTTACTGAGTGCTGAATGCCTGTGTCAGCAGTGTTCAGGGTCCAGATTAAGTATTCTACAGATTAAGAAATTGAGGATAGGAATAAAAGGAGATAAAAGATAAAAGGTCTAAGATTGACTCTAAAGAAGTTGTTGACAAGGTGAACATGGATATGCTTGCAAAATAGAAAAACTTGAAATTTGAAAAGCTCAGGTTAATATTAAAAAAATTATAAAAGGGCTACTTAATGGTGTGAGCAGCAAACTAAACTGTCCTATGGAGTTTGGGGCTTCTGAGGAGCTACCTCAGCACCCAAGACACAGCAGCTACTCAACAGAGATTTACTCAGAGGAGGAAGGAAAAGGTACAAATAGAACATGCTCATTTTTTTCTAGAGGCAGTACACATCAAAAACAAAACAAACTTTTTTCAGTATATTAATAGCTGGCAAATCTACAAAGTAGAGTATTTGTTGGTCAACCCCTGACCTTTCAGAACAAAAAGGTAGATTCACAGATAGGTGTTCTGATCCACTGCACCAAATCACAGCCTGGTGTGCTTCAAAGCCAAGCAGGAGAAAAAAACAGAAAAAGAAAGTTTATATTTAAGAGCTAAATTACATGGTACAGACTAATAGTGCACTCCTGGGGCAGAGAGCTAAACCAAAATGACTGGCATAGGGAAGGCTTCAAAAAGTAGACTATGAGGCAAGAACTGGAGAGAGGGAAGAAAGGGAGGATGTAGGCACAAGTTTTTAAATGTCTGCCAGATAGTCCCACTTTAGAGAGCCTATCCACTCCCTTCAAATTCGAAATATAGAGAATTAATCTCTAGGCATCTGTTTATCCCTGAAATGAATGACTGAACCAGATAAGGTTTCTTTTAGCATTTAAATGTGGATTTCATATTTAAAATCAAACTCAAATTTCTGTCTTTCCCTCTCCTAAACTTCCTATTTTCTTCCTGGTTCCCTAATTGTTACCCTTGCTCAAAATCTTAGGTTAACCTTTGATTTTTCCAGCCCTTCCCTCCCACTCTGCCAAACTCCATCCACTCACCAAGTCCTGGTTAATTCCCTCCCTCAGGAAATCCCATGCATGGGTCTCTACATCTGTACCACCACTACCCAAAGAAAGGTCCCCATTTCATCAGATCTAGGTTGACATTTAACCTTAACTAGTCTTGCCTCTAGCCAAACCCCACTCCCAACTCCAGTCAACCAAAATGCTGTTAGTTGGTCTCAGATCATGTCCCTGTCCCTTCCCTGCTCATAATGTCCCCTCAACCCAAGTCATTCAATATCTTTCCAGTCTACTACTTTCCCTGGTATCCATGACTCTACAAAACCTGATTCCAATTTAATTCTAACTCTTTCATCCAATTTCTCCACACTCTGGTCCTTCACTGTTCCCAGAAGGCCTCTTGTACTCTCAATCGTCTGCACTTCTGTTCTTGCCAACCTCCTCTCTTGGCACCCCATCCTATCTTCCCACTATCCACATTCAATCTCTGTTATTGAAACTTCCCAGAGGTTAGAAGAGTCTCTCCCTGCCTCAAATCCTTCCCCCTCATCTGTACCACTCAATCAGCATTTGGCCTATACACATAGCCTTGCATTACAGGACATTGTTTCTTTGTTAAAAACATACTAGTCTCATCTCCCCTAACTAAATGGAAAGTTCTTAGAGCATGAGAATGATTGCTTGATTGCTTGTAACTCCCACAAGATTTTCACTAGTTCCACATATAATTGGTGATTAATAACTATCGACCAGGTGCTCTAAAGTTCATTTGAAATACCCCTCCCCTCAAGCAGTTCTTTCTAAGGGCTACTTCTCATCCCGTTTTTTTGAACTGCTAGTATTTGTACCAACCAGAAGCACTGTTATCTATACTGTGCCATAGCCACAGTTTTTTTCCCTCTCAAATGTAAAAGCCTGTCTTGTTATCCAACTTAAGTTCCCTGAAGACTGTTTCTTACACCTTTTAAGTATTCCTTATAGTGCTAAGCAGACCACTGGGCACAGAATGGTAGTCAACATACACCAGCAATAAAGATACTTAAATAGTCAAAGTGTCTCAATAAAAAAACAATATTTAACACTGTTTAAAGGCACAGACCTTAACAATAACAAATATACCTTGTTTGTTACAGATTTCAAAGTCAGTTCACATCTATTATCTATTTAATTCCCATGACATTGTGATGTAAGTTATCAGTTTACAGAAGAGGAAACAGGCTGAGCAAGATTATAGAACAAGTAAAGTGGCAAAGCAAGGACTCAAACCCAGAGCTCAAGGACAAAATTTTGTGTTCTACTCCAGAAATGCAGACTCATCTTCTTATCACCTCAACTAGCCTCCAAGTTTCCTGGGGGACTGAGGCCCTGTGTAATGTTTCTTTTAAAAGAGGTCTCCTTATCTCATCCCAAACATCTTCATATATCAAAAATAAGATATTAAATCTGTATGGATTCCACAGATACAGCAAATTCATCAAACACAACACATAGCCAGACACTGTGCCCCAATACAACAAAAAATTACTACTCAATCCTCAATCTTAAGTGGAGAAAGGCTTGGCAATATAAGCCTAGGGACTCTCCAAAAAATGTTCTCAAAGAACCATTTTGAGCTCAGCCACACAATCACCAAACCCCATAAGGTGAAAGCATATTTCTAAAAGCCTCAAATTCTGCTCAAGATTCTAGTCTCTGTTCTTTGAGGCACTAGACTAGTACCTAATCTAACAGGAAGACCTGAAGTTTCCGCCAGTCTTCTACAAACTCCTGGAGCTTTCAAAGAAATGTCCAGTTTAGAGAGCATCATCTCCCTGGTATCTATCAACTTCTGGGAGTTACATGGAGTACCACGGGACCCAAGTACACAACTCAGGACCACAACCCTCCACATTCTCCCCTAAACTGCATTTTGGGGTCATTTTCAAAGATTTACAGATGAAAAACCAGGGCCCAAAATAAAAAGAAGTCAGTTTTAATATCCCAAGTGAATAGTTTATTAAAACACCATTTTCACTATCCTAACAACTGAGAGACTAAGACACGACAACAATGGAAATTTCTCTATTAGCTCCAGTATGAGTATCACAGAAGTGCTGGCAAGTTTCTCCCTTACCAACGTTATTATCCAGAGGTAGAAACTACTTAAGAGATAAAATAATCTTAGGAAAATGATTTTACTATGCCAAGCATTAAAGCAATTTCAAATAAGTTCCTAAACGTAACATAAATCAAGTTGTATTCTCTAGTCTACAGATTAAGTCATACTACTCAGTATTTGAATTACATGAATATTATAGTTAGGAGGCAAGGCAAAAGCTGAGAAATAAAGGTTAGGCTAGTCAAGAAAAACATCTCAAAGAACACTGTTACTGATATAACATGTAGCTTCTCAACTATAATAGACATCTATCATTTTCGTCTGGGTGCAAGTTTTCCTTTCTAGAACTCTCTCCTCTATCTGATCAACAGTGGATCACATGGCCATACATCTCCTGACATAGGGTAAGCACTGCCCAATGTGGTGAATGGACTCCATGTTGTGGTCCCAGATGCTGATTCAAAGAGAGGTTTATGAGCCAAACCAAGACAACAAGGACATTCCCTGGTAATTTTGTTGGAAATACAGAAAAAAAGCACGCTCCTGTCTCTGGGATCACTAGTAGTATAAGGATGACATGAGCTCCACTGGCCATCTTTACCTCCATGTGGAGAAAGTTCCTCTGAGAATGAAGCCAACCATGGAAAGCACAGCCAAGAGAGGAAGAGAACAAGACTGGTCCTTATGACACGCTCTGTGCGCCTGGAGCCAGCTGGCCTAACCTCAGCCTATTTAGTTATGAGTCAACAAATTCCATTTTAATTAAAACTATTCTGCCACCTGCAACCAAAAGACTCCTGAGTAATATACTAGTCTGAATGAATAAGGTGCCAAATAACAAAGAATTATCTCCTACGTGGGCCTGGAAAGGAATGACTGACAAAGTTAAATCTGCTTCTAAACCCAACTGTAAATACCATCACTAACCTATTATTCTCATCATCTAGAATAGCCCAAGTAGCCTGGTCTATTCTCTTTGGGTATTTGAACAATGGCTGCTGTTATCCACCCAAACTTTTCTGACCTACTTATCTGCTCCTTTCCAGAGTAGATGTTAAATGTAGATATCAATTTTATTTAATTCAAGACTTAAAGTTATTATTCTCTCAAGTCTCATTAGTATTTAGCAAAAAGTTTGGTTAACAAAAAGAAGACCAGGCTACACGGCCTACTCCAAGTACACCAAAGAATAATGCTGAATAAGGAAACAAACCACTAGTCCACCAAACCCTGACCCTCTTACATTCATTCAACACAGTACATTCAACACTGGTAGGCTCTGAAAAGCACAGAGAATTTATACATATATGTATGAATAAGCATACTTTCAAACATGTATGTGTAATATACACAAACCAAATTCTAGAATGGAAAGTTATACCTAACATGAGAACCCTGGTCCTCTGATTTCTGTCTACTGAAAAAATATCATGTCACAGAAATTAGTTTAAAGTGTGACCACCATAATTTGGTTTTTTTCTTTCATGCTTAATTGGCTACTTACCTTTTCACTTGTCATCTTCAAATTTTAAAAAAAGGAAGTTTTGCAACTAGTAACTAAATTCTCTTTGAGTCACCAAAAATTATAAATAAAGGTAGAGGATCATGGTTTAAATGTTTTACTACTAGGAGTCAGACCACACACACACACACACACACACACACACACACACACACGGAGTTTTAGATACTAATATATGTGTTGTACATTCCCACAAATGAAGGTGTCTTTACCAACTTGCAAATTGAGATAATACTAAGACTAAATTACTGTATGTAGAACTACATGTCCAATATCCTTTCAAAGTAAAAATGAATAGTGACAAATTATCATTTCCCCAAATTCTCTTAAAAATTTTTCTGGAAACTAGCATCTTGGTCTGTAAGGTAGGCAACTAGGTGGTCCAGGAATAAGAAAGAGTGGGAGGGAGATTTTTTACTGGGTATCCTTTTTTATCACTTGAATTTTATAACCATTTGCATATATTATCTACTCAAAATAAATAAAATTTAAATTTAGAAAATTCCTTGAGAATCACTTTCAAAAACTACATTAGAACTCCCTTTAATAATAGCCTAAAAGGAGTAATAATAAACAAAAACTGCACACCCTTTACTCTTAAAAAGATTATAATTAGGGGGCAGCCTGGTGGCGTAGTGGTTAAGTTTGCACACTCTGCTTCCGCGGCCCAGAGTTCAAAAGTTCGGATCCCAGGTGCAGATCTACTCATCGCTTTTCAAGCCATGCTGTGGCAGGCGTCCCACATAAAATAGAGGAAGATGGGCACGGATGTCAGCCCAGGGCCAATCTTCCTCAGCAAAAAGAGGAGGATTGGTGACAGACGTTAGCTCAGGGCTAATCTTCCTCACCCAAAAAAAAAAGATGGTAATTTACCAAAGTACACTTTCAACATGGCATAAAAATGTTACTCAATTATTTCAGTCTAATCTTCTTTCACCAAACGTGAATTTAGAATATCAGCAATACATGATATATAGTTCTTTTCTGTTCTCCCTTCCACCACACAAGTGCTAATGGAAAACAAAATATAAATATATTTGCCAATAGAAAAAAAATGCTACAAAGCATATAAATAATCACAAGTCAAATCACCAAAATGTACCCATACTATTTATCTGTTAATCAAGGGTTATCCAAAGTGTGTGTAGTATGTGCGATTCCCATACCATTGATGTGAATAGTGATTTTAGCTGATTGTGAAATAATATTTTAAGTCATTAATTTATTTTTACTATGTCATCTATTATACCTAACACATCAAATCTATGACTTCACAAATATCATTGCCTAGAATGAGGATAAAGCTCCTTAAGTAAAATCATGAATCCATCTGAAAAATAAGAGTGCACACATGAGGGTGAAGTCTGAAAAGCACCAGTGCATTATCGAAACCAGACCAAGGTCACACTGGGAAGGAGCACCAAACAGCATCAACCACACCGAACCTTAAATCAGACCAAACTTCACGCTACATGGAAATGCTCATGGAAAGCCCAGTACAACTAAATGACAATGGTGCTCCCCTCTCCTCTCAGAGTTGGGGAAATTAAGAGAACCTAGAGTTTAATCAAAATAATTAAGGATGAGAATCCTCAGTACAATCCTCGAACTTGTGGCAAATCTAAGTTAAAAAATAGTATTCCTTTCCCAGACCAACACCTCAGCACAGATCTTCCATTTGCCATGAACAGTTATCTCTAATCCCTTTTACCTCAGAAACCTCACTCTGAGGGCTCTGGATCACTCCCCCATCGTCCCATCTACCACTCTAAGGTCTCCATGGCAGCTCCAAGGGCATGAAGAAAAGCCTTTAGAGTCAGTCTAACAGGAATGGATCAGGCTTCAGCAGAACTCCTTTTCAGTGTTCTCCTCTTCATACTATTACCACTCTGTCGCCCCTGAACCACCAAAACCCAACTGACTATGACATCCAGTCAAAGCCCGCGTTTATCCCTCAGAGCCTTATACTCTGAAATTATTCCTCTGCTGTAGGCCAGACACCCCCATTAAAAAAAAAAAGAGAGAGATTTTCCTTTTCCCAGTCTGGACTTGGATGGGGTGGATTAAACAGCAGAGCACAAACTAATTCACCAGGTGTGAGTGACCGTCCCACACCACCCTCCTTCTCCCAAAGGTATATAAATTAAGAAATTTGCATTTTTAAAAGTAATGGCTAACTAGAGGACATTTGCATGAAAGAATTCCAGGCTACATAAAGGCAATTTAGAGCAGATGAAGGAGATTTTTAGGCTCACTGCAGGACTATTTCCAGGCCAGCTGCCAGACAAGCCCCCTTTGGGCAGTGTTCACAATCTGGAATATAGGTGGTAAGAGTGGATAAGGGCTGTCAATGGGCTTACCAACTAAACTCCATTTATGTATGATCAGTTTCCACCACAAACTATCCTAACTGCTCTCACTTAGTATCATTGTCTACTCACAACTTTAGAAAAAAGAAACTTAAACTAAGAAAATGTAATTCATCCTCAAAAATTGAACTGATCCCCTAAGCCTAGCTAAAGGACTTTAGAATCAGGCAGTCACTCACCATGAGTATGATGCAATGTTGGGGGATCTGTATGATCCCCAAGATTCTACTTTATTCATATCACATTCTTACAAGAATATTACCACAAATAAGCCAACAGAATGAGATCCAAAACCCTGATATGGGGTCCCAACTGGAGCCCCCCTCTCAGGTCATAGGAGCCCACCAGATCACTTGCCCAGACAGGTGCATTCAGAAGCCCCGAAAACTTCCCTTTAAACTTGAAAATAGAGTTCCAAATTCAAATTTGAGTAGATATAACTGAGAAAAGTATATAAGATTCAATGTAACACCCACCACATCGCCCGTAGAGAACTTTAGAAATTATCTGCTTTGAAAAATACCATAACCCAGATACCAAAACATGGCGGTTGTCTTCACACATAAGAAAGAAGATTTTATTTTGGAAACTAGACCTGGCATTTGTGGTATTTATTTTTCTTTCATGTTTTATAACTGCCTTTAGTCACTTAATCCTATTATTAAAGAATTAAAGAAAATCAAAGAGATACCAATATAAGACTGCAATTTGGTAGATAAGAGGTTGAAAGAGGAACACATACAATTCACCATGTCAGACTGTTTAAACAGCATGGTATACTGTGTGGCTAATACCCCCAGACCATAAATTCCTTGAAAAGTTCCCTGGTGCCCAGCAAAGAGGTCTAAAATGAATCCCTGGTTCAGCAATTTCTCACAATTATTTTATCCATCTAGGATGGGGCCCAAATTCCCTAAAACGAGGCTCACAATCACAAACCCCTTCAATAATATCCCGCTCTCTCATGGAAGAAAGGTATTTTACTTTCCATCTTCTCTCTCTCTCTCAAACTCTGCCTATCCAACGCCTCAATCTCTGACCTGTTCCCTAAAAAGGAAATGTTCCTTCCACCTCTCCAAGTCTACACCCTCCACTCATTCTCTTCCTTTCAACCTTTAACAAGACAAAGATTTCCTCAGGGGGTAGGGGGGGTGGGATGGGACACCCTCCACCCTTAACACCTCAATTTGCATATTTTTCTTCTTAACTCCCAGTAATCTAGTTTACTTTAACAACTCTATAAAGCTGCAAGCACAAAGGGTCACTGACTCCCAAAAGTCAAATACCAAGTGACCAACCTCTCTTTTTCTAAGCCCCCCCCCCCCCCACCGCCTGCTTTTCTGCTTCTGCTGGCTCCTCAATGGCCCTCCACTCTCCAAAAGGAGTTCAAGGTTGTGGTTAGACACTACAGTCTTTCCTCCCTGCAGCCTAAGCGATCTCCTTCACTCTCCTCTGTAGAAATCACACCAGGAAATCATCTTAGATCTTATTTTTCTCCCAAACACCATGTATGCATCTTCTGCCACTAAGAAACATTAAGCTCTTAACTTGATCTTCTTCAGCCCTTCAACTTTATCTCACATGTCCAAAACCAAATTCACCAAAGCCTTCCCAGGATTCCCACCCCATTTCCACTTCACAGGCAGCCATCTAGGTCTGCTCATTTTACCATATTAATATTTCAACTCCTTCCCCCACCATGGTTGCAGGTTTGCTTCTTCCCCAAAGTTTAAATGGGACTGCGTGTCCAGAATGAGATGTTAGACTCCCTTACCATTTGCACTTAACTCTCAACTGAAAGCAATGTGGGAAAGAGAGGTATAGGAGGAGGAGTAGAAAAGCTAAGCTAGTGCCACTGCCCTCATCTCTCCTGCCACAAGTATCTGCATTTCACCCCAGCCACCAAACCTTCTTTTCATAAATTTCTGAAAAAGCCTCTCCAGTATCTTGAATAAATCCATTAAATAAAGTCCTTTACTTTTTGATCAGAAGGCATCACTTCGAATATTTTAATCTAAGGATATCAGGCCTTTAATGTTATTTTAAAGACCAAAACCAAAAACCCTCTCAACCAGCTTCCACAGCTTAACTCTGGCAAAGCATCGGCCCCCAGGACCTAGGCTAACAACGGAATAACCTAGGTAAAACACCTTCTATAGAAAAGTTAATTTTCTGAAAGGAAAACAAGTGAAAACTTGACCAGCTAAAACAAGTAACCAACAACTTGTGCCATAATTTGCTTCCGGAAAGTTGCCTGTTCTTCCTGAGTCTCAACCCAGGCTACCCTAGGCGAGCTGAACAGTTTGATCCAGCTAGTTTCCTTGGAATCATGTCAGTGCTGCTGCGGAATCGAAGAGCTGCTTCTACACAGCAGTCAAATATGAAGTTGCAGGAGCGGCTGTTCTGTGAACTCACAGCTAAGAATAACACTAGCCTTTCGAATTAGGATAAAAAGAGGAAAAATAAATCCCCGAGCCAACGATTATGGGGCAGCGGACAAGGAAGGGGCTTCCTACACTGACGCTCTTATCACCCAGGCCCCTGGGTCCAACGCAGTTGGCGCACCTTCTGCCGCGGGACCGCACCGCGGGGACGCCGGGAGACCCCGGGGCCTGGAGGGGCAAGGGGCGCCCACCCCGAAAGGGCGGAGTATGCAGGTGCGGCGACCCGGCCCCCACGCACGTTTATCCCGGCTGGAGCCCGCGGCTCCGGGATGGGTTTCCGGATGGGTTCGTGCTCACTCTTAATTAACAACCAAATCGGAGCAGGTTCGAAGTAAAACGAGTGAGAGCAGGAGAAAAAGTCACAGCGGCCTGGGGTTCTCAGCGCCTCGAGGGAGGTGGGGGCCGGGCCCTCCGAATGCTCCCCTCGTGGCCCGCCGTGGCCTGAGGGGCGCCGGCGGTGGGCCCCGCCCCGCGCGCCCACCCGGGCCCCGTACCGTGGCTCTGCAGGATCTCGTGCTTGAGGCCGCCGGTGTAGTCGATGAGCTCCTCCAGGCCGCGCTCGCACAGCTGCCCGTAGCCCGAGAACTTGTGCAGCACCTTCTCCAGCTCGCGCTCCACCGTCACGCACTGATCCATCCCGGAGGCGGCGGCGGCGGCGCTCGGCTCCCCTGCGCCCGGGTGTCGGCAGCCGTTCGGCCCGGGCCCGGCCGAGGCCGCGTCCTGCTCCTCGTCCCCCAGGCGGGCGGCGCAGGCGGCTGAGATGACCGAGGCGGCAGGCGCGCTAGCCGCGGCGCCGGCGGATCCCCGCACAGCCCGTACCCGACTGCTCCATGGCGCCCCGGCCCCCGACGCGTCGCCGCACGCCTGCTCGCTCGCCCCCCACCTCCGACCCCGCGTTCCCGGCCCCCACTCGCCGCGTTCAGTTACCCGCGGCGGCACCGCCGCCGATTGTTTTTGTTTTCACGGGAACCGACCGATGACCTGGTTCTCCCGGGCGGCACCAAACGCCGCCGACCTAAGGGGGGGCAGCCACCCCAGCCAGGGAAGGAGGCGGCGCGGGCCGTACCAAGCGCACCCTCGAGGGGGGTAGCACGGCGAGCGCGGGCGGAGGAACACGACGGTCGTCAGCTCTAAAGATGCGGACCGTACCACGCGGGAAGCGGGCAAGGGAGAGGGCGAGGGTGGAGCAAGGACCCAATTGGCCCGATGAGCTAAATAGGGAACTTTGGAGACAGCCCCAGCGCTCCGAGAGCGCTACAACTACGCGCTCCGTAAACAAGAGGGTGGAAACCGTCCCTAAACACTCCGCCCAGAAGCTGGGAAAACGAGCCAATGGGCGCGGAGAGTACGTAAGGAACCGACGTCCTCCAATCCCTGGCCGAGGCGTAAACCTTCAGCCAATCCGGGCCTAGGGCCAAACCAATAGTCTCGCTGTTGGAGGGGGTGCCTTAGAGAGCATATCGGGAAGCAAGTCGTTTCTGGAAAGACATGAGGGAAAACAAGGTGAAGTAAAAGGGTCCGTTTTCCATAGGACTTCGCTTTAGCCATAAATTATTTCGTCTCGCCATCACTCCTGAGGGTACTGTCATTTCGAAGTTTTGGAAGACTGACTCGCTGCCCCGGACGAAAAACCCAACCGGGCCGGGCGGGGTCGGGGCTGCAGCTAACGAGAGTTGAAGGCGCGGGGTGACTTGGGCGGGGTGAGGGGAGCTGCTGGCGAGCGCGCGGTGGGGGGGAGGGCTCTTTGCGGCCGTCAGTCCTGCCTGGACGCTTGCGACACCCGGAGGTCACACTCCCCACCCCCGCGGCCTTGGCCCTTTAGCTCCTGGGCCAGAAACCTCTCCTGACCGGTTACATCACCACGGTGCCGGGTGCGGGCAGCTTCGCGGAACGGAAAGAACTTGCGTGGCCCTTGCGTCTTAGGCGCCTTACTCCGTAGAATCGGATTGAGTTACCCCCTTTGCGTAAAGCCTTGCTCTGACTTGCTGTAGCGCTTCCAGCCGTGGCCTAGATCCCCTTGCTCACTAAGCTTCAGCGGCGCAACCCTTAGGTCCTCCAACGGCCAAGCTAGTTCTTGCCTCAAGCCCTCCGTACCTACCCTTGGCCTGGAAAACTCTTCCACCTTTCTAGTCCTAAAGTTCTCAGCTCACTTGTCCGCTCAGAGGGTCTTCTCCTGACCACACTAATATAGCCTCTACCTCCCCGTACTCTCTTCTCCATTGGTGTATCATTTATTGTAGTATCTATTATATCACCTGTTTTATTTTCACACCACTTATTAAAATCTGAAATGATCTGATTCATTTATTCGCTTACTTTTCTGTCTGCACCTCTTGAATAAAAGCTCTACAAAGGCAGGCCCCTTGCCTGTCTTTTTCTGTGCCCAGACCAATGTCTGGCAACATAGTAGGCCATCTTTTTTAAGGCGAAACCTTTTTGAGTCTCAATTTCCTTTTTTATAATTGGAATACATACTTCATTAGAGTCTTAGGAAAATTGAGATAATAAATGTAAACGCCCATAATAAGCACATGATAGCCACATGATAAATGGTGGTGGTGGTTGTTACCATTGTCAGTTCCCATAAGTAAATCTGAGATGACAACTTCAAGTCATGGAATCACGTTGGTCTAGCCCTCAATCCTTTTATTCACTTCTTGGTGATTCTCAAGGGCAGCCCCAGCTGTTGCTGTTACATATCTCTTTTCTCCCCACTTAACACATTTTCCTTTCTTCGCTCTTTCTTGGCAGATGGTCCTGATTCCTGCTTCACTGAGAAGATAAAAAACACCCAGCTCCAGCACCCTCTGCCACTCTTCTCAGAGTATTTCTGTCCATATCCTCCATTTTGTGAACTGTTGTCGAGTACCCAAAGGAACAGGAGTCCCTTCTCCCTTCCTAAGGCTCTAACCCTTGGGCCTGCTGGCTTCATCTCACCTCTGTCCAGATCCTCCTCCTCTCCTTTGCACTAGGTTCTACCTTTCTGCTTTCAGGCTGAATGGGTCTGACCTAGCTGTGGGTTGAGGGGGGAATCTTCTTTTAACCTCCTTCAAGCTGTTTTGCTTCTCCTCAGTCCTTTTCACTGCCAACCTGCCCAGACAAATCCTCTACACTCGTTTCTCCCTTTTCTCCAAGATCTCCTTGATAAGCTGTCATTCTTTTCTCAGTCTTTTTTGTTCCTTGACCTCAATGCAACACATGAAAATTTTGACTCACCTTCACCTTTAAAATCTCCCTTAACCTCCGGGTCATTGCCCTGGTATGGTTCAGTCACCCCCTCTCCCTTGCTGGCTCTTCTTTCTCATTTAGTCCTCTATGTGGGTGAGCATTCCCCCCAGGTTCTATCCTTAACCTTCTCTTTTCCCTTTATCTGCTGTCCTGGGAGAACACAGCATAATTGCCCCTCTCCAGCCCTGATCTGCCTTATAAATTGTAGCTTCACTTTCCTTCCAGCCAGCAAAACATCATCATCCAGAGGACTTGTTCTCTCCAATCAACATGTCTAAAACAGAATTCATATTTCCCTTCCAAAACCAACTTTCCTCCCCTTGACTCCTCAGTTTTTGTCAGCATTACCTTACGTCTCCCAGGTTCCTCTGCCACTTCTCCATCCTCATTATTACTTACCTGTAGGACTCTCGAAAACCTTTTCTCTACCAGATTCCTTGACTCCACTAACCTGTTTCCATTGCCGCCCATCTACATCCTTCTCAAGATCCCTTTGCTAAGTTAACTGCCTTCATTCACCCCAAAATCATTGGTGATCCCCAGGATTTTGTCCTCATCAGTATCTCTGGGGATACACCTTGTCTCACTCAGTTTTTCATTCACCCTCCACACGTAGTCAGACATCAAGTTCTATTGAGTCTAACTTCCTAATATCTTAAATGAGGCTTTTTAACTTCTACATCATTTACCTTCATCGGTACCTTTGATATTCTCCAAGATTGGAATTGCTTCTGTCACCTGCCTTTTATCTCATCCCTACAGTGCCACCAAATGAATCTTCATTCCCCTTCAAAGGTTGTTACAGGGGCCGGCCCAGTGGCATAGTGGTTAAGTTCACACGCTCTGCTGCGGCGGTCCAGGGTTCATAGGTTTGGATCCCAGGCACGGACCTATGCACCACTTACCAAGCCATGCTGTGGCAGGCGCCCCACATAAAGTAGAGGAAGATGGGCACAGATGTTAGCTCTGGGTCTTCCCTAGCAAAAAAGAGGGGGATTGGCAGTGGATGTTAGCTGAAGGCTAATCTTCCTCACCAAAAAAAAAAGGTTGTTATAATAATTAGATAATCCATGTGACTAGTGGCTACTGTGCTAATCAGCACAGAATGAACATTTCCATCACTGTAGAAAGTTATGTTGAACAGTGCTGATCTAGACCATGACCACAGTGAAGTTACCAGCCACTCCTTAACTGCTATAGGAATTCTCTGTGTAAGTCATTCAGTGCCTAAGTGCTTACTGCCCCCCTACTTTTAGTTAACTTTTCCAATATTTGCCTTGTTTACTCAACTGAATTGTTAGCTAGGTCAGGGCTAACTTTTCTTTTTCTCTCCCATAATTTAATCAGCATAGAAAAAGTGCTCTAGCTATTTGTTTTAAAAAAAGAATAAACAAGAGAATTTAAATTTAACAAAATTTAACTGAAAAGAGAAAAATAGTATTTGTAAGGGCAGAGATCTTTCCCTCCTTACTTTGCGTTGGCCTTTCCTACCCAGTGCATAATTGCTTTAAGCCTAAACCTTGATTTCTCAGAGAAGGGTCCCTAGAAGCAAGAAGGAAAAAATTCAGTTTTCAGAACAACTGCAAATTATTTTTGTGATTGCACTGTCACCACACAATGAAGAAGGATTCACATGCACACACACAAACACAAATAAACAAGCAAACAAAACTCTACACCAGTATCAAATGGACTCCTGCCCCCATATTCTGTTCAATCTGGAGAACTTTTCATTTGCAATCATTCTGGACTTTGGTCCTCCCTCCACTTCAAATTCAGTTCTCTGTAACATTTAAGTAAACATCAATCAAAATAAAAGGAAAATAAAACCTTTAGTCTTCTGACCAAAATTCATATTCATTGTAAGAAAATTAGAAAATAAGTGAACAGAAATAATAATCCCATGAAATCCCAAGACCCAGCAAAAAAATCAGTTTTAATATTTGGGATGAATTTCCAGAGTTTTTCCTCTGTATACACATACACCTACATGCGTATTTCTATAGAAGATAGCTCTCATTACAGTTATATATAACTTTTATAAACTGCTTTTGTTGTCCACAACATTTCTCTAACAACAACACCAAAGTTTTAGAACTGCTTTTGACGTCTTTTTGAAATGTTTGATAGCTGTTACACACAACTATAGCTTAGCATTTACCCTTATTCAACATCTCATATGTATTCTTTTCACTTCGGTTTATTCTTAGAAGCCTGAAACTAGACAGAGGCAAGATAGAAAAGTCAAAATTTCATCTTCCAGATTTGAGAATCTATAAAAAACTGCTTTAAAAATGTACTTTTATGCAAAATACACTTTCAGATAAGGTAAGAAAAACTATGTTTATAATTATAATTGTAAAAAGACCTTATGGAAAAGTTCTTGCTACTTTACTGACTATTCTAGCTGATAGTCAATATAAAAGCTAGGGTAAACTGACAAAATGTGTCATTATGAAGTACTGAATTACGAAAAATATCATTCCTTCTCATCATTCTTTTTAAAAAATCAATTTTCATCATTTTCAAGTCAAAAGAAGAAATATCTCCACATGAGATATATCTGGAAATTGCTAAGACCAGTTTAAGAAATGGGTGAAGGGGCTGGTTAGGTGGCATGGCGGTTTAGTTCGTGCTTTAGCAGCCCATGATTTGCAGGTTCGGATCCCGGGCCCCAGCTGACACACTGCTTGTCAGCCATGCTGTGGTGGCGTCCCATATAAAGTAGAGGAAGAATGACACGGATGTTAGCCCAGGGCCAGTCTTTCTCAGCCAAAAAGAGGAGGATTGGCAACGGATGTTAGCTCGGGGCTGGTCTTCCTCACAGGGGGAAAAAAAAGAAATGGGTGAAAACACAACTACTACCAAAAAATATTGATCTGGATGTTTTCTGCTTTTTGTTTTATCTCCTGTGTGGTTTGGGGCACGTTACCACTTAAATACCTATTTGGTGGTTGGATGGGTGATACTTGCTCACCATTGTGACCTACTATTAGGGATCGGATGGGCAGTATTAATGATAGTGCCTTTTCCTCTGTATCCACCACCCCCTTCTCTCAGCCCCACTAATATTTGTAAAAATAGCCTCTCTCACCAGCAAAGTGCTCCCCAATGTAGCCTTCACCACTTCTGGAGGCCAGGACACCTCTAACTGGTTGCCTACTTTAAGCTGCCCCCTTACAGATCTCCATGAGGATGGTATGCAGGCGTTGCCCTGCTGTATGGTGCCCAGTCTGTAGGGGGTTATCTATACCTTTTGGACCTGCTCCCTCAGGTTTTATTGGTCTGAATCTTTTTCTTTCCAGAATCTGGGGTGTCTTTCTATGTTTTGGTTCCTGCTCACTCTTTCATGTGCAGCGGGGGCGGGGAGTGCTAGCACTGTAACCCTGAAATAATTCATTCAACACCCTTATCTATAAAATGAGAAGCTTAAAATAAATGATGTTTAAGTTCCTTCCAGTTCTAAATTACAGAGATGCCAATGGTTATTAGGCAACGCGTGAGGTACTACACATCCAAACAGGAATGGACAGGTGCACCCTCCCTGCTTTTGAAAGCTTTGAGTCTGAATCATTACTTCCTCATTGCAGTGAGGTGGGTTTTTTTTTTTTTTGGCTTTATTTATTCCTAATAATAATAATAGCTGCCATTTATTGAGTGCTTACAATATGCCAGACACTTTGCTTTAAATGTGATTATTCAAAGCAAACTTTTGAAGTAAATATTATTATTGTTCTCCCATTTTACAGATGAAGGAACTGAGGTACAGAGAGGTTAAATAATTTTTCCAAGATTACATAACTAATACCTGGTGGAGCTGGAATTTGAATTTGAATCTGTCTGACTCCAAAACCAATAAGCCACTGTACCTCAAAAAGGCAAAATTATGCTCCATGATTACTTACTAAGCATGAGATTTCTAATAGAACAAAGGATCATTTACCCTACGAAGTGTGGTTTGATAATAGGAGCCCAGAGCTAAAAGTCACAAAAATTGTAACACTGCTGCTTACCAGCTTTTCAACCTTAGGCGAGAACTTTAACCAAACAGCCTTTATTTATTTATTTTTAATAACAATGTACTCCACCTACCTGGCAACATTGTTAAGAGCAATATATATATATATACACACATACTTTACATAGTAAATGTATACATTTAATTAGTAAATGTATGAGTGTGTATATATGTGTGTGTGTATACATATATAAAATGTATGAGTGTGTATATAAATATACAATGCTCTGTAAACCATGAAGCCTTATAGAAATTTAGGGTGCTGTTATTTCCTCTTATTATGTATGAATTTGATTCATCTGTTTATGTATCTTATCTTTATGTATCTTGTTTTATGAATCTTACTATGCATCTGTACAAGGCAAAGTTTAGGTTGTAAATCATTGAAGTACAGGATTCATGACTTTTGACAACCCAGGGGAGATTCCAGGTAGTAAACTAAACAAGTATTTAAAAATGGCCTTTTAAGTAGACTTCCAGTTCCACTAACAAGAAGTAATTCCATTCCTCCAGGTCATTCCTAAAAAACCCTGGACATAGCACAAAAAACAAGCATAGGAATATTTTGAAATGTCTAAAGAAGTTGGGCTGCATAGGGGTCTTGGGACTTGAGGAATGACATGATGGTAAGTTCTCAGGTTTGCTTATTTCCTCTCATATCTCAGACAGAGCACTGCAAAAGCCTCCATCCCAGCACCACAAACAGTCACAGATGATAAAAGCTCCAAGAAAAGCCTGTTTTCCCTAGCCAAAGGATAGAAAAAGGTAGCCCAACAACAGAAACCTTGGCAATGTCTGTCCTACTCCAGCCAAACACAGAAAAACTGCACCGTCTCCCCCAGTCATGGTTTCAGCAGAGGTGAGCAGAGAATTAATTTTCCACTCAACCTCCCTAATCCATGGATGTGGGAGGCAGCACTCCAATTCTCCTGCAGGATGGTTTGGCAGAACTGAGTGGGAAGCTGAACTGCCATCTCCTGCCTGGCAAAAGCAGGTGGTGCTCCAATACCCCCATCAGGTGATATCAGTAGATTGAGTAGGGAGCTGAGTTTATAACCCCACTCAGAGGCAACAAGACAGTGGGAGTTGGTGGCCACTTTCACTGGGAAGTGGTCAGTGGAGCAAGGGGAGAGCTGAACTTCCACCTCATTCATTTGCAACAAGGCAGTGTGGGTCAGTGCTCCACTTTTGCCAACGTGGTGTTGGCAGGGCTCAGAGAGAAGCTAAACATACACACCCAGCAGCCCATGTACTAAATCTCAACAGGAGACTGCCTGCTAAGGAAAAAAAGACCAAATAGGATCCAGAGCCTCATAATTTACTGTCCAAAATGTCCAGGATACAATAAAAAAAATCACTCATCCAAGAACCAGGAAAATCATAACATGAATGAAAAGACAATTAATAGATGCCAACAATGAGATGAATCAAATTTTGGAATTACCTGATAATTATGTTAAAGCAGCTAGCATAAAAATACTTAATAAAAAAATAGCAACCATTTACAAATTCTCCTGAAACAAATTAAAGATAAATAATTCAGGAAAGAAATAGAAATTATCAAAAAGAACTAAATGGAAATTATAGAACTGAAATATACATAAGTAAAAAAAAAAACTTGCTGTCTAGGCTCCATAAGGGAATGAAGATAACAGAGGAAAGAATCAGTGAACTTGAGGAACAGACCAAAAGAACTTATCCAATCTGAACAATGGAGAGAAAATAGTCTGGAATAGAATGAACAGAGTCTCAGGGACTGTAGAATACTTAAGAAAAAAAAAGTAACAATCATGTCATTGTAGTCACAGAAGGAGTGGAGAATGAGAGGACTGAAAAAATATTCAGAGAAATAGTAGCTGAAAACTTCCACAACTTGGCAAAGACATAAACCTACAAATTCAAGAAGTTGAACAAATCCCCCCCAAAATAAACCCAAAGAAATCCACTCCAAGACATATGACAGTTAAATTTCTGAAAACTAAAGACAAAGAAAATATCTTGAAAGCAACCAGAGAGAAATGACTCATTACTTATAGGAGAAAACCAATACAAATGACAGCAGATTTTTCACCTTAACCAGGGAGGCCAGAAGGAAGTGGCACAACATTTTTCAAATACTTAAAGAAAAGGATTGTCATCCCAGAATCCTATGACAGTGAAAATATTCTTCAGTAATGAACAGGAAATCAAGACATCCTCAGATGAAGGAAAACTAAGAGAATTTGTCACCAGCAGACCTACCCAAAAAGAATGTTTTCTAAACAGAAAGAAAACGATAAAAGAAGGAAACTCAGAACATCAGGAAGAAAGAAAGAACACAACAAGCAAAAATATTGGTATACAGAACAGACTTTCCTTCTCCTATTGAGTTTTCTAAATTGGCAGAGGAAGCAAAAATTATAACACTGTTTGATGTGGTTCTACATGTATATAGTTATTTAAGACAATTATGTTATAAACAGGGAGGGCAAAGATGTAAAGGGAGGTAATGTTTCTACACTTAACTTGGACTGGTAAAATAATGACACCAGTAGACTGTGATAATGTAATACCTAGAGCAACCACTGAAAAAACTATACAAAGGGTAAAATAAGAACTACTATGGAAATAGGGAGTTATTGTGTAAGGAATACAGAGTTTCTATTTGGAGGGATGAAAACGTTTTTTGAAATGGATAGTGGCGATGGTTGCACAACATTGTGAATGTACTTAATGCCACTGAATTGTACACTTAAAAATGATAAATTTTATGTATATTTTACTAAAACTTTTAAAATGGGTAATAAAAATAGGTAATTAAAAAAACTATAGAGGTGGTAATCATTTTGCAAGATATGTGTATCAAATTAACACATCATACACCTTAAACTTACATAATGTTCCATGCCAATTATATTTCAATAAAACTGGGGGAAAAACACTATAGATAAATCAAAATAGAATTCTTCAACAATGTTCAAGTAACCCACAGGATGGAAGGAAAAAAGAAACTAGAGAAATGGAAAACAAAGAGAATAGACAGAACACAAAAAATAAAATGACAGACTTAAGTTCTAAAATATTGATAATTACATTAAATGTAAATGGTCTAAATACACCAATTAAAAGATGAGATTGGCAGAATGGGTTAAAATACATGACCTGACTATATGATGTCTACAGTAAGCTCATTTCAAAGATGATGATACAGGAAGGTTGAATGTAAATTTAAAAAGACATATCATACAAACATTAATAAAAAGAAAGTAGGAGTAGCTATATTAATATCACATAAAGGAGACTTCAGAGCAAAGAAAATTACAAGAGATAGAGATGGCCATTTTATCATAATAAAAGGGTCAATCCACCAAGAAGACATAGCAATTCAAAATATGTATGCTGGAGACAATAGAGGAAAATATGTGAAACAAAAACTGATAGAACTAGAAGAAATTGACAAATTCACAATAATAGTTGGAGATTTCAACACCCCTCTCTCAACAATTGATAGAGCAACTAGACAGAAAATCCACAAGGATATAAAAGAACACCACAAACAACCAGCAGGATCTGACCAACATTTATAGAATACTCCACCCAATAACAGCAAAATACACGTTCTTATGAACTGTCCATGGAACATATACCAAGACAGATCATATATTGGGCAATAAAACAATTCTTGCTAAATTTAAAAGAACTGAAATCATACCAAGTATGTTGTCCAAGCACAATGGAATCAAACTAGAAATAAATAAGAGAAGAATAACAGGAAAATCTCCACATGCTTTGACGCTAAACAACACACTTCTAAATAATGCATGGGTCAAAGAAGAAGTATCACCTCAAGAAACTAGGGAAAGAAGTGCAGAATAAACTCCAGGCAAAAGGAAGAAATAATAAATATAAAAGTAGATATCAATAAAATTGAAAATAGGAAAGCAATAGAGGAAATCAGTAAAAGAAAATTAACGAGGCTCTACCAAGACTGACAAAGAATACGAGAGAAGACACTAACTACTGATATCAGGAATGAAACGGGATATCCCTACAGACCCCACAGACCTCAAAAAGATTATAAGGAAATACCACTACAACCCTATACATATAAATTCAACAACTTAGATGAAACAAACCAGTTCCTCAAAAACACAACTACCACAACTCATTCAGTATGAACTAGATCACTTGAATAGCCCTGTAGCTGTTAAGGAAATTGAATCCATAATTTTTAAACTCTCAAAAGAGAAATCTCTAGGCTCACATGGTTTCACTGGAGAATTCTGTCAAACCTTTCAAGAAAAATTAACACCAATTCTATACAATCTCTTCCAGAAAATATAAGAGGAGAGATTACTTCCCAATTTGTTCTATGGAGCTAGTATTACCCTGATATCAAAACCAGACAAAGAGAGTAAGCCAAAAGAAAACTATAAACCAATATCTCTCGTGAACTTGGTTGCAAAATACTCACAAAATAGTAAATTGATTCCAGCAATATATAAAAAGATTTATATACCATGATATAGTGGAGTTTATTTCAGGAATACAAGGCTGGTTCAACATTCAGAAATTACCTAATGTAGCCCACCATATCAACAGGCTAAAGAGGAAAAATCATATCAATTGATGCAGAAAAGACATTTGACATCATAAGACTTCATAAGCTAGGAATAAAGGGGAACTTCCTCAACTTGTTAAAAACATCTACAGAAACCTACAGCTAACATCATACTTACTGGTGAAAGGCTGAATGTTTTTCCCCTAGGATGTCCACTCCCACCACTCTAGTGAAGTGCCTGGAAGTTCTAGACAATTCAGTAAAGAAAGAAAAAGAAATAAAAGGCATGGCATACAGATCGAAAAGGAGGAAATAATACTGTCCCTATTTGCCAATGACATTAGTGTCTATGTAGAAAATTTCAAGGAATCTACACACACACAATCTCAGATCTAATAAGTGAGTTCAGCAAAGTCACAAGATGCAAGATCAACACACAAAAACCAGTTGTATTTCTATACCAATAACATGTGGAAGCTGCAATTAAAAACACAATGCCATTTACAATTGCCCCAAGGAAAAATATTTAGGTATAAATCTAATAAAACATTTACAGGATCTGTATTATGAAAATTACAAAATTCTCATGAAAGAAATAAAAGAAGACCTAAATAAATGGATAAACATGCTGTGTTCATGAATTAGAAGAGTCAGTATAGTAAAGATGTCAATTCTTCCCAAATTGATTACTATAGATTTAATGTAATTCTGATCAAAAATCTCAGCAATATATTTTATAACATACACAAACTTGCTGTAAAATTTATATGTAAAGGTACAGGACTTAGGATAGCTAGAACAATTTTAAAAAAGAATAAAGTGGGAGGAATCGCTGTACTCGATGTTACATTTTAAAATATAGCTACAGTAACCAAGACTATATGGTATTGGCAGAGGGATAGACACATAGATCAATGGAATAGAATAGAGAACCTAGAAGTAGGCCCACACAAATATGCCGAAGTGATTTTTAACAAAGGTGCAAAAGAAATTAAATAGAGGAAGGATAGCCTTTTCAGCAAATAGAGCTAAAAGGTAATTGGGCATTTGTAGGCCAAAAAAAAAAAATGAACCTCGACCTAAGTCTCATATTTTTTACAAAAATTATCTCAAAATGGGTCACTGACTTAAATGTAAAACAGGTAAACTAAAATGTAAAATTTAAAAAAATAGGCAAAAATCTTTGGGACATACAGCTAAGCAAAGAATTCTTAGGTTTGACAGCAAAAGCACAATCCATAAAATGAAAAATTGATAAATTGAACCTCAACAAAATTAAAAACTTCTGCTCTATGAAAGATCCTGTGAAGAGGATGAAAAAGGCAAACTACAGACTGCGAGAATATATTTGCGAACCACAAGTCTGATAAAGGACTTGTATCTAGAATATATAAAGAATTCTCAAAACTCAACAGTGAAAAAACAACTAATCCAATCAGAAAAAGGGCAAAGGACATGAACAAACATATCACTGAAGAGGACATGCAGATGGCAAATAAGCACATAAAAAGCTGTTGAGCAGTCATTAGCAAAATACAAATTTAAACCACAATGAGGTATCACTGCACCCCTATCAGGATGGCTAAAATAAAATATAGAGATATACCAAATGCAGGTAAGGATGCAGAGAAGCTGGGTCACTCACATTGCTGGTGGGAATGTAAAAAGATACAGCCACTCTGGAGCACAGTATGGCAGTTTCTTACAAAACTAAACATGCACTTACCATGTAACCCAGCAATTGCATTTTGGGGCATTTATCCCAGAGAAATGAAAACTCAATGTTCAAACAAACACCTGTACACAAATGCTTACAGAAGTTTTATTTGTGATAGCCCAAAACAGAAAACAACCCAAATGCCCTTCCACAGGTGAATGGTTAACCAAACTATGGTACATCCATACCATGGAATTTCTGCTCAGCAAAAAAAAGGAATGAACTATTAACACACACAACAACATGGATGAATCTCAAGGGAATTATGCTGAGTGAAAAAAAAAAAGCCAGTCTCAAAAGGCTTCTTTTATATAGCATTCTTGAATGACAAAATTATAAAGATAGAGAACAGATTAGAGGTTGCCAAGGATTGGGGATAGTAGGAGGGAAAGAGGTGGCTGTGGCTACAAAAGAGTAATATGAGGGATCTTTGTGATGGAACTCTTCTGCGTCTTGATTGTGGTGACCACACAAATCTACATGTGATAAAATTGCATAGAAGTGTGTTCATGCACACACATGCACACACAACATGAGTGCATGTAAAACTGGTGAAAACTGAGTAAATTCAATGGATTGTACCAATGTTAATTTCCTGGTTGTGATATTGTGCTATCCAGGATCTCTCTGTATTATTTCTTACAACTGCATGTGAATCTACAATTATCTCAAAAGACATTTTTTTAACCGGCCTTTTGAGGTTAATTATGATAATGAGGAGGAAAGGCCACCATTCTTTTTTTATGTCCCTAATTAGTATATCTAAAACCTCTTCTTGTTTTTAGGATTACCTGGTCTACTTTTTCCAGTGGTTAATTCTGAGTTATGTTTAATCCCCCCCTTTTCTGTCCTCTCCATTTTTCCTATCAAATAATCCATAGGTTATTGTGGTCTGATGCAAGATTATTTAAAATTACATTTAAATATAGAAACTTGGGGCCGGCCCGGTGGCATAGCGGTTAAGTTCACACACTCTGCTTTGGCAACATGGGGTTCGCAGGTTTGGATCCCCAACAGGGACCAATGCACTGCTTGTCAAGTCATGCTGTGGCAGAGTCCCATATAAAGGAGAGGAAGATGGGCATGGATGTTAGCCCAGGGCCAATCTTCCTCAGCAAAAAAGAGGAGGATTGGCAAGGGTTGTTAGCTCAGGGCTAATCTTCCTCACACACACACACACACAAAATAGAGAAACTTGATCGTGGTTCTCAAACTTGTGACTGATCTTCCTCATCATCCCAAGGACAGGGAGGGCATTTTGATTGTTGGCCACTCTCTAGTGGACAGCACATGGGAAGGGTGTAAAGAATGTGCTTCTGTTGCTACAAAAGACAAATGCCTCCATTACTAATCCTCTAAATCACCTTGTGTGTTGAAACAAATGAGGTGATTTTTCTGCTCAACTCATTCTGAGCTCCTTCCTTTGCCCTCGGTTGAGAATTAGACATTACTCTTTTCTAAAAAGGGTAATGGCTTACTAGAATAGAAATAAAGGTCAGAATATGAAGGAGATCACATAACTGATTACAAACATTTGAAAGGAATAGTAAGATATATCCTTGGCAAGGACGATGTCATTTTGTGCTCTCATACCTAGCATATGCTATTCCATCTGCCTGGAATGCCTTCCTTCTATGTTTCAAACCCTGCTTAGGTGTCTGTGAATCCTTTTCTGACCACTTTATCTTACAGATATAATCATTTCCTTTGCTATACTACTTCTATAAAGTGTACATACTCCTATTGTGGTATATAAAATGGAAAGAAGCAGTGCAATATAGTGAATAAGAACTTGACCTCTGGTGCCAAACTGAGGTCCCAGCTAAGAAAAATCTTGTTCTTAATTACATTTTTATTCATATAATTTTATTCATGTAGCTTAAGTTTTAGTGACATGAGATTCTACACTTTTTTTCACAACAAAGAAGAACATTACCCTTTTCTTTTTGTTCATATCAATAAGAAAAGGTGGTTGTTACAAATATGAATAAGATATAGTCTCTACTTATAATGGGATGACACTTTTGGGGACTTGGGGAGGCAATGAGGGTATTTTGCATGTGGGAGGAAAGTGAATCATTGGGGAGGCAGCCTCTAATGAATCCCAGCTCCACTAGCTGTGTGACTGTGAGCAAGTTATTTAACCTCTTATTGCCTCAACTTCCTCAGTTATAAAATGCTGACAGTAATAATACTTACCTCATAGAGTTGTAAGGATTAAATTAATCAATAGATGTAAAATGCTTAGAAAAGTACCTGGCATATAATAAGCACTATATAAGTGTTAGCTATTATCTTTATTAATATGTTTATTTCACATAATTAGACCAAAAGCTACTTGAAGGCTGTGGAGGTTACCTATTGCTGTATTCAAATTACTCCAAAACTTAACGACTAAAACAACAAATATTATCTCATGGTTTTTGTGGGTTAGGAATCTGGGAGCACTTAGCTGGGTCCTCTGGTTCAGTTTCTCATAAGGTGTTGGCTAGGCTGGCAGTTATCTGAAAGCTCAGCTAGGGGAGGATCCCATAGTTGTTGGCAGGATTAAATTCCTCCCCACCTGTTGGCCAGAGGCCACCCTCAGTTCCTTGCCACTGGGCCTTTCCATAAGGCAGCTCCCAACATGGCTGCTGGCTTCCATTGAATGAACAAGCAAGAGAGCGTGAGCAAGACAGAAGTCACCCTATTTTTATAACCTAATCTCAGAAGTGACATCCCTCATCTTTTCTGCATTCTATTTGTTAGAAGCAGGTCACTAGGTCCAGCCCACTTTCAAGGTGAGAGGATTACACAAGAGCAAAAATAAGAGAAGGCAGGGAACATTGGGAGCCATCTTAGAGGCTGCCTCCCCAATGATTCACTTTCCTCCCACATGCAAAATACCCTCATTGCCTCCCCAAGTCCCCAAAAGTGTCATCCCATTATAAGTAGAGACTATATCTTATTCATATTTGTAACAACCACCTTTCCTTATTGATATGAACAAAAAGAAAAGGGTAATGTTCTTCTTTGTTATGAAAAAAAGTGTACAATCTCATGTCACTAAAACTTAAGCTACATGAATAAAATTATATGAATAAAAATGTAATTAAGAACAAGATTTTTCTTAGCTGTTATTTGAATGCCTTGAAACTTTTGGGGAATTTAATAGCTACACAAATTTTAAGTATTCATTATTTTTTTCATTTGCATGTTTGGTTTGAGTGTGAAGATATTCCAAGAGATCAGAAGATAAAACTTAATCTTACATCTTAAATTTCGATCAGCTCATCCATATAATGTTTCTCTGTTTACAGTTGGATTCATGATGCCAAGGAATGTGGATAAACTCCTTTTTCCAAACCAACTCCTGATCATGGTTGTCCAATAAGGTGCAAACAACTAAAACATAGCATTGCGTTGAAATAGAACTCTTCTCATCTAACCATCTCTAGGGCATTTCTCCAATCTCTAACTACAGGTGCATTCATCTGTGATATGAAAGGAACTGAGTAGGTACATGCTATACCATGTGACCCTTTTTTCTCTATCTCTCTTTTCATGACATACATTTTTCCAAGGCATAAGCAAAAGCCACAGAACAAACCACTTTGCCATGGAGCCTCTGGTTGGATCTGCAACAGCCTGTTGGAGCAGGACATTTGGAGAAGGGGTGGGGGAGGGGGATATCTCCTTATAAAGAGCTGAGTTCAGTGCAGTGAAACAAAGAGAGGAACTGAACCTGAAAGCGACAGATCTGCTCAAGGTATATGTTTTGATGGCATGTTAATTAAAATTTATTTTTCTTGTTCTCAGCCCAGTGGACCAGAAAGCACTTTTTTCTCTTAAAACTTTGGGATATTAAGACAAACTTCAGTTTTTAAATTTAAATTATCGAACTAAAGGGAGGTTTTCAAGCTACTTCATCTATCAGGGCTAAAGATAGATAAAGATAAAGAGTAGATCCCTGTTCTTATTTACTCCTGCCAAAAAGAACATAATGAAAACCTTCTGTTTTTCATGAGAAACTATGAAGGATATTATTCTTAAAAAGTCAATTGGTATATTATAAATAGTAAATAGTTCTATCCATGGACCAGCAGTCTTCTGAAATAGCCCTTCTAGGGCTCTCCCTGCACTGCCCACTTATTAAATCCAGTAACTTTCCTTGTCCTGCTAACTACCAACCCATTTGTTCTTGAAACTGCCTCCCAGCATGAACCTTCAGTTCTGATCTAAATCAGTCTCCTCATTTCCTCTGCTCACATTGTTCTTGCTTCTGTCCCCACCCGTCTGCTGATCTGATGCCCTTCTCTCAATCCCCTGAAGTCTGGTCCTACCCCTCAGAGGCCAGCTTAAGTCATGATTTTTCCTTGAAGCCTCCTGACCTCATGAGAGCCCTCCTGGATTTCTCCCTTCTGTGGATTTCTCTTGTAGATAAAATTGTCAGTGCTTAATTTGTTTCTCAACCAAATACTCTCATTTTAGTTTTCATATAACCCTTTCCTGAGTGAGTGTCCATCACAAAGCTGTCACCTCATAATATTGGCTTCGCAGTTTTAGACCTCTGGAGATTAATAGGTTATGAAGTGTGAGTTAGTCCTGCAGACATTGTACAATGCTACCAAGTGGTGGTAAACAGTGCTACATATTCTTGAGATTGAAGGGTACAGGAGCAGAAGAATTTGTCTTTCCTAAATTAAATGGTGGGGTTTTGCCTGATCTTATATCAAACTTACACTTCCAAATCATAGTTCAGAAATAAACTAAAACAAGTTGAAATTAAACAGTCACTGAAAGCTAATGTATCTTTAGAGCATCTTACTAAAAATATTATATATGTGCATGTGCATTCATGTGTATGTGGGTATTCTGTGATACATTTGGATTTCTTTCCTCATGATTTCTTAACTATTTCTAAAACTCTATAATTTTCAAATTTTCCTGAATTTCTACTTAAACTGAGTCCTTTTGTGTGCTGTTTATCAAGTTTACTACCTTTTCTGGCAAGAGTTTTATGTGACTACTCCTGAGGCTCAGAAGTAATACATCTACGTGCTTCTGAACTAAATTGCAATAACAGTGACAGGTTTTTTTCACCCTTCCTTGGGAAGCTTCCTGCATAATTTTCCAATCTCTCCCTTACTTTGCTCTCCAGTCATTTCTTCATATAAAATGTACAAGACACTGTTTTAATTTACAGTCAGCAGCCAAAACTTCATGTATATTTTCCACCAAACAGAAGATAGTATTCAGCCACTTAGGAAAATTCATCTTAATTTTACCCTCTCTCATGGCCATCTCATGGCAGGCAGCCAGTTTGGCAACTTTTATTTACTGACCTAAATTACCAATTTAACAACTCTTTTGCTAGTTTCCCTTGGCAAATTATAGTGTGTGTGTGTGTGTGTGTGTGTGTGTGTGTGTGTGTGTGTTATTTCAGTGGTTTGCATCATATTAAATTTAAAGTGACAGTATCCCTTCCAGAGGAACAGAAAAACAGCCAGTTTCATCATACGCCATAACTAAATTGTAGGTTTCTCTTTAATTTTCTCTTTCCTGCACCTCTCCCAGCTTCAGCTTAGTACAAATGTTTGAGTAGTATAGTAGTAGTGAATTAAAGTTCTGTTTATAATACAAAAATTAGAATATGTCAGAGTACTGACTGTTACAAAAAGTTCTAGGTGTCCTCCCCTTCTATTCATTACCATTAAATATTAACCATAATTTTGTTAATTTCATTTGTTGGAAATGAGATTTTAAATTTCAAGACTAATGCATAATTAACAATTTAACAAATTACATTTAATATCTGTTGATGAGGGTTGAAGATAGTGAAACTACTTAATTTCTCAACACATTGCCTTTGTACACCACAAAAAGGAAAAGTGATGCCTGTAAGAGACTCCATGTTCTTGCTGTGATCAGAGTCCTGGTTCTCTCTTTAGAATTAAGGAAGTGCCTAAAATCCATGACTCAACATTCCGTTGGAGAAGAAGTGATAAAGCATTGATCCAGCAACTCCCGAGAATGAAAACTCAAGAGACAATTTCCTGGGCTAGTCTTCCTTTCCCATTACCCGGCCCTTTGGGCCCAGAACGAGTTGGGAGGAAATGTCATGATAGAGTTGCTGTATTAGTTATCTGTTGCCACAAATTATCCCAAAACTTAGCAGCTTAAAACAACAAACATTAATTATCTCGTATAGTTTCTGAGGTTCAGGAATCCAGGAATGGCTTACTTGGTGGTTCTGGCTCAGTGTCTTTTGAAAAACAAAAGATTCTTTTTATTGCATATAAAAATATCTATATAAAACTGCAAACAAGTAAGCTCATTTCATTTTACCTGAATGTTACATTTAATCAGAATGTATCATGTGTTTCATTATCATTTCAATTTATTCCTGATTTTTTTGAAAGTAGCTTCTTGGAATATAGTTCTGGCCTACCTAATTCTGGGAAAGGAATTCCAGTACAGTGATCCACTATGTGCCCCCACAAAAGAAACATTTAATTTAACTGTAATATACTTCAAACTATCCTTTATGTTTTACTTTAAAATTCAACATTAAGAATTAATTTTAAAATATTAGCTAATTGATAATCATGATGTTGATGATAATATATTTTATCTACCCAGTATTGTTTTAGTTAAGAAATTATTTTGGGGGCCGGCCCGGTGGCGCAGCAGTTTAGTTCTTGCTTGGCAGCCCGGGGTTCACGGTTTTGGATCCCGGGTGCCTGCCGACACACTGCTTGTCAGCCATGCTGTGGTGGCGTCCCATATAAAGTAGAGGAAGATGGGCATGGATGTTAGCCCAGGGCCAGTCTTCCTCAGCAAAAAAAGAGGAGGATTAGCAATGGATGTTAGCTCAGGCCTGGTCTTCCTCACACACAAAAATATATATTTTTGTGTACTTTTTCTCATCTGTTCTTGCATTTTTGTTTACTGTGCCTGGCAAGAAGCTTTCATCCTACTAGTGAAACAAATGAAGCTCAGAGAGATGGTTCACTCCCTTGAGTCAGATCAGAGTCACCATTCCAATTTTTAATCACAATTACTTACATAATAGTTTGTAGAATACATTTGAAATTCTGTATTTTCCCAAGTTTTATAAGCAGGAGGGGTCTGTAAAAAAGATGAAATGAATGTGAGTGTTTTGAAAAAACTCTCTAAAGAAACACTAGAAATGTAGAAAACAAACAAAATGAACTTAAAGAAGACTTGAATTAACAAGGTAGGCCTCAGTCATAATCAGCAAAGTTGGAGATGGAGGGAAGGTTCTCTTTGGTCAAGAGCCCAAAGAAAAGAAAGAAAATGAAATAAAAAAAAATCATACCAACAATAAACATGAGACTGAGACAACTCAATCAACTGTAAGAAAAAAAAGCAAAACAAGACCTGAGGACTGTAAATTAGGAAAAGATGGTGTTATCAAAAGAGGTCAACAGTCATAGGGTAGCAGGATGAGGGAAAAGGTTATTAAAGCTTTTTCAGACAACACAGGTTTGCTCCTCCCAAAGAAATGCAGCAACATAGCAAATAATTAATAAAGGGAAAAAAATGAAAACATTAGTCACAATCATGGGGAGATTAAGCAGAGATCCATTAAAGAGAAATCAACGGTCCACAGTAGGAAGATGAAGAAGATGATGTAGTTCAAAAGGCAAGGACAAGGAATCAAAAGTTTGGGGTTCTAGCCCAGTTCTCCTAGTTGTTAGGTTGTGGGTAAGACATTTACTTCTCTGTGACTTTGTTTCCTCAGCTATAAATCGAGGAGGTTGGAAGATATTGGTATCTGAGATCTCTTCCTTAAATGATGTGGCTCTATGCATCTAACCTCTAATTGATAAGACATAGAGGTATACAAGAAAGTAAAGTCAAGAAAAATGCACAATCTAAGGATAATTAAAGAAAAAAGTTCTGAAGCAAAATAAATAAATAAAACTTAGAGGTAAAGAAAGTTCAAGTTGCCTCCAACAATAATCCTCAAAGGCTCACTCCCACCACTCTGTCTGTAGTCAAGCATATATGAAAGGATACAGTCATGCGTGGCATAGTAATGTTTCAGTCAATGACAGACTGCATATATGATGATGGTCCCATAGGATTAGTACCATACAGCCTAGGTGTGTAGTAGGCTATACCATCTAGGTTTGTGTAAGTACTGTAAGGGAGGAAGAAGTTTTCCTCTGCCCTTCTAGGTTCTTCTGGGGGGGTCTAAGAATTAAATTGACATGAGACAGATTAACAGGTGAAAAACAAACAAAAGTTTAAAGACATGTATACATGGGAGAAACCCAGGAAAATGACCGAAGCCCTCACTTTAAATACCATCCTCAGCTAAAGACAAAAGAAGATTTTGGAGGTGGGAAGAGTCAGGGACTTTAAAGTGAAGGAAGGCAATTCACAGGTAGGTGAAAAGGAGCAAACATTTGGAAAACAAATGTTTGTTGCCCACACAGAAGCAGAAAAACACAGAGGGGAGCCCACCAAACAGGCTTTTCTAGGTTCCTCCCTGTCCACCACCTAGTTCATGTTAGGCTAAGGTGACAGCTCACTTCCTGAGACAGGTTTTTTATCTGAATTCTTTTAGGCAGTTAAGGGGGAGGTAACAAGAAAAACTTTGTGAGTCTTTTGTTTCTTAAAAATAATCAGCCTAAAATAATCCTCACGTTAAAGAGACACATATTAGGGTGGTAAATTTTGTTCCCCTTCAGCACGCTCTATGATGTTCACACAAAGATGAAATTGCCTAATGACTCATTTCTTAGAACATATCCCCATCATTATGCAATGCATGACTGTAATCTATTATAGATGAAACAATAAACAAAAGTGTAATTATAAAGATATGAAATTTGCATTTTCAAAAGATTATAATAAATTTAATAAAGGTACACCAGATTTGAACAATACAATGAATAAAATGTAACTGCTACAAAATCGATAAATGTACTTCCTTTCAAATGAAAAGATTCAAATGAATATTTTATAAGAACTACACAATAAGCACAAAGAGCATCAATTCTATAAATGAATTTGTATAGTTTCAAGTAATTTTTTAAAGTATTTAACCATAAGGGATAATGTTGAAACATTATATTTAAAAACGATTCTTGGGGCTGGCCCCATGGCGTAGTGGTTAAGTTTGGCACACTCTGCTTTGGTGGCTCGGGTTCAGATCCTGGGTGTGGACCTACGCCATTTAGCCACCATGCTGTGGCAGTGACCCACATACAAATAGAGGAACATTGGCACAGATATTACCTCAGGGCTAATCTTCCTCAAGCAAAAAAAGAGGAAGACTGGCAACAGATTTTAGTTGTGAATCTTCCTCAGCAAAAAATAAGAAAAAATAAAAAAGATTCTCTTCAGAGAGGAAATACAGAATATAATAATGGAATTTTCAATTAGCTTTATTGAAATATAGTCAACATACAATAAACTGCACATATTTAAAGTGTATAATTTGATAAGTTTTGACATATGTATACACCCATAAAACCATCACCACAGTCCACACAGTGAGCATACCCATTACTCCCAAATGGTTCCTGTGCCCCTTGGTAATCTCACTCTCCTGCACTGCCCTGCCTCTTGCCCATCCACATGATCTACTTTCTGTCATAAAAATACTTTGCATTTTCTAAATTTTATATAGACGGAATTACACGGTATGTACTCTTTTTTGCCTGGCCTCTTAGCATAATTATGATGAGATTCATCCATGTTGTAGCATGTATAGGGGAGGAAGACAGGTCCTCTACCCACTCTAGGTCCTTCTGGCTAGGCTATGAATTAAATTCACATGAGACAGAATAACAAGAGAAAACCAAACAAAGCTTTATAACAATGTATACATGGGAGAGACCAAGGAAAACTGGGTAACTCAGCCATCTGGCCGAGGTTGTCATCTTAAATAGCATCTTTAGCTAAAGACGAAGGAGGGTGTTGGGGATATTGGTTTGGGACTTCAAAGGGGAGGAAGACAATTCACGTGGAAATGGAAAAGCAAATGTTTGGTAAACAGAACTTTGATAAGAATGGGCTTAGCAAGGATCCTCCCAGTCTACTGATACCCAGAGTTATCTATGGTAATGGCCTGTCCTGAGGACAGGACTTTATCTTAAATTCTTTTAGGCACTTAGGGGGAAGGTCAAAGTTTCCTTCAGAGCCTTTTGTTCTTAAAAATAATCAAGGCAAAGAGACATATTTTGAGGTGGCCAATTCTGATCCCCCAAACATGTATGAATAGTTCATTCATTATTATTACTCAGTAGTGTTCCATTGTATGGATATACCATAATTTGTTTATTCATTCACCTGTTGATGCACATTTGAGTTGTTTCTAGTTTGAGGCTATTGCAAATAAAGCTGGTATGATTATTTGTGCACAAGTCATTGTATGGACATATACTTTAATTTCTCTTGAGTAAATGCCTAGGAATAGAATGGCTGGGTTATATGGTAAGTGTATGCTCAAATTTTAAGAAACTGCCAAACTGTGTTTCCAAGTGATTGAACCATTTTTCATTCCTACCAGCAGTATGTAAGAGTTACCATTCCTCCACACCCTTCTCAACACTTGGATATATGCTCATGGACAGTATTCTAAATTTAAGACATTCTAATTGGGATATAGTGGTATCTCATTGTGGTTTTTCGTTTGCATTTCCCTAAATGGCTAATGATTTTTGAGCATCTTTTCATATGGATATTTCTCATTTGTGTATCTTCTTCAGTGAAGTGTCTTCTTTTGCCCATTTTTGTATTGGATTGTCAATTTTTTTAAATTTTTAATGGTTTTGAGAGTAGTATTTATATATCCTGAACACAAGTCCTTTATCAGATACGTAACTTACAGATATTTCTCCAAGACTGTGCCTTATCTTTTCATTCTCTTATCAGTATTTTTTGAAGAGCAAAAGTTCTTAATTTTGATAAAGTCAACATTTTCTTATATGGATTGTACTTTTCATATTGTTTCCAAGAAATCTTTACCTAACTCAAAGGAGCAAAATTTTCTAGAATATTTGTAGTTTTAGGTTTTACATTTAGGTCTGTGATCTAGCTTGAATTAATTTTTCTATATAGTGTGAGGTATGGATCAAAGTTCATTATCGTTTTTTTTCTTTCTTTTTTTTTTTCAGATGGATATCCAATTGTTCCAGCAGAATTTGTTAAAAAGAAATGGAATTTCCTTTGATGTTTGTAAAACATCAGTTGTCTGTATGTGTATGGGTCTATTTCTGGATACTGTATTCTTTCCATTTATCTATTTTCCTAGCTTGATGCCAATTCCATACTGTCTTGATTACTATAGTTTTACAATGTCTTGAAGTCAGGTGGTGAAAATTCAACTTTGCTCTTCTTTCTCAGAGTTGTTTTGGCTATTCTAAGTACTTTGCATTTCCATACGAATTTTATATTCAACTTGTCAGTTTTTAAAAAAGACCTACTGGAATTTGGGTTGGGATTACTTCGACTATATAAATCAATTTGGAGACAGTTGGCATCTTAACAATATTGAGTCTTCCAACCCATGAACAAGATATTTCTCTCCCTTTATTTAGGTCTTCTTTAATTTCTTTCAGCAATATTTTGTAGTTTTCAGAGTATAGCTCTTAAACATATTTTGGGGGGATTTATCACCAAGTATTTTATATTTTTGATGCAATTATAAGTGGTCTTTAGGGGCTGGCCCAGTGGTGCAGCGGTTTAGTTCATACTTGGCAGCCCAAGGTTCGCGGGTTAGGATCCCAGGCACCTGCCAATGCACTGCTTGTCAGCCATGCTGTGGTGGCATTCCATATAAAAGTAGAGGAAGATGGGCATGGAGTTAGCCCAGGGCCAGTCTTCCTCACCAAAAAGAGGAGGATTAGCAACGGATGTTTTTCCTCAGGGGGGGAAAAAATCATTAAAACATTACAAAAAAAATAAGTGGTCTTTAAATAATTTTTTTAGTTTCCAAGTATTTATTTACTTATTTATTTTTTGCTGAGGAAGATTCACCCTAAGCTAACATCTGCTGCCAATCTTCCTCTTTTTGTATGTGAGCTGCCACCACAGCATGGACAATGACAGATGAGTGGTGTAGGTCTACGCGCAGGAACTCAACCCAGGCTGCCAAAGCAGAGCACACCGAAATTAACCACTAGGCCACTTGGGTTGGCCCTCCAATTGTTCTTTGATAGTGTATGGAAATACAACTGAGTTTTGTATATTGACCTTAAATCCTACAGCCTTGCTAAACTCACTTTTAACCACTTATCACTTCTAATATCTCTTTTGCAAATTCCACTGGATTTCCTAGAAGCCCATGTTATCTGCAAATAACAACATTTTTACTCCTTCCTTTTTAATCTGGATGTATTTTTTTTCTTGCCTGATTACACTGGCTGCACTCTCTAGTATCATGTTAAATAGCAGTGGTGAGAGTGCACATCCTTGTCTCTTCCTGATTTTAGGAAGAAAGTGTTCAGGCTTTTACATTAAGTATGATAGCAACTGTAGATTTTTTAGATACCCTTTATTAGGTTAAGGAAATTCCCTCTAATCCTAATTTGCTGAGAGTTTTTATCAGGAGTATATGTTGGGTTCTGATAAATACTTTTTCTTCATCTGTTGAGATGATCATGTGGTTTTTCTTTTTTGCTTGGTTGATATGGTAAATTACATTGATTGATTTTTGAATGTTAAACCAACCTTGCATTCCTGGAATAGACCTCACTTCAGTCATGATCCTTTTTATATATTGTTGGATTCAATTGCTAACATTTTGTTTAGAACTTTTGGATATATGCTCATGAGCAATACTGGTATGTATTCCTTTCTTGTGTATGTCCTTGTCTGCTTTTGCTATCAGGGTAATGCTAGACTCATAGAATTAGTTGGGAATTCTACTCCTCAATTTTCTGAAATAGTTCTTGTAGAATTGGTATTATTTCATTTTTATGATTTTGTAGATTTCACCAGTGAAGCAAACCATCTGGTCCTGGAGACTTTGTGGGAAGATTTTTAACTACAAATTGAAATTCTTTCATAAGTGTAGGGTTATTCAAGTTATATATTTCTTCTTGAGTGAACTTTGGTACTTTGCAACTTTGAAGGAATTTTTCTAAGTTGTTGAATTTATTGGTATAAAGTTTTTCACAATATTCCATTATTATCCTCTAATATCTGTGCAATTTGTGGTGATGGCATGTCTCTCATTACTGATATTGCATTTGTGTCTTCTTTTTTCCTGGTCACTCTAACTAGAGGTTTATCTATTTTTTTATTTTCTCAAAGAAGCAGCTTTTGGTTTTCCAGGTTTTCTCTATTGGTTTTCTGATTTTTGCTCTGATCTTTATTATTTCCTTTCTTCTGTGTACTTTGGGTTTAATTTCTTTTTCTTTTTGTAAGATTGGCCCTGAGCTAACGTCTGTTGCCAATCTTCCTCCTTTTTTGCTTTTTTGCTCCCCAAAGCTCCAGTAGATAGTTGTCATAGTTGTGCATCCTTCTAGTTGCTCTATGTGGAACGCTGCCTCAGCGTGGCTTGATGAGTGCTGCATTGGCCCACACCCAGGATTCAGACCGGCGGACCTCAGGCTGCCAAAGCGGAGCACATGAACTTAACTGCTTTGCCACTGGGATGGCCCCTGTTCTTTTTCTACTATTCCAGAATGGAAGCTTAGGTCATTGATTTGAGATCTCTTTTTCTATTCTAATATAGGTGTTTAGTGCCATAAATTTTTCATTAAGTACTCCTTTAAGGGCATCCCAGACATTTTGATATGTTGTGTTTTCATTTTCATTCAGTTCAAAATACTTTCCAACTTCCCTTTTGATTTTTTCTTTGACCAATTTGTTATTTAGAAGTCTATTATTCAGCTTCCAAATATTTACTGTCTGTCCAGTGATTTTTCAGCAATCATTGATTTCTAGTTTAATTCAGTTTTGGTCAGGGAACATACTTTGTATGATCTGAATTATGCTTAGCTTATTGACACTTTTTATACTCCAGAATATGCTATATTTTGATAAATGTTCCTGTGGGCACTTGAAAAGAATTTATATTCTACTCTTGGGTGGAATCATCAATAAATGTCAATCAAGTGAAGTTGGTTGATAGTGTTAAGATCTTTTATATTCTTACTAATTTTCTATGTATATGTTCTGTCAATTATTGAGATAGAGTTATTGAAATCCCCAATTATAATTGTGAATTTTAAAATTTCTCCTTGAAGTTCTATCATTGTTTGCTTCATGTATTTTAAAGTCTTGGGATTTGAAGCACAAACATTTAGGGTTGTTCTGTTTTGGTTTCGTTTTTCTGATGAATTGACTCCTTTATCATTATGAAATAAGCTTCTTTATTTCTGGTAATATTTTTGCTCTGAAATATACTGTCTTACATTGATATAGCCACCCAAGCTTTCTTTTGATTACTGCTAGCATGGTATATTTTTTTCCATTCTTTAACTTTTAATCAATTTGTGTCTTTATAAAGTGTGTTTCTTATAAGCTGCATATAGTTAAATCTTGTTTTCTCATCCAATCTGACAATCTCAGGTTTTTAATTGAGGTGTTTAGATCATTTGTACTTATGTAATGATTTATATAGTTAGGTTTAAGTCTATCATTTTGATATGTGTTTTCTAATTGTCTCATATGTACTTTGTTCTCCTTTTCTTCATTTTCTTTAGATTGAGTATTTTTTATGATTCCTTTTTATATCTTGTGTTGAGTATTAGCTATTACATTTTTTGTTTGTTCGGTGGTTGATTTAATATTATCTTTAACTTATCATAGTCTGCCTTGAAGTGATATCATGCCACTTCATGACTAGTATACAAACCTTACAATAGTATACTTCTGTGTCTTCTCTCCTGGCTTTTATGCTATTGTTGTCATACATTTGAGTTATACATGTATTAAAAACCCCATAATGCATTGTTCTTATTTTTTCTTAGTCAGTCATCTTTTAAAGATATTTGAATAAGAAAAAGGGGCAAATATTTACTCATATAGTTACCATTTCCAGTGTTTCTCGTTCCTTTACATAGATCTATATTCCCGTCTGATATACTTTTCCTTCTGCCTGAAGACTTCCTTTTATATTTCTTTTAATCGAGGTCTGCTGGTGATGAATCTCTTCATTTTTCATATGTTTGAAAAAGTCTTTATATCACCTTCATTTTTTTAATTGATGTCTTAATAACTTGTAACATTGTAATTTTAGATGTACATTATTGTTTGTCAATCACCATATAAATGCTTCCCTTCACCCCTTGTGCCCAAGCTTCCTCCCCCTTGCCCTTGTTAACCACCAAACAGTTCTCTCTGGCTGTGTGTTAGTTTATATTCCACATATGAGTGAAATAATGCAGTGTTTGTCTTTCTCTCTCTCTGGCTTATTTCACTTAGCATAATACTCTCCAGGTCCATCCATGTTGTTGCAAATGGGAGAATTTTGTCTTTTTTTATGGCTGAGGAGTATTCCATTGTATATATATACCACATCTTCTTTATCCACTCATCTGTTGTGGGACACTTGGGTTGCTTCCACTTCTTGGCTATAGTGAATAATACTGCAATAAACATAGTGGTGCATCAGCCTCTTTGGATTGTTGATTTCAGGTTCGTTGGATAGATACCCAATAGTGGGACAGCTGGATCATAAGGTATTTCTATTTTTAATTTTTTGAGGAATCTCCATACAGTTTTTCACAGAGGTTGCACCAGTTTGCATTCCCACCAGCAGTGGATTAGGGATCCCATTTCTCCACAACCTCTCCAACATTTGTTGTTTTTTGTCTTGGTGATTATGGCCAATCTAATGGGTGTAAAGTGATATCTTAGTGTAGTTTTGATTGGCATTTCCCTGATGATTAGTAATATTGAACATCTTTTCATGTGCCTGTTGGCCTTCTGTATATCTTCCTTGGAAAAATGTCTGTTCATATCCTCTGCCCATTTTTTGATTGGGTTGCTTGTTTTTCTGTTGTTCCATTGTGTGAGTTCTTTATATATTATGGAGATTAACCCCTTGTCAGATATATGATTTGCAAATATTTTCTCCCAGCTAGTGAGTTGTCTATTCATTTTGATCCTGAATTCATTTGCCTTGAAGAAGCTCTTTAGTCTGATGAAGTCCCACTTGTTTAGGTTTTCTTTTGTTTCCTTGTCCGAGTAGACATGGAATCCGAAAAGATCCCTTATGACTGATGTCAAGTAGTGTACTGCCTGTATTCTCTTCTAGGAGTTTTATAGTTTCAGGTCTCACTTTCAGGTATTTGATCTGTTTTGAGTTAGTTTTTGTGTATGGCAATAGAAAATGGTGTACCTTCATTACTCTGCATGTGGCTGTCCAATTTTCCCAGCACCATTTATGGAAAAGACTTCCTTTCTCCATTGTATGTTCTTAGCTCCTTTGTCAAAGATTAGTTGTCCATAGATGTGTGGTTTTATTTCTGGGCTTTCAAGTCTGTTCCATTGATCTGTGTGTCTGTTTTTGTACCAGTACCATGCTGTTTTGATTACTATAGCTTTGTAGTATATTTTGAAGTCAGGGACTGTGATGCCTCTGGCTTTGTGCTTTCTTTTTCAGGATTGCTTTAGCTATTTGGGGTCTTTTGTTGCCCCATATGAATTCTAGTATTCTTTGTTCTATTTCCATGAAGAACGTCATTTGGGATTCTGATTGGGATTGCATTGAATCTGTAGATTGCTTTAGGTAGTATGGACATTTTAACTGTGTTTATTCTTCTAATCCATGTGCATGGGATATCTTTCCATTTCTTGATGTCATCATTGATTTCTTTCAATAATGTCTTATAGTTTCATTGTATAGGTCTTTCACCTCCTTGGTTAAATTTACTCCCAGATATTTTATTCTTTTTGTTGCAATTGTAAATGGGATTGTCTTTTTGAGTTCTCTTTCTATTAGTTCGTTATTAGCATATAGGAATGCAACTGATTTTTGCAAGTTGATTTTATACCCTGCCACTTTGCTGTAGTTGTTGATTATTTCTAATAGTTTTCCAATGGATTCTTTAGGGTTTTCTGTATATAAAATTGTGTCATGCAAATAGTGAGAGTTTCACTTCTTTGTTGCCTGTTTGGAGTCCTTTTAGTCCTTTTTCTTGCCTAATTGCTCTGGCCAAAACCTCCAGTACTATGTTGAATAAGAGTGGTGAGAGTGGGCACACTTGTCTTGTTCCTGTTCTCAGAGGAGTGTCTTTCAGCTTTTCCCCATTGAGTATGATGTTGGCTGTGGGTTTGTCATATATGGCCTTTATTATGTTGAGGTATTTTCCTTCTATACCCATTTTGTTGAGAGTATTTATCATAAATGGATGTTGGATCTTGTCAAATGCCTTCTCTGCATCAATTGAGATGATCATGTGGTTTTTATTGTTTGTTTTGTTAATGTGGGTGTATCACATTGATTGATTTGTGGATGTTGAACCATCCCTGTGTCCCTGGTAGAAATTCCACTTGATCATGGTGTATGATCTTTTTGATATATTGCAGTATTTGGTTTGACAATGTTTAGTTGAGAATTTTTGCATCTATGTTCATTAGTGATATTGGCCTGTAGTTTTCCTTTTTTGTATTGTCTTCGTCTGGGTTTGTATCAGGGTGATGTTGGTCTTGTAGAATGTGTTAGGAAGTGTCCCATCTTCCTCTATTTTTTAGAATAGTTTGAGAAGGATAGGTACTAAGTCTTCTTTGAATGTTTGGTAAAATTCTCCAGAGAAGCCATCTGGTCCTGGATTTATATCACTGTCATTTTTGAAAGGTATACATTCAGTGGGTATAGAATTCTAGAATGACAGGGTTTTTTCTTTCAACGTTTTAAACATGCTGTTCTCTGTCATCTAACTTGAAATGTTTCCAAAGAGAAATCTGTTGCCATCTTAATCTTTGTTTCTCTGTACATAACTTGTATCTTTTCTATGGTTGCTTTTAAGATTTTTCTCTTTATCACTTTTTATTGTAAGTTTATAATGAAGCATCTTAACATTTCTTGTGCTTAGGATTTATCAAACTTCTTGAATGTTTGGATTTACAATTTTCATCAAATTTGAAAAAAATTTTGTCATTGCTTCTTCCAATATTTTGAAGTATCCCCACCACCCCCCCACCTCCATTGAGGAGTCCAATTACATTTATATTAGGCTACTTGAAGTTGCCCCACAGATCACTGATTTTCTGTTCCTTTTTTCTTAAATTATTGTTTTAATCTAAGTTTCAGTTTGGATAGTTTCTATTGCTATGTCTTTAAGTTCATTAATCTTTTCTTTGTCAATTTATGATCTGCCATTAATCATATCCAATATATTTTTCACCCCAGATACTGTTATTTGTCTCTATAAATTCAATTAGGTGTTTTATTTTTTTACATCTTTCATGACTCTATTTAATTTTTGAATATATGGAATACAGTTATAATAACTCTTTTACTGTCATTGACTGCTAATTCTAACAGCTGTGTAAGTTCTGGTTCAGTTTTGATTTATTGATTCAGTCCTCATCATGGGTCATATTTTCCTGCTTCTTTGCATGTCTAATAATCCTTGATTGGATGCCAGACATTGTGAATTTTGCCTTGTTGGGAGGTGGCTGCTTTTTATTCCTATGAATATTCTTAAGCTTTATTCTGGGATGCAGTTAAGTTACTTGGAAATGCTTTGATTCTTTCAGGTCTTTCTTTTTAAATTGTTAGGTGGGACCAGGGCCATGTTTAGTCAAGGGTTAAGTATTTTTCACTACTGAGGCAAGATCCTTCAGAGTACTCTACCCAATGCCCCAGGAATTATGAGACCATTCAATTTGGCTGGTAGGAACAGGCCCTACATAAATTCCTCTAATCCTTTCAGATGGTTCTTTCCCAAGGCTTGGGTAATTTCCTTACACATGTGCACTGATTAGTACTCTGCTCAATACTCAAGGGGGACCTTCTGCAGATCTTCAGTGTTTTTTCTTTGTATCTCTCTGGTACTCTATCTTGTGATGTGTAGCCATCTTGGTCTCCCCAGACTCTCAGTTCCATCTCCTCCACTCAGGAAGTCCAGTGATTCCACCTGAAATCCCCTCTTCCTATGCCATAGACTAGAAACTCTCTAAAGACAGAAAACTGGGGAAATTATAGGGCCCACCTCATTTTTTTCTTATCTCTCAGGGATCCCTTCTATCATTACCCAATGTACAGTGTTGAAAACTATTGTTTCAAATATTTTATCTGGTTCTATTCTTATTGTTTCAGGTAGGAGAGTAAATCCACTTCCCATTACTCCATGTTGGCCAAAAGCTCAAGTCCATTAATCTTTTATAAAAACTATACAATAATCTTAAATAAGCTTAAATTCTACAGAGAATTTTATATAATTTTTAAATAATTAATACCTTATCATAGAGTACCCAATTATGTGAGGAAATAATAAAAATTATGTTAAAAATATTGTCTTCAGGGAGAAGGTTCAGAAATAATAATGGAATATTTTTAAACAATAAAAATCCTAGACAAAACATTTTTAAATCTTTGGATTAGAGCCAAAAACAATATAAATATTGCTTGAAATGCTTACATTTACAAAAAGAGAAACCCAATTAGTCAAATTTGTACTTTAGAAAAATAGAAAAGGAAACTAGGAAAGGTATAGTAATAAAATTAAAAGTAGAAGTATAGTATTGGAAAATGATAACTTAGTATGAATAATAAGTAAAACTAAAAATTAGTTCTTTGAAGATTAAAATGCAAGTAAAAGATCAGCCCAACTAATTTTAAAAGGCACAAAAAATAAATAAATTAAGAAGGCCCAAAATGAGAAAGAAGATATTGCAATCAGTAAATATATAGAGAGAAATGATGTAAACCAAAATATTACTTACTAGTTATCATTGGAGGATGAGATTACAGGTAACTTTTATTTATCTCTTTCTCTGTGATATGTGTGTGTGTTTTACATTTCTGCAAAGAACATATGCTGCTTTGTAATAAAAAAGGTATTTGAAAAAAATTTATGCAAAAAGATTTAGAAAACTTAAAGGAAGTAAGAAGGAAAGAGAAAAAATTTATCCAGTTGATTCACAGAAGGAAAAATTGAAGTCGCCAATAAAGGACTGAAGAGATGTTCAACATCACTAGTAATCAACAAAGCGCAGCATAAAACAATGTGAGACCCTTTCACATCTTTGGGTTTGCAAAGTTAGTAAGTCTGATAATGCCATGTGTTGGCAAGGATATGAGACCCAGCAACTCTCATAGTCTGCTAGCAGTAGTGTAAAACTGATAATGTTGTCCCTTGGTTCTCTGGGAAACAGGCTCTGAGACAGAAATCTGTGTACAGAGGTTATTGGGGAGTGTGCTCAGGAGCAACACCTGTAAGGAGGGAGAGAAGTAGCATTCAGCATAGAGAGAAGTTGAACCTCTATACAATTGCAACAGAAGCCTCGGCTAATCCCATTGGGGGAGCTCTGGAGCTAGGATGGCCCCAAGGCAAGGGGGCCAGGACTTTGTATCCCTGTGTGTTATTAGACGTGGGCTATCCCTGGGGAGAGGACATAATCTGGGTGAGGTGGTTCCTTTCAGTCAAGGATAATTTCTGGAGAGAGACTCAGCTGTGAGCTTCAATATGAAACATCTCCAGTAGCTGAGGGAATGAATGCCCTGGTCCTCCAGGGGTTCTGGGCAGAGCCCCACCACATCCACAATAGGTACTGTGTTAGCCTGGATAATAGCTTTCCAAATATGTCCGCACCCTAATCCCTGGAACCTGTGAATATATTGCCTTATAAGGTAAAAGAGAATTTGCAGATGTGATTAAGTTAAGGATTTTGAGATGGGGAGATTATCCTGGGATTATCTGCATGAGCCCAGTGTAATTGTGAGGATCCTTATAAGAGGAGGCCGGAGAATCAGGATGAGTAGTAAGAGATGTGATGATGGATGTAAGAAGTTGCAGTGATATAAGGAAGGGGCCACAAGCCAAGGAATGCAGGCAATGTCTAAAAGCTGAAAAAGGGGGGGAAACATATCCTCCCCTGAAACCTCCAGAAGGAACACAGCCCTTCTGACACCTTGACTTTAGACTCCTGACTTCCAATATTCTAAGAGAATAAATCTGTGTTTTAAGACTCTTAATTTGTAGTAATTTGTGGCAGTGGCAATAGGAAATTATGCAAGTTCTATCACTTCGGACACCAATTTAGCAATACCTAGTAGAGCTGAAGATGTGCATATTCTATAATTAGGAATTCTTTTTTCCCTCTCTATTTCTCTCTCCTGATCCATCCTTCAAAATGCCACAAAAGTGTATTTCTAAAACACATTTCACCTCTTTCGGCAAACACCTTCACTGCTTCCCACCTCCTGCACCACAGCTAGCCTGGCATGCAATTCTCTGTCATTGTCCACTACCAAGTCCCACGAGGCACTCTGTGCTCCAGCCACACCCCGCTGGTGCTCTCTCCTAGATATCATACTTCCTGTGATTTCACATCATACTGGGGCTTCAACACACTCTGGGAGGAACAGGAGGAGGAGAATACAGGGATAGGATCTGGCAAAACCAAAGAAGTTACAGGAGCTGGTGTGTTGTGAGGGTGGCACACCAGGTGTGCTTGTCAATTGTCCTTGTTTGACACTGTGGCACTTCTGGATGAGGGTGTGGCCATGTACCAGGAATCAGTCAAGCACATTAGTGTGCAGGGACTGGATCTAGTTTCAACTGAGACCTTGAACTCAAACCAGGAGCCTGGCTGTGACAGGAGATGGTTCCATTCCCTGGAGCCCAGGAGCATGCACTACAACCAGGACCTACCTCTCTGATCTCATCTTCTCCTCTTTCCCCCCTTACACCTTTTGCACCTTGCTGGCCTTCATGAAATGCCTTAAACATGCCAAGTTTATTCTTGCTTTAGGGCCTTGGCACTTGCCACGTCCTCTGCCTAGAATGCTCTTCTCCCATATATTTTTTCAAGCATGGTAAAATACACATAATATAAAGTTTACCATTTAAACAATTTTGAAGTGTATAATTCAGCGGCATTTGGTATATTCACAATGTTGTGCAACCGTCACCACTATATAGTTCCAGAACATTTTCATTACTCAAAAAGAACTATACCCATTAAGCAGCCACTCCCTATTGCTCCTCCCTACAGACTCTGGCACCATAAATATGCCTTTTGTTTCTATGGATTTTATTTCATATAAATGGAATCACATGATATATGGCCTCTTGCAACTGGCTTCTTTCATTTAGCATAACATTTTCAAGGTTATTCCATGTCATAACATGTATAAGTACTTCATTCCTTTTGATGACTGAATAATATTCCATTGTATAGATATATCACATTTTGTTTATTCATTCATCAGTCGATGAATATTTGGATTGCTTCTACCTTTTGGCTATTATGAGTAGTGCTGCTATGAACATTCATGTACAAGTTTTTGTGTGAGCACCTGTTTTCAATTCTGTTGGGTATATACCCAGGAGTGGAATTGCTGGATCTATGGTAATTCTATTTTTAACTTATTGAGGGACTGCCAAACTGTTTTCTACAGCAGCTGCCCCATTTTAAATTCCACCAGCAATATATGGGAATTCCACTTTACCCACATCCTTGGCCAACGCTTGTTATTTTCTGTTGGTTTTATTATCATTATTATTAGTAGTAGTAGTAATAGTAGTAGTATAGCCATCTTACCAGTGTGAAGTGGTACCACACTGTGGTTTTGATTTGCATTTCCCTGATGACTAGTGACAGTGAACATCTTTTCATGTGCTTCTTGGCCATTTGTATATCTTTTTTGGAGAAATGCCTATTCTGGAGTGTTTTCCAACACCAGCAAAGAATTCTCCAATTCTCAGCTGACATTCACAGGACATCCTACAAATTTAACTCAATTCTAACACTATCTACCTGGAGATAGTGTCGGATCCCACAGGTTAAGGGCTTAGTCTCACAAGACTGCTCCCACATCAGACACCAATTACAAGTCCAGAGTTTCCTGGACGCCCACCTCCAGTTCAATCATTTGTTAGAATAGCTCATAGAGCGCAGGGAAACATTTACTTAGGTTTACCAGTCTATTGTAAAGGACATTATAAAGGATACAGATGAACAGCCAGATGAAGAGATAGATAAAGTGAAGTCTAGAAGGATCCTGTGCACAAAAGCTTCTGTCCCTGTGGAAGTGGGATGCACCACTTTCCAGCACATGGATGTTTTCACTAACCTAGAAGCTCATCAAATGACATTGTTCAAGAGTTTTTACAGAGCTTAATCTGCAGATCCTCCCCCCACCCTCCCAACCCCTGCCCTTCCCAGACATTGGTAGATGGAGCTGAAAGTTCCAACTGTCTAATCACTTGATCTTTCTACTGACCAGTCCCATTTTGAGGCTGTTTAAGTCACCTCAGTAGCTTAAACTCAGATGTGCTCTAAAGGAGCTCTTTATGAATAACAAAAGACACTCCTATTACTCAAGAAATTCCAAGGGTTTTAGATGCTTTGTACCAGGAACCCAGGGCAAACACCAAATATATTTCTTATTATACCACCCCTATTTAAGTCCTTTGCCCATTTTTTAATTGAGTTGTCTTTTTTTTTTGGTTGAGTTGTAAGAGTTTTTTTAACATATTCTGGATACTAGACCTTTATCAGGTATATGATTTGCAAATACTTTCTCCCATTCTGTGGGTGTTTTCACTCCCTTGATAGTGCCCTTTGGTGTACAAAAGTTTTTAATTTCAATAAAGTCCAATTTATGTATTTTTTCTGTGTTGCTTGTGCCTTTGGCATCATATCTAAGAATCCATTGCCAAATTGAGGTCATAAAAATTTACCTGTTTTCTTCTAAGAGTTTTATGGTTTTCTCTCTTATATTTAGGTCTTTGGTGCATTTTGAGTTAATTTTTGTATGTGGTGTGAGTTAAGGGTTCAACTTCATTTTTTTGCCTGTGGATATCCAGTTTTCCCAGCACCATTTGTTGAAGAAACTACTCTTTCCCCACTGAATGGTCTTGACAGCTTTGTTGAAAATCAATTGACCATAGAAGTGTGAGTTATGACTAGGAATTCTGTGATTAGAACAGTAGCTTCCAAAGTGGGTGTATACACCCCTGAAAGTATTCAAAATGATCTATTGGGATACAGGAAGAAATTATTAAAACTATATATGTTTTATTTAATATATAATATTAAATAATTAAATATTAAATATATTTTAAAAATAATATATAATATACAGTTTATATAATATATAATTTGTTAAAATTATATATCCTTAAAATAACAAATTAAGCTTATTAATATTTATTTTGTAGATTTGAAACCAGGGCCAACTTGCTTTAACTATACTCAGTTATTTGTCTGTTTGCAAAAGTATTTAGATAATACATTACTAAAACCCACACTATAGATAACATCTTGGATATTGGGTCACCATGGTAATAGGTGGCTAAGTTGTTTTTAGTTGACTCCTTGTCCAGTACAGGCTGATTAAGACCACTGACTCTTCAATGGGCCTGCATGAATGCCCAGTAGGTAACCCTTTGACATGAGGGGGCCAAAAACTCCACCCTTAGATCATGCTAATGCCACCGTTTTGTCAACATGCATCCTATGAAGAGCCAAGAAGCTTGACTACGCTTGTGTAGATCATCTATTACCTCACTTATCCTTACCTTGAATCATCCATCCCCACACTTAAGACCATAAATATCCCCCTTTATCCCATAAAAAAGCCCCTTTATCCCATAAATATCTCTAATCCCCATTTTCAGGGAGGCAGATTTGAGGCTCATTATCTTGTCTCCTCACTTGGCTGCCTTGTGAATAAACCCTTTCTCTGCTGCAAACTCGTCCTCTCCATGATTGGTCTACTGTGCAGTGGGCAAAAGGAACCTGGTTCAGTAACAGATTGACACTGTGATATACCTTTTCTTTTACTTTCTGTATATTGTGATATACTGCAGTGTACTTGCTACAGGATGTCATGAACATGATTAATTTAATTTTTTTTAAGAATTTTAAGTGACAGACTCTATACAATACTTTGTATTGAGATGGGAAGACACAATGCAACTTTTTGGTACCACACAGAGATTCACTAGCACAGTCTTTCTCAATCTTTTCCCTCTGAAGGAACTCTTGAAGTAATTTTCAGGTCTCAGAGAACCTCTGTATAAAAATTATTTTACCTACAGCTCATAGTACATTAGCATGGTCAGTAAATTATAGATTTAACAATCCAATAATAATTTCCAATGCTCTTTTTTTTTTGGTGAAGAAGATTGGCCCCGAGCTAACATCCACGGCTAATCTTCCTCAGCAAAAAAAGATGTTAGCCCTGAGCTAACATCTATGCCCATCTCCCTCTATTTTTTGTATGTGGGACGCCGCCACAGCATGGCTTGATGAGTTGTGCATAGGTCCATGCCAGGAAACCGAACCTGTGAACCCTGGACCACTGAAGTGGAGCACATGAACTTAACCACTACACCACTGGGCTGGCCCCAGCCCAGTGCTCTTTTGAGTAGAGAATGATATTTTTTTTTTGAGGATCTGTTTATTTTGGCTAACTGATTAGCCTACCATTTTTGTGTGGTTCCTCCTCCTGAGAAAAGATATTAACTCATAATACCTACTTGATTTTTTACCTTGTCCAAGTAGATCTGAAATTCTTATCACAAATCCCCACTAAATGAGATTCTAATGAGGTTGGCATGTGTGTTAGAGTAGTTATTTTCAGTATTTAAAATTAAAGTGTCTTTTTACCATCTGTTCTTGAAAAAGAATCAGATAGTTAAGATTAACTTCCCTTTCTTGAAATTTATCTCCTTATTGCCTTATCATAAATATTTAAAACTCATAAGGCAAATATAATACATTTTTGTTAAATAACAGCTTAAAGACACAATAAAATTTAATTTTTTTAAAGGTAGGGGGAGTAGATGTAATTTACATAAAAGTTGTAAATTTATTTTAATTAATGTTATTTAAAACATGAAATGTAACATTCATTTAGCATAAAAATTCAACATTGACAATGTTGAAAAGAAAAGCTACTAAAACTAAAAACCAAGCAATATGAATAAAAACATGGCCTAAGAGTTTTATTTAAGACAGTATAAAAGCATTTCCTTACTGAGTGACATGATCAGGCTCCCATATAGGCCTGGCAATTGCAAAATTATTAAAGATGTGTTACTCTGTTGATCTGTTTTATCAGACTATATAAAAGCATTAAAAGTATTCTTTCTGAAACAAAAACTAAAGAAGGAAATTTACCTCTTATTTGAAACATGTGCTTTTTTTTTGCTGGTCTAACACAGATTTTATTTTCAACTGAAATGAGACAATTTCTGATGCTTGTTAAATAAGAAAAAAGCTTATTTACAAGTCTAAAAGAAGTTAAACACTTCAGTAAAATGTTCATTGTTTTCCCATGAATAGCAGGATCCTACTTTTTCATAGGAATCCAGAACTTGTCTAGAGGCAGTTCAGTAAATCTCATGTTGAGTATACAATTAGACTGCAGTTCACAAAGTCCTTCTCTCAAAGTCATGGTCTCAGGTTGAGCAGAAGGTTTCAGTGAGTGTCATTACCCAAGTCAGTCCCTTGTGATGACAGGGAGGAACATACCATAATGTGGTTCTGTGGTTCTCCCAGGTGGTATTCAAATAAGATGTGACACTAGCAGAGACTCTTTCTCACCTTCAAACTAATCAACAGTGGAGACATGTCAAGATTTCCTTTTGCAACATAATTTGTCAAAAGATTCCATTTCTTTTCAATCCAAGAACGTTGCCATTTGAAGTCAAAACATTTTCTCCATTGTTTTGTTTTCATCTGTTAGCCCAAACTCCTGCTGAGAAATCTTCCTGTGCTAAGCCACCGGATTTCTGTTTGTAGCAGATTTATGTTCTTTTTATCGAGATGTTCACACAGTTTTAAAAATATTCTTAGGTGAATTGTTCTGTCTTTAATAAAGTTGACCATTTTTGTCTCATCATCCAGACTTTTAAAATTTCTTCTTTAACAGGCTTTGACATCAGCATCTCTCTATGAAGAAAGCAGTGTGTTGTGAACAAAGTCAGAATTTTCTTTGTTCATTAGAAGCAAAGCCGCTCTTGGAGGCAACTGTTGGTGGGCCCTGTCAGTACAGACACCCACACAGTTCCTCCAGGTCAGACCTTTTGATTCCAGGTATGAAGACCAAACATTAAATGTATCTTGGCCTTGACATGTTTGGACAGCTGTTTGCAGCAAAAAAGAAAAAAAGAAAAATCTCAATTTTCACCATTATTTACAAATCTTATAAATGTTATGATAAGACATTTATTGGTAAAATCTGTTGACTCAGCAACCTGGATAGAAAAGCAATTGTTGTTCAGTTTATTACACAAAATTTCTTCAGCATAATGTTATGTGTCACCAATATTTTGACTGATTGTACTGCTAGAGAGAGGGACTGCTAGAGAGAGGAATCTTTTCATTTTCTCATACTATATCTTATCCTAGCATTTCACTCACACTGATTTTACACACTGATGTCATTAGGATCTCACCATCTGGGTGCCTCTTCCTTTTCTAGACAATAAATAAATGCTACTAAATAACTTGCTTCCTGAGTCTTTTCACTGATTGTGACTTTTTTTTTTGAACAATAGCTTTACTCTGTTTCAAGATTCCAATAGCCATTTAATATCAGCAAATGACTGTGATTTGGAGTTAAGTATCTTTGCAATTTGGGGGTAGCCATTGCTTAATGTGTAAGTTAACACAGACAATGTACAAAGGAATAAAACAACTTGGATTACCAGAGTCCCTTGTCTCTGAGTGCAATGAAATGCCTCAAAAGATTGAAACTCTTTATCATTAACTTGATCAGGAGGGTCCACAGACCTAAGCCTAGAATCTTTCTCTTCCATCTCACACCTTGTCCTTAAAAATCACCATGTTGGACAAACACACATGTTAAAAAATACAATCACTAATAAAATATAAAATAGTAGAGCATAATAAATAACCACATGAGAAAAATTACTAAAAAGTGTGAAATTTTTATACAATTCAGTTCTAACCAACACAATTTATGCTTTCAGTGATTATAGTTTATGAATAAGTGAAATGAATGACAGCAATGTTACAAGAGATGGGAGGGAGGCATTGGTAACATTCTGTTATAAAGTACTTGCACTACCCATGAAGCACTATAATGTTATTTGTAAGTGGACTTGGATTAGTTGTAAACATAGATTGAAAGCTCTAGGGAAATCACAAATTTTTTTTAAAGAAGTATAATTGATGTGCTAAGAGAGGAGAGAAAATGGAATTATAAAATCCTCAATTAAAACTAAAGAAGGCAGAAAAAGACTGGAAGACAAAAAAGAAACAAAGAATAAGGGCAACAAATAGAAAACCATTATAAATATGGTAGATATTAATCCAACTATATCAATAACCACTTTAAATGTGAATGGTCTAAATACAATAATTAAAAGACAGAGACAGAATGGATAAAAAAGTGAGACTCAACTACATGTTGTTTAAAAGAAATGCATTTCGGGGCAGCACCATGTAGTAGTGGTTGAGTTCAGCACACTTGGCTTTGGCAGCCTGGATTCACGGGTTTGGACCCAGGGCGCAGATCTACATCACTCCTTGGCCATGCTGTGGTGGCGACCTTCATACAAAATAGAGGAAGACTGGCACAGATGTTAGCTCAAGGCTAATCTTCCTTAAGTGAAAAAAGAGTAAGATTGGCAACGGATGTTAGCTCAGGGTGAATCTTCCTCAGCAAAAAAACCAAACATTTCAAATATAAAGACACAGATAGATTAAAAATAAAGAGATGGAGAACAATTTATCATGCTAGCTCTAGTCAAAAGAAAGCTGGTGTGCCACAGGAATTTCACACAAAGCAGACTTCACTGCAAGGAAAATTATCAGTAATAAAGAGGGGCATTACATAATGATAAAGAGGTGAATTCTCTAAGAAAACAGAACAATCCTTAATGTGTATACACCTTACAATAGAGCTCAAAATACACGAGGCAGAAACTGGTAGAACAAGTTAAAATAGATGAATTCACTAATGCACCTGGAGATTTCAACACCACTCCATCAGTAATGGACAGATCCAGCAGGCAGAAAATCAGCAATTATGTGGCTGAACTGAGCAGCACCATCAATCAACTAGATCTAACTGACATTTATAGAATACTTCATTCAACAGTAGAATACACATTTTTCTCAAGGTCACGTGGAACATTGGTCAAAAGAGACCACATTCTTGGTCATAAAATACACCTTAACAAATTTAAAAGAATAGAAGTCATACAAAGTATGCTCTCAGATGACAATGGAAGGAGGCTAGAAATCAATAACAGAAAGATAGCTGTAAAATCCCCAAATCTTTGGCAATTAAATAACACGCTACTAAATAACAAATAGGTCAAAGAAGTCTCAAGAGAAGTTAAAAATTATTTTGAAATCAATGAAAATGAAACCACAACTTACCAAAATTTGTGGGATACACTGAAAGCAATGCTTAGAGGGGATTTTATACCATTAAATCCGTGTATTGGAAAAGAAGAAAGTTCTAAAATTAATAATCTAATGACCTTAGGGAACTAGAAGAAGATCAAATTAAAAATATCATAAGCAGAAGAAGAGAAATAATAAAAATTAGAGCAGAAAACAATAAAATTGAAAATGGGAAATCAATAGAGAAAAATCAATGAAACCAAAAGCTGATTCTTTGAAAATATCAGTGAAATTGATAAACCTCTAGCCAGGCTAACCAAGAAAAAAAAGAGATAAGACACAGATTATTAATCTCAGAAGTGAAAGGGGGCCATCATCATTGATCCTATGAACATTAAAAGGAAATAAAGGCATGTTATGAGTAATTCTAGGTCCACAAATTTGATAGCTTAGGTGAAATAGACCAATTTCTTGAAAGACACAATCTACCAAAACTCACACAAGGAGAAATAGATAATCTGAATAGGCCTAAATCTATGAAAGAAATTTAATCAATGATTAATAAACTTCCAAAACAGAATTTACCAGGCTCAGATTGTTTTACTGGCAAATTCTATCAAACATTTAAGGAAGAAATCATATGAATTCTCTATAATCTCTTCCAGAAAATAGAAATAGAGGCACTATTTCCTACATACCGATATCTTTCATGAATATAGATGCAAAAATCCTTAATAAAATATTAATAAATAGAATCCAACAATGTATAAAAATAATTATACACCACAACCAAGTGGGATTTACTCCAGGTCTGCAAGGTTGGTTAAATATTTGAAAATCAATTAATATAATTCATCACATCAACACATGAAAGAAACTTCATACAATCAAATGCAGAAAGAGCACTCAACAAAATTCAACACTCATTCATGATAAAAACTCAGCAAACTAGGAATAGAGAACTTCTTCAACCTGATAAATAACATCTATAATAAACCTACAGCTAACATCATACTTACTGGTGGGAAACTAGATTCTTTCCCCCTAAGATCAGGAACTAGGCACTTCCACTCCTATTCAGTATCATACCGAAAGTCCTTGCTAAAGCAATAAGACAAGAAAAGGAAATGAAAAGTATACAGATCAAGAAGGAAGAAAAAAAATTTATTCACAGATGGCATGACTGCCTATGTAGAAAATTCCAAAGAATTAACAGAAAAAACCTCCTAGAACTAATAAGTGATTATAGCAAAGTTCCCGAATATAAGATTAACATACAAAAGTCAATTGCTTTGCTATATACCTACAATAACCAATTGAAATTTGAAATTTTTAAAATTACACCATTCATATGAGCACCCCTCCAAGGAAATACTTAGGTATAAATCTAACAAATATGAACAAGAGCTATATAAGGAAAACTACAAAACTCTTATGAAAGAATCAATATTATTAAGACGTCAGTTCTTCACAACTTCAACTATATATTCAATGCAATCACAATAAAAATCCCAGCAAGTTATTTTATGGATATTGACAATTAGATTCTAAAGTTTACACGAAGAGGCAAAAGATCCAGAATAACCAACACAATGTTGAGAAGAGAACAAAGTTGGAAGGCTGACACTACAAAACTTCAAGATTTACTGTAAAGCTACAGTAATTAAGGCAGTGTGGTATTGGAAAAAGAATAGACAAATAGATCAATCGGAAGGAATAGAGAGCCCAGAAATAGATCCACACAATATAGTCAACAGATCTTTGACAAAGACAACTCAGTGGAGAAAAGATAGTCTTTTCAACAAATGATGCTGGAACAAGTGGACATCCACATGGAAAAAAAAAAAGAATCTGGACATATATCTTACATCTTTCACAAGGATTTACTTCAAAATGGATCATAGGCCTCAATGTAAAATGCAAAACTATAAAACTTCTAGAAGTTAACATAGAAAAAACATCTTGGTGACCTTGGGTTTGGCAATGATATCTTAGATATAACACCAAAAGCATGATCTGGGAAAGAAAAAATTGATAAGTTGAAATGCATGAAAATTAAAACCTTCTTCTCTGAGAAAGACACTGTTAATAGAATGAAAAGACAAGTCAAAGATTAGGAGAAAATATTTGCAAGACACATATCTGATAAGTGACATATTCAAAATATACAAAGAACTCTTAAAACTCTATAAGAAGACAAATAACCCAATTATAAAGTGGCCAAAAGATCTGAACAGGCACCTCACCAAAGAAGACATACAGAGTCAAACGAGCATATGAAAATATCCTCAACATTATATGTCATCCGGGAATTCCAAATTAAGACAAAAAGATACCACTGCACACCCATTAGTTTGGCTAAAATCCAAAACATTGACAACACCAAATGATGGCGAGGATGTGGAACAATAAGAGTTCTCATTCACTGCTGGTGGGAATACAAAATAGTACAGCCACTTTGGAAGACAGTTCGGCAGTTTCCTACAAAACAAAACATACTCTTACCATACAATCCAGCAATTACACTCCTTGATATTTACTTAAATGAGTTGAAAACATATTCACACTAAAACCTGCACACAAATGTTTATAGCAGCCATATTCATAATGGCAAAAACTTGGAAGCAACCAAGATGTCCTTCAATAGGTGAAATGTATAAACAAAGTGTACATCCATACAACAGAATATTTTTCATCAATAAAAAGTAATGAGCTATGAAACCACAAAAAGACATGGAATAACCTTAAATGCATATTGCTAAGTGAAAGGAGCCAGTCTGAAAAGACTACATACTGTATGATTCCAACTATATAACATTTTAGAAAAGAAAAAATTATAGAAACAGTAAAAAAATCAGTGGAGGCCAGGAGCTCTGGGGAAAAGAGGGAAGGATGATTAGGTGGAGTACCCTAGGTGGCGCACAGAGAAATTTTAGGGCAGTGAAACTACTCTGTATGATACTGTAATGGTGGATACATGACAGCATATATTTATCAAAACCCATAGAACCACACAACACAAAGAGTGAACCCTAATGTAAACTATGGACTTTGGTTAATAATCATGTATCAATATTCATGTATCAATTGTTAACAAATGTACCACACAAATGCAAGATGTTAGTAATGAGGAAACTGGGGGAGCAGGGATAAAGGGGATATATGGGAGTTTTCTGTACTTTCTGCTCAGTTTTTCTCTAAACCTAAAGCTGCTCTAAAATTAAAGTCTATCAATTATTTTTTTTAAAACTCTGCATAGTTAATAAAAGGATAAAAAACTTTCAAACAGAATTTTCTAACCTGTTTAAAAGTTCCCAAAACACTCTAATGGATTTTGAATATCCATTTGAATATGTCTTGAATATTTAAAACATAAGTGTAGCATATTGTGATTAGTTTGTGGGAACAACTGATTATCATTAGGGAGGATAGAAGTTGAGTAGCCAAATTTCAACAAAAGTTTTTGCATAACTGTTGGATGAGATTGATAATGTAAATCAATTGGAATTAATTATCTTCATGAGGTATCTTTTTCAGCTATGATAGACATTAAAATGATACCTTCAAATCACTACAACACAAAATGTTTAATCCAGATTTTAGCTAACATTTATTGTTACCATATACCAGGCACAGCACTGAGCACTTTATATGTATTAATGCATATTATTCCCATAAAAATCCAATGGGTAGTTACTACTATACACCTTGCTTTACAGATGAAGAAATTGAAGCAAAAAAAGAGAGAGAGAAAAAGGTTAAGTAACTTCATCAAGAACACTTAGACTTTAAGTGGACTAGTTGAGATTTGAACCCTAACAATCTGCCTCCAAAACTTATATAAATTATTTTAAGTATAAATGGATTAAGTACTCCAATTAGAAGGCAGACATTATCAGATTGGATTTAAAAATCAAGATCCAATTAAATGCTACTTACAGGAGATGTACTTTACATTTAAATACACATATAAGTTGAAAGTTAAGGGCTGGAGAAAAATATACCATGCAAACATTAATCATAAGAAAGGCGATGTGGCAATATTAATATCAGACAAAATAGACTTCAAGACAAGGAGTATGAATAGAAATAAAAAGGGACATTTTAATGATAAAAGGGTCAAATCATCAATAAGACATAACCATTAGAAATGTGCATGCATCTCCTAACAAAGTTTCAGAATACAATAAACAAAAACTACAGAACTAAAGGGAGACATAGACAAATCCACAATCATGTTTTTGGGGTTTTTGTTTGTTTTTTAATTTACCATTTTTAATTGATGTCTTTATAGTTTATAACACTGTGGGATTTTAGTTGTACATTTTCGTTTGTCCGTCACCTTGTGGATGTAACCCTTCACCCCTTGTGCCCACCCTCCACCCCTCTTCCCCTTGGTAACCACCAATCAGTTCTCTCTGTCCATGTGTTCACTTATATTCCATATATGAGTGAGTTCATGCAGTGTCTGTCCTTCTCTCTCTGGCTTATTTCGCTTAACATAATACCCACTAGGTCCATCCATGTTGTTGCAAATGGGACAATTGTGTCTTTCCTTATGGCTGAGTAGCATTCCATTGTATGTATGTACCACATCTTCTTTAACCAATCATCAGTCGAGGGACACTTGGGTTGCTTCCACTTCTTGGCTATAGTGAATAATGCTGCAATGAACATAGGGGTGCATACGCCTCTTGTGATGGTTGATTTCACATCCATTGGGTAGATGCCCAAGAGTGGGATTGCTGGATCATATGGTATTTCTATTTTTAATTTTCTGAGGACTCTCCATACTGTTTTCCATAGAGGCTGCACCAGTTTGCATTCCCACCAGCAGTGAATGAGGGTCCCTGTTTTTCCACAACCTCTCCAGCATTTGTTGTTATTTGTCTTTGTGATTATAGCCATTCTAATCGGTGTAAGGTGATATCTTAGTGTAGTTTTGATTTGCATTTCCCTGATGATTAGTGATGTTGAACATCTTTTCATGTGTCTATTGGCCGTCTGTATCTCTTCCTTGGAAAAATGTCTGTTCATATCCTCTGCCCATTTTTTGATCGGGTTGTTTGTTTTTTTGTTGCTCAGTTGTATGAGATCTTTATATATTACGGAGATTAATCCCTTGTCGGACAAACGATTTGCAAATATATATGAATTTCATTAGTTTTTGTTCTATTACCGTGAAGAATGACATTGGGATTCTGATTGGGATTGCATTGAATTTGTAGATTGCTTTAGGTAGGATGGACATTTTAACTATATTTATGCTACCAATCCATGTGCATGGAATATTTTTCCATTTCTTTATGTCTTCCTCAATTTCTTTCAATAGTGTCTTATAGTTTTCATTGTATAGGTCTTTTACCTCGTTGGTTAAATTTATTCCCGGATATTTTATTCTTTTTGTTGCAATTGTAAATGGGATTGTCTTCTTGAGTTCTCTTTCTGTTGGTTCATCGTTAGTGTACAGAAATGCAATTGATTTTTGTAAGTTGATTTTATACCCTGCCACTTTACTGTAGTTGTTGATTATTTCTAGTAGTTTTCTGATGGAATTTTTTGGGTTTTCTATGTATAAGATCATGTCATCTGCAAATAGTGAGAGTTTCATTTCTTCCTTGCCTATTTGGAGTCCTTTTATTCCTTTTTCTTGCCTAATTGCTCTGGCCAGAACTTCCAGTACTATGTTGAATAAGAGCGGTGAGAGTGGGCACCCTTGTCTTGTTCCTATCCTCAAAGGAATGGCTTTCAGTTTTTCCCCATTGAGTAGGATGTTTGCTGTAGGTTTGTCATATATGGCCCTTATTATGTTGAGGTACTTTCCTTCTATACCCATTTTCTTGAGAGTTTTTATCATAAATGGATGCTGGATCTTGTCGAATGCCTTCTCTGCATCGATGGAGATGATCGTGTGGTTTTTATTCTTCATTTTGTTAATGTGGTGTATTACGTTGATTGATTTGCGGATGTTGAACCATCCCTGTGTCCCTGGTATAAATCCCACTTGATCATGGTGTATGACCTTTTTGATGTATTGCTGTATTCAGTTTGCCAATATTTTGTTGAGGATTTTTGCGTCTATGATCATCAGTGATATTGGCCTGTAGTTTTCCTTCTTGGTATTGTCCTTCTCTGGCTTTGGTATCAGGATGATGTTGGCCTCATAGAATGTGTTAGGAAGTATTCCATCTTCCTCTATTTTTTGGAATAGTTTGAGAAGGATAGGTGCTAAATCTTCTTTGAATGTTTGGTAAAATTCTCCAGGGAAGCCATCTGGTCCTGGGCTTTTATTTTTTGGGAGGTTTTTGATTACTGTTTCAATCTCTTTACTTGTGATTGGTCTGTTCAGATTCTCTATCTCTTCTTGATTCAGTTTTGGGAGGTTGTACGCTTCCAAGAATTTGTCCATTTCCTTTAGGTTGTCCAATTTGTTGGCGTAAAGTTTTTCATAGTATTCCCTAATAATCCCTTGTATTTCTGTGGTATCTGTTGTAATTTCTCCTCTTTCATTTCTAATTTATTTATTTGAGTCTTCTCCCTTTTTTTCTTAGTGAGTCTGGCTAAGGGTTTGTCAATTTTATTTATCTTCTCAAAGAACCAGCTCTTTGTTTCATTGATCCTTTCTACTGTTTTTTTGTTTCAATTTCATTTATTTCTGCTCTGATTTTTATAATTTCCCTCCTTCTACTGATTCGGGGCTTTGTCTGTTCTTCTTTTTCTAATACTGTTAGGTGCAATTTAAGGTTATTTATTTGGGATTTTTCTTGTTTGTTAAGGTGAGCTTGTATTGCTATGAATTTCCCTCTCAGGACCGCTTTTGCTGCATCCCATATGAGTTGGTATGGTGTATTTTCCTTTTCATTTGTCTCCAGATAGCTTTTGATTTCTCCTTTAATTTCATCAATGACCCATTGGTTGTTCAGTAGCGTGTTGTTTAGTCTCCACATCTTTGTCCCTTTCCTAGCTTTTTCCTTGCTGTTGATTTCTAGTTTCACAACGTTATGATCAGAAAAGATGCTTGTAATGATTTCAATCTTCTTAAATTTATAGAGGTTTGCCTTGTTTCCTAATATATGGTCTATCCTTGAGAATGTTCCATGTGCACTTGAGAAGAATGTGTACTCTGCTTTTTTTGGGTGGAGTGCTCTGTATATATCTATTAAATCCATTGCGTCTAGTTTCTCATTTAAGTCCATTATTTCCTTACTGACTTTTTGTCTGGATGATCTATCTATTGATGTAAGGGGGGTATTAAGATCCCCTACTATTATTGTGTTATTGTTAATATCTCCTTTAAGGTTTTTTAGCAGTTGTTTTATGTACTTTGGTGCTCCTGTGTTGGGTGCATAGATATTTATAAGTGTTATGTCTTCTTGGTGAAGTGTCCCTTTTATCATTATATATTGCCCTTCTTTGTCTCTCATTACCTTTTTTATCTTGAAGTCTACTTTGTCTGCTATAAGTATGGCTACTCCTGCTTTCTTTTGTTTGCCATTAGCTTGGAGTATTGTTTTCCATCCTTTTATTTTAAGTCTGTGTTTGTCTTTAGAGCTGAGATGTGTTTCCTGGAGGCAGCAGATTGTTGGATCTTGGTTTTTAATCCATCCCGCCACTCTGTGTCTTTTGATTGGAGAATTCAATCCATTTACATTTAGAGTGATTATTGATATATGAGTGTTGAATGTTGCTATTTTATTGTTCATTTTCTGGTTCTTTTGCATTTCCTTCATTTCTTGTCACTTGTGTTTCAGACTGCAAATTCAATTTGGTATTTCTGCATGCTCATTCTCTTGGTTTTCTCTTTATTTGTCATGTGTGGTTCTCTTCTGGTTATTTGTCTAGTGGTTACCGTGAGGTTTATATAAGCGATCTCCTGGATAAGATAGTACAATTTCAGATGCCTCCTGTTTCGTTAGGCTGAGTCAATTCAATCCCTTACCTCTTCCCCTCCTTATTTGTTATCTCTTTATTCCATCTTGTGTCGTGAATGTGTGTTTCCAGTGATGAGCTTGAATTAATTTTTGATGTTATCCAACTGTAGTTTGTTCTGGTTTAGTCTCCTTGCTTTTCTCCTTGCTGAAATCTTTGTATCCCCTTTCTCATTTGTTTTTTTTTCAGGCCTAAGGGCCTTCTTGAGCATTTCTTGTAGTGGGGGTCTTGTGGTGACAAACTCTCTTAGCTTTTGTTTATCACGGAGAGTTATTATTTCTCCATCATATTTGAAGGATATTTTTGCTGGATAAAGTATTCTTGGCTGAAGGTTTTGTCTTTCATGATTTTGAATATATCATTCCAGTCTCTCCTAGCCCACAGAGTTTCTGTCAAGAAATCAGCTGAGAGCCTGATGGGGTTTCCTTTGTATGTTATTCTGTTTTTTTGTTTAGCTGCCCTTAATATTATTTCCTTGTCACAGGTATTTTTCAAGTTTTCTACTATTTGGTGAGATGATTTTTTATTCCTGTTTATATATTTAGGTGATCTATTGATTTCATTCACTGTTATTTCCCTCTTGTTCCCTAGGTTGGGGAAGTTCTCAGCTATTATTTCTTTGAACAAATTCTCTGCTCCTTTTTCTCTTTCTTCTCCTTCTGGAATACCTGTTATCCTTATGTTGCTTTTCCTCATTGAGTCTGATATTTCTCAAAGAATTTCTTCATTTCTTTTTAGTCTTAGCTCTCTCTCCTCCTCTATCTGAAGCATTTCTGCGTGGCTATCCTCAATAACGCTAATTCGTTCCTCCATATTGTCAGTTCTGGTCTTTAAAGACTCTATTTTTTCCACTATCTCATTCATTTTGTTTTTCATCTCCAATAATTCTTATTGGTTTTTCTTTGTGGTTTCAATCTCTTTTGTGATGAAATCCCTGAATTCATTGATTTGTTTCTGTGTGTTCTCTTGTATTTCATTGAGTTTGTTTATGATAGCTATTTTGAATTCTCTGTCATTCAGGTTATCAAATTCTGTGCCTTCAGGGTTGGTTTCTGGGTGTTTGTCATTTTCCTTTTGGTCTGTAGCCATAGCAAATTGTCGCAAGCATCCGACGGGGACGGCTTTATTTTTTCCCCTCATGTTGAAGTTGGTCCTGCAGTTTCCACCTGCTGCCACTGGATGGAGGTCGTGAGCGGTGTGCTCTGAGCCGGCTGCAGCCCCCGGAGGGATTATGCTGAAACGCGGGGTGTGTGGGGGGAGGGGTTTTCTCTTTCTCCTGCTCGACCCAGGGGTTTCCTTTCTGGCTCTCTTAGGGTGTTTGCTACACCCCCTAAACCATCCGTCATCACTTCCTGGTGGGGATCTCTCAACAATCTGTGAGAGCACCTGGAGGGTGGTAGTTTTCCCCGCTGTGGGCCGCCCCTCCCCCCTCTGCAAGCCGCGCTGTCTTTGACAATCTATTGGGGAGGGGGAGTACAACTTCTTACCTCTCCTCATGTCCTTTTGGGCTTCCCGCACCTCCACTGTCCAATGTATGGCAGCAGGGGTTTCTTAGAAGTCCTTTGTAGTGTTTGATTGAGCTCTGTTGGAATGCGAATGATGTTTTCATTGTGTCTTACGGGGTAGACATTCAAAGAGGGAATCTCACTCTGCCATGATGCTCACAGTCATGTTTGAAGAGTTTAATATTCTCTCAGCAATCTCTAGAACAAGCAGACACAAAAGATTTCAACAACACTATTAAGCAACTTGATCTAATTGACATTAAGAAAACATTACCTAACAAACACAGGATACACGTTCTTTTAGTGTGGAAGTCATCATTATAAAGAAAATTTGCACATGTTCATTTCTTTGTAATAATGAAACACTTGAAACAAATTAAGCTGGAGAATTAAATAAATTGTAACATTTTTATACAAAGAAAAATCACACAGCAGCTAAATAATCAGAGCTAATTTCATCCACATGGATTAATATGGATAAATCTCAAAAATCTAATAATGAGTAAAAGGAGCAAGTTGCAGAATGATAAATACAATATTATATGACTTTATTAAGTCTTAAAACATACAAAACAATGCTGTATATTAGTTATGGATACTACATACTTAGTGAAAATACAACATTAACTGTCAGGAATGACATATTGCCTCTTCAGAACAGTGGTTACCTCAAAGGAGAAGGAGAGGGAAATGAGATCAGGCATTCAAATGCGTTAGTAATATTATATTTTTAAAGTAATTTTTAAGTATTTTTAAGTAATATATTTTTTAAAAAATAACTTTTTTGCCATTACTTAAAATATTGACAAACTAGACACTATCTCAGTGATCAACAGTAAGAGAATCCAACATTCCACCTACACCCAGGTTGCTGAAAGCTTCTGGGGCAAACCACACCACCAAGCAGAGTGGTGTCCACCAAAAATGATGATTTCCATTTTCTATTGGGGTCTTAGTGCCTTTCCTTCAGTGTCAGAGGATGAGATGGCCCTCTTCCTGTGCAACCCCTCTATCTCTACACATAATCTCCACCTCCTCCTCCCAACTCCAGGATCCTGTTCCATCAGTTATTGCCTCCCTCTCATGCTTGTTCAATCTCTTGCTCTCTGTAGCCTATAAACATGCTCAGATCTCTGTCACTTTAAAAAAACAAACCAAAAACTGACCTTGGCCTTGATACTGTCATCTTTCTTTTTATCTGCAACTAAATTTTTCAAAAGGGAAGTCCTAATGACCTCCATCCATTTCCTCAACTTGCTGCAATCTGGCTCTCGCCCCTATCACTCCTTTGAAACTGCCATGGCAAGCTCACCGATGATCTAATTTCCAAACCAGAGGTTACCATGCAGTCCTTATCTCACTTACCTCTCTGGAGGTACTCTCTTTTTGAAATTTTCAACCCCTGAACTTCTTTTTTTAAAATTTGTTTTATTGTGGTCACATTGGTTTATAACACTATACAAATTTCAGGTGTACATCAGTATATTTCAGCTTCTGTATAGACTACATTGTGTTCACCACCAAAAATCTAGTTGCCATCCATCATTGTACACATGTGCGCCTTTACCCCTTTTGTCCTTCCCCTCTCCCCCTTCCCCTCTGGTAACCACATATCTATGTGTTTGTTTATATTCTTCATATGAGTGAAGTCATAAAGTAATTGTTTTTCTCTGTCTGACTTATTTTGCTTAGTATAATACCCTCAAGGTCCAGCCATGTTGTCTGGAATGACACAATTTCATCTTTTTTATGGATGAGTAGTATTCCATTGTGTGTGTGTGCATGCGTGTGTGTGTATGTGTGTGTGTGTGTGTGTGTGTATCACATCTTCTTTATCCATTCATCTGTTGATGGGCACTTAGGTTGCTTCCAAGTCTTAGCTATTGTGAATAATGCTGCAATGAACATAGAGATGCATCTTTGGTATTTATCCAAAGAACATGAAAACACTCATTCAAAAATACATGTGCACCTCTGCACTTCTAAGACCCCCATCTTTCTCATTTATCTTGGGCCTTCCTTCTTCAGTCTTCTTCTTTGGCTTCCCTTCTCACTGCCCACCTCCTCCACCTCAATGATTATTCTAACTAACCTTATCTACCTTCCAGGCTCTTCTTCTACCTATGTGCTAATAAACTCCTAAATCTCTGTCTCTAGCAGGAACACTTCCAGAACTCTAGACCTACATATCCAATTGATAAATACGTAGCCCTCTCCACCTGGACATGCCACAACTGTCTCAAATTCAACATATCCAAAATGAACTCATTATCTTTCTACAGTGCTATGTCTTCCTGCTCCCCATCCCCATTCTTATTCTTAGTCAATGCATCCATTGCCACCCTAGTTACCCAGCAGAGACCCTTAGTTAGATCTTCCCATTTCCTCATACCCCAAATCTCAACAGACACTAAATTCTGTTGCTGCTATATAGTTCAGGCCCAGCTCAGCTCTAACCTGTACTATTGCCATAGTCTTCTGCCTAGAAACCCTCTACCTCCAGGCTTTTCCTCAAACTGCCCATTCTCCTCCCTACTGCCAGAGTTATTTTTCTAAAATGCAAGTTTGATAACTTTCCTCCCTTGCTTCAGATTCCTCAGTGACTTCTCTCTGTCCATGCCACAAAGTCCAAGTTCCTCAGCATGTCTTACAAAATCCTTTACAATCTCATCCCTGCTCACTCATTCAGACTCATCTCTAATCCCTCCTCTGCTACACTACAATAGTAATTGAAGAAATTAATATTGAGACAGCTCTAAGATACCAATGCACATCTATTAAACTATTAAAATAAGTGAAAAAAGTTTAAAAACCATTGTTTACTAGCACCAAACTGAAAACTACTCAGATGTCCATCAAATGAAGACTGGATGAAGAAATTGTGGCATGCTCATTTAATGGCATAATATTCATCAATAAAAAAAGAATGAGCCAAGACCATACAGAACAACAATATAGATATAATTGTTGAGCAGATATAATGATGAGCAGAAAAAGGTAGATACACAAGAGCACAATCTATGTGATTCCATTTATATGAAGTTCAAGAGTAGACAAAACTAATCTGTGGTGATGGAAATCAGAATGGTGGTTACTTCTGGGAGTGGTATTGACTGGGAAGAGGACAAGAGAAGGGCACTTCTGGGGAGCTGGAAATGTTCTGAATCTTCACCTGGGGGTGATTACATGGAATCTATCTATCTATCTATCTATCTATCTATCTATCTATCTATCTATTTCTCTCTATATAGATCTGTAAATATTAATCAAGATATATAGTTAAGATGCATATTTTGCTATATGTATGTTACACTTCAATTTAAAAATTGCTAAATTTTCAGAAAGTTTGCTAAATGGGTATGGGGAGATAAGTATACTTCTGGCTGCACTGTAAATTGGTAACAATCTTTTGGAAAGCAGTCAGGCAATATGTAATCAGAGTTAACACGACATTCTTTCACCCACTGATTCCATTTTTGGTAAGAAAATTTCCTAAGAAAATAACAGGGAAAAAATTTAGAAACCACTTTTGCAAAGATGTTTAGCATAATATTATACATAAAAATGAAAAACTATATACAAACCAAATGTCCAATTATTGGGAAAAGTTTAAGTAAACTATGGTAAAGTAATACAATAGAACTGCAAATAGTCATTTTAAATTGTTAACTTGCAACTTATCCAAATACATGAAAAATTATATCCAAAATAATGATAATTCCAAAATTAGAATGCAAATTTCATGCACCCAATTATATCAGTTATCTATTGTTGCATGAAAACTACCTAAAACTTAGTGGCTTAAAACAACAATCATTTTATTTGCTCACAATTCTGTGGGTTAACAATTTGTGCTGTGTTCAGCTGCATGGTGTTTTGGCTGGCCTTGCCTGGGATCACTCATGTGATTGCAGTCATCTGGCAGCTTGCCTGGGGCTGGATGGTCTCAGATGGCTTCATTCACATGTCTGGAGTTTGGTGCTGGGTGAATAGTAGGGCTTTCTCTCTCTACGTGGGTTCTCATATCAAGGAGGCTAGGTCAAGCTTCTTCACTTGATGGTGGCTGCACTGTAAGAGGGCAAGAGCAGAAACTGCAATCTCAAAGCCAGTCACAAGGCTAGCAGAGATTCAAGAGGAGAGGCAATAGACTCCATATCTTGATGAGAGGAACATCTAGGTCACACTGCAAAGGGTGGTGTGAACAGGGATTAAGTGGAGTATGTGATTCACAGCCAATCCCATAAGGAACATATACATCATATGTATGTACACTGATAAGGATTGAAGAAAGTTCCAAAAAACTGTAGCAGGTTGTTTTATATGTATGATTTTTTTTTTTCTGTAAAATTGTTAGTAAAAGAAAAAAAAGCTAAGAGGCCGGCCTGGTGGCATAGTGCTTAAGTTCACATGTTCTGCTTCGGTGGCCTGGGGTTTGTGGTTTCGGATCCCAGGTTTGGACCTACGCACCACTTGTCAAGCCATGCTGTGGCAGGCATCCCACATATAAAGTAGAGGAAGATGGGCACAGATGTTAGCCCAGGGCCAATCTTCCTCAGCAAAAAGAGGAGAATTGGCAACAGATGTTAGCTCAGGGCTAATCTTCCTCACCAAAAAAAAAGCTAAGAAAAGAAATTTACATTCCAAAATATATTCACTTGACCGCATTAAAAGGGAACACAGAAGACTATTTTGTGTACAAGCAGTGCTCATAAAAGATACCAGACAAGCAACTCTAGGATTTCTGTATTTAATGACAGCAGATATGGCAGGGACTGGTTTGGCTTTCCTGGAAGCTTCAAAGATTTTCTGAAAGATTTCCCACAGTTTATTATACAAGAAAATGCTACATACCTGCTTACGATCAAAGGTTTCTATTTCACCTAGAACTTCTTAGTAACATTACCCTACACTACCAAAACAGGCACCCCCCCCCCAATATTTTAAACTTCCTTCCACTCAATGAATATGTGTCCTCATTATTATTTCTAAAAACTCTGTATTTCACTTCCATACTCATCTGATAGACATTATTGTATTTCTTTTACCATTTTGTTCTCATTTCTTCTTGCCTAGATAGATACCTAGGATTTCTTCTAGATATAAGATGTACAGCTTCTAAAACTTAGCATGACTACAACCAAACTTATTTTCCCCCCACGCTACTGCACTTTCTGCCTCCCTTGATTAATGGCATCCTCATCGTTCTCAGCACATCCAGACTAAAACTCTCAGGTCGCCTTCATTCCTTCCCTCTCACTCTCCTGCTAACATCCTGTTGGCCTCCTTGCCCAGCTGAGCTGACCTCTGAAAAGTCTCTTCTGGCTGCTTCCATTCTAATCCTCAAGGGACTCCAATTTGGGCCCTTGTCTACTCTTGCCTGATAGAGCTGCCTCTCCTCTCTCCATGATTCTTCTCTATGCCTCATGCTGACATCTGTATTATCTTTTAAAAAGAGACTTGTCCAAATAACCTGATGAGGAAACATTACCATTTGTCTTCTAGGTTGTAGACAGAAGAGGATCTCTACCTCCTTCCCTGCCCTTGAACTTTGTGTGCTAAAAGCTTGGACATCAAGTCTGAGCTCTTGGAGAGACAGGAGGAGAGTCTGAGTGTTGAGGCTGAGGTGCATCTAGGGCTTTGGTGTAATGCTTTGTGGATCAAAATGTGATCTGCAGACCAGCAGCACCAGCAGGCCCTGGGAGTTTGCAGAAATGCAGAATCTCAAGTGCAACCCCAGACCTACTGAGTCACAATCTGCATTTTAGCCTTATTTCCCCATGTGATTTGTGTGCACACTAAAGTTTGGGAAGCATTCTAAGGGACACCCCTTGTGTACTACTTTAATCCTGTTGGCCTCACTTCTTACTCCAACAGTAGTTGCTGGTAAGGGTGATCAGCTGTAGCCAGCTCACTTACACACACATACACTGCTTTGGCCTCTTTTGCTCCCTATATCTTTCACTCTTGCTCTGGGTCAGCTTTCCAAATAACTATTGCACCCAAGTCCTTGTTTCAGATTCTACATTCAGGAAAACTCAGGCTTAGATAATAAGAAAATAGAGGAGGGAGCAGGGCAGAATCAGAGCTGGTGGTGAGGAGGTGAAAGCCCAGTGTCTCTGCAATGAACACTAAGCTTTGGGGAAACACAGTGGAGACTCCTGGAGCTTAGTTTGGCAAAGAAGTGAATTCCACCCAAGGTCAACCAAGGTTGACCAGCTTCATGGGTCTGAGATCTGTGCGATCACACAGAGCTCCACGTGCAGAAGGGCCCCACACTTGGTTTAATGCTCTGCTGTCATCATCTTGAAATTCTTAATAATTTTTGAACAAGGGGCTCTGCAAATTATGTAGCCATCCTGCTCCAGGGTAGGAAGATCAGCAAAGCTCAGGCCACATGCTGAAAGATTTCTCTTTAGGACACCCATAAGCTCTCAGAACTCATGATCCTGATGAAGTTGGGAGGCTGAGGAAAACTTCTCCCCAGCATCACCAACTCCAACGAAACCGGTGTTTTGCCAACTCTGGGAAATGGGGAATGAAGCAGGCTTGATTTGATTTTGGAACACAAAAGAATGTAACATTTCAGGCTGCCCAGTGGAGTAGTGGTTAAGTTCGCGTGCTCCACTTTGGCGTCCCTGGGTTCACAGGCCCAGATCCCAGGCACAGACCTACTCCACTCATCAGCTATGCTGTGGTGGCGTCCCACATACAAAATAGAGGAAGATTGGCTTAGATGTTAGCTCAGGGACAATCCTCCTCACACACACACACACACACACACAGAATGTGACATTTCTTGTACTTCAGGTGTTACAGAGCAAATTCTTACCCCTTCCATGAAGATTTTATGTCGATCTTATATTTAAAATTCCATAGTGGCTCTCCATTACCTAGAAACTAAAGTACAAACCCTGTAGTAAAGAGTTCAAGGTTTTGCGTGATCTAATACCACCCTAGTCCTGCTGTCCACTAGATTCTCTCTTGGACTGTAAACTCTAGTCCCAGGAGCAAGTTTTCCTTCCACTGTCCCCCATCTACCCAGATTCCATACTCAACTCCATATAGTCCACCACTGATATTACTTTCTCGTGAGTATACAGAAACTTGAAACATTTATACAAGCAAATAATGTGTACTTAGTGTCCCTTTCTTACACAAGTTTCCCCTTCTTACAAAAATATACAAGCATACTGGACTCCCATTGTAGCCATTCTTTTACTTATGCTGTTCCCTTGGCCTGGGATATTTTTCTGTACCATCTCCATCACTAAGTCAAGCAGTCTTCAACACCCATTGCAAACTCCTCTTCCCAGAGCATTCCCAAAGCCCACTAGTTGCAATTATATGTTATGTTTCTGGAGATTCAACAGGAATTTTATAATTAAACTGTAATTAGCTGTTAAATATTTCAGAAAGTGTCTTAGTTCTTATTCGACATGACAAAAGACGGAGCTTATATATTAAAGAAAACCATATGAAATTGCTTTTCTTTGACAGTTTTGACTTTAAAATGGCATTTTATATGGGTAATCTAATAGATTTAAATTTAAATAGGACTTTTCTCTCACCTCTTTAGTTTCCTTCAGCATTCTTTCTTTTCTCACGGAGAAGCGTAGATAGCATTTAGTAACCTATATTCTTTTATTCCAAGACTTCTCATCAATAATATTAATCTTGTGTGAATCTAAGGCTTTCTAGGTTTATAATTGTTTTTAATTTCCATATTACACATGGCTCTTTCTCAGGAGTAATGACCCTTCTTCCACTCTCCCCACCCTCCTTATCACTAGCACAACCTGTACACATTCTCATCAACTTTACCACCCACTGCTTTGATAAGCAAAGCACGAAGTCACTCAGACATTGTAGCAGGTATTGTTTTAAACTATGTTTTTCCTGCCCTGCTTGCTTGTTCCAGATGAGGTTATAACAACAGCAGTTGGCACATCACATGGATCATGTTCTCTAATTGATCAATCACCTCGTAACTAATTCATGTTAGGAAAACTTGTGCTGAAGTCCTCCTCTTGCAGATGGACTCTCCTTGTCTAGCAGGGAGCACGTCCTCAGACAGTTCTGGGCCCACAGCCAAAACATTCAGTGACCAAAAGGGAAGAAAAGAAGACCAGTCCAGTTAGAAAATGTTTGGGTAAGGATTCTGATTGTTCTGGCTGGGGTCATATGCCCATCCCTGGACCAGTCACTGTGGCCACAGGGATGGAATAATATTATTGCCCACTGCTATAACCAAGGACCAGGTTACTAACTGGAAAAGCTCAGGAGGTGAAGGCAAGCTGAATAGACAAGAACACTAATTACTACTCCGTATTGAATTGAAACAGATTCCCCCACCTGCATCTTCACCCACCGGGTTTTGTTTTACCTCTTGTGTTATATGAATACTTGTCACATGTTATAGAAAATGTTTAATCTCTTTTCCACAAGAAAACCTTCAAATATGTTAACAACACATGTGTCCTCCCTGTTTCTTCCCTTCTCCAGCCAGTGACCCCACTGCTGGCTTCTTCCTGGGTGTCTGGCTATTCCTTCTTTTTCTCCTTCTCTGGCCCTTCTTCCCTGGCCCTATCCCTACCCCAGGATATTGGTCTTCTGTGGGTTTTTACCTTGGCCCTTTTCCCTTCTTCACTATGCACATCCTCCCTGGGTCAATTAGCCATTGTCAATGGCAATAGTCAATATATGTCAATTTGTTGACATATACGGCAAACAATATGCCAATCAATATAGCTGTCAGTATGGCAATAACCATAGTCAATGGCAATTAGCCGTTGGCCCTCTGCTCTGTCACTAGCACACCACACCAGCAGTTCTTATGTTCAGACTCTTTTCTGACTCTATGCTTTTTCTGACAGGGTTCATCTTGTCAAAGTTATACAAAATCTTGCAACACTCCCCCGCCTTTAGGAATTTTATAAATTACTTCATCATTCATGTAAGTTAGGATTGTATTTGCCTGTATGTAAAAGATAGCTAGTGTCTTAGTCGGCCTCGGCTGCTATAACAAAAATACCATAGACTGGATGGCTTAAACAACAAACACTTACTTCTCACAGTTCTGGAGGCTGGAAAGTTCAAGATTAAGGTGCAGGCAGATTTGGTGTCTGGGGAGGGCCTGCTTCCTGGTTCATAGATGGCAGTCATGGCAGAAAGGGCAAGGCAGCTCTCGGGGGTCTCTTTTATAAGGGCACTCGTCTCATTCATGAGGGCTCCACCCTCATGACCTAATCACCTCCCAAAGGCCCCACCTTCAAATACCATCACATTGAGGATTAGGATCAACAGATGAATTTTGGGGAGATGCAAACATTTAGTCTATAGTAGTTGGTTACAGTGGTTGAAAAAAGTAAGAGGTTTCTATCCTTCAAGTCATAAGAAGTTAGGAGGTGGTCAGTGCAGTGTTGGTATAGAAATCCCCCCAACACTACCCATGACCAGGCTCCTACTACAACAGATTCCTACTATTTCCTTGTACTTCATAAAAAAGTACTTTGTAAACTGTAAAGTGCTGTGTAAGCATGAGCTGCTAACAATTAATCCTTAGATTTTCAATCCAGACCCCGGAGGTCTTCTCTTCCACTGGCTTCCAAGCCTGCAAGCCCCCTTCTAGAGCCTTCACCAGCCAGCCTTGGAATGACCTCCCTGAATCCCCTTTGTTCTTTTGTAAAAAATATATTGAGGAGGCCAGTTAGCTCAGTTGCTTAGGGCATATACTAAAAAATATGTTGATAAAAGCAGTTTTACAAGATCAATAGCAAAAATACACTATTGATTGCTTTACCTTTCCTTAAGTAGGCTTTTCCTTCCTTCTATTTCTTCTATTTTTTTTTTTTTTTTTTTTTGTGTGTGGGGAAGACCAGCCATGAGCTAACATCTGTTGCCACTCCTCCCCTTTTTGCTGAGGAAGACTGGCCCTGGGCTAACATCCGTGCCCATCTTCCTCCACTTTGTATGGGACGCCGCCACGGCATGGCTGACAGGCAGTGCGTGGGCGGGCGCCCGGGATTAGAACTCGTGAACCCCGGGCTGCCAAGCGCGAACTAAACCGGTGCGCCACCAGGCGGCCCTATTTCTTCTATTTTTATCCATTGGTTAATGTTTCAAGCTCCCCAATTCTAGAGAAATCCATCTGCCTAGCCCTAGTTACCTTGAGCTGCCTACCCTAATCTCAGTTTAGCTGTAGAAAGCAACTTCATTTGCATTGTATTTGGCTGCTCATAGATAAAAAGGGATATACTAATAATACATGAGTTTATCACAATCTTCTCTTATGGAGCTTGTCTTAAAGTAAAAGTATGTGCACTGACAGCAAGAGCTGTAAACTGGCACAACTTCTCTGAAGGGCAATTTGAAAAATATATCAAAACATCTTTTAAATGTTCACGTCCTTTGACAGAGCAATTCCTCTTTCAGAGAATTTCTCCTAAGGAAATTATCAGTGGTAATAATTTGTAGAATCATATGATAGAATCAAAGATGGTCAGCAAAGCCTTGTTTGGAATCTCAAATAATTGGAAATGTCCAAAATGAGGGGACTGATTATAAATAGATGATTGCATATCCATACAAAGATGAATGATGTTGCAGAAATGCATCAACTGAAATGGAAAAAATTTCAGAATTTATTGCCAAGTGAAGAAAGCAATTTATAAAAAAGTATGTATTGTGCTATTATCCCATTTTTGTTTCTTTTAAAAATGCATAGAAGTTCTGGAAGGATTTCCTCTAAGGCATTAACAGACAGGTGGGGTTATGTGGCTATGATTATGACATTCTCTTCTTGCTTGCTCATGTTTTTGTATTTTTCTCTGAAGATCACGAATTACTTGTGCAATCAAATGACAACAATAAACGATGTTTTGATTGCTGGAAGAGTTAGGTGAAGAGTTAACGGCCCTGCCTATTCTAATAAGCTGTCACCTGCTTCTCCCAGGCCAGCTAAAGTAAGTGTTCCACTGTGGGTCTGTCCTTCTGGCAAAAGAGATATGTCTTCAAAAAACAGGTCTTCTCATTTTACACTCTGACTCTCCCTGCTCAAACAACTGAAGAACTATCAGGAATTACAGGTTTCACGAATGGAGGTTCTTATGCAGACAATTTGTCCTAATTTCAACAGATTTGACTATTTGCTAAAGAAATGAAGTCTGCAAACCTCACTCACTGTCTCCAGAATTCAGTAGTATTTTAAAATTTGGTACTGTTTCCTTAAAAGAGAGCTCTCTATATTTAACTTCTAGAAGATACACAGCAAAATATGGCAAAGCATTCCATGCATCCTATATTCTCTCAATTATAGCCTCTGTCTACATGGTTTTTGGACTATCATTACCTTACTATAAAATCATTATCATCATCAATCACATTATTGAGTACATACAATACGTTAGGCACAACACCACATACATTTTATGTATTATTTAATTTTTTATTTTATTTATTTATTTTTTTGTGTGGGGAGGACCAGCCCTTGAGCTAACATCTATTGCCAATCTTCCCCTTTTTGCTGAGGAAGACTGGCCCTGGGCTAACATCGTGCCCATCTTCCTCTACTTTATATGGGACGCCGCCACGGCATGGCTGACAAGCAGTGCGTTGGCGGGTGCCTGGGATCCAAACTCGCAAACCCCGGGCTGCCAAGCGCGGACTAAACCGCTGCGCCACCGGGCGGCCCCTATGTATTATTTAATTTGAACTTCCCAACCCACTTTGAGGGAGGTGTTATTATGATAGCATATTATTTGAGGCAGGTGCTATTATTATAATATATGATATATATATATATAATAAAAATACATATAATTTGGGTCAGGCGCTATTATTAGCCCCTGTGGTGGACAAGTAAGTGACCAACTCAGCATTTCTCTTCCCCATTTCCTAACAATGCCCTGGAAAATGGAAATAATGAGAGTATCTATCTCATAAGATAGTTATGAGTTTTAGATAAGTGAATATATGACTATCACAAATAAAGCTGCTATACACATTCATGTACAAATCTTTGTATGAATATATGCTTTCTTTTCTCTTGGGAAAATAGCTAAGGGTCGAATGGCTGGGTCATATGGTTGGTATATGTTTAACTTTAAAAAAAAACACCTTCCAAATGGTTTTTCCAAATTGGACATACCATTCTACATTCTCATCAACAGCGTATGAGAGTTCTAGTTTCTCTACATCATTGCTAACACTTGCAATGGTGAGTTTTAAATTTTAGCCATTCTAATGAGTGTGTGGTGGTATCACATTGTGGTTTTAATTTATATTTTCCTAATAGCTAATGATGTTGAGCACCTTTTCATACATTTATTTGCCAACCATATATCTTCTTTAATTGTCTATTTAAATCTTTTGCCAACTTTTACATGGGTTCTTGGTTTGCTTATAATCGAGTTTTGAGAGTTTTTATATATTCTGGATCCAAGACTTCTATCAGATATATGATTTGAAAATATTTTTTCTCAGTCTGTGGCTACTCCTTTCATTGTCTTAACAGTGTCTTTTGAAGAATAGAAATGTTTAATTTTGATTAAGTCCAATTTATTCATTTGGTGTTTTGTTTTCTTTTTATGAATTGTACTTTTGGTAGCATATCTAAGAAATCTTTATCTAACCCAAGATCACAAATGTTATCTCCTATGTTTTCTTCTAAAAATTTTATAATTTCAGATCTAAGATCTATTTTGAGTAAATTTTTGTATATGGCACAAAGTATGGATTGAAGCAGTTTGTTTGTGGTGGTTTTTATTTGTTTGTTTTTTTGCATATGGATATCCAATTGTTCCAGCACCACTTAATGACAAGACTATCCTTTCTCCACTAAATTGTCTTGTACCTTGGTAAAAAGTCAGTGGTCTATATAGGTATAGGTTTATTGCTGGACTCTCTATTCTGTTCCACTGATATATTTTTATAATTTTGTGCCAGTACTACACTGTCTTGATTACTGTAGTCTTATAATAATTTTTGAAATCAGATAGTGTTAGTTCTCCATCTTTGTTCTACTTTTTCAATTATGTTTTTTCAGTTTTTCAGGTCCTTTGCATTTCCATATGAATTTTAGAATCAGCTTATCAATTTCTACCATTTAAAAAGCCTGTTGGGATTTTGATTAAGATTGCATTAAGTCTATAGATCAATTTTGGGAGAAATGACATCTTAACAACATTGAGTCTTCTGATTCATGGACACAGTATATCTGTCTATTTTACTAACTTCTTTAAGTTTTCTTAGCAATGTTTTATAGTTGTTAGTGTACAGGTCTTTCATATCTTTTGTTAGAATTATCTCTAACTATTCAATATATTTTAAGGTTATTGTAAATGGTAATTTTTATTTCAATTTCTGATTGTTTGTTTCTAGCATATAGGACAATTGATTTTCGTCTTTTGATCTTGTATTCTACAACCTTGCTAACCTCACTTATTCTAAACCCACAGTGGAAGTGGGAGCTTCTATTGGATTTCCTGTAGAGACTATCATGTCATCTTAAATAAAAACAGTTTTACTTCTTCCTGTCTAATCTGGATGATGTCCTTTCTTTCTTTCCTTATTGCATTGGCTAGAATCTTCAGCATGATGTCAAACAGAGAGGAAAAGCATTCAGTCTTTCACCATTAATTGTGATGGTATTGTAGGTTTTTTGTATGCCCTTTATCAGGTTGAGGAATTTCCCTTCTATTTCTCATTTGCTGAGAGCTTTTTTCAGTAATGAATGTTAGGTCTTGTCAAATGCTTCTCCTGCATCTATTGAGATAATCATATGACTCTTCTTTTTGAGTTTATTAATAGGCAAATTACATTGACTGATTTTCAAATGTTAAACTAACCTGGCATTCCTGGGATAAACCCCACTTGCTCATGATGTATTATCTTTTATAGTCATTGTTGGTTTGACTCACTAAGATTTTGTTTAGAATTTTTGCGTGTATGTTTATAAGGGATATTGTTCTGTGGTTTTCTTCTGTAAAGTCTTTGTTTGGTTTTGATATCAGAGAAGAGTTTGCATAATAGTGATATTACTTATTTCTTAACTATTTGGTAGAATTCACCAGTGAAGTAATTTGGGCCCGGAGTTTTCTTTGTGGGAAGATTTTTAGCTACAAGGTCAGTTTCTTTAATAGATATAGGGCTATTCAGGCCATCTATTTCTTCTTGAATAAACTGGTAGTTTGTATCATTCAAGGAATTTGATTATTTCTTGTAAGTTTAATTTATTGGCATAAAGACATTTATAATATTCACTTATTATCCTTTTAATATCTGTAGAATATGTTGTAATGTCCCCTCGCACTCTTTATGCTATTATTATCTTACATTTTACTTATATATGTGGTATAATCCCCATAATGCATGTTTATTATTATTTCATCATTATTTTTATTTATAAAGTAAGTTGTCTTTTAAAGAGATTTGAATAAGAAACAGTCATATATTTACCATATAGTTACCATTTCCAATGCTCTTCATTCCTTCATGTAGATCTACATTTCCATCTGGTATCATTTTCCTTCTGCTTGTAGGATTTTCTTTAACATTTCTTGGAATGTACGTTGGCTCATGATAAATTCTTTCATCTGTTGTATGTCTGAAAAAGTCTTTATGATTTTTCTCTTTTTTTAAGTTTTTTAAAAATTGAGATATAATTCACATAGCATAAAATTCACTCTTTAAAAGTATATAATCCAGTGGCTTTTAGAATATTCACAAAGTTGTGCAATATTACCACTATCTAACTCCAGAACATTTCATCAATCCCCTCCCCCCAAATCCATACCCATTAGTAGCCACTCCTCATTCTTTCCTCCCCCAAGACTCTGGTAACCACTAATCTACTTTCTATCTCTATGTCCTTCACTTTTGAAAGATAATTTTACTGGGTAAAGAATTCTAGGTTGACAAGTTTTTTTTGTTTTCTATTTTATAGTTCTTTAAAGATATTTTTCCATTGTTGTCTCATATTATTTTCAACAAGAAAACTGTTATTTTCCTTGTATGTGTTCCTCTGTAATGCAGCTTTCCCCTCTAGCTGTTTTTAAGATTTTCCTATCACTGTTTTTGAGAAATTTGATTGTGATGTGTCTTGATGTAGTTTTCCTCATATTTCTTATTTTAGAGGTCCATTGAGAATCTTGGATCTATGGGTTCAAGGTTTTCAGTAAGTTGAAAAAATTTTGGCCATTATTTCTGCAAATATTTTTTAGCTCCCCTAGTTCCCCTTCCACCTCATCTGGGGACTCCAATTTCATTTGGATAGTCTCTACTGCTATGTCTTCAAGTTCACTAATCTTTTTTTCAGTAATGTCTAATCTGCAATTAATTGTATCCAGTGTATTTTTTATTCTAGACATTGTAGCTTTCATCTCTATAAGTTCACTTTGGATGGTTTCCTATCTTCATGTCTCTACCTAACTTTTTGAACACATGGAATACAATTATAATAACTGTTTTTAATTTAGTTGACTGCTTATTCGAACAGCTGTGTCAGTCTGGTTCATTTTTGATTGGCTGATTTTTCTCCTCATTATGTGACATATTTTCCTGCTTCTTTGCATATCTGGCAATCTTTGATTGGATGCCAGACATTGTAAATTTCACCTTGTTGGGAGGTGAATTTTTTTAAAGACTTTTATTTTTTTAGAGCCATTTTAGGTTTATAACAAAATTGAAAAGCACAGACAGAGTCTGGGGAAGGGGTGGCAGGCACCCTGTCCAGCCATGAAGGTGGCAAGAAGAAGCCCCTGAAGCAGCCCAAGAAGCAGGCCAAGGAGATGGACAAGGAAGATAAAGCATTCAAGCAGAAACAGGAGAAGCAGAAGAAACTCAAGGAGCTAAAAGCAAAGGCGGTGGGGAAGGGCCCCGTGGCCACAGGTGGAATTAAAGAAATCTGGGAAAAAGTAAGCTGTTCTTTGTGCCTGAGGCAATGGTGATCCTTGATTCCATTCCTGTTTAAACATCTGGATTCCCTGCCATAACATCTGTTGCCACCTATAGTTAGAATGAAGTGTTCTCTTGGAGCCTGTTGTACATTTAAGAATAAACTTTTGTAAAAAAAAAAAAAAAACAAAAACAAAAACTCATCTTCTGTTTAGTTCTTCTCACTCAGCCATTTCTACCTTAGCTGTGAGGCCAGAGTACACCCAGCCCAGAATCCTGCCAATGTTCTTCAGTCTTTGTTCTATCCTGAATTCTGTACCACCTGGAATTAAACCAACCTGTTTGAAAAAAACAAAATTGAAAAGTACAGAGACTTCTCATATACTTCCTGCCCCCACACATGAATAGCTTCCCCCATTTTCAACATCACTCATCAGAATGGTACATTTACCAAAGATGAACCTACACTGACACATCATAATCACCCAAAGTCTCTAGTTTACCTTAGAGTTCACTCTTAATTTTGTACATTCTATGGGTTTGAATAAAAATATAATGACATATATCCATCATTATAATATCATACAGAGTATTTTCACTGCCTTAAAAATCCTCTGTGCTCTGCTTATTCATCTCCCCTCCCCAATCCCTTCACCCAGGTGGATATTTTTGATCCCTACAAATGTTCTTGAGCTTTGTTCTGGGATGCAGTTAAGTTACTTGGAAGCAATATAGTACTTTTGGGTTATGCTTTGTCAGGTGAGACCAGACCAGTGCTCAGTTTAGAGTTAATTATTCGCCTATTGAGGCAACATCTTTATTTGTACACTACACAATGCCCTGTAAATCATGAAGTTTTTCAGTCTGGCTGGTGGAAAGAGGCACTATTCCCAGCCTGTGTGAATGCCAGTTACTGTCAACTCTAATCTTTATGGGTGGTTCTCTACCTGGCTTTGGGTAGTTCCCTCACACACGTGCTGATCAATATTCAAGGTGCACACTCTGCAAATCTTCAGAGTAGTCTCTATGTGAAAAATCTCTCCTCTCTGATACTCTGTCCTGCAAACTGTAGCCCCTTTGGTCTTCCATATTCTGAGCTCTGTCTCCTCAATTCAGGGAGACGACTGCCTGGGCTCCCCCTCCATGTGGCATTGCCTTGAAACTCCCTCCACACAGCAAGATGAGACAAGGGACAGCCCATATACATACAATTGTATAACTAAATGTTTTAGGATATATAAGTGATTCAGAGGTATGGTCTTAGCCTAGGATGGAAGTTGAGAAAAGGGGATTGTCAGCATGGGCTGAGGCAGTTGCTTGTGGCTTAATGGGTGACACGGGGATTCAGCTAGTCTGAGCAGAAGAAGAAGAGTATATTCCAAGCCTGGAGCAGCTTCAGGAGAGGTAATCTTCTAATGGGTGATACCATTAGCTCAGATGCCAGAAGCAGGAGAAGCAGCAAGACAGGGATTTGAGTTTACTTCATGGAAAGGAAATGAGGTGAAAATTTAAGAGTGGTTCTGAACTGGACAGATGGAGAATAGAGAACGTGTTCCAAGGAAATAGTTTGAAGAAATGCTAAGGTGTGGAAAAGTAAAGGTGAATGGAAAGAGGAGGTCGGGTATGGGAGACATGAAGAAGATTGAAAAGCCAGCGCTGACTCTGAAATTCAGAATTTTGTCCACACTTAAGGAAGTCTTTGAGGGTAGTTCTCCATGGCTATTTACTTCAAGACACAGCTGAGAGCTGAGGTAGCTAAGCAAAGAGCAGGCATGGCATGGAGGGGACACATTCAACTCCCACAGGGCTGACTTACAAACCTATACCTTAAAATAATGATAAACGTTAGCCATACATCCCCATTTGGTAATTTTCCCCCACAGAAGACATCTCAGAGTAGCATGCATATGTGACCTTTAAATAAATTCTGTTTGACGTTGATAATCCCCAGGTTATTAAATTTGGGGGGAAAAAAACTTCCCCAATATTTTTGTCTTTGAGTCCATCAGTGCCAATTTTCTTTGTGGAGCACCTCTAGGTCCTTCTTTCTTTTATTTGCTTCCAGTAGAACAGTTGAGAACATATAAGTATCCAGCTGAAAGATTGAGGAAGAAGTTAAGATGAGACTGAGCCAGCCATGTGTATTAGTTATCTCTTGTTGCATAACAAATTACCCCAAAATTTAGCAGCTTAAAACAGGTAAAATTTATTACCTCATGGTTTCTGTGGGTCAGTGATCAAGGTGTGGCTTGGCTGGGTATCTCTGACTAAGGGTCTCTCGGAAGGCTAAAAATCCAGGTATTAGCGGGGTCTGCAGTTAACTCAAGGCTCTACTGGGGGAGGATCGACTTACAACCTTACCCACGTGGCTGTAGGCAGGCCTCAGGTCCTTGCCAGCTGTTGGCCCAAGACATCAGTTCCTTGCCATGTGGGCCTCTCCACTGGGCAGTTCACAGTAGGTAGCTGGCTTCCCTCAGAGTGAGACAATGACAAAGTGAGAGAGAGAGTGCAACTCAATGGGAACCACCTTCTTTTTGTAATCCATCACCTCTCCTGCATTCTACTTGCTAAAAGCAAGTCACTAAATCCAACCCATACTCTAGGGGAGGGGATTACACAAGTGTATGAATACCAGGAGGCAGGGATGATCCAGACCAATGCATGAACTTAACCGCCTGGCCACCAGGCCAGCCCCACTAAGGCTGTTTTGAGGGGGAAATTTATAGCATCAGACACGTATATTAGAATAGAAGAAAGGTTTCAAATCAATGACCTTAAGACACTAGAAAAAGAAAAGCAAGTTAAATCCAAAGTAAGCAGACGAAAGCAAATAATAAAGATCAAAGTATAAATCAATAAAATAGAAAACAGAAAAACAATAGAAAAATCAATGAAACCAAAAGTTACTTTTTTGAGAAAATCAATAAATTGATAAAACTCTTGCCAGACTTATTAAGAATAAAGAAAGAATACACAAATGACAAATATCAAGGACAAGAGAGGTGACATCACTTCAGATTCTACACATATTAAAAGGGCAAATAAGGGATTATTATGAACAACTTTATGCCAATAAATATGACAACTTAGATGAAATAGACAACTTCCTTGAATGATAAAAATTACTGAAGCTCACTCTAGAAGAAATAAATAATCTGAATAGCCCTATATCTATTTAGGAAAATGGCAGAGTTCAAAACCCTCCTCCTAAGAAACTCCAGGCTGAGATGACTCCATGGGTAAATTCTATCACTTAAAGAAGAAATGATATCAATTCTACACAAACTCTTCCAAAAATATCAAAGAGAAGAGAATAGTTCCCAACTTGTTCTAGAAGGCCAGGATTACCTTTAAAATGAAACAAGACAAAGACATTAAAAGAAAAGAATACTATAGACCAATATCCCTCATGAAAAAAATTCTATACAAAATGTTAGCAAATTGAATTCAACAATATATTAAAAAGATAAAACATCTTATGACCAAATGAGGTTTATCCTGGAACCTAGAATGGAAAGGTGGTTTAATATTTGAAAATAAATTATTATACTTCAACATACAAAATAAAAATAAAAATCATATGCTCATCTAAATAGATGTTGAAAATGCATTTAACAAAACCCAATATCCATTTCTTTTTTTTTCTTTTTGGTGAGGAAGATTTGCTCTGAGCTAACATCTGTTGCCAATCTTCCTCTTTTTTTGCTTGAGGAATATTAGCCCCGGGCTAACATCTGTGCCAATCTTCCTCCACCTTGTATGTGGGTTGCCGCTATAGCATAGCTTGATGAGTTGTGTAGGTCTGTGCCTGGGAACTGAACCCACAAACCCGGGCTGCCAAAGGGGAGTGCGCCAGACTTAACCACTACACCATGGGGCCCACCCCCCAACATCCATTTCTTATAAGTACTCTCAGTATACTAAAATTAGAAGGGAACTTCCTCAACCTTCTAAAGGTCATCTAAAGAAACCTACAGCTACCATCATACTTAATGATGAAAACCAAAATACTTCCCCTATAAGATCAGGAACCAGATAAGAATGTCTGCTCTTATCACGTTAATTCAACACTGTACCAGTGGTTCTAGCCAGTGCAATCAGGCAAGAAAAAGAGATAAAAGGCATCTAGATTGAAAAGGAAGAATTCAAACTGTTTTTATTTGCAGATGATATAATCATCTATGTAGAAAATATGATGGAATCTTTTTTAAAAAGCCATTAGAACTAATAATTGAGACCAATAAGGCTGCAGGATACAAGATCAATATACAAAAATCAATTGTACTTCTCTGTACAAGCAACAAGTAATCAGAAATTTGAATAGAAAAACATTACCATATACAATAACATAAAAATATGAAATACTTGGGGCCGGCCCAGTGGCGCAGCGGTTTAGTTGGTGCTTGGCAGCCCGGGGTTCGCGGGTTCGGATCTGGGGCACCTGCCCACGCACTGCTTGTCAGCCATGCTGTGGTGGCGTCCCATGTAAAGTAGAGGAAGATGGGCACGGATGTTAGCCCAGGGCCGGTCTTCCTCAGCAAAAAGAGGAGGATTAGCAACGGATGTTAGCTCAGGGCTGGTCTTCCTCAAAAAGAAAAAAATATATGAAATACTTAAAGATAAACTTGACAAGAGAAGTGAAACACTTGTACACTTAGGCTACAAAATATTGCTGAAACAAAATATTGCTGAAACAAATTAAAGAAGACCCAAGTAAATGGAAAGATATACTTTGTTCATGGATCAGAAGACTCAGTATCATAAAGATGTCAAGTGCCCTCAAATTAATCAACGTAGATTCAACGCAATGCCAATCAAACTCCTAGAAGGATTTTTTGGTAGAAACTGACAAGCTGATTCTAAAATTCTTATGGAAGTGCAAAGAATCTAGAACAGCCAAACCACCCTGAAAAAGACAAATTTTGAGGTGTAACACTACCTGATTTCAAGAATTATAAAGCCACACTAATGAAGACAGTGTGGAATTAGCATAAAGATAGAAAAATAGATCAATGGAACAAAACAGAAGGTCCAGGAAAAAACCCATGAGTGTATCTGGACAGCTGATTCTTGAGAAAGGCACAATGCAGTGGAGAAAAGATAGTCTTTTCAACAAGTTGGGCTGGAACAATTGCATATACAAATGAAAAAAAGAACAAAGGTCCATATCTCACATCATATGCAAAATTTAACTCAAAATGGGTCATAGACCTAAATGTAAAAACATAAATCTATAAAACTTTTGGAAGAAAACAGGAGTAAATCTTTGTAACCTTGGGTTAGGTGAGGATTTCTTAGATATAATATCAAAAACACAATTCATAAAAGAATAAGTTGATTAACTGAACTTGGTTAAAATTAAAAACTTATATTCTTTAAAAGATGTATACTTTTTAAAACTTATACTCTTTAAAAGACTTATACTCTTAGGATAATGAAAAGACAAGACACAGACTGGGAAAAAAAATCTTTGCAAAACATATATCTAATAAAAGACTTGTATCCAGAATATATATTCTGAAAACTCAACAATAAGACAGCAAACAAACCAATGAAAAACTGAGTAAAAGATTTGAATAGACAATTTAAGATACACAGATGGCAAATAAATATAAGAAAAGACGCTCAACATCATCAGTCATTAGAAAAATGCAAATTAAAACCACAATGGGAGAACACTACATAGCTATTAGAATGGCTAAAATTAAAGACTTACTATACCAAGTGCTGATGAGGGTGTGGAGGAACTGAAACTCTTGTGAACTTCTGGTGACAATGTCAATATTACAACCACTGTGGAAAACAATTTGGCAGTTTAAGTTGAATGTACAATGACCATATGATCCACCCAAACCACTTGCAGGTATTTACTCAAAGAAAAATAAATTTACGACCATACAAAGACTTGTACACAAATGTTTACAGAAGCTTTATTTGTAATAGCCAAAAACTGGAAACAGCTTAACAGTCCATCAACATGTAAATGGATAAACAAACTATGACATATTCATAAAATGGAAAACTACTTAGCAATAAAAAAGAATGAACTATTGCTACATATAATAGTATCAATGAATCTTAAAATTATCATGCAGAGTGAAAAAAGCCAGCCAAAAAAAGAGTACATACTATATGATTAAACTGTAGAAAATTCAAAACTAATCTATAGTGACAGAAAGGAGATTGGTGACTGCTTGGAGATAAAGGTATGGGAGGGAGGGATTACAAAAGTACAGGCGAAAACTTTTGAAGGTGACAGATATGTTCATTATCTTGACTGTGGGATGATTTCACAGGTGTATACACATGTAAAAATTGTACACTTTAAACATGTGCAGTTTACTATCCTTTATATACAAACTTTAGCAAAATTTATATACATGTGAACTTTGTGTATATTGACATACAATAAACTGTATATAAACCTTTTTTTTTAGGGGCCGGCCCGGTGGCGCAGAGACTTAGTTCGCACTTTGGCAGCCCAGGGTTCGCGGTTCGGATCCCGGGCGCCCGCCAATGCACTGCCTGTCAGCCATGCCATGGCGGCGTCCCATATAAAGTAGAGGAAGATGGGAACGGATGTTAGCCCAGGGCCAGTCTTCCTCAGCAAAAAGAGAAAGATTGGCGACGGCTGTTAGCTCAGGGCTGGTCTTCCTCACACAAAAAAAACTTTTTTTTAAAACCTAGGCCCAGAAATGGAAATGTCACTTCCTGTCATGTTTCACTTGCCAGTGAAAGTCAAATGTCCACACATAACTCCAAGGGGGCAGGAAAATGTATTCTTACCACATGCCTGGAAGGAGAGAGTTGAATATTTGTGTATAGTCTTAATGCCTACCATACTCAGCAGTAAGTATGCTGGTTTTTTAAATAAATGGAACACTTGTCCCAGTGGTTAGTTACATAATAGAATTCACTTTCATTTGCAGAACCACCAAACAACAGCAGACTTAGCAGCCCTTACTCAAAAGTTCTGCAAAGATTTGACTGTTTTGCTTATAATGGTGAGGAACACAGGTTAAATCAAATTAACCAAGTAACCCAGACCTTTTCTTCCTAATTCTGAAATTAGTGCTTCCTAGAATCTAAGAAAATTAATAGAACTAGGAGAAAACGTGAACAACCATTTGGACTAGCTCCTGTCTCCCAGCGGATTAAGTTTAATGTACATCACAGAAGAGAGATGGAGGGTCAGAGATTCCATGACAAATTCCTTCTCCTGCATTTATTCTCTTCATGGTCAAGAAGTTGTTTCTTAAGTCCAACTAAAAAAAAATTTTTTTTAATTTAAACTAATTTCTTTTTGTTCTGTTCTTAGTCACTTTGATGAATTGGTCAGAAGTATTAAAGCAAAAGTTCTATGGCATAGAAAAAGGTTAGCATCCTTAATGTACAAAAATCTCTTGCACATCAGTATGGGAAAAAGACAAACATTTTATTGCTTTTCTAGCAATATGTAGATTGTGTTATACGGCCCCTACCTCACCCCCAGTAGGTCTTCTTCCTGAAAATCACATAGAAATGCCGTGTCTGCTTTATTCTTTTCCATACTTTTTATATGTCCTTTTAAATATTTCTAATTTTTTTAAAGGAAAACAAATATCTTAATTAAAAATGGTCAAAGGACACTACTTTATTGCTAAGTAGTTTATATTTTCACAAAAGAAAAATATATATGAACAATAAACCTAGGTGAGGAAAGAAGTGATTTATTATTCAAAAAAGTAATTAAAATCAAAATAGCAATGAGATGCCATTTCAGCTGTAAAATTGGCAAGTATTTTTAAAAGTGAAAATGCCCAGTATTATTGAGAGTGTCAAACTTATATTTACAGTAGGATAATCAATTGGTACACACTTTGTTGTGTGAGAATTGTGGGACGGTGCATCTTTCAAATTTTCTTTTTTTTGCTAATATGTGTTTTCTAAGTTCTCTGTAATAAACATGTACTACTATTGTAACAAAATATACCCTTAATTGAAAGCAATATTGCTATTTTAAAGTTCTCTCTTATCCTTCTGTTCTCCATGCTAACCAACTAGAATTTCTTTCATCTTTCCTTACAAGGCCTATTTTCCTTCTAAAATCAGATTTATCAAGGTTTTCAGGACTTTCTTCATTCTCTCTATGTCCTTAATTCAGTTGAGCTTACTTTCTGAATTATTCTACCCTAATAGATTTGAATTTCTGAAAAATGCTTTTCTGGTTTCTCTTTTAAATAATAAAGTAATAGTTGCATTGCATTCCACCTAAAGCATCCATTAGCCAGATTGACATTTTAAAACATGTTCCTACTGTGTTCTTTTGTCCAAAAAATAGACTTATTAAGTACTTTCTATGTACTCTGGTACCATCCTTATGTGTCACAGCAGAGATGTATGGGTATCAGGGTATGTGGGTAAACACACATATATGTGTACATCCATTTGTATAAAACACGTGCCAGTCGCTGGGTTTAGTGTCTTATAAGCTTTACTTCATTAAGTACTCACAACAGTCTTAGGAGATTATTATTATTTCTGTTTTACAGGTAAGGCTTAGAGAGGGGCTGTAAAATGACAGAGAAGAGCTGCTAAGAGTAGGATGCTAAGCCTTGCAGATTGCATCCAAGAAGGGAAGCAGCCTGTGTACAGAAATGAAACTATATACAGGCAGCCTATGAGAAATGCTACAAATGTGATAAAAAATAATTTTCTGGACCTTCACTAACTTCAGTAATTCCATCCCACACAACCGGCTTCAGGGGTGTGTGCACAGGACCCCATGTTTAGAAGGACCCTGCACACGTGGAGTTTAATGCTCTGCAGTTGCCATCTTGAAATTCTAAATAATTTTTCCTTTGAGTCTGCATTTTGCAAGTGAAGTCTGATGAACCTTGGAGCCTGTGCCAAGGCCTTGGAGCCTTCAGCTCACACGCAGGTCATCCTGCTGTCAGCTCCCCACCTCCTGGCAGCGGGCTTCCCATCATCCGGTGCACAGGGCCACGCCCAGCCTCACCCTTTCCACGTCTGCCCTTCCTACTGGGAAGGGGGACAGGGGGAAACTGGGTTGTGTCCACAGTGTGGATGGGGGGAGACCCATGTTTTGCTGATGCTCTCTGCCCCGGTGGGGCCCTGGGCTCAGGCCCAGGGAGGGTTTGGGTTGGGCACATGCACCTCCAGGCACCTCAAGGCAAGATGTGGCAGCAGCCGTTCCTGCCAGCGGCGTGGCAGCACCACAGTGGTTTGCAGGGGGGACTTGCCAGGGACAGGCTTCTCGCCCACCCCCAGTCCAGGTACTGAGCATGTCCTGGCACTGAGGTTGCAATCCTTTCAGGGCCCACCATCTGCTGGGGGGGGGGGGGTGTCTTCGACTGGAGGGAGGGGTTCCAGGTGCCTGTGGGGACCTGCATTTACCCTGCAAGTATCCCCTGCCCAAGGGAAGGTCACATTAAATAGCAAATTAAAAAACACCATGACAGGTCAAGAGAGCCACCGGGAAAGAAAGAACACACTTTATATAGTACCTTCAATGGCACTTTTTTCCTGCTTTTTGAACAAAGGGGGACATTTTTATTTTGTGCTGGACAGGAAAATTACATAGCCAGCCCTGCTGTCCTGTGGTCAGACCATGCGTCATTGTAGCCTCAGGTGATCAGAGGAGGGAACAGTTTACTCCAGGAGGAAAGGTGACTTCTGATTTGCTTTCTCCACCCTTATTTACCTTTGTCTTCAAAGTGTTTATACAGAGTCCTACTGCTTGCTGTTCCTGGTGTTGGAAGATGACAGCACTGGCCAGAAGAGAAGCACTGTTTAGGACATGGGTGGCAATGTACAAAGCAGAGCTGCCCCAGGGTGCATTCCTTTCAGCTTTATCAAAAGCCACTTTCTACAGGTCTCTCTCTGGTGAAAAGAGGCTCCTCCTTTCAAAGATTCCAGCTTGAATGCCAAATAGGTCTCTGAATACTGCTTTGAGACATCATTTAATCCTGCAGATAATAGCCTTAATACACTGGAAAAAGCAACTTGATACCTATGCTGTGGTAATAGTCAACAGGGTCATCTCCACACAGAAAGGAAAGGAATGGACAGTTCTCACAATCACAGCAGAGGATGTTCCTGGAGAAGGCATTGTTGGGCAAGTCTGATTTTCTCACAGAAACAGTATAGTTAGGTAGCTACATGCCTAAGGGCTTAATATGAACTCTTCTCTTTTAATGACCATAAATGCCATATTCAAATCAACTATAAAGTATATAATTGCACATCGTCCAGTAGTAAGCTCTCAAAATGTAAATCAATTAGTCTTATAATAAAGAAATAGATCATATAAATTTTCATTAACTTTAATTGTTCAGGAGATTCCTCAGGACAGGGGCTTGTGCAGGGATGGGAAGTGTGGGAGGAGAGGGCCAAAAAAGGGCAGAGGAGCTATGGGCAGAGAGGAGAGAAGCCAGGGGAACAGTAGGCTTCAGGGGGTGGTATGGGTGCTCTGCCTGGCACCATCTCATTACCGTTTGTGTCTGACAAAGAGCTCCCAGTAGAAATCGCTGAAGGATGAGCTGCTCTAAGTCAAGGGCTACCCATATCATCCTTTTATTATTAGTTACTAATGAAATTAACGTTTATGTTCCTGAAATGAGAAATATCAAATATCTTTATATGCTAGAGACAGACTTAAAATCTCTCCTTTACCTGCGTCAAATCTGTGCTTAGCTGGGTAGATCAACCAGATGTAAGATGATAAACACCCAACCCATCTACATAGGACTTACATTTCTAGCTTTTTTTTAACCATTTCTAGACATTTTAACCATTTTTTACCCAAATGTGTTCTTGATAATAGGGTAAGAGAGTAAAGAAGAAAATGGTGTTATTTCCTCTGCCTTTATCTGCCATTCTCCTTGCTGCCTCCAGAAGGCAAAGTAGCAAATGTGGGGATTCCTTTTCCTAAGCTCCCTGCCTACCATTCTGAGGTCGCTGCAAGTCCCACCCTTGCTCCTCTGGCTCTGTGGAATTGATTGTATCTTGGATGCAGAGAACTCTATAGTCAGAAAATAGAGGCAGAAGATAAAAACAAATCCCAGGGGCCCCAGGGCCTGTTATAGTGCAAAGGTCTCAGGGTTGTTCTCTGGGCCCACCCCTCTCCCTGGCCACCCAATCTGGAGAGGGCTCGAGGCTGTCTATGAGGGCCAGGCCTGGAAGGGGTACCTATCACTACTCCCCTCCCACTGGCCATAGTTCAGTTGCTTACCCAACCAACTGCAAGAAAGGCTAAAAGCTGTGGTCTGTCTAGATTCCCAGGAAAAGGCAATGGTGTAGTGAACCTGTGGCACTACCTCTGCCACACTTAACAGTTCGTGCCACTGAGCCCAGGAAAAGTTCAGAGATTGGAAGCACAACACTTTGGAAGCCCAGGGTGGTAGGTGGGGCTGAAAACTGGAGGATTTGCTAAAAGTTTCATAAGGTACAGTCAGACCCTGTGCAGTCAGGCGCTTGCCCTTCTCCCACCTCAGAGGAAGATGGGAGGTTTGTCCTCTGAAGTGAACAGAGAGGCTCTGGACTTAGAAATACCTGGCACAGCTATGTGAGGGAGAGGAGGAACCCCACTGAAAACTGTAGTATTAACTTCAGGCCTAATGGCTGAGACTTGATATTCCCAGCCTCCTTCACCAACTCAGTTCCACGATGCTGATAGCCATACTTGAACTTTCCAGGATTCCTCTCTGAAGAAAGCAAAAAGCCCAGGAGAAAGGCTTATAGATCCTCCTAGAGAAATGGCTGGGCCCTGACCATCACCCTACAGTGAGCCCCGCTCGCTCTCAGAGAACTTCCAGTGAGCTTTTCACTGTCTCACGTTCATGAACCTGTAAACAAGGAGAGCACCAAGAATTACCAAGTAATTAAAGAGAGCCTCTAACGTGAAGGACCAAATGCAAAATAAACAAATAGAAAACGAACCCAGGTCTAAGAGGCAATGCAAAGAGCAAAAGAAACTTGAGGGTCACAACCACTGTTAATTAATATCCTCAGGGAGACGTGAGAATGTATTGCATACATAAAATCAAAACAATAGGACGCTATAGAAAAGGCAAATCCCTGTGACAAGAAAGAGGTTTTGAAAATTAAAAAATAGGATAGACAAAATAAAGATTTCAGTAGAAGGAGTGAAAGATGAAGTTGAAGAAATCTCCCAGAATGTAGAACAAAAGGCAAAGAGAGGAAAACTGGAGAAAGAGAATAAAATTATAGGATCAATTTAGGAGTTTCAACATCTCACTAATTAGAGTTCCAGAAAAGTGAGAAAATGGACAGAGGAAATTATCAAAGAATTTCTCAGAACTGAAGGTCGTGAGTTGCCGTATTAAAAGAGCCCACTGAAAAGGGAAATGGGCACAGCTGTTAGCTCAGGGCCAATCTTCCTCAGGAAAAAGAGGAGGATTGGCAACGGATGTTAGCTCAGGTCTAATCTTCCTCACCAAAAAAAAAAAGGGGGGGGGCCCACTGGGCACTCAAAACAATGAAGGAAAGGAGATGTGCTCTCAGGCACAGCATCATAAAAGTTCAGAACACCAGGGACGAAAAGAAGAGTTGAAGAGCTTACAGAGACAACAAGTCACAACAGAAGCCAGAAGATAATGGATTGATGCCTTCAAAATTCTGAGGGGAAATGATTTCCAATTTAGAATTCCATACTTGGCCTACCTATCATTCAAACCTGAAGGGTAACTGCGACTAACTCTTAAATGGTTCAAGAAAAAAATATGCATATACAGGGGGCCGGCCCAGTGGCGCAGCGGTTTAGTTCGCACTTGGCAGCCCGGGGTTCGCGGGTTCAGATCCCAGGCGCCCGCCGATGCACTGGTTGTCAGCCATGCTGTGGCGGCGTCCCATATAAAGTAGAGGAAGATGGGCATGGATGTTAGCCCAGGGCCAGTCTTCCTCAGCAAAAAGAGGAGGATTAGCAACGGATGTTAGCTCAGGGCCGGTCTTCCTCACAAAAAAAAAAATATATATGCATATACAATATAGAGAAAAGATGTGATAAAGCAAATACGGCAAAAACATTAACGGTGGATTGGTGAAAGTTCTAAAGGAGGTTTGGGTAATATTCTTGCAAGTCTTCTCTAAGTTTGTAAAAAAGAATGAGAGTGGAATAAAGGAATTTTTAGACATGTAAGGTCTCCAAAGTTTATCCCATGTCCACTTTTTTACTAAGTTATTGTAGGACGGGATGTGTTCCATGCAAACAGGGAAGTGAAAGAACAAAGTGTAACCATGGAATCAAGAAAACAGAATCCAACATAGAGGAAAAGTGAAGGGAAGTTCTAGGATGACAGCTGCGTAGTCTGTCTGGAGAGTAACCAGTGTAGCCTAGAGCGGGAGGACCATGGTTTATTTCCAATAAAATACAGAGTTGATAGATTAGCCATTTGAATAGTTTTATAGTTCAGACAGAGAGTTTGGGGATGAATAAGTGGACAGGGCCCTAGAAAATAGAGCAAACCAAAATTTGAGTTAATTATTAACTCCAGGGAAAATGAACACTTGCACAAGAAAGGAAATATAAATGATGTGGTTCAGCCATGAACAAGATTTATATGGTCATATTAATATAAAAATGAATATATAATATAATCATGTTGGGAATGAGGGGAGGGAAATGGTTTGCGAATAGAGGTATAAAAGAGATCATTCCTCATCTTCCATGACAAAAAATCAATAGATAATACATAAAATGGAAAAATCAAGAAAAGCAGTAGAAACCTATTATTTGGAAATACAGAGAAAAATGCTTAAAAGAAGGCAGTTCAATTCTTCAATGCCTCTGAAGAATGGAAATCAGAGTGGGTAGGGATAAGCAGAGGGTCTCTTTTTTATAAGTAGCATTTGTCTGGGACAGTCCCAGTTTATCCTTGTTTGTCTGGCATAATTTTACTACCACTGCCCCTTTCGCTGTCAAAATTGTTCCAATTTGGATGAAGTCTTGAAGTGTTATTTGACTTTTTAAACTATATATTGGTAATATTTTGATAAAAATAAAATAAAAAGAGAGGGCTCTTTGGACCCTAAATAAAATAACCCTGTTTCATCCAGCTCAGCCAAGACTTTGATTTTCTTTCCCTCTAAAATTAATTCTTCATTTTAAATTAAATACAAGCAATACGTTTGTTTCAAAGCCTTTTTTTACATTCACTACCTAATTTAATTCTTACAACTGCTTCATGGAGTAAACATTCTGTCCCATTTTACAGATGATAAAAATGAGGTTCAGAGAGGTCTTGTGATTTTCTAACAAGGTGACACAGCTAGTAACTAATAGTCCACACTGGACCAGGCCCTCTGATGATGGTTCCTATGCTTTTGCCACAATATCAAATGATAAGACACTGAAGCCATCCCACAAACGAACAGAATCTGACATATAAAATCAAGTACCTAGATTAACAGCCTAGCTGTTAGAAAAACAGATTATGAAAAACAATGAATAATTCAAACGTCCTTTTGTCAGCTTGGTTTTTTATGGAAATTCTAATTAGTCTGCCCAGTTAGGCATAGTAGAAACTGAAATCACCCTCATGGAAGGACAGCCCACACTTCACTTGGAGTCCCAGGGGATGAATCCCTCTGCTAAACCTCCAGACCAGGGAGGCAGTCCTAGTGGTTATTTTATTTTTTAAAATACACTTTAAAATAAAAATAATTCATGAGGGGCCGGGCCAGTGGCATAGTGGTTAAGTTTGCTCACTCAGCTTCAGCGGCTCAGGGTTCCCAGGTTTGAATCCTGGGTGCGGACGGACACACAGCTTGTCAAGCCACGCTGTGGCATCATCCCATATAAAGTAGAGGAAGATGGGCACGGATGTTACTCCAGGGCCAGTCTTCCTCAGCAAAAAAAAAAGAGGAGGATTGGCAACGGATGTTAGCTCAGGGCTAGTCTTCCTCACACACACGCAAAATAAATAATAATTCATGATTATTTCAGAAAATAAAATAAAGATAAAACTCAAAAGAAAAAAAATTGTCATCTAAGTCCCGTCATCTAAAGATGAATATGGTTAACATTGTAGTGTGATATATTTCTTTTTCTAATACAAATACAAAAATAGGATCATATCATGTAAACTTCTCAGTAACCTGCTTTTCCCCCCAAACATGGGGGGAAATGTCCATAACCATATGAAACCACGGTTTCACGTCCATAACCATATGTCTATATCTTTCTTTTTGGTAGTTGCCTAGTAGTTCATTATTTGGATTACTGTATTTGACCAATGATCTGTTGCTAGATATTTGAGCTGTTTCCTTCTTTCTGTTTTTCTTTCTTTCTTCCTTCCTTCCTACCCTCCTTCCTTCTTTCTTTCTTTCTTTTTCTATTATTAACTTTACAGCAACAGCAAAGTTCTGCCCACATATCTTTGTGCACATGTCCAACTATTTCCTCAGGATACATTCCCTTAAGTGAGATTACTGTGCCAAAGGAAGCCTTCTAACTCACATTGTAAATTGCCCTCCTGAAAGGTTGTACATTCCCATCAATAGAGGATGTAAATGTCCATATCCCTATATCCTGCCAACCTTGTGTGTTCTTTTATCAGTGCTGTTATCTTTCCTAACAGCTAAACCTTGAGGGAACAAGGCATGGGGATTGGGATAGGAAGAAGTTGAAACAAACAAGAAATATAAAAAGAGTTCTTTAATCCCTCTTTCCAGTCCCTCTCACACTCTAATATTTTTCCAGTTTGAAACTCTAGCCTGACTGGTTCCATCCTCAGCTCACACCCCAACTTTCCCTGCCCTCCCCTCTTTTATGTTGAGTTTGGGTCAGTCTTTAGTTAGAATTGACTGTTTAATACAGACTCCCACATTGATCTGCCAGCCATGGAAACAAAGCCACATTGAAGCTAGCTAACACACAGGAGCAGAGGCCAAGCGCTGGGGGTACATTCCTACACCTCCTCCTCTGATTTTTTCTCCCTGCCCCTGGGTCCATCCCCTCTATGTCCTCCTCCACTAGCTGGGCGCTGAAATGCCTTTGCTTTATTTTAAAGGGATCCCATTCTGAGGCTACATTCTCACTGACCATACTTTGCTTTCCATTCCTCATTTGCTCCAAGATTGACAATCACGCCCCCATTCTTTCTAAAATTTTACCCCTAGTTCAGGACATTTGCCAGCTTTGCACAACGGTCAAAGTTTCTCTTATAATTCCTGGGTCTTTTCCTTCCTGATCAAGGAAGTCAGCCTTGTTTAGTTTATGTATGCAAGCTCCTTCTCCCTAAAGACTGGCACAGAGATGGACATAAAGAGTATGCTCCACTGGGGTTAAACAAATAAGGGATCAGTACTGCATGCTCGCCCACATTACTCATTTTATATAAATTCCTCTTACTGGCGGTGCCCACGAAAGAAAACACACGTAAACTTTGCCCTGGGATGTACCAACACTCAACAACCTCTGTCCTGGGAACTCAGCACTTCAATACCTGGCCTTTAACACCCCCGAGACTGAGGCGGGGAGAACGTTGTAACAGGTGGGGACAAATGGGCCTAGTTCTAACTCCCCTTCGGGCCAAGCGTCCTCCAACACAAACGTGCACAGACTACATTTTCACCTAGAGATGAAAAATCAGTTTTTTCTGGGTTTCACCGTCTACCACCTCAAGCCAACTGTGCCAAAATTTTCCCAGTTCACCAGACGCACCCAGCATAAACCTATTTCTATTTCTACCGATTTTAAGAGGATAATTGAGTACTTTATTTTTCTAAAAAATACACAAAGTGACACAGTCCAAATCCAACCCCGAGACAAAATCAACTACTAAACATCTGCAGAGCAAAAGGAAAGAGAGCGGAGAAGACATTGGAGAGGCAACTTCGGGAGTTCTCAGGCAGCCGCGTCACGGCCGCGGCTCGCCACTTCTTTCCCGCCCCCTGGCGTGGCCGCCCCCTCTCACCGCCGCACGCTCTTTTCCCCACCACCCGCCCTGCCCGCGCTCCCCTCGTGGCCCCGCCCCGGCCCCGCCCGAGGCCCCGCCCCGCAACCGACGTCAGTTGTTATGTCTCGACTGCGGCCGCGGCCGCAGCTGAGCTTCTGCTCCCGAGGCGACGGCCGCGGCCTCGCGAGGCGGCGGGGGCGTCAGGGACGGCGGCCGGGACTCGCTCGCGCCGCCCATCCGAGCGGGGCGGGCGCTGCGTGGCCAGAAGGCAGCCGGAGAGCCGCCCTGGGAAGCCGTCTCGGGCCTGTTTTGCTTTTTCCCTCCGGGACCGTCACCCCGCGCACCCCATTTCCCTCTGCGGAGACAGCGACGCCCCCTCCCGGGCCTGGCCGCAGTCTAAGTCGCCGCCCGCCGGCCGGAGCGAACCTGGAGCCGCCGCCGCCGTGCCCGCCGCGCTTCTCGTGGAGCCTGGGCGGCCGGTGGGGCCTGGGGCCTGGGCGTCAGGCGCGGCGCTGCGGCGGCCGCTCCTCCCCGCGCTGGGCCCCGGGCCTGGCCGGGCGGAGCGCCGCGCCCTCCTGACCCTCCGCCGCCGGAGCCCGGCCGCGGCCCGGCCGGCCCCAACCGCCTCCCGGGCCCGCAGCCCCTCCGGCCTCGGCCTGCAGCCCGGACCCCGCTTCCTTTGTGGATCTGAATTATTTTTTTGGCCTCCCCCTCCCTCTTGAGATTACGGTGCTGGAAGGGCGACCCAGTCGTCTCGGTCAGTGACCCCGGGCTGGGGAAACGTCCCTGGTTTTGTTCTGCCCCGCCGGCTGTCCCCGCGCAGCTCTCCTTTTGGTGTTTAATTGATGGGTTTTTTAAAGTTTTTTCCCTTTATTTTTCTCGCCTTTTGACTCAAGGCCCGGCGCGAGGCTCTGCGCCCCTGCCTCTCGTCTTTTCCTCACCCCCGCACAGATACCCCAGTCCACCTGCCTCCCGGCCGGGGATGACCCCACAGTGACGGCGGAGGGCTGGACCACACGCTGAGACAGTGCCCTGCCCAGGCTGCGTGAATACCCCTCCACCCTCCACCCTCCTCTCTTTCGTGTTCTGAGCTCTCTGAAAAGAGAGAAGACGCAGGGGAAGATGTGGCTGAAGCTTTTTTTCTTGCTCCTCTATTTTCTGATCCTGTTCGTCCTGGCCAGGTTTTTTGAGGCCATTGTGTGGTATGAAACTGGCATCTTTGCCACCCAGCTGGTGGATCCGGTGGCGCTGAGCTTCAAGAAGCTGAAGACCATTCTGGAGTGCCGAGGGCTGGGATACTCGGGACTGCCCGAGAAGAAGGATGTCCGGGAGCTGGTGGAAAAGTCAGGCGAGTATCGGGCTCCTCTGGGGTCCCCTCCACCCGGAGGAGGGGGCGACCTGTACTTCCTCGTACCTAGTGGTCCCCCAGAATGAAACGTTATCTGCAAGGGTTAAGCAGACTACTCCTAGAGCTGCCCTGGTTTTCTACAAAAAAAAAAAAAAAAAAAAAAAAAAAAAGATGCTCATCCCAGTTTTGAGAAGGGGGCTGGAATTATTTGTAGCGATGTTGGTGTGTCTTTTTAAAGTTTAAAGTGCAGCTTCTTAGCATTGTTTACTAAGTTGAGTGATTTTCTCAAAATTAGGAATGTCAACCAGTTACAGACAAGCTGGAAAGCATTGTCAGTTGAAATTCATAAGGATATGAGAAAAGAAAACCCCAAAACGTTGTAGATAGTAGTATTTGTCATGATAGTAATAGCAAGTTACCCGGAGGGAAAAATACCATTGGAATACTTAGTATCAAAGAGGCATTTAGGCCTAAGATTTTAAAATAATGAGTTTATTAAATATAAAGTGTACACTGTACGGTATTAGCTTTTAATACTTTAAGTTTGATGAAAAGGTGAATATTTTTGCGAATGCCTAACTTGTTTGTTTTGTGTTGAAAGAGCTTATATTTCTGTCAGGATTTTTAAAAAAATCCTTGTATCTCGCATGTAAACTTTTTCCTTCTGTGTCGAGGGCACTGCTGCATCAACTTAAATGGGTTGAGAAATAGAATTGAAGTAGTGCTAAGAGAATATTGAACATCTTAAAGAATGCATTTTCAGTAACTGTTGGTTTGGGGGTAGGTTTAGGTGAGAAATACGGATAGTTTTTTTCACCCCTGGACAAAGTGAATCTTTGTTTAGATACACTTCCTGGAAGGGGAATGTACCGTAATTTGAGAAAGGCATTCTGGGTTGCTGTAGGAAGCAGTTGAAATTAATGGTTATCTTTTTTGTTGTTTCAAGTCAGCTGTGTCTTCTACAAGACAAATTTCTCCTTGTTTAGTACCTTATGGCCATGTAGTGTGATACACAAGAATACCAGCTCCAGAGTTTAGCACTCCGGGGTTTATCTGCAGGTTAAGGGGTATCGAACTCGCTGCTGAGGTAGAAGAGGGAACCCTCTCTGTAGAAGTGATGCATTTTTCTTTAGAGAAAACATAAAATTGTGTATTATTCTTGCCTCTTGTTTACTGACTGGTTTATGGTGACTTTTATTTCTACAGCAGGGGGAGAAGAATGGAGTAAAGTAGATCTCAAATCAACTGTTCAGGTTTAGAAATGAGAAGTGTCTTTACTGCCAAAACCAAATCATTTTTCATGGTAAAATAATTTAACACATTTTTTTTGGACTTTTATTTTGTTTTGCCTTCCTTTGGGCCTAAAAATATTTGTCACTTAGAGTGTACAAGGAGTGCACATATCATTTAAAGAATACACACAGCCCACAAAAATATGACTCAGATCACACATTTTATAGCAGAGAAGTCTTGGTACAGCAATTTAACTTTATAATTTAAGTATTCATTGTGAATGGTTCTGCTGCTATTCTGGCACTGCTTGTTTTCTCATTGTTTAACATTTAAGGCAAAAGTAAAATAATTTGACATTAGTGTTTTCCTTTACTTTTTATTTGATGATCCAGGCTCTAAATTTACACGGTAAATTTGTGTATGAATATGAAGTTTGTTCTTATAGGTAATCTTCTGTATCTAACCTCCAATCGTGTAAGCCCTGTTACTATTTTAAGCAGGTGGTGATGGCAAATTCTATAAACCCATTTCTAAATCTTGTAAGTCAGAAGTATGTAAATCATAGTGTTTAAAAATTATCTGAAGACTGGGTATGTTATACACAAAGCTAAATAATATTGTGATGGCTTTTTGGACTGGTATATATTCAGTAATTTCCTAATAAATTATGTGATGACCCCACTATATTATAAACCCCCTGAGGAGATGGATTTTTATCTGTTTTGTTTATTTTTGCCTGACATATCATGGGTTCTTATTACATATTTACTGAATGTATGAATCTTAAAGGGTGTATTCAGGTTCTACTCTTCTTTTCTATAGAGTACAATGACTTGATTTTTTTTTTTTTTGATGAGGAGGATTGGCCATGAGCTAACATCTGTTGCCAATCTTCCTCTTTTTGCTTGAGGAAAATTGTCCCTGAGCTAACATCTGTGCTCATCTTCTTCTGTTTTGTGTGTGGGATGCCACCACAGCATTGCTTGATGAGCAGTGTGTAGGTCCGCACTGAGATCTGAACCTGCGAACCCTGGGCTGCCAAATCTTAGCGTGTGAACTTAACCACTGCACCACCAGGCAGGCCCCAGTGACGTGTTTTTTAACAGTGTAAAATGGAATTAATCATTGAAATTGGGAACGTAGGATTTTTGAAATCTTATTAGTGCTATTTTTTCCTTTCTTCAGGTGACTTGATGGAAGGTGAGCTCTATTCTGCACTCAAGGAAGAAGAAGCAGCTGAATCTGTTTCTAGTACCAATTTCAGTGGTGAAATGCACTTCTATGAGCTTGTAGAAGACACAAAGGATGGCATCTGGTTGGTTCAGGTATCAGAAACAGATAGAAGTGAAATTATTTTTACCAAAATAGTATTCACCAGCTGGTGACACTTCTGTGTACTTGTGTCGTGTTTCTTAGACATAAGTCAGTTCTCAAAGGGAAGCTCCAGTGTCCTCTTAAAGAGGGTTTGCAGACCAAAGAAGAGTGGGGGAGGGGGGAAGTGTTGGGGAAAGAGAGTTGACTGTTTTGTTTAGAATCAGCAGAAGTAAATTCATTTTAGTTATTAGATCTTCATTAAAGTAAGAAACACAATGTATATATTCCTTTTATTTAGTGATTTGTGCTGTGGTGTCAGTTTTTGTTAACTCGTTTTCAATTCAGTGATCCAAATAATTTTTGTATCTAAAGGAAGAACCCTAAAGTAAAAGTAAAGGAATCCTTCCATTAGGGAAATAGCCAACTTTGTAACTATAGAGGAAGAGCAATTGTGGGGAATGGTGGGAGGTGCTCATTACTTTGCTTATGAAATTGATGAGATTAGAATTTTAGACCCTAGCTCTTATGATATCAAAACTGTAAGATTTGATTAGCATATTGGGATTTTAGAGCTATGAAGGGCCTTAAAATTCATCTTTTATGCTTCCCAAAGTGTGGTTTATGTACCACTTCTGCTAAATGAGTAGGCATATATTATCATATATGTATTTTAATGTAAATTAAAATAATCAGTATTATATTGAACATGTAATTTCGTAAATATTGCTTAGGGCAAGGCTAAAGTTATTTAAGTTTTTTTTAAATCTAAGTTCACTTAAAGTGACATATCAAGTAAATTAACAGCATGAATTTGGCTAAAGTTATGATTATTGAACAAGTATCAATTCCCAGGTCCCCTGATTTCTTGTTCAGTGCTCTTGTTATTTCACTCTGGGGTTGACACAGTTTGATTCAGCGTATCAAAATCAAAATAGCTGCTTCATATTGCTTTCTGAGAACAATGACTGTAAAATATGGTAGAAAAAGCTATGAGTTCAGAGACCTTGTTGCAGATCTGGTCCGTCACTGATTTCCAATATGATTGTAGATAGATAGGTCTGTTGCATATGGTCTCAAATAAATACATACACATCTAAGGTGGAATAATACTGTAGTCCATTGGGCTAAAGAGTTGAGGTTTGGGAATTCTTCAGGTGATTGCATTGGATATCCATGACCTTTTGTTTACTTGCAGTCTCCTGTTGTGTTTGACCTTTTACCCTCCAGATAATCTAATTCAGTAATGTTTAAGTTCAGCAAAGGAAGCATCTGGAATGGTATAGATGCCGTCTATACATTATCCATCAAATTCTAGTTTATTTCTGTGTTAATTATTTGGTAGAAAAATAAACTGTAGCATCTTTAAAGTTTTAAATTATAAGTAAATTGTTATTCCATTTCTTTTCCCAGATATTTATTCCTGGTAGTCTAATCGAGGAAGACTTATTAGTTTTGATAATTTTAGTTTTATTACTAAGCTTGAGTTGAATAGCCAGTCCCACTGACCTGTATTCTGTGTCTAAATGTTTGTCCACACATTGAATGATTCCACAGAGATGAAGGTAAAGATGCTGAGCACCTTCCAAACTTGAAAAAGCCATGTCAAAAGTCTGCAAGTTCTTTTAGTATATAGGGTGCTGCCTACAGACAACAAACACATTCTGGTTCACTAATTAGCGATATATTCTTGGCTTATAAATGATCTACTATTTTTTGATGTTCTATTAAAGATAACCATGGATTAAACTCCCTTAATATGTGGCTAAAATTCAGGTTATTCAGCAGATATGTATGTGCCAGGCCCTAGAGATATACCAGGAACATACACCAGGCTAGATCCTTTCTCTCACAGGCATCTCACATTGTAGTTGGGAGAGGTAGGCACTAAATAAATAAATATTTAATATAGCATCAGTTAGTGGAAAGTGCCAAGAAGAAAAATAAGCAGGGTAAAGAGACAGTGGCAAAGAATTCTTTAATAAGGTGACACTTGAATGAAGTGAAGAGCAAATAATGGTAGCATCATAAACTCTAATCGCTAAGTTATTTTTCTCCGAAAATATTTTTTAAACCTCATAGGTATTAGTAGTTGACAAATGACTCCTAAGAAAAATGGAATGTATTTATCTGGTTTTCTGTGTGTTAATGGTATAGTAGAACATACACTTAATAATTTTTCCAGTGACCTTCAAGATTTGCACTGATCACCACTGTCTGGTTTGTGTTCCTTGGGGCCAGTGGCTTATATCTGTCAAATGGGTGGCTTGGGTTGGAAGAACAATCTCTGGCAGGACAACTGAGAAGACTGAGATTGAAACCTTGTCCTTGGCACTCTGGACTCACTAGCTAAGCTAATCAGTCAGACACTTTGGTTTAAACTCTTGAAAGGGCTGTTTTTCTGTTTTGTTTTTTTTAATTGAAGATATCTGCTAGAAACAGAAGAGAAATGTTCTCTTGGTTGCTTGTCATTCTTTCAGCTCAGATCATATTTATCTAAATATTTATTTATCTAATCTCTTGTAAAGGCTAACTTTCAGGAATTCAGCTTTTAACAATTTGAATTATCATTCTTTTTTATTTTAAAATAAGCTGACTAATTTCAGTTTGCTCTATCATTTTTTTTTTTTTTTTAGTCTGTAAGGGTCCATAGATCCTGCCCAGTTCAGTCCCCTTCACATTGCCTTTATTTTAAGTATCCTGTGTAAGAAATATTTAAGCACATCAAAGTTTTTTCTTCTTTTCCTCTTGGTTTTCTAATATTTTCTTACTCAAATGAATTATAGTGTCCTTTTGTATTTATTGAGAAAAAATGTGGTTAGGTGGCATATAACTGATAATTAGCACTTTAGACTTCATGTATCATGTCACTGAAAGGATGTCTGGATTTACTTATTTAGGGCAAATGTGACTTTAATAAGTGCATAAAGAAAAATGGTATATAACTTAGCTATCCCATCACTTGGTCAGTTCAGTATTTTTCTGGAACGGATTGGTAATCTAGGTTTGATTGTCTTTTTTGGTGACACCACATGTGGAATGACACTACAAAAGGAAAAATCAATTTCTATAATTTATTTAATTCATCCTGTATTCCTTATGATTTCTGTTTTCTCTGTAAGTCATGAGATACTTTCTGAATAATAGATGTTATGGTCTTCAGATCTTTCTCTTAATTGTTTTAAGATGTATTAGTCCTCATAAATTCTGCTTACATTAAAGCAGAGTTAATACTCTTTTTCATGTCAGGCTTTTCCATGTCCATCCTATATTCTCTGTAATATGAGGTGGAAAGAACTAATTTCGTTTTCAAGGCAGCAACACATATGGGACATCTTTACCGATAATACACTTTGTAATCCATGGAAGAACCAAGTCCTGTTTTTTTCTGCCAATTCTTTCTAACATTCTAAGTTTTCCTGCTTTGTTCCTCACTGAAGTGCATATCTTTCATTAGCTATTTATTTTCCAGTGTTGTGGATTCTTTGATTCTGCTGCCACCCAACCTTCTTAGCATCACAAATAGAAGACAGTTCCTTTTCTTTCAAAAGAATCTTAGAGAGGCAGATGGAACAGTGGATAGGCTTCTGAAGTGGAAAAGTTAGCACACTGTATGGGTTTTATAGATTTGTCCTTATCTTAACATTTCTACTTCTTTCTCTGTTTTGACTTTTGTTCGAAGAAGTTTAAAGAAGGGTGGTGATATTTGTTCTCTACTGGCTTTGTCACGTCATAAGGAATTTAACGTCACTGGAATTGAGGTAGCAGTCAAAAGCATCATATGATTTAAAGTAAAGCCTTGGGTGAATATTTACTGAAGTTATTATGTTAATATATTTCCTGTTTGGCTGAAAAGAGTTAATAGCTGTTTTAAAACTTGTTTATCTTTGCTCCTAGACAATGGTTTTGTTCAGGGAGATTGTAACCTGTTTATTCCTTTCCTGACACTACTCTAAAGGCGAAATACATGGCAAGCCACTTTATCCTTTATTTTGTATTGGTGAAAAGCTTTTATTTGTGTTTACTCATAAAGACAGCTAGTGAGGAACTGTAGAAATAATTAAATGCCATTGAGTTTTGTTTTTGTCAATCACTCATCCTCACTTTTAATAATTTTATATAATTTGCATATATATTTAGGTTGGTCTATGATTTTAAAAGTAGAAACTCTCTGTTATGAAATATTGAGAGATGCAGAAAGTATCATAGCACAGCACTCTTGTTCTATGGAGTTACTTAATTTAGCCTAGATGTTGTTGTATGGGGATTAACAATATTAAAAGGGATATGCCAAGTGTTTTGATTAGTAATAAAATAGGCAAAAGTGTGTGGTTTTTTTTCTTATACCAGTGTAACACCTATAAAAATGTGGAAGGGACTAGGCAATAACCTGAAGCCCAGATTTTCTTTGTAAGTTTAACTGGACTACCCAAGGTTGACATCAGAAATGTGGGCACTCAGCATCACACGCTTTCCAACTCAGTTCCATCCAGTGGTGTGCTGGAGCCAGCTCTTACTGCTTCAAGAGGGTGATTGTTAACATCTCTTTCCAGTTCCATGTGTACAGATGTCACGCTGGTAACTTGAAATCAGCCACGCAGGAGTATTTACATCAAGGAAACCAGTAAATGATAGAAATCAGAGCTCCCTTTTTCTTCTGCAGAGCTAGTTGTTAAATATTTACCAGCAAACCACTGGTTTCATCCAACCATCCAACAAATATTTATTGAAATCTAATGTGTCCTAGCTGAACCTCATGATAAGCACTGAGGGCACAAAGATGAATCACCTATGGTGTATACCATAAAAGAGCTTACAGTTTGGTTTACTAGAATGTGTGGACCAGTAATAATCTTATCTGGCTGAGTTAGATGGTCCATGATGGTGCCATCATTTGGAGAGATCCTAAAGAACTCTATTAGACAATGAAGTGGAACCTAGGAAAACTGCAGTAGTTTTTTTCTGGGAAAAGTGTGTTTTTAAATACACTGAATTGGAAGTCTTTATGTCTGACTAGGGTCAAGAACGTTGATGTGCAATTGCGTAGCAAGGTACTATTTATTCTAATGTTTGTCCAGAAAACATTCCAGATGATAGGTTGCTGGGGAAGGGACTTTCATTACAATAGAAATCAAAAACTTGAAGCCTTTAGAGAACCTGTGTAATCAGAAGTAGAAGAATGAGTTACTAAACTGTAAAAAAGCTGAAATAGTTTAGTTCAACATAAATATTTAATGAGTACCCAAATGAGTTAGGCAGCATAGTTGCTGCAGGAAATGCATTGGTGAGCAAGTGCAGCGATACCAGTTAGAGAGAGAGATATCCTGGGGAGGGGGTGGAAAGATTTCTTCACTTCTAGCCCATGTTGCCAAGTCTGTTCCAGACTTGGAACTCAAGCTGTACTTTTATCTAGTTTTTTTTCTAGCTTCTGAAAATATTCCCCACAGAGAACGCAACATCCTTCCTGAACTGCCAAGGAATGTCTCTCGTTTTAATAAGACCAGTGGTGTGAATGCCACTCAGAATCATCATGCATACTTTTGTATATGAGCTATAAGTTGAGAACTCTTACGGGTGTGACACAGTGGTAACAGGCTTAGAGTATTTTGTTGTGCCATGTGACCCAGCCAGATGAGTTATTTTATGAAACGTTTTTAGTGGTTGTTTAATTCAGCCTCCACCAAATTTAATTTATGCTGAAACTTCAATTGAATAAGTATATAGGACATTGGACAAAGCTATTTCTAATTGCGTAAATATAACTATAGAGTCAAATAAAATGCTTTCATGCAGTACCTAGGGAATTTTTCATTTTTGTGTGGCTCTCTCAGTCAGGGCTTATTAAACTCTTTGAAAGCAGGTAGTGGAGCAGCTTGCTGAATAAATAAGGCCCTGGGGTTAAACGTTGTCACGTACCTGCCTCAGGGATATTCCCTCCTCTCTTCACACACTTCTGTTGTCTTTGCTGTAACCAGGGGTGCCTGGGAAAACCCCCTCTCATTCCTACTTCCTTTCCTAGCATTGGAGCTCTGGTAAGTCTGAAAGATACCTGTGCAGGGGTCAGAATCTTCATGGAAAGATGCCCCTAGACTTAGGGCCATACCTTACATTGATTAAAGCAACCTCTTGATTAACCCCTTGATGCAATGTCATTATAAACACAAACCTGAAATGTTGGGGTTATTTGCAGCTTTGATCAGGAAACGGAAGTGAAAAGGGAGTTCTTTAAAATAAAGGACAAAGAGCAGGGATTGTGGTGATATGATTCCACAGAGACTTCATCCTTCTAAGTAATCTGAAAAATAAGTTCAAGATTTCTTTGATTATTTGACGGAAAGAAGAACTACCATGTTGACTCTTGAGTGGTAGGAAAAGAAAAGAAAAATGCCTGCCTTGCTTGATGTCCCTTATTTTCAGGTAAAATTTATAAAGCACTTTTGACCATGGGGAAATGTGAAAGTTAAGGACTTACTGGGTAATGTAAATGGCGTGCACCTCCTGAGAAAGAGCTTTCACCTACTAAGACTATTGCCTGAAATTGCCCTCTTTCTGGTTACCTCAACCATCTGAGCATTTGAATAATAACTTGTGTGTCCCTCAATAAGGCCATTTATTTTCATTAAAAAGTACTATCAATGGGACTGGCCCGGTGGCATAGTAGTTAAGTTTGTGCACTCTGCTTTGGCAGCCCAGGGTTCACAGGTTTGGATCCCAGGCGTGGACCTGCACCACTTGTCAGCCATGTGGTGGCAGTGACCCACATAGAAAATAGAGGAAGATTGGCACAGATGTTAGCTCAGGGATAGTCTTCCTCAAGCAAAAAGAGGAAGATTGGCGTCAGATGTTAGCTCATGGCCAATCTCCCTCACCAAAAAAAAAAAAAAAAAAAAAATGTACTATCAAGAGCCAGCCCTGATGGCCTACTGGTTAAAGTTCAGTGCTCTCACCACTTCAGTGGCCCACGGTTCATTTCCTGGTCACAGAACCACACCACCCATCTGTCGGTTGCTGTGATGTGGCAGTGGCTCACATAGAAGAACTAGAAGGACTTATAACTAGAACATACGACCATGTACTGGGACTTTGGGGAGGGGGGAAAATACTATCAAAACCATTTGTTTAATGCTCTAAATTGTGTGTGTGTATGTGTATTTATTAAGCATGAAAGTTATCTTACAAAATGTTACCAATGCACGTATGTCTCTGTAGTTATGAGGGTGATAATATCAATAGTATATGGCTGGGGTTCTTGGACAGTGATCTCTTGGCACATAAAGTAAACTTGAAGTCACTTGTCACCACCATGCACTCTCTCTCCTCCTACTGCCCTTGAAATTAGACTTCCCAGCAGAGGGGCTGCAGGTGAGGTAGCTGCAGCATCTCTGGCCTCTCCCAGGGAGTTGACTGTTGGCAGTCATTTTACACACCCACCTGTGATTTCACTTTCCCAGAGGCTTTGTGAACATGAAAATGGCCCTTCCTCTCAGAAAAATTAAGAGGCCCACAGAGTATTGTGTTGTAATTTTGAATTAAATAGTATCAGTAGTATAGCACTCGTGAAAATAAGCTTGGCCTGTACACCCTGGCTTAAAATAAATCAGACAGATGGTTTCACGAAGACTTGCAGACACTTTTGACTTTCCTAAGTTTCCATTAGGTTATTTTTGTTTTTAATATATAATTTTTTGTTATCTTTGCTAGAAGGAAGATTAGGGAATAAAGGGAAAAGGTGCTAACAATTAGAAAGGCTGAGAAAAAAATCATTACATATTTTGAAGGTTAATTTACAATTTTTTCCTTTCTCTTTTCTTTTTTAAAAAAATCTTTTTCTTCCCCCAAATCCTAATTATGTTTGAAAGCTATTTGCAAATTTGAAGTAGAAATTCCAAAATGTAGAATTCATTGTGGTAATTCTTTATACATGTATTAGAACCTTTCATGATTGTTAAGAAAAAAGCCATAGAAGTAGTTGTATTGATTTAGTGAAAGTATAGTTTAATAGAAACCGTGTGTTTGACTCTTGGCCCCATAATCATACTTTAAAAAAAAAAGTGAAACTTGAACTTATTGTACCCACAGGTGATAATTTTTAGTAAGCTTTATTTTGATTATTGTTTAAAATTTTCAGAGCAGAGAAATGAGTCCAAGGGTCATTTTCTTCCTATATAATGCTGGAGAATAGGCCACATGGTAGAGAATATGGCTAGCTTTTTAATATGGTTTTTCCTCCTCTATGTAACTACCACAGAGTGTGGGAGTTTAATGTACTATATCAGTGTTTTAAGTCTTTTCCGGTTGGACAGTTGATCCTTCTATAAGAATTGCAGTGATAACATCATATAGTAAACAAGAACTGGGAACAGAATATCTTTTTCAAAAAAGTGAAGTTATATTATAGATATAAATAGTTGGTTTGACTCCATTTTAGGTAATTAAGGTTACTGTTTTTCTTTTTGGGAGAATAGGTCATAGCAAACGACAGAAGCCCCTTGGTGGGTAAAATCCACTGGGAGAAAATGGTGAAAAAGGTGTCAAGATTTGGAATACGTACAGGCACTTTTAACTGTTCCAGTGATCCCAGGTAAGTTGATTAGGAAATTCTTAGAATTTGAGATCTGACCAGAATTTTTTCATATAATAAAGACAATGATATTAGAAGCCTGCTTAAACTGAAAGTTAATTATAATGTTTAGCACACTGTTAGTTAGACAGGTACTTGATTAATAATTTTTGATAAACTGGTAGTTATTTACTTTCTCTCTGAGATCTCTTTTTCTCTATTTGCTTTTTGTGTTCTTTCTAGTGGGGGTGACTCTTGAAGAGTATGTCTTCATTCCTTTTTGTTTTGATGTTCTTCCCAAAGAGATTTCAGCACATTTATGGCTTTAGATGACACCTTTGTGCTGATGTAAATGTTCTTCCATAGTTCTGACCTCTAGTTTGCATTTTGACATTCATTTCCATCTGCCCTGCATCTATCCCTAGATATGTCATTTTCCCTAAACCTAGTATCCAAATTCGGATTCATCCTCTTTTTCTTTAAATCAACCATGTGCCCTTTCTACCTTTCCTTTTTCTGTCCTTTACTGTTTGATTTTTTTTCCATTTTCTCAGATAAAAATTTTTGCCAGCATTTTTGTTTTTCTTTTTGTCATCATCTCCAGTATTTAGTCTGTCACATTATATCTTGTTTCATTATTCCATTATTTCTTCTTTGAAATGCTTTTTATTTCAATTTCTAGTGCCACCAAGTTTACAACTTACGTTCACTTGTTCATTTAATTATTCATTCAGTAAATATTTAATAAATGATTAGCATGTCCAGCATGGTCCGTTTAGTGCTGATGAGGAGGCGTATGATCTGTATGTAAAAAACCCCACAACATTAGTTAGTTTCTAATGTAGGTAGATACACCTGACTTGCCTGTGTCCCTTATATGTGGCCACAATGAGAAACCCATTAGCTGTAGAAAATGCTCCTCCACCACTGCTACACCTCAGGTTTTCCTGCCTTTCTCCTTTAGGCTCACGTTTGCTTCAGTTCTCCTAGCTAACCTGGTTTTGCCCATTCATAATGTAGGATGAGATGTGGTATGAGGACCCCCTAAGAGTTGGGGATAAGAAGGGAAGTTCTTGTATCTCCTGACTCACAGTTAGTCTCCTCGTGTACCCACAAAGCTTCCATTCTCATTTTAACCACAGAACCTTGATCATATTCCTATGCCTTTTGTTGAACTGTCTATGATAGCCTAAGTGTTACTGTTCTTATGAAAAGGAAATCATTCTCATTTCTGTCCTTTGTTTACCAAAGACAGTTGTGTGTGGTCTGATTCCATCATTCCCAAATAGAGTCTAAGCGAAAGATCTTTTTTTCTCTCACTGGTGGTCACAATACCAGAATAAGTGATAGTGGTGATATTCTGATATTTTTTTCAGATAGTGCCGAAGTCAGTATTAATATCACTATTTTATTGAAAAATATTGAGAATTGATTTTTTAAAAATCAATGAACTAAAAATACATTTCAAGCACTGTAACATAAATATATTAGAAAATATCAAGTAAAAACAAATTTACAAAAATATAAAGGTTAAACATATTACAGTCTAATATAACTTGTTATATAACATTAATAAAGAGTTCAAAAATAAATTAAGCACAACATAAAATGTGATAATCTATTAAGCATAAAAAGATGAAAAAAATAGTACTATTTGATTTTGTCTTTTTAGTGTAATCTTATAAAGCAAAATGCATCAGAAGTGTCATAATTGAGTCCAGTGGATTTTAGCACAGATTTTTTCCAGCATTTCTTTCAAAAAGCTCTTTTTGATTCTATACTAACTGAGGAATGGTGAAGAGATACATATAAGCTACCTCCATATATTTTCCTCCAAATCTTCATCTTCAAATAATTCCACCTGTTATTGATGATGGAAGAGATCTTTTTGAGCAAGTTTGCTTTTTGTTGATTGCAGCTATAATTTTTTGTTATTTAAAAAGCACTTTTATTTCATCTTCTTCAGTCTCATCACAAAGATGAAGATTTTTATGCAGTTTTTGTATTAGTTTCAACATTATGTTCATGTTTCCTTTTGTTTGGAAAGTCTTCCAACTAGAATAAGAACCATTCTTGCCATAGAAGCTGTGCTTAGGGTCATTTTTTTATTCTTTTGAGGATTATGGAGGTGTAGAAGAACAAAATAGGGAGATAAGAAATGATTGTTCAGAATGTCAATGCAGGATGTAACTGGGCAGAGAACAGTGTTATTCAGCAAGTGTTTTAATCTTATGTTGAATAACTGAGTCATCATCTTGATCTCAGATTTTTAAAAACACCAAAACTCTCTACTCTGTGGTCTGTGTTGCTTTCTTTGCCGTATTTCCTTCTCGGGGGGTGGCCTCCAGGGCAGCCTCCTTTAATGTGACAGGTCCCATTTTTCAGCAGTACTTTCCTGAGCTGTTTCATTCCCCTGAGAACATTGAGGACCACCACCCCTGGGCAGCTGTCCACTGGTCCACATGGCCACACTGTCCATGGCAGCAGTTTTAATTTCTTTCACTCCTTACCCAGCTTGCCTGGCCCTAATTCCTCTATTCCCCAACCAAGAGATCTAGCTCAAAGGGCTTTTCCTGTCTGGTGTATTCTCTGTTCTTTTATTTATTTTTTCTGGAGAAAGTAGAAAATGAGGCGGGGCATTTATCTTCAGGGGATTGGAGAGATGGGAGGTGGTAAAGAGCAGATGGGGGACATTGGAATTGCAGGAGCTGAGTGGTAAACAGGGGCCAGGAGGGCTTTAAGTGAGAGTATCAGGGATGGGGGCCCATGAAATAAGCAGGGAAAGGGAGATTGGAGAGTGGGCCAGGAAGGCCAATGACCTCGTCTGAAGAAGTAGCATTATATAAACAGAATACAAAGGTTTCTTTTTAAAATTAGTATGCCACACCAGAAACGAGTACCAAAACTCGATAGCCATGTTTTCTATCATTTTTAGTTCTTAAATTCTGTAAGAGACCTCAAAAGGTTTACTTTAAGAACTAGAGGATAGTTTCATGGTATTGTCATTGAATTTATTCAGACCTTTAAAAAGCTTTTTTGAGTTGGCAGTAAAAGTTTTTATAATGATATAAGGTAATATAACTTTATTCTTAAAAAATAATATGTACGTCAGTCTTTATTTCTATTCAGCAGTATAGTTTTAAAATTGTGTGTTGGATTTCTTTAGACCAGTGTTTAGATAAATATGTATTAATAGCCTGGTGTTTTGTAAGTATTAGAGTTTTTTTCAAATCTGGAAAACGTGATTTAATTTGAGATATATGATGACATGTGGAATTTTCTTTTTCTAGGTACTCTTAAATTCTGTTTGGAATAATAATCCTTAAAACTATCACTTTAGCTTTGAACTGAAAAGAAAGCACATACTATGTTTGTTTAGTATGCAGTTAGTATGCCCTAAGACTTTGCCTGTTTTACAGACTAAGGTTTTCTATCAGAAAGACTCATTTAATTCATGACACAAATCAAAAGCCAAATATTCTCTGAGGTGTTATAGAAAGATAAAAAGAATGACCAAGAGTAGAAATGTGACATGACAAGTATCATATGCAATTAAAAAATTAAAGCTACTTAAAGATATTTAAGATGTAAATAAGGCAATTATCTATATACATTTGACTTGTTGCTTTTGGGGGGAGAGTAAAAATAGAATTCATATCAATGAATTATTATTTTGCATTAGATAAATACAGTGTTAAGGAATAGAATGTAATTTATTTTATAGGAATATATAATTCTCAAACCATTTCAGTTAAAGCAATATTGATTTAATGGAATCTATCTTGTTAAAGAAGTGAATCAACTCAACAAGAAGCTGAGTCATAGTCTGTGATTCTGAGTCACCCAGATAGTTTCCCGGAGTCATTAATTACTAACCTTGTCTTTATGACATAACTTGTTGTCTTCACTTATGTTAAATTATATCACAAAATTCCTGAGATAAAATTAATCAAATTATCATTATAAAACCAAATGCTACATACATCAAGACTTTCCTCTCTTAATCTGATTCTATAAATGTGTGATACGCTTATTTAGTTTGATAAAATATAATGCATGCTTACTAGGTAAAGCGTAATGTATGATTTTTACATCAATATTCTGAATAGCAAAATAAGAAACATTTATTACCATCCTTTTACAAATCTGTAATGAACAAAATGTATCCATGTGGTAGATTTTCTTTTTTCTAACTTTATCAAAGTAAATTTACATATCATAAAATTCCACATGGCAGGTTTTTGGAAAAAAATACTTTTTTTAAAAAAGGGAAAATGAGGGGCCGCCCGGTGGCGCAGCGGTTTAGTCTGCGCTTGGCAGCCCGGGGTTTGCGAGTTCGGATCCCGGGCGCCCGCCGACGCACTGCCTGTCAGCCATGCCGTGGCAGCGTCCCATATAAAGTGGAGGAAGATGGGCACGGCTGTTAGCCCAGGGCCAGTCTTCCTCAGCAAAAAAGGGGAGGATTGGCAACAGATGTTAGCTCAGGGCTGGTCTTCCCCACAAAAAAAAAAAAAAGGGAAAATGTTTCACTTATACTCTCTCCACTGTAGTACAACAGCCATTTTCCTTTTTCAGTATTTCCTTTCATTCGTCATCTGGTTTTTTTTGGGGGAGAGGGATGTCACAAATATAGCAAGAACCTGTCCATTTCCAGAAGGATTGGAGTCATGACCCTACTGGATAAATCTAAACAAGCTATTTAATTTTAGTTAAATTCTTCTATACTGAGTCTTGTAAAATGGAGGTCATCCTTGGACTGAATCTCTTCTTAATCTGAAAACTTTGTTTCCTCTATGTTAAATACTCCTTTTCATGGTCTTCATTAAAGAGAGATGAAAGAATACAAAAAAATATGGGACTTGCTCTTTTCTAGATTAGCTTTTGTGCAAATTACTTTGTGGCAGTGCATGTGTACATCAGGCATCATAGTGGGTGCTTGGGTTAATACATGGGTACAGGGTGGCTCCTACCATCAGGGAGCTTGCATTCAAGTGAGGGACTCAGCATGTAAGATAATCTGTTTCTTTCTTTCTCCTTTGCCAAACTGAATCTAACCATCCTTTAAGACCTAGTTCAATTCCCAAACCTTTCATCAAGTCTTTGCTAGTTCAAACTCCCAGTGATATTCCCTTTTTGTGAACTTCTTTTACATTATTTAGTAATAGAATAAGTACAGTTTTATATTTCTTATAAAATAAGTTTTATTTCCTTAATAGGATTTTAAATTCCTTGTGAACAGGAATTATTTTCCTATTATCTTTTGGATCTTATTAGCACATAGTGCAGTAATAAGTACATGATAGATGCTGCAGTATTTGCTGATTCCCTTGACTCAAAAGCTTTCAAGCTATACTTTTCTTTAAAAAAAAAGAAAGATAGATATATGAAATAAAAATACTATAAAAAGAGGGTTTACTTTTCCTTTTGTACAACTGCCAAGTGTTGGTGGTACTTTTGATTATTTGGAGGAAATTTGGTTTTTGGGAGAGGGTATCCTTCAAGTGCTAAAGAAATTTGTCAGGGGAAGACAAATGGTTTGTACAGCAGTGAAGATGAACCAGCTAGCTCATCTAGTATCCTAGCTGTTTACTTACAGTTTACTCTCTTATAGATACTGCAGGAGAAGAGGCTGGGTGCGATCTACACTCATTATGTCTGTTCCACAAACAAGTACTTCTAAAGGAAAAGTCATGCTTAAAGAATACAGTGGACGCAAGATTGAAGTAGAGCACATTTTTAAGTGGATAACTGCTCATGCAGCTTCTCGGATCAAAACCATTTATAACGCTGAACATTTGAAAGAAGAATGGAATAAAAGCGATCAATATTGGGTAAAAATATACCTATTTGCAAACCTTGACCAACCCCCAGCTTTCTTCTCTGCACTAAGTATAAAGTTTACTGGAAGAGTTGAGTTTATTTTTGTTAACGTGGAAAATTGGGACAACAAGAGTTATATGACAGATATTGGTGTATATCACATGCCATCATACATACTTAGAACTCCTGAGGGAATTTACAGATATGGAAATCACACAGGCGAATTTATATCCCTTCAGGCCATGGATTCATTTTTGCGCTCATTACAACCTGAAGTCAACGATCTGTTTGTTTTGAGCTTGGTTCTAGTTAATCTTATGGCTTGGATGGACTTATTTATCACACAAGGAGCAACCATAAAGCGATTTGTGGTTCTCATAAGCACTTTAGGGACATATAATTCTCTATTAATTATTTCCTGGCTACCTGTGTTGGGCTTTTTACAGCTCCCTTACTTAGATAGCTTTTATGAATATAGCTTAAAATTGTTGAGATATTCCAATACAACCACACTGGCTTCATGGGTGAGGGCAGACTGGATGTTCTATTCTTCACACCCGGCCCTGTTTCTCAGTACATACCTTGGACATGGTTTACTAATTGATTACTTTGAGAAGAAGAGACGGCGCAACAACAATGATGAAGTCAATGCCAATAACCTAGAATGGTTATCAAGTCTGTGGGACTGGTATACCAGCTACCTCTTCCACCCAATTGCTTCTTTTCAGAACTTTCCTGTAGAATCTGATTGGGACGAAGACCCCGATTTATTCTTGGAGCGGTTAGCTTTCCCTGACCTTTGGCTTCACCCTCTGATACCAACTGATTATATAAAAAACTTGCCAATGTGGCGATTTAAATGCCTTGGAGTCCAGTCTGAAGAGGAAATGTTGGAGGGTTCTCAAGATAGTGAAAATGACTCAGACAGCGAGAGCACAGACACTTTTAGCGGTGAGAAGGAAGTATTTGAAGATAAACAAAGCATAATTCACAATACTCCAGGAACAGCGAGTCACTGTGATGCTGAGGCTTGTTCATGTGCCAATAAATATTGTCAGACCAGCCCATATGAAAGGAAGGGGAGGTCATATGGATCATATAACACTAATGAAGATGTGGAACCTGATTGGCTAACTTGGCCTGCTGATATGCTGCACTGTACTGAATGTGTTGTTTGCCTAGAGAATTTTGAAAATGGATGTTTGCTAATGGGGTTGCCTTGTGGTCATGTGTTCCATCAGAATTGCATCGTGATGTGGTTGGCTGGCGGCCGACACTGTTGCCCTGTTTGCCGGTGGCCTTCTTATAAAAAAAAGCAGCCATATGCACAACACCAGCCCTTGTCAAATGATGTCCCATCTTAACCATGTGCAATTTGTCCTTTATGAGCTTTGAGTATCTTACAGCTTGCCTTTTTAATGTTAGTCACAATGTTTTTGTGGTTTGAAGTTTAGTTTAATGTTAATGCAGTGACAGGAAATACACATTATGCTAATGTTGATGACAATTATTTGGTTGCCTTGTGTGTCAATTGAATGCATACCTAATTGTGAAAATTTTTATTTACAACATTGGAAATTCAGATGTTAATGTTTTTTGTAAGCACAAAAGAAGTATGATAGAAATTTATCCTAGCAGGACTTTACAAGGTAGGATCAAATTCTAATGGAATTGAGGCTGTTTCTTATCCTAAATGTTTCCTCCCTTTTTACAATCTCTGTCCAGCACCTCTTGGTTAAATAATGTATGCTCTGAGACATGAAATTAAAACAGACCTATGAAATAAATTATTTTAAAACGAGAAGATTACAGCTTTTCCAGTGTTAAATTGTTTTTGAAAAGGTGACTGAATGCTATAGGTGCTTAGCTGGTTTGTTAATTTCACAGGCAAGTCAAACATGATTCTTGACTTGGGGGGGAAAAAAAAGACGGAAATTATGTTGCTGACGCTAGCCAGAGGAGATGTTAGTCTGCCTTTTAGCTTGGTTAGCATTGATGGGAAAGAATTTCATGGTGGGCTTTTTTTAAAGTATTATATCATTTATGAGTATTTAATATATTCATCTAAATAAAATCAACTCTAGCATATTAGCCATATGTAGATTATTTTAAATTTTTTCCTGACTTTTTATTTTGAAAGGTTTCAAAACTACAGAAAAGTTGGAAACATAGTACAATGAACATCCATTTCTCTAATTCGCCAAGTGTTTACATTTTGTTACGTTTGCTTAATTTCATCTCTCTATACCTATATTTATCTTTTTTCTCTTCTGTTTTTTTGTTTCTTTTTTGCTGATCTCTTTGAAAATAAATTGTCATGATGGTGCTTTTTTACCACTAAGTATATCACGACGTGTCTCCTAAGAATAAGGACTTTTTTTTTTTTTAACATAACCACCATACCATTATCACACCCAAGAAATTTAACATTGATTCAATAATGTCTAATATACAATCCATACTCCCCAATTGCCCCCCAAATATCCTTTATATCTTTACATGTTTTTGTTGTGAACTCAGGCAAGGTTCATGCATTGGGTTTAGTCTCCTCCCTTTCATCCTTTTCTCTAAAGTGGTTCCCCTGCTTTTTTTTTTTTTTTAAGTCTTCTGATACTAACAATTTTGAAGAGTACAGGCTAGTTGGCTTATAGAATGTTCCACATACTGGATTTGTCTGTTTCTTCATGGTTAGATTTATATTAAAGAATATTGCCTAGATGATATGTACTTCCCATTTGTATGATGTCAGGAGGCACGTGATGTCAGTTGTCCATTGTTGGTGATGCTAAGTTTGGTTAAAGTAAAGATAGTTTTTCCCTTTATAATCAAGAAGGAACCTGGGAGGGCATGTGAATACCCTGTTCCTCAACAACCTTTCACCCAAGGTCTTCACATTCATTGGTGATTATTAGCCTGAATCAGTTATTAAATAGTTGTAACGTGGGGATTTTCTAATTCCATCTTTCATTTTACATTTATTAGCCAGCAGTTTTGGGGAGGAAGAGCTTTCCATTTTTCCATTTTCCTTTCTCGCATACTCTCAATATCCCCGTGGACTCGCAGATTCTTTTTGTAGTCAGTGTGTTAAAATTCATTATTCTTTTTGATGCTCATATCATCCCAAATTTGGTAAATGGGACCCCCTCCAAGCCAGCTCTCAAGCACTTCCTGGCTTTTTGACACAGGCTCACTTTGTGTTTTCCCTGCCCCAGCTCTGTAATCAGCCCTTACATCAAAGGGTCCAAGTTTCGTGGTGGACTTTTAAAATCTTTTACTGGCTGCCCCCCAAAAGGTAAGAAAATAAAATTTTCTCATTCTGAATTGCTACTGGGTTATTAGCAGAAACATTTTTTTCTTCATGGTGCCCTGAGCCTCATTTTTCATACACTAATGGAAAATAGAAAGGACTAGCAGTTATTAACTTTGTGTTACTATTTGGGAGCTTTTTGAAATTTTTAAGTAAAAATGCAAAAACTGCTCCCTGTGCTTTAATTTTACTTTGGAAAAAAAGGGAATCATGTTATTGGAACTGTTAGTGTTTCCCAGAGTTCTGCCATTGGTCCGCTGCTCTTCTTTCTCAGGTTTTCAGTGGATGTCCCAAATCTGCGTGTCCAGGCAAAGGCCCCTCCCCTGATCCTCAGTTTTATACACAGCTATCTGCTGAACAGCTCCTCCTGGATGCTAAGTACTTAGTAAGTCTAAAACAGCTTTTCATTCTCTCTCCCCACCCCTCTTATAGTCCTGATTTCAGTTAATGTGTCGTATGCATGTAATGTCCATTATAGTATGTACACAAAGTATAGACATTTTGAAATACAATTAAAATTTCTCCTCCAGCATCACAGAGCACACCACACTTTGCAGACTACTAACCTAGAAGATAAACCAATCTCCTTAACACTGGCCTTGAGGGCCCTTCATAATCTGTTCCTGGCCCCCCTCTTAGACACATCATGACACTCCTACTGTTTGTCTCTCCAGGCCCATGCTCTAGTTTTTCTCAGCTTGGTGCTTTACTGTCCCCTCTGCCTGGTGTTCTCACCCCTTCCTCTCTGTTTTGTCTGGCTAGATCCCACTTTCTCCAGAAATTCTACACCTTCCTACCCATCTTCCTCCCCACAAGGCTTATAAAGAGACAAAGGTATCTTTGCAATGAAAGCTCAGGCAGCTGTCACCTTAAGCCAAGTGATCAAACTTAGCATCACCAACAATGGAGCAAACTGATAATGTGCCCTTCTAATCCCAGTGATATGTTGTACATACCTGTCATACTTAGCTGCATTGTGTTAAAACTATGCATGCATCTTGTTCAGGTGAATTCCTTTAAGGTAAGAACTGTGCTTTGGGGCCGGCCCGGTGGCGCAGCGGTTTAGTCCGTGCTTGGCAGCCCGGGGTTCGCTGGTTCGGATCCCGGGCGCCCGCCGACGCACTGCCTGTCAGCCATGCCGTGGCGGCATCCCATATAAAGTGGAGGAAGATGGGCACAGATGTTAGCCCAGGGCCAGTCTTCCTCAGCAAAAAGAGGAGGATTGGCAACGGATGTTAGCTCAGGGCTGGTCTTCCTCACCAAAAAAAAAAAAAGAATTCTGCTTTATTCATCTAAATATCCGCAGTGCATGGCATAAAATAGACATAATACATTTTGAATGTTAAACATGCAATAAAAATATAATAAGGTTGGGGGGACAATAATTGCCTGAGGTTCAGATCTCCGGGGAAGCTTGACTCATCCCTTAATTGTTAGACATAGCAAATAATGCTTTTGTCAGATTTTCCCAGAGGTGGAGAAATAAAGGAAATATTCAAGGTTGACAGACTCTAAACTTTAACTGTGTTTAAAAAGAAAGTTTGAATTCTTAGAGCAACCTATTGAATTTAATGAACTAAAGATTCCAAGTGCATGGGCTTTGTATTTACTGAACTCTATGGTTAACCATAATAGTAGGACACATGATTGCGTAGGAGAGGAAGATATGTTCCTTTACCCTCTAGGTTGTTCTGGCTGGTCTAAGAATTAAACTGACATGAGACAGAATAACAGGAGAAAATCAAACAAACAATAACATGTACACATGGGAGAAACCCAGAAAAACTGAGTAACTCGCCAAAGTGTCCTAAGCCACCACCACCTTAAATACCATCTTCAGCTAAAGACAAAGGAGGATATTGGGGGTAGTAGTTTTGGAGTTCAAAGGGGAGGAAGGCAATTCACATGGAGGCAGAAAAGCAAATGTTTGGTAAACAAATATTTGCCATGCCTTGCAGAGACAATGGGACATGGAGAGGACTTGGATCAAATGGGCCTTGCTAGGTTCCTCCCTGTCTACCACACCTGGTTCATATTACACTATAGTTATCTATGGTGATAACTCCTTCCTAGAACAGGCCTTCTAAAACCCTTTTAGGCAGTTAGTGGGGAGGTCAAAGTTTCTTCCTGAGTCTTTTGTTCTTAAAAATAATCAAGCTGGGGGCCAGCCCAGTGGCAAAGCGGTTAAGTTCACATGGTCCACTTTGGCGGCCAGGGTTCACGGGTTTGGATCTCAGGCGTGGAGCAACACACCACTTGTCAGCCATGCTGTGTCAGCGTCCCATATAAAGTAGAGGAAGATGGGCACGGATGTTAGCCCAGGGCCAGTCTTCCTCAGCAAAAAAGAGGATTGGCAATGGACGTTAGCTCAGAGCTAATCTTCCTCACAACAAAAATAAATAAGCCAAAGAGACACATTTTGGGGTGGCAAATTCTGATCTCCTGTGATTGTGTTCTGCTCAAACGTTTTTCTACTGTCTGCTGTAATTATTTATGTAAATCTTTTCTTTAAGGATGATAAGCTCCCTGAGAGCAAGAGTAATGCTATAATTTGTTATATCTTTAACATGTTAGACCCAGAGTAGACATCATAATTGTTGGCTTGAATTTTAAAAATCTGTTTTAATTTTACCCTTTACCAAACTTTACCACCCATAAAGTGTAGGTAGAAAAGATAAAAGAGATTATATTTTTAGTACCTACTAGTACTAAGATATCGGTATTTATGGCCTGCTCCAAGACAAAAATCTTAATTTTTTTTTTTCCTGTAGTCACATACTTCTTTTCATCTCTTCTTTAGATTATTTGGGAGAATGGAAGATTATTCATGTAATTTTTGTCCTTGCTTCTGCATTTTTCCCCTTGGTCATTTTGTTATTCCTTAAAACTCTACCAAAGTGACAAAAAGTAGAGGTGAAGTGTTAGGTTCTTTTTGCTATTGGGTCTGATTAAAAATTTTGAGAAGAAAAAAATGGAAATTTAATTATTAAAATGATTTTTTTTTTTTTTTCTGAGGAAGACCAGCCCTGAGCTAACATCCGTTGCTAATCCTCCTCTTTTTGCTGAGGAAGACGGGCCCTGGGCTAACATCCGTGCCCATCTTCCTCTACTTTACGTGGGACACCGCCACAGCATGGCTAACAAGCAGTGCGTCGGCAGGTGCCCGGGATCCAAAGCGGCGAACCCCGGGCTGCTAAGCGCGAACTAAACTGCTGCGCCACCAGGCCGGCCCCTTAAAATGATATTTTTGAGTCATCTCTATTTTAATCATTCTGTTCTTGTTCTTTGTTGTCAATAATTTAAGTATATTGATTTATGATCAGTTTAGGCAATCTCTTTGCTTAATTTTTTGTATCATCTTTTTACCAAAAGTTTTTATTGTTTCAATATAGTAGATCATTTTACTTCCTAATATCCCTGTGCAACAGGCAGAACAGAAAGAATTCTCACTTAATAGATGATCAGAACTCAGGACAACCGGGATAAAGATGTGACTAGGACACAGATTTCAAATTTGAATGTCTTCAGGGCCCAGGGAAACAGACTCTGAGTAGGGAAGGGTGGGTGCAACAGTGTGTATGCTCCACTTAAAGATATTCAAATATTTTTTTTATAGATTGTGTCAGTCAATCAAAGCTGGTAGTGGCCTCTTTGTAACCTCTGGATAAGTTTCTATCTATCTATCTTGTTCAGGACTCTTTCTACCATATTTTCACTTAGAAATAAGTGCATTTGTGGAAAAGACAACTACAGGAAACTGCTTTTTGTCAAAATTATATTATCCTTTATGCTGGTGTTAATTGCATACTTGTTATTGTCAAGTTCTCTTAGTTTAGGGATAATGGAATAATAGGCTGTTATATGTTAAACAAATGGTGCTTGAATATTCTTATCTATAGTCTGTGTTTTAAAGCACCCTCTTAGTATTGGTATAGAGGATACCTAACTGAATTTATAGCATATTTGCATAATAATTAAGAACAAAAGTAATCTTAAAAACAGGCACCCAAAGAGATGTCAAAGTTCAGGCTACATGTTTTCTTTTTTTGTTTGTTTGGTTTTTTAATTTATATTTTCCCAACCTTATTGAGATATAATTGGCATATAACATTGTGTAAGTTTAAGGTGTACAATGTGTTGATTTGATACATTTATATATTGCAATATGATTGTCATGGTAGCATTAGCTAATACCTCCATCATGGCAATTATTTCTTAATTATTTCTTCTTAGAATTATTTTTTTTTGTGGTGAGAACATTTAAAATCTACTTTCTTAGCAACTTTCAAGTATATAATACAATATTATTAACCATAATCACAATGTTGTGCATTAGATCCCAAAGTTTGTACTCTTTGACCAACATCTCCCCATTTCCCCCACCCCTCGGCCTCTAGTAACTGTCATTCCATCCTCCGTTTCTATGCATCTGGCTTTTTTGGATTCTACATATAAGTGACATCATATAGTATTTGTCCTTGTCTGACCTATTTTTACTTAGCATAATGCCCTCAAGTCCCATCCGTGTTGTTGCAAATGTCACAACCTCCTTCTTTCTCATGGCTGAATAATATTCCATTGTATCCATTCATCTTCTTTCTCTATTCATCTGTTGATGGATACTTAGTGTTTTCTCATGAGCATCTACTGAATGAAGAACCATGCAGATGCTTACTGAGAGTGAATTCTTAGTTTACATTGAATTTGAACGAGCTTGGTGATCTAGCTTCCCAGTCTATAGACTAGAAGCTACACATTTAGAGACAATGAAGTAGAGGCGGAGCCTACCAAAGGCAGGCCAGGCAAAGAAGTCCTAGAAAAAAGAAAAAAAGACCAAAAAAACCCTGTAGTTTGTGGCCAGATAGTACAGTGGCAAATAATTTCCTGAGAGAATATCACTATCTTGCCAACAATGACTCTGTGTCATCAAGAAAAACATTTTACCAGTACCATTTGCACAAGAAGTTAGGAAAGTCACTTTATGATATTCAAAATAGTTCACTTTAAAACGTTTCAACAAAGTGAAAAGTTTCCGTTTCCTGGAAAACTCATTTAGGGGAATGGGGTGGGAATGACAGAAATCTTGTTCCTTGATTCTCTTGTAAAACGTTAATGCCTGACAGTCTTACCAGTTTTGCCATAAACCATGCCGTCAGTTGTATAGTGGAAAAATGACTTCTATATACAGCATATATTTAGTCAGTGTCACTACTGTTAGTAAAATTCTGCAAGCTTTCTTCATTTGGCAATGTACTTTGAGAACATCATCTGTTCATTGAAAAGGTGAATCTGGTGACATGTTTCCACATGGGTAATTTAATTGGAGTTTTATGAGGTCCTTTTGTTACTGAAACCAAAGTAGGTTTGCCTCCTGGCGAGTTAAATCAGACCCTCCACCAGAAGTAGTTGTCACACGAAGTAAGGTATATTTGCAGCAAATAGGAGACCATGAGGAGTCATTTCCAAAGTCATGGCGTCCCTGAACAAGGGGTAGCAGGACCTTTATTTCAGATGGGGAATGAATATTCAAAAGGAAGAGGTGGGTATTCCCTTGCACAGGCTCAGTTGGAAAACATGCTTCCACATACACTGCAGGTTACAGTAATGAGGCCTAAGCTCCTCCTGGAGAGATCTTAGCATTAAAAATAAGGCAGAGGTCATGGGCGTACCTCTTGTGGTGAGGCTTGGTCTGGTTCAGGGTGGTTGGCGATTGCATCTCTTTAACATAACAAAAGGAAAAAAAACTAATTTGGAAAAACAGTTAAATGCTTCCGAACCCACCCTTGAGTACCTCAGGGCAATTAGGCGGTGACACTTTCACAAAGACAAAGTAGTAGGGTTTCAGATACAGCAAAAGGGAAGTTAGAACTCTGATATTTTCAGGGCCGCTTTTGTTTTTATTGTTTAAATGCTCTCCATTTAATTTTACTTAATTTCTGAGCCAAGTGGCTAGAACGATAGGTTTCTGGAACAAAACGCCTTAAGCTGACTACCAGCTTTGTTGCCAGAGGCCTGGATAGAAGACATCTCTTAAAATGCCAAACACAGCAATATCTTGGGCTTTTAAAACAGTATTGTGCAAGGGGCCGCCCGGTGGCGCAGCGGTTTAGTCCGCGCTTGGCAGCCCGGGGTTCGCGAGTTCGGATCCCGGGCGCCCACCGACGCACTGCTCATCAGCCATGTCGCGGCGGCATCCCATATAAAGTGGAGGAAGATGGGCACGATGTTAGCCCAGGGCCAGTCTTCCTCAGCAAAAAAGGGGAAGATTGGCAATAGATGTTAGCTCAGGGCTGGTCTTCCCCACACACACAAAAAAACAAAACAGTATTGTGCAAATTATTTGTTAGTATTGAACATAGTGGACTGTGACCAATCTTGATGTATATTGCTTTGCTTTAAAAGCACCTCGTTTTGTTTGAAGAGAAAAAAAAAAATGTGGTTCTTACAGTTTCCCTGTTTAAAATAATAGAATCTGAGTGTCGGAAGCAAAAGTAAAGGCCATTTTATCCCATCTTCTGCCTTAATTTAGATTCTTGATGTCCCTGTTGTGAATGAATTGGCACACACATCATGTAACAAAAGGCATGCTACATTTGCAAAAATCTGTAAACAGTCCACCTGCCAGGATCCACACAAAGCATGCAGTTAGCTGGCAGCATAGCAACAGCAGGTGCCGAAAGCCTGTATTTGGACTCTTAGTTGGACACTTCCCATGTCACCATCTTTGGGAAGGAGAATGAATCAGGGGTTCATCTGCTGAAAAAGCTAGTCTTAATATAACCTACATGCTCTGAAATATGGTATGACATTTACATTTATTCATCAAAATGGCATATATTTAATCAGGATTTTCATTTAGAGAGAAACCTGTGAACCTTACATATTAAATACCTTACATATTAAAGACCATCCTCATGAGTTCAGCACCTAACTCCTTCCATTACCCTGAATATCTCCAAAACTAAGAACGGGAGACATGAGGGCAGCTTTCTTCTGCTTCAGCCAAGCATATTCTCTGCTGTTACTGAATGAAGACAGATTTACACAGACTCTGCTATATTTTCATGGCTATGGAAATCACCAAAGCAAAAGACATTTTATGGTATAATATGCCCCAGACTGGATTGCACAGAAATTGGAAAAAGGACCCTTCTCAATCTCAAAGTTTTCTAAGGGCTAAAAAAGACTGAAATAATCCATTCAGTTACATTCCTTTAACTCTAAGGAGGAATGTGTCTAATTAACCCATTCTGGGAAAATATATGTGTTTTGTTTAAAATCTGGTAATCAGAGACCTGGAGTTTGTTCAAACAGCTTGGAATTTTAGTCAAGGAGACTGTGGTGTTAACTATAAGTTGCGTGTTTATCTGAGAATTATTCTATAGTCTGAGGGTAGTAATGGTGTTTTCTGAAATAATATTCCTATAGGGTGAACCAAAGGTGGATATTGGAAAGGCTTTTGATGCCTCACAACATGTATTAATCAGCTAACAAGGAGAGGAGTAGGACAAGAAAAGGATGGGACAAATGGACAGTACCTTCACCATCTAGTCCTTCTTTAACCACTTTCAGCCATCTAGGGAAAACATATTCTTTCTTCCCTTTAGTTAAAGTTTTTACTAAAGGGCAATAAATCTCCATGAAAGTATATAAATATTAAATGTGCAGCATATTAATTTATTATAAACTCAACACACTCATGTAACCCATCACCCAGAGCAAGAAACAGAGCCATTGTCACATCCCAGAAACCTCCCCTCATTCCTTCCTTGTCAATACTTCCACCATCCTCCCCAAATGTAATCTCTATGATAACTTCTAAAATCATAGACTAGTTTTGCCTCTTTCTGAATGTTACATAAATGGAATCATATAGTATGTAGCATTTTTTGTACAGTTTCTTTCATTTAAAATTATGTTTGTACCAATACATAAAGATACATGCACCCAGGTGTTCATTGCAGCGTTGTTCACAATAGCCAAGACTGGGAAGCAACCTAGGTGCCCATCAAGGGTTGAATGGATAAAGAAGATGTGGTATATATACACAATGGAATACTACTCAGCCATAAGAAACGATGAAATCCAGCCATTTGTGACAACATGGATGGACATTGATGGTATTATGCTAAGCAAAATAAGAGGGAGAAAGTCAAAAACTGTATGATGTCACTCATAAGTAGAAGATAAAAATAACAAACAAACACATAGAGACAGAGATTGGAGTGGTGGTTATCGGGGGGGGAGAGGAGGGCAAAAGAGATGATTAGGCACATGTGTGTGGTAATGGATTGTAATTAGTGTTTGGGTGGTGAACATGATGTTATCTATGCAGAAATAGAAGTATAATGATGTACACCTGAAATTTATGAAATGTTATAAGCCAATGTTACTGCAATAAAAAATAAATTTAAAAAGTAATAAACTGTTGTTTTTGAAGAAAAACAAAAAAAATAAATTAAAAAATAAAATTATATTTGTGATATTACCTAAAGCAATCTACAAATTTGACACAATCCCAATCAGAATCCCAATGACATTCTTCACAGGAATAGAACAAAGAATCCTAAAATTTACATGAAACAACAAAATACTCTGAACAGACAAAGCAATCCCAAGAAAAAAGAACAAAGCCAGAGGCATCACAATCCCTGACTTCAAAATATACTACAAATCTGTAGTAATCAAAACAGCATGGTACTGGCACAAAAACAGACACACAGATCAATGGAACAGAATTGAAAGCCCAGAAATAAAACCACACATCTATGGACAGCTAATCTTCAACAAAGGAGCCAAGAACACACAATGAAGAAAGGAAAGTCTCTTCAACAAATGGTGTTGGGAAAACTGGACAGCCACATGCAGAAGAATGAAAGTAGACCAATATCTTTTGCCATACACAAAAATTAACTCAAAATGGATTAAAGAATGTAAGACCTGAAACCATAAAACTCCTAGAAGAAAATATAGGCAGTACACTCTTTGACATCAGTCTTAGCAGCATCTTTTCAAATACCGTGTCTACTCAGGCAAGGGAAACAAAAGAAAAAATAAACACATGGGACTACATCAGACTAAAAAGCTTCTGCATGGCAAAGGAAACCATGAATAAAATGAAAAGACAACGCACCAACTGGGAGAAAATATTTGCAAATCAAATATCCAACAAGGAATTAATTTCCAAAATATATAAAGAACTCATGCAACTCAACAACAACAACAAAAATCCATCAAAAAATGGGCAGAGGATATGAACAGACATTTTTCCAAAGAAGATATACAGATGGCCAACAGGCACACAAAAAGATATTTAACATCACTAATTATTAGGGAAATGCAAATCAAGACTACAATGAGATGTCACCTTACACCTGTCAGAATGGCTATAATTAACAAGACAAAAAAATAACGAATGTTGGAGAGGATGTGGAGAAAAGGGAACCCTCATGCACTGCTCGTGGGAATGCAAACTGTTGCAGCCACTATGGAAAACAGTATGGAGATTTCTCAAAAAATTGAAAATATAAATACCATACGATTCAGCTATCCCACTACTGGGATATCCACCCCTATGTTTACTGCAGCATTATTCACAATAGCCAAGATGTGGAAGCAACCCAAGTTCCCAGCAATTGATGAATGGATAAAGAAGATGTGGTATATATATATATACAGTAGAATACTACTCAGCCATAAACAGGACAAAATCGTCCCATTTGCAACAACATGGATGGCCCTTGAGGGTATTATGTTAAGTGAAATAAGCCAGACAGAGAAAGACAAACACCTTATGATTTCACTCATATGTGGAAGATAAAGAGAACAGATTAGGGGTTACCAGAAGGGAAGAAGGTGGGGGTAGTGGGCAAAAGGGGTAAAGGGGCACATATGTATGGTGACAGATAAAAACTAGACTATTGGTGGTGAACATGATGCTGTCTATACAGAAACTGGTATAAAATAATGTACACCTGAAATTACACAATGTTATAAACCAATATGACCTCAATAAAATAATTTTTTAAAAAGAATCTTTCCCCTAGAAATAAAGTATATATATAAAATTTAAATTAAAAAATAAAATAATGTTTGTGAGGTTCATCTCTGTTGTGTGTAGCAGTAGTTTGTTCATTTTCATTACATAGTATTATATTGTATGAACATGCCACAATTTATCCATCTACTGTGGTGGACATTTAGCTCATTTCCAGTTTTTGGCAATTACAAATAATACTGCTATGAACATTCTTGTATATGACTTTGGCTCACACGTCTCTTGAGGGTGGAATTTCTGGGCTATTGAGTGTGCCTACCTACGTTCAGCTTTGGTAGACACTGACAGTTTTCTAAAGTGGTTGGACCAATTTACACCTCCCCAGCAGTAAGTGAGAGTCCCTGTTGTTCCACATTCTTGCTAAAATTCCATGTTATAATTTGTTTTTTTTCATTTTTTAAATTCTGGTAGGTGTCCAGAGATATCTCTTTGTGGTTTTAATTTGTATTTCTCCAGTGACTAATGAGGCTGAGACCCCTTTTCACATGTTTATTGGCCATTTGAATTACCTCTTTTGTGAAGTCCTTCTTCAAATCTTTTGCCTATTTTTCCATTGGGTTGCTGTCTATCTTTTTCTTATTGAATTGTATGAGTTCTTTATATATTTTTGACATAAGTCCTTTGTCAAATATGTGTATTGCAGATATTTTCTCCCAGTCTGTGGATTTCCTTTTGGGGAGAAGGAGGGATTTTTTTTAACCATTTTTTTTCTTGGAAAATTTCAATCATATACAAAAGTAGAAAGAGTAATATAATGAAGCCCCATGTACCCAACTTCAATGATTGTCAGCTCATGGCCAATCATATTTCAGCTATATCCCCACTAAAAATCACCCTCTTCTATCTCCCTAATCTGTTCTTTTGTTTCCATTATTAATCCTTTCGGTCTTTATTACTTCATTCAACATTCATTCGTTTATTCTTCATATATTGATTGGATTAATTCCAATTGAATTCATAATTTAATCCAACAAATGCATTTTTGTACTTATATTATCTTAGCTCTGCATATGGTGAGTCTATTGACCACTCCCTCCTTGAAATTCCTTTTCCTTAGGCTTCTCTGGTACTACTCTACCTGGTTTTCCTCCTGCTTCTGTTCCACTTCTCAATTCATTTGAGTGATTTCATCAGTATTGATGTCCTTGACTCTCACTTATATGCTGATGGCTTCTCCATCCACATCTCCAGTCCAGAACACACTGTTCATACCAGATCCCTCTATGGAGTTATCTGCTGCTCATTTCACTTGGATGACCCACAAGCATCTATGGCAGACTTGCTGATTGTTGTCCTCTCCACTTGCTGCCACCAACCTATTCTCGCATTTTTCCATTATACTAGAATTTTAACTGAACAAATACCCCGTTACCAACTATATTTCTCAGACCACATTGTAGTTAGGTGTGACCAATGTGACTAATTCTTGCCAACACAATGTAAGCAAAAGTGCTGCATGCCACTTCTAGATCTTGACTTAAAACATTGCTTACGTGTGTTATCACTTTCTCTTTTCTACTCTCAACCTGTCAGATATGATGATAACTAATGCAGCCTTGAAAGTTAGGAGTGACCAGTATACAGAGCTGCCTTACCAGCCTGGGTCCCTGCAAGACCTCACGGAGCAGAGTTACCTGACTGCAGAGATTACTAGATATTGTAGATATCTAGAAACTTCTATTTAATTTCATTGCATTTTTGGGTCCCTCTTTTATAGCAGATTAGCCTTTAACTATTACAGCATTTCAATTACATCGTATCCAAAATTTACTAATCATCCTTCCACCTAAATATCCTGTGTCTGTAGTTCCAGTATGAGTAAAGGCCCCTGAAGTTACCTAGTCATTTTTCCTCTCCCACCCCCTACATTCAATTTTCCTAAGTGCAGTTCAAACTACTTAAAAATGACTCAGAGTTTCTACTTCTGGCCATGGCAGAGTAACTGGTACTGAACTAGTCTTCTTGCCATAAGTATCAAACCAGACAAAAATGTATGAGCAATTGTTTTCAGGCAGTGAACAACAGGCAGTGCAAGACTGAGCTCCCTGAGAGAAGGAAAGCTAACAGGGTAAGCCCCACGATTACCCGGTTCTCTGTGTAGGGCAATTTCCTGACCACAGTGCAGAGAGCTCAAAGCCAAGCAAAGCACAGTGGTCCCACTGAGATTCAACCATAATGTTGCATGTATCTACAGTTCATTTTTTTATTGTTGATTAGTATATTATTGTATGAATATACCACAATTTATGTATTCATTTAGTTGCTGATGGACATTTGTTTCCAGATTTTGCTGTTATGAATAAAGCTGCTTTAGATGATGATTACCATTTTTTAGCACTAAAATACTTTTTTTTTTTTTGGTGAGGAAGACTAGCCCTGAGCTAACATCCATTGCCAATCCTCTTTTTTGCTGAGGAAGACTGGCCCTGTGCTAACATCCGTGCCCGTCCTCCTCTACTTTATACGAGATGCTGCCACAGCATGGCTTGACAAGCAGTGTGTCTGTCCACACCCAGGATCCGAACCTGTGAACCCTGGGCCACCAAAGCAGAGCTCGTGAACTTAACCGCTACACCACCAGGCTGGCCCCTGCTGAACTCACTTTTTAAAAATTTATTTTTATTTTTATTATTTGCTAAGGAAGATTCACCCTGAGCTAACGTCTATTGCCAATCTTCCTCTTTTTTTTTTTAACTTGAGGAAGATGAACACTGAGCTAACATCTGTGCCAATCTTCCTCTATTTTTTGTATGTGGGTCACCACCACAGCATTGGCTGATGAGTGGTGTAGGTCCATGCCTGGGATCCAAACCCATGAACTTGGGCCACCAAAGCAGAGTGTGCTGAACTTAACCACTACACCATGGGGCTGGCCCCTGAACTAACTTTTGATTCTAGGAGTTTTTTGGTAGATTTCTTGAAATTTCTACATAGACAATCATGTCATCTGCAATAGCAGTTTAATTTCTTCCTTTCTGATCTGTATGTCTTTTGTTTCCTTTTCTTATCCTATTGCAGTGGCTAAAAGTTCCACGCTATGTTGAATAAGAGTGGTGAAAGTGTATATCACAATCATAGGGGAAAGTATTCACCATTAAATTTAATGTTAGCTACAGGTTTTTTGTGGATGATCTTTATCAGGTTGAGAAGGTTTCCCTCTTTCTATTTATTTTATTGATGTCTTAATAGTTTATAGCATTGTGGGGTTTTAGTTGTACATTATTGTTTGTCACCATGTGGATGCATCCCTTCACCCATTGTGCCCACACCCACCCCCCTTCCCCTTGGTAACCACCAATCAGTTCTCTCTGTCCATGTGTTCATTTATATTCCATATATGAGTGAATTCATGCAGTGTCTGTCCTTCTCTCTCTGGCTTATTTCACTTAACATAATACCCACTAGGTCCATCCATGTTGTTGCAAAGGGGACAATTGTCTTTTCTTATGGCTGAGTAGTATTCCATTGTATGTATATACCACATCTTCTTTAACCAATCATCAGTCGAGGGACACTTGGGTTGCTTCCACTTCTTGGCCATAGTGAATAATGCTGCAATGAACATAGGGGTGCATACGCCTCTTGTGATGGTTGATTTCATGTCCATTGGGTAGATGCCCAAGAGTGGGATTGCTGGATCATAAGGTATTTCTATTTTTAATTTTTTGAGGACTCTCCATACAGTTTTCCATAGAGGCACCACCAGCAGTTTTCCCACCAGCAGTGAATGAGGGTTCCCGTTTCTCCACAACCTCTCCAGCATTTGTGGTTTTTTGTCTTGGTGATTATAGCCATTCTAACGGGTGTCAGGTGATATCTTAGTGTAGTTTTGATTTGCATTTCCCTGATGATTAGTGATGTTGAACATCTTTTCATGTGTCTATTGGCCATCTGTATCTCTTTCTTGGAAAAATGTCTGTTCATATCCTCTGCCCATTTTCTGATCGGGTTGTTTGTTTTTTTGTTGCTCAGTTGTATGAGTTCTTTATATATTGTGGAGATTAATCCCTTGTCAGGTAAATGATTTGCAAATATTTTCTTTCAGCTGATGGGTTGTCTATTCATTTAGACTCTGATTTCATTTGCCTTGTAGAAGCTCTGTAGTCTGGTGAAGTCCCACTTGTTTATTTTTTCTTTTGTTTCCCTTGTCCAAGTAGACATGGAATCTGAAAGGATCCCTGTATGACCAATGTCAATTAATGTACTGCCAATATTTTCTTCCAAGAGTTTTATAGTTTCAGGTCTCACTTGCAGGTCATTAATCCATTTTGAATTGATTTTTGTATATGGCGATAGGAGATGGTCTACTTTCATTCTTTTGCATGTTGCTGTCCAATTTTCCCAGTACCATTTATTGAAGAGACTTCCCTCTCTCCATTGTATGTTCTTTGCTCCTTTCTCGAAGATTAGCTGTCCATAGGTGTGTGGCTTTATTTCTGGGCTTTCAATTCTATTCCATTGATCTGTGTGTCTATTTTTGTACCAGTACCATGCTGTTTTGATTATTATAGCTCTATAGTATATTTTGAAATCAGGGATTGTGATACCTCCAGCTTTGTTCTTTTTTTCCAGGATTGCTTTAGCTATTTGGGATCTTTTGTTGCCCCATACGAATTTCAGTATTTTTTGTTCTATTTCCGTGAAGAATGACATTGGGATTCTGATTGGGATTGCATTGAATCTGTAGGTTGCTTTAGGTAGAATGGACATTTTAACTATATTTATTCTTCCAATCCATGTGCATGGAATATTTTTCCATTTCTTTATGTCTTCCTCGATTTCTTTCAATAGTGTCTTATAGTTTTCACTGTATAGGTCTTTCACCTCCTTGGTTAAATTTATTCCCAGATATTTTATTCTTTTTGTTGCAATTGTAAATGGGATTGTCTTTTTGAGTTCTCTTTCTGTTAGTTCATCATTAGTATACAGAAGTGCAACTGATTTTTGTAAGTTGATTTTATACCCTGCCAGTTTACTGTAACTGTTGATTATTTCTAGTAGTTTTCCAATTTTTTGGGTTTTCTATGTATAAGATCATGTCATCTGCAAATACTGAGAGTTTCATTTCTTCATTGTCTATTTGGAGTCCTTTTATTCCTTTTTCTTGCCTAATTGCTCTGGCCAGAACTTCCAGTGCTATGTTGAATAAGAGCGGTGAAAGTGGGCACCCATCTCTTGTTCCTGTCCTGAAAGGAATGGCTTTCAGTTTTTCCCTGTTGAGTAGGATGTTAGCTGTAGGTTTGTCATATATGGCCCTTATTATGTTGAGGTACTTTCCTTCTATACCCATTTTGTTGAGAGTTTTTATCATAAATGGATGCTGGATCTTGTTGAATGCCTTCTCTGCATCGATTGAGATGATCATGTGGTTTCTACTCTTCATTTTGTTAATGTGGTGAATTACATTGATTGATTTGCAGATGTTGAACCATCTATGTGTCCCTGGTATAAATCTCACTTGATCGTGGTGTATGATCTTTTTGATGTATTGCTGTATTCGGTTTGCCAATATTTTGTTGAGGATTTTTGCATCTATGTTCATGAGTGATATTGGCCCGTAGTTTTCCTTCTTTGTATTGTCCTTGTCTGGCTTTGGTATCAGGATGATGTTGGCCTCATAGAATGTGTTAGGAAGTATTCCATCTTCCTCTATTTTTTGGAATAGTTTGAAAAGGATAGGTGCTAAATCTTTGAATGTTTGGTAAAATTCTCCAGGGAAGCCATCTGGTCCTGGGCTTTTATTTTTTGGGGAGGTTTTGGATTACTGTTTCAATCTCTTTACTTGTGATTGGTCTATTCAGATTCTCTATTTCTTCTTGATTCAGTTTTGGGAGGTTGTACGTGTCCAAGAATTTGTCCATTTCCTTTAGGTTGTCCAATTTGCTGGCATAAAGTTTTTCATAGTATTCCCTAATAATCCCCTGTATTTCTTTGGTATCTGTTGTAATTTCTCCTCTTTCATTACTAATTTTATTTATTTGAGTCTTCCCCCTTTTTTTCTTAGTGAGTCTGGCTAAGGGTTTGTCAATTTTATTTATCTCCTCAAAGAACCAGTTCTTTGTTTCATTGATCCTTTCTACTGTTTGTTTGGTTTCAATTTCATTTATTTCTGCTCTGATTTTTATTATTTCCCTCCTTCTGTTGATTCGGAGCTTTGTCTGTTCTTCTTTTTCTAATTCTGTTAGGTGCAGTTTAAGGTTATTTATTTGGGATTCTTCTTGTTTGTTAAGGTGGGCTTCTATTGCTATGAATTTCCCTCTCAGGACCACTTTTGCTGCGTCCGATATGAGTTGGTATGGTGTATTTTCTTTTTCATTTGTCTCCAGATAGCTTTTGATTTCTCCTTTAATTTCATCAGTGACCATTAGTTGTTCAGTAGCATGTTGTTTAGTCTCCACATCTTTGTCTCTTTCCCAGTTTTTTCCTTGCAGTTGATTTCTAGTTTCACAGCATTATGATAAGAAAAGATGCTTGTAATGATTTCAGTCTTAAATTTATAAAGGTTTGCTTTGTTTCCTAATATATGGTCTATCCTTGAGAATGTTCCATGTGCACTTAAGAAGAATGTGTACTCTGCTGTTTTTGGGTGGAGTGCTCTGTATATATCTATTAAGTCCATCACGTCTAGTTTTTGGTTTAAGTCCATTATTTCCTTATTGACTTTTTGTCTGGATGATCTATCCATTCATGTAAGGGGGGGGGTGTTAAGATCCCCTAGTATTACTGTGTTATTGTTAATATCTCCTTTTAGGATTTTCAGCAGTTGTACTTTGTATGTACTTTGGCGCTCCTGTGTTGGATGCACAGATATTTATAATTGTTATGTCTTCTTGGTGAAGTGTCCCTTTTATCATTATATATTGCCCTTCTTTGTCTCTCATTACCTTTTTTATCTTGAAGTCTACTTTGTCTCATGTAAGTATGGCAACTCCTGCTTTCTTTTGTTTGCCATTAGCTTGGAGTATAGTTTTCCATCCTTTTATTTTGAGTCTGTGTTTGTCTTTAGAGCTGAGATGTGTTTCCTGGAGGCAGCAAATTGTTGCATCTTGGTGTTTAATCCATCCCGCGACTCTGTGTCTTTTGATTGGAGAGTTCAATCCGTTTATATTTAGAGTGATTATTGATATGTGAGGGTTTAATGTTGCTATTTTATTGTTCATTTTCTGGTTCTTTTGCATTTCCTTCATTTCTTGTTGCATGTGTTTCAGAGTGCAAATTCAGTTTGGTATTTCTGCATGCTGATTCTCTTAGTTTTCTCTTTATTTGTCATGTGTGGTTTTCTTCTGGTTATTTGTCTAGTGGTTACCATGAGGTTTATATAAAAGATCTCCTGGATAAGATAGTACATTTTCAGATGCCTCCTGTTTTGTTAGGCTGACTCGATTCAATCACTTTCTTCTTCCCCTCCTCTATATTTGTTGTCACTACTTATTCCATCTTGTGTCATGAGTATGTGTTTACAGTGATGAGCTTGAATGAATTTTTGATGTTATCCAACTGTAGTTTGTTCTGGTTTAGTCTCCTTGCTTTTCTCCTTGCTGAAATCTTTGTATCCCCTTTCTCTTTTGGTTTTTCAGGCCTAAGGGCCTTCTTGAGCATTTCTTGTAGTGGGGGTCTTGTGGTGATGAACTCTCTTAGCTTTTGTTTATCATGGAGCGTTATTATTTCTCCTTCATATTTGAAGGATATTTTTGCTGGATAAACTATTCTTGGCTGAAGGTTTTTGTCTTTCATGATTTTGAATATATCATTCCAGTCTCTCCTAGCCTGTAGAGTTTCTGTCGAGATATCAGCTGAGAGCCTGATGGGATTTCCTTTGTATGCTATTTTGTTTTTTTGTTTAGTTGCCCTTAATATTGATTCCTTGTCACTTAATCTTGTCAACTTAGCTACTATGTGGCGTGATGATTGTTTATTCTTGTTTATATATTTAGGTTTTCTATTGATTTCATTCATTGTTATTTCCATCTCTTGCCCCAGGTTTGGGAAGTTCTCATCTATTATTTCTTTGAACAAACTCTCTGCTCCTTTTTCTCTTTCTTCTCCTTCTGGAATACCTATTATCCTTATGTTGCTTTTCCTCATTGAGTCTGACATTTCTCAAAGAATTCCTTCATTTCTTTTTAGTCTTAGCTCTCTCTCCTCCTCTATTTGGAGCGTTTCTGCATGGCTATCCTCAATAATGTTAATTCGTTCCTCCATATTGTCAGTTCTGTCCTTTAAAGACTCCATTTTTTTTTCCATTATCTCGTTCATTTTGTTTTTCCTCTCCAATAATTCTGATTGGTTTTTCTTTATGGTTTCAATCTCTTTTGTGATGAATCCCTGAATTCATTGATTTGTTTCTGTATGTTCTCTTGTATTTCGTTAAGTTCGTTTATGATAGCTATTTTGAATTCTCTGTCATTCAGGTTATAGATTTCTGTGCCTTCAGGGTTCGTTTCTGGGTGTTTGTCAGTTTCCTTTTGGTCTGTAGACATAACAAATTGTTGCATTGATCCCATAGCTTTACTTTTTCCTTTCATCTTGAAGTTGGTCCTGCAGTTTCCACCCGCTGCCACTGGATGGAGATTGCGAGCATTGTGCTCTGAGCCCGCTGCAGTCCTGGGAGGGATTATGCTGAAACGCAGGGCGTGTGGGGGGAGGGGTTCTCTCTCCTGCTTCACCCGGGGTTACTTTTCTGGCTCTCTTGGGGCATTTGCCACACCCCTGAAATGGTCTGTCATTGCTTCCTGGTGGGGATCTCTAGACAGTCTGTGAGAGCACCTGGAGGTTGATAGATTTCCCTGCAGAGGGCCGCCCCTCCCCCCTTTGTCTCTAAGCCACACTGTCTGTCTTTTCAGATTGATTGGGGAGGGGAAGTAAAACTCCTTACCTCTCCTCAAGTCCTTTGGGGCTTCCTGTGCCTCCACCATCCGAGGTATGGCAGCAGGGGTTTCTTAAAAGTCCTTTGTAGTGTTTGACTGACCTCTGTTGGAATACAAATAATGTTTTCATTGTGTCTTAGGGGGAAGAGATTCAAAGAAGAATCTCACTCCGCCATAATGCTGACATCACTCCCCCTCTTTCTATTTTTTGAGAGTTATTTAGTTAGTTAGTTAGTTTATCATAAATGGTATTGAATTTTGTCAAATTCTTTTTCTGCATTGAGTGATATGGTCATGTGATTTTTCTTCTTTAGCCTGTTAATATGGTGGATTACACCCATTAATTTTCAAATACTCAACCAGCCCTGTATCTCTGCAATAAATCCCACTTTGTCATGGTGTATAATTCTTTTTACATATTACTGAATTCTACTTGCTATATTTTGTTAAGAATTTTAATATCTATGTCCATAAGGGATATTAGTCTGTAGTTTTCTTATTTTATACTGTTTTTGTCTGGTTTTGGTATCAGGGTAATTCTAGCTGCACAAAATGAATTGGAAAGTGTTTGCTCCTCTTCTATTTTCTGGAAGAGACTTTGTATACAGGAATACCTCGTTTTACTGCACTTCACTTTATGGCACTTTGCAGATATTGCATTTCTTACAAATTGAAGATTTGTGGCAACCCTGTGTCAAGCAACTCTATTCGCACCATTTTTCCAACAGCATTTGCTCACTTCATGTCTCTGTGTCACATTTTGGTAATTCTTGCAATATCAGTGATCTTTGATGTTACTATTGTAATTGTTTTGGGGTGCCACAAACTACATCCATATAAGATGGTGAACTTAAGTGATAAATGTTGTGTGTGTTGTGACTGTTCCACCAGCCAGCCATTCTCCCATCTCTCTGCCTCTCCTCAGGACTCCCTATTCCCTGAGACACAACAATATTGAAATTAGGCCAATTAGTAACCCTACACTGCCCTCTGAGTGTTCAAGTGAAAGGAAGAGTTGCATGTCTCTCACTTTAAATCAAAAGCTAGAAATGATTAAGCTTAGTGAGGAAGACATGTCAAAAGCTGAGATAGGCCAAAGATAGGCCTCTTGCACCAAAGAGTTAGTCAGGTTATGAATCCAAAGGTAAAGTTTTCTAAGGAAATTAGAAGTGCTATTCTGGTGAACACATGAATGATAAGAAAGTGAAACAGCCTCATTGCTGATATGGAGAAAGTTTTAGTGAACAGAAGATCAAACCAGCCTCAACATTCCCTTAAGCGAAAACCTAATCCAGAACAAGGCCGTAATTCTCTTCAATTCTATGAAAGCTGAGAGAGGTGAGGAAGGTGCAGAAGAAAAGTTTGAAGTTAACAGAGGTTGGTTCATGAGGTTTAAGGAAAGAAGCCATCTCTATAACATAAAAGTGCTAGTTGAAGCAGCAAGTGCTGATGTAGAAGCTGCAGCAAGTTATCCAGATCTAGCTAAGATAATTAATGAAGGTGGCTACACTAAACAACAGATTTTCAATGTAGACAAAAGAGACTTATATTGGAAGAAGATGTCATCTAGGGCTTTCATAGCTAGAGAGAAGTCAATGCCTGGCTTCAAAGCTTCAAAGGACAGGCTGACTCTCTTTTTAGGGGCTAATGCAGCTGGTGACTTTAAGTTGAAGCCAATGCTCATCTACCATCTGAAAATCCTAGGGCCCTTAAGAATTATGCTAAATCTACTCTGCCTGTGCTCTGTAAATGGAACAACAAAGCCTGGACAACAGCACATGCTTACAACATGGTTTACTGAATATTTTAAGCCTGCTGTTGAGACCTACTGCTCAGAAAAAAATATTCCTTTCAAAATATTACTGCTCATTAACAATGCACCTAGTCACCCAAGAGCTCTGATGGAGATGTACAAGATTAATGTTGTTTTCATGCCTGCTAACACAACATTCATTCTGCAGCCCATGGATTAAGGAGTAATTTTGACTTTCAAGTCTTTTTATTTAAGAAATACATTTTGTAAGGCTATAGCTGCCATAGATAGTGATTCCTCTGGTGGATCTGGGAAAAGTAAATTGAAAAACTTCTGGAAAGGATTTACCATTTTAGATGCCAATAAGAACATTCATGATTCATGGGAAGAGGTCAAAATATTAACATTAACAGGAGTTTGGAAAAAGTTGATTTTAACTCTCATGGATGACTTTGAGGGGTTCAAGACATCAGTGGAGAAAGTAACTGCAGATGTGGTGGAAATAGCAAGAGAACTAGAATTAGAAGTGGAGCCTGAAGATGTGACTGAATTGCTGCAATCTCATGACAAAACTTTAATGGATAAGAGTTACTTCTTATGGATGAGCAAAGAAAGTAGTTTCTTGAGATGGAATATACTCTTGGTGAAGATGCTGTGAAGATTGTTGAAATGACAACAAAGGATTTAGAATATTACATAAACTTGGTAAATCAGTGGCCGGGTTTGAGAGGATTGACTCCAATTTTAAAAGAAGTTCTACTGTGGGTAAAATACTATGAAATAGCACCTCATGCTACAGAGAAATCATTCTTGAAAGGAAGAGTCAATCATTGTGGCAAATTTCATTGTTGTCTTATATTAAAGTATTGCCACAGCCACCCCAACCTTCAGCAACCACCACTCTGATGAGTCAGCAGCCATCAACATTGAGGCAAGAACCTCCATCAGCAAAAAGATTACAACTTGCTGAAGGCTTAGATGATGGTTACCATTTTTTCGCAATAAAGTACTTTTTATTAAGGTATGTATATTTTTTTAGACATAATGCTATTGCACACTTAATAGACTATAGTATAGTGTAAACATAACTTTTATATGCACTGGGAAAACAAAAAATTCGTGTGACTCACTTTATTGCTATAATTGCTTTATTGCATTAGTCTGGAACCGAACCCACAGTATCTCCAAGATATGCTTGTAGTTGGTGTTAATTACTCTATGAATGTTTGGTAGAATTCTCTCATTGAACCATCTGAGCCTGGAGATTTCTTTTTGGGGTGAAATCTTTGTGGGTTTTTTTTTTGCTGGGGAAGATCCACCCTGAGCTAACATCCACTGTCAATCTTCCTCCTTTTTTTTTTGGCTTGAGGAAGATTAGGCCTGAGCTAACATCTGTGCCAATCTTCCTCTATTTTGTATGTGGGTTGCCACCACAGCATGGCTCATGAGTGGTGTAGGTCCACACCCAGTATCTCAACCCATGAACCTGGGCCACTGAAGTGGAGCATGCTGAACTCAACCACTATGCCACAGGGTCAGCCCTGGGAGAAATCTTTTTGCATCAATTTTTTGTATTGTTTATTGTTTTTAAATTAACTCAATTTCCTTAATTGAATATTATCTATCTTACTATCTATCATGTTATCAATTATATCCATCATATGATCCATTTCATATTGGGTGAATTGTGGTAGTTTTTGTTTTTCAGGAAATTGATCCATTTCATCCCTTTTTATCTTTTTGGTGTCTGCAGGGTCTGAAGTGATATTCAGAGTGTGAAGTGATATTCTATTTCATCCGTGATATCGGTAATATCTGTCCGCTCTCTTTTATTCTTTGTCAGTTTTTCTAAACGTCTGTCAATTTTATTTGTATTTTTAAAGAACTAGCTCTTTGTTTCATTAATTTTCTCCATTGCTTTTCTATTTTCAATTTTATTGGTTTCTGCTTTTATCTTTATTATCTCCTTCCTTCTGCTTGCTTTGGGTTTCTTTTGCTCTTCTTTTTTATGTTCTTGAGGTGGAAAATTAGATTACTGATCTGAAATGTTTCCACTTTTCTAATGTATACATTTAGTGCAATAAATTTTCCTCTCAACATTGATTGTGTCCCACAAACATTATGTGGTATTTTAATTTTCATCCAGTTCAATGTATATTTTATTTCCCTTGAAACTTTCTCTTTGATCCATTGATTATAGAAGTGTGTTGTTTAGTTTTTTTTTTTTTTTTTTTTTGTGGGGAAGACCAGCCCTGAGCTAGCATCTGTTCCAGTCCTCCCCTTTTTTGCTGAGGAAGACTGGCCCTGAGCTAACATCCGTGCCCATCTTCCTCTACTTTACATGGGACGCCGCCACGGCATGGCTGACAAGCAGTGCGTTGGCGGGCGGCCGGGATCCGAACTCGCGAACCCCGGGCTGCCAAGCACAGACTAAACCGCTGCGCCACCGGGTGGCCCCTGTGTTGTTTAGTTTTAAAGTGTTTGGAGGGTTTTTCTGTTACTAATTTCTATTTTGATTCCATTGTGGCCAGAGAACATTCTGGGTATGATTTAAATTCTTTTCAATTTCTTGAGGTTTATTTTATGGCCCAGGATGTGTTCTATCTTGACATATGTTCTGTAGGCACTTGAAAAGAATGTGAATTCTGTTGTTGGGTGGAGTGTTCTATAAATTTCAACTAGATTCTGTTGGTTGATGGTGTTATTCTATATCCTTGCTGATTTTTTCAGTTGTTCTATCAATTGTTGAGCGATTGGTGTTGAAGTTTCCAACTCTAATTATGGATTTGTCTATTTCTTCATTTCAGTTCTATCATTTTTTATTTCACAATATTTTCAGTTCTGTTGTTGGTGTATACACATTTAGGATTGCTATGTCTTCCTGGTGGATTGACACTTTTATAATGCATCTTTGTTTCTGATGAATTTCCTTTCTCTTAAGTCTACTTTATCTGATATTAATATAGGCACTCCTGCTTTCCTTTGATTAATGTTTGCATAATATATCTTTTTCCATCCATTTACTTTCATGCTGCCTATATCATAATATTTGAAGTGAGTTTATTGTACACAACATATTGTTGTGTTATTTTTTTATCCATTCTGTCAGTTTCTTTTAATTATTGTATTTAGACCATTTACATTTAGTGTAATTATTGATATGTTAGAACTAAGTTTGCCTTTTATATTTTATTTTCTGTTTGTTCTGGGTTTTTTTTTTTTTTCCTGCCTTCCCGTGGGTTACTTGAACATTTTTTAGAATTCCATTTTGAGCCTATCTATTCCAATTCCATATCTATAGTGTTTTTTTAAACAGCTTTATTGAAGTATAACTCACGTTATATGACTCACATTTAAAATGTACAATTAAATGGCTATTAGCATATTTGCAAAGTTGTGAAACTATCACCACTATTTCATCCCAGGACATTTTCATCACCCCAAAAGAAAATCCATACCTATTAGCAATCACATCCCGTTCTGCATTCTTCCCTTCCCCTGGAAACCATGAATCTGTGTACTCTCTCTATGGATTTGCCTGTTCTATACAATAATATGTGTCCTTTGGATTTGGTTTCTTTCACTTGGCATAGTGTTTTCAATTTTTAATCCATATTGTAGCATGAATCAGTACTTTATTCTTTCTTATGACTGAATAACATTCCATTATATGGATTTACCACATTTTATTTATCAATTTACCAGTTGATGGGCATTTGGTTATTTCCACTTTTTGACTATTATGAATAATGCTGCTATGAATATCTGTGTACAAGTGTTTGTGTGGACATATATTTTCATTTTTGGTTTTATATACCTAGAGTGGAATTGCCAGATCATATGGTATCTCCATGTTTATCTTCTTGAGGAACTGCCAAACTGCTTTCCAAAGTTACTGCATCATTTCACATTCCCACTGTCAGTGTACGAGGATTCCAATTTCTCTGTGTCCTCAATAACACTTGTTATTATCTTTTTTATTGTAGCCATCCTAGTGTGTATGAAGTGGTATCTCATTGTGGTTGATTTTCATTACCCTGATGGCTAACATCTATGATATTTTTTAGTGTATTTCTTTGTATAGTCTTTTAGTGGTTGCTGTATGTATTATGTTATATATACATAACTTATCACAGCTACTGGTGTCATCATTTTACCAGTTCAAGTGAAGTATAGAAACCTTATGTCCCTTTAGGTCCCTTTTTCCTACCCCATCTATAATATAGTTATCTTAAGTATTTCCTCTTTGTACATTTAGAACCACATTAGACAGTGTTATAATTTTTGTTTCAACCATTGAACAAAAACTCAAGAGGAAAGTAAAAGGCTACTGTATTTATCCGTATTTTTGCCTACTCTATTCTTTCTTGCTTCCTCGTGTTTCTAGATTCTTTATTTTATTGTTTCCTTTCTGTTTAGAGAACTTTCTGTTGAGAAACCACCCTTTCTTTTAGGATAGTCTTCTGGTGACAAATTCGCTTAGTTTTCCTTCATCTGAGCATGTCTTGATTTCCTCTTCATCCCTAAATCATATTATCTTGGGATATAAGATTCTGGATCAACAGTTCTTTTCTTCTAGTACTTGAAAAATATTGTGCTACTTCCTTCTATCTTCTCTGGTTTTTGATGAGAAATCCACTGTCATTTGAATTATTTTTCCCATATAGATAAGATGTCATTTTCTCTGGCTGCTTTCAAGATTCTTTCTGTTTTTAGTTTTCAAAAGTTTAATTAACATGCATTGTGGGCGTATTTCTTTGCATTTATCTTCTTGGGGGTTTGCTCAACCTCTTTAGTCTGTAGGTTTATGTCTCTTGCCAATTTGGAGAAGTTTTCAGTCATTAATTCTTTTCTTTAGCCGTTATTGCTTTAAGCACTTTTTCTGTCCCGCCCTCTTTCTCCTCTCCTTCTATAACTGAAGACGCAAATGCTACATCTTTTGTTATGGTCCCACAAGTCTCTGAGGCTCTGTTCATTTTCTTCAGTCTATTTTCTCTCTATTGTTTAGATTGAATAATAGCTATTGTCCCATCTTCCATTTCACTGATTCTTCCTTCTGTCTTATCCATTCTACCCTTGAGCCTATCCAATGAGCTTTTTATTTTTGTTTTTGTATTTTTTAATTCTAAAATTTCTCTTTGGTTCTTCTTTACATCTTTCATTTCTTTGCTGAGATTTTTTTTTCATTTGTTTCAACAATGTTTTAAATTGCTTATTGAAGCATTTTTTAAATCATGGCTGTTTAAAAATCTTTATTTGATCATTTTACCATCTTTGTCATCTCAATCTTGGCATCTATATTAGTTTACCAGGGCTGCCATAATAAATTACAATAAACTAGTTGGCTTAGAACAACAGAAATTTATCCTCTCACAGTTCTTGAGGCTAGAAGTCTGAAATCAAGGTGTTGGCAGTGCCATCCTTCCTCTGAATGCTCTGGAGAATAATCCTTCCTTGCTTCTTCTAGCTTCTGATAATTGTAGGCAATCTTTGGTGTTCCTTGGCTTATAGATACATCACTCCAATCTCTACCTCTATCTCCACATGGTTTTCTCTCCTGTGTGTCTGTGTCCAAATTTCCTTCTTCTTATAAGAACACCAGTTATATCGGATTTAGGGCCCACTTTAATCCTGTGTGACCTCATCTTAATTTGATTTATCTGCAAAGACACTATTTTTCAATTAGGTCATATTCATAGGTTCCAGGTGGACATGAATTTTTGGGAGTTACTGTTCAACCCAGTAAAGCATATACTTATTGTCTTTTTTCATTTAGTTTGAGATCTTCCTGTTTCTTGGTCTGATGAGTGACTTTCATTTGAAACCTGGACATTTCATATTATGTTCTGAGATTCTGCCTGTTATTTAAACCTCTGACACTGCTTTGTAGGAAAAATGGAGGTGCTACCTCATTACATATATGTGGAGGTAGAAGTCCAAGTTCTCTACCCAGCCTCCAGTGAGACCTGGGAGGAGTTCCTCTTTAATGCTGGGCGGAGGTGAGCATTCCAGCTCTACATGTGGTCTCCACTGATACTGTGGTGGAGGTGGTCTCATTATCACTGGGTGATGGTAAAAGTGCTGAGTCTTCATGAGGCTTCTTCTGATACCATCCCAGTGGGAAGGGAGAGGGTTGCCCTGTAACTACCAGTTGTGGTTGGAGTCCAAGCTCCTCAATTTCCATTAAAATTTCTTCCTTGACCTATGTGTTATTTGGAAATATGTTTTCGTATTTCCAAAAAATGATTTTTGGTTTTCTTTCTTGTCCTTGATTTTTAACCCAGTTGAAATATGGTCATATACTGTGATGTGAATCAAAATTATTTCTTCACTTGCTTTATAGTCTAGTACATAGTCAATTTTGGTAAATATTCCATGTGTGGTGACTTATCCTCTGTTTGTTGTGTACAGGATATGACAATTAGATCAAGTGTGTCTTGTTTTCTTGTCTCTATCTTTATCAAATATTTGTCTTCTTGATCTATTAATTATTGAAAGAAAAGTTAAAATTTCCCTTTATGATGATGAATTTATCCATTTCTCCTTGAAATTCTGTTAGTTTTTGCTTTTTTTTTTGAGACTGTATGATTAGCCTCCTGATAAACTGAAATTTTTATCATTATATAATAAACTTCTTTATCCCTAAAAAGTTATTTTACCATAAAATCTATTTTGTCTGATAATAATAGAGGTATAACAGCTTTACTTTGGTTTGCCTGGTAAATATGTTTTTCCAGGTCTTTCTTACTTCTAATCTTTCCATATCCTATGTTGTAGTTGTGTCTCTTTTAAATAGCTTAAAACTAGATGTAAAAAAAATCCAGTCTGAAATCTCCATCTTTTTACTGGTGAGTTTAATCCATTTGATTATGAATACTGATATATCATTGTTTCTACCATTGTCTTTTGTGTCTTCTACTTTTCTATGTCCCCCTTCCTACCTTATTTAGATTAATATTCTTTTTTTTTTTTTTTTTGTGGGGAAGACCAGCCCTGAGCTAACATCTGTTGCCACTCCTCCCCCTTTTTGCTGAGGAAGACTGGCCCTGGGCTAACATCCGTGCCCATCTTCCTCCACTTTATATGGGACGCCGTCACGGCATGGCTCACAAGCAGTGTGTCGGCGGGCGCCCGGGATCCGAACTCGCGAACCCCGGGCTGCCAAGCGCGGACTGAACCGCTGCGCCACCGGGCAGCCCCTAGATTAATATTCTTAATTCCACTTTTTCCTACAGCATTTTGGAAGTGCTACTTTTTATTTTTATCCTTAACATGCTAACAAACTTATTTAAAATCTAAAGTTATTCAATATCTTTACTCCTTCACAAAGAAAATTAGATCAACTATGTCTTGTTTTCAGCACCTCACTGCTGTGCAGAAATAAGGGAAGGTGTATGAATCCTGTGAACATTTTAACTCCAAAGACTTCCCACCCATTTTTTCATATTATTGTTGTGGAATGTTTGTTTTATTTTTTTTAAACTCCCCAAGTTCTTTATTATTATTGTCATTTATTCAATCAACTTATTTTAGATTAACCACATGTTCATTAAATTATTTGTCACGATTTTTTCTCACATCTAAGGCCTTCTTTCTGAGATCATTGTTATTATTTCTAAAGCACATTCTTTGTTTAGTGTTGACTTGTTGGTTTGTGAATTTTTTTGGTCTGCTGTTAGTTATATTTCCCTTTTATTTTGCCCTCATTTTGAGATGATAATTTAGCAGGGATGATATTTGGGATGATAATTATAAGTTAATAGTTTTTCTTTCTCAGCACTCTGAAGATGTTCTTGCACTTTCATCTTCCATTGTGGCTATTGAGAAGAGTGCTGTCAGTCTGACTATTGTCCACTTGTATGTAACCTATCTTTTCTTTCTGGTTACTTTTGAGATCTTCTCTGTGTCTTGATATTTTGCACTGCCACTATAACGGGTAGCTGTTTTTGTTTATCCTGCCTACGATTTATGTACTTCTTGAATCTTAAGAGTAGTATCTCTAATAAATTGGGAAAATTCTACTAACCTTTCAAAATGTTTTCTCTTCCATTTTCTCATTTCAATCTTCCTGGAACTTCAATTTAACATATAATGGATATCCTCATTCTAACATCATGTCTCATCTTCTTTCTTATATACTCATATCTTTTCTATCCAAGGCATTTTAGGTAATTCAGATCTATCTTCCTATTCATTTATTCTTTCTTCAGTTCTGTTAAATCTGCTGCTTAATTTATTCACTGAGGTTTATTCAGTGACTAACCTTTTTATTTCCATTATTATATTTTTTCATGTCTAGAAGTTCTTTCTTTTTCATTTTTTATGGTCTCTTGTTCTTTTCAAGTCCCTCTTTTATTTCTGTGAACATTTTAAGTGTAACTTATTTTCATTCTGCATTTGAGAATTCTAATATCTGAAATGCTTTAGAGTATAATTATGATTCCTTTTAAGTTTACTCTTGATAATAGATGTTTGTTTCCTTGTGCATTTGGTAATTTTTGTTTATCTTAATCTGTAGGAATACCACAGTGCCGGGATTTGGGTTATATTCCTTCAAAATAAGCACACAATGCTTCTGCAAAGTACCCATGATGTTATCAACCTATGAACAGTTTAAATTAATATCTGGGCTTGGGATTTCCAAGCCTAGAAATATTATAAATTTAAACCTGCTTGAAGACAGCCTTATAATTATGGTTTCTTAAAGAAGGCTTCTACTTTTATTTTTTTACCAGAGCTGCAGCCTGAAACAAACATGTTCTTCTTGGCCCCCTTCACTAGCAGGTAGATTGTTTTTCCTAGCCTGTCCTTTCACTGACAGTGAGGTCTTCAAGGGTCCTAGTTACAGGGGTTCTCAATTTTGCTTCACCATTTTGCTCAGTCAAAAGCCTTGCCTCCCATTCCTCTGCCCAAATATTAAAACCAAGCATACTATGATTCCTCTTACATGAAGTTCAAGAAGAGGCAAAACTAATCTACGGAGATAGAAGTCAGAATAATTGTTATATTTGGGGGGTATTGACTGGAAATAGGCATGGTGGAGCCTTCCACAATTTTGGAAATGTTTTAAATATTGATCTACAGCTTTACAGGTATATACATGTGTAAAAAATCATCAGATCATACACTAAAGATCTGTGCATTTTGCTGCCTATAAGCTATATCATATTTTTTAAAAAGTACACAAGCAAAGTTCTAGGTTTCTATTGCTGGCAGATATTACTGATCTCTCTTATATTTTTCAAGAGATCAACTATGCACATAAAAAAGTTCTGGTTGTATTTTGTCAAGACTCTCTACGTGTCTGGAGCATGTTTTTCAGAATGTCCAGTCTACCATAATGTTGAATGGGTGAGTCACCTGCTACTCTTCTAATTCTGATACTGTTCTTGGAGACTTTAGTAAAGTATCACTTAACTATTCCAGCTGGATTTTTTTTTTAAGTTCAGGCTTTGTCTCTGCTGTGCTGTGGGGAAATAAGGAAAGGCATGTGAATATCCCACAAGAGGAGCTTTAGTGGTGAGAATGGTGCTCTAGAGGGCCAATATTGGGTGGCTGCAGTGATTACTGTGATTTCCCAGGGAAGGTAAAGGTCTTCCAAGCTAGAGACAGGCCTCAGATATCTGCTTACCCCTCGCAAGTGGAAACTGTCCCTATTTTGGGGCCACTCATGGAGGAGAGAAGTTTATTTTGAGAACATTCAGCTAACGTGTCTCCCTCTACCCTCTATTACCTTCTTTCTTCTCTAAAGTGGGGGACCCATGTGTATAAATGAGGACTGTTATGGGTTGAATTGTACCCCTTCAAAAATATGTTGAAGTTCTAATTCCCAGTACCTCAGAATGTGATCTCATTTGGAAATAAGATCATTGCAGAGGTAATTAGTTAAGATGAGGTCATACTGGATTTAGAATGGGCCCTTAATCCAATATGACTGGTGTGCTTCTAAGAAGAGGAGGAGAGACACAGAGGGGAGAACATTGCTATGGACTGAATTGTGTCCTCTCAAAATTCATATGTTGAAGCCCTAACCCCCAATGTGATGGTATTTGGAGATGGGGCCTTTGAGAGATAATTAGGTTTAGATGAGGTCATGGGGGGTGGGGACCTCATGAGGGGATTAGTGTCCTTAGAAGAGGAAGAAACACCAGAGCTCACTCTCTCTACCATGCGAGGACATAGTGAGAGGACCAAGCCAGGAAGAGAGCTCTCACCAAACCTGATCATGCTGGCACTCATCTTGGACTTCTAGACTCCATAAATGTGAGAAAATAAATTTCTGTTGTTTAAGCCACCAGTGTACTGTATTTTGTTATGGCAGCCCAAGCTGACTAATACAGATACCATATAATGACAAAGGCAGAGAGATTGGAGTTATGCAGCTGTAAGTCAAGGAATGCTGATGACTGACGGCCATTACCACAACCTAGGAGAAGGCAAGGAATGATGCTACCCAGAGTCTCAGAGGGAACATGGCCCTGCTGACACCTTGATTTTGGATTTCCAGTCTCCAGAATTGTGAGAGAATAAGTTTCTGTTTTAAACCACCTGGTTTGTTGTACTTTGTTACAGCAGCCCTAGGAAACTAATACAAGGGTCATTGTAAAGTTGGTGGAGGAAGGTTGGAAATGGGCAGGAGATGATTTAAGGTCTTTCTTTGCCTTATCTCAAGTCATAAGCTGTGGTTAGGAGCTCCTCAGATCTGAAGGTTAGTCAGAAATTAAGATAAATCCACTCCAGAATTATTATATAAGGCGCGGGATGGAATTCAATTGTCCAAAGGTCAGTTTATATCTAACATTTTCAGAGTCCATCTGTTGTATAAAACAACATGTATCTTGGTTTTGTTAGCCCAAAATTCCTGCCAGGAAATGGGTTGTGATTTTCTTGCCCAGAGCATTTCATTTAACAATCTACCTGGCGAATGGGGAACAGCTGTAACCAGGAAGCTCCCTAAGATTGGAAATCTTACTGAAATGAGCAAGGACAAACTTGGGAATGGAGGAAAAACAGTCCTTTCTATTTTTCATTTCAAATTCAGATAAATATTTAAAGCATCAGGCATTGCAATACCTTTCAACTCAAGGATATGCATCTACTTATAATATTTTTCAGGGATCAAGAGAATGCACATAAAGCGGTTGAAAATGTGTGTGACTAAACGTCTATGTGAACATATGGCAAGGGAGTGTGATCCTGTTAAACACTTGCTGTGTTTGGCAGAAGCAAAGAGCTAGAATGCCTGCTCACTTAGTTCTTCCCACCCCCTCGGATGTGAGTCTTAGCAGGTGGGAGGATCTGGTGCATGCTTCCCAAGGTCCATGTAGGAAGGACAAACTACAGTCACAGCCACAATTTTGTCCCATGCCAAAGCAGTATCAGGACACAAATAGAGAGTATATGTTGCTCTGATGATGGAGCCTGTAAAACATGTGGAAGATGCACAGTGCCCTTTCAGTCACTGAGGAGCAACTGCGTTAATGTGTTTATAGGGCTCTGTCAGTAGCTATGGGCTCTGTATTTCATAGTATTTCAGTGAGATGCCACATACCAAATCAATCCTTTCCCCACATGCTGTTTGGCCTCTCTGCCATTGATGACCAACTTTAGAACAAGTGCAGCTTTAGGAACTGAAATGCCTGTGGCCTAAAACCCCCACCTGGAAATTGGGAAGGCTCTTTGGTACATGCTGTTTCTTTTCATTGCATACTCTTCACCTCTCTGCTATCTCATCCTTCAGGTCTCAGTTTATATATCTCCTGCTCAGGGAAGATTCACTGATCACCAGGTTCTTCTTATCGTCAGAATTTTGCATGTTTGTAATAATTCACTCAATTTTATTTATCATCATTGTTTAACACCTGTCCTTCTCACCAGATTGTATGAGGTTCTTTTTTGTTCACTGTAGTTTTCCTAGAGCTTATAGAAAGCCTGACACATAGTAGGCATTCGATAAACATTGTTGACTAATTGGAAGTCCAGTGTCCTACGAAAACTTGCTGCCTTATGGTTCATTCTCAAAAAAAAAGAAGAGGGATATGGTGAAGGAGACAAAGAAATTTCCACAGATCTCTCATTTTCAAAGAGCTCCTTCACATTATAAAAAAGAAGGAAGGAAAGAAGAGAGACAATTCAATGTAAAATGGGCAAAAGATACGAAAAGGCAATTCACAGAAGAAATTCAAATAGCCAACAAATATGCAAAAAGATGCTCATCTAAATTAATAATCCTAGAAATGAAAACTAAAAACAATATTTTATACCCTCGGATTGGCAAAAATGTAAAAGATCGATAATATTCATTGTTAGAAAGGATTTAGGGAGTAGTGCACTCTCATACACTGTTGGTAGTTCAAAACTGTTCAACCTGTTTGAAAGGATATTGGTAGTTCTTTTAAAATTTAAACTGTGTCTCTATTTTTTATTTAATAGGGAAAAATTGGAAACCACTTAACCATACAATAGGGAAATGGTTAAACAAATTTTAGTACATTCCTGCTATGGAATCCCTCAGCTATAGATATTAACATCAATGAAAATCTATGTAAATTTTTTAAAAAGGAGATTGCAGAACAATGTGTATAATATGATCCCAATTAAATAAAAATATATAAAAGTATATGGGGGCCGCCCGGTGGCGTAGTGGTTTCGTCCACGCTTGGCAGCCCGGGGTTCGCCGGTTCAGATCCCAGGCGCCCCCGCCGACGCACTGCCTGTCAGCCATGCTGTGGCGGCGTCCCACATAAAGTGGAGGAAGATGGGCACAGAGGTTAGCCCAGGGCCAGTCTTCCTCAGCAAAAAGAGGAGGATTAGCAACGGATGTTAGCTCAGGGCTGGTCTTCCTCACACACACACAAATATATATATATATAAAAGTATATTCTCCAACTATTAAACAGTTACTGTGAATATTATAATTATAAATAGTTGGTGTGAATTCTTTGAGACTTTTCCCCTGAGGAAGTGAGAATAGGGGTTTTACTTTTTACAATGAACATGTACTGCTATTTTTCAAAAGAACTTTACTGAAGTATGATTGATGTAAACTGCACATATTTAAAGTGCCCAGTTTGTTTTGACGTTGTATATATCTGTGAAACTATCACAATCAAGATAATATCCATCACCCCCAAAAGCTTCTTTATGTCTCTTTGTAATCCCTCCTTCCTGCCTCTTTCCAAACCAATGCTTGTTCCCTAGCTACCACTGATCTACTTTCTGTCACTACAGATTAGTTTGCATTTTCTAGAATGTTACATAAATGAAATCATACAGTGTGTACTCTTTTTTTATGACTTCTTTCACTCAGCATAATTATTTTGAGATTCATTCATTTTGTTGGAAATATCAAAAGTTTGTTCTTTTTTTATTGCTGAGTAGTAGTATTCCATTGTATGAATCTATCACAGTTGGTTTCTCCATTCACCTGTTGATGGACATTTGGGTTATTTCCAGTTCTTGGCTATCACAAATAAGGATGCTATGAACGTTCATGTACAAGTCTTTGTAAGGACATATGCTTTTTCTTCTCTTGGGTAAATAGCTAGCAGTGGAATGGCATAAGATGGGTGTATGTTTAGCATTTTAAGAAATTGCCAAAAAGTTTTCAAAGTGGTTGTACAATTTTACATTTCCACCAGGGATGGGAGCATGGGGTTGAGGCACTAAGTGAGTGGTCTCTTCACCATCCTGAGGTGAGGTAATGACAGCAACCACCAGCTCAACGTGTAGGTTCAATTAGATATTACCCGGCAAAATGAGTCTAGTCCATGTGGAGTGTAGGAAGACACACACACACACACACACACACAAACACACACACCAGGCAGGAATCATCCACACGGGAAATGGCAATGGCCTGAACAAAAGCTGTGACACTTGGGATGGAAAGGAGAGGCCTGGAGTTCAAACATATTGAAAAGTTACAATTGTTGGGACTTGGTGAGAGGGAGAGAGAAGATGATGCCCAGGTTTTGGTGACTAGGTGATAGTGATGACAACAGAGGGGAGGAGTAGGCCTGGCGGGAGAAAGAAAAGATCACTTCTGACTTGCTGCGTGTGAGATGCCTACGGGACACAAGGGCAAAGCTGTGTGGTAAGGGGTTGTAAATGTACGTTGTCTGGGTGGAGATACAGACTTTCAACAGCACATAGATTTAGGTGAAGTATCAGGTGCAGCTGTAATCTCGAAATGTAGTCAGTAAACTCCTATCTTCCGGAGGAATCACTTCTACACCTCACGAAAACACACCTCATCTGTCGCCTCCGTCTACAAAACCCCTCCCAGAAAGCACGCAACTGAGTCAATCTTTCTGACAAAACTGCGCGCGACCCAATTTTGCGCAGGCGTCCGGCGCATGCGCACCACCCTTACCGCAGCCGCTCCCTACTCTGGGCGTCTCCACGCCTTTCCTCTTACCGGCCCCGCCCAGGCGGCTGCCCGTGACCTGCCTGGGCGCAGGGAACGGCAAGCCGGAAGGGGCAAGACGAGTTCAGTTCGCCATGGGGCTGTTTGGAAAAACCCAGGAGAAGCCGCCCAAAGAGCTGGTAAGGGCTACGGCGGCGGCAAATGAGTGGGTGGATTTGAGAGGAGCGTAGTGGAGTTGGGAACCGACTGGATACGCTTTCCCCTCCGGCTGGCCAGGTACAGCTCGGCCCCCATTTCCGGGGCCTCCCACTTGACCGAGGGGCCGGAGGAGGAGTCTCTAAGGAGACTGCTGTGGCGAAAGAGCCCCTGTCCCTCAGCGCTCTACAAGGGTGCCGAGGGCTGCCGTAAGGGCACCTCAGCCTCGGCACGGGGCGCGGAGGCGGCAACGCGGTCCCGCCCCTGGAAGCCCCTTCCACCGCGCCCGTTGGTACGTCCCGCCCGGAACCTTTCCCTGGCGCAGGCCCCGCCCCCTCACGCCCGCCTCTGGACGCCCGGCGGACCCGCCAGTGGCCCGAGCGTTGTCCACCCGGGACCCCGGCACGACCGCGGGAAGGTCCGGGCACCTACCCCTTCCCCAGCCCTCCCGCTGTATTGAGATGGAGGCCCTGTTTCCTCTTTACCCTGCCCTACCACATTATGTTGACCCCAGAGACATTGGTTATAGCAGGGACCCGATTCGGAAGAATGGTACCGAAGAGAACTCCGGACCTGGCTTCGAGTTCTGGATCTGCCTTTTAACTTAGTGTCAGGATAATGTATAGCGGTTAAGAGTGCCCTGCAGAGTCAGTCTGCCTAAGTCTGAGCCCTGGTTCCCCACATATATTTTGTGATCTAGGGAAAGTTCATTTCTTTGTGTCTTAGTCTTGTCTGTCAAGCAGAAATGATAGTAGTATCAGTTCAGAGTCACTGAAGATGAAATGATGTAAAGTTTTAGCTCGTAGTGCTAGTTAGGATAAATTCTTTATATGTTCTACAACCTTGCTACCCAAGTGTAGAACAGCTGCATCACCTGGGAGCTTGTTAGAACTCTCCGGCCCTACCCAAGACCTTTTGAGTTATTTGAATTCTGACAAGATTCCCCAGTGATAAGTATGCGCATTAAAGTTTGGGGAGCCTTGCCTTACAACACCCAGTACAGACTTATCCTTAATGGAAAAAACCCTAAAATCCCTCTTTTGATAAATGATCTTACCTCTTCAGCTCTGGCAGGCATATTTTTATAAGCAATGTTAGGCATCATGAAGTTGCTGGCACATAATATGTGTGTTAATGTTGATTATATTTGTTAATCATAGGTCCTAGAACAGTAGGTACTCAATAAATATTCCTTCAGGCAACTTACTCAATTTTACTCCCTGGTAAAATGAAAATTGTGAAGCTTAAATGAGGGAAGAGTTTGTGACATTACTTTGCAAACTAGAGCATTATATAGATTCACATTTTGTGAAATGTGTGTGTTCTAAGATGCTCATTATTGTAGAAGTGTATTTTTGATGTCAGGGAAAGATGATTACTTTCAGTGTTTGGCCTTAGCTTAGCCATTCATAAGAAAAGATTCTGGGAAAACAGTCTCATTACTATTTAAACTGATCTCTAGTATATGTATTACTTGTATAACACTTAGACTTTTTTTTTTTTTTTTTGGTGAGGAAGATTGGCCCTGAGGTAACATCCATTGCCAGTCTTCCTCTTTTTGTTGAGGAAGATTGTCCGTGAGCTAACATCTCTGCCCATCTTCCTCTATTTTGTATGTGGGATGCCACCACAGCATGGCTTGATGAGTGGTGTGTAGGTCCACGCCCAGGATCCAAACCCACGAACCCCAGGCCACTGAAATGGAGTACACAAACTTAACCACTATGCCACTGGGCCACCCCCACTTAGACTATTTTTAAATGATAATATAATTGCTAATAACACAATGTCAGTATACTCTTCCAGTAGGGTAACCTACCCGGGAAAGGAAATTAACACTGGGAAATCACAGGGTTGATGCATGAGGTTGGATTTTAAAATATGCCTGCCAGAGAGATGTTATAGAGATGAAAGAAACAGCCAAGGGATGCATCATCTAGCAGGTAAGCATTTCAAGAACAAGTTTGGATTGGGTACCACATATACAGGTGTAGGAGTTCAGATTGGAGTGATCACCCCCAGACTGGGGTGATCAGAAATGATTTTGCCCTCTGCTATCATGTTTTCCACACACCTCCTGCCCTGAATTGGTTCTTGATGATTTAGTAGGATTTTTAGTATTAGATTATTTAACTTGTGCTGGAGATTCCCTGCCCAAGATTTTCTTCAAGTTCCCGTTCACAGTACTCCAAGCTACCCTTTCAGTTCTGATTATATCTTGTTCTCTGATTTGTCAGGAGAGTGTCTCTCTGTTTTAGGTTCAGCTTCTACCAAGCTGTCTTTATATCTTGTGATTTATGACCAAGGAAGGTGTTTTGTCACCTGCCACAGTTATTTAGCACTGAGTTTGTAATTCCAGAAAGTGCCGATGAGGCAGGGGTGAGAAATAGTTTTTTCTCTGTAGAGCTGCTGACATACAGATAAAGTATTGGGAGCCATATATGAATAAGAAGACAAGTAATAGACATCAGGCATTTTAGTTTTAGTTAGTTTGGAATTTCTTTTAAGAGGAAGAAGGAGAAAAATTAAATGTTCAACTTTATAAAAGAAGCTAAGTAAAATTAAAAAAAACAAAGTGAGATAATGTTGGCAGAGATGAGTTAGAAAAAGAAAGAGAGAATTGACTAGATCCTATAGTTTCAGCTGGGCATCTCTTGAATTAGGGTAAATTTATAGTATGCCTTCCACTGGGGACTGGAAGATGAGGGCATGTGCATTCTGGTCCAAGCACAGAATAAGCAGGGGCCAGGTGCAGCCATGCCACACCATCATGGTTGTCATTTAGGCCATGGTGACAGCTCAGGTCAAGCAAGTAAGATATATTTTGGATGATATTCCTAGAACTCTGCTATATTATGCAAAAGAGAGTGCTAAATAAATGTTGAGTGATGAATGAATACCAGAATAAGATTAAGTAAGGTTTCAAGTCAAGTAGTCCTAAGATGAGCAGCAGTGTTTCAAGGAATACTCCAGGGAAACATTAGATATATTTGGAAGCTTGCAGAATCAAGTCTTTGCATCTCAGGCATCTCACACACTTTGTTGGAGATATCTTGGTGAAACTTGTTCTATCTTAAAATGTCCTAGTTAAGACTAGATTGGGCCTGCTAAGGATCAAGTAGCCTTATAATCCATTTAGAAATCTGTGACTCTCTTGGGATAGGAATCAAGAGGACATGAGATTCTACTGGAAAGAGATTCTTCTCTTGAACTTGAGGTTCTGCTGGAAAATTTTGCTGTCCTTACTTAGGGACTTGGCTGATTTAGCCTTTGGGAAGAGGAGTCACCTTCCGTGGCATCAGTTCTTAAATCATGTGACTAACTAGGTCATGATGCATGGTTTTTGGATGCTATCCAATAAGGGAAGAAAATGAGAAAGGGAGATGGAGAAACGGATAGAGGAGGCTCCATTTGCTTAGCTCATACAAGAGACATTTATTGTGATATTTTGGTGTGCATTGGGTTGGACACCAGGTTTGCAAAAATAAGACACTGGATGACAATTTCAAAGAATACCAAGTTTACTGGGGGGAGACTGTCATGTAAACAAATACGTATATTTTAGGGTAAATAAGAGCAGTAATATAAGTATGTACAAGACGTGTGATGTCACAGTGGAGGGAGTGATTAACTGTTCAGAGTAGGGAAGAGGACCTGATGAGGGAGGATATCTGGGTCTTGTCACAAGAGGCATTAGCCAGGTGGTTGGGTTGGTATAGGATTAGGAAGGGGAAGGCATTCCAAGCTTTGTAAACTGTGTATGCAAGGTGGGCAATTGTGGAACATAGGTTGGAGGAACAAGAAAAAAGTTCAGAGTGGCTGGAGGATGAAATACTGTTATATCTGAGTGTGTTGCAGGAGGAGTGACAGCAGCAGTAAGTTGTAAAATTGGAGAGGTAGGTAGAGGACAGATTGGCGAAGGCCTGTATGTTATGCCTACTAAGCATGGGGAGCATTCAAAAGTAGTGGTTTGGAACAAGAATTGGAAGGAAGAGACTTAGGTATGGAGGCCACTTAGTGGCCCAGGTGAGAGATGATGTGGGTCTTAACTAAGAGTGGAAATGGAGATAGAGAAGATAGAATGAGTTTTAGATATATTTAGGATATATAGTCAGAATTTGCTGATCCTACTGCGTGTGGGATGAGAGTACAAAGATGATTTTTAGGTTTCTGTTTAACCTCACCCCCAGTCAAAGCTATCATTCCCTCTTGAGTGTCAGTGCTGTGAAGAATGGCTATAATCACAAAGACAAATAACAAATGCTGGAGAGGTTGTGGAGAAATGGGGACCCTCATTCACTGCTGGTGGGAATGCAAACTGGTGCAGCCTTTATGGAAAACAGTATGGAGAGTCCTCAAAAAATTAAAAATAGAAATACCATATGATCCAGCAATCCCACTCTTGGGCATCTACCCAATGGACATGAAATCAACCATCACAAGAGGCGTATGCACCCCTATGTTCATTGCAGCATTATTCACTATAGCCAAGAACTGGAAGCAACCCAAGTGTCCCTCGACTGATGATTGGTTAAAGAAGATGTGGTATATACATACAATGGAATACTACTCAGCCATAAGAAAAGACATGATTGTCCCATTTGCAACAACATGGAAGGACCTAGAGGATATTATGTTAAGTGAAATAAGCCAGAGAGAGAAGGACAGACACTGCATGAACTCACTCATATATGGAATATAAGTGAACACACGGACAGAGAGAACTGATTGGTGGTTACCAAGGGGAAGGGGGGCGGGGGGGGCACAAGGGGTGAAGGGTTACATCCACAAGGTGACGGACAAAGAAAAATGTACAACTAAAACCCCACAGTGTTATAAACTATTAAGACATCAATAAAGAAAATGGTAAAATAAAAAAAAAAAAAATTCAGGAAAAGAGCAGATTTGATGGGCTGGTAATGATGGAGGGGAAGGAGCCGCAGAGCTCAGTTTTAGACAGAATTCAGGAGATCAAGGAAGACATTAGGGAAAGGGTTATCCAAGGAAAACATTTTTCTTTTTCGTCTCCTCAGCAAAATTGTAAGCTTCTTGAGAGCAAGGATCATATTTTTCTTTTTCATCCACTGGGCCAGCATAGTGTTGAATTCCCCTAATAAGAGTAAGGTGCTTGTCAGATATTTGCTTGATGAGCAGAAGTAGAGATGGTGAGAGAAAATGCTTACACATTTGAAGTATAGCCTAATTGACCATCTTCTTTCTATATATCCACCTGACAGTGATCAGAATAGGCAAATTTTGACCTAAAGTTCACTTATATTTGTTGCTTATGGCTAATTTCTAGTTTTATGCATGCTTTAAATCTTGAAGGCCACACAAAGTCCTAGTTTACAAAGATTGCCTTCAGAGAGAGGAGCTAGGTAGCTGAGAGTCAAAAGTGGGAGGGGAACTTACCTTTCACTATATACCCATTTTAGTCTCTTTGGGCTGCTATCACAAAATACCATAGTCTGGGTAGCTTTTACACAATGGAAGTTTATTTCTCACAGTTCTGGAGGCTGGGAAGTCCAAGATCAAAGCAGATTTGGTGTCTGGTGGGGACCCAGTTCCTGGTTCATAGATGGCCATCTTCTGACTGTGTCCTCATATGGCAGAAGGGGGGAATCGAACTTTCTGGGGTCTCTTTTATGAGGGCACTAAACCCATTCTTGAGGGCAGAGCCTTCATGACCTAATTACTTCCCAAAGGCCCCACCTCCAAATATCATCACATTAGGGATTAGGTTTCAACATAGATATTTTCGGGGGACACATTCTGTCTATAGCAATGTGATTTGTATATCCTAGCTTGAGACCTGGAATCAGCCATTTCTCCCAGGATCACTGGTTTCTTTTAGTGGGAATGGTATTTAGAAACCAAAATTTAGGTGCTCATGGTGCTTATTGCTACTGGAGTGTTCTTCTAGGCCTTTTAATTGGATAGAACTAAGGAATATATTCTTAGAAAATCATGAGGGTGATTAGAGACTAGGTTGTTTTGAACCAACCCTCCTGCTGAAAACTAGAAGAGCTGGATAAAAAGTATAACTATTTGAAATTGCTGAATGCTGCCAAGGCAGTGAAGAGTTGCAGAATCAAGATCTCAGAGAAGAGAAAAGCTCAGTTACATGAGCCCAATCATTTGGGACTACTTTCCCTCCAAAGAGATCCTCTGATTCCTATGCAATGGTTGAGAAACTGAGAATTTGAGTAGAGATTTTGACAGACTCTGTGGTTAGGGGGTTCAAAAATCAGACTTTGTGGATAAGGGACTGAGGTAGATCCCCAGGGATTTTGGTTCAGACGCTGAAAGGATATACCTTTGCAGTAACAGTGAGCTGGAAATAAACAGGCCTTCACAAATACTGAAGTCCAGTTTCAAATCATCTCTATCCCTGATTGGATTCATTAAGCTTAATTAAGAACCACTTGCCTGTGATCTTAGGCAAGGTCTTTTTCAGAAGCAAATGTGAGTCATCTCTTTAAGAAGATAACATCATCCAGAGAGAAATTATCCTGCATATTTTCACATACAGTGTTTAGAATTCAATTAAAAATAGGAAAAAAAGACATTGATTCATAGGAAATCTTTATATATTCTGGATACAAGTCTTTATATGTTTTGGATACCAAGTCTTTACGAATGCTTTTTTTTTAAATTTTTTTTTATTTTTTATTGATGTCTTAGTTTATAACACTGTGGGGTTTTAGTTGTATATTTTTCTTTGTCCGTCACCTTGTGTATGTAACCCTTCACCCCTTGTGCCCCCCCCACCCCCCTTCCCCTTGGTAACCACCAATCAGTTCTCTCTGTCCGTGTGTTCACTTATATTCCATATATGAGTGAGTTCATGCAGTGTCTGTCCTTCTCTCTCTGGCTTATTTCACTTAACATAATACCCTCTAGGTCCTTCCATGTTGTTGCAAATGGGACAATTGTGTCTTGTCTTATGGCTGAGTAGTATTCCATTGTATGTATATACCACATCTTCTTTAACCAATCTTCAGTTGAGGGACACTTGGGTTGCTTCCACTTCTTGGCTATAGTGAATAATGCTGCAATGAATATAGGGGTGCATATGCCTCTTGTGATGGTTGATTTCATGTCCATTGGGTAGATGCCCAAGAGTGGTATTGCTGGATCATACGGTATTTCTATTTTTAATTTTTTGAGGACTCTCCATACTGTTTTCCATAAAGGCTGCACCAGTTTGCATTCCCACCAGCAGTGAATGAGGGTCCCCGTTTCTCCACAACCTCTCCAGCATTTGTTGTTATTTGTCTTTGTGATTATAGCCATTCTAACCGGTGTAAGGTGATATCTCAGTGTAGTTTTGATTTGCATTTCCCTGATGATTAGTGATGTTGAACATCTTTTCATGTGTCTATTGGCCATCTGTATCTCTTCCTTGGAAAAATGTCTGTTCCTATCCTCTGCCCATTTTTTGATTGGGTTGTTTGTTTTTTTTGTTGCTCAGTTGTATGAGATCTTTGTATATTACTGAGATTAATCCCTTGTCGGACAAACGATTTGCAAATATCTTCTCCCAGCTGGTGGGTTGTTTATTCATTTTGATCCTGGTTTCATTTGCCTTGTAGAAGCTCTTTAGTCTGATGAGGTCCCACTTGTTTATTTTTTCTTTTGTTTCCCTTGTCTGGGTAGACATGGAATCTGAAAGGATCCCTTTATGTCCAATCTCAATTAGTGTACTGCCTATATTTTCTTCCAGGAGTTTTATAGTTTCAGGTCTCACTTTCAGGTCTTTGATCCATTTTGAATTGATTTTTGTATATGGCGATAGGAGATGGTCTACTTTCATTCTTTTGCATGTTGCTGTCCAATTTTCCCAGCACCATTTATTGAAGAGACTTCCCTCTCTCCATTGTATGTTCTTTGCTCCTTTGTCGAAGATTAGCTGTTCATAGGTGTATGGTTTTATTTCTGGGCTTTCAATTCTGTTCCATTGATCTGTGTGTCTATTTTTGTACCAGTACCATGCTGTTTTGATTACTGTAGCTTTATAGTATATTTTGAAATCAGGTATTGTGATGCCTCCAGCTTTGTTCTTTTTTTTCAGAATTGCTTTAGCTATTCGGGCTCTTTTGTTGCCCCATACGAATTTCAGTAGTTTTTGTTCTATTACCGTGAAGAATGACATTGGGATTCTGATTGGGATTGCATTGAATCTGTAGATTGCTTTAGGTAGAATGGACATTTTAACTATATTTATTCTTCCAATTCATGTGCATGGAATATTTTTCCATTTCTTTATGTCCTCCTCGATTTCTTTCAATAGTGTCTTATAGTTTTCATTGTATAGGTCTTTGACTTCCTTGGTTAAATTTATTCCCAGATATTTTATTCTCTTTGTTGCAATTGTAAATGGGATTGTCTTTTTGAGTTCTCTGTTTTTTCATCGTTAGTGTATAGAAATGCAATTGATTTTTGTAAGTTGATTTTATACCCTGCCACTTTACTGTAGTTGTTGATTGTTTCTAGTAGCTTTCCGATGGAATTTTTGGGGTTTTCTATGTATAGGATCATGTCGTCTGCAAATAGTGAGAGTTTCACTTCTTCATTGTCTATTTGGAGTCCTTTTATTCCTTTTTCTTGCCTAATTGCTCTGGCCAGCACTTCCAGTACTATGTTGAATAAGAGCGGTGAGAGTGGGCACCCTTGTGTTGTTCCTGTCCTGAAAGGAATGGCTTTCAGTTTTTCCCCGTTGAGTAGGATGTTAGCTGTAGGTTTGTCATATATGGCCCTTATTATGTTGAGGTACTTTCCTTCTATACCCATTTTGTTGAGAGTTTTTATCATAAATGGATGCTGGATCTTGTTGAATGCCTTCTCTGCATCGATTGAGATGATCATGTGGTTTTTATTCTTCATTTTGTTAATGTGGTGTATCACGTTGATTGATTTGCGGATGTTGAACCATCCCTGTGTCCCTGGTATAAATCCCACTTGATCGTGGTGTATGATCTTTTTGATGTATTGCTGTATTCGGTTTGCCAATATTTTGTTGAGGATTTTTGCGTCTATGTTCATCAGCGATATTGGCCTGTAGTTTTCCTTCTTTGTATTGTCCTTGTCTGGCCTTGGTATCAGCATGATGTTGGCCTCATAGAATGTGTTAGGAAGTATTCCATCTTCCTCTATTTTTTGGAATAGTTTGAGAAGGATAGGTGCTAAATCTTCTTTGAACGTTTGATAAAATTCTCCAGGAAAGCCATCTGGTCCTGGGCTTTTATTTTTTGGGTGGTTTTTGATTACTGTTTCAATCTCTTTACTTGTGATTGGTCTGTTCAGATTCTCTATTTCTTCTTGATTCAGTTTTGGGAGGTTGTACGTGTCCAAGAATTTGTCCATTTCCTCTAGGTTGTCCAATTTGTTGGCATAAAGTTTTTCGTAGTATTCCCTAATAATCTCTTGTATTTCTGTGGTGTCAGTTGTAATTTCTCCTCTTTCATTTCTAATTTTATTTATTTGAGTCTTCTCCCTTTTTTTCTTAGTGAGTCTGGCTAAGGGTTTGTCAATTTTATTTATCTCCTCAAAGAACCAGCTCTTTGTTTCATTGATCCTTTCTACTGTTTTTTTGGTTTCGATTTCATTTATTTCTGCTCTGATTTTTATAATTTCCCTCCTTCTACTGATTCGGGGCTTTGTCTGTTCTTCTTTTTCCAACTCTGTTAGGTGCAATTTAAGGTTATTTATCTGGGATTTTTCTTGTTTATTAAGGTGAGCTTGTATTGCTATGAATTTCCCTCTCAGGACTGCTTTTGCTGCATCCCATATGATTTGGTATGGTGTATTTTCCTTTTCATTTGTCTCCAGATAGCTTTTGATTTCTCCTTTAATTTCATCAACGACCCATTGATTGTGCAGTAGCATGTTGTTTAGTCTCCACATCTTTGTCCCTTTCCTAGCTTTTTCCTTGCAGTTGATTTCTAGTTTCACAGCATTATGATCAGAAAAGATGCTTGTAATGATTTCAATCTTCTTAAATTTATAGAGGTTTGCCTTGTTTCCTAATATATGGTCTATCCTTGAGAATGTTCCATGTGCACTTGAGAAGAATGTGTACTCTGCTTTTTTTGGGTGGAGTGCTCTGTATATATCTATTAAATCCATTGCGTCTAGTTTCTCGTTTAAGTCCATTACTTCCTTATTGATTTTTTGTCTGGATGATCTATCTATTGATGTAAGGGGGTATTAAGATCCCCTACTATTATTGTGTTATTGTTACTATCTCCTTTTAGGTTTTTTAGCAGTTTTATGTACTTTGGTGCTCCTGTGTTGGGTGCATAGATATTTATAATGGTTATGTCTTCTTGGTGAATTGTCCCTTTTATCATTATGTATTGCCCTTATTTGTCTCTCATTACCTTTTTTATCTTGAAATCTACTTTGTCTGATATAAGTATGGCAACTCCTGCTTTCTTTTGTTTGCCATTAGCTTGGAGTATCATTTTCCATCCTTTTATTTTGAGTCTGTGTTTGTCTTTAGAGCTGAGATGTGTTTCCTGGAGGCAGCAAATTGTTGCATCTTGGTTTTTAATCCATCCCGCCACTCTGTGTCTTTTGATTGGAGAATTGAATCTGTTTACATTTAGAGTGATTATTAATATATGAGGGTTTAATGTTGCTATTTGTTTGTTTTCTGGTTCTTTTGTATTTCCTTTATTTCTTGTTGCATGTGTTTTGGAGTGCAAATTCAGTTTGGTATTTCTGCATGCTGATTCTCTTAGTTTTCTCTTTATTTGTCATGTGTGGTTTTCTTCTGGTTATTTGTTTAGTGGTTACTGTGAGGTTTCTATGAGCGATCTCCTGGATAAGATAGTACATTTTTAGATGTCTCCTGTTTCCTTAGGCTGAGTTGATTCAATCCCTTTCGTATTTCCCCTCTTTAATTGTTGTTGTCACTACTTATTTCATCTTGTGTCGTGAGTGTGTGTTTACAGTGATGAGCTTGAATGAATTTTTGATGTTATCCAAACGTAGTTTGTTCTGGTTTAGTCTCCTTGCTTTTCTCCTTGCTGAAATCTTTGTATCCCCTTTCTCTTTTTTTTTTCAGGCCTAAGGGCTTTCTTGAGCCATTCTTGTAGTGGGGTCTTGTGGTGATGAACTCTCTTAGCTTTTGTTTATCAGGGAGAGTTATTTCTCCTTCATATTTGAAGGATATTTTTGCTGGATAAAGTATTCTTGGCTGAAGGTTTTTGTCTTTCATGATTTTGAATATATCATTCCAGTCTCTCCTAGCCTGTAGAGTTTCTGTGGAGAAATCAGCTGAGAGACTGATGGGGTTTCCTTTGTTATTTTGTTTTTTTGCTTAGCTGCCTTTAATATTGTTTCCTTGTCTGTGAGACTTGTCAACTTAGCTACTATGTGGTGTGATGATTGTTTATTCATGTTTATGTGTTTAGATCTATTGATTTCATTCTCTGTTATTTCTATCTCATTCCCTAGGTTAGGGAAGTTCTCAGCTATTATTTCTTTGAACAAACTCTCTGCTCCTTTTTCTCTTTCTGGAATACCTATTATCCTTATGTTGCTTTTCCCCATTGAGTCTGATATTTCTTGAAGAATTTCTTCATTTCTTTTTAATCTTAGCTCTCTCTTCTTCTGTATCTGGAGCGTTTCTGCATGGCTATCCTCGATAATGCTAATTCGTTCCTCCATATTGTCAGTTCTGGTCTTTACAGACTGCATTTTTTCCATTATCTCGTTCATTTTGTTTTTCATCTCCAATAAATCTCATTGGTTTTTCTTTATGGTTTCAATCTCTTTTGTGAAGAAATCCCTTAATCATTGATTTGTTTCTGCGTGTTCTCTTGTATTTCGTTGGGTTTGCTTATGCAAGCTATTTTGAATTCTCTGTCATTCAGGTTATCGAATTCTGTGCCTTCAGGGTTGGTTTCTGGGTGTTTCTCATTTTCCTTTTGGTCTGTAGACACAACAAACCATTGCATGGATCCCATGGCTTTACTTTTTCCTTTCATCTTGAAGTTGGTCCTGCAGTTTCCACCTGCTTCCACTGGATGGAGATCGCGAGCGGTGTGCTCTGAGCCCGCTGCAGTCCTGGGAGTGATTATGCTGAAACGCAGGATGTGGTGGGGGATGGGTTCTCTCTTTCTCATGCTCCACCCGGGGGTTTCCTTTCTGGCTCTCTTGGGCCATTTGCCACACCCCCGAAACAGTCCATCATCGCTTCCCGGTGGGGATCTCTCGACAGTCTGTGAGAGCACCTGGAAGGCAATAGATTTTCCCGCAGAGGGCCGCCCCTCCCCCCTCTGTCTGCAAGCCACACTGTCTTTGCCTATTGATTGGGGAGGGGGAGTAAAACTCCTTACCTCTCCATATGTTCTTTGGGCATCCCGTGCCTCCACCGTCCGATGTATGGCAGCAGAGTTTCTTAAAAGTCCTTTGTAGTGTTTATTGACCTCTCTTGGAATGCGAATGATGTTTTCATTGTGTCTTAGGGGACAGAGATTCAAAGAGGGAATCTCATTCCGCCATGATGCTGATGTCACTCTCCTCCTACCAATCTGTATGTTTCCTTTTCATGTCTTACTGTACTAGCTAGGACTTCATTACACTGTTGAGTAGGAATAGAGAGAGAGAGATCTTTGCCTCTTCCCAGCCTTAGGGGAATAGCTTCTAATTTCTTACCATTAATTATGGTGTCTGCTGTAGTTTTGGCTATTTTTTGGCAGATTTTTTAAATTAAATTGGGAAAGTTTCCCTTTATTCAGGTTTGCTGAGGGTTTTTATTGTGAGTCAGTATTGGATTTTGTCAAATGCTTTTTCTGTGTTGATTCATATAATTTTTTAATTTAGCCTGTTGATGTGGTGGAGTTACAGTGATTGATTTTTGAATGTTGAACCAGAGTTGAATACCTGGAATAAATCCCAGTTGGTCATGGTTTGTAATTCCTTTTATATATTTTTGCATTTAATTTGCTGACATTTTATTGAGAATTTTTGCATCTATATTAATGAGAGCTATTGGTCTGTGGTTTCCCTTTCTTGTAATGTCTTTATCTGGTTTTGGTATTAGGGTAATGCTGGCCTCATAGAATGAGTTAAGAAATATTCCCTTTTCTATTTTCTTGAAGATTTAGTAGAGAATTATTATCATTTCTTCCTTAAATGTTTGATAGATTTCACCAGTGAAACCATCTGGGCCTGATACTTCTTTGTTTGAAGGTTATTGATTATTGATTCAATTGCCTTAATATTGGCCTGTTCAGATAATATATTTCTCCTTGTGTGAATTTTAGTAGTCTTTCAAGTAATTGGTCCAGTTCATCTAAATTACCAAATTTGTAAGTGTAGAGTTGTTCATAGTATTACTTTATAATCTTTTTACTTTTCATGGGATCAATAGTGATGACCCCTCCTGCATTTCTGATATTGGTAATTTTGTCTTCTCTCTTTTTTTCTTGTTTAGGCTGCCTAGAGGCTTATCAATTTTATTGATCTTTTCAAAGAGCCAGATTTTGGCTTCCTTGATCTCTTCCTTGATCTCTATTATTTTCCTTTTTTAGTTTCATTGATTTCTCTAATTTTTATTATTTATTTTTTTCTGTTTCTTTTAGGCTCTTTGTCTAGTTTTCCAAGGTAGCATCTTAGATTATTGATTTTAGATTTCTCTTCTTTGCTAATATATACATTTAATGCTATAAATTTTTCTCTAAGCAGTGCTTTCGCTGCACCCTACACATTTTGATCAGTTGCATTTTATTTTCAGTTTTAATTCAAAATATTTTAAAATTTCTCTTGAAACTTTTTCTTAGACCCGTGTGTTGTTTAGTCTCCAAATATTTGGATTTTCCTGCTATTTTTCTGTTACTGGTTTCTAGTTTAATTCCATTGTGGTCTCCGAATATACTTTGCATGACTTCTATTCTTTTAAATTGGTTAGGATGTGTGTTAAGGCCCAGAGAGTGGTCTATCTTGAGAAGTATTCCATGTGAGCTTGAGAAGTATATGCATTCTGCTGTTGTGGGACAGAGTATTCTATAAATGTCAGTTAGATCATGTTGATAGTGCTGTTCAGGTCAGCTGTATCCTTACTGATTTTTCACCTGTTTCTATCAATTACCTGAAGTGTTGAAGTCTCCAGCTATAATAGTGGATCTGTCCTTTTCCCCTTTCAGTTCTATCAGTTTTTGTCTCATATATTGTCATGCTCTGTTATTGGGTGCATGCATATTAAGGATCATTATGTCTTTTTGTTGAATTGTGTATCATGTGTAATGTTTATCTTTAGCTCTGATAAATTTCCTTGTTCTGAAGTCTGCTTTGTCTTAATATAGTTACTCTTCTTTTCTTCTTTCCTTCCTTGTTTCTGTCTTTACTCTTTTCTTTTTATTGAGGTAAAATTCACATAACATAAAATGAACCATTTTACCCTGAACAGTTCAGTGGCATTTGGCACATTCCTAACATTGTGTAGCCACCACCTTTATCAAGTTCCAAAATATTTTCGTCACTCCAAAATAAAACTCCGTACTTTCTAAACAGTTATTGCCCATTCTCTTCTCCCCCCCCAGCACCTGGTAACTACCAATCTGCTTTCCTATTCTAATATTTCTTATAAATGGATCATACAATATATGGCCTTTTATGTCTGACTTCTTTCATTTGGTATAATGTTTTCGAGGTTCATCTATGATTTAGCTGGTACTTTTTCCCTTTTTATGACTGAATAATATTCCTTTGTGGGTATGTATACCATAACTCATTTATCTATTCGTCCACTGATGGACATTTGTTTAAACTTTTTAGCTATTGTGTATAGTGCTGCTGTGATCATATGTGTACAATTATTTAAGTACCTATTTTCAATTCTTTTGGGTATATACCTAGGAGTAGAATTGTTGGGTCATACGGTAATTCTTTACCTTTTTGAAGAATTCCAAAACTGTTTTTTGCAGTGGTTTCACCATTCTACATTCCCACTGGCAATGTACAAGGGTTCATATTTTTCTACGTTCTTGACAACACTTATTTGATTATAGCCAATTTTTGATTCTAGCCAATCTGTTGGACGCAAAGTGCTATTTCATGGTTTTAATTTCCTTTCCTTACTGACCAGTGAAGTTGAATATTTTTTCACATGCTAGGTGGCCTTTTGTATATCTCCTTTGGAGAAGTGTCTATTTATGTCCTTTGCTGGTTTTTTGATCGGGCTTTTTGTTGAGTTGTGCAAGTTCTTTATATATTCTGATAGTAGACCCTCATCAGATATATGAGTTGCAAATATTTTCTCCCATTTTATAGGTTATCTTTTTACTTTCTTGATAGTGTCTTTTGATGCACAGAAGTTTTTAATTTTGATGAAGTCCAGTTTATGTATTTTTTTAAGTTTTTGCTCATGCTTTTGGGACATTTCTAATTATTCATTGCCAAATCCAAGGTTATGATTTACCCCTATGTTTTCTTGTAAGAGTTTTATAGTTTTAGATCCTATATTTAGGTTTTGGTTTATGTTGAGTTAATTTTTATATAAGATGTGAGGTAGGAGTAGAGCTTGCTTTTCATTAGTGTTTGCATGGTATATCTTTCCATCTCTTTACTTTTAACCTTGTCTTTATATTTAAATGAGTTTCTTATAGGCATTATATAGTTGGGTCTTGCTTTTTTTGTTCCATTCTACACTGTGTTTTAATTGGTTTATTTAGACCATTCACATTTAAAACGATTATTGATATAGCTGGATTAACATCTACAGTGTTATAACTGTTGTTTATTTGTTACACTTTCTTTGTTTCTTTTCTTTGTTCTGTTTGTTTTTTATTTTTGCCTTGTGTGGTTTTAATTGAGCATTTTATATAATTCATTTTATCTCATCTTTTAGCATATCAAGTATATATGTCTTCAAAAAATTTTTAGTGATTGCCCCAGATTTTGAAATATACGTTTATAATTAACTGACTTAACTTCAAATAACATTATACTGTTTCACATGTAATGCAGATACCTTATAACAGTGTATTCCCAGTTCCCCCCTCTGTCCATTATGACATTGCTCTCATTCATTTCACTTATTCATATACTGTCTTCAACCAATACATTGTTACTATCATTACTTTAAACAGGTATCTTTTAGATCAATTAACAATAAGAAAAACAAAAGATTTTGCCTTCATTTATTTTTCTCTTGTAGTCTTTCTTTGTGTAGATCTAACTTTCTGACCTATATAATTTTCCATCTCCCTGAAGAACTTTTTGAAAACATTTTTGGTAGGCCAGATCTGCTGTGATGAATTCCCTCGTTTTGTTTGTCTAAGAAAGTCTTTATTTCTCTTTCTCTTTTGAAAGGTAGTTTTGCTGGATATAAGAATTCTAGGTTGGTGAATCCCACCAACAGTGTTTTCAACACTTTAAATATCTCACTCCACTCTCTTCTTGCTTGCATAGTGTCAACCTTAAAATAAAATGCAGTCATGTGCCATGTAATGATGTTTTGGTTAACGATGGACCACATATATGATGGTGATCTCATGAGATTAGTACCATATAGCCTAGGTGAGTAGTAGGCTATACCATCTAGGTTTATGTAAGTACACTTTATGATGTTTGCACAATGATGAAACTGCCTAACGGTGCATTTCTCAGAACATATCCCTATTGTTAAGTGATGCATGACTGTAACTGACAAATTACAAGAGCAAAGTTGAATTTATTTGGGAATAGCAGAGGAATTCCAATTTGAGATGAGCAAACTATAACAAACCATAGGTAAGTCCAAGGAGACAAAGGAACAGTCAGCTTTTATTAGTTTTTAGGAGGAAACTGGGGAGAGTTGTTTTGAACAAAAGTTAATTGGAAGAGAACCAAAGTTCAAGGTTATGGCAGTTTTTCATTGGCTGCAAGGGGTGGACAGTTGGTTGTTACTGAGGCATGTGGAAATCTTCTTTCTTCCTGCTGGGTTATACAAGTTGAGGAGTGGTATGTGTGTGAGAGCTCTCCCTTCATGGCTTCCCAACTCCATTTTAAATCAGGTTTCCTTATTCATTTTTCACATTTCATGCTTTTGATCAAGATCTTTCTCTGAAAGCATCGCTAATTAAGCATCAGACCTTTTATTTACTTATTAAGCTTTTTTGTCCATTTGTGTCCCTTAGTGCTAGGAAATACCTTCCCTGGGAGTCATGTCCCATGTTCAGGGGAGGGCAGGTGGTGATTGAAAACCATAGAGGCCACATTTGAGCAACAGGAAAGGTGGAAGTAGGGACTTTCAGGCATTTTCTATTTTTAAGTTCATATCATGTCTAGGCTGTAAGCGTTTGAAATCATCTTCAAGCATTGAACTAACATCATTCTATTTGTGCATCATTTCTGCAGAGAGCTGACAGGCGACAAGTACAAAGTTTTAAAATAATTGTGCAAAACAGAGTTAAAAGCAATATAACACATCCAGTTTGCATAGTTGTCCTGAATCATGAACCTAAGGCTGAAGGTAGCCAACTGAACAAATCAAAGGATCATGGGGAGTTGGGTGAAACTTGTAACCAGTGCTCTTATTTCTGGATTTTGTGCAATTGGGTTTCTACTTCCCCAGAGGAATTTATCCATGTATAATAAGTAGTATTAGCTACCATACATTCATCACCGTGTTCAGCTAGGAGATAGTCAAGGGCAATTAGACTATCCAATACTACCTTAGCTGAGAAATCTAGTGACCATTGTTGGGCTGCTGTTGCCTTAGTGGTGGAGTCAGCTGTGTTACCAAGGGTAATAGATGAGTTTCTAATCTTGCACTTGTTAATGTGTGCTCCAAGCCAAGGAGGAGGAAAGATCTGCCAAAGGAGGCAAGCCAGAGTCACGGACCCCATCAAGTATTTCTCATTTGGTTCTTTGATGTAAGTAAGGGGTTGGCCCAGTGGTTGGTATCAGATCAATTATGAATGAACAGTGGAGCAGCTAGGTATGCTAACAGGCATTGTCTTGCCATTCACTAACTATCTAGATATTGAAAGGCCCAGGAGTGGAGCCATCCTCCACAAACAAAAATGAAACCAGGTGGAGTGCAGAGGACTCTGGCTAATGTATCATTATTTATTTGTGAATTTGTGGGAGTGGACCTATTAGCATTAGTCAACCAGGGGTCAGTGATGTTTTGAGAGCTTTCTGAGAGGATTCCTCCAAGTCAAAAAGACCATCCTCTAATGTGATGGCATAAGGTACTTGGGTTTGAGTTGTTTTTTGGACAAAGGTTATAAAGGGTAAGGGCGTGAATGTAGTGGTTCCAATAGGGTCATATTTTTAAGTTTATCTGGGATGGTGGTATGATTGCTATAGTTGACGGGGGTATTTAGGAGGAAACAGGGCATGGTAAAGGGGGGTTGACAGAAGTTTCACTTCGTAGCTAATGTCGAAGGGAAGTCAGGTAAAATTTGCAGTGACATTAGGGAAAAGTGAGAGATTTGTTACAGGATGGACTAAAGGGTCACTGCTGTTGTGGACGGACCTTAGTTTCTGGTGGCAAACCCAACAATTACAAAAGTTTCCCCCTTTTGCAATAGGTTGAGAAATGTAGATAAGAGCATTGTCTTGCCAAGAAACAGAGGGAGAGAAAAGATAAGAGGGAACGACAGGAAAAGGGTATACAGGACTTATCTGGTCATCTTGGGAAAGCCGTCTCTTTCAGCTTTGTTTGCTTCACTTCCTGGAAATCTTTCCTTTTAGCTCACCAGTTGGTGTACAGGTCCATTCAGGGTTTGGTCCTTTCTTTAGATGTGACACATGGATCCAAGAGTCTTTCCCTTGGAGTTTAGCGGCACAAGGTTTGGTTAACAGTACCTGATGGGGCCTTTCCAATGGGGTTGAAGAGAGTCTTTCTGGAGATGTCTTTTCCAATAAATGAAATCTACAGTTGTAAGGTGTGATGCTTAAGGTTTTCATCTCTCAGGAGCACACTGTGTAAAGCTTGACCTATTAAAGCATGGTTAATTTCAGTAGAAGCAATTAGGACTTTATGATATTATATTATATCCCCTTTTATCAGCTGTGGATTGAAAGAAGCAGGAGCTAGGTGCATTGGGCATCCTGTGATTATCTAAAAGGGTGAGTTTGTGAGTTCCAAAAGGCGTAGACCTTAGAGTTAGAAGCACCAATGGCAGTGCCTTTGGCTGGGGTATTTGAAAGGTTTCTACAAATTTTGCCAATTGAGTCTTAATGATGCCATTAATATGTTCACTAGTCCTGAAGATTGAGGGTGGCAAGTACGGTGAAAATGTTGTATAACTGGGCAAACAGCACAGATTTGTCAAAGCACTTGACCAGTGAAGTGAGTTCCCAGGTTGCTGTGAAGTTCAAGGGGGATTACCCAGGTAGGGATGATCTTTTCTAATAGAATTTTAGCCACAAAAAAGGCAGTACCCTGTCTACAAGGAAAAGCTTCAGTTCAGTGAGAAAATGTGCAAACTATTACCAAAATGTATTTATAGCCCTGAGATGGGGGAAACTGTATAAAGTCCATGTGCCAAACTTCAGATGGCCCATTGGGCAATTTAAAGTGCCTGGGAGTAGTGCAGACAGGTTTTCCTCAAGATTGTATTTTGGGCAGGTGGGGCAAGCGAAGTAGGCACTTTTTGCGGCCTTACTGATATTTCCCCACCAGTATTGGTTCATAAAGGTTATCATTTTATCAGTAGACCAATGATCTAATCTTGTATGGTAGCCAGTAATGGGGACTTTAGAGTCTCTGGCAGGACTGGATTGTTATTTGGTCCAAACCAGAGTTCTCTCTTTTCGTCAAACCAACAGTTATTAGATTTTAAATATTGCTTTTCCTTTTCTGGGGCCAGTTGGGCATTTCTAGTCAATTTTTCTAGATTATCGTTTGGGAGAGCGCCCCTTTGGACCATGACAGAGGTGTGGTTGTTGGTTCCTTGGAGAGCAGTGTTCATGGGAGAATTATCAGCAAGGTGGTTTCCTTTAGCCTCCAGGGAGTCAAGTTTGTAATGCCCAGGAACCTTAATAGTTGCTAAGGCAGCTTGTAGGAGTATGGCATCTAATAATTCCTGGACATAAGGGTCATTCTTTATCTTATTCCTGCTGGAGGTAAGGAAACCTTGCTGTTTCCCTAGTATTCCAAAATCACTTGCTAACCCAAAGGCATACCAACTATCAGTGTAAATACTTGCAGTTTTGTTTTTGGTTAAAATGCAGGCTCGAGTAAGAGTGTATAGTTTAGCCTATAGGCTCGAGTAGCTAAGGGTAAAGGTGCCGCCTTGATGACTTCAAAACGAGTTGCATAACATACACAGCACAGTATTTACCATTTTCTTATTTCAGGTAAGAAGCATTAATAAATCATGAAAACTCAACATTAGCTCAAGGGGTTTCTTGTAAGTCATCATGGGGAGTGAAGAGGTGGTCTGTCAAAGTTAAACAGTTGTGTGGAGTTTCGTCTGTAGAAGAGGGAAGAAGGGTGGCAGGGTTAAGGTTATTACATGAGCAAGAGTGATATGATGTGCAGCCAGCAGGAGAATTTCATAGGCTGTAAGGCAACTTGCTGAAAGGTGTTGAGTATGGTGGAAATTTAGAAAAGCTTCAACAGCATAAGGAGCAAAGATAGAGGGGATCCCAAGACTATTTCCTCAGTGGCCTTTACTAAGAGGGCAGTGGCAGGGATAGCTCTGAGGCAAGGGGGTCAGCTCTGAGGCTACAGGGTCTAGTTGTTGACTGTAACATCTAAACAAGAGTATTAGAATGAAGAAGTGGAGGGTACAGAGGGTATTGCAATAGGGAAAAAGGAAGTTAGTGTTGGGGGCAAAGGGAAAGCAGAGGCCTCTGATACCTTTTTGTGTTCTTTCAATTGTTTGCCTCATGAGTTTAGAAACAGTAATTTGTAAAGAGGCAGTTTTAGAGTCCTGCATACTTTTGGAAGCCTTGAGGTACCAATTGAAATAGGCATCCCTTTCAGTTTGTTTTACTCTAGTGCTGCTGTCTTCTAACTTAGTTCTGAGGAAAACAAATTTGGGGAGATCAAAAGTTCCCCATAATGGCCATTGAAGTTTTAGATTATCTTTAGTTAGGTTGGTCCATTTAGTTAAAAATGCACACGAGGGCTGTACTTTTTAAGCATAAAACCAGCCGGGGTTCTGGAAGGAGGGCTGTCCTGAGAGTGTTTAGAGGACTGGGATCCCATAGCTCAGAAACAGACACTCACAAATCAAATGAATACAATCATGCACCGCATAAAGATGTTTCAGTCAACAACGGACCACATGTGTGACGGTGGGCCCATAAGATTATAATGGAAAAATTCCTATCGCCTAGGGGATAGCTGTCGTAACATCATAGAACAACACGTTACGCGTGTTTGTGGTGATGCTGGTATAAACAAACCTATGGCACTGCCAGTTGTATAAAAGGATTGCACATACATTCATGTACGGTACATAATACTTGATAATGATAATAAACAACTGTGTACTGGTTTATGTATTTACTATACTATACTTTCTATCGTCATTTTAGAGTGTACTCTTTCTACTTATTAAAAAAAGTTTACTGGGGCCTGGCCCAGTGGCGTAGTGGTTAAGTTCGCACGCTCTGCTTTGGTGGCCCGGGGTTTGCAGGTTTGGATCCTGGGTGTGGACCTATGCACCGCTTATCAAGCCATGCTGTGGTGGTGTCCCACATATAAAGTGGAGGAAGATGGGCATGGATGTTAGCTCAGGGCAAATCTTCCTCAGCAAAAAGAGGAGGATTGGCAACAGATGTTAGGTCAGGGCTAACCTTGCTCACCAAAAAAAAAATTTACTGTAAAACAGTATGCTGTGTTATGCCAGCAGCAGCCTCATATATCTTGTGTTTACTGCATTCCTTGATTGCATTATTTTCTCTTTTGCTTGTTATAATCTTGTGCTGTTTTGTTCATCATGGCCCCTCAGCATACAAAATCCACTGTTAACGTTGCCAGTAAGAGGTTACATCAAGTGATTGACCAGGAAATGAAATTAAAAGTGATTAAGGACTATGAAGGTGGAAAATCGGTGATGGTTGTCGCTCACCAGTCAGGCATGTCCCATTCCACCATAGCTACGATCTTGGAAAATAAGAACAAAGTGACAGTTGTTAAAGGATCTGCTTCATTGAAGGCATTAAGAGTAACAAAATTCGAGAAGGGCCTATGTTAGACATGGAGAAACTTCTAATGACCTAGATTGAAGACCAGATGCAGAAGTGTATCCCTTTCAGCACCATGATGATCACAGCCTAAGCAAAAAGTTTGTTTGCAATGTCGAAAGAAAAGGCTGGGTCTGACTGTGATGTTGAATGTACTGCTAGCTCTGGGTGGTTTAAAAAATTCAAGAATCATTCTTTGTTACGTATAATGTGAAAGTGAATGGTGAGTCTGCAAGTGCTGATGTGAAGGCAGCTGAATAATTTTTGAAACTCTAGATAAGCTGATTTTGAAGGAAAATTACCTGCCAGAGCAAATATTCAATATGGGTGAAAACTCCCTATTCTGGAAACAGATGCCTGCAAGGACTTTCATCCATAAGAGGGCCAAGTCAATGCCAGGTTTCAACGCTTTTAAGGACAGGATAACAGTCTTGCTTGGGGGAAATGTTGCAGGCTACAAATTGAAACTCTTTGTGATCTGGCACAGTGAGAACCTCAGGGCCTTCAAGCATATCTATCAATAAGCACACACTGCCAGTGTATGATAGGAGCAATAAGAAGTCATGGATGATCCAGCTCCTCTTCCAAATACCCTTCTGAATTGCTATGCCAGCGAAATGGAGTAGTATTGTTTGGAGAATAACATACCTTTGAAGATTTTGTTTATTGTTGGTAGTGCTCCCAGACATTCTCCTTTTAGTGATGATCTTCATCCCAATATCAAAGTGGTGTTTCTCCCTCCAAATGCCACCTCTTTGATCCAACCAATGGGTCAAGAAGTTATAGCCGCTTTTAAGGCCTACTACCTGAGGAGGATGTTTGCCCAGGCTATTGCTGCAACTGAGGAAGACACTGAGAAGACACGCAATTTTGGAAGGATTACAACATCTATGACTGCAATCAAGAACCTTGCTTGGGTTTGGGGATGTTGTCACCAAGGAGTGTATAAATAGCATCTGGAAGAAGACACTCAAGAGGTTCGTCCATGACTTCAAAGGATTTGTGAAGTATGAGGAGGTTGCAAAAGTCGACAAGGCTGTGGTTGAGATGGCAAACAACTTTAACCCGGGTGTGGATGAGGATGACATTGAGGAGCTCCTACAGGTGGTTCCTGAGGAATTGACTAATGAGGAGTTGTTGGAACTGGAATAGGAACGCATAGCTGAAGAAGAGGCAAGAGAAAAAGAAACTGCTGGAGAAGAAAAAGAAGAACCCCCAAGAAAATTCACAGTAAAGCGTTTAGCAGATGCTTTTGCAAACCTCAACAAGCTCCTTAAGAAGTTTGAAAACATGAACCCTAGCGCGAAAAGATTTTTATTAATAGAGAGAAATGCCCTATAAAGGTGTACCACTTTTTATCTTTTATATTGTATTTTTACTGTACCTTTTCTATGTTTAGTTAGGTTTCGATATACAAATACCGTTGTGTTACAGTTGCTTACAGTATTCAGTACAGTAACATGCTGTACAGGTTTGGAGCCTAGGAGCAATAGGCTATACCATATAGCCTAGTGTGCAGTAGGCTGTACCATCGAGGTTTGTGTAAGTACACTCTGTGATGTTCACAGAAGGATGAAATCATCTAATGACGCATTTCCCTGAACATATCCCTGTCATTAAGCGACACATGACTGTGTATGAACATATAAATATCTCTCTCTCTCTCTTCTTTCACCTCCCTCTCTTCCTCTCCTTCCCTGCTCCTTTCCCCCCTCTCTTTTTCTTCCCTGTTTCTCTCCGTTTGACATATGTAGTGTCACACTGTACATGTTCTTTACCTTGCTATTTTCATTTACTTTTGAGAATTAATTCCATGGGAAGTCCTCGTTGCATTGCCTTTTTCTCTTTGGTTAGAACATACTGTCCATTTATGGAAATTCTCTAATATGTTTAATTAGTCTCCTATTGATATACAATTAGGTAATTTCTAGTCTTTTGCTACCGCAATCAATGCAACAGTGCATTTTTACAAAAATCGTTTCACCATTGCCGTCTGTTTTCTTAGATTGAGTACTCATCCTTTAAGGAATATGAGCAGTTCAATACTGTAATGATAAACTTCGAAACAGCGTTTTTTTAATGACTTTTCTTGCAAGCTTCTGGATTTGTTTAAACAGTGGATAACCTTAAAAGGCAAACTGTTAAGTAGCTGTAATAATAAATAGACATAATAAGATCGTTTTTATCTTTTTGAATTAGAATTTTCTCAATACTTAGCATGTAAAATAAAATATAGAAATACATTGGATTCTGAGTTTGGTATAACATTGTAATAACTAATTTAAAGTTTTATCTTTCATCAGGACAGATAGGTTATTCTCATTTATTTACTTTATACTAGGAAAAGTTTTGAATCTGAACCTACATGATAAATGTATATAGTCATGTTGCTTAATGATGGGGACACGTTCTGAGAAATGCATCCTCAGGTGGTTTCGTTGTGTGAACATCATAGATTGTGCTTACACAAACCTAGATGGTATACCCTACTACAAACCTAGGCTGTATGGTACTAATCTCATGGGACCACCATCGTATATGTGATCCGTTGTTGACTGAACCATCGTTATGCGGTGTGTGACTTATTAGCATGATACTTCGTGTATCTGTGGACTTCCATATTACATTTATTTGAAGGATTTTGGTACAAAAAACAAACTTAAAAAAGACTGCACTGGTTCATTCTGCCTCATTTTAAGGTTTAAATTTAAATTGTGAAATTCACCCTAGGCATTGTTCCTGGAATTCTAGTAAACTGGTACAGCTTGGTGTTTTTCATGGGTGGATGGTTTCCAATAGATTGGTTATCTTCAGGGACTAGCAATTGAAAACAGAAATAATGGGAGCTAATCAATATTTTGACCCATGAAAATAAAAATCTAAAATAAATTTATATTTAGCTGTATAATAAACAGGATTAGGAGTAACTCACTGCCTTATATAACTCACTGCTTTGTATATAATAGATGATAAATATTTTTTCTATAAATCTGAATTGAAATAGCGTTAGCCATCGGAGTTACAGTTCAAAAAAAATTATTTAACCAAACCCATTTTTGTACCCCCATCCTTTAGTCTATAATAGAGGACACTCTTTCGCCTAGGTCCCATAGTTGCTTTGTTTTCATTGAGTAAAACGCCACGGCCCCTCCCCCCACCTGGATAGTGGCTAGGCACATGGCTCCTGTGCAGACTTCATCAAGTCTCTGCTCTCAAGTCATCTTAGCAGTTGAAATTGCTTTCATCACCTTGTTTAAAATAGCAGTCCTCCCCCAACTGCCCTCGTCCTATTTTCCTTGCTTTGTTTTTCTCCCTAACACTCATTTTCTGTTATAGTATATATATTTAGATGTTTATTTGCTTATTTTCTGTTTTTCCTCGTTAGAATATAAGTTCATAAGGTAGAGACTTTATTTTATTAAGGTCATGATAGTTTGTAAATTGCGAAATTTAAATTGCACATTATTTGTCATTCACCATATAAATGTGCCCCTTCACCCTGGTGCCCACCCCCCAACCCCCTTCCCCTCTGGTAACCACTAAACTGTTCTCTTTGTCCGTGTTTTAGTTTATCTTCCACATATGAGTGAAATGATACAGTGTTTGTCTTTCTCTGTCTGGCTTATTTCACATAACATAATACTCTCAGGTCCATCCATGTTGTTGCAAATGGGATGATTTTGTCTTTTTTTTAATGGCTGAGTACTATTCCATTGTATATATATACCAAATCTTTATCCATTCATTAGTCGATGGGCCTTTGGGTTGCTTCCACTTCTTGGCTATAGTGAATAATGCTGCAGTGAACATAGGGGTGCATAAGTTTCTTTGAATTGTTGATTTCAAGTTCTTTGGATAAATACCCAGCAGTGGAATAGCTGGATCATATGGTAGTTCTATTCTCAATTTTTTGAGGAATCTTCATACTGTTTTCTATAGTGGCTGCACGAGTTTGCATTGCCACCGGCAGTGTATGAGGGTTCCCTTTTCTCCACTTCCTAACATTTGTTATTTTTTGTCTTGGTGATTATAGCCATTCTAATGGATGTAAGGTGATATTTTAGTGTAGTTTTGATTTGTGTTTCCCTGATGATTAATCATGTTGAACATCTTTTCATGTGCCTATTGGCCGTCTATGTATCTTCTTTGGAAAAATGTCTGTTCATATCTTCTGCCCATTTTTTGATCAGGTTTTTTTGTTGTTCAGTTGTGTGAAATCTTTATATATTATGGAGATTAACCCCTTGTCGGATATATGGTTTGTAAGTATTTTCTCCCAGTTGGTGGATTGTCTTTTCATTTTGTTCCTGATTGCCTTTGCCTTGCAGAAGCGTTTTAGTCTGATGAAGTCTCATTTGTCTATTTTTTCTTTTGTTTCCCTTGTCTGAGTAGGTGTGGTATTCGAAAAGATCCTTCTAAGACTGATGTCAGAGAGTGTACTGCCTATATTTTCTTCTGGGAGTTTTATGGTTTCAGTTCTTAGCTTCAAGTCTCTGATCCATTTTGAGGTAATTTTTGTGTATGCTGAAAGATAATGGTCTACTTTCATTCTTTTGCATATGGCTGTCCAGTTTTCCTGGCACCATTTATTAAAGAGACTTTCCTTTCTCCATTGTATGTTCTTAGCTCCTTTGTTGAAGATTAGCTGTCTGTAGATATGTGGTTTTATTTCTGGGCTTTCAATTCTGTTCCATTGATCTGTGTCTGTTTTCGTACCAGTACCATGCTCTTTTGATTACTGTAGCTTTGTAGTATATTTTGAAGTCAGGGATTGTGATGCCTCCAGCTTTGTTCTTTTTTCTCGAGATTGTGTTGGCTCTTCGGGATATTTTGTTGCCCCATATGAATTTTAGGATTCTTTGTTCTATTTCTGTGAAGAATGTCATTGGCATTCTGATTGCTATTGCATTGAATCTGTAGATTGCTTTAGGTAGTATGGACGTTTTAACTATATTTATTCTTCCAATCCATGTGCATGGAATATCTTTCCATTTCCTTATGTCATCTTTGATTTCTTTCATAATGTTTTATAGTTTTCATTATATAGGTCTTTCACTTCCTTAGTTAAATTTATTCCTAGATATTTCACTCTTTTTGTTGTGATTATAAATGGGATTGTATTCTTGAGTTCTTTTTCTGTTATTAGAGCATAGAAATGCAACTGATTTTTGTAAGTTGAATTTGTACCCTGCAACTTTGCTGTAGTTGTCGATTATTTCTGTTAGTTTTCCAATGGATTCTTTAGGGTTTCCCATATGTAAAATCATGTTGTTTGCAAACAGCAAGAGTTTCACTTCTTCATTGCCTGTTTGGACTCCTTTTATTTCTTTTTCTTGCCTAATTACTCTGGCCAAAACCTCCAGTACTATGTTGAATAAGAGTGGTGAGAGTGGGCCCCCTTGTCTTGTTCCTGTTCTCAGAAGAATGGCTTTCAGTTTTTCCCTGTTGAATATGATGTTGGCTCTGGGTTTGTCATATATGGCCTTATTATGCTGAGGTACTTTCCTTCTATACCCATTTTATTGAGAGTGTTTATCATAAGTGGATGTTGGATCTTGTCAAATGCTTTCTCTGCATCTATTGAGGTGATCATGTGGTTTTTACTCATTTTGTTAATGTGGTGTATCATTGATTGATTTACAGATGTTGAACCATCCCTGTGTCCCTGGTATAAATTGCACTTGATCATGGTGTATGATCTTTTTAATGTACTGCTGTATTCGGTTTGCCAATATTTTGTTAAGGATTTTTGCATCTGTGTTCATCAGCATATTGGCCTGTAATTTTCCTTCTTTCTGTTGTCCTTGTCTGGCTTTGGTATCAGAGTGATGTTGGCCTCATAGAATGTGTTAGGAAGTGTTCTGTCTTCCCCAATTTTTTGGAATAATTTGAGAAGGATAGGTATTAAATCTTTGAATGTTTGAGAAGCCATCTGGTCCTGGGGTTTTATTTTTGGGGAGATTTTTCATTACTGTTTCAATCTCTTTGCTTGTGATTGGTCTATTCAGGTTCTCTATTTCTTCTTGGTTTAGTTTTGGGAGCTTTTATGAGTCTAGGAATTTATCCATCTCTTCTAGATTGTCCAATTTGTTGGCATATAGTTTTTCATAGTATTCTCTTATAATCATTTGTATTTCTGTGGTATTTGTTGTAATTTCTCTTTCTGAGACTTCTCTCTTTTTTTCCTAGTGAGTCTGGCTAAGGGTTTGTCAGTTTTGTTTATCTTCTCAAAGTACCAGCTCTTTGTTTCGTTGATCCTTTCTACTGTTTTGTTTGTTTGTTTCAATTCCATTTATTTCTGCTCTAATTTTTATCATTTCCCTCCTGCTGACTTTGGGCTTTGTTTGTTCTTTTTCTAATTCTGTTAGGTGTAGCTTAAGAATACTTATTTGAGATTTTTCTTGTTTGTTAAGGTGGGCCTGTATTACAATGAGTGTTCCTCTTAGAACTGCTTTTGCTGCATCCGATATGAGTTTGTATGGTGTATTTTCATTCTCACTTGTCTCCAGATAATTTTTGATTTCTCCTTTAATTTCTTCAATGATCCGTTGGTCGTTTAGGAACATGTTGTTTAGTATCCACATCTTTGTCACTTTCCCAGTTTTTTTCTTATAGTTGATTTCTAGTTTCATAGCGTTATAGTCGGAAAAGGTGCTTGATATGATTTCAATCTTCTTAGTTTATTGAGGCTTGCCTTGTTTCCCAGCATATGGTCTGTCCTTGAGAATGTTCCATGTGCACTTGAGAAGAATATGTATTCTGCTGTTTTGGGATGGAGTGTTCTATATGCATCTATTAAGTCCATCTGGTCTAGTTTTTTGTTTAAATCCACTATTTCCTTGTTGACTTTCTGTCTAGATGATCTATCCATTGATGTTAGTGGAGTGGTAAGTCCCCCTGCTATTACTGTGTTGTTGTTAATATCTCCTTTTAAGTCTGTTAATAGTTGCTTTATGTACTTTGGTGCTCCTGTGTTGGGTGCATATATATTTATAATGGTTATGTCCCTGTGGTGGAGTGTCCCTTTTATCATTATATACTGTCCCTCTTTGTCTCCCATTCCCTGTTTTGTCTTGAAGTCTACTTTGATATAAGTATGGCAACACCTGCTTTCTTTTGTTTGCCATTGGCTTGGAGTATTGTCTTCCATCCCTTCACTCTGAGCCTGTGTTTGTCTTTAGAGCTGAGATGTGTTACCTTTAGGCAGCATATTGTTGGGTCTTGTTTTTTAATTCATCCCACCACCCTGTATCCTTTGATTGGAGAATTCAATCCTTTTACATTTAGAGTGATTATTGACATATGAGGGCTTAATGCTGCCATTTTATTGCTCGTTTTCTTGTTCTTCTGCATTTCTGTTGTTTCTCGTCCTATGTATTTCAGACTACCAATTCAATTTGATAGTTCTCTATGATGGCTTTCTTAGTTTTCTCTTTATTTATCATTTGTGTCTCTCTGTTCTGATTGTTTAATGGTTACCATGAGATTTGTATAAAAAATCTCATAGATGAGATAGTCCATTTTTTGATAGCCTCTTATTTTCTTCAACTAAGCCAATTCCATCCGTTTCCTCTTCCCCTTCTAAGTTATTATTGTCACAACTTATTCCATCTCATGTTGTGAATTTGTGGTTAAATGACGATTATATTGATTTTTGATGGTTTTCTTCCTTTTATCTTTAATGTTATAATTGTTTGCTAACCAGTTCTGATAGAGAGCTGCAATTTTCTGATTTTGTTTACCTATTTATCTCCTTGCTCAAGGCTTTGCAACTCCTTTCTTTTTTTTTTTTTTTTTTTCAGGTATGAAGTCCTTTGTGAGCATTTCTTATAGGGGCATCTTGTGGCGATGAACTCCCTCAGCTTTGGTTTATCTGGGAAAGTTTTTATTTCTCCATCATATCTGAAGGGTATTTTCACTGGATAGAATATTCTTGGCTGAAAGTTTTTGTCTTTCAGAATTTTGAATATATCATTCCACTCTCTTCTAGCCTGTAATGTTTCTTCTGAGAAAGCCACTGAAAGCCTGTTAGGTGTTCCTTTGTAAGTTATTTTCTGCCTTGCTGCCCTTAATATTTTTTTCTTTGTCATTGAATTTTGCCAGCTTTACTACTATATGCCTTGGAGAAGGTTTTTTTACATTGATATAATTAGGAGTTCTAACAGCTTCTTTTACTTGTGTTTCCAGCTCCTTCCCCAGGTTTGGGAAGTTCTCAGCTATTATTTCTTTGAACAAGCTTTCTACTCCATTCTTCTTCTCTTCTTCCTCTGGAATACCTATAATTCTTATGTTGCATTTCCTAATTGAGTCCGATATTGCTTGGAGAATTTCTTCATTTCTTTTTAGTCTTAGTTCTCTGTCTTCCTCCATCTGAAGCATTTCTATATTTCTATCCTCCAGACTGCTGATTTTCTCCTCCATAATAAAAGTTCTGTTATTCAGGGAGTCCAGATTTTTATTTATTTCATCCATTGTGTTTTTCATCTCTAACATTTCTGATTGGTTTTTCTTTTTAGTTTCAATCTCTTTTGTGAAGAAGTTCCTGATTCCATTGAACTGTCTGTATTTTCTTGTAACTCACTGAGGGTTTTTTTTTTTTTTATGATAGCTATTTTGAGTTCTCTGTCATTTAGATTATAAATTTCTGTGCCTTTAGGATTGATTTCTGAGTGCTTGTCATTTTCCTTCTGGTCTGGAGTATTAATATATTTTTTCATACGGTTTGATGGCATGGATTTGTGCCTTCACATAGTAATAGTATCTGGTAGCAGATCCCACCTGCCACCACTTGGTGGTAGTCAAGAGCTGTGTATTCTGAGCCTGCCACGACCCCAGCTTACTCACTCACAGCTGCTGCTTTTCTGCCCGGGTGCTCTGGTTGACCGGCTGAGCTGAAGCGCTGGATGGGGGGAGGGGCGCTTTCTTTCACCTGCGCGGTCTTGGGGGCATTCTTGCTCTGCCCTTGCTATCTGCTCTCCTGGAGTACTGGCTTGATGAAAACACCCCTGCAATAGCTTAGTGACGTCTGTGTGAGGCTTTCCCACAGGCTGTGAGCGAACTTGGAGAGCAAAGGTGTTCCCTCAGAGGCCGCCCCGCCCACTATCCTCTTAGAGCCGCACGAGGTCCTGGGCACTGGGTCACTGCTGTTCAGTGAGGAAGAAGAGATCTCCTTACCTCTTTCCACTTCCTCTCGTGGGTCCAGCCCCTCTGCCTCTAGACATATGGCTGTGTGGGTCTCTCAGATGTCTTTTGTGTTGTGTGAATGTTCTCTGTTGGTGTATGAATGTCCTTTTCATTGTATCTTCGGGGTTAGAGTCTAAGGGAAGGGCTCACTTGCCATGATGCTGATGTCATTCCGGGTGGAGTCTTTGTTTTGTCTTCTGTATCACTAGCACATTGAACAGTACTTAGCAGGCGCTCATAAACATTTGAATGAATGTATGAGCCTTGAACTTCCTTTACTACTGTTTCTGAAATTTCTTGTTAGATTATAACAGTGTCTTCCAATGTCTTCATGTATTGCCTAAAATAACTTTGAGTACTTGTGTACTCTCTTGGATAGTTGCAAATCAACATTTTATGTTTTTTATCATATGTTTAAGTATCATTGCATAGGATGTAATTTTTGGTAGATTGTAAATATTGTTGTGTTTAAATAGAATTATTCCATTACTGTTTTAAAAGTATCACAGTGATTTGATACTCATCAATATTCATTTAAAACGTATGTGCAGAAGTTCTTTTTTATAATTGGATATTTTTCATTATTCTCTTCTTGAAAGTAGAATTTCCGTTTATTTCCATTCCACCTTTACCACATGAGTTTCTCCTAATGTAATAGTTTTATGCTTAAAATGACTTAGTAATCCTACTATTATCATGCTTGGAAAAAAAATATGTGCATAATTTTTATGAGAAAAAACACTCAGCAAACTAGAAATAGAAGGGAACTTCCTAAACATGATAAAGGGCATTTATGAAAAACTACAGCTAAACTGTGAAAGACTAAAAGCTTTTTCCTTATGATCAGGAACAAGACAAAGATATCTGCTTTTGCCACTGCTATTCAACATTGTACTAGAAGTCCTTGCCAGAGCAACTGGGCAAGAAAAAGATACAAGGCAACCATATTGAAAAGGAAAAAGTAAAACTATTTCTTTGCAGTTACATGATTCCATACATTAAAAACTTCCAAGAAACCTCATGCACAAAAATACTAGTTATAAGCAAATTCAGCAAAGTTGTAGGTTTCAACATAAACATAAAACAATCAGTTTTTTTACACTAGTAACGAGAAATCTGAAAAGGAAATAAAAAAAAATTTCTTTTATAATAACATTCAAAGAATAAAATATTGATGAATAGATTTACCCAAGGAAGGAAAACACTTGTACACTGAAAACTACAAAACATTGCTGGAAGAAATTCCAGGTTCATGGATTGCAAGAACTAATGTTGTTAAGATGGCAGTACCACCCAAAGCAATCTGCAGATTCAGTGCAATGCCTATCAAAATTCCAAATGCCTTTCTTGGAGAAACGGAAAAGTTAATCCTCAAATTCATATGGAATACAACAGACCCTGAATAGCCAAAACAGTACTGAACAAGAAAAACAAATTTGGAGGACTCACAGTTCCTGATTTCAAAACTTACTACAAAGCTATAATAATTTTAAAACTGTGGTATTGGCATAAGGATAGACATATAGACCAATGGAATAGAATTGAGAGTCCAGAAGTAAACTCATACAGCTATGGCCAGTTGATTTTCTGCAAGGGTGCCAAGACCATTCAGTCGGGGAAGGATAGTCTCTTCAAAAAATGGTCCTGGGACAAGTGGATATCCACATGCAAGGGAATGAAGCTGGACTCCTACCTCACTTCATATATAAAAATTAGCTCAAAATGGATCAAAAACCTAAATTAAGGTCTTTCACCTAAAACCATAAAACTCTTAGGAAAAAACATAGGGTTAAATATGACCTCAGTTTTTAGCTATGACACTAAAAACACAAGCAACAAAAGAAAAAATAGACAAATTGGAATTCATCAAAATCAAAAGCTTTTGTGCATCAAAGGACATTTTCAAGAAAGTGAAAAGATAATCTACAGAACGGAAGAAAATATTTGCAAATCACATGTCTGATAAGGTTCTACTATCAGAAAAATAAAGAACTCGTAAAACTGAACAACAAAAGGAAAACTGAACTTAAGAAAGGGTAGAAAACGTGAATAGGCATTTCTCCAAAGGAATATACAAATGGCCAAGCACGTGAAGAGATATTCAGTTTCACTGGTCATTAAGGAAATGCAAATCAAACCTATAGTCAGATACTGCTTCAGCAGATCCAGCAGATTGGCTATAATAAAAAAAAATCGGAAAATACGTGTTGGTAAGGATGTGGAAAAATAGGAACTTTGGTACACTGCTGTGGGAATGTAAAGTGGTGAAACCACTTCGAAAACAGTTTTGGAGTTTCTCAAAAAGATAACCATAGATGTACCATATGACCCAGCAATTCCACAGCTAGATATATATCCAAAAGAATTGAAAATAGGTACTCAAACAAATACTTGTACACGAATGTTTGTAGCAGCACTATTCACAGTAACCAAAAAAATGGAAACAACCCAAATGTCCATCAGTGGATGAATGGATAAACAAGTTGTGGTATATACATAACAATGGAATATTATTCGGCCTTAAAAAAGACTGAAGTATTGATACATGCTACAACATGCATGAACCTTGAAAACACTCTACTAAATGAAAGAAGCCAGACACAAAAGGCCACATATTGTATGATTTCTTTTGCATGAAATACCCCAAATAAGCAGATCAAAAGAGATAAAAAGCAAATTAGTGTTTGCAAGGGAATGGGGGAAAGGAGACCTAGGGAAAGGTTATTTAAAGGATATAATGTGTTTTTCTGACATGTTGAAAAAGTTTTGTGTCTAGATAGAGTTGGTGATTGCACAACATTGTGAAGGCACTAAATGCCACTGAACTTTACATTTTAAAATGGCTAATTGTTATGTGAATTTCACTTAAAAATTTCTATAAACTTAACATTAAAATTTTTAAAAATTGTGTAACTATACAGTTTTAAATGCTTTAATATTTCTTTTGGAGACCGGCTCCGTGGCCTAGTGGTTAACTTTGGCGCACTACACTGCAGCAGCCTGGGTTCAGTTCCTGGGCATGGACCTGCACCATGTTGTGGCAGCGACCCACATACACAATGGAGGAAGATTGGCACAGATGTTAGCTCAAGGTGACTCTTCCTCAGCAAAAAAAAAAAAAATTTTCTCTGAGTGGAGTTACTATAGTTGTTGCATAATAAATGTTTTACAGATTTTGTTAATGATTTTAATTAAATCATTGAAAGTGAAATTTATTGGAAATACATCTTCTCTTAATGATATAGATTTTTTAATGACATTTATTTCATGTATCCATGGATGAATGCTGAAAGGTTCAGCATCAATTCCATTCCTATTTTATCTTCTTCTTATTTTTTTTGACCTTAAATCCCACAACCATTCTTTATTATAAAGATGAACCCTGATCCTCATAATGGGCTTATTGGTAGGATTTCTGGAAGTGATTGCAAGCACCACGGTCTCTGAACTTTTTGGATTTGCAGCAACAGGGGGTCAGCTACCAGCAGGGTCCAGTCATACTAGATGAGGATGTCTTTGATCTCCTTTTTTGGAAGCCTATCCACATATTTCTGGTAAAAGGCCACCAGGGCTTGGGAGGTAGACTGGCGGATTTTGTAAATCTGGGCCACGTGACCACTGCCCTTTACTTGGACACAGAGGTCAATGGCAGCTAATCACTCCTTGCGCAGAACCAGAACAGGTTGCAGTAGCTTGTATTACAGCCATCATGGTTGGATTATCTCCAGGGGTCGCCTGTTCACCTAATGAGGCCGTTGCGCCCTTTGCAGTGTACCAGGACTGTAGCCATCTTCTTGCATCCAAAGACATGCACCGATTGCAGAGGGCCCTTGGATGGCATGGCTGCAGGTGTAGACAAGAGAGCCTCATCCTGAGGTGCTAAAACTGGAAGAAAGCTCTATTTTATGTTTTGTTAGACTCAAGTGCTGAGAAGCATGTTAATATAAGTAAGTAGATGGTAATGGAAGGAATTTTGTTGTGTCATTGTCACTCAGTTCTTTGAATTTCTGTATCCTATGCCAAAAAGCACATAGTGATTTCATGTAAAATTTAGTTTTAATGATTTATCAGCTGACAACTCAGATTCTCCTTCAATTTTGAATAAGAATTGGAAAACACTTCACTTGCATAAGAATTTGAAGATCATTAGAGTCATTCACTATTTTCTTAATAGCTACACCAGTATTTCCAGTTGGCCTTACGTTTAGTGGTTCAGAGGTTTTTGCCTCTCGGGGAAATATATCACGGTAATGAGAGACAGGGTAGAGAAATATTTTTATTTTGTAAAATGAAAAAGCATTATTGTTAAAGAGGAGAAGGAAAAGGTGAACTTTCATGACACAGGCAGAGCAGTTTTTGAAATAAATATGTGTAGAAGTTGAAAATCTTATGATGCTCTTAAAACCTATTCATGCCCATGCACTTCTGGAAAAATCTTTAAGTACCTCCAGGGTACTGAACTCTGTGAGGTCTTATATAAAGTGTTTCTTACTGCCTGCCTCCAGATAAGAATCTTTAATAGCTTGGAACTTCTCTGTACTATGAATAAAAAGATGAAAAAAATAGAATTGGGCCCTAAAGCTCTTTCTTTGAAAATGGCTTTATTTCTTTTGTGTCTGGACTATATATAGACTTAATATAAAATTCGATGAATTAAAAGTGTTGCCTTCTCATATAATTTCTTGTCTAAAATTTTTCTCAGGTCAATGAATGGTCTTTGAAGATAAGAAAGGAAATGAGAGTTGTTGACAGGCAAATAAGAGGTAAATTATCATTTTATGTCTCCTATTCTCACCCCCTTGTTGTATTTTGCATTAGTTCATAAAAATAAAATGATTCTACGTATTGTAGGACATGGTTTATTCTTATATTATTTATAGCTGTTCTAATTATTTTGTTTTCTAATCGTTATAAGAGAAACAAGACATAACGAACTCAAAGAAACTTTACATTTTATGAGAACTAAATCTTGCCTCAGGCCTGGAATTCAGCTATTCAAGGGGGAGGGCCGTGTTCCTTCATCTCTGTTTTCCTAGAGTCCAGGTTAGTGTTGGAAACAAAGCAGGTGCTCACACTGTGGTAGACAGAGTAATGGCCTCCCGAAGATGTCCGTGTCCTCATCCCCAGAACTTGTGAATATGGTACCTTACATAGGAAAAGGGACTTTGCGGATGTGATTAAATTAAGGATCTTGAGGTGGGGAGATTATTCTGGGTTATCTGGGTGAGCCCAATGTAATCACAAGGGTCCTTATAAGAGAAAGGCAATATGTTGAGAAAAAGAGAAAAGCAGATGTGACCACAGAACCAGATGTTGGAGTGATGTGCTTTGAAAATGGAGGAAGAGGCCATGACCCAAGGAATGCAGTTGACCTCTAGAAGCTAGAAAAGGCAGGGGAACGGATTCTTCCCTGATGTCTTCAGAAGAAATGCAGCCCTTCCAACACCTTGATTTTAGACATCTGAGCACTAGAACTGTAAAAGTATAAATTTGTGCTGTTTTAAGCCATTAAAAAAAGAGAACTAAAAGAAACCTCTTCCTCCTTATAAAGAAATGATTTTATGGAATTCAAATTAAATAAATTGTGCTAGGTGAGGAATGCCATTCCATTTTCCTACTACTCTAGTTGTTTATTTTAGCATTGCTGTAAATTGAGGAAAATATATTTCTAAATAAAATTGATTGTTACTGAGTACCACTTAAATTAAGGTAACTTGCAAAGAGATAGTAATGTTTAAAACTTTGATGATTTTTATCACTTTTATGGTTGGAGAAAAAGTAATACTGTAAAGATATCCCAATATCACTCCCTTAAAAAAAGAACAGAGACTAGAATTCCATTCCCAGCCATGATGGAGTAATGGTTTCGGACTTGCACTCCCATTGTAAATAAATTAGAAACTGGACAAAATCTTTGAAACATCTCTTTTCATATATCGGATGACTAGCAATGCAGGGTTTTGATCATTGAGAGAAAGAAAACAGAGATAACCCTAATATAGCCCTCATTTTCTTCCTGGAGAAACTTTCCGGATTGCAGCTTATGGAAGGGGATTCCAAACAGAGTATGGTGGTCTCACTGAATTGAGGAGACAGTGGTCAGGGTTCAAGGAGGCTGCAAGGGCTGGAATTTGTGGGGCAGAGTATCAGAGAGAAAGGCAATACCCAGAGAAAAAGCTCCAGATATTTGCATGGGGTCTCATTGAGTCTTTAGCTGAATCCTAAGCTGGGCATATTTGGAATGACATTCAAGAGCTTGGGCAGAGAACAATTGCTGGGGACAGAACAACTACCAGGAGGCTGTAAACTGAACAATTCCCACAGCTCTCGAAGGATTGAGAGATAGGAGAGTTCTGATCAGACACAGTGAAGAGACTTTGTCGACATCGGGGACATTCAGTAGACACCCCAGAAGGGTCATAATATAAAGGCTGAAGTAGCCTTAGATTAAAGGCTACCATAAGCCCACACCAACAAAGCTTGAAAGCAAGTCTTGAAAGCTGATCTCCAGGCCACGTAACTGCCTATGAAAATAAAGCTGAATGTAAGGAAGACCAAAAAATTCAGACGCCCAAAAATGAAACATTTGGAGTGTCCAACATTCAATGAAAAATTACTAAGCAGCAGCAGGAAAATGTGACCCAAAATGAGGATAAAAATCAGGCAATGTAAATAAACCCAGAAAAAACAGAGATTATCAAATAAGCAAAGATTTTAAACAGCTATTATAAATATGTTGAGGAATTTAAAGGAAAGCATGAACATAATGAGATATATTGAAGATACAGAAAAGAACAAAATGGAACTTATAGAGATGAAAGATCTGAAATGAAGTGAAATAAAATGAAAACTTCACTAAATGGGTTTAACAAGCAGATTAAACACTACAGAAAATAAAAGCAGTGAAATTGGAGATAGTAATACAAACTATCCACAGTACAGAGAGGAAAAAGTTTAAACAAAAAAGAGAAAATGAACAGAGGGTTAGTGACCTGTGGAACAGTATCAGGTGGTCTAACATGTAATTTGAGTCTCAGAAGAAGAGGGTCAGGAAAGGATCACATGAAATAGTAGCTGATGAAAACTTTAAACGCATAGATCCAAGGAACTCAATGAACTTCAAACAGATCGCACAAAGAAAACCATACTAAAGCATATCATAATCAAATTACTAAATGTTAACCATAGAGAGAGAAAACTTTCTGAGAAAAAAGACACATTAAATACAGAAAACAATAAGAATGATTAAAAATTTCTTATCAGAAGCAGTGCAAACCAGAACATCTTTAATATGATGAAAGAAAAAACCCACATCTGTAGCCAATGAAAATTAGCATTCAGAGGTGAAGGTGAGGTAAAGATATTTTTATACAAAAGCCAAGAGAATTTGTTGCCAGTAGATCTACAGTACAAAAAACTGTCAAAGGAAGCTGTAAGCTGAAGGAAGATCATACCAGATACAAACTTGGATCTACCCAGAGGAATGAAGCATGCTGGAAATACTAAGTATATAAATAATTTTTTTTCTCTTTTAAAAATTATTGATTGTTTAAAGTAAAAATAATAATATGGGGCTTATAACCTAGTAGAAGTAAACTCTATGACAATAACAGCACAAACAATTGATTAGTGTCATCTTTAGAAACCTCATAAATTCAATTAGTGTCTCATAACCCTTATTTATTCCTGTTTTGTGCTTTGCCCATTATATATCTTCTCACATCTATAGCTCGTTTATCTTGTTAAATGATCCTCAAGCTCTGTCTCTTTCATGTTGTTTCCTGTTATTTCTCATTCATAGCAATTTATTAGTTAACTAACTCGAACGTGGTATCAGAAAAAGATCATGGGTTTTGGAGTGTTAACATTTGGTAGTTTAAACTCTGTCTTTGCTATCAATTAGCCATCTATCCCTATTAAAATTCTTTGAATCTCATAGAATTATTCTGACAATTAAATCTGTGCATGTATGTAAAGTGTTTAGGACAGTACCTGGCATACAAGTAGAAGGTTTACTACGTTGATGATGATACCAAAAGAAAAAACCAGGGTACTTTGGACAATGTATGACTTTGAAGTAATGTGATTACTTTAAATGTTACTTCCATATGAGGATTTATCATAGAGACACTTCCAGGGTCTTTCATTTGATTTTATATTAGCAGTCAAGGTGAATGGATTTTTTTTAATATTGGTGCAAAAACAAGTACCTGTTAGACTAATCTATGATCTTAGAAGTCAGGATATTGGTTACCCTTGTTGGGGCATGGTGAATTAAGGGGGACATAAAGGGACCTTATGGCATGTGGTAATATTCTGTTTCTTAATCTGGTTGCCGGTTACATGGGCATGTTTAGTTTGTGAAAATTTATATAGCTCTACAGTTATGTTTGCTTTTCTGTATGTATGATATACTTCAATAAAAAGTTTAAAGAGAAAAACAGTAGTAACTTAAATAAAGCAAAATATAACTACATGTAGTTCTCATCTTCTCATGGAGGACTCACGCTAGTCCACATTTTACCTTTCAGTCAAATGTAACACATTTAGAGCACTCATGATAGGCAATATTAGATTGAATTTAGATCATTCATTTTGGCCCACTCCTTAAATGAAAATAGCTTGGCCCCCCCACCCCCACCCCATCATGACTAGCAGGTAATAATACATATAGTGGAGCAGAAAAGTATAAATAAGAAAGTTAAAATCACCCTGAAATCCTACCACCCAGAAATAACTACCACAAACATTTTGGCAATCATCCATCCAGATATGTTTCTGTCTGTACTTGTATTTACACAAAATCACGTGTTTATAAATGGATCATACTATTCTTGCTACTGTTTTATTTATATATTTCTTATTATAGTAAAGTATACATAACATAAAATTGACATTTTAACCATTTTTAAGTATACAGTTCAGTGACATTAATACATTCACACTGCTGTGCAGCCATCACCATTTATCTCCAGAACTTTTCCTTCATCCCATGCTAAGACTTGTTACCCATTAAACAATAATTCTGCATTTCTCCCTCCCCCACATTCCTCTGGTAACCACTGTTAATTTCTGTCTCTATATAATTTGACTATTCTCCATACCTCATATAAATGGAATCAAACAGTATTTGTACTTTTGTGTCTGGCTAATTTTACTTACCATAATGTTTTTAAGATTCGTCCATGTTATAGCGTGTATCAGAATTTCCTTCCTTTTTAAGACCAAATAATATTTCATTGTATGTATATACCTCATTTTGTTTATCTATTCATCTATCAATGGATATTTGGGCTGTTTCCACCTTTTGGTTATTGTGAATAATGCTGTTAGGAAGATGAGTGTACAAATATCTGCTTAAGTTCCTGCTTTCAATTCTTTTGTGTACACACTCTAAATTGGAATTGCTAAGTCAAATGGTAATTCTATATTTAATTTTTGAGGAACCACTGTAGTGTTTTCCACAGTACTGCACTGTTTTACATTCCTAACATCAAGGACTAAGATATTCAAAAGCAACCACTTATATGGGGGATTATAGAAGGTCACTGTGCATGCCCAGGGAAGGAAGCAGGCTCTGAAAAGATGTGAGAAGACTCAGCACAGAGATACCCTACAGCAATAAAAACAAAACCAGCAAACCCTGGAGAAGTGGGAGAATCTGATTTCTGGAGTTACCATGTTATAAGATTCAAATGTCCCATTTTCATCAAAAAAATCACAAGGCATACAAAGAAACAGGAATGTGTGGCCCGTTCAAAGGACAATAAATCAACAGAAAATGTCCCTGAGAAAGACCAGATGACAGATTTACTAAACAAGACTTTAAAACAACTGTCTTGGGGCTGGCTTGGTGGCGTAGTGGTTAAGTTTGTGCAGTCCACTTCGGTGGCCCAGGGTTCGCAGGTTCAGATCCTGGGCATGGACCAATGCACTACTTGTCAAGACATGCTGTGGCGGCATCCCATATCAAATAGAGGAAGATGGGCACGGATGTTAGCCCAGGGCCAATCTTCATTAGCAAAAAAGAGGATTGGCAATGGATGTTAGCTCAGGGCTAATCTTCCTCACACACAAAAACAACTGTCTTAAAGATATGCAAAGAGCTAAAGTAAGATGTGGACAAAGTCAAGAAAATGATGTATGAACAAAATGGAAATATCAATAAAGAGATAGAAAACATGAAAAGAAATTCTGCAGCTAAAAATGTACAGTAACTGAAACGAAATGTTTACTAGAGTTATTCAAAAGCAGATTGGGGGGCTGGCCTGGTGGTGTAGTGGTTAAGTTCACACATTTCCCTTCGGTGACCCAGAGTTTGCTGGTTTGGATCCTGAGCGCAGACCTACTCACTGCTCATCAGGCCATACTGAGGTGATGTCCCACATAGAGGAGCTACAGCTCTACAACTATGATATCCAACTATGTACTGGAGCTGTGGGGAGACAAAAGAGGAAGATAGGCAACAGATGTTAGTGCAGGGCCAATCTTCCTTAAAAAAAAATTTTTTTTTAAATAAAAAAAGCAGATTGGAGCAGGCAGAAGAATCAGTGAACTTGAAAATATTACAGTTGAAATTATCAAGTCTGAGGAATAGAAGGGAAAAAAATTGAAGTAAACAGAGCCTAAGCAACCTATGAGACACCATCAAGCAGACCAACATACACACTGTGGGAGTCCCACAAGGAAAGTTGAGAGAGAAAAGGACAGAGAGATTATATGAAGAAATAATGAGAAAAACTTCCCAAATTTCATGAAACATATGAATACAATCATCCAAGAAGTTCCACACACTCCAAGTAGGATAAACTCAAAGAGAACCATGCCAAAGCACATTATAATCAAACTGTAGAAAGTCAAAGGCAGAGAGAATGTTTAAAGCAGCAAGAGAGAAACAACTTGTCACGTACAAGGGATCTCAGTAAGATTTTCAGCAGATTTCTCATTAGAAATATTGAAGGCCAGAAGGCAGTGGGTTGATACATTCAAATGCTAAAAGGAGAAACCTGTCAACCAAGAATCCTACATCCAGCAAAATGAGGGAGAAATTAAAGACATTCCCAGATAAATAAAAGCTGAGGGAGTTTGTTACCACTAGACCTGCCCAGCAAGAAAAACTAAAGGTTGAAATGAAAGGACAATAGTAACTTGAAGCCACGTGAAAAAATAAATATCTCCATTAAAGGTAAATACATGAGCAATTGTAAAAGCTAGTATTTTTGTAACTTTGGTTTGTAACTCCATTTTTTGATTTCTACATGATTTAGGAGACTCGTGCATAAAAAAATTATTAGGCTATGTTTTTGAACACAGTGAAGAAAGATGTTCTTTTGTGACATCAGTAACTGAATGGGAGTGGGGACAGAGCTGTATAAAAGTAAAGTTTTTGTATGCTATAGAAGTTAAGCTCATATAGATTCAAATTAGTGTTATAACTTTAAGATATTAAATGTAATCCCCGTGGCAACCACAAAGAAAAAAGCTATAGATTATACACAAGAGCAAATGAAAAGGGATTTGAAAAGTTTCATTACAAAAAAGAAACAAGTAAACACAAAAGAAGACAAGGCAGGAAATGAAGGACAAAAAAAGCTATAAGGCCTACAGAAAAAATGGCAAAATGGCCAAAGTCAGCCCTTCCTTATTAGTAATTATTTTAAATGTAAATGGATTAAACTCTCCAGTTAAAAGACAGAGCTTGACAGAATGGATAAAAAAAATGACGCTACTGTATGCTGCCTACAGGAGACTCACTTTAGACCCATAGATATAAATAGGTTGAAATTGAAAGAATAGAAAAAGATAGTTCATGGAAATAGTAACCAAAAGAGAGTGGAGATTGCTATGCTAATATAAGACAAAATAAACTTTAAATCAAAAAAGATTACAAGAGTCAAAGAATGATATGTTAAAACTTTCAATACAATAAGAAGATATAACAGTTATACACATCTATGCACCTAGTAACAGATCATCAAAATATATGGAGCAGAAACTGACAGAATTAAAGGGGGAAGTATTTCTGCAATAATAGTTGGAGACTTTAATAACCCAATAATTCACTCTCAAAAGTGGATATAACAACCAGACAGAAGCTAAATAAGGAAATAGAGGAGTTGAACAACACAACAAGTCAACTAGATCTAATAGACATATACAGAATATTCTTACCAAACAAGAACAGAATACACAATTCTTAAGTGCACAGGGAACATCCTCCAGGATAGACCGTATGTTAGGCTAAAAATCAAGTCTCAGTTAATTTTAAAATATAGATATGTGCTATCTTTGCTAACCAAAACAAGGGTTGGTTAAAAATCAGTAACAGAAGGAACACTGGAAAATTCACAGATATGTGGAAATTAACACACTCTTAAACAACAAATGGGTCAAAGAAGAAATCACAAGGGAAATTGGAAAATACTTAGAGATGAGTGAAAACCACAACACAGTATATCAAAACTTATGGGATGCAGCAAAAGCAGTGCTTGGAGGGAATTTATAGCTGTAAAAGTTTTTACATTAAAAAAGAAGAAGAATCTCTTCAATAAATGGGCAGAGGACATGAACAGACATTTTTCCAAAGAAGTTATACAGATGGCCAACAGGCACATGAAGAGATGTTCAGCATCACTAATCATTAGGGAAATGCAAATCAAAACTACAATGAGATATTGCCTTAATATTTGTTAGAATGGCTATAATTACCAAGACAAAAAATAGCAGATATTCGAGAGGATGTGGAGAAAAGGGAACCCTCATACACTGCTGGTGGGAATGCAAACTGGTGCAGCCACTATGGAAAACAATATGGAGATTTCTCAAAAAATTAAAAATAGAAATACCATACAACCCAGCTATCCCACAACTGGGTATTTATCCAAAGAACTTGAAATCAACAATTCAAAGAGATTTATGCATCCCTATGTTCATTGCAGCATTATTCACAATAGCCAAGACATGAAAGCAACCCAAGTGCCCATCAACTGATGAATGGGTAAAGAAGACATGGTATATATATTACAATGGAATACTACTCAGCCATAAAAAAGACAAAATCGTCCCATTTGCAACAACATGGATGGACCTTGAGGGTATTATGTTAAGTGAAATAAAGCCAGACAGAGAAAGACAAACACCATATGATTTCACTCATCTGTGGAAGATAAACACATGGACAAAGAGAACAGACTAGTTACTGAGGGAAGAGGGTTGGGAGGTGGGCATAAGAGATAAAGTGGCACAAATATATATATGGTGACTGACAAATAATAACACACAACTGAAATTTCACAATGTTATACACTATTATGATCTCAATAAAATAATAAAAAACTATGTATCAATTAACTAAAAAAAAGAACAATCTCAAATCAAGAACCTAACTTTACAACTTACAGAATTAGAAAAAGAAGAGCAAACTCAACCTAAAGCCAGCAGAAGGAAGGAAATAATAAAGATTAGAGCAGAGATAAACAAAATAGAGCATAGAAAAACAATAGAGAGAAATTAAAGAAACCAAAAGTGAGTTCTTTGAAAACATCAACAAAATTGACAAACCTTTAGCTAGATTGATTTAAAAAAAGGGAGAGAGAGAAGGCTCAAATGCCTAAAATCAGAAATGAAAGTGAGAGCTTTACTGTGAATCTACAGAAATAAATATTACAAGAGATTACTGTGAACAATTGTACACCAACAAATTGGATAATCTAGATAAAGTGGACAAATTCCTAGAATCACAAAACCTACCAAGACTGAAACACAAAGGAATAGAAAATCCAAATAGACTTGTAACTAGTAAGGAGATTGAATCAGTAATCGAAAATCTCCTGACAAAGAAAAGCCCTAGACCCAATGGTGATTTCTACTAAATGTTTAAAGAACTAACACCAGTGCTTCTTGTGCTTTTCCAGAAAAGTGAAGAGAATGGAACACTAACTCATTGTATAAGGCCAACATTGCCCTGATACCAAAGCCTAACAAAGACACCACAGAAAAGAAAACTGCAGACCAATATCCCTTATGAACATCGATGCGCAAATCCTCAACAAAATAGTAGCAAACAGAATTCAAAAGGATTATGTACCATGAGCAAGTAGGATTCATTCCTGAAACACAAGGATGGTTTTACATATGAAAACAGATCAGCGAAATACACCACACCAACAAAATGAAGGGAAAAAACCACATGATCATCCCAGTTGATGCAGAGAAAGCATTTGACAAAATTCAGCACCATTTTATGATTTAAAAAACACTCAACAAACTAGGAATAGGAGGAAATTACTTCAACGTAATAAAAGCCATATATGAAAAACCTACAGCAAACATTATACTCAATGGTGAAAGATTGAAAACTTTTCCTCTAAGATCAGGAACAAGGCAAGGATGCCTGCTTTTGCCACTTCTCTTAAACATGATACTGGAAGCCCGACCCAGAGCAATTAATCAAGTAAAAGGAGTAAAAGGTATCCAAATTAGAGAGGAAGAAGTAAAATTATCTGTTTGGCGGTGATATGATATTACATGTATAAAACCTTAAAAATTCCACAACAAAACTGTCAGAACTAATTGAAAAATTCAGTAAAATAGGATGCAAAAATCAGTTGTATTTCTATATACTAACAGTGAACAGTTTCAAAAGGAAATTAAGAGGGGCCGCCTGGTGGCGCAGCGGTTTAGTCCGCACTTGGCAGCCCGGGGTTCGTGAGTTTGGATCCCGGCGCCCGCCGACGCACTGCCTGTCAGCCATGCCGTGGTGGCGTCCCATATAAAGTAGAGGAAGATGGGCACGGATGTTAGCCCAGGGCCAGTCTTCCTCAGCAAAAAAAAAAGGGGGGGAGGAGTGGCAACAGATGTTAGCTCAGGGCTGGTCTTCCCCACAAAAAAAAAAAAAAAAAGGAAATTAAGAAACCAATGCCACTTGCAGTAGCATCAAAAAGAATAAAATACTTAGGAATTAACTTACCCAAAGAAGTGAAAGACTCATACAATGAAAACTACAAAACACTGCTGAAAGAAAGTAAAGACATAAATACGTAGAAAGACATCCCATGTCCTTGGATTGGAATACTTAATATTGTGAAGATGTCAATAGCACCCAATGTGATCTACAGATTCAATGCAATCCCTATCAAAATCCCAAAGATGTTTTTTGCAAAAATGGAAAAATCATCCTAAAATTCATATGGCATCTCAAGGGACCCCTAAGAGAGAAAACCATCTTCAAAAAGAACAAAGTTGGAGGACTTACACTTCCTCATTTTAAAACTTACTAAAAAGCTGTGGAAATAAAACCAGTGTGCTACTGGCATGAAGACAGTCATAAAGACCAATGAAGTACAATGGAGAGCCCAGAAGTAAACCCTCACATATATGGTCAAATGATTTTCTACGAGTGTGCCAAGACCATTCGGTGGGGAAAAGACAAGTTTTTTCAACAGATGTGCTGGGAAAACTGAATATCCCCATTCAAAAGAATGAGGTTGGATCCTTACCTAACAAACATACAAAAATTAACTCAAAATGGGTCAAAGACCTAAATGTAAGAGCTAAAACTATAAAACTCCTAGAAGAAAGCATAGGGCAAAACAAAAGCTTCACAGCATTAGATTTGGCAGTGATTTCTTGGCATGACCCCAAAGCCACAGGCAACAAAAAAATACAATAGATAAATTGGACTTCATGAAAATTAAAAAATTTTGTGAATCCAAAGACACAGTAAAAAGAGTAAACGGTAAAAAGGCAATCCAGAGAATGGGAGAAAATATTGGTAAATCATATGTCTGATAAGGGATTAATATCCAGAATATATATATAGAACTAAAACTCAACAGCTGAAAAACAGCCCTATTCAAAATTGGGCAAAGGATTTGAAAGACTTCCAAATCTATGGAATATTTCTCCAAAGAAGATGCATAAATGGCCAATAAGCATATGAAAAGATGCTCAACATCACTGATCCTTAGGGAAATGCAAATCAAAACCACAATGAGATACCACCTCACACCCATTAGGATGGCTGCTAGCAAAACAAAACAAAACAAAACAAAATGAAAGTGTTGACAAAGATGTGGAGAAATTGGAACCATTGGTCACTGTTGGAGGGAATTTAAAATGGTGCAGCAGCTGTGGAAAACAATATAGCTTTCCTCAAAAGGTTAAAAATAAAAATACTAGGGACCAGCCCGGTAGCATAGTGGTTAAGTTCATGCTCTCCGATTTGGCGGCCCAGGGTTTGCAGGTTCGGATCCCAAGTGTGGACCTACACACCGCTTATCAAGCCATGCTGTGGCAGGCATCCCACATATTAAATAGAGGAGGATGGGCACGGATGTTAGCCTAGGGCCAATCTTCCTCAGCAAAAGAAAATAGAATTACTATATGATCCAACATTTCTACTTTTGAGTATTGCTGTGGACTGAATGTTTGTGTCCCTCCCCAAATTTGTTTGTTGAAGCCCTAATTCCCAGTGTGATAGTGTTTGATGGGGGCAGTCTTTAGGAGGTAATTAGGCCATGAAGGTGGAGCCCTCATGAATGGGAATAGTGCCCTTATCAGAAGAGACATGAGAATTTTTGTCACCATGTTAGGATAGAAGAAGAAGGCATCCATCTGCAAACCAGGAAAATGGCTCTCATCAGGAACTGAATTGGCCAGCACCTTGATCTTGGACTTCCCAGCCTTCAGAACTGTTTGAAATAAATTTCTATTGTTTAAGCCACCTATCTATGATATTTTTGTTATAGCAGCCTGAACTGACTAATACGGATATTGGTACCAAGAAGTAGGGTGCTGCTGTAACAAACATCTAAAAATGTGTAAGCAGCTTTGGAACTGGGTAATTGGGTAGAGGCTAGAAGAGTTTTGAGTTGCAAACTAGAAGAAGCCTGCTTTGCCAGGAATAGACCTTTAAAAGCAATTCTGGTGAGCGCTTAGGGAGGAAAAAAGGAAAGGGAGGGCTAGAGAGAAAGCCTCCATCTTAGAGAACAGGTAATAACCATGTACATAATGTTGGTAGAAATATGGATGGTAAAGGCCATTCTGATGAGGTCTCAGATGGAAATGAGGAAGATGTTATTGGACAGTGGAGAAAAGGCAATCCTTGCTATAAAGTGGCAAAGAACTTGGCTGAACTGTGTTTAGAGTCTAGTGTGTTGTGGAAATTAGAACTTACAAGCAATTAAATTGTATATTTAGCTGAGGAGATTTCTTTCTTTTTTCTTTTTTTTGGTGAGGAAGATTAGCCCTGAGCTAACATACATTGCCAATCCTCCTCTTTTTGCTGAGGAAGATTGGCCCTGAGCTAACATCCATGCCCATCTTCCTCTATTTTATATGGGATGCTGCCACAGCATGGCTTGACAAGCAGTGCATCAGTCCGCACCTGGGATCCGAACCTGCAAACCCCGGACCTCCAGAAATGGAGCATGCTAACTTAACTGTTTCACCAGCAGGCCGGCCCAAGCCGAGAAGATTTCTAAGCAAAGTGTTGAAGGAGTGCCTTGGTTCTTCCTGACTGCTTATAGTAAAATTCGAGGAGAGAGAAATGAATCAAAGGAATTATTAAGCAAAAAGGAACCAGAACTTAAAGATTTGGAAGTCTCAGTCTATCTGTATTGCAAATAATGAGAAAACATATTCGAAAGAAGACACCAAGGGTATGGCTGACTGACCAGTTGATAAGGAGATTAGCATAGGTGTGAACCATGGGCTTCATCAGCCACCCCATCAAGATCACTGCCAGTTTGAACTGAAGGAGACGGATGCAGAATGAAGGAAGGCTGTTGGACTTGTTAGATTCTACAGGACAGGATGATAAAACCACTTGGCTTCGAACTTGTGCTATTCATCAAGGAAAGGAAAGAATGTCTCCAAAGCTGATTCAGAGATTATCAGGGCCACCACCTCGGTTCCCATATCCCAGAGTGTCCCCAATTGAAGCCATAGGGGAAGGACCACCGGTAGAGCCCTGGGGGTATGACTCCCTGCCCGGCAGAACCTAAGCTTCAGTGACCCCCACAGAAAGCCACAGTGTGGTGGTGCCCCACCAAGCCCTGCAGGTGACATTACCACCCCAGTGGGTCTGGAAGTCAGAGCATTGAGCCAAAGAGGATTTTTCTTGAGTCTTAGGATCTCATGGAATTTGGACTTGCTTGGGACCTGTCACCCCTTCCTTCTTTCTTGTTTCTCCCTTTTGGAATGGGATTGTCTGTCCTGTGCCTGTCACAGGGTCATAGCTGAAGAGGAATTTTGCCTCAGGATGAATCATATGTTGAGTCTCACCCATATCTGATTTAGATGATATTGAGATGAGACTTTAGACTTTAGACATTAAAGTTGCTGCTGGAAGGAGTTAAGACTTTTGAAGCTATTGGGATGGAATGAATGTATTTTGCATGTGAGAAAGACATAAATTTGGGGGGGGGCCAGAGGCAGAATGCTATGGACTGAATGTTTATATGCCCCCAAATTTCATATGCTGAATGAATGGGATTAGTGCTCTTATAAGAAACACAAGAGATGATCTCTTTCTTGGCCATGTGGGGATATAGCAAGAAGCCTTCTGCAAACCAGGAAGTGGGTTCTTACCAGGAACTAGATTGATTGTTGGCATCTTGATCTTGGACTTGCCACCCTCCAGAACTGTGAGAAATAAATTTATGTTGTTTAAGCCACTCAGTCTATGGTATTATAGGTTTATACACAAAAGATTTGAAAGCAGGATCTCAAAGAGATATTTGTACACTCATGTTCATAACAGCATTATTCACAGTAGCTAAAGGTTGAAAGCAACCCGTGTCCATTGATGGATGAGTGGATAAACAAGATTTGGTATCTACACACAATAGAATATTATTCAGCCTTAAAAAGGAAGGAAATTCTGATAACATGCTACAACATGGATGAACCTTGAGGATGTTATGCTAAGTGAAATAAGATAGTCACAAGAAAAAAAAAACTGTGTGATTCCGCTTATATAAGGTACCTAGAATAGTCAGATTCATAAAGACAGAAAGTAGAATGGTGGTTGCCAGGAGCTGGCGGGAGGAGGGAATGGGGAATTATTGTTTAATGGGTTTAAGTTTCAGTTTTGAAAGTTGGAGAGAGTTCTGGAGATGGATGGTGGTGATGGTTCACAATATGAAGGTACCTAATACCACTGAACTGTGTACTTAAAAATGGGTAAGATGGTAAATTTTTTATGTCATGTGTATTTTACCACGATAAAAAAAAATCTCTGCTGTTCATAAAGCACATAATATAGACATATCTTACCCCTAGTTGATGCTGTTATGATACTTTTAACATGTTCAGGTTTTCCTTAAGTTGCAGGTTTTTCTAAATTGTTAATGACTGTACAGAGATTATACTCCCATAATTGTGGGAATACTGCTTATGGATTATTAGAGCAGGCTCTGGAATGCATTTACAGTATTTTAAAAATTCCTTAGTTCCAATACCAACAAATGTTAGAACGGGCTCACAAAAGCAGTTTTGAAATTTTATCTAGTGAAATAAGATTTACTTTTCTTTTTACTCTTAAATTACTTTATGTTGTTTCTGGAAATAATGAATACTTGCCACATTATTTTATTTTGTTTATATCCTCCTATCTGTTTTTCTATTTAATAGACACATTTAGATCACAATAAGAACAGATTTGAGTGCCAATAAATCTTCTGGTTTACCCTTAATTTTTTGGTGTTTTGTGTTATGTTCTAAATTTAGATATTCAAAGAGAAGAAGAAAAAGTCAAACGGTCTGTGAAAGATGCTGCCAAGAAGGGTGAGAAGGAGGTCTGTGTGGTTCTGGCCAAGGAGATGATCAGGTCGAGGAAGGCTGTGAGCAAGCTCTATGCATCCAAAGCTCACATGAACTCCGTGCTCATGGGGATGAAGAACCAGCTGGGTAAGAGCCCTTACCTCACAGCCGCCTCATTAGTGGTGATGCTCTTGCTGTTATTGTCAACGCTGGTTTCCTTGAATGGGAAGAAGAGTTGCAGCCCTGGTTTTTATTTATATTGTCTTAGTTGGGCTGTTATACAAATGCAGAATATAATTATTACTATCATTATTATTTTATTGTTATTCATTTTTTTGGTCAGTGTTGTTGACGTAATGGCAAAAATCTACATATAAATCTGCTTTGTTCAGAATTTAGAATATATTTCCTCGTGTGAACAGTGTTATGAAATGACCTGAGAATTGAGTCATGGGAGCAAGAAGTGGGCCCGTGTGTTAGAGGAGGGTGACAAGAGTTTCTCTGTCCTAGGCCCGAAGCCGCCCCATGCAGAGTTTTAAAACAGGCTGAGTTTGTCTGTGTCTTTAACCCACCTCCTCTTCTGCCTCGTCTCTCACTCTCTGCCTGATGCTTCCGTACGTCTTAGGACTCTGCCTGCCACATCATGGGTATTCAGCATCCATGTGAACTATCAACTTAATTTTCAAAAACTTATTATAATATTTAAAATTGAAATAAACATACTTTATTTTCCTTTCGGCACCCAGTGTAATACCGTCTGTGGTCTTTCACAGGCACCTGTCTCCAGGTCAGCAACAGCGTGAGGCAGAGGTTAAATTTTATGTCCATTTGGCTTCTTTTCTTATTTAATTTCTGAGAAATGAGGTCCTAGCTCAGGATCATAGTTCTTTGAGAATGGCAGCAAGTGGCTGTCAGATGTTTAGACTGAGTACACACTCAGAAATCATGGGGAAATTTTTCATTAAAGAATATTTTCAGCTCTGTCAGATACTACATTGATGAGTACATCACACTCAAAAGTTAGAAGACTTGGGTGGGCCCCATGGCCTGGTGGTTAAATTCATGCTCCACTTCAGCGGCCCAGGTTCTTGGGTTCGGATCCTGGGCACGGACCTACAACGCTCATCAGCCATGCTGTGGTGGCATCCCACATATAAAGTAGAGAAAGATGGGCACAGATGTTAGCTCAGGGCTAATCTACCTCAACCAAAAAAAGAGGAAGATTGGCAACGGACGTTAGCTCAGGGCAAATCTTCCTCAGCAAAAAAAAAAAAGTTAGAAGACCAGAGCGTTTCAATTTAGGGGGTGGTACCAAATAAGTATCTAATCCATTATTTGGTTGTTATTTGGCTCTGAAGGTATTTCTTTATGTCCAATTTTAACATCTGGATATGGTTTTTTAATATGCCTAATAATGAATATATCATTTTCTTTCTTCAGATACCGAAGAAAATTTTCATAAATTGGGAAAGAGTAAAAAATATGACAATCAAACTGTACCTTGTCTTCTTAACTTTTAAAAACTGTCATTTCAGCCCTCAAGTGATGTATTTAGGCTCTTTAAATACTGGATGTGTAATCTAGATGTATACCTTTTGAACAGGCCAAGTGTTCAGTATCATGAAGAAATAGTCTTAACTGTTGTTTTGAAAGCTAAAGTAAATACTCTTGCCTTTTACAGCCAGCACTGAAAGTTTCATATTTGCTCTCTATTTTTTCTACAACATGCTGAAAAAGATACATACTCAGTTGACCATGATAAGCTTATTTTAAAAATCTTCGGTACTTCCTTTACTGAATCAACATCAGAAAACATGCAACTTATTCTGCTTTTTTCTCCCCTGTGAAGAAAGTAGTGTATGCACAGCCTCTTCTTTCCCCCGATTGCAGGATATATAGTAGATGCTTGTGTACCTATCACCCAGAACCAATACAATTTGACATTTTGTTATATTTGCCTCAGTTTTTATATTATAAAAGAAATAAAATGGTATTACTAAGGTTGGAGCTCCTTTAATATGCCTTCCCAATTCCATTTCCTTCTCTCTCGCTCCCCAGAGGCAACCACTATTATGAATCTTAAAATTTGTATAAATGGTATTATTATACTATATATACCATTCTCCATGGTTTTTTTCCCATTTATCATTGGGTTTTGAAATATACCCATAATAAATATATTTTTTAACTACTGGATAGTATTCCATTATATGGATGCATCACATTTTATTTTTCTCTTCCCCCATTGATGGACGTTTATGTTGTTTCAATTTTTGCTATTACTGACAGTGCTGCTGTAAATGTCTTTTCACTTTTGCACATGTGTAAATGTTTCTTTAGGACAGTCATATACTCAGAAGAGGAATTGCTTGCTTAAAAATAGCTGGGTTTAAATTTTGCTCGAATTGCGAAATTGCTCTGCAAAGAGGCTTTACTATTTTATATTTCCACCAGCAGCAGATGAGAGTTCTTTTTTCCATACTTTCTCACCAACCCTTGTTAGACTTTTTAATTTTGTTATCTTGTTATGACATTTCTCTGGAACTAGTGAACTTGATTACTCTCCTCTGTTCACATTTTCTTCCTGTGTACTGATTCCAAAATACCTTTTCAAGCAATTATAGCTCACAGATAATCGTTAATCTATGTGAAACAAATTTCTTCTCCTGTAGCATGTAGCTAACATGTACTGCAACTAAGAGCCTAATATCCTTTAAATATACATCCAAAACAATATATTATCCTTGTTTCAAATATATTTTATTTTGTGGCTTTATCACAACTGAAAGGTGAAATATCTGCTGTTTGATCTTCAGAAGTTAAAGTGCTCAAGGCTCCATTCTAGATCCTCCGCTCTTTTCCATCTTCACTCTCTCTCCTGCCTAGGTGATCTCATCTAAACTCATGCCTTAAAATGCATTGATTTCCAAATTTTTATCTTCTGGCCTGACTTTATCACTTAGTGTATAGTTGGCATCTTTACTCATGTCTTAATGAGTATGTCAAAATTCATATGCCCGTACAAAAATCTTGGCTGGTCTTACTTCATCTATATTTTCACCTACTCCCTGTATTTTCCCCTGAGAATCGAAGATATCCTTTAATTGCATCTGTAAATATTTCCATGTGGATTTCTAAAAGACAAGGGTTCTATCCCTTCTGTTCTTTGGTCCTTCTGTTCTTGGGTGTGTTTGTGTGATCATTTCCTTTCCACTGTATTTTTCTATTTGTTTCTGACGGCAAAAAATTTTAGTCAGCTGTTAGATTTCCCAGACTGATTCTGTGATTTTGTCTTTCCTATTTTCATTTTGAAAATAATAATAGTAGCTTCCTCGTAGGGTAGTTGTGAGACTTAATTCTGGCACATGGTAATTGCTATATATGTAGGTTTTAAATGTTATTGTCATTGTCATCATCAGTTTTGTCTTTGTGTTCTGTTTTCTGAGAAATTTCCTCAACTTTATTTTCCATTTTTCCTCTTGAATTCTTTATTTTGGCTATCTTAATTTTAATTTCCAGGAGAGTTCTCTAATAGTTCTTTTTTAAAAAATATCATCCTGTTCTTATTTCTTGAATACTGATAGTCTTCTTTTTGAAATTTTCTTGTTTCTTACACTGTTTCTCAGAGCTCCTTCTCCCCACCACCCCCTTCTTCCCATCTCTCTCCTCTTTTTTAAGAAAGAAAGGGAGGGAGGGAGGAAAGAGAGTGGGGAGGCTGGATTAAGTGCAGGCTTCATGAGGACCTTCCCCAGTCTTCTGGGGCAGATAGACTAAGCTACAAAGAGCAAAATGATAATTCATTTAATAAATCCATTCTTTTAGCCCCTATTATGTGCCAGATATATTGCTGGGCACTGAGGATAAAATAGTGAACATTATAGTGGGCAGGCCCAGTGGCATAGTGCTTAAATTTGCGTGCTCCACTTCGACGGCCTGGGGTTCACAGGTTCGGATCCTGGGCACAGACCTACTCACTGCTTATCCAGCCATGCTGTGGTAGGCGTCCCACATATGAAATAGAGGAAGATGGGCACAGCTGTTAGCTCAGTGCCAAACTTCCTCAGGAAAAGAGGTGGATTGGCAGCAGATGTTAGCTCAGGGCTAATGGTCCTCACCAAAAAAAAAAAGTGAACATTACAGGCACAGTCATTGCCCTCTAGGTATGGGGTGAAAAGCAAATAATTGGATAAAAATAATAAATTTAATAATCAAATAAATGGCTATTTATAATTGCGAACTGTGATAAGCACTAGGAGACTGTAAAAGGGAAATGCAGTCAAGGATGGCTCCTTTCAGGCACTGATGATGTCTGAGGGAGGATGAGCAATTAAGTGTGTGTGGGAGGGCATGTTCCAACCAGAGTGCCAGCCAGCATGTGTGAAGGCCGTGGGGCCAAAAAGAACTGTGCACTCAAAACACTGAAGGAAGTTCTAGGAGGCTGGGTATCTGAGAGCAAGGGGGAGGGATGGCCAGAGAGGATGAGCAGGGAGGTGAAGAAGACAGTTTTTACAGCTGTTAGGAGAGCAAGGGTGTTCAGAGACGAGTTCAGATTGAGACATGTGGTAGTGATGGTGCAGATAAACTGCAGTGGGAGTTCAGAGGAAAAGTATTTTGGGGAGAATCAGGGAGGCATCTGAGCAGAGGGATTAGGGTGCACAAAGGCTCAGGTGAAATGTTTCAGACTGTGTTCTGCAAACCGCACTTGATTCAGTTTGACAAGAGTGCATGAAGGGGAGCAGTGGGAGGTAAAGCTAGAAAAGTAATTTAGAGTCAGAGTTTTGAGAGTTAAGCTGAGGAATTGTCACTTTATTTCTCAGGGAGTGGAGAGCGTCGGCACACTGTAAGCACAGAATACAGGTGCAGGGAGGGCCTGATGCGTCAAGATGGGGAAAGTGGGACCTGAGAGGTAAGGGGCAGGGCCTGAATAGGTTAGTGCAGTGGGATGGAGTGGAAGAGAGGACACTATGAAGAACTGTTCTGCTTGCGGAGTAAATGGACTTGGTGAAGGTAAAAACAAGCCTGAGATGCTCCAAGCCCTTGAACCTGGAAGACTGCAGGGCTGTTGGAAGACACTGGAAACCTAGGGAAAGGAACAGTCCTAAGAGAGAAAGGAGATTCTGTTTAGGGCTGTCCAGTCTAACTCTGTAGGATCACCCTGCTTCCCCAGCACCTAAGCACAATGCCTGGCGAGAAGAATCCCCAGGGAGGGTTGTTGAGAGGGTTTAAAGTAGGATATTGCTTGTGGGCAAATTAAATACAGCAGAGAAGGTAACTGAGGATAGAACCCAGGAAAGAGCAGGAGGGAGGGGTCTACATTTGGGGAGTGAGAAAAGAGAAAACTAGAAATACTGTAATGAGGATTCCCAAGAGGTCTTTGACCGTTTTGCCCTTGGATGTCCCAATCCCACCCCCAGCATGTTGCTGCTTTGAAAAGCCACCATTTGATGAAGTCACTCCTTTTCCTTAGGATGTTCCTCTATTAAAACGCAGATGTCCCGGGAAGGGAAATATGTTAAGCCTTATCAGCTATTAATACATTGTCATGATTAAATGCTTTCCAAGTGATAACTTTCTGACACCAGCTTCTTGCAGAATAAGACAGATGATGAGTTTGTTTTCATTGGGGGAGAAAGTTAAGAGAGAGGTTCAAAGATGAGGCAGGAAATAGAATTACCATATGATTCAGCAATTCCCCTTCTGGGTATATACCCAAAGAATTGAAAGCAGGGACTCAAACAGATATTTATTTGTATGTCCATGTCCATAGCAGCATTATTCACAATAGGCAGAAGGTAAAGGCAACTCAGTGTCCATTGAAGAATGAATGGATAAGCAAAATGTGGCATATACACCCAATGGAATGTTATTCAGCCTTAGAAAGGAAGGAAATTATTTTTTTAGTTAATTTTTATCGAGGTAACATTGGTTTATAACATTATATAAATTTCAAGTGTATGTCATTGTATTTTGATTTCTGTGTAGCCTACATCATGTTCACCACCCAAAGACTAATTACCATTTGTTACTGTACACATGTGCCCTTTTACTCCTTTCACCCTCCCTCTTCCCCTCTGGTAACCACCAGTCTAATCTCTATATCTATGTGTTTGTTTCTTGTTGTTTTTATCTTCCACTTATGGGTGAAATCATATGGTACTTGTCTTTCTCTATCTGATTTATTTTGCTTAGCGTAATATCCTCAAGGTCCATCCATGTTGTCGCAAATGGCAAGATTTCATCTTTTTTTATGGCTTAGTAATATCCATGGTATATATACACCGCATTTTTTTAATCTATTCATTCGTTGATGGGCACTTAGGTTGCTTCCAAGTCTTGGCTATTGTAAATAATGCTGCAGTGAATATAGGGGTGCAGATAATCTTTTTGACTTAGTGTTTTTGTGTTCTTTGGATAAATACCCAGAAGTAGAATAATTGGACCATACGGTTGTTCTAGACTTAATTTTTTGAGGAATCTCCATACTGTTTTCCATAGTGTCTGCACCAGTTTACATTCCCACTAGCAGTATATGAGGGCTCCCTTTTCTCCATCCTTTCCAACAGTTGATATTTCTTTTTAATAATAGCCATTCTGACCGGCATGAGGTGATGTCTCATTGTAATTTTGATTTGCATTTCCCTAATAATTAGTGATGTTGAACATCTTTTCATCTGTGCCTGTTGGCCATCTGTATATCTGTTTCAGATCCTTTGCCCGTTTTTTAATTGGGTTGTTTGTTTTTTGTCGTTGTTGAGTTGTATGAGTTCTTCATATATTTTGGATATTAACATCGTATCAGATATATGGTTTGCAGATATCTTCTCCCAATTGGTCAGCTGTCTTTTCTTTTTGTTGATGGTTTCCTTTGCTGTATGGAAGCTTTCAGTTTGATGTAGTCCCATTTGTTTATTTTTTCTTTTGTTTCCCTTGCCTGGGGAGACATGATATTCAAAAAGATACTACTAAGACCAATGTCAAAGAGCATACTGCCTATGTTTTCTTCTAGGAGTTTTATGGTTTCAGGTCTTACATTCAAGTCTTTAATCCATTTTGAGTTAATTTTGTGTATGGGGTAAGATAATTGTCTACTTTCATTCTTTTGCATGTGGCTGTCCAGTTTTCCCAACACCATTTGTTGAAGAGACTTTCCTTTCTCCATTGTATTTCCTGGCTCCCTTGTTGAAAATTAGCTCTCCATAGATGTGTGGGTTTATTTCTGTTCCGTTGATCTGTGTATCTGTTTTTGTGCCAGTACCATGCTGTTTTGATTACTATAGCTTTGTAGTATGTTTTGAAATCAGGGAGTGTGATACCTCCAGCTTTGTTCTTTTTTTCTCAGGATTGCTTTGGCTATTTGGGGTCTTTTGTTGTTCCATATAAATTTTAGTTTTCTTTGTTCTATTTCCGTGAAAAATGTCATTGGGACTTTGATAGGAATTGTATTGAATCTGTAGATTGCTTTAGGTAATATGGACTTTTTAACTCTGTTTATTCTTCTAATCTATGAGCATGGGATATCTTTCCATTTCTTTATGTCTTCAATTTCTTTCAACAATGTTTTATGATTTTCAGTGTAAATGTCATTCACCTCTTTGGTTAAATTTATTCCTAGGTATTTTATTCTTATTGTTTTGATTGTAAATGGGATTGTATTTTTGATTTCTCATTCTGCTATTTCATTGTTAGTGTACAGAAATGCAACTGATTTTTGTATGTTGATTCTGTACCCTGCAACTTTGCTCTATTCATTTATTATTTCTAATAGTTCTTTTGGTGAATTCTTTAGGGTTTTCTATAAATAAAATCACGTCATCTGCAAATAGTGACAGTTTTACTTCTTCCTTTCTAGTTTGGATCCCTTTTATTTCTTTTTCTTGCCGAATTTTTCTGGCTAGGACTTCCACTTCTATGTTAAATTAGAGTGGCGAAAGTGAGCATCCTTGTCTTGTTCCTTAGGGAAGCTTAGAGGGATAGCTTTCACTTTTTCACCATTGAGTATGATGTTAGCTGCGGGTTTGTCATATGGGCTTTATTATGTTGAGGTACTTTTCTTCTATACCCATTTTATTCAGAGTTTTTATCATAAATGGATGCTGGGGAAGGAAATTCTGACATGTTACAACATCGATGAACCTTGAAGGTGTTATGCAAAGTGAAGTAATGCCTGTCACAAAAGGACAAATACTATATGATTCCACTTCTGTGAGATACCTAGAGTAGTCAAATTCATAGAAAAAGAAAGTAGAATGGTGGTTGCCAGGAGTTGGAGGGAGGGGGGAATGGGAAGTTAAGAGTTTAATGGGGACAGAGTTTCAGTTTGGGAAGATGAAAAAAGTTCTGGAGATGGATAGTGGTCATGGTTGCACAACAATGTGAATGTACTTACTGCCACTGAACTGTGCAACTGAAAATGGTTAAAATAGTGAATTTTATGTTATGCATATTTTGCCACAATAAAAAAAAAAGATAGAGCATGCCTATCTTTTTTAGGTGCTGAGCCATGGTGGGGTCCTGGTGGCAGGGACTCAGTGTGAGCTCTAAGCCCTTGGGTGGTGGGGGCAGAGTGTCTAGAGGGACAAGAAAGGTAATAGAAGCCTGGGAGGGCCAGGCCCAGGCAGTGCCTCTCCCAGGTGCCTGTTGTGGTTTCCTCCTTTGGCCTGTTTCTGTTTTGTTTCGTTGCTTTGATCAGAGCACTTGAAGGTGAGTTTGCAAAGTATAGATCTTTGACGTGAAACATAATGTTTGTGATATTGAAACCAACATTGAATCATATACATTTTTCATAATTTTTTAGTATTTTTATTTTAAAAGTTATGTAGGGTTCTGTAAAAAAAAATTACAGGGGCAGCTTGGTGGCATAGTGGTTAAATTTGTGCATTCTGCTTCAGCAGCCTGGGGTTTACGGATTTGGATCCTGGGCGCAGACCTATATAACTCATCAATCCATGCTGTGGTGGCGACCCACATACAAAATGGAGGAAGATTGGCACAGATGTTAGTTTAGGGACAGTCTTCCTCAAGCAAAAACAGGAAGATTGGCAGCAGATGTTAGCTCAGGGCCAATCTTCCTCACCAAAAAAAAAAAAAAATTGCAGAAATATATAAAATAAAAAGTAAATGTTCACCAATTCCCTTGTCTTGGCCTCATCCCTCTTATCCACTAGTAATTACTGTTAGAGTACCATCTGGACTGTTCTACAGTTTGTTTTTTTAGTCTAACAGTATGTTATTATATATATACATTTATTTATTATCTAAGTCTATAAGACCAAGCCCTTAAATAAACAAATAGGAACAGACTTTTCCCTTTATTTGGCATTTAATGTTTAACTGTGATCTAGCATATGCAAAATTAAAATTCAGTTTCTTTAAGGTTTGCTGAACAATAGTAATCTTCTAAAATAAATATGTATCTGTGTTATGCATTGTCCATAGTGGTGTTTATTCAGTGGTTTTTAAATGTTTTCCTTCATAACTTTTACAAATTCAAATTCTGTAACTTGTCTTTTTCAAATGAAATATTTTTCCTTTACACAAACAAAATACAATATTAAGAAATCTTTAAAAGGATGAAAAACATCTACCTGCCTAGCAAATTGATTGTTTCCATTTGTTTCATATTTAATTTTAGTTGTTATTCATATGAATACTTATTTTACTCAACTGTAAATGTAGTGTAAGAACACAGAAGTGGCATTAAGTGACAGTGACACGAGACAGTCATCCGTGTATCATTTTAAAGCCCACCCTGTAGCAAGCTCATCGGAAAGCCATTTTCACCCCCTTTAGCTTTGCTTCCCACAGATGTGCCTTTACTGAGCTGTGTTTTCATAGTGTTCCTTTGCTTTTTTTTTAGTGAATAAGAAACAGCCATATGAAGAGTATTTCTGTAACTTCTATACAATTACTGTTACAGTCAGTAAAGATTGTCTACGAAATTTATCTTAGAACCTAGTGCTGGAAAAAAATTATCTTTCCCAGTGAAACAGTGTGCTTCTACCAGTGTGTGTCCTGCAGCCTGGAACGGTATTAATCTTTGCACCTTAGCTGTTGAGATGCTCAAAGCCACATTTATTCTCAGTTGCGGTAGCTCTACTAGCCTAGGTCAGTGATTCCCAACAGGGGGCAGTTTTGCCCCTCAGCGGGCATCTGGCAGTGTTTGGAGACGTTTTTGGTTGTCACAACGAAGGGAGGGGGGATATTGCTACTGGCTTCTAGTGGGTAGAAGCCAGGGATGCTGCTAAACATCCCAGAATACGTAAAGCAGCCACCTGCGAGAAGGGATTATCCAGCCCAAACCATTAACCACGCCGTTGTGGAGACACTTGGGCCTGCACTTTACGGAATCAACTCACCCTTTTGAGCTTTTGTATTTAGTTTATACTGCTATGTATGTCTTTTTAATAAACAGCTTCAAATTATTTTTTCAAGTGGTAGCATATAAATTATTAATAAACTTGACTCTAAATTTTGAAAGTTTCCCAACTGTGCATGGTTCCAATAATTTTTTATGACTGTAATTCCTTTTTATGGCCTTTGGTTTGGGTTCCCTATATTATAGCATGTTTGTATTATCCTCTTTTTCGTTTAATTTTTATCTTTCTGTTCTTTATTTCTTATTATGTGCTGGATATTTCCTTGTAAATCATTTCTCTTTTAACTGTTTTTCTTAACATTGTTACAGGAAAGAAGTATCTTATTCTCCTCAAAGGCATTTACGTTTGAGGCTTGAATGTTTTCAATATCCTCTCTTCTCTGAGCTCTCACTTGTCATTACTGTGAGGTATCATTGTCAGTCTCCATGTTTTCTTATAATTTTATTCATTCTATTTGTAATTGCCATGTTCCAGTTGGCTTTTAAAAACCACCATCAGTGTAGTTCGTGAGTGACTTGCTCCCCTGGGCTTTTGCAATCAAGGAGCTGCATTTTGCTATTGATGCCATTTTTAGTATTTATCTTCATTTCCTTTTCTTATTTTTTAATTTAACTGTAATTGTCACAAGAACCTGTGGTAAGTAGGGAGATCTTTGTGTTTTTGCCACTTTCATTATTGGTGTCAGATTCTTTTCAGAGTATTTCCATTGTATCTACTGATTATGAAGCTAAGCCTGTATTAAGCTACTTTATTTCTATCTTTGGTTATTGTTATTATAATAACAGAACTTGTATTTTTGTTGTATGATATCTTTTCATTTTCATTTGTATCTCTAGCAGGCATGGGAATATAGTCTTTTTTGAGGCTTTTTATACGCTTCTTTTTTTTTTTATGCTGGGAAAGATTTGTCCTGAGCTAACATCTGTTGACAATTTTCCTCTCTCTCTTTTTTTTTCTCCCCTCCTCAAAGCCCCAGTACATAGTTGTATATTCTGGTTGTAAGTCCTTCTAGAAGTTCTTCTATGTGAACTGCTGCCACAGCATGGCTACCAAGAGATGAGTGGTGTGATTCTATACCCTGGAACCCAGGCCACCGAAGTGGAGCACGCTGAACGTTAACCACTAGGCCATCAGGGCTGGCTCTTTATACTCTTTTTTTGAGGGATTTTTTTAAACTAAGGTTTTTGTTTTGAGATAATTGTAAATTTACATACATGCAGTTGTAAGAAATAATACAGATCGATTCTCTGTACCCATTACCTATTTCCCCCAGTGGTAACATCTTACAGAATGATAGTACAATATCACAACCAGGCTATTGGTACTGATACAGTCAAGCTACAGAACATTTCCAGTTTCCATCTCTACAAGGATCGCTCATCTTGCCCTTTTATAACTACACCCAGTTCCCTCCCATCTCCACTCCCTTCTTAATCTCTGGCAACCACTAATCTGTTCTCCATTTTATAATTTTGTTATTTCAAGAATGTTATATGAGTGGAATCAGAGAGTATGTAACCTCTTGGGATTGGCTTTTTTCACTCAGCATAATTCCCTGGAAATTAACCCAGGTTTTTGCGTGTATCAATAGTTCATTCCTTTTTTTTATTGCTGAGTAGTAGTCCATGGTATGGATATACCACAAGTTTGTTTAACCATTCACCTATTGAAGAACTTCTGCATTGTTTCCAGTTATCAGCTATTATAAATAAAGCTGCTATTAAAGTGTACAGGTTTTTGCATGAACATAAGTCTTCATTTCTCTGGGATAAATGCATAGTAGAACAATTTATGGTTGCACATAAGAAATTTTCAAACTGTTGTCGAGAGTGGCAGTACCATTTTAAATTCCCACTTGCCAGTGTATGAGTGATCCAGTTTTTCTGCATCATTTGCAACATTTGATGGTATCACTGTTTTTTATTTTAGCCATTCTGATGGGTGTGTAGAGCTATCTGTTTGTGGTGGTTTTTTTTGTTTTGTTTTTTGTTTTTTTTGCGGAGAAGACCAGCCCTGAGCTAACATCCGTTGCCAATCCTCCCCTTTTTTTGCTGAGGAAGACTGGCCCTGGGCTAACATCCGTGCTCATCTTCCTCCACTTTACATGGGACGCCGCCGCGGCATGGCTGACAGGCGGTTCGTCCGCGGGCGCCCGGGATCCGAACCTGCGAACCCCGGGCTGCCAAGCGCGAACCAAACCGCTGCGCCACCGGGAGGCCCCTCTGTTTGTGGTTTTAATTTGCATTTCCCTAATGGCTAATAATTAGGGACATGTTTTCATGTGCTTATTTGCCATCTGTATTGCCCCTTTGGTGAAATGACACTTCTCTACTTTTGTGTATGTTCAAAATTCTCCACATAAAATGCTATAAGACTAATACTTTTATGTTTTTTTTCTGGTTTTTAGTTTCTTTTCCTAGATCAGTTGGTCTGGTTTTGTCACCAGTATGCAGTTGTTCTGTGTCTGTAATTGAAAATTTTGGGAGAACTATTTTCTGTTTGTTGAAATCCCTCCCTTTCCTTTTGCCATATGAAACTGGTTACTGTTTTATTTATTTCTATAAAGAAATGTTCTGGAATTTTTATGGTCAATACAAAAAAAGAAATATGTATTTCTGACATAATACTAAATATGTCATTATGTGTAGGAGCACCTGAGTCTATAAAGCCACCTCAGTGTTGTTTGCTGTTAAGACACTAATATGTTTAACATTTTTTTAATTCAATTTGAACATGATAGTTTTCCCTGTTGTCTTCTACATTCATTCATTGGTTTAGTCAACCAATATTTGAGTGTCGGGCACAATGCTAGGCACTGGGAATAAAATCATGAGTTCATCTCCAAATAAGAAAGAAATCTAGCACTCTCTTGGGCAGCACACATGCCAAAATGGGAACCTTACCAAGATTAGCATGGTCCCTGCACAAGGATGACATGCAGGTTCATGAAGGGGACCATATTGGGGAAAAAAAGGAATCTGCCCATCAAGTCCTCACTGTGAAGAGCTGTCAGTGGGGCCCTGCACTGTACCCTGAGGGAGGAGCATGTGCCAGGGCCCTGAAGTTGGGGGGAGCCTGGAACACTGGAGGAGCTGCAGGAAGGCCTGGGAGTGGGCTGGGGATGGGCTTAGCAGAAAGAGCTGTAACCATGCAACACTGCTCATTTTATTTCATGATCCTCTGTGTGACTTTGTTCTTTCTAATTTTAAATGTCAGCTAGTTTTTATAATGCTAACATTAACATTTTTTGTAGAATTTTAACCTTTTTATTTTGGAGATTGTCTTTTTTATTGTGAAATATATACATAGATAAAAATCTTCTGTGCTCTGCTTATTCATCCCTCCCTCCCTGTAACCCCTGGCAACCACTGATCTTTTCACTGTTTCATAGTTTTGCCTTTTCCAGAATGTCCTATAGTTGGAATCATATAGTAATGTAAGCCTTACAGGTTGGCTTCTTTCACTTAGTAATACACATGTACATTTCGTCTGTGTCTTTTCATGGCCTGATAGCTCATTTCTTTTTAGTGCTGAATAGTATTCCATTAACTGGATATACCACAATTTATTTATCCATTATTACTGTTCACTTGCCAGCAACATCTTGGTTGCTTCCAAGTTTTGGCAGTTACCAATAAAGCTTCTATAAACATCTGTGTGCAGGTTTTTGTGTGTATATATGTTTCAACTCATTTGGGTAAATACCAAGGATTACGGTTTCTGGATCACATGATAAAGAGGATGTCTAGTTTCGTAAGAAACTGTCAAACTGTCTTCTAAAGTGGCTGTACCATTTTGCATTCCCACCAGGAGTGAATGAGAGTTCCTATTGCTCCATCTCCTCACCAGCATTTGTTGTTGTCAGTGTTTTAGATTTTGACCATTCTAATAGGTGTGTAGTGGCATCTCATTGCTTTAATTTGCAATCCTCTAATGACGTACGATGTTGAGCCTCTTTTCGTGAGCTTTATTGCCGTCTGTATATCTTCTTTAGTGAGGTTTCTGTTTAGGTCTTTTGCCCATTTTTAATGGGGTTGTTCATTTTCTTATTGTTGAGTTTTAAGAGTTCTTTGTATACCTTGGATAATAATCCTTTATTAGATAGATCTTTTGCAAATATTTTCTTCCAGCTTATGGCTTGTTTTCTCAGTCTCTTGTAGGGGTGGACTATTTTTATTATAAAATAATTTTTATCTGCTACATGTGCTTCTTTTCTTGTGGAACATAGAAAATACATTTTAGTCTAGTCTTTTATCTTCCTCTATATATGTACCTTCTTTGTTTTGAGTTTCCAGTGTACAACATACATTTATTTTGGCCTTTTAAAAATCCACTTCCCCAGTCCTTTTTGATTGGTTATCAAATTAAATCTTTTGTGATTAGTTTTATTTCTAAGTTCATTTTTGCTTCCTCTTTTCCCCACTGTATTGATTCTTCCTTTTCATGTTTAACAATAAGAAATTTATACCTTTTTCAAAATACAAAATTTTCAGTATTTAACTTAACACTTGTCACACCATGTTTTTTTTTATGTCTCCCATCTTTTTTCTTATTTTCACTAATTCAACTCAGAAAAGTTTAGTGAACACATGTCATGTTCAGGCAGTCTCTCTGGGATACAGACTCAGGATGCAAATTAGGATAAAACACAGGCCTGTGTAGATATCAAACTTTTATAATTCAAACAGGATTATGTGGAATTTGCTTTATTTTTACTCTTCTCTTCTTCCCATCACTTACCTTTTTACAATAGTCAATAGTAACTTTAACATTATAGAATTTCTTTTGTATATCATTATAATGGCACGTATAATTTATTGCAGTCATACAGATTCTTGACACGTCCTCTGTAATATGCTAATCTTAATAAATAGGTAAATATTTTACTTTCCCATTCCAATGTTAAGGGGAATGAAGTGTTCTCTGCAACTAGCAAACTTCCTTACTCCTTTAGGAAAATCGCAAAATGCTGTGTATGTCACCTGGGCATTTCCCTGGTCATTCTTGTTTTCGCTTAGATGGGAAAGCTTCCTGGAGTCTGGATTCAGACGGAGGTCCAGGTGCAGAGATTCCTGGTGTAGCCCGGCCCCGCAGTGCTGGGGGAGGTGTGTGTGCCGGTTTTGGTGAACAGCTTGATGTATAGCAGTTCTCAGAACTTTAAGTCGCATGAAATTCCAAAACAGATTTGGAGGGTTGCCAACTATTTATTTTGACATGTTAAAGATTTTAGGGGGGAAGATGATCATTGGCTGCTACAATGATTTCTTATAAAGAATATACAGTATGTATATGATCTCAGACTACAGAAAACTTTTCTGTAGCAAGCAACTGTAACCACCTTACACTGACACACACATGTACTCGCTACATTTTATCCTAATTTCTCCCATTTTCCTGAGGACCAGCAACAGGTTCCTCCCAGAGCAGCTGCCATCCATAGGCTGGTGTGTGGGGAGTGCTACATGGGGAGCCTGAAGGCTTCTATTTTCCAGTGTGGCCTTGGCAAGGTCTAGAGCTGTTCTTCCCATGTGTGACTTGTCCAGGGTGTCACAATCATTCCTTGCTGGCTTCCTTCCCTGAAAGTCAGATGCAGGCCTTCAGGCCACTCTCCAGATTGGTCAGTTGGTGTGAGTGCTCAGCTGTACCTATTGTAGGCAAAGTAACACACAAATTAGGAAAGTCAGTCTCTTGGTCAACTAGCACAGTAACGTATTCCGTAGGTTTACACTGAAGAGCAGAGTCAAGTAGTTACAACAGAGATGCGTGGCCCACAAAGTGTGAAATGCATTTACTATCTAGTCCTTTACGGAAGCGGGGAAGTCCACCTACTGCTGCTGCCTTTTATTAGAATAGCTTGTAAATTGACTGTCTCTCTTTACCATCCTGCATCATATTCCGTTGAATAATCCTGTTATCTTTCCCTTTCAGCGGTTTTGCGAGTGGCTGGTTCCCTGCAGAAGAGCACAGAAGTGATGAAGGCCATGCAGAGTCTTGTGAAGATCCCAGAAATCCAGGCCACCATGCGGGAGCTATCCAAAGAGATGATGAAGGTGACCTGGGGCTACCCTGCACCCCATTCCACAACACTAAGAGTCACTGTCAGCAAGTGGCAGGGGGCTCGGCCTAGGGGTGGGTGGGAATGGACAGACCACTGTTGCCACACAGAAATGATTTTGAGGACAGAGGAGCAGCTCTTAACACTGGTTGAAACCATCTGAGCTGAGCTTGGCAGAGGCTGGGTCAGATTGCCAGAGTGTTCCTTAGAAGAAGCGAAAGTATACCCAGAGCCGCAGGAACGGTGGGGAATCCAAGGAACAACTGTTTAGGATTCAGGGAGCTCGGGTTACAGGCTCTGACATGAGCAAGGAAACAGAAAAACCCAGGTTCCTCCGTCTGCTCCAGGGGAGTGTTAGTGAAGCTGGCGAGGGAAGTCGTTCTAGACCAGGGATTGGCAAACTTTTTCCGTAAAGGGCTAGATAGTAAATGTATTTCACACTCTGTGGGCCGTATATCTCTGTTTTAACTACTCAACTCTGCTCTTCAGTGTAAAAGCAGCCACAGATAATATGTAAACATGAGCGTGACTGTGTTCCAATAAAACTTTATTTACAAAAATGGGCAGTAGACCAGATTTGGCCTGCAGGCTCTAGTTTGCTGACCCCTGTTTTAGACTAAAAAGGAGAGACTAAGAACCAAATAAAAAGCAGTAAATACCTGCCACTCCCAGGATCAGAGCCTGGCAAGGACCTATATGGTGGCCTTCAGACAGGGCCAGGGCTCAGGAGGGCGTTGTTATTGAGCCCCCTGCCACCAGGGGTGCATCACACATGCTGTTCTATAGAGTCCTCCCAGTGACCCTGTGAGGTAGGTATTTTTTTCTCCCATTTTACACAAGAGGAAACTGAGTTTTCAAGCTACCAGGTAATTTACCTAAGTGACCTTGGTAATAAGTGACAGATCTGGAGTTAGGGCACAGATGTCTGACCTTATTGCCCAAGCTGCCTTAGAGGAAATGGTGATAGGAAGTGCCTCATACAGGTGTTGGGTCATGCTTTGAACCTGTGGCCTGAGAGCAAAGATTATACCCCGGAAATGCTTGTATATAGCTTGTGCATAGAAATTACTTCCCTTCCTCCTAAGGAATTTCATTTATGAACTTGAATTATATACGGGGCTCCAGGGCATGGGAGAGAGGAACTGGAGAAGGAAATTGATGGAAAAGAAAGGCAGCGTAAAACGCCCAGAGCCCAGGTCTTTGGAGTGAGAGATCCTTGGGTAGTAGTAGTAAGGAGGGAACCGGGTCAGGAGGGTATGTCCTTTAAAAGGGGTGTGTGGATATCTCATCCCCCAAGTTGTGGTGACTGTCCGTCTAGAACTGGATAACAGGTAATTCTTTGAGCCTGCTCATTCTAACTCATGGAAACACCAGGATCTGAGGGGGGAAATCTTTGTTAGAATCTGGGATCTTTTCCACAATGGTTTCTGAATCCTGAAAGTAATATAGATTTGGAGGAAGGCTTAGATATAGTAGATAAATAAACATTTACTGAATTCAGCCAAGGATGCATCCCCAGGTACAAACTGAAGCCTGTCATGGGGGCCCAGCTCCTTGAGGGCAGGGACATGATCTAAGTCATTCCAGTTGTCCCCAGACCCTGGCCTGTTGTGTGGCACAGAGCAGGCCTTTGATGAATGGTTGCTGATTGATTGAATGAATAAATAAATGAATAACTTCTAGGATGTGGAGGGTTGTAAACAATCAGGATTCTGGTAGGCTCTTTTAACCAGTTAGGGAGTATGTATGGAACCTCTTTTACAATAGCCTCCAGCACTAAGATGATGCCCACCCAGGCCAGAGGGCTCCACCTGTGTGACCTTGAATGCAGATTTGTTTATTTGTTCAGTTGGGAGGAAAGGGTCTGAGAATGGGCAGAATATGGTACAAGCTAGATTCATGTCATTGAGTCACTTCAGTGGTCTGGCAGCAGAAAGGCAGGCAGAGAGAAGGCTTGCTTTAAAGCTGACCCCATCAGCATGGTCAGTGAGAGTCTTGCCCTGGCTGAGTGCAGGGGAGCCAGGGCCGGATCTGCCACTCATGACCTTCTGCTCCTTGGATCACTGGAGTGTCAAGCTACAAAGCAAGGGGCTCTGTTCTTGCAGGTTGCAAAGCAGTCAGGATTTTTCTCTGGCAGCTTCTCAGAAGCCTGAACTCGTGCTTTCCCTCTTCCCCCGCCACAGCTGCCCAGCCTTTTCCCACTTTTTCTGCCCAGGGATGCCAGCGGCCCTCTTTTTGACATTGAAGGGTGCTGTTCTGATGTTTTGCTTCAAAATCAAACAAAAACCAGTCAGTAGCACCTTATCTGGGAGCTGAGGACTCTGTTCAGCAGGGAAGACTGCAGGGCCTACTTGTGTTGGCCAGTGTTAGGGAGCGGTTTTCTTGTGCCCCATAGTGGTGCCATGCTACCTTGAGAACAAAGGAGGGTGACTGGCTGGCTTCAGGTTGCCAGTCATAGGGCATCCAGTAGACAGTCTGGGCGTTACCTTGATGGTCCAGAAACACTGTCTTATCAGTTCTCTCGGGAGTGGATGATCAGGCTTTGGTGAATTGATTGATCCTTACCAGACCACCGGACTGACCTGGTGCCAGCAGCTGTACCGGGACATGCTGAAGTACTCGTCAGGCCTTTGGGAGTCCATGGAGCCCCCCCAGCTCTTGGTATTTGTTATTGTAGTGTCTCCTATGCCTCCAACCACTTTTCGCACTGATTGAACTCCTGCACTCGCAGATTATATTTGCAGTGTCAGGGCAGATGCTTCGCAAGACAGCTCAGGACATCCTCTCATCTGTCAAAAAGTTGTTCCCCAAGTGTTGCCATTAGAGTCTGGGTTAGTTTGTGAAGTTCTGCTGATAGAGGCCCCCTCCAACCCTGGTGCTAAATTTGGAGA